>OZ026521.1:56024171-58424171 GCA_964019695.1 Loripinus fragilis | reverse complement strand
TCAAAGAATATGCAGAGGACAGTTACTATGCAATGTTTAATAACAGTTATCATTGCTGCAGAGAAATTCACTTTAATGTAAATTGTTGACGGACGGATGACTGACGCCAATTTAAACTCCTATGTAACACCCTGTTTAAAAAAAGCCACATCCTTGCTACAAGCATGACAAAAATAATAAAATAGTATAGATTAAATATTAACAATTTCTAACAGTAAACATTCTTACAAAATTGAACAGGGTTACATGCAGTTGCATCCAGATTAATGTTATGTAAATGTCATAGGTTTTCGTGACTTTTGTACTCAATGACCTCATAAAATGTTCTAAACCAGACTGGATATTGTCATTCAATATCTATAATTATATTAATTCATGTTCCACTCCACAATTTACAAGAAATAGATTTTTATGTGCATAAATGAGGATAATACCTGCTTGGGAAGCACACAGAAAACGAATACTAACAATTTAGGGTGAATACTTTTGAAGGGCCGTAAAAAAATTCGCACAAAATTTTGGAAGTGGCATCATGCAGTTTTAAAATGAGCAGACTTTAAGCTTTAATTTGGTATATAGTAGTACTTGTTACCCTGCTGGTATGGGTACCTCTAAAATTAGGCTACGTTTTGCCACATTGCTGCAGCACTAATAAATGAGAAAGAAACTTTGATAATCAACAAATTGTTTTGTTTTAAAATAAATATGTCATAATATTCATGCCTAAATATATGGAGCATTTTGTATCTATAAAAAGTAACAGCAGGCACATTCCTTAGTACCCTAGGGTCTAACTAGACCAACCTTGTACCATTAGGAAAACTTCTAATGTTTTTCAAATTGTTTTGTGAGTTCACTTAAATGGGGAAAAATTGCCCTAAAGAATAAACCCATTCGAACTATGTAAAGTTACATGGTTTCCCATGGCAACGCATAATGCGCTTCTAAAGAATGGGGATGTTCCCTACAAAAGTAGTAGTCTAGAATAGTTAGATGCTAACATTTAGGCAATGTTGTACGTGCCCCTCCCCCCTTAATTTTCTACCATTTTCCCTTATTTCTCATGTTTTCATGATTATTCATGAATATTCAAATTAGATCATTTGCATATCGTACCATTGGATAAAAGTACTTTGTCTAGGCTTTGATTTGTCAATGCATATCGTACCATTGGGTAAAAGTACTTTGTCTAGGCTTTGATTTGTAAATGTACTTTGTCTATGCTTTGATTTGGTACCCTTTGATCTAAGCAGCAACTCTTCTGAAATTTTAATTTGGTACCAACTGAATGTTAAGACATAGGACTTTTATCCCATGTTCAGAAATGCAAATTATCAAATTTTCATATTCATGAATATTAATGAAAATATTAGAAATAAAAGAGAATTGTAAAAGAAATAATAAGGGGGTGTACATGAAAATTTATATACATCTCAGCTGCTTACTATCCTATACTACCAGCCTTGGTACCAATCAAATGCTCAAACATAGTACGTTTACTTAATGGTCCAATGCGCAAATTAGCTAAAATTTGTATTCATGAATATAAATCAATTATGAGAAATAGAGAACAATTAATAGAATGTACAAACAAAATTACTCATATCTCAGCTGCTTTATATCTTAGATTTCATAGTCACTTCCTTTCTAAACTTGTTCCCAAATTTAATTCCAGAAAAAAATCTATTATATTGTTGTTTGATACGCAAATCATTTAATTTGTTTATTAAAGAGTATTTTTTGAAGATACAGCCATATTGATTCGTTTTCAATTTTTCTTTAGTTTTCTTTAGTTTTCATCAAAATTTCATGTATATGTTTGTTAATTGATTGTATATCTGACCATTGAAATGAAATACTATGTCTCAGCCTTAATTTGATACTATTATAAATTGCCTAGAACAATTAAAAGATGAGATAGGAGTAATTTTAGAAGTATACCCTCACTAATTTTTCTACGTTCTTCTCTCGTTTCTAATGTTTACAATAATATTTATACATTTAACAAATGGATAATTTCACATAATGACTATTGAGTAAAGCAAAATATCTTAGCTTTAAGTTGGTACCAAGTATGGTAGTCTAGGAATATAAGCAGCTAGATACGAGTAATTGTGTAGGTACACCCCCTTAATATTATAACCATTCCTCTCTAATTCCTAACATTAAAATCAATATACAAGAATATAATCATAAAATGATTTCTATATCCGATCATGACATACAATGTGCTATGTCTAAGAATTTATTTGGTACCAAGCATGTTAGTCTATGACAATAAGCAGATGAGAAATAGGTAATTTTGTAGATATACCCATTTTATTTTTTCTGCAAATTTTCTTTCTTTGTTTAATGTTTTCATTAGTTTTCACAAATATGTAAATTAGATTTATATAATCTAATCATATATTGGACAATTGTGTTAAAGTAATATGACTCAACTTTCATTTGGTACCAATAATGGAAGCCTAGAATAGTTATCAGCTGACATATGGGTTATGTTGAACGTACACCCCTATAAATTTTCTAACATTTTTCTCTTATGTCTAATGTTTTCATTAATATTCATGAATATGCAAATTAGATAATTTGTATATCATACTATTAGGTAAAAGTGTTATGTCTCAACTTTTATTTGGTAACAAGTTTGGTAGTCTAGAATAGTTAAAAGCTTACATTTAAGCAATATTGTACGTACCCCCTTAATTTTCTACCATTTTCCCTTATTTCTCATGTTTTTACAAATATTCATGAATATTCAAATTAGATCATTTGCATTTTGTACCCTTGGGTAAAAGTACTTTGTCTAGGCTTTGATTTGGTACCCAGTTTGATAGTCAATGATAACTAGCAAGTGACATATGGATAATTTGTATAGGTACACCCCCATATTTTTTCTACGCATTTTCTTTTATTTCTACTTTTTTTATTAATACGCATGAATATGCAAAAACGAAATTTGCATATCAGCACAATGAATAAAAAATATGTCTGGGCTTTAATTTGGTAGTCTAGGACGAGTTGCTGCTTAGATACGAATCATTTTGTAAGTACACCCACTTTCTTTAGAATCATATTTTGGATTTTCACATTATGCTGGGAGGGTAAATTGTTCTAGGCAGCCTCCCTGAGTTAGTTCTTTTCTTTGTTATTCAGCGACCATTTTGTTTCGCCAGTAACTGACAACTTGCTTTTCTTGCATTAGTCAAAAGTGAGCAAAAATCCACGAAAGAATGTGTGGCACGCAAGTGTCTATTTGAGTCTGCTTGCAAATGACCCAGCTACAGTGCTTGATGGGTTGCCATGGACACCATGCAAATTTATGCAATCCAAACAAACTAATTTTTAGAGACAATATCTGTTTGGCATTTAGTGGTCCCACTGAACAATTTCGCATCCATGAGTAATTGTCCTAGGGTGCAAGGTAAGTCTTATAAGCCCACCCCCTCCCGAGGTGTTTGTGTGGGGGGATGGAGGCAAATAGTTATCCAATGACTTTACCTCAACTTTTAGTTTCATTAATATTCATGAATATGCAAATGGGATATTTTATATATGACTATTGGATGAAAGGACTTGTAAAATTGTATCCCTGATGATATAATATCATGCAACAAGGACAGTTTGGGGCAGAATTCAGTTTATATTTGCTTTATTATAATTTTCCCTTATTATCTGAAATTTTCATCAGTTATTTATGAATATGCAAATTCAATAATTAATCTGTATATCAGACCATTCCATCGAATGAAAGTACTGTATCTGAGCTTTAATTTACTAGCAAGTTTAATAGTGTAGGGTAAGCTGCTGGTGAGATACGAGTCATTTTGTAGGTACAGGTCCACTTTCTTTAAAATCGCGTTAACCCCCTCCGCTAGCTGAAACTTACAGAATTTTGTTTAAATCGCCATATTTTCCTGCAAACAATAGTGATATCATTTCGATGGTATTTCTTAAAGTTCTCATTTTAATGAAATCATTCCTGACACATTTCGGCCAGATAATATGCACGGACTACCATGAAAAACCCTCAACTAAGTCGTAAGCAAGATTTTTTGCTCAAGTTGTCCGCCCTCTTGATCACATTTTTTATTCTAATTGCATAAATTGATGTCAGTGAAGAACCCCAATCATGAGAAGTTGTTTCTGGATTGATTTGTACCAGCTTGGCATCCTTAACACGTTACTCTACAGATTTGTATTAATTTTCTTCAATTTGGCGGCCATCTTGGGAATATGCAAATTAGATAGTGAGACGCAATTTTTCAGCTTGCCACATTGGTTTTTTGATTCAGCATACCAAAATACCCCTAATAGGTATCTCAAAACTTTTTCTTCACAAAATGCATGCACCTTCTTAAATAAGCGTCTTTTCTGATTTTTTTCCTGACTATAATTCTGATCATTGGGGGAAGCCGAAACCATTTTCAAACGATAGTTTGGTCACTGAAAACCAAAAAAAAAATAGCAAATGCTGCAATTTTCTGAGCTTTCTCATAGAAATAAAGGATCAGGTTTTCACAATTTGACGTTTTTACTAATGCTTTTACGTCATCGCCTTTAAACGGTGTTTCTAGTTGGGTTTTCTTGAACCACATTAACAAGTAAAACTGCTTGACATTCAGACAAATCATCTTCACGACTACAGTGCACGAGCCGAAAGATAAAATCTAACGTCACCGCGTCGCACCATTTTTTTTAGTAAATTAAGGTTTTAATCAACCATAAGAAGAGCTACATTGTATACCAGTGGTATCTTTGTAAACTGATACTCTGTTGAATTGAAATGCCAATTTGTAGAAGTTTAATCAAATGATGACTGCGTTTTTACGTCATTGATGGCAGCTGATTTTTTTCAGCATGAAATCTATATCACATCTGTCACATAACCAACTGTTTTATAGGCGTATGATGCATGAGGAAGATGAAAGACCACCAAACGAAAAATCACATGCTTATCTTTTTAGCATTACATACAACGGATACGATTTTTGCTTACTGACCCCTTCTGCAATTCTTGCTCTCCCCAAATGCCTATTTAATGGATGGCGTCTAAAATTTCGTGGTTTCATTTGCATAAGATCCTGTTCTCGTCATTGCAATTGAAATTGATCGGCATTGCACAAAGATGAGCAAAAATGATGTGAAACGTAAGAAATTGCTAAACTTATTGTGCATAGTATATTTTTCATAGTATTTGTGTTGTATGTCCACTGTTTAGGTGTTAATGTCAATAATTTTAAAAGCATATAATTTAATATTGGGCATTGACTCGAGAAAACCGGACGTGTTGCTTGCGAACATTAAAGACGCAGACCAGCCTTTGCATCTACACAGTTTAGGCAGCGCCTTTGTTATTCGCTTATTGAAAAGCAAAATATCTAAACTTGCTTCATGCAAAAATTTTAATGTCTCATCTAGTCTCTGTATCTGAGCAGGTTGGTTTGAGTCTAACATGACTCTTACCCCGATGACAGGTTTTCTCGCAAAGTGGCCCCATTATGCCAGTCGCTCATTTTTTTTAAATTAAAACATACAATGCAATAGCGTAGCCAGAGCGCTGAAAAAAATACGCACACCAAAGGGAGACTACTGGATCAGGCAATGATTCTCTTCAATTGCGTCCCTTTTCAAAATGAGAACTTCTCTTAAAGAAAATAATTTGCTTCCAGAGAGAGCGAATTCTTTCCTTTAAGAACAGTTCCTTATGGTAAGGAAAATCACTTTTACCACATTAGTTGACCTCCCTTAAATGGTACTATTTTAGTACGCACGTGCGTAACCTGCGTAATGAGCGCTACACCAATGCAACGTACATGAGAATTTGGTATATATTTGTCACATTGACGAGCAAGGATCCCCAGCCAGCATGCAGGCTCGAGCCACTATCGGCCCGCCAGCGAAATATCATTTGAATGGTGTTTTGCTGGTGGACCGATAGTGAACCACTTTATTATGCTTACTGGAAAGGCTAAGGCGAGTCTGCGCATATGTGTAGACCCTTAAAAGCCTTCACCGCTCTAATATACAAATTGGTCGGGGAACCAAGGCAGGAAAAATGCTAACCCTTGTACCCTAAATGTATACAGCTGGAGTTTGTATGGTTGCAGGGGTAATTTATGGTGTATCTGAAACCACTGTATAGCAGACTAGATTGATTTGCAAAACGTCAGAGCAGTCAACTTTTTTTGGAAGCCCAGCAAGAACATGTCAAAATAATATTTTTCAACATGTCATATATTTTTATCAAAAAAAATCCAGATTGAAAAGAAAAATATTGAGTTTATATAATAAAACAACATCGGCGTAGACCCCAGAAGCAGCGGTGGTCATCTTAGAATTATTATATACTGCTTATTGGTTTTTAAAGGCATGTAGATTATGGCACCCCGATTTTGAAATTAAATTTATAGACTTCTTTGCTTCAAATGTCATTAAAACGGCATTTATTGCCAAAAATGCATTTGGAAGCAAATCTTATAAAATGCGTGCTTACTTCTTCACTTTTATCCTTCCCGCTGAAGTGGTCTAAATTGCATAATAAATACATTTTAAATTGTATGCTTTTAAATACTCCGGAAAACAGATCCCTCAGAAACAGAGAGAACCCACAAATTCGAAAACAGCAGACACTGCATACAGTTAGACAGACGTTTGGGACATGATTTAAGACAATTTGATTTATTTTCTATGATAAACATGATAAACTAGAATAGGGAGTATAGTCAGGAAAAAAAATCAGAAAAGTTAACAAGTACAGGCATTTTGTGAAGAAAAGGGTTTGACACCTTGATTAGGGGTAATTTGGTATGCTGAATCCGAAAACCAATGTTGGCAAGCTGAGGAATGATGTCTTAATGGCCTAATTTGCATATTTTCAAAATGGCCGCCAAAAATCATGGAATTTGAATTATAACTGAAAATTTTTATTTTTTGACAATGTTTTTGTATCCAAAATCATTTGTTTTATGTCCTAAGATCGTTTTACCATTAGAGTACATGGTTTTGGCGGCAATTTACATAATCATTTCAGGATATTACCGTATTCATGGTAATAAATGTCAATTTAGTCTATTAAATCATCATACATTATATAAACTTGCCTCATTCATTATCTTGCTTTTTAAATGTTAGTTTTATTCATAGCACGATTTTGGACTGTTTACCAGCTTTTCAAGTAATAAATTAGAAATAAATTTTGATAATCAACAAGTTTTGTTTTAAAATAAATATGTCATAATGTCCATGCCCAAATATATGGTACATTTTGTATCTATAAAAAGTTACAGCATGCTCATTCCTTAGTACCCTAGGGTCTAATTAGTCCAACCTTTCACGAGCAGGGAAAACTTTTAATGTGTGTCAAATTGTTTTGGGAGACCACCTAAATGGGGAAAAATATTGCCCTAAAGAATAAACCTATTTGAGCTATGTTATATCGCATGGTTTCAATGGCAACGCATAATGAGCTTCTTAAGAATGGGTATGTCCCTACAAAAGTACTCATATCTCAGCAGCAACTCATTCGAAACTTTTAAACTTGGTACCAACTGAATGTTAAGACATAGGACTTTCATCCAATGTTCAGATTAATGAAAATATAAGAAATAAGAGAAAAATCGTGAAAATTAAGGGTGTGTACATGCAAATTTATCCACATCTCAGCTGCTTACTATCCTATACTACAAGCCTTGGCACCAATTTAATGCTTATACATACCATGTTTATTTAATGGACCAATGTGCAAATTATCTAAAAATTGTATTCATGAATATTAACTAGATATTAGAAATGAGAATAAATTAGAGAACAATTAATAAAATGTACATGCAAAATTACTCATATCTCAGCTACTATGTATCCTAGAATTCATAATCACTTACTCTCTAAACTTGTTCACAAATTAAAGTCCAGAAAATGTTCTATAATAGAGTTGTTTGATACGCAAATGATTTTATGATTTAATTAATGAATATATTTTGAAGATACAACCTTATTGATTCGTTTTCAATTTCTTTAGTTTTCTATATTTTTCATCAATATTCATAAATATGTTTGTTAAATGATTGTATATATCTGACCATTGGAATAAAATACTATGTCTCAGCCTTAGTTTGATACTAAGATAAATTGTCTAGAACAATTTAAAGATGAGATAGGAGTCATTTTAGAAGTAGACCCCCACTAATTCTTCTACTTTTTTTCTCTCATTTCTTATGTTTAAATTAATATCAATAAATTTAAAAAAAAATGTATAATTTCACATATTGGCTATTGAGTAAAGTAAAATGTCTTAGCTTTAAGTATTACCAAGTGTGGTAGTCTAAGAATATTAGCAGCTACAATATGAGTAATTTTTTAGGTACACCCCCTTAACTTGATAACCATTTTTCTCTCTTTTCTAACATTTAAATTAATATTCTAGAATATAATCATAAAATGATTTGCATATCCGATCATGGCATAAAATGTGCTCTGTCTTAGCATTTATTCGCTACCAAACGTGATAGTCTATGACAATCAGCAAATGAGATATAGGTTATTTTGTAGATATACACATTTTAATTTTTCTGCAATTCTTCTTTCTTTGTTTAATGTTTTCATAAATATTCACAAATGGGTAAATAAGATTTGTATATCAGACTATTGTGTTAAAGCACTATGACTCACCTTTCATTTGGTACCAATTTTGAAAGTTTAGAATAGTTAGGAGCTGACATATGGGTTATGTTGTACGTACACCCTTTTAAATTGTCTAACATTTTTCTCTTATTTCTAATGTTCTCATTAATATTCAAATTAGATAATGTGTATATCATATTATTGGGTTTGAGTGTAATGTCTCAACTACAATTTGGTAACCAGTTTGGTAGTCTAAAAAAGTTAGCAGCTTAAATTTAGGTAATATTGTACACACCCTCCTTATTTTTTCTACCATTTATCTCTTATTTCTCATGTTTTCATAAGTATTCATGACTATACAAATTAGATTATTTGCATTTCGTACCAATGGATAAAAGTATTTTGGCAAGGCTTTAATTTGGTACCCAGTTTGATAGTCTATGATAACTAGCTAATGACATATGGGTAATGTGTATAGGTACACCCCCTTATTTTTTCTACGAATTTTCTTTTCTTTTTATTTTTTTATTAATAATCATGAATATACAATAGCGAAAATTTGCATATCAGCACATTGAATAAAAAAACATGTCTGGGCTTCGATTCAATACCAGGGTAGGTAGTCTAGGATGAGTTGCTGCTTAGATACAAATCATTTTGTAGGTACACCCACTTTCTTTAGAATCATATTGTGTATTTTCACATTTATGGGGGAAGGGTAAATTGTTCTAGCCAGTTTTTTTCTTTGCTATTTAGCGACCGTTTTGTTTCTCCAGTATCTGACAGCTTGTTTTCCTTGAATTTGTGGAAGAGAGAAAAAATCTATGAAAGTGTGCAGCACGCAAGTGTCAATTTTGGGTCTGCTCGCAAATGACCCAGCTACAGTGCCCGATGGGTTGCCATGGACACCATTCAATTTTATGTAATCCAAATAGGTTTATTTTCGGAGACAATAAGAATTTTTGGTATTTAGTGGTCCCATTGAACAATTTTGCATCCATGAATTATTGTCCTTGGGTGCAAGGTATGTCGAATAAGCCCCCTGCCCCCTCCCGAGGTGTGTGTGGGAAGGGGGAATAGTTATTCCATGATTTTACCTCTATTTTTACTTTCATAAATACTCATTAATATGCATGGTATAATTTTAATTTTCCAATATGACTATTGGATGAAAGGACTTGTCAAATTGTATCCCTGATGATATAATAACATGCAACAAGGACATTTTTGGGGCAGAATTCAGTTTATATTTATATTTTACAATTTCCCTTGTTTTCTGAAATTGTCATCAGTATTGATGAATATGCAAATTAGATTACTTATCTGCATATCAAACCATTCCATCAGATGAAAGTACTATATCTAAGCTATAATTGCTAGCAAGTTAAATAGTGTAGGGTGAATTGCTGATGAGATACGAGTCATTTTGTAGGTACAGGCTTACTTTCTTTAAAATCGCATTAACCCCCTCCCCTAGCTGAACCTTACAGAATTTTGCTTAAATCGCTATATTTTCCTGTAAACAATAGTGACATCATTGTGAAGCATTTTTTTTAAAGTTCTCATTTTAATGAAATCATTCCTGACAAATTTGGGCCAGATAATATGCATGTACTATCATGAAAAAAAACTTAACTAAGTCGGAAGCAAGATTTTTTGCTCAAGTTGTCTCCCCTGATTACCTCTTGGTCATAGTTTTAATTCTAAATGCATAAATTGATGTCAGTGAAGATCCCCAATCGTGAGAAGATGCTTTTGGATTGATTTGTACCAGTCTGGCATCCTTAACATGTTACTCTACAGATTTTTATGGATTTTTCTTCAATTTGGCGGCCATCTTGGAAATATGCAAATTAGATAGTGAAGACGCCATTTTTCAGCTTGCCAACATTGGTTTTTGGATTCAGCATACCAAAATACCCCTAATAGACATCTCAAAACCTTTTCTTCACAAAATGCCTGTACCTTCTTAAATAAGCGTCTTTTTCTGCTTTTTTTCCTGACTAGTATGAAACCACGAATATTTGATACTTAGAAATTTAGTCCATGCCAGCTGGTTCGTAGTTAAATACTGTGGACAACTTAAGAACAATTCAACATAAACATGAAACTTATCAAGGTTTTAAGGATGTCTATCTTACATATTTACAACAGCTTTGATACAGAGGGTCATTGTAGGGACCAAGGGTATTTTATCAACTTAAAACATTAATTTCATTTAACAGTGGTAAAATAAAGATGAATGCTCATATGTATACGCTATTATCATATCGCCATGAAAAACATGTCTGTCCCGCTTGTGATGTAGAAATGTAATTGCATAGTATTTTTAAAGAAAGTATATTATTTTGGTGCACAAATGACTGCCCATACTTTTAAATGCAGTTGATACTGTATTATTTTATTATCGGGCATTCAAACGGCTTCTCATACCCGTCCATATGATAGAAAAGCGTAATGAAAATTATTTGTGTTATTTTTCAACCAAAATATATGTTAGGGGTACTTAAATAGACCTATTAAATGAGACGATTCCTTCGAAGACCAAACACACACTCATTGATTTATTGATAAGAGAAACATGACAATTTCAATGCTATGAATGATTGTTTAACTTGACCTATTCCGTATACAAAAAAAACAAACATTCTCCTTGAAATGCAATTCTGATCGCATTGCTACATGTATACAGTGGTTTCATATCAAGCACTATTTAGACTATCAGTATACAAAAATACAGCCGTATATCTTTTGGATGCAACAAAATGTGTTTTTGTACGATACGTGACTTTGGTTCCCCGACTTAATGGATATAGATAAAGTCTCGGTCTCGCTGCATGTAGGACCAAAATCTCACATGCTTTAATCACATGGCCTTCGCCGGGTATCAAAAAGTGGTCCGGTGGAGGAAACCGTCGAGTACCGATGGCACGAGAGGAAGGACGGTTTGAGGGTTTCCCCCGAGAAAATTTTTGAATGCCCCACTCGTTTTTGCTCGCTAGCCCATATGCTTATTAATATTCAGAAGTCTCCGTTTTTTTGTTGTTGTTGTTTTTTTGTAAAATGCGGTTGGATTTCATTATTATCTTCTGTTGGTACTTAACAAAGAATGTTTCTGATATATCCAGAAGTTGTATAAGGGGCAATCGCTGTAGAAAAATTCGGTTGTATCATCGGGTGTATAGGGTGGGAATGTACTTTTAAAATTCGAATGAAATTGAAACTTACTATCCAACACCCCTTAAGCGAATGCTACTGCAGTACCTTACAAGATGAAATATGGTACATGCATCACGCCATACACGATGATGTTTACCTCAGATAACTTTAGATTGTGCTTGTGAAAGATTGTGTTGTGGATTATATAATGTGGGTGTTTATGTCTATGTTTATAATATCTATACGTTAATAAACCTTGGCTCAAAAGTAAAAGTTTATTTCAATTTAAAGTGCTCTCTCTCTCTCTCTCTCTCTCTCTCTCTCTCTCTCTCTCTCTCTCTGCCTGCCTGCGTGCGTGCGTGTGTGTGTCTGCCTCTGTTTCTGTCTCTGTCTCTGTCTGTCTGTCTCTTGACAGGTATAGTTTTTTCATGCATATCTACAATTGTCCTGCCTATGATTATCACCCAGCTTTCATCTCCGTTCATGCTTCGTGTATGCGAACAACGGATGCTCAAATGAGACTGCAACTTTGCATAGGCCTGTCTGAGCCAATGCTGTCTGAGATGCTGTTTTGAACTATTTTCACCAATCCACATTGTTATATGACTGCCAACAAAGTCCTTCTCTCATTGGCTAAAACTTCCTGTAACAGCTTTGTACAAAAGCTCATGTTTGACCTCGCTTGCTTAAGTGAGCTCTCTGGTATGTGAAAAATCTGATGTCAGGAATCCAAAAAACTATTTTTAGCTATCAGGTGGCCCTGGAAAAAGTCATGACTACCTTTCAAAAGCTAGTTCTTTATCTGATTTCAGGAATCCTAAAACTATTTTAGCTGTCAGGCAGCATTGACAAAAGTCATCCACTACTAATTTTAGTTCTAAAATACAAGCAAATTTTCACAAATGGTTCCACTCCACTGAAGAAAACGGCCACCAGAGCTCTAGATAAGAATTATCTTTTAACGACATCGCTTCCTGACCCACTGGTCCAAATTAACAACAATTCACAGAAATGTTCCCCATAATGCCCTTTACTAAAAATTAATGACACAAATAGTTTAGCTCTGCCAAACAACAGGGCCACCAGAGATGTTTATAAGAAAAAAATTTATACGAGATCTCCTGAACCACTGGTTCTAATTCAAACTAATTTTATAGAACTGTTCCTCAAAATGCGTCCCCCTTAAATTGCACAAATGGCTCCACTCCGCCAAACAATAGAGCTGTCAGAGCTGTGGATGAGAAATACCTTTAAACGACGTACATGGCCCCGAACCACTGCTCAATCTTCTTAATAGTTTCACAGAAATGTCCCTCGTAATTCCCTCTACCAAAAATACACCAACGTTCTGCTCTGCTGAATAGCCACCACAGCTAAAAATAAGAACTATCTTCAAACGACATTTTCATGAACCACTAATATGGGAATCAGGTGAGCAATACTGGACCTCAGTGTCCTCTTGTTTTTGCAAAGGTTAAGGGGCACGGGACATATTTACCGACTCCTGCTATTCTAAATATTCATTGCTGATATCGTTTAAGAAATAACTAATAAACTGCAAATCCAGAAATTTTCGCGAAAATTTCACTTTCGCGAATATTGTTAAAAGAAATATTTCGTCTTTAATAATTCGCGACTAGGGCACAATTTACCTATATCAGTAAACGACAGAGTGATTTCGCCATTTCGCGAGGATTTTATTTTCACGAAACTAAAACCCTCGCGAAAATTTACTTATTTACAGTATGAGGCTATTTGGACGATAAAACCATTCTTTACAATGTTGTAGACGAACTTCGGAAGATGTCTGCTCGACCTCATCAGGATATAGACAGAGGGTGGGCTTGGGTTGCCGTGATTTCTGTGTACCTATCAACCATCATCAACTGTATAGCTGTGTTTATGGGTGGCGTGATACATGTGGCTCTTCTAAACAAGTTCAAAGAGGGAGACGGAAAGACATCATTGGTTGGTGCCCTAAGCTCGGGCATCCTCTGTATGTTTTGTAAGTACATGTATTATCGAACGTAATGCACACAGTATATGGGTCACTCCGAGAAAAGCCCTGTCTTTTTATTTGGTTAATATGCATAATAACGCAGATCATCTAACGTTTAACGTTTCAGCAAAGCAGGGCTCAACTCAACTACGAATTTCAACTGCTCATAAGAACTAAAATGCTTTAAAAATACTTTTCCTGTTGATATTAGGCCGGGGCCCAGGGTGATAAAACTCAAAAATGGTTACTCGGAAAGTAGCAAGGATTGTTATAGTATACATTTGAAGAAGTATATATGGTGCATACGAAACCACTGTATAGCAAGCTTCTCGGAGTTGCATAACACCACTAGAGCTAATAAAGTATGGTAGCTCATGTGCGTCATATGCATGCATGCGTTTAATACAAACGTTATTATCTCAGCAACGCGTTATTAAATTGAAATCAAACTACCTTTCAGGAATGACAATGTGTTTGTTTTAAAAGTTTTGAGTATTAGTTTCAATTTCAAAGAACTGTTGCTTTAGCATTACGTATTCAATGGCGTGTACCATATGTAACCAGATAAAACGTAATGTTTCGTTTTCTCCCACCTGTATCTGCCACGACTGAATTTGATTATATTCACACAAACACATCATAACTGTCCAAAGATTACATTGCTGCCTGTTTGGGTAAGATTCAATATCCAATATGGCTGCCGTCGCACTAAAGTATGAAAACGTATTTTTGGGGATCATCCCTTATCCTACCAACAGGTCACGTTAAAAATGCTTGCGTATGTAGTGGGACGTCCGTGTGCCTATTTCAAAGCACAAAATGTACTGTCACATAAGAATGGACACTTTAAGATGGCCTTGAATATGGGCACATAGGCTGTAAAATCAATTCGCTTTATTCAATGCATTGTTTTGGCGAACCAGAAGGGTATATATGCAAAAAAACACATCGCAATCATAAATACATTCTGAACGGTTACTTACTTTTTTCTAAGTATGCTATAATAGCCTACATGTAGTAAAGTTGATATAGGATGGCACCATTGTGTTTCATTACATAGTTATTGGGCGAAAAGTGTGAGAATCTTTTGACATTTACTATCGCTTGACCGATTTCAAAAGTCAACACACGTGGGGGCAGTGTTTGTGGCTTACCTGTTAGTCTGCTTTCTGTCCTGTCACACTATACATCAATCGAATGTTATATACATGTAGGCTTTAATCTATTTTTAAGGATATATTTAAAAATGTTATAATGTAAAATGCCAATGTATTTAGTTTATTATAATGTTAAACAATCACAATAAATTGTTCAACTGACCTTATGTTATTATGTACAATATCACATTTCTATAAATGTAGAGGTTTGTGGTCAATTTATTTATGGATTTTGCTATTTCCATTCTCTTGAAATTAGCATTAACTGTGGTTAATGATATATTTTGTGATGTCAATTGTGTGAAATGTAAAAAAGTGTATGGTAGTTTGCTTCAGAAAAGTCAAGTGACACATTAAAGTACGCAAAGCGAATCCAAAGACAAAAATAATGAATGCTTATCTTCAACACCTTCTATATTATAAATCTGAAAGAAAAGACTTAAAACATTAACAACGATGATTGTTAGATCGAACTTTATAATCCCCTTCCTAAAAACTGGTCAGAATTTTTTATTCGTAATTTAGACGGTTGCCTAGCACTAAGACAACATTGACTAATTTGCCATACCTGGTAAAATAAAACAATCACCATGGCAACAAGACTTTCGATACTTGCATACTGCTATGGCATTACCTGAACGACATACTGATGTATCCTTATATGGATTTATTGAAATTTCTTCCGATACCAAAGTGTATTAAAATCATCATTTTATATTTAAAAAAATCAAAACAAGGGATAAACAGCTAAGTAAGTTGCAGAAGTTCCACAGCAGCATTTGAATGCACAATATTAACTTTTCACACATATTTTACTTAAATAGTATGCATATCTGAATGTCTATAGTATAGTTTGAAGTACATATATTACTTGTTCACATCTAAAAAGTCATATCTGGCTCTCCAACAGATTTAATTAAATTTTCTTTTATGACGTATGCAGTTTTGTAAGCTTGAGGTCTTTAATTTGGCATACTTGTATGTTTTACATGTACTATCAAAACATTTTGCAAGGTAGAAAATTGTTTAAAGATGTCAAAACATAGATACGAGTCTATTAAAATCAAATACAAAGCTAAAAATGAATAAAATAGTAAAAAAGAAACATCACGACTGAAAATGAAAGAAAAAGTAGCAAAAAAGAAAAAGAAAGAAAATATGAAAAGAAAAAGACAAAGACAAACTAAAATGCGCAGTCGATGGGGCGCCATCGCAAATCCCAACGTTTAAGATTTTGACCCACCCAGCACCCCAGTCACACACCTGGGGCATGACCCCAGCAACAGATTGATAATTCTGTTCAATATATTTTCTATCTTTTATTTGTAAGAACGCACACAAAGTTTGGAATAAAAATCATAGAATTGACATGGTAGTCAAAATTTAATCATTTTAGACCTTTTGACCTCACCCCAAGGTCACCAGTTTGACCATAGGGTGAAAACTTTACTTGCATTCTGTTCTGCTCGTCAGCCCCGTCGATGTGATATGCCAATTGACCATGTTTGAAATAAGATAATTTTTGACCCCCTGGGCATCCCCAGCGCCCCAAAATCCCACCCCTGGGGCATGACCCAGGTGACAGAATGAAAATCCCATCTGATATGCTTTGTATCTTTCATTTGTGAGAATACACACAAAGATTGGTACACAAATCTTTGAAATTGACTTTGTAATTGAAATTAAATGATATTTGACCTTTTTAACCCCTCCCCAGGGCCAAAGGGGGCGGGTAAAAAGTTTGACGTTGCACGCCCCATTTATGTGAGTAACTCACACACCGAATTTGGTTGAATTTCGTCCAATGGTTTAGGAGGAGATAGCACAACGGACAGACGGACGGACGGAGGCGTTTACAATATCCCCTTTGCTTTTTTAAAACAGCGCGGGGATAAAAATAAATAAACACAAATAAAACTATGGTGGGGATATATAATGCAGCTGAAACTGGTGCCATGAAACTGTGTTAAGCTCGCCAGGAAAATATTTTGACTGACCGTTCGAAGGCGGTACTTCTTTTGAGGACCATTTGTGCTATTTATGTCTAGTGTGTGTCATGCTTTCTCGTCTGTTCATTGCTGCCTTGTGGTCACCTGCTGGGAAAGGACTGACCTCTTGGCTCTGTTTGTGACGTTTAATTATGTTTTTTCACTTTCCCATGTGGTATCTTGGGTCAGGTGTAATACTTGATTGTATCGATTCCTGATATTTGCCACCTTTCTTACTTTCATTGATGCAGCTTACGGCATCATTAGTCCAAAAATTACGTATACCTATTATACCTTTAATTTCTGTATTCTGTTCATGAAATCTTCCATCATGGCCCGGTGATGACTCATGGAGGAAAGGAAAGAACTGTTGTTGTTTTTTTTAAAAATAGACTTCAATCAATTTATACGAGTATAGTTAGCTGTGTTTATAACCTGAAAACACACACATTCTTTTCAGTGATTTGTGGTGTAAGTTTCTTTATTTGTGTTGTGTGCATTGCTTACGTCTGTTCAGTGCTTACTTGCAGCATAATCACCTCGTTAGAAAATGTTAGGTATATTGTTTCTTAACCATGTTTATTATACAAGTCCCTTGGATATAGTTTCTTATCCTCTTGTAGCCTTGTGTGGGATGATTGCCACGCTGTTGGACAACTCTGCTTCTTTTTTGTTGATGGGGTACCTATGTTTGTTTTTGCCTCATGGGTTAACTAATGAGCATATTATTTCAATTTTTATTGTTTAGTGTTGCAAGCATATTTGCCTCTCGGCTAATAGCAAAATAATTGTCATATTCATTTTGGTCATGAAGATTACTTAACAAATCGAAACGAACAAACACAAAATTTGAATAGCATAGACAGTCTGTGTTTTCAAGCTAGATTTTAATCATAAGGCAAGTTAAAATTTGTTTTCCCCTCCTCATAACATACAACAGTATATATGGGGCTGAATAGATACCATTTACAATTCCATTTGTTACATGTATGATAACATGTTTAACAACGCGCGTTTAAATCATTAATACGAGTTTTAAAGGAAAACGGCTTCCCATACAAATGTCGCTTATACGGCAATTCGCGATTCGCAACGAATTGCAATACAGTGGTTTCGTATTACCGAATGTTCAAAAATTCTTTGTGCAAAAAATCAGCCTTGCTACTTTCAGGGTAAGCATCGATGACTTTTTACGAGATACGCTGGTCTGGGCTACAGCCTATATATATTGTATTTACCATACTAATAAATGTTAAAATGTTAACAATTATTGGCATTTTAGCATTTATCAGCGTGATCAATTTCGTGCTCATTTGAGTTTATCGTGAAGAACCATTTATTATCTCGTCTTTGCTGGTTTATGTTGCTTCTCAAGGTGGTTCCATAACAGTAACCTTAAGGAGACTTATAGCCATTTGTGATTCTTTCAGGGGGTCTTGACCACCGGTCCCCCTCCCCGCTAGATCCGCGGATACCACTTATTTCATGTTGTCATCCCTTTGTCGCTATTGAGTGTCAAGACATAATATTACGATGATCGATAACTGCAATAATTAAATTAATTCAAGAATAGATGTTCCATTGGTGCAATACGTATACTGAACTGAACTGTATTTTATATTTATATATACACTGACCCAAAATGAAAACATGTCATTGTAAGATTTACGCATGCTTATCGAGACTTCGTCGCAGGTAACGATTATGCAATTTTTATTCAAATCCCAGGTCTATTCAAGCGTCAACGCCTGAAAAACGTGATCCTTACGTTGCACGTGCTGGGGAACAGATGGTTCATTAACAGCTTTAAACCCGACAAGAAAACATTTGAAGCTGAGTACTGGTAATAAAAATAATTTATTGTTACAAAACGCTTCCATTTAGTGACGGCACGTCTTTCCAAAGATCAAAGAAACCAAGTCATTGGCGTGCTCAACGCGGGGTCTACGGTAAATGATATCGCGCATCATTTTGGCTGCTCTAGACAGACTATTCATTATCTTATGAACCGGTACAACAAAACTGGGTATGTCAGAGTTCGTGCAAGATCTGGTCGCGCACGTGTGACGCCGTTACGTCCTTATCGCGTTAATTCACCCACGTAATCGTTTTAAACGGCAACCATTATTGCTCGTCTTTACGGGGTTCACGCACAAAAGATAATTAGTCATTCAGTGCAAAATAACGGACCTGGCATTTTCCAGCATGACAATGCAAGACCTTACACAACACGTAAATAACCACATAATTTCATGCTAAAAATAACGCCAACCTCTCTTCCCGGGTCATGAACCCCATAGAACACGTATAGGATGAATTTGGTCGGAGGGTCAGGTCCAATCATCAAATGGATTCGTTAAATGACTCTAATATGCACCTCTGTTAGCATTACATACGTATCCCTAACGTGCTCATACAACGTTACGTAAATTCAATGAGGCGACGTATTCTGCTTAGCATTAGTGAAAATGGAGGTCACACTGGTTACCGATGATCTTTTTAACATCACTTTAAGCACGCAGTCAGTAATTTCTTATTTTCAAAATCTGTGTAACTGTTTTAATTGTTTTTAGAAATTTTCATTTTGACCCCTCTGAACTGAATTATTCATAAAAATTATGCAATTTATGATTTTCATCCAATAACTTTTTCAGAGACATCGATAAGGCATTGGAGATTCGATGACTGAAAAAATTAACCCCGAAACTTAATTTATCATCCAAATATATACTTTTGAATACCATGTAAAGTTTTCATTTTGGGTCAGTGTATTTATATATTTACAGCACCTGTATGCGGGATATTAATCAACAAGTTCAGTAGTAGGACTTCTCTTCTCGCAGGGGGCATCATAACATCAACAGGATTTGCTGGGTGTGCCTTTGTGGACAGTCTGGATGGAATCATCCTCGGAGCTGGTGTCGTTGTAGGTAATACTAATACTGATGGATTCTTTTTCTTGCTCGTCAATGTTTTTTTTATATACTGTGGGAAAAAAGTTTAGCAATATACTTTGGGGATTCACAATTTAGAAGAAATGGAATTTTTAATTTCATAATATCAAAAATGTATGTTGGCTAACGTTTACGAGTACGATGAAATTAACCGGTTGACACTTCATATAATTTAAAGTCTGATTTTAAGTCCCCTTGCTAAAACAGTTTATCTGGCAATAGCGCGAATATTTTTCTGCTAAAAGTTTTATTTTTCCGTCAAATGTTTAGATCTGAAAGCCAAAAAGTGAAAACCGGTTTAAAACTGAATGTTCTGTTCACCATTTTCGTACAGTTTTTAGTTGAAAATCGTATTTTTTTCAAACATCTTTTCGATTGAATAGCGTTTGAAATTAAAATGCTCAGCAGATCACATCCTCGCTATGATATCGGAATGTGTTTCTTTTGACCTCTTGTAGGTAGCCATTAGATCAAAATCAAACAACTGACATGTTTGCGTACCTGCTAATAAAAAAAATCTAATGCTAAAAAGATCGTCTAAGGAAAACCCATTATAATTAATTGCTAAACTTTTTTCCCTCAGTAAATTTTAAAATAAGCTTCCAGAAGTCCCTGAATACGCCAAGATGCAATTTTACATGATTTTTCACTTTAACATAACAATGACGTCGCTTGATGACCTGTGCGTGAGATCCAATACAGCCAATGTTTGTAGCCATCATGTTACGTGCCAGGCGTAACTAGAAAAGAATTCAGGAAACCAAAATTTGGTATTTGGAAAGTCAGTAAAAAGCACTTTTAAAATTTAACAAAATTTATTACAAAAGCGATGGAAAATATTTATACAATCAAAGAAAGTCTAATTTACAGTACCTTATATGTCCAAACTGTCCCTCAAAATATTTATCAACACAAGTCTTTCAGCAGTTTCTGATCCCCAGATTTTGAAGTTAGATCCAAATGAACACTTAGTCTGAATCCAAAACTGAATAATAATCCAAAGTTATCCAGATTGAATAAATTAAACACAAAGTATTTCAGTATAGAATTCCAGCACAAAAGGTTTAGACTTTTAAATGGTGAAATAATTTCAAAGATGCCCTTATGAAAAATTTACTCTTATATATACTGTTTAAGAAAGTTCCAGAACGATCAGGTACCAAGTATGATATCATATGCTAAATATAAATTAATACATGGGTTCTGGAAAGTTCTACATTCTGCTGGATGATTCCACTGAATTCCAGAACCTACTCAAAGCTTCTTTTGGCATGGAAAGGAAAATTCTAGAGAATTCAGGACTTTTCTGGAAACTTCCATGACAATATATTTTTTATTTCTAGATGATTTGTCATCCTTCTAGAAAATTCTTATAATCAAATTAACACCTTGTCTACAATAACTTATTTACCATCAATATCTCCAATATCTGGGTCGACAGAAACTTGATAAACATATTAAACAGATAAACACCATGCATGTTACACTTCCCCTCCTCAAAGAAAAGAAAGTTTTATAAAATAGAGCTTTCCTTTGCAATAATGAACACTTAATTACAAAACAATAATGTTAACTCAAATCAATAAAGAGCAATAGCACAAACTCAACATCAACAGTACAGTGGCAACTAAGCCCTAGAGAGCGCATCTGGGATGATATTATCTTTTCCCTTAATATGTATGATATCTAGATTGTGCTCTTGCAATATGAGACTCCATATGAGTAAACGCTGGTTCTTGTTTTTAATTTTATGAATGAAAGTCAGTGGATTGTGATCAGTGAATATGACAATAGGTGCAACTGAAGAGGCTAGGTTAACTTCGAAGTGCTGAAGTGCAGGGATGAGAGATAAGCATTCTTTCTCATAGTAGAGTAATTTCTCTGATGTTTGTTAAACTTGTTAGAATAGTTACAAACAGGATGATCAAAACCATTGTCAATTTCTTGTTACAATACACCTGCACCAACATCACATGCATCTATGGCCAGCTTAAATTCTTTGTCAAAGCTTGGTGCTAAGAGAACTGGAGCACTTTTAAGTATGGTTTAAGCTTATCAAAAGACTTCTGACAATTATCAGACCAAAATAAACTTGACCCTTTTGCCAAGTAAAGTTGTCAAAGGCTCTGCTATGACATATAAGTTATTACAGCATTTCCTGTTTGTAATATCCAGCCATACTGAGAAAGTGCAACAGTTGCCTTTTGCCAGAAGGTACGGTAAAATCTGAGATAGCCTCAACTTTAGCTTCTACAGGTTTTACCTGACCTTGTCCCACCATATGACCTAAAATGTCAAATTTGCATGGCGAAATTCACTCTTTGTTTAGTAAACTATTAGTGTAGCTTTACTAAGTCTGTCAAAGAGTTTTCTGATAGTTTGTAAGTGCTGTTTCCATTTTTCGCTGAAGATGATAGTGTCGTCAATATAGGCTTCACAACCAACCAGATTAAATATCAAGCTGTTAACCAAGCGCTGGAATGTTGCTGGGAAGTTCTTCATTCCAAAAGGCATAACTTTATACTGATACAAACAGTCTGTAATAACAAATGCTGAGATCTCCTTTGCTCTTTTTGTCAGAGGTATTTCCCAAAATCCTTTAAGCAGGTTGAATTTCGTAACATATTTGGCTTGTCCAATGTTATCGATGCAGTCATCGATTGGTGGGATGGGAAATGTGTCCGTTTTGGTGACAGAATTTACCTTACGGTAGTCCGTACACATGCGAAATGTCCCATCAGGTTTTGTATAAGAATACAAGGAGAACTCAATTCACTTTGACTAGGTTCTATAAAGTCATTACCCAGCAAATATTGAACTTCATCTCTGAACATTTGTTGTTTTACAGGGTTTATTCTGTATGGATGTTGTTTCACATGTTTTGAACCATCAATAAGATCAACATCATGATAAATTTTGTCAGTTTTGGATGGAATATCCGTAAATAAGTGTTCATATTCGAGAATTAACTGCTTCAGTTTAAGTCTCTTGTCTGAACTAGGATGAGACAATTTCTGGTCAAGATCCTTTAAAATATCAGAGTTCTTGAATTTGGACGACGCGGGATCATATTTCACAAAGTTCATATCTTCAGAGTCCATTTGATTGTGTTCAGGAGGGACAGTATTAACTAGATTTACTGATGAAATAACAGAAATATCCCTATCAATGTACTTTTTAAGCATGTTGATATGACATAACTGTTTTTGTTTGCGCCTCCCAGGAGTGTTGACAGTGTAATTAAAATAGAACTTATTTACCAACAGTATCTCCAATATCTGGGTCAACAGAAACTTGTTAAACATATTAAACAGATAAACACCATACATGTAACACTCATGTGACAGCCTGGGTAAGATAGCATGGGTAAGATAAGATTTTCTATCCCAGGGTAAAATCTTATCCGGTGTTCAAGAAAGTTGAATTTTGTAACTTCGAAGTCTAACCGACACAACTGTTAAAATTGCCCATCATACAAAAAGTAATACACTGTATTGATTAAAGATTTGGTTATTCCTTTGCAAAAGCGCCAAAGTTATACCGCTATCTTGGATTAATTCTTCTTTGTAAGAGTTCTAAGGGTCTGGATGTGGTATAATGATTAGTGAATAATGGCCCTTTTTGTAATGAATAGTGAATAATGAGCCAAAAAAAATGAATAGTGAATAATGAGTGCCTAAAAATTAATGAATAATCATATTTTTTAATGAATTGAAGAAAAATTAATGCTTCTTTCTTACGTTTAATGAATAATTGGTCTAATTTAATGAATAACATAGAATTTTAATGAGATGAATAATGGGATAAATTATTAATGAATAGTGAATACCAGACCCCCCATCCAGACCCTCAGTTCTCCTTATGTTTAAAAGTTCCCTATTTTAGACATTTTTATACAGGAAATGCCACAATCATGCACTGCAGACTAACACACGACACCGTGAGGAAGAGATTTTGGACACTAACAACAGCGTAACAACAGAACACAATTAAAGTAAAGCAATTAAAATCAACAGACATATGCACGCTCACATTGAATGGTTGCTAATAAGAATTGAAAAACAGTGTTCAGATAGCCGAACTGAGTGTTTAATCAAGGTGAACGGAAAGCCGTTCTGAAATAGGTTAGGTACGAAAGAAGGTTCTAATACATTTTAACATTATTGAGACACAGGTATGCAAAACGGTGACTAGGCTTTACCAAGAAAGGTATGCAAAACAGTGACTAGGCTTTGCAAATAAAATATCGACAAAGCTTCATCACCATTTTGCATACCAGTGGTTGGACAACTATCAAAAATAAGTCCAAATATCCCATAAGGTTCAAGAGTTATGAGGATTTTCACTAACTGGTAACGGACGGACGGACAGACGGACTCACATAGTGATAAAAGTGCAGACCCAAGGGTCTTGCAGTCTGCTCTCTCCTTGGTGAGATGATTGCCAAACTACTATCCTGCCAGCTCACATGGAGTGTACAAGTTAATGATCTACTTATCATTGTAAACAAAACACTACGTCACTTACACTCTTGGTTGGCACATCAGTAGATAGGACACAACGTACTGCATTTCAAAACATGGATCAAACACAAAAGACTAAAGTGGCCCAAAATCTACCTTAGCCTCGCATGAATAGAACTTGACGACTGGCTTGCATTTAGACACACTGTGAAGGCTCTTATATGGCATGACGGATTTCTTGGCTGATCTTCAAGCATTGGCTGAATAATTTGAGTTATCCTACTGCAGTAGTTGTTTGCCAGGAACATTTATAATGTATCAGTTTATTATAGTCATAAATGAACACCTGGGCCCAGAATTACAATGCCTCCTTAAAGTTAAGAATGACTTAAGTTAAGTATTGATTTTTTCAGGATGCGAAAAATAACGTTTCAAACGGATTAAAATAAAAATATTTTCATTTTATCTGAAGATCACAATGACATCTTTGACCACAAATACTGCATCCGACCTGGCAATTTATAAGCCATTTAATGTTACATGTTGAAATATCAATACTTAACTTGAGTCTTTTTTTTATTTTTAAGGAGGCATTGTAATTCTGGGCCCAGATCACACTCCTGAAAGAAATCGTTTCTTATTCTTGATTAAAACTTAGTTTATATTGTATTACTTTTGCAGGCATTGGGTATGCGCTCACTGCATCAGGAAACGTGGTTAATATTGGCTACTACTTTGACAAGCGAAGGAATCTGATGATCTCTATCAATTTTGTGTTAGTAGGAGTGGGCATGTTTTGTTCAGCCCCGCTGGGGCTGCTGATTATCGACTCTTTTGGACTATCGTCATTATTTCTCATATTGGCAGGGATATATGCTCACACCTGTGTCTTAGGAATGTTTTGTAAACCATCGTTCCTAGAGAGAAAAGTTCAAGAAGAACGCCGGACTCGTGTCAACGTCCCGAAAGACGGCAATTCTTTATGCCATCTTTTCAAATTTTCATTGATTTGCAACAAACCCTTTCTGTGTTTCCTAATAAGCTCATGTACATGGAACTTCGCCTTAATCTCAGCAACGATACATTTGCCAAACTATATAAAATTAAAAGGAGGGTCCGACATTGAAGTGGGCTGGGTGATGACAGCCTTTGCCATTTCAAATATTCTTGGACGGGTAGGTGGAACTATCAGTGTAAGCAAGGAGTACATCAATGCATTGACTGTACATACAGTTTCTGTTGGACTATGCGGGGTAACTATGACATGTTTTCCACTATATTCAGGCTACAATGTTGGTAAATATTTGCTGAGCATATTTCTAGGGTTACTCTGTGGATGTCCCAACTCCTTGGTAACAGTTCTATCTATACGTTTTGTCGGGAGAGAAATGCTTTCTGAAGCACATGGCTTTTCATACTTATTTTGTGGTATTGGTGTGTCTGCAGGGCCGGTAATAACAGGTAAGAAAAAACAACGGAACAGCACTTATGATTACAGCTCTCTACACATAATTACATGTATCTGTCAAAGATAAACATTTTCATTCTTCAAAAATAATCACACCTTAGTTACCATTAATATTTGGTCATGATAAGAGTATTATTCATATCAAAACAAATACTATTCATAAAATACTTTGCTATTTTTCTTGCTTCCAATCCAGCCATACTATCAACAGTAAGTTTACAGTGAGTACCCTGTGAGTTCAACTCCTTTCACAGTATTATGCCAATCCAATTTCTTGTCCTGGTCTGACAAGTACATGTAACTTAAATATTATGCTCAGGTATTTTCCCATTAATTTCCCTGTAGTGTAACATTAATTCTAAGCCATTTTTCGAGCTTTGGTTCAAGTAACAGAAAACTTAGAGTGTGTACCTTGTCAGGCCAACTTCCACAGTGTTATGCCGTTTCTCTTAAAAGGTTTTAATAATGTGTAATATATACCTGACACGAACTTTCTATTGATTTTTGATATCTTGAGCAAAGACATATTTCACCAGTGATATATCATTTTTGCCAGTGTCGGATAATATTTTTACCCCCATAATATAAATCTCATGTGACGGCTCATATATTATCCTCAGATATTTTCCCATTTATTTACCTGTATTGTAACACTAATTCTTAGTCAGTTTTTCGAGGTTTGATTCAAACAACAGTGAGTTTACAGCGTGTGCCTTGTCACGTCCACTACTTCCACAGTGTTATGCCGTTTCTTTTAAGTATTTTCAATAAGGAGTATTACATACTTTTCTAATGTTTCTTAATATCTTGAGCAGCAATACAAGTGATGTTCCGAAAGTTCTCAGTGAACTCTACCTTGTAGCTTTGTCCAAAGACATTTTTGAGAGGCTACTATGCACCATTTAAAAGAAATATCTTTTATATTGAAAATGGTGCTAATATTACCTCACTGTATTTTTTCGTTTAAAGGTTACAGTATATTACATACAACCTACTCCTCGCTACTGACCTGTTTTCGTGTTATAGAATTTTAATCATTTTTGAAGCTGAATCTTTCAAGTCGTGTATTTTATAACCACACAATAAAACTGCATTGTAATTTATTTTTTGGTTACTTAAAATGTTGATTCGATATTTAGAGCATAAAGCACAATTCATGACGTCATTGAATTTAACAACTACGTCATTTTGAATACATTGCAGAATTTTCATTTCCGAGAATATTTTATTTGTGTTTATCCAATTGAACTCAATATCGGCAAAGTGTTTAAGACGAATATTATTTTAGTCACAATATATCTTAATCTCCATTGGTATATTATAAAAAAAAATCATTTTTTTCTCAAAATAAATGATTGTTTTTAAATAAGAATTTTCAAAAAAATTCATTGATTTCAGACTGATACTTTGTGCTCATTTTAAACCCATGTTGTCATTGTTTTACGATATAGTGAACATTTAGACAATTGATCAAGTTTTATTTAAGATTTTCATATGCAAACTTGGCGTACCTCTGAATAGTGACCTATTTTTGGACTCGTTACAATTTTCCTATGTGGGTTTACTACTTGTGTCTGATTTAACTGCTTCAGACATTGCATTTACCTCAATAATGTTTTCTTTTTAATACAGTCGTGGCTACAACAGTATGGGCCGATAAAATCTTTAAGTTGCAGATTTTAGCCTTAATTTGCTATTAGCTGGCAGATGCATAGTCAAACATTCGAGGGCATAGCTAGGCAACCGAGATCTTATGGAAATTTCACCTTGTTTACTTAATTTCCCCGCTAATTTCTAGGTTACGTATCTGACTTGGCGCTATGCCGCACGTTATACGTTACGTCCTAACGTTTTTGTGGTGCGTCACGTCATTTACTTGTTTATTATTATTCCTGATGAAGCCAATATGGCGAAACGTTGGATATTAAAGAATAACTAAATGTAAACATTCGTGTTGGTATTGAATATTTTTTTAATTTAGCCTTGTTTACAAGGCATATTTACTGATAAATGAACTTTGAGCAGCCATGAAATCAAATGGCTGAGCATTCTAATTTGTGAGGTCTCTAATGTACAGGGTCTGCTTGTTCAGTCAGTGCCTTGAGGGTATGTCTGTTTCAAGGTAGATTTCCAGTCGCTAATTCAAGTTACACATATAAAATGTTAAAGCTGTTTATAGACAAATAATATTTGTTTAGTTGGTACAAATTCCATGTATTTGATGTTGCTAGTTACAGAGATATTACGCCAGGATCAGAACTTTCGGAACATCCATCGTATTTCACTTGAGAGATATGATTTTTACTGGAACTACTTTTTTGGGGTATATAATAGCTAAAGTGTCTTGCGCAGTGATGATATGATTTCACTACTGTGGTATTGCACCTCAAATGGAACACAGTTTTTCGTTTTTAAAACTTTACGTGAATAGGACAACTAAGAGGACATTTTGGGCAGTAGACATCTATAGATGTAGCCTTTCGTCTTGTTTACCCTCTTTTTGACATGGTTTGATAACTGAAATATTGTTGATTATGCTGATAAACAGCAACGCAAGCCAACATGCATCTAAATTTAAAGCCCACTGATGCATTGCATTGTTGTAACTTGTCTTATATAAGTATATATATGGCTTTATGTTCAATTGATAGTCATTGATCCATATCGCTCAATGTACAAGAATGGAATGCTATTTGGCATAAAACATTAAGAATGTTAAAATTCTATCCTATCACAGCATTTATGAAAACGTAAACAAACTTCAAAAACATGTTTTGGTCAGAATACATTTTTCTAATTAAATTTAAAATTTCCATTTTAATTTCAATGTTAATGCCAAAAGTCAGTGTTCCATTTGAAGGGCTATACTACAGTAGTAATGATATAATTTTTGCCAGAACCATTTTTTTGTAATAGCTTAAGTGTCTTGCGCAGTAACACATTTCACTAGTTGTGATATGATTTCCTACGTCACAGTCTGCGTATTTTTTGTCTTTGTTGCCTTTTTGTGCAGTCTTTGTCTGCCTTTTTTTCCTTGGAAACGCTAAAAAGAATTTATTATCATTCTATTTAAAATATGGGATTTTAACCGAGGGAGGTGAAAATCTGATAAAGAAACAGGTGCACAAGCACGAGTTTCTTTATATGATTTTTCACCTCCCCAGGTTAATAAATCCCATATTTTAATAGAATGATTCAATAAACTGTATACATGCATCCTGCTTGCACATATTTAAGAAAAATACTATAGTATGCGATATGGCTAATCTAGCGGCATATTTAACCAGTGTAGTAATACATCAGTTGCTCCCTGCTGAAAAAATGGAAGACCGCCATTTTTAAAATCTTTTTCATTCAGCATGTTCAGTCCTCTTTAGAACTTCAAATATCTGTAACTATTTATTAGGGAACGAAAACATAAAGTGGATACTCATTTTCTCTTTGGACGGTTCCAGTGTTGGAAGACAGAAACGTTATACAACGTCAACGCATGTGCACATGACGTCATTTGTCAATGTGTGTGACGTCAACAATGCAGACAACCGTAATGTTGTAAATAATAAAAAGTAAATTTCCTTTTCGACTTCATGCATTTCATCTCATCCAAGCCTAGGGTCACTTGTGCACAGGAAAAAGAGTTCCAGCTAAAGAGATTTATCTCCCTAGAGGAGACAAATCGTTCTAGATAAAAACAAAATTACCGATTTTAGGCCACTGGCTGGATATGGTTTACCTCCCCCCCAGGGGGAATTTTGTAGACCATATTTTTCTGAAAGCCCAATGTATTGTTAGGATTTTACAACATGTAAGCCCTCTGACAATGGCAGCTGTAACAGCCTGTTACATACGTTACCCTACAAAATATTTTATAATTAAAATTATTTTAAGACTTCAGAAAAGTGCAAAAGATAAGGTAAGATTTCCAAATTGGTTATATTTTCTAAGTAAGCTGTTACTGGGCCACAGATATTGACCTTTGAAAACAAATATAGTCACCCCCCATGTAGTGTATGTTACATTTTTTCTTCGAGCCCCCTTTTAAATGATAAATGAATCTAATATAGTTTGTCTTAAATTTTATTGAAACCAGTTTATGTTCATTAATTTGGTATTATGTTAAAGAATTTTATTAACCTTTTCAGAACTACAAGCAGTACATTTCTATCTTATATACTTTTTGAGTTATTAGATGTTGAACATGGTAGCCCCATATCACACAATAAGTAAAATGTAATTCTCTAGGCCTTGCGCTGGCTATAGACCCCGCATCCCCCAAGGGGAATTTTGTACACTATGCTTCCCAGATACTACATTATATAAGCCACAAAATGAAATATGTTAGCCCTCTGAGAGTGGCAGCGTTAGCGGGTAACATTATGTTACATACGTTACCCGCAAAATACCATTAAATTTTCCTGATAATGTCTCCAACATGACATATTCACACTTTTTTAAAGTCTGGCATAGGTTTAAGAACTTTTTATAACACAGTTACATAATTTTAGCATTTATTTTATAAATGTCTGGAGTTTTTGCCGTGTTTATGTTACTTAGTGTTTCATATGCTGTTTCCAAGTATCAGTATGGCAGGTATTGACTTTACATGTATTACATCCGTCAGTGAATATAGCAAAACTATAAGGCTGCTATGCAAATGGATTTAAGTCCCTTGTTAAGGTGTCTTACACTTTTTTACAGCCCAGGTTACATACGTTACTCTCTGAATACCATTAAGCGTTCAAGATATGGTCTCCAACACGACCTTCTTTTACTTATTTGCATGCTGGCACAGGTCCACGTACTTCTTTTTACTCTGGCTCATTTGCTGAGGAAGTAACTCAAAACATAAACTTCCATAAAACCCTCTTTTCTTTCATAGAGACATCAACTATAGTAAACGTAATACTCATGGAAAGTTTGTAACATACAATGCAATGTGCGAGTAACAACTTAATAGATCAAAGAAAACCCACCAGGTAGAAGTTATAAAGCTGTTTCTTGCCAAGCTAGCAACTCTTCGTATACTATCCAAGGGTTTAAAGAATTTTCCAATGCAGCTTATTAATCCTCTATCATACTCATCTTGCAAGGATTTTGCAATATGCTAGTACTCTGGTAATGGCACCAATACCTTGTAACAGCCAATTACATATATAACCCATCAACATCTTTGATAATTTTAGTAAATGACACGACTTCTGAAAAGTGCAAACCATAAGGGAAGAATTCCAAATTGGCTATATCATCCAAGTAAGCTAGTTTTGCATCACAGATATGGACCTTTGAAAAGGAATATGCACCCCAAAGTGTTACGTATGTTACATTTTTTTCATTATTCCTATATAAATCATTTATGAAACTGATATGGTTTGATATTTTTTTAATGTGAATGTGCTTATTATTTCATTTTGTATTAAAGAATGTTTATGTACCTTTTGGAAACTGCAAATATTATGTTTCTATCTTTTATAAGGTTTGAGTTGTTGAGTTTTGAACACGGTAACCCCATATCACACAAAATATGAAATATAATTCTGTGGCTCTTTTGTTAGGGTAAAATCAAGTTTTCTTTCACCCAGAGGTATTGGATTTCCTTCCCATTTATTTTCTGCACATTTTGTTCATATCTGGAAAGCCTCACTTGTTTTCATGGGAAAGACTTGATAGTTCAATCTTTATATGTACATCTTAAGGACAGAAAAGCAGGGTGGAGGTAAACTCATAATCATGCCATTTGAAATAGTCAGTATTTGTGTATGGCTTTGGTAGTTTTTTCAGAAACATGTCATATTGCAGCTTATCTACATTTACATAAATAGCACATATTAGGGCTTCTTGTCACTGATGAGTGCCTAGAGCAATTCTTTGTTTGTTTCCCTACCCTGCTTAGAATGTTGATGAACTAGTGGGGGAGGGGTTCTCTATCAGTTTGATAGGAGCAATCTTTCCGTGGTACTTACACATGGGCACATTGGTAGTGTCACAATCTGTTAAACAGTGTATTACTGTAGATTTCTTCCCCCATATTCTGGCCAATGTTGTTGACATTCAGAAGGTGCACCTTTTGTTGCATACAACATTGTTGAACAAAACACCCAGGTTATCCTCTGCGAGAACGTTTGTATGACTTTATAGACTGCTGCTTATACATTGTTTATATGTATCAGCGACAAAACCAACATGCCCTGCCTTTAGTGCCTGGTTGAATACTGGTGCCGTCAGATTCTTGAAGGTGACAGGAAAAGCTGTTGTGCTTTGTAGTTACGGAATTACTATCAAAGTTATGTGCAGCACTACATGGCCAATCTAATGTTGGTTCAATGTGTGATTGCAAGCCATGCGGAAGTTTGGACTTGTCAGTTTTGGTGGAAATTCTATCAGGAGTTGACTGAGACCATGTTACAGGTCCCAGATGGAATAGCAGTGTCAACTCAATGTCAACATTATGCCCAATAGAAAGAAGGTCATGCTGATCAAAGACGCTCCTTTAAGCTCTCACCTGGCTGTTTGCATTTTGTAAATTGGACAATTTCTTCTTGCTTGGCCTCGCAAGCCTCAAAACTTTATTAGCTTGTAGCATTTTATGGGGTTGTGGAAGACAGATTTTTTAACTAAAAGTGAGTCAATGAAGTCTGCAACAGCCTTCCTGCCAAAGTAACCAGCCTCAATAAGATCCTTAGCTATGCCAGGCTTAGCAGGAACTCGGAAAGACAAAAAGAACAGTTCATTGTCTTCAAAACTAGAACTAAAAGGATTGGTGAAGCCTGAAACTACCTTTAGTACTCGTTCTACTTTGCATCTGAGCAAATTGAATACGGGGGGGGGGGGGGGGGGGGGTGATCAGAAAGTTCGCGGAAAAGTGCTATTAAATCGCATTGCTTCTATCGATTGCAACGAAAATTAATAGATAGAAACTACAATTCATGCGAAGTTGACTGAAATTGAAATTTAAAAAATGTGACGTCAGACGTATGAGCACGAGGCGCCGCTGTGACGTCACTTTGCTGCAAGCGGCCCATATGTACCCCTGGGTTGCTTCTGGGGGTAAAATTCGTAGTTGTGTTTGAATTGATCAGTATTTTCAACGGAAAGTGATGTTCCTTTAGTCTTTGAACATAATATGAGATTTTTATGTTATTCCGTTGCGCTATGTTTTTAAATTAATAGGTTTCAGTCCGAAGGGCAGGCCTAAAATGTGTCAATTTTTCGAGTTTTTATAAATTTTAAATACAAAACGTTTTTTCTTGTCAGTGTTCATTAAAATAATTATATATTGGATTTAATAGACTTCGAGCTAAAAAAGGTCCTGCTCCCCCCCCCCTAGGGAATTTTGCAGACATATCCTATCTTAAAGAAAATTTCAAGCCGCATCTTTTAAGAGATGTTTGCACTCTGTGCTCCGGGGCGTTAGTCTGTGACAGCCTGTTACATATGTTACTGTGACAAACTAAGGAAAAAATCAAAATGAATGTTTGAGCTACAGAAAAAAGACATTAAACCATCTAATTATTCAAATTTTTCGTGTAGTTTGCAAGCTGGCTGCCTAAGCTACATAAAAGCAGCATTTTAACAAAATTGCAGCCTTCAATGGTGTTATATGCGTTACATAGATTAAATTTCCCTTTGAAAGTTGAAATTGTGACTAACATCATTTAAGTTTACAGACAATTTGTGCATTTTTACAAGTGTTTTTAATCTTAGTTCGCTAAAATACTCATTCGACTAATAGAAAAAACAAAGTTTGCTTTTCTATCTCAAATACATTATTTTATATGAGCTATTAAACAACCCTACCCCCAATTTTAAGTATCCAATTTTGGTATCTATTATTGAAGAAAAATATATGAAAATATTTGATGCTCGTTGATATCTTACATTTTTGGAACTGTCTTGCTAATGCAATAAAGAATCATACCTTTGCAAGTTTGACATCAGGATCAGAGCACTTATCAAAGTATGTAACGTATGTTACATGGCATAATGAATGAGCAAGGAAATTGTCTATGAAGTAAGAGATGATATTTCAGAAAAAAACACTATTTTTCACATGTTTCCTATTAATCTCTAGCCTCTGGTGCCATAGTCTTAGTAATTAGTCATTGCTGATAACAAGCCAATGGAATTGTGTTACAGATGTTATATATAATCTTTATATGACATATTTCCTTATGCCAATAATATTAAAATATATAGACGTATAGATAGAAAATAATAGTTCTCATTTAAATGACAAAATTTAATAAATATTCCTATTAAATATAATTATTCAAAAACAATCTTTATTCAAGTCACCCTCACAATGTCTATCATTGTGTCTGCTTCTATGGCAAAATAATCACCCATTTCATCACGACCAGTAGAATCATGGCATACTATTAGGACTGCAAACTGATCAAGTACAATCCTGTTCCTCACCTCCCTTTTAGAAATTGTGCAGGTATATCATACCTTAAAGAACAATTCAAGCTGCATCAAATAAGAGATGTTTGCACTCTATTAACTAGGAGGTTAGCCTGTAATGGTATGATATGTATGTTACCATATCAATTTAAGAATAAATGAATTGAAAGTCTGAGAAACAGAAAGAAGACAAAAAACTATCTTTTTATTACAATTATTCATGTAGTTTGCATGCTGAATACCTTTGATACATAAGAAAGTGTTTTTAAAAAATATATAGCTTCCTATGGTGTTATAAGTTACATTAATTAAGATTACTTTTTAAAATTGGTAATTGTGACAAACATCACTTATAAGCATTTCGTGTGACCCTTCTCTTTTGCCATCAAAAGACTTATTTTACTTTGTATGTGTGGCCAGTGCCAGGGTCAAACAAATTGACTAAGCTATAACTTGAATCCTTAGCACTCTTCAAAAGCAGAAACAGCATGTCAGTGTCATGGGATCAAACACCTAATTAAATATGGGTTTAATGCCATTTCACATATATGCATATAATGGAGTATGACTTTGGTATATGCCTCTTCCTGTGAATAAGCAAGAGCAATATTTCTGCAGCTGCCTCTGCATCCGTGCTAGTCAAATGATAGCTTGGTATATGCCTCTTCCTGTGAAGAAGCAAGAGCAATCTTACTGCAGCTGCCTCTGCATCCGTGCTAGTCAAATGATAGTTTTGCTCTGATTTTGCAAAAGCTGTGTCTCTACCATGTACCTCTAACCTTAAGATTTCTGACATTGGTCAAACAGAAATTTGATAGGCTGCTTTTTTGCATCATTTGCCATGGAACCTATCCAGTCCTTTGGTGCTTAAGTCCTCAGGTCTTAGATCAATAGTATTTTGCTGCGCCCAAAGAGCTTTATAAGTTTTCTTTAGTTACAATGTTGACTCTTGAAGGTTTTGGCAGACCGTCTGAAACAATTTCTGTTACACCTTGAAAGTTATCTGGTATAAGAGAAATGATATGAAGTTGGACATTGCCATCAATTAAGTTTGCAGCTGGTTGGTTTTTTGATGTCAGTACATTGAAGCAAGCCTTAGAATAATGTAAAACCTATGATTTCTCAGTTTTTGCAGCCATATCATTAGCTGTTGCATTCAAAGAAGGAAAGTGGTCTATGGGTAGAATAGGATATCCAGTAGTTCTATATTATGCTCTATGGAAGATTTATACGGAGTAAACAAGTTGATAAGATGCCTCATTTCATGATCCATTGAAAACACTGAAATTGAAAACACTTGCCTCTGACTGTGTAATCAAAAAGGATATCACGACAATGCCCTTGCTTATTTATTATGACGAGTTATATATGTTACATCATTTAATAAGTGCTCTTATCTTAGAAACTTAGTGAATCATTGAATTGAAAGGGTCTAATTTGCGCTCTGTCTATCCTGCATTTCATTGCTTTACCTGCTGTGGTACATCTAGTTTGTTTATCTGAACAAACAGAGTTACCTCGGTTTCAGCACTTCAGAAGTACTAAGACTTCAAATAAGTTTTTGAATGCTGGGGGAAAGATACTAAGTGCAGAGGCATTATTAGATGAAAATATGTTTGTTGCATGTATGGAAAGGCTACATTTATAAAAGTTAACCAGCTAAGATATGATTCTTTATCACAGAAATATCAAGGTACATCAGTCCAGGTACTCATTGCTTTTAATGGCATAGTTTTCCTCCTTGTAAAGCTTTAGTCTTTGTCCTACTTGCAGAATATCCCTTGAAAGACATACTCAAAGAGCCAACTATTAGGAATTCATATCAGTTTCCGAATGTTCCAAGCCATGAATGGCAAAATTGGAAAGTTGATAATGGCTCAGTGGACTGGTGGTAAAATTGTATAACAGTAAATGATTGAAATATTGTGATGATTCTACTAGTGTGATAATAATGATTACCACAGAAGCAGACAACGACAAACATTTAACATGAGTGTTAAATCGATGAGAATTAGTTTGGACCATTTCTTTTATTGTATTGTCTTGTACAAATGTAAAACTATCTTTTCTATTTGTGGCTTTATATTTATCATTATATGCACAGTATTAGGAAATGTGTCCAAAAGGTCATTGACAAAATCTTTAACAACAGTCCATGGGCTTGATAATCAGAAATGAATATAATTTCTAGTGTTTTGGCTTCAAAGACTTATAAGTACAAGTATAAGTGTCCTGATCTTAAATTAATGACATCTTGCAGATATATGAGCAAGACAGACTAAGAAAAAGTAAAATATCTACACGCTGCAATCGCTTTCATAGGTTATACTTTAATGGTAATAACAAAATTTGCTTCTCTGTAAAACTGGGAGTAGGGCTGTGTATTAGCTCCTATAAGACAATATATTTAAGATAGAAAAGCAAACTTGGTTTTTGCTATTCATCAATTGAGTATATGTTTGTAAAATCTAATAAAACAGTTTGAAACCAAGTCAAAGTAGTTGTTTAACTAAATGACGATTGCCACAATTATAGCTTTTAAATTATAATTAGGTTCATGTAACGCACATAATACCACAGTTAGCCATATTAATGTTAAACAGCTTCCATATGTAGTAAAGACATCCAGTATGCAGACTGTAAAAATGTCAATTTATTAGATAATTTTAATGTCTTCTTTCTGTGGCTCAAACATTCAAATTTCTTAGTCTCAAATTGATATAGTAACATATGTAACAAGCTGTTACAGGCTAATGCCCCGACTTACAGAGTGAAAACAGTTCTTATTAAATGCACCTTGAATGGTTACATAAGATGTTATATGTCTGCAGAATTCCAAAGGGGATTAGGATGAAGCAGGCCCTTGCTCAGCTTGATGTCAAAATACTGTTTGATGATTTTACTTATCACGCTAACATATGTAATGCTCTCTGATCTTTAATTCTTGGTGACAACTAGCAGATCTATAGGTCTTTATCATACGAGCCAGCTTAAAATCCCTAAACAATGTAAGATATCCAGCAGCTGTGAGTTTTTTCACAATTTTAGCTCAAACTTTCAAACTACATTTTCTTTATTTGATATAGTAACGCATGTAACATGCTGTTTCAGACTAACACCCCAACATAGAGAGTGCAAACATCCCTTATTTGATGCAGCTTGAGTTGTACTATAAGAAGGAATATGTCTGCAGAATTCCCTCGAGGAGATTTAAACATTTTTAGGCATATCTTACGTAAAGACAATGAGCTTGCCCATTTATTACATCAGGTAACATATGTTACAGCCTCAGATATTAACAATTTTGCAACAAACTTGCAGATTTATGAGTCTTTTCATATAAGCAAATAAATCCCAAACAATGAAACATATTCATCAACTGCAAATATTTTTTAACTATTTTTACTTTAGTTTTAATACCAAACATTTCACCTTAAAACTGGGTAGGGGTAGGGTTGTTTGATTGCTTATTCCAGAAAAATTATTTAAGCTAGGGAAACAAACTTTAATTTTTCTGTTAGCCAATTGCATAAGCTAGTCAGACATGGTTAAAAACATTTTGTAAAATACACAGAGAGATTGTGAATGTAAATGATGTTAGCCACACTTGCAAATTTCAATGGGTTATCTGATTTATGTAACGCATATGACACCTTAGGAAGCCGCATTTTTGTTCAAATGGCTGTCATACGTAGTTAAGATATCCAGTATGAAGACTATATGAATGATTTTTAAAAATAAATATTCTAATGTCTTCAATTTGTAGCCCAAACTTTCAATTTACTTTTTCTTAATTTGATAAAGTAACGTATGTTACAGGCTCTTACAGACTAACGCCCCGGAGCACAGAGTGCAAACATGTCTTAAGAGACTCGGCTTTCAATTCTCTACAAGATAGGATATGTCTGCAAAATTCCCTAAGGGGGGGGGGGGGGGGGGGGCAAACCCATTCTCAGCCATCCGTCTATAACTATCAATACTAGATCTACTGTCCTGAAAAGGCGTGTTTTTTAAAGTGTGTAAATAGCTTATTTTAAAGATTTGACATGCCAAAACATGCAATGGGTTCAGAGAGGTTGAATGCTTTGCCTTTTTTCACTACTGTTATTTGTTTCGATTTCGAAGACCATCAGTTAGATATAAATCTTTGAAAGTTTGCATAGAAGAGGAGTAAACATGTCGTTAAATATGCATGGAACGCAATATGGGCTATCACAGCATTATCAACTTTTACAAAAAGTTGAATCTTATTGGTTGTGCAGAAAAACGTCAAAATGCAAAATAAAATGTGCCGGTTCGTGCTATATAGCGTTGCCTTGACGACAGCTGTAACGCACGTAGACGGCTAACATCACATATGTTGTAACTGATCAACCGTATATATGTTGTAGTAGTATTTGCTATAATTCCAGCTCTATTGATCAAACGATGTAGATATGGCAACTATTTTCCGCGAATTTTCTGATTACCCCTCGTACATTTCTATTTCATTTCAGTGCATTGAAGAGTTGTTTCAATATGTTGAGCTCTGATGTGATGAGTAATACACCATTCCACCTGTAGTACGAACGAAGTTCTAGTTGCTCAAACCTATAATACCTCTTAATTGTTTGCCTGATAGTTATGCCAAAAGCTTTCCTCCAATGGTTGTGACACACTAAACCCATTTTGTTCGAGAAGTTCTTTGCATCTGGGATGTGTATCAGACACATTTATGAGTGTAATCAGTTACACAGGTACATATTGTGCATAGTTGTTGTGATCGTTTGCAATGAACATTGGGAACAAGGCATACAGATAGAGCTGACATGCAATTCAAAGTTGTTTTCCTTGTAGCCCTAATCAGTGCCAACACCATCTGAATTATATCCATATACCTTGTCCAGAACTGAGCTGTTTCACAGTGACTTCCGATTTGAAAGCATGGTATCTACTGTTTACGTGAGCAAACAGCAAAGGTTGATAGATCATATTAGGATATTAGTTTAAGTCACCATGAATTAATAAGGAACTTCAATTTATTTCAGCCTTATAAATTTTCTCAATTCTCTGACAGACTTAATACATGTATAGTCAACAACTGCTATACAGATACTCAGAATAACTTATGTATCATTTGGTAACACACATAACAGTTAAAGCTCAAGGCATTTATTAAATAAATACTTAAAATAGGTAAACCTCGTTAAAAGAAGTACATAAACCTGTGCCAGCATGCAAATAAGTATAAACAAGGCTTGTTAGAGACATTAACTTGAATGTTTAATGCTGTTTTGAAGGTAACATACATAACATGGGCCTGAAAAATAGTGTAAGCGACCATGATAAAGAACTTAAAATAATTTAAGTAGCAGCCTCATAGATTAACTATATTCTGTGACAGATGTAATACACGTAAAGTCAATAAATACCATACTGATACTCATAAATAACGCAGGAAATGCTAAGTAACGTATACTTTTTGATTTAATTCTTTACGTCCACTCAACAATCTTTCAGTTATGCGGGACGGGTCTTCCTGGGTTGAACCAGTACTAAGCTAGGATAAATGTGTCTTGCTCAAGGACACAACACAGTGACGCCGGTGAGGCTCGAACCCGCGGCCCTTCGGTCTCGAGTCAAGCGCTCTACCACTGAGCCACTGCGCTCCCTTAAGTAACGTATACAACGGTAATAACTCAAGACATTTAAAAAAAATAATAATAAAAATATGTAACTGCGTTATAAGAAGTTCATAAACCTGTGTTAGCATGCAAATATGTACGAACATGTCATGGTTGAGACATCATCAGGGACGTTTAATGCTATTTTGGGGGGTAACATATATAACGTGATGTTACACGTTAACGCTGCCACTCTCAGAGGGCTAACATCTTTTTTTGTGTCTTATATAATGTAGTTTCAGAAAATCATAGTGTACAAAATTCCCCCTGGGGGAGGCGGGTCTATAGCCAGCTCAAGGCCTATTTTATTTGTTTGATAAATCATGGTATTTTTCTGTCAAACGTGTACTATAAAGAAAACATGAAATATAAAGGTATAAGATAAACAGAAAAATACATTGTATTTCCATGATATGGAAAATCTGTCATTCAGGCTTGGCTGAATGAGCGTAAACAACTCCGCCCGCCGTCTCATTGTTTATGCAGATTCTGTCAAGCCTTGGTGATAGAGTTTTATAATGTATTATTCTCTAATAATGATAGTATACATGCTTTTTCAGGATATCTGTTAGGACTCACTGGATCATACAACCATGGCTTTGTTCTGGCAGGTACTATTTTTGAAACCATGTGTATGAAAGGAACAATACAAATGCAAGCAAACAATCGCTCAGGTATGCAAAAAGCCTACATGAGCATATACAAGTCAGCCAGCGCATAAGATTTCGATACGTATCGTCTAGACAATATTCTGAAAAATCTGTGCATATGTTCACAGGTTCATCTGAGCAGAATATATGCAAGTAGCTGAAAGTTAATCTCATTAGACTTGTAGCTCCGTTAGGTAGTTCAGGATATGCATAAAATGTAATGTATGCACACAAGAGACAAGAACCATTATCTCAATAATGCTGGCTCAAATCTACATCAACGAACTTACTCACATAAATAAATCTTAACAATTTTTCGGAGACATAAATACTGAATTAGCTACTACACGATCGTAGATGTTAGTAATACTTATAGCTGAAATTCAATATATATTAAAGAAAAAGATCAGCTCTAGCAGTGAATTGTTGTATAATAATTCACTGTTTGGAGGTCAGTTGTAAAGATCAAATTACGAGCGCGCAGCACGAGTGATTTTTCTTGGTACAACTGACCGACAAACAGTGAATTATTACTCAACAATTCACGCGCTATACTAACGGAATCTTCCAACGCATACAGTGAACGATTTACTACAAAAGCTTAATTATCACCGTGGCTCAATTGGGGGTTTATTTAGCTCTGGCGGTCTGTGAGTTTAGAGCCCTTTTCTTTGTTTCATCACAGTATGTTTATAAATTTGATTGTCTCTCTGTGATGATACATTGGATAAGCCTCCCCGCGAGCTTAACATTTGTTCTTGTTTGACAACAGCACCATCTAGGGTGAATATTTGGCAGTAAAATTAATTACCCCCCCCCCCCCACTAACTTTGGCTGAGGGTTCGAAGGCGGTGGTTTTGTTGTTGTTGGTTCATTGTTGCCCCCATTGTTTTGTAGGTTTTTACGTTGTGTCCTTGTTTTGTTGTGCATTAGTGTCGTTTCTAGTTTTGCAATGATCTGGCTGTGGAATAGGGAGCTGGCAGCTTTATTTTAATTGCATTTACTGTTAGTTGACTCTTAGTGTTCTGTGTCTCTTCCTCATGGTGCCATGGGTTGGTCTGCAGTGTGATTGTGGAAATTTCTGGTCATACTCACTTTTTCATGTGATTTTGCTCAGTTTAATTTTTAAAATCAATTCTGTGAGTACCAGTTCTGCTGTAAGCTAGCAGAATACTTGTAATTGTCAGGAAGTATTAAATTAACTTGTGTGTGCGTATTGTCCGTATCATTTTATAGATGTAGAAGATAGAAAATGAATGACTTTTCTTAATTTCTGAATAGTAAAATACAAACTGACTTACCATTGAAAGTAATTAATACCTCAAAAAGTGGAGTACATTGACAAATTGCTATTCTGTTTTCCGTATTGATTTGTTTAAAAAATGGTAAACTTGCGACTTTCGTTTTTGAAGTTTTCAACTCAAACTTCAATACTTTAAATGTTCTGAGCAAGTTGCCTCTGAAAATAGCCATGCATTACCGTAAAACAGTGTTCTAATGTATTCGAAAGTGTTTTTTTTTAATTCGAAATTCAAGTTTTCAAGAACATGCCAAAACAAAAGTGTATGCTTTAGAAGATTCCTTAGGTGTAGAGCTGATCTATTTCGATTCTAACACACAATAAACGTCAAAAACACATTTGAAGTCTTCAGCTTATTCCAAACGTTCCGCCATGGCCATTGCACTGAGGAAATCCCGCCAATAGTTGGACTGTGTCGCATACGTTTACATGTATTTGTAACGTCTTTCAAGTGTAAAAACGACGTTACATCGTCTTACGTTACGACTGACGTCATTTTGCAGTAAAACTGGCGTTAGCTAGAGCGTGGTTTCCACGCGCTTTAAAAAACTGTGACTATATCGCTTGATATATCACGTTTTATTTTATACTTAGCAGTGAAATCAATGCATTTAAAAAACAAATGAAAGTGATATCAATCACTAGTGAAATGATATGATATCAGTCACTAGTGATTGATATCAGCCTTTATCAGTCACCGCTAATATTAACTAAATTGATTCAACATAACCTAATAAACGTTTCCTATCTCACGGCATGTTACCTTTATCAGGTCATGATGACGTTGCACTTTTTGAATGACGTCGCCAATGACGCTGAATCAACACAAAAATAAAAAATACGTCACAATCGCTAGTTTGAAGAGTGTTCAACAATGGGTAAACTGATATATAGAATACCAGGTTCGCGTCTTTTGATATCAAGTTTACCAGGACGCATGTTGAATCGCTCGGCAAGCCTCGCGATGTCAACATGCGTTCTCAAAGCCTGATATCAAAAGACACTCACCTAGTATTCTCTATATATTTTCACTGTAGCGTTTTTTGGATTACCTCTGACTTTTCCATTCACTTAATGCAGCTCACTTCGAAAGTTCAAACGCATATAACTTTCTTATTTGTGAACAAAAACATCAAGTGTGGGTAGTCATTTTCTTAGTTAGAACATGAGGAACATTTTGGTACCAAAATAATTCAGATTTGCTGAAATTTTTCGATTTCGAATTTTCAACACCTCTCGCTTCAGTGAGTGGGGCAATGCATGTAACCTATGCTAGGCAACGTCATCAACAAAGTATGACGTCGCTTATGACGTCACTTGTCTCGCACTTTGACGCTGAATAAATTTCTTTTCATCTGTAAGTCCTGATGACTATAGATCATGTAGATTGATCCAGCTATTCTGTCACAAATACTCATATGTCTTCTTTTGCATTATTGTGATTCGGCTTGAAGCAGGGTTAACAAATTGATTAACTGTAAATCGTCTAAAAAGTATAAAATAAAAAGAAAATTTACTTTTTTTTAGTAAATACCAAATATATTTCGTCTCGTGAGTTGAAAACATTGAAATTTTCATTCGTGCTGCGCACTCATGAAAATTCTGATGTTTTCAACACGCTCGATGAAATATATTTGGTATTCACCTCAAAAAAGTAAATATCCTCTATTTATCATATGACATAGCGTCTGAGAGTGAAATAACACCATGCATTAAAATCGATAAACCACTAGTGGCTTATAGATTTACAGAAAACGTTTTTACGTCCATAACAACGTTGCGTACATTATGACAAAATTGTTACGTTTTTACGGCAGAAATGAGATTTCAAAGAAATCTTAGTCATATGATAAATAGAATCTAACATTCGTGCTCATGTTTTATTGAATTTATTAAACATGTTAATCTCGTTGCGAAAGAGATAAAATGCTTGGCAAGCCTCGCATTTTATCTCTTTTCCCCAACTTGTTTAATAAATTCAATAAAACATGAACACTCATGTAAGATCCTCTATTTTTAGCATTGGCTCTATAGGCGAGGTGTGTTAGAATTTACTACATAAAAATCTTGTAAAAGTCTACGCTCAACCCTTTGTTTACTTATGCCAGAACGGATACGGATGTTTTGACCAATACGAAAAAAAGTGAACAGTATATATTCAAATAAAATTAACTATCCAGCTTACATGCAGTGTAGGGCCACTATCGGCCCACAAGCGAAGCGCCATTTGAATGGGGTTTTGCTGGTGGGCCTATAGTATGCTGACTGGTAATGTGTTTTTCTGGAAAAGTTTTCTTTGTTTTAGGATTGGTACAGATCATGGGAAGCTTCTTTGGACTACTTGCATCAATTATGTCACGACATGTTGAAGGACAAAAGAAAAGAGAAACAGCTGAGCTAGGCCTTGACAAGAGTTAGAACCACAGTGACTCGCATCTGTATGACTGTAGATCCAGGGGTCGCCAGTTCGATCTCGGCCCGGTCCAGATCTTTCGTGAAGATTGATCATGAAATAATTTCTATGGTCATTCTCCTCCCTTCCAGTCATTCTCCTCCCTTCCACTGAATCATTCAAGAAGGGTTGTTGTCAGTTACAAGCGAAAGGATGTGCACGAAGTACTGGTTAACTGCTTGTTCAAGCTTGCCCAGGGAAAAAGTGTGGTTACGTAAAATTAGTACAGTATACTTCGCAGACGTTATAAATATTTGTTGATTTTCGATGTTCTGACTTGATTCTGAATAGTGTTTACATATTCAAAGTATCGTAACGACAATCTTCCATACTTAAAAATTCAGTTTGACCTTTTTTCAACGTTATTCATGAATGCCTGATCATGGTTGTGTGATCTTTTTATACGCATACTGTTTAAAGTAATGAGTTTGTGTAAAATTGGTTAAATTTCTATTTAAAAAGTGTAAAATTTCTATTTTTGTAATGAGTTTGTGTAAAATTGGTTAAATTTCTATTTAAAAAGTGTAAAAATTTCTATTTTTGTTCAGTACATTATTTCCATTATAATAGAAAATCCATGTAACATCCAATCACATGCACATCTTCAGACCTAGACAAAAACAGCTGCAAAGTTTAAAAAAGATCCAGGTAAAATTGTAGGAGTTGTGTTCACAAGATACCCAGTGCCTATATGCTTTGGAAGAAACTAAATGAAGTTCAAATTGCGAAAAATGTGACAAAATTTCATTTGAGGATTACAGCCAAATGTCATGCACTTCAGTCTTCAGATCTTGACAAAACACTTGAAAGGTTTCAAAAAGATCCAGGTAAAATTGTAGGAGGAGTTGGGTGTACAAGATACCCAGTGTCTGTATGCTTTAACCCTTAAAGGGCCATCTATATTTTGCAGCAGACGACAATCTAGTATTTTGCCGCTTTTTCAAAAATAGCAAATAAGGCATGATATTTCATGAGAATCGTCTGCTGGCAGACGATTCTCATGAAATATCATACCTTATTTTTTTAGAAAATATGGATAGATGTCTCAAAAGTTGTCGTCTGCTGCAGTTGTGATTGGTGCTTTAAGGGTTGAGTCCAAAAATGACAGGCTACCCAACCTGCCTTATTTACCAGACTCGAGTCCCTGTTTGTTGGTTTGATTCGATTCTTTACCTCCCATCAACAATCTTTCAGTTAAACAGGGACGGGTCTTCCTGGGTTGAACCAGTACTAAGTTAGGATAAATGTGTCTTGCACAAGGACCACACCGCAATGACGCCTGTGAGGCTCGAACCCAGGGCCTCGAGCCAAGCACTCTACCACTGAGCCCCCCTTGAGACCCTGTGACTATTCCTGTTTACTTTACTGAAAAACAATCTCTCCAGACGTCAATATGAGCCTCAAAGTGCTCTTGGCTGTGCCATTGTTCAGTGTCCAAACAAGCCAACTTATCTGCATTCAGAGCCTGGATTTTAAGACTAGAAACTGACATTTATGTCAAGAGAGAACGCACCAATTGGTTGAAATGAAATATGGACGTCTCATAATGCGCCTTGCAGATCCCCAGTGCCACAATTAAATGAACGCCCCTCGTACTTTTCAAGCCTTTCTCAATCCTGTGTTTGGTATTATCCTGATCAGATGTAACCACAACTTGGTGGCACAAAGCTGGAAGATAAATCCTCATCTTATGCAGGCTAGTCTATTAATTTTTATTATTCTTCTTTCCTTGTTAGTGGCGACTCTTGTCTTCTGCTGATCACCTTTGCAAACAGTTTGGACCCAGATCAGGACCGATATCGTCGGTCCTCATTTGGATCCAATTTCTTTGACCCGCTGATAGTGTTCCTGAAAGATTTTTTTGAAAAAGTTAATTTTGAAAAAATAGTCAGCAGACAACAACAAAAGGATGAAAATTACCTGGCATGCAAAGAGTTTAGAAAAGCAAAACAAACACTGGAAGTTATTTACATGTTTTATTCTAAATTTTCTTTTTGTATGATTTGTGTCAATGCTATTTATATTCACTTTTATTCTTACAATTTCATCGAATTCTTAATAAATGGGGAAAAACTAAATCAGAAAAAAAATGAACTTGCCTAGAATTTCAAATATTAGTTACCTGAGAAAAAATGCAAAGACAAACAAAACAGTGCAGACCACAAGCAGGCTGATCAGTACTTTCATTGTTTGCTGTAACACACTATACAAGCCAATAAAAACCCAGTGGCATGATAAAAATCTAGCGGTCATTCCACAAAAATGCATGTGACGTAAAGAAGTCAAAAATGTGTTATTTTTTCTACTTTTTGCTTTACTGTAGAATGTATTGAAAGAAACATTGATGGAAAACTGTTCAGCATTATTGAAAGATCCACTGTGTATATTTAGTTCCCTTGAAACAGTTCTGCCTGGATCATGGCAGTCAATAAAAGGTGCTAAAATTGCATTCTTTTGATAGTCGCCGTCAAAATGTCTCTCAAAAACGTATTTCCCCATAAGATATCACCTTTTCTTTGGGGCAGAATAGAAGCTATAGATTACCTTCCTAGCGTCTTACCACACAAATCGTTCAATGCATCGATTTGATTAGACATGCAACAAACCCAGGAGTGACACTAAGGTAGGACTTTGAAGATAAAATGTCCAGCCACATCCATTTTTCTATGATAAATAGCACCAATTTCGTCAATGATAACGTCATTAATTTATATCGCCTTGCATAGTGTGTGGAATATTCTGACAAGCATTTCTGAATCTATAGGGTAAAGTCAGGTAAATTCCGACATCAGGTAAATTCGGACAAACGCTTGCAAACAGTGAAAATCCTGATGAGACGGCTCCTTATGAGCTGTCTCATCAGGATTTTCACTGTTTGTTAATAATTGAACTATGAAACAAAGTGGCTGTCTGAATTTAGCTGTCTGTCCGAATAAACCCAACTTTACCCTAACCTAATAACTAAATACTTGATCCTTGGCTTGCTGAATATTTCTATGTACTACACTCCTCCCAAATTTTTATCCTCATGATGTTAACCTGCAGCATTCTAGTTGTAAAAAGGTGTTTTCAATCAGTGTGGAAAACAGTGTGGATCCGGATCAGATGGCTTCCTCAGAAGCCAGCTGATCTGGATCTACACTGTTTTGAAAACAGGATATATCTGGGTTCAGCAGGGCATGGGTTAAAATGAGAATATTTGAGCCTGCATGTGAGATTTGTTACTTATCACATTTTCAAGCAAATAAGGCTCAGACAAGCCTGCGCATATGTGAAGTCTTGCCAGAGCCTTTGCTGCTCGAATACAAAAAATATGGATGATGAAGGCTCAGGCCATAATATAATCCTCTAGTCCTGCTGCATTGGTCAGCATGTGCATTAAAGGGTATATGGGCTAATGGGATACATGGGTGAAAGTTTAAAATTTCCAAAATCCTGAAGTTTAGAAAATTAAATTTTTAAACCTGCTGGATACCTACAAAAATGAATAAGGATCATTGACGGTTTGGGCCTTATACGCCTATTTTTCTGATTCCCAGAACGCTGCTTTTGAGCTTCTAGTGTGGTGCATGTAGTATCAGTGCAATAGGTAAATCTAATGGCAAGAGCCAACTAGCAAAATATTTTCAAAATTCCCACGCACTCGAGAGTTATGGCGAGTAGAAAGGGGAGGGGGTCTGAAATTTCATGAAAATAAAAAGTGCTTTAAAAAGTGATTTCTGCACGTTTTCTTGATTATTTGGTAGGTATGGCGATATCTATTGAGCATACCATATGCAGAGTACTAACGAATCACGATAATTGATGAAATTGTTTTAAAAACAAAATATGTTTTGTGATAAAATGATTTTTGGGAGGTAATTTAGAAGTTACCTGTACATTTTTGACTACATTTACCGTAAATAATACAAAACTGAAAGCTCAACAAAAGAAATAAAATTTTTTGAAGGAGTGAAAGTGTCCCATCAAGCATTGGAAAGTAAAACTGATTCTAACTAGATCCTTTGAATACTACTTTTGCTTTGTTTAAAGGGCATGGCATGTTGAATGTATTTAAAGTGTCCTAATAATTATGGTATACATGATGCATGTATATCCCTATATGAGACAAAATATTGAACACTAAAGTATTTACCTATTATAACTCTTTGCATGCCAGTGGGTAATTTTGTCGTCTGCCAATAGCATCATGCAAACAGTTTGAACCCAGATGAAGACCAATAGAATGTCGGTCTTGATCTGGATCCAAACTGTTTGACACTCTGATGGTGGTCCTGGGTGGTTTATTTTTAAAAACTTGATTTTGAAGAAAGTCAGCAGACGAAAATAAAAACATGAACAATTCCCTAGCATGCAAATAGATAAGTACAGGACGTTTGCAAAAAAATGTGTCATTTAATAACAGTGAGATTTTTTCTTATGAAAAAATGCATAAAACCTTGCTAATTCTACTTTTAATCCTTAAGTACTTTATATTCAGCTAGCACAGAATACAAAGCAATTTAGGAGGTTGGTTCTAAAGAACTTCATTACTGTCATTAGTTTCTTATTTGGTAGAAAAGGCATTTTATGGGCTTAGGCCCTGGGTTTTTGGGCTGCTGAACATCTTTCCCCCCCTTGTGCCAGCAAGCCACTTCCATACAATGTGTAAAATATGGTCACACATATACATGCAAAAGCTTTTGCTGGCACACGGGGGGAATGATATTTTAAAAAATGTTTTCTGATTCCTATATATCTTAATGTAAAACTGAATGTTCTACCCAAAATTTTACATCTTTAAAGCATTTAATATCGAAAACGGATTTCACAGACATAAAGTACTCAGGTCAGGGTAGCTTCAAGGTGAAGAAAGGGACGATTGACAAACTTTTATTTTTACTGAAAACCATAGGCATTTACCCATAGCAAGTGTCAATGATCCTTTCATGTTTAAATGGTTAATTGTGTTTAGAAGTTAATCAGAGAAGCTAGTATAATCTCCCTAATTCAGTATTTTGAGGCTGACTTTCTATGGAAAGTCAGCCTCAAAATCCTGAATTCAGGATTAATCCTGAAAACTTTCACCCATGTGGGCTACGGGATAAGAAGGGAAATCTCATGATCTGGCCAATTGCAATTTGTATAATTATCAAAATTTTAAGACTGGGAAGTCTGGTTTATGTTAACTCTTTGACTACTGGAATATTTTACATGTTTTTTGTTGTCTGCTGATTTTTTTCAAAATCAACTTTTTGGAAAATTTCTTTCAGGAATACAACCAGATTGTTAAACAGTTTGGATCCAGATCAGGCCCTGCCCCGCAAAACCTCGGGCCTGATCTAGATTCAAACTGTTTGCATAGGTTATCAGCAGACGAAACTAGTAGGCAAAGAGTTAAAATGATCTTAATGCAGCAAATATTGATCTTTTTATTATAATATAAATTTCTTTATCATAATCTTAAAAGCATAAACATGGTGGAGATACTAAACCAACTATTGTGAGCAGTCTGCAAGGTTCTACATTGTCTTGAGTGAAAGTTCAAAATTTCCGAAATGCTGAACTTTTACCCAGTGTAAATCTTAAAGCATTTATAAGTTTGCTTAAAAAATCAAAATTTTCAAGCTTTTTAAACTTGGTCAATTGTCTTTAGATAAACTGAAAACAAATCAAGAGAAGCTTTCATACATAATCTGCCTAATTCAGCACTTTGAGGCCGACTTTCTATGGAAAGTCAGCCTCAAAATCCTGAATTCAGGAATAATCCTTAAAACTTTGAATCATGCGCTATTTACCATTTGCTGTATTTGGGCCTTGACACGAGAAAACCTGTCTTTGGGGGTTCCCGAACAACAACGGTGCAGACCAACCTGCACATCCGTGCAGCCTGATCAGCGCCTTCGTTATTCGCCTTTTGGAAAGTATCATATCTAAACTTCATACAAGTAAATTTTAAATTTTCTAGCTAGTCTATGTAGCTGAGGAGACAGGTTTGAGTCTTGTCGGAAACCCCGAAGACAGGTTTTGTTACGTTGAGGCCCATTTGCAAACTTCAGTAAAACAATCAGATGGCAAATAAAATTTAATGAGGGTTAATGAATTTATTGATTATATTTTTTATTAACCGCAAGATTTCACATGACAGTGTATACTCAGCATCAAAAATATCAGTATCTAAATTTCAATATTTTGGAAAATATATAATACAGCTCTATGGCTACTTTTATGTTAATCTTTCTAGGCAACGTCAGACTGGTTTGGAGAGATAAAACAGTTCTATAATGCCTGGAACTATGGTGCACGTGATACACTGCTTTTTCTGTTTTTCATAGATTTTAAGAATTTGAAATCATCATTTTCAGAAGACATCATGCCAATACATGCCCTAGATGCTTCCATTGAAAACGCCACCAAAATGGTTTGAACTATCCCATTAAACACAAAATGAGGATCAAACTTTAAGGTAGCACCAAAACTTTGCATTTTCCTATACAATGTAATTGAAACTACTGGAGTCCTTCAAGGAATGGGTATAATGCATTCCGGTATAATGAATACCATTTTCCATAGTGGTGATGCATGGGAACTCTATGCCATAAAATTGAGAGATGAAGTATCTGCAGTTCTTCGCTCAGAACGAACTAAATATTGTTCTCTGTTAGGTGTATGGGACTTACTGGTAACTTTTCATTGACGCCGAGTATATAAGGTCCCTTCCCATTTTCATAACTTTGGATTATAATCATCATTTTGCGCTCAGAATCAACAAACAAGCCAGAAAATGAAGTTTTGGTGCTTCACATTTAGATAAGTAGCATAGACTCAGACGAGCCTGGGCATCCTCCGCTCAGTCTCACAAAGCCATTACCGTGGGTGAAAGCTCAACATTTCTAGAAAATCAGAATTTAAAACTTGTTGTATGCCTCAAAATATCAAAAATTCCAAAATTAAGGGTCAAATAGCATTAGATAAACGAAACTAAATCAGAAAATTCATTATTACCTGCAGAATTCAGCTTTTTGAGGAAAGTCAACCTCAAAATCCTGAATTCAGGAATATTCCTGAAACTTTCACCCATGCATTACTGCTCATATGATTCCTTCTGATGGATTATCCCAAACAAATTGATTCAATAAGAGAATTGTCCATTATGTGTTTTAAGGTGTCACAGGTTGAAATTACTATAAAATGATAATATTTCTGCCCTCCTAAGATTGTTTATATCTAAGCAAACGGTGAAGACCCTGATGAAATGCTGCCATAAGCAGCATTTCATCTGGGTCTTCACTGTTTGCAAAATAGTATCCACAATGATAATATTAAATTAATCAGAATCCGGATTCACTTCATCTACAACCTACTTCACAACTACAGTACAGCCTACTTCACAACAACTATCTAATCTCTAAAAACAGATAAAGTCAAGCACCAAAGGATACAAGTCCTCTAAATGCAGGAAATATCATGACATTCTACAGTAAAATACTACTTAAGGGGATATAGCTTTCAAAAGCTATTACTTGCATGAAATTTTTCCTGTATAAACAAAAATTACTTTTTTATCAAGGAGACGGATACCCTTGGCCACATTGTTGTATGAACAATTTATACATCTCACATAGATCACTTTACACCCCAACATACAGCTTTTGAGCACTCAGCAGCATGCTTATCAGTCTTTTTAGAGTTACTTCCTGGTTTGATATCGTTTGCAATATTGTGACATCCTGGGTGAACTTTAGAGAAAAACATTTGCATGAATATGAACAACAATTATCCGACTACAAAATATAGAAGTATTTTCGCCCAAATGTACAAATTTCTGATAGATTTTTTTTTTTTTTTTTTCATTTTGACCCCGAAAAGTTCATAAAATTTTCATGCAAGTAAATGCTTTTGAATTAAAGACCTCAGTAAAAGTGTAAATATGCTATTTGCCCTAAATATGTCAAGATAGCCACGGACAGGTCCAGGCGAATAGAGTAAACCAATATCGCCCCTTGGTTTACACTATTTGCCATTCATATATGTCACCACTTTCTTTTACACATCTCACTAGCTATAGGTTGTCAAATAAAATTCTTGCTCAAGAACATAATACAGTACCTCTGGTGGGGCTTGAACCAGCGGCCTTTCATCTTAAGTCCAGCACTCTATCATCGAGCGACTAAGCACCTGGTGGGGTGTTATAAATGTCAGACAAACAGCAGAGGCCATCACATGCTCTGCAAGTATCAGCAAATGGAGACTGGCTCCAGCTAACAATAGCTATTTCAATGTCAATAAAACTATATGGAATAATTAAATCAGTGCATAAGATATGTTAAAATATTAAGATGGCTAAATAAGATAGGAATCACACTCTTCGGCAAGCAACTTCTACTTTCCCTTGTTTTCTGTTGGCTGAAACAGATAAAAACATAGATCAAATTAAGCAAAATAATAAATTAATTAGTGTCACATGCACAGATCCAGAAATTTTCATCAGTGGGGGTATCAAACTGAGTATGAAATTTCAACTGCTCATAAGACCTAAAATTCTGAAAAAAAAGACTTCCTGCTTTCAAATTCTAAGATATTGTATTTATCATTCTAATAAATGTTGAAATGCAAACAATTGTCGGCATTTTAACATTTATGAGCATGATAAAATTCATGCTCAGCTGAGTTGAGCGTGAAAAGTTTTAGAACCTATATTTTTCTAGTCATCACCCAGACTCCCAGTCCTCCCTCTGGATCCCTGCATGTGCAAATTGTATGCAGGTTCAACCAGTAATTGTGGTATTTACGTTTCTTAGTGAACCTAATTTTGACAAAGTAATACAAGTATCAACATTTAGATTAAAATATTTCAATTTGGATAAACATATTTTCCGCTACATCTGATATTCATAACTCGCCTGACATGTTTTAAAAATCCTCACTGAAACTTGGCTGAGCGATTTCAAAACAGGTACCAGTTTGTGTATTACTCTTCACAAATCGTGGTTTAACAAATCTCTGGTAAATTTCATGTCATTAAATGATACTGCGGATGGGTTTTTTTCTAATCACAAAGGCTTTTTGATCTTTTTCATTATTTTTGTGAAACAATATTTCAATTTCATTTTATTGCTATGCTAGTAAATATGAGCTACCTGTTGTCACCATTAGCTTTCTGATAATTTAAAAATAACCACTGTCACTTTCAAGCATAATTACATTATAATTACGTCATGTCACATGAAAAATACCAGCTGATGAAAACTTTATTAATAATGAGCCGTGGCATGTGATTTCCAACAATATGACATTTTGACAAGTGTAGACTCAGATGAGCCTGGGCAGCATCCTTTTAAGCTCAGAAACTCCAAATGGTGTTCAGTTAGTAGCTTAACAGTCATAGAATATTCAAGCGACTAGCAAAGGCTCTGATCAGTCTGCCCGTATGCGCAGGCTGATCTGAGGCTTTGCTGGTCGCACATACCACCTTGTTGGAAATCTCAAGCACTGGCTCATGAGCCAGTGCATGGGATTTCAAATAATGTGGCATTTGACATGTGTAGACTCAGAAGAGCCTCTGCAGTCTGCAGCCTCCTTTTAAGCTTAGAAACTCCAAATGGTGTTCAGTCATTAGCTTAACAATCATAGAATACTCAAGCGACTAGCAAAGGCTCTGATAAGACTGCGCAGATGCGCAGGCTGATCTGAGGCTTTGCTGGTCGCACATACCACATTGTTGGAAACCTCATGCACTGGCATTATTATTTCTCTATCACAAAGTGTAGGAAATTGGTGACCCTCATTACTGTAATACCACGCATGAAAACTGGTATTTCCACCACAAATAGTTTCTTATCAATCAATTTTAAAACTTGTTTCGGGTGCTGGAAACCTGTTTGTATAGATTGTGTGTGTGCATTGTTTGTTTTTAAGCCCCCATCAACAATTTTTCAGTCATATAAAGCGGATACAGTGTCTTGCTAAAAGACAGAACACAGTGACTTTGCCGGCATATCGGCTTCAACTAGCAACCCTTCGATCCCCAGACAAACTCTATACCAACAGAGCCACTGCAGTCCGCGACTGTGTGTGAGTGTAACAAAATATTTTATGAGCCCACATTTAGGTTACTTTGCCGAAAGTGTAGATCCAGATCAGCCAGCTCAGGCTTTCAAGTGCCCATCAACAGAAAAGTAGGGAAAAAGTAGGGATAAAAATGTGGAAAAAGTAGTGAAAAAGTAGGGATTATCGGTGTAAAAAAGTAGGGATAGTAGGGCTTTTCCAAATATAAAATTCATTACAATGAGCTGTTTGAAATAAGTAATTTCAGATTAAATGAGCAGGATAATACCTGTGACAGTAGTTCTAGCAAAACAGAGAGACTTTTAGGTTAAATATTAAAATTTAAGGTGTTAAGCGACACACTCCCACAATAAACATAGAAGTTAATCTAAAAGATCCTAGGGAGCGAAGGGAGCGAGGAAAAATTTCTGGATTTTTTACGCGTAAATGACATTTTAGAGTGAAAAAGTAGGGATAGTAGGGCATTTTCATGAAAAAGTAGGAAAAGTAGGGCCCACTTGAAAGCTTGCCAGCTTCTTCACTGTTTGTTCAAAAAGTATATGCTTTGTTGCATGATTAATTTGACTATTAGAGTGACTTGCATTAACTCTTTCCTTGCAATTGCTAGCAGAATCTTTTGTCATTTATTGATAATGATGCATATGCAAGCAGCAGAGCCTTGGTCAGTCTCTCCATAGCAATCTCTGCTCATCCATACAGACAATATGTAGACCCACATCAAAATTGAGTCTGGTAGTTCCACTAGATAGCTGCACTTCATGCTAAAAAGATGACTCAGGGTTCGTACAGGCAAGTATGAGTAAAATTCAAGGACTTTTCAAGGACTTCTAAAAGCCTCTCCAACAGTTTTCAAGGACTTTAAGTTAATGAAAAATACTGATCTAAGTATTAAAAGTCTTCTTCAGAATGCTAGACTGAGATAATGAAGACATTAGTACTGGAAAATTAGTATAAAATTGCTATGCCTATATTTGGTGCAACATATGCTGCACCAAATAAAGGCACAGCAATTATATATTGATCAACATCTCTATCAACAGTGCTTAGTCCTACAGAAAATAGTAGAATTCAAGGACTTTTCAAGGCTTTTGAGTGATTTTCGAGTACTTTTCAAGGCAGATTTAATTTTCAAGGACTTTTCAAGACAGTCCTGTATATTCAAGTACTTTTCAAGCCTATGCGAACCCTGTTCATGCTAAAAAGATGACTTGGTCCATCTGATGAGCCGGCTGACACACAGACTAACTTACCTGTCTAACTTTCAAGGGTGTCTTAGCCTGAGCATTCTCTTTTCCTCTACTAGATAATGATGTCTTTTCAATCTGTCTTTGTAGTTTCATACTCTGTTCCCTGAGAGTTGCTACCTCCTGTAAAACAGACAGCAAAAAGAAAATCTATAGCAATATCAGATTCATACAGGCAAGCTTGAGTAAAAATCAAGGACTTTTCAAGGACTTCTAAAGACTATCCTACAATTTCCAAGGACTAAAAGTTTATGAAAAATCCTGATTTAAGTGTTAAAATTCTACTACCGAAATGCTAGACTGAGATAATGGAGAAATTCGTACTAGAAAATTAGTATAAATTTGTTGTGTCTTTATTTGGTGCAGCATTTGCTGCACCAAATAAAGGCAGAACTAGAGCAGCAGTCGATGGTAAACCATCGCAAATACCCACTTTTTACCTGTGACCTTTACCTTGGGGTCAAGGTCACACAAAATATTGCCCAGGACACTCAACATCACGTCACCTATACACCTGCAAAGTTTGAAGTTGCTATGTCCAACGGTTAAGGAGGTGAGGCATTTACAAGAAATTACATCATATGACCTTGAAATTGGGGTAAAGGTCACATAAAATGTTGCCCAGTACTCTCCACATCATTTGATCTATGCACCTGCAATATTTGAAGTTGCTAAATCAAACCGTTTAGGAGAAGAGGCATTTACAAGAAAATACGTTGTTTGACCTTGACCTGGAGTCAAGGTCACACAAAGCATCACCCAGTACATCATGTGATATAAGCATCAACAAAGTTTGAAGTTGCTACGTCCAACAGTTTAGGAGAAGATAAATTTACAAGAAAATACACTTTTTGACCTTGACCTTGGGCCAAGGTCATATGAAGACTTGCCCAGTACCCTCTACATCATGTGACCTATGCATCTGCAAAGTTTGAAGTTGCTATGTCCAACCGTTTAGGAGGAGGTGCATTTACAAGAAAATACATTATTTGACCTTTGACCTTGACCTTGGGGTCAAGGTCACACAAAACATCACCAGTTCCCTCTACATCTTGTGATCTATGCATCTACAAAGTTTGAAGTTTCTACCTCCTACGGTTTAGGAGAAGATACAATTACAAGAAACGTGATGGACGGACGACGGATCGACTTTGGTACGAAAATAATATACCCTATTTTTCTAACGAAAAAGCGGGTATAACAATTTTACACTGATATAGATCTCTATCAACAGTGTTAATTCCTACAGAAAATTGAAGAATTCAAAGACTTTTCAAGACATTTGAGTGATTTACCAGTACTTTTCAAGGCATATTTAATTTTCAAGGACTTTTCAAGAAAGCTCTCTATATTCAAATACTTTTCAAGCCTGTGGGAATTGTATACCCTCAAAATGATATGCCATAGCCCATATATACCAATCTTTACCATAATAAAATGGCGATTTTGGCAGGTAACAGTGGCAGCTTTATGAATCATTTTATATTATAATTAAGCTTTAACATTAAGGACATGTCTCCATAGTGGCACAAACTCTTTATCTCTTTACCAATTTCTTTTTAAAAAACATAATTGAGCCGGGACATGAGATTTCCAACAATATGGCATTTTGACAAGTGTAGACTCAGACGAGCCTGTGCAGCCTCCTTTTAAGCTTTGAAACTCCAAATAATGTTCAGACAGTAGCTGAACACTTATATAATATTCAAGCAACTAGCAAAGGCTCTGATCAGACTGTGCGTATGCGCAGGCTGATCTGAGGTTTTGCTGGTCGCACATACCATATTGTTGGAGATCTCATGTTGCGGACAAATTATTAACATTGCAATTCTTTGAGAAGTGATTCATTCACAGTGAAAATCTTTAACTCTTTGAAGACCAGAAATCCCAAAACCGGTTCTTTGGCAAACAGTGAAGACCCAGATGAAATGCCCCATCATGTGGCATTTCATCAGGGTCTGCACCATTTACTACAAGACTAAATCAACATTCAGAGAAAGAAACAATATTTTTTAAGAAATTTTACAGAGGATATTTACTTTTTCGGTGAATACCAAATATATTTAAGGGAATGCTGTGAAAAATCAGTATCTATACAATGGACCCTTCTGACTTAACTGTATCAACACTTCATGGGAAATTCCATTGATCTGAAATGGGATGAATGCTGCTTACAAACATAGACAAAGACTCACTTTTCTAAGAGCTGTGTTCTCATCTTTGAGTTTAATGATATGTTTAATCTTCTGCTTCTTGTTCTGATGGCCGAGAAGATCACAATAATTCTGTTTCAGTTTCTGCATTTCCTCTTCTGTAGCCTGACTACGCCCTGAAAAACACACAGACAAACTGAACATAAGTAAAACCCTATGCAGTGAAACCTGTCTTAAGCGGTCACTCAAAAATAGACAAAACAAGGGTCTTAAAGACAAGTGGAAGCTACGTGCATGTCGAAAGTATTGCAGAATGCTCCACTGGAGCATTCTGCAATACTTTTGGCCTGCATTAAGCGATTATCAGTCTTGAAAACATAGTTTGGGTCTTTTTTTGACTGGCTGCTTAAGACAGGTTTTACTGTATTATTCATTGGTGAAAATTCAAAATTGCAAATGTCTGAAACTTTTGAAATTCAAAACTCAAATCATGTGGTATGCCTACCAAACAATTTCTAGTTTGAACGGTCATTAGTGTCTAAAGACATGCAAAATATAATTCTGAGAAGCTTGTATAATCTGTCCATGGGTGAAACTTCAAAATTTTCAAAATTCTGAACTTTAGAAGATCAAATTTTAAAACTTGCAGGATGCCTAATAAAGTAAATAATTTAAAGTTTAAATGATTGTGTTTACTATAGATAATCTGAAAACTAATCAGAGAAGCTATTATAGTCTGCAGCCCCAAAAAACTAGAATTCAGGATTAATCCTGAAAACTTTCACTCATGTCTGACATTCTATGGAAAGTCAGCCCCAAAAAACTAGAATTCAGGAACAACCCTGAAAACTTTTGTGTTTCTTTGTACTATATGAAATTCCTTATTTTAAAAAGATGTGGCCGTAATGTCCCTTCAGCCAACAGCATTGCTAAACAGTTTTGCTTATTGAAACAAAACAAGATAATTCCACGTCAAATATAGTTATAAAAGAACGAGACAATTACCTCAATGATTCTCGTTAAACCTGCTTAGTTTTGTGTACACGTGTTTGTGTTAGTTTTATGTCCCACCAACAGCTAAGGTCAAATGGAGATGGGGCCGCAGCTAAAAGTCTCATCATACAGACTGGTGAAGCCGGGGATCGAACCTGCGATCACTGGTTTAAAAGGCGAGTGGTTTATCCACTACACCACAGTGGCACCTAAATCTGGATTGTTAAAATAATACATGTATATGCAGAAAGGAATAGTAAATTAATATGTATTTACCTAATAAGAACTGTTTTTCTAGGTCAAAAGAGTCTATTTGTTCAATAAAGGGTGCTACTCTAGCTTGAAGTTCTTCATACAGTGTCTTGTATCTGAAAGAAAAAAAAAATACATGATTATCTAAAATAATAATCCTCATCTATATACAGTTGAACTCAACTAGTTTGAATTGTGACAAATTTGACAAATCAGTGAGTTCCTGCTGTTCCTTAATAGGCATTTTTTAAAATGATTCAAACATATTGATGTATCTCATTTGTATCTTCTTATGATAAAAGTCAACAAAAATCAGTTATGTTAAAGGTGTGCACCACATGAAATGTACAAAATAGGAAACCTGGACAATTTTGCACATGTTTCATATTTTTATCCCAACGCTTTTTTAAAAAGGGTCGGGGATATTGCAATCGCCTCCGTCCGTCACGCTATCTCCTCCTAAACCACTGGACGAAATCCAACCAAATTCGGTGTGTGAGTTGGTCACATGAATGGGGTGCGCAACGGCACATTTTTTTTGGCCCCGCCCCCTGCGGAGGGGCCAAAAGGTCAAATATCAATTACAAAGTCAATTTCAAAGATTTTTAAACCAAACTTTGTGTGTCTTCTCAAATGAAAGATATAAAACATATCAGACGGGATTTTCATTTGGCCGCCTGGGTCATGCCCCAGGGGTGGGACTTGGTGGTACCATGGGGGGTTGGGGGGTCAACAAATTTTTTTTCCGAAATTCAACCAGATTTGGTGTGTGAGTTACCTACATGAATGGCACTAGCAACGGCACCATTTTTTTGGGTCCCCTCCCCCTGGGGCCTGGGGAGGGGCCAAAAGGTCAAATATCACTAAATCTGAATTACAAAGTCAATTTCAAAGATTTTTAAACCAAACTTTGTGTATCTTCTCACAAATGAAAGATATATAACATATCGGACGGGATTTTCATCCAGCCGCCTTGGTCATGCCCAGGGGTGGGACTTGGGGGGTACCGTCGGGGGTTAGGGGGTCAATTTTTTTTCCCGAAAATTCAACCAGATTTGGTGTGTGAGTTACTTACATGAATACCACATGCACCGGCACAACTTTTCGGGTCCCCACCCCCTGGGGCCTTGGGGAGGGGTCAAAAATTTAATTTTCTGAACATGGTCATGTGGCATATCAAATTAAAGGGGATGAGCAGTAGACCAGGATCACAGTGTAGGACCGGAAGTGTACGGTATTTGTGCTTGTACATTCTTTTGAGATTGTACATCGACGGATAAGTTATTTGTGCAATGAAGCGAGGGGTAGGTTGACAAGAAGTTTCTCTTTTTTCAAACGCCTTTCATTCTAAGTGGAATTCTGGTGGATGGAAATTAGGTTACACAGGCTGAGCTATCGATTTCCACAATTCGATTTTTTTTCATTAAATCCGAAAGTTTCACAAAACAACGAAAATCACGCTATCACCTGGTTTCGTCCGAGTTTCAGTGTCTTTGCAAGCTCGATATCTTCAACCAGACATTTGTTTAATTCAGTTTATCACTATTTTTCACATTTTTAGTAATCTGTAAACTTAGTTTATAGGCTTGTTTATCGATGCATACAATAAAACTGTCATGGGAGGGGTTTTTGTTTGCACTGTTTAATTCCATATTTGTACGGTTATTTGAACGGCAATTGAACCGGTATTTGGAAATTGCCATAAAAATTTGTACAGTCATCTGCAGCCCTATACCTCTGTAAGAAAGCGTATTTGTGATAAAAAAAAACTCTTTAGTAGCTGATCATAAAATATATGCCAGAGAATATCTTGAATAATGATTCAAGTTATGTGAAGTCCTAAAATGAATCTTGAACGTAAGTTTAATACAACACTCTGATTCCAAATCTTGGATACCTCTCCAAACTTCAATATTTGGGTGCATCCATGTTTAGCTCCCCTGAGCTATACTTAGGGGGAGCTATTACTATGGTCAGTGTCCGGCGTTCGGTGTCCGTTAACCTTTCCTTTAAATGACTTCTTCTCTGAAACTACTGGCCCCGGGGTGATTTGGTTCAAATTTGGTCACAAGCATTATTGGGTGAAGGGCTTACAGATTTTTACAAATGGTGAGGCCCCGCCCCCTTAAGGAGCCAGGAGGGGCCCCAAAAGGGGTATTTTTTGGACAAATTAAAAAAAAATCTTCTTCTCAAGAACCGGCTATCCAGGAGCCTTAATATTTGGCATGTAGCATCTATAGGAGGAGGACTTTCAAGTTTGTTCAAATGAAAGTGTTGCGAATTGTAAAGGTCATGCAAGGGGACTTCAAGGCTTCATATTCCCGAATTGTAAACCAGTATTTTTCAAATTTAAAAAAAAATCTTCTTCTAAAGAATTAGTAGTCCAATAGTATAAATAATTTGGTGTAAAGCATATTTAGGTGAAGGACTTTCAAGTTTGTACAAATAAAGGAACATGTATGACCGGAGTTATGGCCCCTTTTCCGGCAAAATATGCTGTTTTTGAGTTTGTTAACACCCTACAAGCCACATTTTTTAGCAATCTTTATTAAATTTGAACAAAACGTGTATGGCCATAAGATCTCGCTCAGGTTCGGTTTTGGGTTTGATCGTACAAATATGAATAGAGTAATGGCCCCTTTTTCGGCAAAATATGCTGTTTTTGAGTTCGTTAACACTTTAGAAGTCACATTTATTTAGCAATCTTAATTAAACTTTAAACAAATATGTATTGCCATAAGACCTCGCTCAAGTTCAATTTTTGGTTGGATAGCACATGTATGACTAGAATTATGGCCCCTTATTTGGCAAAACAAGCTGGGTTTTTTTCGGATTTCTCAATCAGTGTTTAATGAACTTATAGAAAATATGTGTGGCAAAAAGACCTGGACCAAGTTAGATTTTGGGTATAATTGCACATGTTTGACCAGAGTTATGGCCCCTTATTCAGCAAAAATGCTGTTTTTAGTTCGTTAACACTCGTAGTCACATTTCTTAAGCAATCTTAATTAAACTTTTAGAAAATATGTATGGTAATAAGACATTGCTCAGGTTCTACTTAGGGTTGGATCGCACATGTATGACTAGAGTTATGGCCCCTTATTCGGCAAAAGATGATGGTTTTGCGTTCGTTAACACTCTAGAAGCCTCATTTTTAAAGCAATGTTAATTAAATTTTGACAAATGATGAATGGCAATGAGATATAGGTCAAGTTCGACTTTGGGTGTGATTGCACATATATGTCTAGAGTTATTGTCCCTTATTCAGCAAAATAAGCTGTTTGGGACTTGTTAACGCTCACGCAGCTTCATTTGGCACTTGATCGGGTCATTATGACCAGTGGTACTCAGGTGAGCGATATAAGGGCCACCATAGCCCTCTTGTTATAGAAAAACCTCATTAATTCCCATGACTGACTTTAATCTAATATTACTAGTCTTTCCTTCAAGTTTGTACGTGATAGATTGCTGGGCCGTCCCAGTTGGCTTTTGTGCACTGTGGGATATTCTGGTCTACTACAGTCAGTTGCTTATTATCCTAGTTCATGGGGCAGTATAGTTGCCTGTAACATTTGTTCTGGCCAACACTGCCAGACCCATGTTTAGCCTGTTGTTGAGAGTTATTTGCAAGTCTTTAATTATTTTTCAGGACAACTTACTAGTCTGGTTGTGTCGTTTTTAAGCATTTATTTCAGAATGATGTATGTCCCCCCCCCCCTGTAAGGATGGGAGACATATTGAGTTTTGCCCTGTCCGTCTGTCTGTCTGTCTGTGCGTCGCGCTCGTTTCATCTCTACAACTTTTAAACCTTCAGAGGGATTTCAGTGAAACTTCACACAATTGTTCCTCATGGCAAGACGATGTGTCACGAACAAGAACCACAACTCTACGTTCCTTCTGAACAGAGTTATCCCCCCTTAGCTAAAATCGTTTATATATGAACCGTTTTATGAGAAAAGCTCCCTTATCGCATTTGCGACCAGTGTAGCCCAAGATCAGCCTGTGCATCCGTGCAGTCTGATCAGGGGAACACTGTTCGCTCGAAGCATCTTAAATGCCTCTTTAACATCTCAAGAAACAAGAAAGACTCCAAAGTGATAATGTTGAAGCGCAGGATGATCTGGATCTGCACTAATTGGAAATGCGATAAGGGACATTTTCTCATAAAACAGCTCAAATAGAATAGATTATGATCAGACGACTTCTAAAGAAGGCGCTGTTGCATACTCAAAAGTCCCTTAAACTCAATCCTTTTAGCACATATTATAATGAACGAGCTCATCAGAGATAATTTCCAAACGGTAGAGGCATCAATGAGAATGCTTGATTTTGTATATTCGTCATCTTAAAGGCAAATAATAAAGATCCTGATCAGGCGGCCCCTTTAGAAGCCGACTGATCTGAATCTATTCTGCTTGCAACTGCAACAAAAGTCACGATCGCCTACCGTTCGGCAACCACTCTACAACTAAACTGTTTGCAGAGAGATCGTAGAGCGGTTGCATGTGTTTTTCGGTCGCAAGTCAGTCGCCGATCGGTCGCAACACAGGTGTGACCAAAGCTTAAGTGAAGTTTTAACAAAATAAAACGAAAAAGTAAGCCACCAAAGGGGGCGTCGTTTTGGGTTTTATTTTGTTAAAACTTCACTTAACGACACTGACTGACTTAGTTTTTTAACCGACCTTTCATCGTTCTTAATAACTTTGGCGGGACAACAGAAAGTGGGACATGTCAATGAAAATATTCGTTGCGTCATAGACACGTAGTTATGCAAATTTAAATCTGTCCATTTTGTGACATTTGTGATTGTTTCAAAGGTAAATTATGAGTTCTGTCGTTGCTACGTCTGGCTAATGCATTGAAAGAAGTCAAGTAATTTCACTTACATACATGTACATATGTAGTCAGGCAATAGCAGCTGTTCAATGATATACGGACTTTAGTGTAGGGGCCAAATCTCAAATTTTGAGTTCTGTTGCACCCTCCAGGAAGAAAAACTTGGTCACTATTTTCAGTCAGGGACATGTCTTGGGGCCTTGGAAACCCATGTTTTACTAAGTTTTCTGTGGTCAATTTTCTGTAAATGGCCTGTAACCAACGTTACCCTACTAACATAGAAAATGGTAGTATACAAAATACAAGACTAATAAAATATTTTACAAAAGTATCAATGAAATTATTTGAACTTTAAATGTTTGATCTAGTCATAAACATCAATTGCAGACATCTGTGAGATATATTTTTGCTCAACAGTGTGACGTATGCTACATTTTAAACGAAATTGCAGATAATGACTTTATAGATTGCATATGAGAATGAACTATGTTCCCTTACCGCAGGAAGAAACACTTGATTACTATTTTCAGTCAGGGACATGTCTTGTGGCTTTAGAAACCCATGATTTACTAATATTTCTTCGATCAGTTGTCTGTAAATGGCCTGTAATCAATGTTACCCTACTGACTTTAAAAATAGCAACACAAATTACAAGACTAATGGGATATTTCCCAATAGTATTAATGAAATTATTTGAGCTTTACAAGTTTGAGCTAGACTTAAACACCAATTTGAGACATCTGTGGAGTGTATTCCTGCTGGTCAGAGTTACCTATGTTACATTTTTATGAAATTGCATATTATGACTTTATAGATTACACATTAGAATAAACCATGTTCCCCAACCTTAAATATATGATAAAGATCTCTATTCAAACGATGAAAGTCCATTCTTACATATAAAAGCTACTTATAACTTGTAACTGGCGATAGAGGTAGCAAAGTAAACGTTTAAATATGCTTATTAACACATTACTTCTACTGGCATACATATTTTCTATCTGACCCGATTTACATTGCATTGGAATGTACAATGTCTTCTTTCATCTCTGTCACAGTGAAATAAAATAATAATTTAATACACAGAGTCAACGACGATAGAAAGTTTGTTGCTGTTAATATATAAAAGGTAACGTAGGTAACAGCATTATCCTTTTCATAAATAGATAAAAACATTAAAGTGTGGAAAGTAGTCTCAAATTCTTCCTCAGCCTGAAGACATAGCCTGTCGACAAGGTTATATTTGAGTCTACTCTCTATCTTTTTTTTTAAATAACTTTAATTATAGTCAAACTATTCTAAATAAACAATAAAATAAGAGAGTTTTGCAATTTTGATTGATTCTGTTACTTTGATATGACAGTTTGCAGATTTTTTACCAATGGTTCATAAAAATAAACATAATATCTACTTCATGATTCAAATATTGGACTGAATGTTTTATTACGTTTCCTGTTGTCAAACTCATAATAGGCCTGTAAATTACGTTACCATATAAAATCAGGATAGAAAATATGTAAGCCAGTACAAGTTACATGCTAATAAGCGTATTTGAATATTTATTTCACTACAGTTACAAGTTACAAACAACTGCAAATGTGTTAAAATGGTAATTTACCATTATAATAGAGACCAACTTTATGAAATTAAGGTTGGGGAACATGTTTTATTCTAATATGCAGCTAAAAAGTAATTATCTGCAATTTAGTATAAAACGTAACATACGTAACGCTGACGAGCAGAAACCTATCTCACAGATGTCTGCAATTAGTGTTTATGTCTAGGTCAAACATTTAAAGCTCAAATAAGTTCATTGATACTATTGGAAAATATCCTATTAGGGTAAATGTGTCTTGGTTGGTCTTTCAGTGACAAAGGCTCTTAATAAAAGTAAGTAATGGTGCAAAGATCAGGAATCAATACAATCAAGTACCACACCTGACCCAGGATACCAATGGGAAAGTGACAAACTCACAGAAGACACCACAAACGAGAGCCAAGAGGTCAGCCCTTTCCCAGCAGGTGACCAAAAAGCACATATAAACAGACGCGCACAAAACATAGCAAACACAAGACAGAACAAAAACATAAAAGATCCACAAAAGAAGTACCGCCTTGGAACGGTCAGTAAAATATTTTACTGGAGGGCTTAAACCGGTTTAACGGCGCCAACCTCACCCTTAATTCAGATGTGGATCAAGACACATAGATATTTGGTTTGCATGAAAGACCCCTAACTTATCAATGCATCATCTCCTAAAACATATAAATCAAGATATAACAAGGAGATAAAGCAAGGATAAGGACTCAACAGTAAATTAAACTGAATACCGGAGCAAAAGAAATCCAACAGGTAAATCCAATAAGGCTATTCAACGATGTAAACATGCTACGCACGCAGCTGTCATTCACCACATTGGATCAGCTGACAGCTTCAGTGTATACCCAGTCTTTAAAAGTTAATTAGAGGTCATGTCTCATGTTTTGAGAAATTACATCAAGAAAGATTTATCTAATACAAATTTACAAATATAATTAATTGTTTTAATATTTCTGATTTGCATGATGTAGAAAACAATCCCTTAGTTGGGATGCTCACCACCCTAACATATAATGAATCTGTTTTTCAACCTTATCAGTTTGCTGAAACAGTGATTTGTTGCATATAAGGTTTGTCTTTATATTACAGTATCATATTACATGTATTAACCAGTGCAATAAACGATATTAGCTAGCACTTGTAAGTGGCAACATACAGTTCTCAATATTTGTAGTCTTAATATAGCACTATACTTAAAATTAAATGGAAATGATTACCTTTCACTGTAGACAAGACAGCCCTCAAACAATGTTAGTATTAACAAATGGGTACAAGAATGAGTCATTTTATGACTAAAATGCTGTCTACAAGCTGTTATCCGCCGTATTATTCACTTTTTCGGATGGCTCTGCATACAATATATAAAGTCTAATTCAGTAAATCTTTGAAACCAACAAACTGACCATAAGTCTCATACTTTTCATTTCATAGATCATGTGCAAACATGTATAATTGTTACAAATAACTCTGACAGTGCAAAAAACAACACAAAACTACATTATTAACAATGTAAGATAGCCAATAGCTGCGTGTTAGTTGTGACACATTTTTTCAACTGACAATCATTTGACAACTTAATCTGTGAGCTTCAGAGATTCAAACCATGTTGCTTAATTTTGTTTTGTCATGTTTATGATTCAAGTTGTAACTCCTGAAAATGACTTTCAAAAAGATTTAATAACTGACAAAAGATTTGCAATTAATGTTACTATGAAATATCTTTATAGCTTTGTAATTAGTGTTACCACATACTATGTATTTCAGTCTATATGTATGGCTTTACCTTAACTTTTCTTAATTAACAAACAATATAATTTCTTTCAAAATTGCTGTATAATATAGTAAAATAATAAGCATTACAATATGATATAAACAAAAGTAGAGAAGATTGCAATTGTGACAGATCAAACATTGTTGTTATTTGTTTTCAAAAAGTAATTGCCAACAGTGAAAAGAAAATGTATTAAGCATACAAGAAAACCTGTTTAGGCTAGATCTACAAAACATCAGGTACATTTAGGTATAAACCATGCTACTTCTGTTCTGATAAATACTTTGGTTGATATTATGTTTGCTGTCTTTAAAAAAAGAGTTAGAAATTTTAGATTACATGTATAGCAAAACGCAGTCAAGACCTAAACTGTTCTGTCTGTTCTTCATAGTACCGTTGGTTAGTCTGCAGTCTGCGATTGTGACATTTGCTGGTCAAAACACTTTTTAGCAAACATAGGTCTTTTCAAGCCTGATAAAATACTTGAAATGGCAAAAAGAGCCAGAACTTTCAGGAAAAATATATTTAAGCTAAAATAATGGCAGTGTGCTGTTACATATGTTATGGACTTACCTTACATATACATTTAGTGTAAAGGATATATATAACTTGTCAAACAGGTAATAATCAAGTCTGACCAATCTGTTACCCATTCGCTCTTGTTAAAAGAAGGCTTAACCAGAGCTTTATTTGTTTTAAGATTTGTCTTTCTTTGTATAAAATCAAAAGAAAGCCCCTGCTCTGGAAGACACCATGCACTATCATCTCTGTCCTGCCACCATTGCAGGAAATATTGCTTTAATATTTAAAAACTTTACTTTTAATTTTTAATTGATATAAGGTAACTTCAGTCCAATATTTGAATCATGAAGTAAATATCATGTATATTGCCATGAACCATTGGCAAAAAAATGCAAATAGCCATATCAAAGTAACAGAACCAAACATACACAACTCTTATATTAGTGTTTATTTAGAATAATTTGTCTGTTATTGAAGTTATTAAAAACATGTTGAGAGTAGACTTAAATTTTACCTTGCATGTAGTCAGGCAAAGGCAAAAAATTTGAGTCTATTCTCCACAAATTCTGTTATCTTTATCCATTTATGCAAAACATCATTTTGCTACCTACGTTACCTTATTTGTATATTGACAGAAATTAAATTTCCATGGTAGTTAAACCTGTTTGTTAAGTTGCTATTTAATTTCATTTTGAAAGAGATGAAAGAAGACAGACCCCATTCCAGTGCAATGTTAATGGACGAAAATAAAATGTGTACGCCAGTAGAAGTGAGACGCTTATAAGCATCTTGAAATATTTATTTTACTACACTTTATTGCCAGTTGCAATTTATAAATTGCTTCAAATATGTGAAAATGAAAATTCATTATTTGAATCTAAATCTTTATTACACATTTATGGTTGTGGAACATGGTTCATTCTGATATGCAATCATTTAAGTTATTATCTGCAATTTCATAAAAAATGTAACATAAGTAACTCTGGAGAGCAGAAGTACATATCACAGATGTTTGCAATTGATATTTATGTATAGATTAAATGTGTAAAGCTCAAATAATTTCATTAATACTATTGGAAATATCCTATTGGTCTTGTCTTTTTTGTTGGTATTTTTAATGTTATTAGGGTAACATTGATAACAAGCCTTTTACAGATGACTGACCTAAGAAAACTTAGAAAAGCATGGGTTTCTAAGGCCCCAGGACATGTCTCTGACTGAAAATAGTAACCAAGCTTTTCTTTTCTGGGGTGGGAGAACATGATTCATTCTTATATGCAATCTCTTAAGGCTTTATCTGCAATTTTGTATAAAATGTAACGTACGTAACACTGATAAACAGAAATACATCTCACAGATGTCTGCAATTGATGTTTATGACACGATCAACCATTTAAAGTGCAAAAAAATTCATTGATACTTTTGTAAAATATCCTAATAGTCTTTTATTTTGAGTACTACTATTTTTAATGTTAGTAGGGTAACGTTGATTACAGGCCATTTACAGAAAGCTGACCACAGAAAACTTAGTAAAACATGGGTTTCCAAGGCCCCAAGACATGTCCCTGACTGAAAATAGTAACCAAGTTTTTCTTCCTGGGGGGTGCAACAAACTCGCAAAATAGCCCATATATATCAGTTTGGCCCCTAGACCACTTAACAGTGTTTGCATATTGCTATAGACACAAAAGGGTTACTACATATATTCTATTGAATTTGTTGTTTTGTCGATTGTCACCTGCTGAAGTACATATACGCTGATTTTTGTTTTATTTTCGGGCAGATGTCATGTCGAGGATGTTTTATATAGTGAATTGACTCGATGTAACAAAAAAGAGCTCTAGATAAAAGGAATGTTTAGCTTGCTAAATCCTTTATTTCTCATCCAAACCCTTAGTTGAAGTATCCATAACAATCGTCTAAATGAGACGATTCTAATGAGCACTGACAACATGGATTTGTATGAGAACTAAGGGATATAGCGTTGCGAAAAGTAAAATTTTATTTATTAGATTTTCTTATTTGTTCGGATCTGTTTTAACCGTTCTGCTTAAAATCAGATATCTTAAGTTATTTTATGGTATTTTTGTTTATTATAGCCTTCTGAAATTTCGTTTAAATACGATTTTCTGTCAGTTTTTAAAAGCTCGTGTATTTTTTCTTGTGCGGTTGCCTCCACTGGCCGTCCTGGACTGTGCTTGTTTTCAAAACCAACATGTCCCCTTTTTAAATTCGTCAGTCCATCGGTAAACTGTAGTTTTCGGAAGAGCATCTTTACCACAAACACTTTTCAGGGTATTCAGTATTTTAACTCTTTTAGTATCTCTGTAGTACTCGATTTTTATATACGCTCGTTGTTTAACGGCAGTGAACGTGGCCATTATGCTTCGAATACCAGTGCGCGACGTGACGTCACGATTGATGACGTCATCATACGCACACCTGACGTTATGTGCGAATGGCTAACAAGACGTACCAGGTATATACCGAATTTCATCTGTCTAGCATGTAAACTGATTGCGCTATAGAAAAAGTCCAATTCCTAATTGGATGACCCTCGTATGATCTAAACATCTGGCAATACAATTAAGAGGATTTGTCCCCGGATGACTTGCATCATACTCAGATCTAATTCCAAACGCCTATGTACGTATCGACTGGCCAGATAAAACTTTCAGTCAATTGAATCGCGTTATTATTGCCGGACTCTGTGTTTTATAAACTATAATTTCAGCCTAGATTTCTTTTGGCTGAGGGTTTTCGCCATTTTCAGACCGAAATGCAGGCTCCAATGCAATGGGAGTCATAGTATTAGGAAAGGGGATAATTTTTCCAAGGGGATCAACTATTTCATTACACTGGCACTTGAAATTTAGCAGTTTAACTTGCTGCCATTACGATATACCATGATATTATAACTTTAACGTCTGTACTTTGAAAGCGACAACCCTTTATCTATTTAATTATGACTAACAAAAGAAATAAAATGCGTTTTCTGAAAATTAGCTTACCCAAATTACTGTACAAACTAATGACAGATACCTGTACAAACGCAAAGTTGACTTATGCAAATACCCCGTACAAAAATTAGCATTGAAACCGATGACCTACTTAGCATTTTTACCTCATTGTGAGAATAAACTCACATACACTTGATAGTGCCGTTCATTTTTATTGCTGTTTTTTGTTCTTGACATATAAAGTTTCAAAAGGATACTCGATAACATCTCAAAAACGGCGTCTATTTTATGTCAGATGTTTTCACAATTCTTATGTTGACATGATTAAAGTCTTTTCGTTGCGAAACCGTGACTTTGAATAACATGTACATGCACCTGAAATGTCCCCGAGTCATTACGCAAACAATGCCGATACTTTATTTCACAGAAAAATAATCAAAACTGACAAAAACTACAAATCTGCTTACCGTTTCCAAGCGACCGCCTTGCACAAATAACTTATCCGTCGATGTACAATCTCAAAAGAATGTACAAGCACAAATACCGTACACTTCCGGTCCTACACTGTGAGGATACACTGAAAAATTTTAACCTACGATCAAACTGGTGACCTTGGGATGGGGTCAAAGGGTTGATTACCATTAGATTTCTTTGAGAGCTTGGGGATTTGCGATGGCGGGCCATCGAATGTGTTCTAGTTACATCTTATGCAAGCTTAAAGACAGCGGAATAGAGCTGTCAGAAACTTTTTTTAAAAAAAAACTTGTTTAAAAATGTTGTCAGTTGATTCCAGAAAGTAATGGAAAGTGCAACTGCAAAATTGTTTAGAAGGGGAAATCTATCCAAATAAAGGGCACCATAAAGTACCGTAGGCACTTTTGAACTTAGTATTTTTTAGTGTAAGTAAATTGTAATTTTGGCAGAAACAATGGACTGGGTTTGAATTGACAGTACGCAAGTATGGGCATTTATTGGAGGCTTTTGCACAAACAGTAAAACCGGTCTTAAGCGGCCACTTAAAAAGAAGACCAAAAATTGGCTTTCAAGACTGATTATCGCTTAATGCAGGTCAAAAGTATTGTATTCTGCAATACTTTTATCATGCATTAAGCGATATTCGCTTTTTGAGACCTTTGTTTTGTCTATTTTTGAGTGGCTGCTTAAAACAGGTTTTACTGTATGCCATAAATACCAAAATCCCAAGTTCTGGCTTGCCTTTAACTATAGTCCAAGAGTGCAGTTTAGTCCTTAAAGTTTGAGCCACAAGCCTTAAAGTTTGGAGATTAAAAGAAACTATTAAGAGTGTGTATGTCCATTAAAATACAGTCTGTACTGTAGGCTAAACACTGGCATGTCAATCAACATTAAGGTACACTGAGTCTTACTCAGTGCTACTCAGTGCAGCATTTATAAGCTGCATAGCAAGCTGGCATGAACACACAGCCAGCATGTTATGCTCAAAGCCCCCCCCCCCTCCTGTAGAACTTACTTTTCCATTTCTTCTTTGTGATTTTGCTCCTTTTGATGGCTCTCCATGAATTGGAGCTGCTGTCTCAGATCTTCTATCTCAGCCTCGTACACCTGCATCTTCTCGCTCTCACTGTCAGAAATACACCATATTAACCTTATGTAGACTGATGAATTCTTCCATCTCAGGATGGATACAAAAGCAGTCCCTGAAAGTTGTTTTAACTTAGCAAACAGTGTAGATCTGGATTCATCTGGTTTGTTTGTTTGTTTGTTTGATTTGATTCTTTACGTCCCATCAACAATCTTTCAGTTAAACAGGGACGGGTCTTCCTGGGTTGAACCAGTACTGAGCTAGGATAAATGTGTCTTGCTTAAGGACCATAACGCAGTGACGCCGGTGAGGCTCGAACCCGCGGACCCTCGGTCTCAAGTCAAGCACTCTACCAATAAGCCACTGCGCTCCCACACTGAATTCATCTGGACGGACCCAATAAATTTGGGATGGTTCATTGTTCTTATGAAGGGGTCACAGGATAAAATTTCCAAATTAAATGTACTTCAGTCTTATGTTAGCAAACAGTGCAGACCCTGATGAAATGCAGCATTATTTGCATAAGTACCTAGTTCAAAAAACACAACAGTACCATATACTTCCTATTAAACACAACAGTACCAAATTCTTCCTATTAAGCTAGTATGCTTTCGCATACACACATACAGCTGGGTTCAAGTTCTACACAGATTTTGATACGGGCACCAATGTCACAATCATTGTGCTAATTATGAACCTACTACTCCATCAAAATAATGTAAGAGCTTTAACTAGATAAGGATCCAAACCTTTTGACACTGAAGGTATTTCTGAAAGTATTTTTTGAAAAGAGACAGCAGACAACATCAAAAGCATGAAAAATTACCCAGCATGCAAAGAGTTAAACCATGTGGACTTTGATTTACAACCACCCAACTACCAGGTTAGCAAATAGGTAGTTCATAAACTCAAATTTGGAGATATAGCTGTCTTGTGAATATGAACAATTTGCAGTAGAGGGACAGGTATTTTAATACTGATCGGCAGTTTGGGAAGTTTAAAATAGGCAAAGACGATGGACTTAATACTTGGTAAGTGTAATTTTCTTAATAGTTTTCCTTATTTTCAGTAACATATATTGTAAGTACACATTGGAATTGCTTTATGTTGTAAGTACACATTGGAATTGCCTCTATGAGGTAATTCCTATAAGTACTTACAACATATATGTCTTTTCAATAAATGAGTTTTTCACTATAAGCTTTTTTGGAACAAATTCTCAACCACTTTCATCGTTTAAGTAAAATGAGCATGTAGAAATGAACATGTTTTCGTCTAGTATGTCATGCACCTGGATGACAATAATAGACTGTCTATTTTATGCTTCTGACAGCTTATCTTGAGATGTTTCATTGGACTATATTGCTAAATTGGTAGTTGCATGGTTGTAATAGATGGAGCATTTTGTGGCATTCTTAATTTCCAAGAGACCTATCAACAAAGGTGCTGATTAGATAGCATGAAAATTAGTGCTGAGTATTGACCATATTTTTTTTACTCAATATCTGCATTCAAATTTGATGGAAAATTATTGATATTCGATGTATCATTTGAGGCTTAAGAAATATATCAGCTCTAGCAGTGAATTGTTGAGTGATAATTCACAGTTTGGAGGTCAGTGGTAATGAAGATCAAATCACGAGTGCAAGGGATTTATCTTCCTACAACTGACCGACAAACAGTGACTTATTATTCAACAATTCATGCGCTAGAGCTGATCTATTTCAATTCTAACACCAAATAAACAACGAAAACACATTTTGAAGTCTTCAGCTTCTTCCAAATTTCTGCCATTGCACTGAAGAAATCCTGCAATAGTTGGACTGTTTCGCATAGGTTTACATGTATTTGTAACGTCTTTCCAGCGTCAAACCGTCTAACGCCATGACTGACGTCATTTTGCAGTGGCAATTGACTTCAGCTAGCATGGGCTTTCCTCGCACTTTCATTGTTTAATATAACACGTTTTTTAGCATTGGCTATATGGGCAAGGTGTGTTAGAATTTCAGATAATAACCAGCTTTGAAGCTTTTGTTGACTATAATAACATAAAGCTTTACTTAGAACTTAACACATTTGAAAACTTTAAGCACACCATCATCTGTTGCAATACAGCAGCACTAACAGTGCTATTTTTTTAGCCTGGCCGCTTTTATGCACTAATTGACTCTTCATTCTGGTTTGATACAATAACTTGTGATGGTCAATTGTATATATTGAGGGGTCACAGGTTATAATTTCTAAGTAAAATTGTATTTTTGAAGATAGTTTTTGTCTTTCAGTTCGTAAACAGTGTAGACTCTGATGAAATGCCGCGTTATGCGGCATTTCATCTGGGTCTTCACTGTTTGCCAAAGTAAACATTTAACCATTATTTAGGTATCACTACTCACTAATATACATGTATAAAGGTTTAACTAATCTAATTTGCAGAAGGAGATTTTAATTAAGCTTTAGTGAAGATGCTAGTGGTTCTTTCAGACAAAAGAACAACAGTCACATTTTTAAGAACATTTTTACATAATTTCAAATATTCTGACTAAGCCCATTGGCGTACGACATTTCCAATAATGAAAAACAGTCTCTGTCCTTAAAATGAAAAGCTCCAGGATTTCAGAATTTTAAATGAACAGTTTTATTTGCTAAACTTGGTTTGTTTTTCTGTTGACATGGGTTCAATCCACTTTAATTATTATATGTGTATAAAACTGGAATAGCCTAAAAAATCAGTAGTATGCCTGTAGCTTGGAACTTTCAAAGTTTTGGATGTTTTTTGTTTGTTTTGTTGCTTTACGTCCCAAGTCAACAGCTATGGTCATGGCGGGACAGTCAGTTCACCTAACCACACTTTTTCCTGGGCAAGCTTGAACAAGCGGTTAACCAGTACTATACGCACATACTTTTGTTTGTACCTGACAACAAACCTTCTTGAATGATTCAGCGGAAGGGAGGAGACTGACTGTAGTAAATTATTTCATGCTCAATCTCCACGAAAGTATGGGACCGGGCCGGAATCAAACTCGCGGCCCTGAATCTGCAGTTATCACTATGTTATATCAATATGCATGCTACAAAAATTTTACATTTGACACGCAAAATCTTTTTTAAAAACATGAACCACATTACTTTCTCACAAAATATTTTAAAGTAGGTTTATATTGAAATTGGAGGCTCTTACACAGCAGAAAAAAAATGCATCTTGGGATTTGATATTTGAACAAGACAGTAATGCTTGATTCAATACATCTATTGAACATCAAAACCCAGTTTCGGATAAAACCATGTACCACTTCACAGCACTGATGAACGGCAGGCTGGTCTGTCCTTTATTGTTTGCTTAAAACAAAAACAGGCTTTCAAAGGACATTTCTCTTATGATAAACTGCTATCAGATAAAACTGAAAATGGACTTTAACAAAATATACAGCAAAGCGGTTCACTAAATAAGGCCATGCCAAATATTTTTTTAGATTCTCATCCCCACCCACCCCTATGAAATATAAGCAAATAAAAAAAAAATGGGGTGGAAGGTTTTCACCTTAATTTTTTTATTTGCTTATAAAAAGGCTGAAAAATTTTGGTGCAATTTTCCTTGTCAGCATATTTGAAGAAAAAAAAATGGTTTTTATTTAGACACTTAATATTTATCATATATTCATTTTGAAAATTTAAATTCAAAGTATTAAATGTTTTTTCAGGACTGTTCTGTTGTTTAAAGCAGTTGTAAAAATAAAAATATAAACCTCCCACCCACCCCAATTTTTAACAAAATTTGGATGAGAATCTAAAAAATTATTTGGTGTGGCCTAATAACCAGTTAAAACAGAATTACATGTACTGAATGCAGGACTCCAGATATAAGTGTGTAATCAAAAATTATTTTTCTTATTTCAACTAAGACATGTGTTGTGGGTACTCAAAAAAACCTTCTTATAAAGACTGTTCTTTTGAGCACACAAAACAATTGTTAAAATTGACAGATAAGAAAATATTAACAAATTATCACCAAATTTTTTTGTTTATTTAAAGGCCTGACTGTAAGATTACTTGTGCTTGTATAAAGTGTCATCAACGATCAATGTGATTAAAAAGTGGGGGTTAGTGTTAACAAGCTGTATTAAGGGAAGACAATCTAAGGTGTAGCTGTGAATTATCTAGTAGTGACAATTGACAAGGGTAATAAATAGTGATATGGGTGAAAATTCAAAATTTCCAAAATCCTGAACTTTAGAAATTGAATTCATGAAACTTGCAAAATGCCTAGTTAGTATAAAAAAAATTCAAATTTTAATGTTTTTTGTTTTGTTTGTTTGATTTGATTCTTTACGTCCCCTGAACAATCTTTCATCTAAACAGGGACGGGTCTTCCTGGGTTGAACCAGTACTAAGCTAGGATAAATGTGTCTTGCTCAAGGACCACAACCCAGTGACGCCGGCGAGGCTCGAACCCGCAGCCCCTCGGTCTCGAGTCAAGCACTCTACCACTGCGCTCCCGTAAAATTTCATGGTCAATCGTCTTTTGATTAAACTGAAACTAAATCATAACAGCCTAATTCAGTATTTTGAGGCTGACTTTCTATGGAAAGTCAGCCTCAACATACTTAATTAGGCTGTTCTAAGGAAAGTCAGCCTCAAAATCCTGAACTCAGGAATAATCCTGAGAATTTCACCCATGTGATATTGGCAGAAGAAACTGTCCATTAAGCTGTACAATGTTATTTCAGTAACTTGATCAGGTATTTAAATCACATTTGAGTATATTTGCCTTGATAACAAAATCACTCAGAATCTTGCATACTGTAAAACACTTATATTTATTTAGTGGGTACTTTTATTTGGCGCTATTGGAGGTAAAAACAAAAATTGCCAAAATATGAGACTGCAAAATACAGTTTCGAATTTAGTTACACAAATAAGAAATAAATGGACATACACCCTTAGTATGTTGGAATCCGTATTGTCAAAAATCAACTTTTGAATGGTAGAGAATGTTTCAATGTTGAGAAAACCCCATCTAAAAGGGGCTACTATTAAAGGAAAGAATATGCTCCCCATAAAGAGCCTCTTTTAGAATAGATAATAATTTCAAAGGACATTGATTTGAGAAACCGCCAAAACTAAACTAAGCCAAAATGTCAGACTTTTAAAATCGCCAAATTTGATGCTGTGAATATCAATAGTTTTACAGTAAATAAAATTAAAGTACTTTTTAAGGAATATGAATGTACATTAAAATTACTGATTTACACTTTAAAACTTAACTTCGCAAATTAATGCTATTTAACCGATATAAAGAAACTAGTATTAGAAATTGGCATAAAATTGTGTCTTTATTTGGTCAAGGATATGCTGCACCAAATAAAAGCATGTCAATTTTATACTGACACTTCAGTCTCAATTACATGGGATAGGTCTTTCAGAAAAAATCAAATTTAAGCACTTTTCAGGGTTTTAAAGTGTTTTTCAGTACTTTTCTTGAAAATATTCAATTTTCAAGGACTTTTCAAGAAATCACTTCTTTATATATAAGTACTATACATGATGCATGCTGGATAATTTTGCGTGCATTTTTGTCATCTGCTGATTTTTTTCATAATTAACCCAAGTTTCAAAAACATCTTTCAGGACTGCTATCAGAGTGTCAAACAGTTTGGATCTAGATCTAGATCAGACCAAAAACTTTGATGGGCCTGTTCTGTGTCTAACCTGTTTGTAAAGGTTATCAGCAGATGTCAAAAGAAGTCAATAGCAAGCAAAAAGTTGATAAAACAACATAACTTTTAATGGAGAAAAAAAAAAGAAAAAAAGAGGAAAAACCCTGAATCAAAATTTCTTCCACTGGAGCCAGAATTTTAATCAAGATTACCATATTCGACCAAATTAGCATACAATACATGCTTTTTAGTAAGAGTACTTCACATTAAAAAAAACCTTTTTAATTTCCAATTAATCTATCGTACAATTCTTCGTTAATATGGATTCTTCTAGCGCATGAAAATGTGTGGATCCTGATCATGATCCCCACTGATTTCAGACAGTGTATGAAAAAATGTGCATCTTGAACAGCCGACTTTATCAGAACCCAGCTGATCTGGATCCCAACAGTTTTCATATGAGGTTATAGAACTTTGAAAAGGTTTAGCATGCAAAGCGCTTATCAGGTTGAATATGGCGATAATTCATAAGCATCAGCTGCACCTTAATCCCAGTCTTCTCTGACTTTTTAGTGGCTTTTCTTTATTTTGATATTTGCCACTACTAGTGGCAAATATCAAAACACTAGTGGCAAATATCAAAACAGAAAAGCCACTAAAACAGAGAAGACTCAGATTAACTGTACATATGTCTACTAGCTACAGCTGGGCGGTATTAGTTGTGCAGTTAGCAGATCTGGTTTAGGCGTGTTTCCCATTGCACAGCAATGATGCTGAATCATCTATAATTATTTGTTGTTTAACTGATTTACTTGATCATGATTCGTCATTAAGGGTAAATAACTACATAGGTCCAGATAAGGAAACTATTTGAGCGTGAATTTTGTAATTGTTTTCTAACCCTTCTATTTAACCCTTTGTATACTAATGGTTTGATACATTAATCTTGGGATAGTCCATTGTACATATCTAGGGGTATCGGGTTATTATTTTCCACAAAAATATTGTATTTTTTTGTCTGAAGATCATATTTACCTGAACAAACAGTGTAGACCCTGATGAAATGCAGCATTATAAAGTATCAGTTTAGGGGTTTCCCGTATACAAAGGGTTAAACATGTGTTTTTGGGTGATCAAAAGAATCTCTGCTAGACTTGTCAAACATTTATCCCAATGAGTTAACAAATTTCGCAATGAGTTTAATAAATTTAACAATACAGGAGCACTAATGTTAAGATTTTTTTTTAGTTGATTCTATCACAGTCAGCAATGTTTCAGTTATGTCAGGACGGGTCTTCCTGGGTTGAACCAATAAATACTAAGCAAGGATAAATGTGTCTTGCTCAAGGACACAACTCAGTGACGCTGATCAGGCTCGAACCTGCAACCCCTTGGTCTCAAGTCAAGCACTTTACCACTGAGCCACTGTGCTCTCAAACAAATGGATTAGAAAATATTCAATATTTTAAACTCTGTTTGTTTAACCCTTTACCTCATAGTCTAGAGACACCTCTTAACACTTTTGCAAACAGAACAGACCCAGATTAGAGCTGCCTGATCAAGGCCTTCTCTGATAGCTTATGGAAATATGATCCTACACAAGTGGACCTGACTAATAATTCCTTTGCTCTATGTACAAACGTGAAGATTTATTTATATAATTACTAATAGTGGGTGGAGCTTAGCATGAATATTCATGAAGGAAAGGTTTAAACATGATTGCAGAAAATTGGGAAATTTATTCGGCCCAAAATATGACCTTGGAAAATCTCTTTACAGGATTTTGCTTTGTTTTGATTTTATTTCGATTCTTAACGTTACAGCCAATTCTTTGCAGGTTTAACCCATATAAGCCTAGCCTCCTTTTTATGGGACATAGGCAAACATTGACACCCCAGAATGTGGCGTCTAACCAGGTTCTACACTGTTTGCTTACAGAAGGTGCTTTTAAAATTTGAATGAAAATGAAAAATACATCCCAACAACCCTTAAAATGGAAAAGACTGGTCCAATTGATAAAAGTGGGAAATCCATTCAGAATAAATGGGTAAATAGGTTTCAAGCATGCAAATGGTTAAAGAACAACAAAGCATCATTCCAAAAAGAAAAAGTAATCAATAGGAACAAGGCAAAAAGTAGCATGCTTTCTGGTAGTTAACACTGTTAAATTTCATTCTGATGGATTTTCCCTAGCATATTGATACAATAAGTATGGGATAGGCCATTTTGTGCTTTCAGGGGTCAGGGGTTGAAATATCTAAATTAGGAGGTATTTCTGTCCTTAAAGATTGTTTTAATCTTAACACAGATTGCAGACCCTTATGAGACATTTCATCTGGGTCTTCACTGCTTCCCAAAGTACCTTTTTATCGGTTTCCAGACTGAATGTGTGTTGGTAGTTTGGTTAAGGTTTTACGTCCCAGTCAACACCTATGTCATGTCGAGACAGTCAGTCCACCTAGCCACACTTTTTCCTGGGCAAGCTTGACTAAGCAGATAACCAGTACTTCGTGCACATACTTTTGCTTGCAACTTACAACAAGTAGCCCAATGGGCAACGATCCCTCACCTGAGAGCAAGCATAACGTTTGGAGACACCATAATTTACGATGCTCAGAGGCAGGTAACTCTGAACTTGAAACAATGACCAGAAATTAATTCAATAACATAAGATATTATGCCAGTTCTAGTTATCTGCAAGTCTTAAAAAGATCTGAATAAAAATTGCAGAGAAAACCTGGTGAATGTATAGTTTCAGATGCTCAGGGCAGCTAACTCCGTAGTCAGTGATGGGATCTGCCCGAAATTCAAACACATCCATACTTTTAAGTATGTCCTGGTTACCTACAAGGATGAAAAAAATCGATTGAAAAATGAAGGCTCTAGAGTGGTCACAACATTATACAGCTATATTTTAGATGCTCAAGGGCAGCCAACTCTGTAGCTGGTGGTTGGGTGTGGCAGAAAATCAAACTTATTCAAACTTTTATGGGTGTCCTTGTTACCTGCAAGAATGAGGAAGATCCATTCAAAAATGAAGGTACTAGAGTTGTCACAACAGATCTCCATTTGTAAGTCTAGGGAAGTTAACTCCACAGTGTGAGGTTGTTCTACTTTAAATTCAAACTCATCCAAGCTTTTATAGTTGTCCTTGTTACCTGCAAGAATGAAGAAGATCCAATCAAAAATGAAGGCACTAGAGTGGTCACAACAATGCTACATTATCCATCAATTTTTAAAGTGCTCAAGGGCAGCTAACTCCTTAATAGGTGATGGGATCTTGACGAAATTCAAACTCATCGGAGCTTTAATAGTTGTCCTTCTTATCTGAAGAAGATCCAATCGAAAATGAACGCCCTAGAGTGGTCACAACATTTTTACATTATCCATCAACTTTTAAGATGCTCAAGGGCAGCTAACTCCTTGATAGGTGATGGGATCTTGACGAAATTCAAACTCATTTGTGCTTTTATAGTTGTCCTTCTTATCTGCAAAAATGAATATGATCTATTCAAATTTGAAAGCACTAGAGTGGTCACAACATTTCTCCCATTATAAGTCTATGGGGATTTTTTAAGACGCTCTAGGGCAGTTAACCCAAAGTCCAAGGTCTGATCTGGCCGAATTTTGAACTCATCCAAGATATTATAGGTTTACTTGTTGCCTGCAAGAATGTAGAAGATCCAATCAAAAATGAAGGAGCAAGAGTGGTCACAATATTATTCATTAATTTTTAAGATACTCAAGGGGAGCTAACTCCAAAATAGGTGATGGGATCTTGACGAAATTCAAACTCATCCAAGCTTTAATAGTTGTCCTTATTGTATGCAAAATGAAGAAGATCCAGTCAAAATTGAAAGAACTAGAGTGGCCACAACATTTCTCCCATTATAAGTCTACAGAGATTTTTTCAAACGCTCAAGGGCAGGCAACTCATAAGTCCCTGGTCCCATCCTGCTGAATTTCGAAACCCATCCGAGATATTATGGGTTTACTTCTTGCCTGCAAGAATGAAAAAGATCCAATCAAAAATGAAGGAGCTAGAGTGGTCACAACATTATTCATTAATTTTTATGATGCTCAAGGGGAGCTAACTCCAAAATAGGTGATGGGATCTTGACGAAATTCAAACTCATCAAAGTTTAATAGTTGTCCTTATTGTTTGCAAGAATAAAGAAGATCCATTCAAAATTGAAAGCAATAGAGTGGTCACAACATTTCTCCCATTATAAGTCTATGGGGATTTTTCCAAACGCTCAAGGGCAGGTAACTCATAAGTCCCTTGTCGGATCCTGCTGACATTCAAACCCATCCGAGATATTATGAGTTATCTTGTTGCCTGCAAGAATGAAGAAGATCCAATCAAAAATGAAGGAGCTAGAGTGGTCACAAGATCATTCATTAATTTTTCTGACGCTCAAGGGCAGCTAACACCGAAGTCAGTGATGGAATCTTGCTGAAATTCAAACTCATCCGAGCTTTTATGGTTGGTCTTGTTACCTGCAAGAATGAAGAAGATTCAACTAAAAATGAAGGTACTAGAGTGGTCACAACATTTCTCCCATTACAAGTCTATGGGGATTTTTCCAGACGCTCAAGGGCAGCTAACTCATAAGTCCCTGGTCCAATCTTGCCGAATTTCGAACCCGTCTGAGATTTTATGGTTGTCCTTGTTATCTGCAAGAATAAAGAAGAACCAATCAAAAATGAAGTAGCTAGAGTGGTCACAAGGTTTTCCCCATTATAACTCTATGGGAGCTATCTGTTGCAATGGAAACCAAAGTTCTAATCCAATCTGGTCCAAACCCTAATGCAGCCAATCCCCCACCCCAATGATGCTTCTGATGAAATTTGATTACGATTGGCCAGCTGGTCTCAGAGATATTTATGTTTGAAAGTGTGGACGCACGGACGGACGCACAGACGGACGCCGGCTCGAGTCCCATACTATAAGCTCACCCTGAGCCTTCGGCTCTGGTGAGCTAATAAACCTTCTTGAATCAGCGGAAGGAGAATGACCATAGAAATTATTTCATGATCAATCTTAATCAAAGTATACGATTGGGCCGGGATCAAACTCGCGACCCCTAGATCTGCAGTCGGACGGGCTACCAACTGTGGTATATCCAGAATGAAAAAGGTTAAATAGATTAAAGAGAAAAAATACATACAGGGTTCATATGAACTTTGATCAACCACATTCAATGATTTTTCCAGGATATTTCCATCCATGGTACTTCTCAGTTTCCCATGATATATTTTAATATACAAAACTCAAAAAGTTGTCCACAGAAAGCAAAAGTAAACCATCTGAAATTGTGTGTTTCCAATTAAAGGGGACATATTAAAGTTCTAAATCCAGTAAAATGTGGAAGAAAATGGTACTAAGAGCTAAGCATATCATTTTTTGTGGTAAAAAAATAAGAATATCTTCGTTAATTAGACCATTGATAATTAGTGCCGATAATTTATTATCCTGCTTATCTCCCTTGATTTCTGTAGCGGCGAGTCACTTCCCTTGGATTTGTGACGTCACAAGGGCAGTTCGTCTGATGACTGTGTATTGACTGTATTGTCACAGTGAATAATGCAGCACAGATATTGCCCTTGATAGCGATTTAAATGGTGTTTCGGGGTAGACATTGACGATTCTGGACCAATAGGCTACTGTAACACACTTATCAATATTCCAACGAGTTCCTCGAAAGTTGAAGACCCGTTGAAAACATATCGTAGGCTCACATCGGCAGCTGCCTATAGGGCCTTATAAAAGTGCATGTCTTTGTTAATCAAACTCAATTTTATATTGATTCTAGGTCTACTATTTATCTACATGACAAAATGCTCAAGTTTATAAAAAAAAAAAAAAAAAAAAAAAAAAAAAAAAAAAAAACGGGTGACATTGTCATATCACAAATGCATGCGACAATAGCGAACGCATTGATTAAAACTCGATCGGCGACAACAACGTTTTCTAATTCCAACGATGATCGTGTTCCGCAACATATATTGTTACCGATTGCAAAAAATGTAATTTTGCGATCGAAAACGATATTCTTTACTGTCGGAAACGCAGTTTTGCGTTTTTTTAAGAATTTGGAATCAGGATCGCCGGGCTATGTACGAGCCTACTCAGTAAGTTCACTGACTTAAACACCGATTAGTTTTTTTTGTTTGTTGAATTTATTTTTGTCTTATGTCGCATTCGTTTTTTTTTTTTTATTTTTGGGAATCATTTTACGCATTTCTTAGACAATACGCTTCCAATGAGCCCATTGACAAATTATAGCAAGCTCATGCGATTGTATTCTTGCACCGAAGGATAAGACGAGCTTGCGCACATGCAGTATCGAAAGGGCCTCCACAAACAATATAGACATAAAGTAGAGACCCATCCAGTATCCAAGATCGGGCCACTATCGGCCCAATTCTACTGCTTACTGGGGGGCGTCGATGACACACCAGGCCCCTAGCCCTGCTAGATGGCTGCGCAGCCATGTATGAAGGATTCCTTTACGAATACCAAACCTTTGTGGCTTTGGGCGCATGTCGACCCGAGGATTGTACATGTAGATTGACAACCTATTTATTTTAGTTGCTGTTTCTGCACGTGGCCCAGGAATTCTACATGACAAAATGCATGTCATATCGGGAAGGGAGATAGACTCGCCATTTAGTCAGCGAAATCAAAGAGCATATTGCGTGAGCATCTGCGAAGTTCAAATCCTGATGCAACACAGATCCAGCTTTTTTTTATATTTTCTACAAGAATATAAACTATTTATTTGTTCATTGGAAGCGTCTCGCGAATATAGGACTTCTTAGCAACACTGGTCTGAATCCCCTGAAAAATCACAAGGCTACAAAGCCAGCATTCACGGATGAGCCATCATCTGCACGCTAGTTTCACTGGCAGGCCGATAATGACCTGCTTATCGTGGTATTTGGATCCTCTGTCCCCTCATCAACTAAAAATGTTTATAAAACAAGAAGTCAAATTTGGACCCCCTATGACAAAACGTTCTGGATCCGCGCATGTTTAAGACTGGGCAATTTTAGAGCCCTGTGTACAGACTGATGAATCCCCACTGGAGTTTAACCCACGATGCAAAATTCGTTAGGGAGCGCAGTGACTTAATGGTAGAGTGCTTGACTCGAGATCGAAGGGCTACGGGCTCGAGCCTCACCTGCGGCACTGCTACGGTTTGTGTCCTTGAGCAAGAAACATTAATCTCTACTGTTTCAACACAGGGAGACCAACCTGACATGACTCAAAGAATCAATTCAAATAAACAAAATTCGTTTAACACATACGCAACGGAAGACTGAAATAATATTTATGTCTCATTTCATTGCTTGAATTGACGATAGCTCGATGTTCAGGTTTACAAATGCTTTCGCGACTGTTTCGTGCGCATAGACGCGTAATCGCTTGAATTGTCTCGGAGATTTCCATTTTCTCTGAGCCGCTAAAATAGATTATCGTAGGGCATTCAATTCACTAAAACACAAAAAATCTATCCACAATTTCATTGAGAGCGGACCCACTGATCAGAATGCGTATTGCAATGTTTTTTTGCAACACATCAACCCTTCTTTATCCGAGAATATTAAACAAAAATATCGGAATCCAACACGATTCTATGCTTACAGTCCTTCATAAACTGCCTCTGTGACGTCATCAGGACACTCCGATAGCAAAGGGAAGTAACTAATTCAAGGGAAGTAAGCGAGTCGATATTTTATTGACAAAGTGCACAAGCTTAAAGAAAATGATGATTATACTCATTTTATCACTGAACATTGTGGAAAATGATCTGGGTTCTTAATAAATACATAAAATCCGACCAATAAAAGGAATTTGCAATGAAAAATGAAAAACCTTGATATGTCCCCTTTAAAAGTTTCAATTGAAATGTTTATTTGCATCCTAACAATGTTCGTAATGGTTGCATAAGAAAATTTACAGTATGTAATGCTATCATATTTTTTTTAGAATACCAAAACATATTCCTTTGTATTTTGAGTATCTGCAGACCTATTCAAGGATATTTGTCAATTTTCCATGATTTTTTTTAAATCCACAATTTTTCCATGAGAAAATCCAATTTATCAAAATTCCATGACTTTTCCAGACAAAGCCTGTTTTCCATGACTTCTACAGGTCTGTACGAGCCATGTACATACCAAAAATGAAGCATGGCAGTAGTAGGTATTTAGCATGTACAATCCTATTAAAATTCTTAGTTATGCATCAACCATACTGTGCCCAAGGAAACAAGCAGTCAAGAACTAAAAGCAAAGCTGAAGTCACCTTTTTTTTCATTTAAAAGCAAGAACCTAACCAGCAGAGCCTTGAAAATGCAGGTTCCATATAGTAAATATATATACCAACTTCCCTATTTTGGATTTCACAAAAGGGGCAAGTTTCACAAATAATAAAAAGTTTGATTCGAAGCAAGCTAATCCCTAGTAATTTTTACCCATGTCATCTGGTCATGCAATATTTTTTATGTTTTGTTTTGATTCTTTATGTCCCAGTCAACTATTTTTCAGTCATGCCGGGATGGGCCTTCCTGGGTTGAACCAGTGCTATGCAGAGAATAAAGCGTCTTTCTCAAGGACACAATACAGTGTCTCCAGTGAGGCTCAAACCTGCAACCCCTCATATATGTTTGTTTGTTTGTTTGATTTGTTTCTTTACGTCCACTCAACAATCTTTCAGTTATGTGGGACGGTTCTTCCTGGGTTTAACCAGTACTAAGCTAGGATAAATGTGTCTTGCTCAAGGACCACAACGCAGTGACGCCGGTGAGGCTCGAACCCCTCATATATGAATGGAGTGATTTAGCTAGCCTATATATGTGCAATGGGAAACAAGCCTGGTATTGGTAGTGTCTCACCTATCCCGTCCAGCTAGCTGGTACCCTTTATATGTGACAGAAATAAGCTTGTCATACAGGAACTCTTTATACCTCAGCAGGGCTTCAATCCTATCCTGAAGGTCAACAACCTCCCTGACAGACAGAGTGAGTTCCGTGTCCAGTTCCTCGTTCTTTTGTGACAGTTCGTCACACTCTGATGACTTCCTGCAGAAAAATCAGTCAACGGTCATATACAGTAAAACCTGTCTTAAGGGGCCACTCAAAAAGAAGACCAAAATTCGTTTTCAAGACCAATTATCCCTTAATGCAGGTCAAAAGTAAGGGGAGCATTCTGCAATACTTTAGACCTTCATTAAGCTACCATTTGTCATTAAGATCTTTGTTTTATCTCTTTTTGAGTGGCCCCTTAAGACAGGTTTTATTGTAGATAAGCAATGTCTTAGTTACTTTATAATACAGGGTTCATATGGGCAAGTTTGTGTACAACTCAAGGACTTTTCAAGGATTTCAAGGACTTCTAACAGACACACCTATGTTTTCCAAGGACTATAAGCTTATAAAAAATCTAATTTACAATTTAAAATTCTACTATGAAAATGCTACATTGAGACTGACCCAGTATAAACGGACTGGTCAATGACGGAAATACAAAGTTATGTTGTTGAGGCTCTATTTTAGCGGTATTTCAAAGTACTACAGCCAATAAAATTGATTCTGAACATACACAAGATTATAAGAGGTTACTCCCGGTATGTGAAGCTGAAATATTACAAATTACAGTGGAACAAATTGAAGTTTTCTCATCTTTTTATGTTGATTCTGACGATTTTCGGCTAAAAGTGTAAAAAATAGCTAAAAAAATGGGTACCTAGGTTTCTTGCTGATGTTCATAAAAATGGATAAACTTTCAAAAAACTTAAAGATAGTATATATTGAACTATTGCTTTTTGAAGAAAATTCAAAGATATGCAGAGAAATAAAAAAGATATGATTATTTGATCTTCAACATACATCAGTTTTGAAAGCTTAGCCACCTTTGAGCCACAACAACATATTTCCAATATATGCATATACCTGCATGTAAGTGACCAGTCCGTGTTTATTGGGTCCGAGATAGAGATGATGGAGAAATCAGAATTTAGAAGATGAGCAAAAAATTGTTGTGCCTTTATTTGGGCCACACGAAACAATGTGCCTCCAAAACCCTTGGTATGCATCAAAAGAAGCTTAATCACACCCAACCATGCATAAACAATTGAAGCTTGTCCCAGCCATGCATCAAAAAGTAAGTAAAAGGTGCCATCACACTCCCTCCCACCACCCATCAGATCAGTTATGGAAGAGCCCTAAGTTTTTTTCTTATGACCTGAAACCTTTAGGTCTCATCCGACAGACTGGTGAAGCCAGGGTTTAATCCCCGGCTTCACCAGTCTGTCAGACGAGACTTTATGGTGTGGCCCTGTCTCCATATTATCTTAGCCGTTGAGGATATGTTGAACACAAACACACACATGAATTTTCCTAGGCCAAATCTGGGGCCAAATTAAAAAATGAGCAAAATCTTCTGAAAATGATGTTTTATATTCCCAATTTCTTTGCTCTACAATTGGTGAAAATTTCATGAAAATCAGACCAAAAATTTCAAACTTACAGATCTATATTTACATTCACATTATAATGATTAGGATGCAAATCTGCATTAGCAAATTTAAAAGCCAATGCAACATGTTACAGCTTTACAATGATAACTTGTAATGGTATTAAATCAATTTTAAATAGAGATCAGTTCTTTTTTTTCTTTTTTACTGTATCCAGTTTTCCCAATTTTGATGGTTTGATCGCTATATTTCCCAAATTCAACAGGCCACAACTTCAGAAAGGTAGGAAAATCCCTGACACACATACAAGAGGCATGGGTGAAATTTCAAAATTTCCAAAATCCTGAACTTGAGAAATTCAAATTTTAAAACTTGCAGGATGCCTACAAAAAATAGTAATTTCAAGTTTAAATAATTAGTTGTGTTTAGATCAACTGAAAACTAACCAGAGAAGCTATTAAAATCTGCCTAATTCAGCATTTTGAGGCTGGCTTTCTATGGAAAGTCATCCTCAAGATCCTGAATTTAGGATCAATCCTGAAAACTTTCACCCATGAAGAGGTACCTACCTAGTGAAATCCTCCTGTACTTGTTCAAGCTTAGCTTCTATCACAGTCATTGTCTTGGATACTATAGATAAATCTCCTTGTAATCTTTCATTGGTCTCAGTCAAGCTGTCAAGCTCTTCACATTTACTGAAATAATCATTAATAGTGAAATACTTATCACAGTCATTGTCTTGGATACTATAGATAAATCTCATTGTAATCTTTCATTGGTCTCAAGTCAAGCTGTCAAGCTCTTCACATTTACTGAAATAATTAATGTTGAATGTAATTTCAGGATTCATACAGGCAAGTTTGTAAAAAAATTCAAGGACTTTTTTCAAGGTTTTCAAGAAGAATCTCCTATGTTTTTCAAGGAAGACAACCTTATGAAAAATACTTGTCTGTTTACACCTTAAAATTCTATTTAGGAAATGCTAGACTGAGATAAAGAATAAGTATTGGAAAATTAGTTTAAAACTGTTGTGTATTTATTTGGGGCAGCATATGCTGCACCAAATAAATGCAGAACAATTTTATACTGATTTAAAATGGGCTTGAACATGAGAAAACCTGTCTTCGGGGTTTGCAATTCGTGAACAACAACAGCCCAAACAAGCCTGTGCATCCGCACAGACAGATTAGTACCTTTGTTATTCGCTTTTGGAAAGTATAACATCTAAATTTCTCGTAGCAAAATTTAAATTTTCTAGCTAGTCTCTGCAGCTGAATAGGCTGATTTGAATCTCACTTGGTGGGAAACCCGAAAAAAGGGTTACTAGCGTCGAGGCCCAAATGGTCTCCATTTACAGGGTCATGTCTTTTAAATTATAGCAAAATTGAAGTACTTTTCAAGGCCTTAGGGTGACTCATCAGTACCTTTCAAGGCATATTTAATTTACGAGGACTTTTCAAGATACCCCTATAGATATTCAAGTACTTTTCAAGCCTGTGCAAACCCTGAACTCCATTGTAATATTCTATTTCTCAGCGATCTCAATCAAATTCTCATACTCTTTGTGTTTTCGGATTTTTTTTAAATAACTTTTTCTCAAAAATAGTCTTTCTGACAGGAATACTGTTTTTAACAAGAATCAAACAGTTCGGATTCTGATCAAGCGCAACATTTTGATGGGCATGATCTGGGTCCAAACTGTATGCAAAGTTAATCAGTAGTGGACAAAACTGACAAGTAGCCACTAGTAAAGAATTAGAAATGTGTCAGTGTGACACAGATGGGGCCATTTTATGAGAGAAGGGGCCAGATATATGTACAGGACAAGACTTACAAACAAGCTTTTTGGGTAATGCTATATGACCCCACCCCCAGGGGGGGGGGGGCATAAAATTGTAAAAAAATCACCAATACCTGTCATACTGTATTTGAAGGTCCTGAAGTTGCTTTTCTGTGAGATTTATTTTTTCTGTATGTTTTTCCATTAAAGATTTCAGTGTCCCAGTCTCATCTACTAATGAAGTATAATCAGAGGCTTTCCTGAAAATACAGGTGTCAAATACAGGTAAACTTAACTTAGAGATGTTATTTTGTCAGCCACAATTTTTTATATATTTTACAATGAATTGTTTCAAATGAGTACCCACAACATGTTTACTTGAGAAAATTAGAAACTTGTAATCTTGAAAATCTTCTTAACTCTTTTCCCCCTGTGAAATTTTTCATGCTTTTTGTCATCTGCTGATTTTTTAAAAAATCAACTTTTTCATAAAATTCTTTCAGGAATACCATCTGAGTGTTGAACATATTGGATCCATATCAAGCCCGACATTTTGTCGGGCCTGATCTGGGTCCAAACTGTTTGCAAAGTTATCAGCAGTCGACACTAGGAGATAAAGAGTTAAAGGTGTCATTGTTCAACTTGTACATTTTTTTTTTTTTGTGGTTTGATGTTCCAGTCAACAGCTATGGTCATGTCGAGACAGTCAGATAACCTAACCACACATTTTCCTGGGCAAGCTTACACTAATCGGTTTACCAGTATTTTGTGCACATACTTTCGTTTGTAACTGACAACAGCACTTCTTGAATCAAAATTCTCTTAGGAGAATGAGAGTAGTAAATATTTCATGATTAAACTCTATGAAAGTATGGGGCCAGACCGAGATCAAACTAAAGATCCCTCTACATTCAGACTAGCTACTGATTGCACTATGGGGACCAGCACACCATTGGAAGTGAACAGTAAGATATAAAGCCACATATGAGCGGGAGAAAGTGAGGTACAGAAAAACCTGTCAACCACTCAAAAATCAGACCACAATTGGTTTTCAGTACCAATTATCGCTAAATGCAGGTCAAAAGTTTTGCAGAATGCTCCATGAGAGCATTCTGCAATACTTTTGACCTTCATTAAGCTACCATTTGTCTTTAAGACCTTTGTTTGTTCTATTTTTGACTGGACGCTTAAGACAGGCTTTACTGTATATTGCTATATATATATAAGGGCACTTGCTACCAATAACAATGAATGCATCTCATCATAAGGAACCATTAAATATATGATTTAAAGGTGGTGATATGAACAGATTCCAAGATATTAAGCCTTATGAAGAAGAAGGATGAGCCCCCAAAGACATCTACTGTCAATGCAAATGATTAAGAGTGGGATAGAAGAAACATCCCTCAGGATCACCGTTTGGCATCACATGGCAAGAAGCATTGTGATGCCAAATGGTGATCCTAGGGACAGATTTTTCTTTCTCACATACCAACGCATACAAGATCGAGTGATCCCTATGTAAGCTCGCTGTCGGAAAAATCTGTCCCACATCGCTACCCATGTGAGATAAGCGTAACTAATAGGAGATAAGCCACGCGCGACCGGTTGCTGATGCGAGATAAAATTTTTGGCGCATGACTGTATTCCTTCGAAAACGAATTGTTGTCAGTCAGGAAAAAATTCAACGTTGAATTTTCAGCGATTTGAGTCGGCCTTCAACTTGGTTTAAAAGTAAAACTGCGCATTTTTTTTTTTACTTAAAACCTTTATTCAATGCTTTGAACATGCTGGGTGCATTTAACCTGTTGGGCAATGAGTCATTGAGTGACTGAATGCACCGGGACGGAGAGCCTTGACGATGTAAAAAACAAACAAACACACATTTTCCTCAACAAAATTACTTACTTGAGTTACTGTGACTGAGAAGCTAGTTCTTGTAAATCCGTTTTGATGAAATAATCATTTGTTCATTGTTTAATGCGCTGTTTCAAGTTGATTTGTACAGCGCTCGTCATTGACTGTGAACATCGACCTCAGTGACGTCACCAACAGATATTATACAGCACTGTACTGTACCGTACGGTCGTGGTATATGAGAAAAGGAATCGACCATTGGTGTTCAGTGGTTCCAGAAAAATCCCAACCCTCGGGTCCACCATTCAGTGGGAAACTTGGCAAGCCTCGTTTCCCACTGGGACGGTGGGCCCTCAGGTTGGGATTTTTCTGTCCCCACTGAACACCAATGATGGACTCTATTTATCCCACTCTCACACTCATTAGATTATTACTGTGCCTCCAGGACTAAAGTGACCCCTGTTTTTTGCCCTTTATTCATTAATGGTTATTTTAATTGAAAAATAAATTACAGAAATGAATTTAGATATAGACCGCGTAATTAGAATACTTTTCTCAATTCAGTATGAGCTCTTATATAGGCTGGGATTAGATGGAATTTCTGCGTGTTTTTGTCCCTCCACTTTGAATTGGTCCCCAAGTGTACCTTATCAATATATAAATAAACTACCGATTGGTAGTTTAAAATTCGTGCATTATGCTTATGTTATCTAATACAGAGGCGCAAATGGGTATATATCTCATGGAAAAAGACTTGAATTGCAGGGCATTTGGGCCTTAGTTCAAAATAAGGGATGCTCCCAAAACTAAGTTTTAGTTACGCGGTATACATTTACATCCACATGCTAAATGTTGATCGTATTTGTAAGGATTAAAGTTGTTAAATAAAAGAAAAACGGGGGTCACTTGAAACCTAGAAACACAGTATAATCTTCAAACCTACCTGTTGTATTGCTCCTGTAATTCCGCTATTCTTGTATCTTTCCATTTCAGTTGTTCCTGTTGCTCGTTCAAACTTGTTTCAAACTGTCTTTGTTTCTCTTCCATCATGATAAACTCATCCGATTTACTGCAACAATATACCATATTCAAGTAAATTAGTGCACATGGTCATACAGGAGCTCTATAAGTACATGGGTGAAAGTTCAAAATTTTCTAAATCCTGAACTCTCGAAGCTCCAATCTTAAAACTTGCAGTATGCCCACTAAATATTTACAGTTCCAAGTTTAAATGGTCAATTGTCTTTAGACAGACTGAAAATTAATCAGAGAAGATATTATGATCTCCCTGATTCAGTATTTTGAGGCTGACTTTCCACAGAAAGGCAGCCTCAAAATCCTGAATTCAGGAATAATCCTGAAAACTTTCACCCATGTAAGTACTCTATGGGTTGTTTACACTACAGTAGTTTACTAAAACCTGTCTAGAGTGGTCACTCAAAAAAACAAGCCAAAAATATATTTTCAATACCGATAGTCCCTTAATGCAGGTCAAAAGTATCGCAGACTGCTCCGGTGGAGCACTCTGCAATACTTTGCCCTGCACTAAGCTTCCACTTGTCTTTAAGACCTTTGCTTTTTCTTTTTTTGAGTGGTCACTTAAAACATGTTTTACTATATATGAATGCCTGGTTTCCAGTCAATTCAGTGATGCAAATTATTATTTATATGGATTCATTCAGTTGATGAAAAATAATGTAGAATCCATAGGGCCAGATAAGCAAAAATATTTAGCGTAAAAGTGTGATTATTATCCTATCCATCAGTTTAAACATCTGTTTTGGGTGCTCAAAAGAACAGTCTCATCCAGACGGTTCTTTAGAGTACACACAACATATGTTTTGGTTGAGAAATAAGAAATATAATTTTCAGTTACGCACTCTTATCTGGGGGCCTGAGATTCTGATCAGCTGGCTTCATCAGAGGCCAGCTGATACTATTTTTAATTAGGTATAGATTAAAAAAGTTTGAGTTATGTGGTGGATTAACCACGCATCTGCCCAGCCTGATCTGTTTTTTGCTGTCTGCCTGAAAGCACTTAAAAATTTTCATTCGGGGAAGGATATCAATTGGATACTGGGTCTGAAAATTTGGTTTTACCGTACTATGTGAGTGGAGCCATAAAACTTGAAGGTGCAAGCTGGCATGTGCCCCTATCGTAGACTCAGATCAGCCTGCACCTCTTCACAGCCTGACCAGAGTCTTCGATGGATGCTCTATGCAATGTTTCGTCAGACGGAAAACTTTGACTCAGATCAGACTGTGCGGATGCACAGACTGATTTTAATCTTCACTGTACGCACATGCCAACTTGTACCTTATGCTGGATACCAGCTCATTCTTAAAAGTACAGTAAATAATCTGGGAAAATGGATCCTTGAGAAATAGAGAGAACCTACAATATAAGAAACAGCAGACTCAGTTTTATTGAGTCTGTTCATGAGAATTAATGTAAAGTGCAACAATTCACACGCCCCCTAGAATGGGCTTTAGCGGTATTCTGCTTTCCGTCGGAACCCAATATTCCTGAAGGACCAGAACATGAAAAAATATCAACTCTATATCAATGTATGGGGAGAAGTTTTACCAACTCCACACGGCACAATGACAGCTGTTGCGACCTCTAAATAATCTGGAAAAATGGATCATTCAGAAAACGATAGAACCTACAATACAAGAAAACAGCAGACTCGGTTTGATTGAGTCTGTTCATGAAAACTAATGGAAAATGCAACAAACCTGTGTAAAACGACCACCCTCAAAAAGACAAAGATTGGTTTTCAAGACCAATTATCGCTTAATGCAGGTCAAAAGTATTGCAGAATGCTCCAAAGGGAGCATTCTGCAATACTTTCGACCTTCATTAAGCTACTATTTGTCATTAAGATCTTTGTTTTGTTTATTTTTGAGTGACCGTTTTCGACAGATTTTACTGTACCAATTTATGAGATAATGTATCTACACTGAACCGTTACAAATGGCCACTTTTCAATTTCGTTTTTCTGACTAAGCGCTAATGATATTGAAATGATTTTTTGCCCAAATATGCTCCACTTGGAGCATTCTGCAATACTTTCGATCTTCATTAAGCTTCCATTTGTCGTTAAGATCTTTGTTCTGTCTATTTTTGAGTGGCTGTTTTACACAAATTTTACTGTACCAATTTATGTGTATCTACACTAGTACTGAACCGTTATAGGTGGCCACTTTTCAATTTCATTTTTCTGACTAAGCGCTATATTAGTAATGATATTGAAATGAATTTTTGCCCAAATATGCTCCACTTGGAGCATTCTGCAATACTTTCGATCTACATTAAGCTACCATTTGTCATTTAGACCTTTGTTTTGTCTATTTTTGAGTGACCGCTTAAAACAGGTTTTACTGTACCTATGACACAACTGTTTAGTCTCCTCCAACTGCTCAGTATAGTTCAGTATCTCTTTGTTCTTCTCCTCAACCATGGCTTCCAGTTCTCTGTTCTTCGTTTCTAGTTGAGTATTCTCGCTCTTCTTGCTAAAATTGAATAAACCCTTGTCATGATGAATGTTTGATTCGGTTCTTTACGTCCAATCAACAATCTTTCAGTTATAAAGGGACGGGTCTTACTAAGATGAACCAGTACTTAGCTAGGATTAATGTGTCTTGCTCAAGGATACAACACATTGATGTCAGTGAGACTCGATCCCGGGGCCCCTCAATATCGAGTCAAGCACTCTTCCAATGAGTCACTGCACTCCCTACATGATAAATGTTTTCATATGCTACACTCTTCCCCAATTTTTGTTCTGTTACCCTACAGCATTCTAGTTGTAAGCATGTGTTTTCAATCATTTGTTGATGCTTTCTGTCCCAGTCAACAATTTTTCAGTCACATCAGGACATTTTCCTGTCTGAATCCGTACTAAGCACAGGATAAGGTGTCTTTCTCAAGGACACAACACGGTGACTCCGGTGAGTCACAGTGGAAAAAAGTGTTGATCCTGATCAGATAGCTTCGTTAGAAGCTAGCTGATCTGGATCAACAACTTGTTTTCAAAAAAGGATAAATCCAGCTGTAAGCACTTTCAGTTAAACAGGGACGGGTCTTCCTGGGCTGAACCAGTACTAAGCTAGGATAAATGTGTCTTGCTCAAGGACCACAGCGCAGGGACGCAGGTGAGGCTCAAACCCTCGTCCCCTCGGTCTAGAGTCAAGCACTCTACCACTGAGCCACTGCGCTCCCTAGGTTCAGCATAACAGGGGTTCTCATATTCTTACAAGTGCCCACTAATTTCTCTTCTGTTATAAACACTATATCAGCTGATTTCCAACAAGTGAAAAGATGCAATTTCAATATGGATCAGATCTGGGTGTACACAGTTACAAAAAAATGTTATGAAATTTTGAAGAAGTTATGTGTACATATTTACATTTTCGGAGCAAGCCTTTATTGAATCTTTAGAATTTTGCAACCATTCACAGCCTCATGAACGACATAAAATTTGATTGACAGCTGCCAAGCTCACTTGCTCGTGCAATTCGCTTCAAACATCGAATTCATTTGCCAGATGTGACACTGGTGTTGTAATTGACAGCGAGCACCTGAGTTGCATGTGCAAAAAAAGCTTCTTGTTTGCTCCATTGGCTGCTCCTGTTCACACTGGCTGTTCTGTTTTTCCGTTTTGCACTTCAACAAAACCGTCAATATGATTAACTATTAAATACAAAATTGTTTTATCTCCTAAATTATAAATAATTTTTATATATTAGTTATTTATAATAAAATGTAAATGTAAGCAAATATTTGATTTATGGAAGGTTCATGGAATCATGAATACTTCAGGTCTCTTGCAAAGTTAACGTATTGCCTGAAGGGTCTCTTGCAAAGTTAACGTGAACCAGTACAATATAGTGAGGAAAAAGTACCTTGCTCAAGGACATAACACTCACCAATGAACGCAAAAAATTACCAAATTCTCAGTGCAAGCTCATAAGTTGTGCATGTGCGGATCCAGAGGGGGCGACAGGGGGTCCAGACCCACCACCCCCTGAAAAATTACAAAAATATAGGGTTTCTTAGCAACTTCGGTCCAGATCCTCTGAAAAATCACAAAGCTACCGAGCCAGCATTTAATGTTGGGCCATCATCAGCACACCAGCAAAATGCCATTTAAATGGCGTTTCGCTGGCAAGCCGATGATGGCCCGCTTATAGTGGCATTTGGATCCTCCCACCCCTCATCAAATAACCACATCAAAATTGGGCCCCCTCTGACAAAATTTTCTGGATCCGCTCATGTTGTGGGAACTCAAATTTAAGCTCTTAGACACTTAACTTAAAGCACCACAGCGGATGTTTTCAAAATATATGAAAAAAGTTTGTTGGTTGAGAAATGCAATGTAGGATACCTGCTAATTTCTGTCTGTAATGAGGATATCTCTGCGACCCTGTTTGACAGTTCTTCTTTGAGTCTTGTCTTCTCTTTCTCTAACTTGTTCACCTCTTCTTTGTGATGCTTTGATTCTTTCTCCGCTTCACTACATGTCTGATCATTCTCCATCTCTAAAACTAAAACATGACCAGGGCTCATACAGAGAAGTTTGAGTAAAATTCAAGGACTTCTCAAGACTATTTAACAGTTTTCAAGGACTAAAAGTTTATGAAAAATCCTGATTTAAGTGTTAAAATTCTTCTTCAAAAATGCTAGACTGAGATAATGGAAAAATTAGTACTAGAAAATGAGTATAAAATTCAAGTGCCTTTATTTGGTGCAGCATTTGCTGCACCAAATATAGGCACAACAATTTTATACTGCTTTTGGTCTCTATCAACAGTGTTAAGTTCTACAGAAAATAGAAGAATTCAAGGACTTTTCATGGCCTTGAAATGATTTTCCAGTACTTTTCAAGGCAGATTTAATTTTCGAAGACTTTTCAAGAAAGACCTTTAAATTCAAGTTCTTTTCAAGCTTGTGTGAACCCTGATGACTGACAAATGTAGCATGTTTCCCATGACATATCAAAAGAAATTGAAAGGCATTAACCTTAAAGCGCCAATCACAACAAAAGTTGTCTGCTGAAATGTTTCAGAAGCCTACAATATAAAATGTAAATCCAGATCAGATTGCTCCTGATCTGGGTCAACACTGTTTGCCTCTATACTTAAGTCAATAATATATGTAAGCATATATGCATTTTTTTGGTTTTGGGGCAAGTTTAAAAAAAATGTGACCGTTCAATTTTTTTATCCCCATGCTCTTAATATGGAATATCTAAATTTAATTTTATCCCTCAAAGGTGTGTTTTGATACCCATTTATTTGTTGCCAAATTTGAAATAAATCCAATGACAAATAAAAAAGATATGTCATTAAAACCACCCCAAAATGTCAGGAGTGTAACGCTTTTTGTGTGACATTTTTTCACCATGTGAATGTTCTAAGGAATATATTAGTAAACATAGTGATATTACACCAGTTTAAGCTTTTGTATATCATAAATTGACATGTTGTAGATAAAATACATAAAGCAGGGCTCTTTAAATAATATAACTATTGATATAACATGTCATTTTGGAGACATGCCCTTCAAAATTTACATGAGGCAAAAAAACAATGCTTCTTCCAATATTAACTGCTACAAGTTGACTATACATGCTACATATATGTAACTTGGTCACACCACAAACAGACAAGTGCAACATCAACTGAAGCTCAGATTTTGATCCTAACTTCACTTCACATGGGTATGCGTTTCTTCAAATCTAACAACCCACTGATGTCAGGAGTGTAACACATAGTGTTTACCTTCTCACCATCTTTCTGTATGCTGCCCAATACCTATATTTTTCTGTTTTCCAAGAACACATCCCCACTCCAGATAATCAGCAAAATTTACTTGCTGCATCAGAGGATTGAATTTCCTCATAGAGCCTGATTTATGATGTCAGGAGTGTAACACCTGTAATTTTGTTGCATGTTCTTCAGTGTAGGTGATGAAATACATGATTTTAGCTCAAAGCAACCAAATATTACAATAATGCAGACATTGTTCTAGCACCAGAAACTTGTTTCTCTCATTCTATAACAAAAAATGCCAGTTATTTTTTGTAAAAAAGCCAATTTTTAATACAATAGCCATTTTGTAGGTATCAAAAAAATATGCATAAATAGATAGTGGTCAGTGTTTTTTTTTTTTCACCTTTAGATTATTCCTTTGCCTTACACATGAAACCATCAAATAATGATAAAAACTTCTTAATAATGTATTTACATGTTGATAATGATAATGTATACAAATTGTTACACTCCTGACATTTTTATATGTAATAGAGATATATCTTTACTAACCCTTCTAATCTAAGAGGCCTTTCAATGAATGACCTCAGCATCAAGTAGAAATAGGAAAGCCAGTTAAAAAAAATCTTGTATCAGGAAATCAATGGGAAAACTTAAGGGGGTAGGGGATTTTCTCGGCTCAAGACCAAGGAACCAAGAAATCCGCTTCAGAAAGAGTAAAGAAATATATAGGGAAAAGGTAAAAACTAATCAAGTTGAGATGACAAAATAGAAAATATCATCATATGAGACTGACTGTCATGTATAGTGATGAGAAAAGTTCATGGATCAAGATATTACTTCTGTCTTTTCATGTCAGGAGTGTAACAACTTTCGATTTTGTTCATTTGATAGTTTGAAGTCTATTTTTGTTTGTTAAAATCCTTTAGCAGTATTTTTTTTAAATATTTTAAACTAAAAGTGTACACAATGTTCTAGGGAGGCTCTACATTTTGATTGAATATTCTATCAAGACAAGCTTTTTAGTGCTGATGATCTTGAGTATTTCAAGATAAACAGCAGTTAAGTTATCAACTTTCATCAAAAGCACTATATAATGCTGTGAAAAATAGTATACCATCACACTATTTGTTACCCAAATGAGCTTGATATTTCAGAAATATATAGTATGTATGAAATATAGACTGTCTACATCAACATACTTGTACCGGTCAGGGGTATACCATTCAGACAGTTTTATACTTGTGTTACTTCAGACTGCTTTTTCTGAAGTTTATTGCTCATTTTTGGTCTTTTAAAGCAGTTCATTAACAACAGTTTACAGCATTTAAATCATGCTGTTGTCACCTTATTTTCTCATAATAGCTGAACAAATAATGGGTAAATTCTTCGTTTGGCAAATATTTTCTGACCCTACCATTAAAAATGGCTTTAATAGTGGTAACCACAACCTGTATGTCATTTGGGTGTCATATGAAAACCCCCAAATCATATGAGATCATTTTAAGCAGTTGCTTGGTAACAGAAGAAATGATATTTTATCTTTGAAATAAATAAATAGCAATGAATGTCAGGAGTGTAACATTTTCTTTCATAACACAGTGTTTTTATTATGTCCAGCATTAGAAAGCTAGACATCCAGACCCAAAAAGGCTAATGTTTTCTTCTTCTATAGATCCTGACGTCTGCAAATCAATGAGTTTTCTTTTAATGTTGGCTTTAATATCAAAGATTTAAAAACTTTAAGCTCTAGGTGCTGGAAAATCCTCGCCAAATTTTATAAAAAGTATCATAAATTTCACAAACATGTTTTAAACATGGCAGTTTTGATGCAAAACATGGTTTATAATATCCATTTCATCTTATTAGGTCAAAATTTCAGGACTTAATCATTTACTTGATGTTTTTATGACCTTGAATAGAATAGATGAATTTTGGTAAAAAATCTCTTAATAATCTTAATCAAGAGGTTGATAAAAGAAAACTATAAATACTATTTACAAAAAACTTAAAATTTATCAAAATTCAGGATATAAGGAAACTTATGCTACAAAAAAGAAAGCTCTGACATAATGTTTATTTTTGAACCCCAATGTCACACTTTGGTCACATTTTTTTTAAACTTGCCCTTTGGCTTGTTTGAGGTTTTACTTCCCGGTCAACAGTTATGGTCATGTCGAGAGTGACTAGAGACTGTCACCTATTTAAACCACACTTTTTCATTGGCAAGCTTGACTAAGCAGTTAACCAGTACTTAGTACACATACTTTAGCTTGTAACTAACAACACTTCTTGAATTAGCGGAAGCAGGAGAATGACTAGAAATTATTTCATGATCAATCTCAAAAAAAGTATGTAAACAGGCCAGGATCAAACTCACAATCCCTTGATCTGCAATCGGACTTGCTACAGGGCCCAGTTAAATATATATGCATATTGTATAGCATTTATTTATTCAGCAGGCTAATAAATAGTTTATCATATGACATCTTGTCTGGTATTAATATTAACCCATATTCTAAAATTGAATAAACCACTTGTGATTGACATCTTTAGAAATGTTATGTTGTGCACTGACGCCCATTAACAATATACAATTGATGCATTCTTTTGATGTTGACATCAGGATTTGTCAACCCGAGAACAGTGAACATCACTTTCGAGGGTTGACTAATCCTGATGTTGACCGAAAAAGAATGCACCAATTGTTTTGTTATATGACACTGTCTCTCTTTTCCTAGTTTTATTTAAAGTTTTATAAATTTACTCAAGTCAGATGTTCCTCGTGCACTTTCACTGATTTCAACAATATACTTCCCAAATTTCTGCAACTCTTATGAGATAAGCAAAATAATTGCATTTTTAAACCATATATGCCTAGAGTGTCCTTTTTGTGGGATATAGGCAAATAGTGCAGACCCAGATTAGACACCACAGAATGCGGCATCTGATCAGGGTCTCCTCTGTTTGCTTGCATAAATTTCTATTAAAACTTGAATAAAAATGAAAAATACCACCTAACATCCCTAAAACAGAAATGGACTGTTCCAATTGATAACAGTGGGAAATTCCATCCGGCATAAATGGGTTAAATTCTGTTCTCATAAAATGAACAAATTCTGAATTCAACACATTTTACCTGTGAAATATACATAAGAAATCAGTCAGTGTTGCAATATCTATTTTTAGCTCTCTATCAACAGTGACAAAAGTAATGTTACATGGGCTGGATTTAGTTCAATCTATTTTTAGCTCTCTGTCAGCACTGACATAAACAATTTTACCTGTCCTGAGCGGATCACTGTTTGACATCAAGATCTGTCACAACCAGTGCAAGCTAGTTTCAGCCAGTCAGAGGAGGTCTTTTATAGGAGTCATATAACAATGTTGCTTATTTATATGACAAAATCTTAGAATTTTCATGCCAATAAATTTTGTGATTTCAAAATAGTCCTAGTATATATGATAAAAAGAATCAAACGTTTATGCTCCTGTATTATCGAATTTATTAAACAAGTCGAGGAAAAACGATAAAATGCGAGTTTTCATCCACTTGCTTAAATAAATTCAATAATATCTATAGGCTTGCATCGCATTTTATCACTTTCCCTCAACTTGTTTGTTTGTTTGGATTCTTTATGTCCCATCAACAATCTTACAGTTATATAGGGACGAGTCTTCCTGAGTTGAACCAGTACTAAGCTAGGATAAATGTTCTTGCTCAAGGACACAATGCAGTGACGCCGGTGAGGCTCAAACCCGCGGCCCCTCCGTCTCGAGTCAAGCATTCTACCACTGAGCCACTGCGCTCCTTTCCTTAATCTTGTTTAATAAATTCAATAATAAAGGAGCACTCATGTAAGATCCTCTATAAAACTTAAGCATGGTACCTTTAATTCGACACTGTAAGTTGGCAACATCTATATCCAGCTCGGATTTCTCCATCAACCAATCATCCAGTTCCTTTGCCATATGATCCTTCTGTTCCTTCAACCCTTCCACCTCCTCATTCAGCCCAGCAATCACTCGGTTTGACTCCATCTTGTCTTTTTCGGCAAGCTCCACATACACATCAAAATCCGACTGAAAAGCTTCAAGAGTACCTTGTAAATTACAATTCTGTTCCATAAGCTCCCCTATCTGGTCATCAGTTTCTTTCTTCTCCATCAGCAGTAAGTCATTTTGTTCTTTCAAGTGTGGTATGACTCCTAGAGCTTTCTCTGCATCTTCCCGGGCTTTATCTGACTCCGAGTTTAGAAGTTTAATCTTAGCTTCCATATGTCCTATTTCTGTATGTAACTGGGATTTTTCGTACACCAAATCACCGAGTTTATTCTGTAACTGTTCAAGTTCAGATTTATTGGTATCAAGTTGTTCTTCTAGCTCTTTCACTTTCAAATCAGACTCACTCTTTTGTCTCTCTAAGTAACTTTGCAATCCAGTTAACTTTTGCTCTGCATTATTAAGTTTCAACTCAGATTCAGATAGTTTTTGCTCGGAATCGCTTAGTTTTTGTTCCGAGTCGCAAAGTTTGTTGTCAACATCAGTCTTTTGTCTTTCAAGTTCTGTTACCTGACTTGCAAATTGATTCTTTTCCTCTTGAAACATACATTCTAATTTTGAAATAGTTTCTTCAAGATTCTGATTCTGGGCTCTTGTTTTATCTAACGTTTCCTCAGCATCTCTCAGTGCTGCTAGAAGGTCCTCATTCTGTGTTTGCAATTCAATTATTCTCTCATTTAAACCTTTCGTCACTACCTGAATCACAATCTCCCTTTGCTCAAGGGAGAGAATTCTGTCAGCATCTTCTTTACGAGCTTGGAGATGGATGCTCTCCACTTCCTTTAATCTTGACTCAAGAGCCTCTCGCCCTTCTTGCAATTCTCCCCAATTGGAATGCAACATTCTGAAATGTTCAGAAAAAAGTTTACTTTTGCTTTTATTTAACCAGGCTTAAAAGAAAAAAAAAATGTTTGCCATTTCCTTCCTACCCCTAACCAAAACATTTATAGCCTCAGAATTATGGTTTTTATTTTTCAAGCCCACCTATTGAGCAAAATGCATTTTGCTCAATAGGTGAATATGAAAAGTAAAAATAATCATGCCGAGTCTATATGTTTTGGGGGTACAGTAAAACCTGTGTAAAACGGCCACTCAAAAATAGACAAAACAAAGATCTTAATGACAAACGATAGCTTAATAAAGGTCGAAAGTATTGCAGAATTCTGCAATGCTTTTGACCCAAGTTAAGCGATAATTGGTCTCGAAAACCAATTTTCGGTCATTTTGAGAGTGGCCGTTTTACACAGGTTTTACTAGTACGGTAGCTAAAATCATGCTATGCCTTACTTTTCATCTCTGAAACTAAGTGTGACTTTCTTATCCTTTTCTGACAATATCTGGCCCTAGAATATTAAAGGCTTGTTTCTGAGTGTGTAACAAAAATTTAATTTTCTTATTTCTCAATCAAAACATTGTTGCGGGAACTCAAAAGAACCGTCTCAATGAGACGGTTCTTTTGAGCACCCAAATCATATGTTAAAACTGATGGGTAAGACAATATTTACAATTTTACGCTCAAAAATTTTGTTTATCTAAACCAGTGTCCAAGTAAACTCATTCATTAGCATCATGATATACAAATAAAACAAACAAGCGACTCAATGAACCCTTTTAGTATATCTCTCACCTCAGCTGTTGAATTCATGTTTTCAGACCCATTATAGGAACCAGAGTTCAAATCCAATCAGCCCAGAAAACCTTCTGCAGCCTTATAAGAAAGCTTAATATATTTATATCATTTTTTTTTAAGAAAATGAAAAATAAGCAATATTTTTTTACTGATAAACGAAAACCAGGCCCCAATCCCCTTCATCCAGACTCTCTTAGGCCAAATAGAAAATAAGTGTGGTTCGTATAACGGGTCTGTCAGAGAATTTTATGTAAGAGTAGGCACTTCCTTTTTTTAAATTCTTTTTTTACTGGTATTTTTTTTTTATTTGGCCCTCTACTATAAAGCTTCAGTCAGCGCCCTAGATAAGCTTTTGGGTCAATTGGGTATTTACGCAACCTGGTAATCCTCAATTGCGTACTTGCAAAACAATTGCGTATTTTCATATTTTTTTTACGCCACGTTTTTTTTCTGTGATTACACATTTCATATTGCATGAAACCATCGGGAATGTGCTTGCATATTTATTCACTCCAATTGCCTGCCTTTCTAAATTATCAAACAAGTGGATTTTATTGTACCTGAGGCAAATCTCATCCCCTTGTTGGCATTCGAGCGTGTACATTTTGCAAAGTTTTCACTTTCATCATATTGTTTTTCCGCGAAATACTGGACTGGGCACCGATATTTTATTCACAAAATAGAGTTATATTGTGCACTCGCTAGTAAAAAAAAAATCAATACTCGACTGGCATTTGTTTATTACCCAAATGGAAACGAAATGGTACGCAATGACATCGCATGTAATTGCATACCGATCATTTGAATTGTTTTCAGTACGCACACATTTAATTTTAATTGCTTTTTTGAGGATTTTAATTGCGTATTTACGCAAATACGCAAATAGCTGCTTATCTAGGGTGCTGTTCAGTAGACCAACAACCTACAACAGTCTAATGCTAAATGCATGCTGGGTAATTTTCCATGCATTTGTTGTCTTCTGCTGACTTTTTTAAAACCAACTTTTTCAAAAAAAAAAAAAACTCTTCCAGGAACGCTATGAGAGTCAGCACCCTAGTTAAGCAGCGTATTTGCGTAAATACGCAATTAAAATCCTCAAAAAAAGAAATTAAAATGAAATGTGTGCGTACCGAAAAGCAATTCTAACGATCGGTATGCAATTACATGCGATGTCATTGCGTACCATTTGGTCCATTTCGTTTCCATTTGGGTAATAAACAAATGCCAGTCGGGTATTGATTTTTTTTTCTAGCGAGCTAGACTGCTTCACTGCCCCCTCGTATGAACTAGGGACAGTAGCAAAGCAGTAGTCACGTGTTTTATTCAACCACTGAGATGAGCAGAGTAACTACACATCATAGATGTATTCAGAATCAAGCAGTGTATTTATAGATCCGCTAATGTCTAACAGCCACCCTGCATAGAATACACTTTACCTATTTAGCGTCATCTGCTGATGATTTTTGAAAATAGTTTGGATCCACAAAATATCGTAAATTATTTGTTCTGAGGCTAAAAACATGTCATAATATGTAGTTAACTTCTTTAATACACTGTGTTATCATGCGAAGAAAGAACCAAGTTGAAGGTTTAGAGAAAAATACACCCTCAGTTCTTTTGGTAACACAGAAGAAATCATGTAAATAAGATAAGAGAAAGTCGTCTATTTATAGATGATAAATAGACGCTTGGTTTACGTAAAGCATTCAGCGATATGGATTGCCCTGGTAAATTTGGCTTTTGACTGTCTCTCGTTTACCTACGAGGTCAGTGCAACAGTCTACTAGCGCGCGCGCAATATAACTCAAGTTTTATCAATAATATCGGTGCCCAATCCAGTATTTCGCGGAAAAACACTATGATGAAAGTGAAACTTTGCAAAGTGTATACGCTCAAATGTCAACAAGGGGATGAGATTAGCTTCAGGTACAATAAAATCCGCTAGTTTGATAATTTAGAAAGGCAGACGATGGGAGTGAATAAATATGCAAGCACATTCCCGATGGCTTCATGCAATAGGAAAACGTATAATCACAGAAAAAAAACGTGGCGTAAAAAAAATATATGAAAATACGCAATTGTTTTTGCAAGTACGCAATTGAGGATAACCAGGATGCGTAAATACCCAATTGACCCAAAAGCTTATCTAGGGCGCTGGAGAGTGTCTAACAGTTTGAATCCAGATCAGGACCGGCATTCTGTTGGTCCTGATCTGGGTCCAAACTGTTTGCAAAGGTTATCAGCAGACGACAAAAGTCATCCAGGCAAAGATAGAATTAATATAGGGATCAAACATGTTTATCCATGCATTAACATCTGCAGGACCCAGAGGGTGGTGTTGGAACCCGAGCCTAAAAAGTAGATGTTAATGTATCAGAAAAACATGTTTTATCGTTCATTTCTATGCACATTACTGTTGATGACGTCAAATTTTGTGACTGCCTAGTATGCGTATATGTAAAGTACAAAAGCCTTGCATCAACAGCATGTGAAATACTTAATTAATACATGGGTTTGTGCGGGTTAAAACATGGCTGTTAATAGTAAAAGACTAATGTTAAAGACATAAAATATTACCTTAAATTTTCTTCTTTATTTTGTGCTTCCAATGTCAATTCCTTCACTTTATCGTTCAAGCAGCAATTGGAATCTAGCAAGTCAGCCCTACAAACAGCAAAATATATTTTAATCTTTTAAGCACAATGGAATTTCCTACTCTTATCAATTGGACTAGTCCATGTCAATTATTAGGGTTGTTGAGTCAAATTTCATATTACAAATTGTAAAAAAAAATGTATTCTGTAAGCAAACAGTGGAGACCCAGATCAGACACCACATTCTGCAGTGTCTGAGCTAGGTCCGCACTGTTTGCCAGTGTCTCACAGAAATGACGCTAGGCTAATATCAATATGGGTTAATAACAGTTGCCCAACTTTTCGGACGTATCACAACAGTCAGTTATCATAATATACTGTTAACATTCCCCAGTAGGCTGCTCTAAAGCAGTTTACCACAAGAGAGGGTACAGTGGCTCAGTGGTAGAGTGCTTGACACGAGACAGAGGGACCGAGGGATTCAGCCTCACCAGAGTCACTGTGTTGTGTCCTTGAGCAAGACACATTTATCCTTGCTTAGTACTGGTTCAACCCAGGAAGACCCGTCCCGACATAACTGAAAAATTGTTGACTGGGATGTAAAGAATCAAATCAAACAAAACAAAAGTTTACCACAAGTAAGTGTACGGTAAATGTTCAAAAATTTTGAACACCAGTTGCCTGCTAAAAAGGTCTAGACAAACAGGGCAGATCCAGATCAGACTGCTTCTGAAGAAGCAGTCTGATCAGGGTCTTCCCTGTTTGCTATTCTGATAATCATTTTGTGAATTCCAGCCCTAAAAACAAACACTTTATCTGAAAACAAAGCAAGAAAAGCGTTCAGAATTTTAGAACATTTACAATATATACTTTCATCAGTAACTGACAAAACCGCCCCAGTTAAAGCTGCATAGTCTGTAACTTTTGATCTTATTTTGGAAATAAAGTTTTTATTTTTCAAGAATACAGTAAAAATACTCAAATTCAGGTAAACATTTTACCATTTTCATAAATACTAACACATTATCACTATCAAAACAACAGCATTTATGTTAAAAATCAACTGTCTAGAATTATTGGAGGGACGTAAATAATTCCTAACTAGAGAAAAAAAACACCTGGTTTTATTAGATAATTCACTTTTCCATGCAGTTTCAGCTCTACTGAACATATTTATTGTGAAAACAAAACTTAAATCTATTTTTACAAATGATTTAAAAAGAAAAGACTTTTTTTCGAAAAATTTCCAGTTACAGACCTAGTCTCTTTAAATTAGGGATCTCTAATAGGAAGAAAATAATCTCATTGTATGTATGTGGCCGGATTAGGATTCTAACTTACATGATTCAAGATTGTTTAAAATTCAAGGACTTTTCAAGAACTTTTACAGTTTCAAGGACTACTAGTCCAGATCTCTATGACATTATGGATTCACACTTTAAATTCAACTTTGCACATGCTAGACTGAGATAGTATAGAGACTCAGAGCTAGTAAATCAGTATAAAATTGTTCTATCTTTATTTGGTACAGCTGAACCAAATAGTCACAAGAATTATACAAGTTGTCTTAGGCCTCCATTAAAAGAGTAAACAGGGATTTTCCTAGGCCTGATTTGGGGCCGAATATCGGCCCCTGTCCACTTCAAAAATGAACAAAAACTTCCCAAAATGGTGTATATCATTCCCAATTTCTTAGTTCTACATTTTGGTGAAAATTTCATGAAAATCCGAACAAAAAATACTAAAGTTACAGATGCATGAAAAATTGCATAAAAATGTGAATGAAAACGTGTTTCATTCACATTTTTATGCAATTTTTCATGATTTTTTTATGGTGGGCAATCAAACATGTTACAGCTTTACACTGCTAATTTCTTATATGGTTTTAATCCATTTAAAATGGTGGTCAGGTTCTTTTAAACTGCATCAAGATTTACCAATTTTGATGGCCCAAATGCCTTTTTTCCCAAATTCAACAGCCACTGGTCCCGACTTCAGGTAGGTAGGAAAATCCCTTGTTATCTCCTACAAATAACAGTTAAGAGTCAAGGACTTTTCAAGGCCTTTAATTAAGTGATTCTCCTGCACTTTTAACTCTTTGCCAACCTGGAAAATTTTCATGTTCTTTTGTTGTCTGCTGAATTTTTTCAAAATCAGCATTTTCAAAAATATCTTTAAAGGATACCATCAGAGTGTCAAGCGGGATAGAGTGAGAGCGGGAAAGAGATATAGAGAAAGAGATAGCAGGAAAGAGAGACCAGGAGAGGCAGAGACAGAAAGTGACAAAATGTCAGGCCCGACATTTTGTCAACAGAGGATACTAGCAAACAAAGAATTACGGCATAATTTATTTTCAAGGACTTCAAGAAGGCCCCCAATATTCAAGTACTTTTAAGCCTGTGGGAACCCTGACCAGCAGGCAACTGACAACAGTAAATGTGTCATAATATTATTTAGCAGGAAACGGGTTGAAAAATCACAAAATATAAACAGATATTTTTTTTTATTATTTCATTCTTTACGTCCCAGTCAACAATTTTTCAGTTATCTTGGGACAGGTCTTCCTAGGTCGAACCAGTACTAAGCAAGGATTAATGTCTCTTGCTCAAGGACACAACTCAGTGACGCTGGAACCCACGGCCCTTCGGTCTCAAGTCAAGCGCTCTACCACTGAGCCACTGCGCTCCCAATATAAACAGATAAACCATGCAGATTAACATATATAGCCTCAATGCACCACAAGGAAACTATGCAAATGTCCTTACAAATACCAAATGGATAATCAATGACTCCAAACACAAAAACTATTTCCAGGTATCAATCCTTAACATTTTTAAAGTAAAAATTATTAGCCCAGGGTTTTACAGGACGCAATATCCTGCGTCTTATACGCATAAATCATTAGGTAGGACCTGTCAATTCACCTTAACTGCGTTAACTGGGACACAGATGTGTTTGTTGTGCCTTTCATTAAAATCCCAAATTCCAAAGTTATTTCGTAACGATTCAGGTTTTCCCATATTTACAGGCTATCTATAAATAAATAGGACAGGTGCTCTTGTATTAGACTGCTGCACTGACCTCGTAGGTAAACGAGAAGTAAAAACATCCGTGCAAACATCGGCCGTGAAAAAAAATCGTAAAATACCATGCTTTCTCTCAGGTCCGCTCTGCTAAAAAGCATGGAAAACGTATACTGATTTGTCCATCACTGACTTTGTGTATTGATTTTTTCATAGTGTGAATAATCACTGACAACTCAGCCGACCACTCAAGTGTGAAGGGCAATTATCTTGACAGTTTTCTTTCTTTTGTATATGCCAAATTACGTAACATTTTCACTTGGAAAGGCTCACGTCGGCAAAGATAAAGGCAGAATAGATCAAAGATACCAGAGACTTCAGATAAGTGGAGACTTGTAGACAGATAGATAGAATACAATGACAGCAGATCATGTGTATCTCAAATTTACCAATCAAATTTCTCAGAATGGAAAGCAAGTAGCAGTCTGATCAGTGACTGGTTTTTTGTGTGTGTTTTTATCTCAATTTGAGAACAGTCTGATCAGAGGCTGTTTTTTTCTGTCTTCTGGATGCAGCAATCTATCACTTCTCCCTATTTTCTAAAACTTCTCCCTATTTGTACTGGAGGGAGAAGTCACTTCTTCTCCCTAAATTTAAGGGCTAGCTTGGTCCCTGCATATTATAGGGACAAGTTCAGCTTTTGTAAAAAAAAATGTATAGGATGGTAATATGTGGCCCTCAAAAATTTCATATGGCCCCCCAAAAAATCGGAAGGGGCCAAACATGGCCCTCAAAATTACTGACCTGGGGACAAGACTGAGCCTTCATGGAAGGATGTACTACCTTCCAAAGTTCAATGTCAATGATGGGACCCCCATCATATTCAAAGTTGAGTCCCAAGGACCCCCAAACATTCAACTTGGTGTAAAACCCTGTTAGCCCCTAGATAAGAGTGCATAATTCAAAAGGAATTATCTTATTTCTTGACCAAACATATATATGTTGTGGGTGCTTAAAAGAACCGTCTCAATGAGACGATTCTTTTGAGCACCCAAAACATATACATGTGAAATCTAACGGGTAAGAAAATGTTCACAATTTTACGCTTATAAATTTTTATAATCTTGACCTATGTAAATCTACTTTTGTTCCTCCAGATTTTTCTTTACATCAAGGGCTTCCTTAAGCTCAGTCTCCACTTTGGCTAGCGCTGCCTTCAGCTCTGTCTCTTTACTGAGAGTAGCTGTGTAAACACTCTCTAGCTTCTTTGACAGGGTATCTATGTTGTGGGTGCTTAAAAGAACTGTCTCAATGAGACAGTTCTTTAGAGCACCCAAAACATATAAGAAACAATTCATAATTTTACGCTTAATAATTTTGATAATCTTGACCTATGTAAACCTACTTTTGTTCCTCGAGATTTTTCTTTACGTCAAGAGCTTCCTTTAGGTCTGTCTCCACTTTGGCTAGCGCCGCCTCCAGCTCTGTCTGTTTACTTAAAGTAGCTGTGTATACACTCTCTAGCTTCTTTGACAGAGTATCTAACTCAGTGACCGCTACACTGAACCTTTCTTGCAACATCTAAAATGAAATCAGTCTTTCCTAATCTTAAAGTAACAATTGTATGCAATTAGGGTAAAGTCGGGTAAATTCAGACATCAGGTAAATTTGGACACACATTTGCAAACAGTGTAAATCCAGATGAGACGGCTCCTTATGAGCCGTCTCATCAGGATTTTCACTGTTTGCTTAGTTAATTTATTTTTATTCCAATATTTGAAATATGAAACAAACAAGGACGCTGTCCGAAATTAGCTGTCTGTCTAAATATACCCGACTTTACCCTACCGGACACATGATGTCATGTATGTGTGCTATGTTAATACAAAACATATAAATACTATACGTGATCAATGACCTTCTTGAATTAATGGTTGAAGGATTAAAGCTTTCCTAATTCTAAAGTAACGGTTGTTTATTATTATTGTTTGTTTGTGTTGTTGCTTTACATCCCAGTCAACAATTTTTCAGTCCTGTCAGGATGATTTCAATTTTTCCAAAAGTTGAAACAGTACTTAGCAGTGAATGCACTTATTATGTCACATCAGGATCCACACTGTTTTCATTAAGTTTTCATCCATTAAATGAAATTTCACAACTGAACTGCTAGTACTAAGCAGGGACTAAAGTGTCTTGCTCAACGATACAAGGCAGTGTCGCCAGTGAGGCTCGAACCCGCAACCCGAAAGCAGAGATGTGATAAAGCATTCACAACTCAAATAGAAACCTGTATGCTCTTATAAGAGCATGGCTCAGGGTTCCCATAGAAATTAAAAAAAAAAAAATCCATGATTTTTCCATGGTTTTCCATGATCAACAATGCAATTTCCATGACTTTTAAATGCATGGACTCCAACCTCCCCTTTTAACGGCATCTTCACCACACCGAGATAAATGCAGAATGCAGCAACAGTAATGTATTTAAATAAGCATGACCATGCATGCATTTTGAAATAATTAAAGCTTGAAACCACCAGTAGCCAGAAAACTAGCTGGCAGACACAAAAGTTTTGTGTGTCTGACAGCTAGTTTTCTGGCTACTGGTGGTTTGTCAAATTATTTCACAAAAATTCCATGATTTTTCCATGATTAATTCAGTTTTTTTCATATTCCTTAATTTGTCCATGCAACTTTTTTTGGGGTGATTTTCCAGGTTTTCCATGATTTCCATCTAGCTTGTGGGAACCCTGGCATGTACTACTGTTAAGTTAAATATGGCTTTGTTTGTTGGTTTGATTTGATTCTTTATGTCCCATCAACAATCTTTCAGTTAAAAAGGGACGGGACTTCCTGGGTTGAACCAGTACTAAGCTAGGATAAATGTACTTGGTCAAGAACACAACCCAGTGACTCCGGTGAAGCTCGAACCCGCGACCCCTCGGTCTCAAGTCAAGCACTCTACCACTGAACCACTGCTCTCCCTAATTAAATATGGTAAAGAGGTGTTACCTTTGACTGTTTCTTAACAAGAGTAACTTTCTCCTCCACTGACACTTTCTCATCTTTCAGTTTATCAGCAGTATCTAAAACAACTTAAAGAATAATTGACCTAGAAAATGTTCATTTGGGGAGGTATATAGTTAGATATACAGTTCTGAAATTTCTACGGTCATTCTCCTCCCTTCCGCTGAATCATTCAAGAAGGGTTGTTGTCAGTTACAAGCTAAAGTATACCCAACAAAAAAAGAAACGCACCACTACGATTTTCCCATTTAGATCTCCTTTTAAAACGAAAATGTTAATTGTCACAAAAAATTCATTTCTGATAAAATCTTACTAAAACTTTAGTGTGACGTAGATGAGTATCTGTACCTTCCCTGTACAGGCACAAAGCTCACCAAGGCGAATGGTAAACGAGTTGCGGAAGCGTTATATCAATACTACTGTCTACATTAAATTCCGAGTATGTTTTACATTTTCAAAGTATGAAAACGATACGTTGTCTTTATGTGAGACAACCAATGTGTTTATTGATGCATATTTGTTATTCCAAAATCCATTTTCATCAGTTAGGGCCAGTTAAATTGATTAAAACAATGTTGAACTTTTTAAATGTTTTTTAAGGTTTATATCCAGTGTGGAATCGTTATCCAAAGGGTAGTCACAATACATGAGCTACCTGGTTTAATTATCGCGTATGATTAATTAACAGATATAATTTGCAAAGACTAAGTGTCTGAGTACAATTTGGTCTACTAAAATGATTTTCATTGCTTGAACTTATCCAAAAAGAGAGCATTATAAAAACGCTTATTTCTTGTGACTTAACAATTTGACCCCCACTTGGTTCATAACCAATTTTCTTCAACACATTTTTGACGCCAGATTGCAAAAGACGTGTGACGCAGCAGTACTTTATATACCATTGCACTGATAGAAACTAAACTGGCCTACCCCTTATGATCTTCCTGGGAGTTGAACAGTTCTAAGTGGTGCGTTTCTTTTTTTGTCGGGTATATGTGCACGAAGTACTGGTTAACTGCTTGTTCAAGCTTGCCCAGGAAAAAGTGTGGTTAGGTGAACTGACCGTCCCGCAATGACCATAGCTGTTGACTTGGGACGTAAAGCAACAAAAAACAAACAAAAAATATACAGTTCTGAGTATAGTTTTACGGTGAAACTGAGCTGAGGCCTACGAGAGGGTCATTAGTAAAGTTTGACTGTTTCAATGGGTAAAGGGAAAACCCTAATTTCTTATTTTGGTTTGTAAAATCATCCTTTCGTAGGAAACAATTTCTGACAAAAATGAACATTTTGGTACTTATCATAAATGCATCATCATTCTTTAAACATCCATACACAGCTATCTAGCTAGTGGGATTAGAGACATCCTTTTTGGAGTTTAGGTCTGAGCCTTCATCTACATGTACCTTCTTATCTTATGTGTAAGAGCAGTGAAGGCTCTGATAAGACTGTGCAGATAAGCAGGCTCACCTGTTAGTCTATGATGCTCACATATATATACATGATATATGTGATGTGTCAAATTCTCACTAGCTGCAGTGTTCAATCTAGAGGGGGCCATGAGGCCACTGACCCTCTTTTTCATCAAATGGCCCCTTGGTAAAGCTAGAGTGGGCCATCTTTTACAATCATGAATGGGGAAATATTGGGCCATGTTTTGTTTTGTTTCATCTGAAATCAAATGAAAATGACCCCCTTAAAAAATTTTGTAATTTGAACACCGCTAGCTGGCTTAAATAGTCATGATCACACTCAAAACTTATATACATGTCGTGACCTTGAAAATGACTTTCAAAATTAAAAGATAAAATCAATCTCTAGAAAGTTGTATTATAGAGGTAAAACTATTAAACCTATCAATGAAGATAATTCTGACTACCAACAGGCCATCTTACGACATAATGGTGACTTGTCCTATATGCACATACAGGCACAGCTATGATCCAGTGTGACTAGAAGTCTGATTTTCAATCTATCCTTCATCTACTTAAATGCTAGATGTGCATGTGAGAAGGAAATGTTCTGTTGAGACTGCAAAGGGTTGGCTGAGCCTTTGCTGCTCACCTATACAGTGTTGTGCCTAGAGTGCGGCATTGCGGGATTCCCACGATTTTACCGTCAGTCCCTTAAAAATGCACCCAGTGCGGGCCTACGGGCGCGCCCTCGAAAATTCGCTATTTAAACCCTGTTTCCGTATTTAGCTTAACCCAGTAAAAGGGAAGTAATTTAGTTTGTGCACATGTATTTTCTGACGATACACGTTGCATTGGATATTGATTTTTCAACCAGTCAAACACATCAACAATGGCGGAAAAAGCAAATTTCGTTCAGATGAAGGCCAGAAAACTCTATTTTAATGTAGAAATACAATATTTGCTGGGGAATTCAAAATTACGGCAATGTAGAAACTACTTCACTGTAATCTGCATCCCTTCTTGAGCCAAAACTACCGTCATCGAGCTTAAATGTAAATAAAAATGAACAGAAATTTCCGTAAAACTGTTTTCAATTTTATAGGTAAAAATCAGAGCGATTTTGGTGTGTCCCCCAGAATTTGCAAATGTACCGCTGAAATTCTGGTAGGGGGACACTGGTGTCCCCAAGAATTCTTGACCTAGGCACAACACTGCCTATACCATGACCATAAGCATTTTAGTATCTTAATATAAAGCATATATGAGCCCCGACATATGTGATTTCCGATAATGTGGCATTTTGCACAAGTGTAGACTCAGACGAGCCTGTGCAGCCTCCTTTTAAGCTTAGAAACTCCAAATGATATTCCTTCAGTAGCTTAACAGTCAAAGAATATTTAAGTGACAAGCAAAGGCTCTGATCAGTGTGCGCGCATACCAGATTGTTGGAAATCTCATGTCACAGCTCATATATGAGCCAGTGCATGAGATTTCCAACAATGTGGTATGTGTGACCAGCAAAGGCTCAGACCAGCCTGCGCATACACGCAGACTGATCAGAGCCTTTGCTAGTCGCTTGAATATTGTATTACTGCTAAGCTACTGACCAAACATCATTTGGAGTTTCTAAGCTGAAAAGGAGGATGAACAGGCTCGTCCAGGGTTCCCACAAACTATAGAAAGTAAAATTCCCTGACTTTTCACTGACTTTTCCCTGACCAATATCCAAAATTCCCTGACCAAAAACGTCGCTATTCGCCTAGCCTAATTGGTCACCTATGAATGGTCACCTATGAAAATGTTAATAAATGTTGGCTCCAATCCTTCCCATCAGCCAACCCCAACAACCTTTAAATCAGAATATACTTTACATTAATGGTTCCTTATTGTTATTCAATTTCTATTATCTTATTTTTTTAAACGAATGAATAAATGCATGAATGATTCCTTAAAAATGATTCCAAATATCAACCCTAAAATATCTATATCATCTAAAGGTTTGGACATCCCTAGAGTTTTAGACATATTGATCACTTAAGAGCGGCACATATACCGCCTGCTGATGTGCTAACTCACAGACACAGTTCTCATATAAAACTAGCTTTTGACCTCTTGTCCCACCCTGAGACATTGAACCCTAAGGTCTGCCTCACAGAGTAAATGCCAACTCTTAGCAGTACCTGTTGTTCCAAAAAAAAAAAAATCTGTAGATGTCCAAAATTTTGATCTCTATAGCCACACCCTGGAGCATGGACTCAACTGTATGAAGCTATTGTGTGGAAGCCAACCATAAATGGAACCAATTGTCCAAATATGAATACTTTCCAAGTTGATCAGATATCTGCATTTTTCAGAAAATTAGAATAGCACTTTGAAGATGTGCTAGATTTTGATCTCTAGCCCCACTCTGGGTCATGAGCCCAAAAGTATGAGGTCACACAGAAATAATACCTGAACTTCAAAAACAAATGATTCTATAATAGAAAAGAAAGTCTTAGGATGTCCTGGATTTTGACCTCTAGCCCCGTACTGGGGCATAGACTGAAGGGTCTGAAGCTGTTGAGTGAAGCCAACTATAAATGTAAAAATTGTCCAAATACATGTATAAATGTTTTCTAATTAATGGTTTGTTAGATATCTACATAAGTCAGAAAAGCAGAATAGCACTTTTTAAAGTCCTAGATTTTGACCTCCGGCTCCACCAGGAGCAGGAACCCTTGAGTCTGGAGTCATGATGTAAATATCAATCCTCCAGGGTAACTATGGTTCAAATATGGTTTCTGACAAAAGGCTACTGAGAAACTGTAACCAAAATTTTGCTGTACTTTTTAAAGTTGTCCTAGATTTTGACCTCTAGCCCCACCCTGGGGCTGGGACCCTGGGGTCTGGAGTCCTGGTGATTGCCAACTCTCAACTATGATACAAATGTGAATGCTTTCTCATAAGTGGTTACTAACATATACACCACTTGTGACTTGAACAACTTTAACTAAACCTTTATCATTTCCAAACATGGAGGAAGGGAGTATGAATGAACTTACCAACCAAAAAATGAAATTTATAATCCACTTGGTATAAATGGCAGGGACAATAAACAAGGCTTTTCTTAAAGATGATATAGTGACAGAGCCTTACTTAATAACCAGATTGAGGAAACTGCTTTAGCCACTTTATCATTTTCTTTTATTCCTCTCATAACCAAATTTCTCCACCCCAACTTCTGAATCAAAATTCCCTGACTTTTCCCTGACTTTTGCCAAAATTTCAAATTTCCCTGACTGAACTCAAAATTCCCCGAATTTTCCCTGACCTTGAATTTTTTTCATTTTTCCCTGACTTTTCCCTGACCGTGGGAACCCTGTCGTCTGAGTCTACACTTGTCAAAATACCACATTGTTGGAAATCACATGTCACGTCTCATGTATTGTTTTACCTTTGTTTTTCTTTATGTCTTTAGTCTTATTGTCTCTTTCTGGACAGCCTATCAGTTTTGAAACAAAGCTTGCTGCAAATACAAGAGATGCTTCATTAATATTTGATCAAATCTATGTAAACTATATTAATGCAATATTTGGTGATCAGTTTTATCAGGGATGTATACTTAACATGTTTAAAAACTTCCAGATGACTGTGATTTTTGTGAATTTGTTTTTCACATTTCTTCCAGAACATATTTTATATGTGGAATGCCCATCTGGACATTTGCAGGGTAGTACATATAAAATCCAGTTATCAAACAAAAACAGGCGCTTAGAAGCTGGCTTTTGGTTGAATAATTGAATGTTCCTCTGAACTAAAACTGCATACTTAAGTATGCATTTTCATGAAAAATAAACCCGTTTTAGCTCTTAAAATTATTTAAAGCAAAATTATCTATATGCAGTTCAGCAAACAGTGAAATTCACATCTTTGAAACAGGTCTCATTTATAATCATCATCATCATCAAGTTTCTGATTAACATGCAGATTCAGGGCCCTGGGGCATCATCCACATCAGTGGGCCCTCTAAAAATGAAATTAGACTGACTGGAAAGTTTGTAACTGTTAACACCCCGAAGAAGGTAAATTAGATTTTTAGGTAGAAATATGCAGCCTGTCCTGTGAAACCGTTTACCATTCTGTTACTTTATTTTTTGAGCCAATGCATGAGATTTCCAACAATGTGGTATGTGCTACCAGCAAGGCCTCAGATCAGCCTGCGCATATGCCCAGTCTGATCAGAGCCTTTGCTTGTCGCTTGAATATTCTATGACTGTTAAGTTACTGACTGAACATCATTTGGAGTTTCTAAGCTTCATATGAGTATGCACAGGCTCATCTGAGTCTACACTTGTCAAAATGCCACATCGTTGGAAATCACATGCAGGGTTTTACAGGACGCAATATCCTGCGTCTTATACGCATAGATCATTAGGTAGGACCCGTCAATTCACCTTACCTGCGTCCGTTGGGACGCAGATGTGTTTGTTGTGCCTTTTATTAAAATCCCAAATTCCAAAGTTATTTTGTAACGATTCGGGTTTTCCCATATTTACAGGCTATCTATAAATAAATAGGACAGGTGCTTTTGTTTTAGACTGCTGCACTGACCTCGTAGGTAAACGAGCAGTTAAAACATCCATGCAAACATCGGCCGTGAAAAAAAAGTCGTAAAATACCATGCTTTCTCTCAGGTCCGCTCTGCTAAAAAGCATGGAAAACGTTGTCCATCACTGACTTTGTGTATTGATTTTTTCATAGTGTGAACTCAGCCGACCGCTCAAGCGTGAAGGGCAATTATCTTGACAGTTTTCATTCTTTTGTATATGCCAAATTACATAACATTTTCACTTGGAAAGGCTCAAGTCGGCAAAGAGATCAAAGATACCAGAGACTTCAGATAAGTGGAGACTTGTAGACAGATAGATAGAATACAATGACAGCAAGATCATGTGTATTTCAAATTTACCAACCGAATTCTTAGAATGGAAAGCAAGTAGCAGTCTGATCAGTGACTTTTTTTTTTGTGTGTTTTTTTTTTATCTGAATTAGAGAACAGTCTGGCCAAAGACTGTTTTTTCTGTCTTCTATCACTTCTCCCTATTTTCTGAAACTTCTCCCTATTTTGTACTGGAGAGAGAAGTCACTTCTTTTCCCTAAATTCAAGGGCTAGCTTGGTCCTGCATATTATAGGGACAAGTTCAGCTTTTGTAAAAAAAGCGTATAGGATTGTGTTTCACTGATGGTAATATGTGGCCCTCAAAAATTTCAAATGGCGCCCCCCCCAAAAAAATCGGAAGGGGGCCAAACGTGGCCCTCAAAATTACTGACCTGGGGACAACACAGTTACACTGAGCCTTCACGGCAGGATGTACTACCTTCCAAAATTCGAAGCTTATATAAAAAGATGGGACCCCCAATTTCAATGATGGGACCCCCATCATATTCAAAGTTGAGTCCCAAGGACCCCCAAACATTCCACTTGATGTAAAACCCTGCACATGACACTGCTCCTTTTATTTTTACATATGCTGTGCGGTAAGTAATTAAGTTATAAGAAAATTGAATCTTGATTGCTAATACAGTGCTTGTTAACGCCCCCTCCCCCACAAATGTATTTTTTAAAATATATCTGCCAAAACCTGTAAAAAACGCCGATGCTGACATATCAAGTGGGGCTGGAGGTATAAATTTGGTCTGAGATTTTATCTACATCTGTATTATGCTTACTGGCAGCAAATGCTCTAGTGAGTCTGCACACATGTCTGCATGACACATGTCTGCATGCAGACTCGCCTGACCCTTTGCTGCTCAAAAAAATGATAAGTACCAAGAAATCATGTGCTGGCCAGGGATTTTCCTAGGCCTGATTTGGGGGGGGAACATTGGCCCCTTCCCGATTCAAAAAAGAGCAAAAACTTCCCAAAATGGTGTATATCATTCCCAATTGATAAGTTCTACATTTTGGTGAAAATTTCATGAATATCCAAACAAAAATAGCAAATTTTACAGATGCATGAAAATTTGAATAAAAATGTGAATGCTTTCATTGACATTTTTGTGCAAAAACATGTTTCATTCACATTTTTAAGCAAATTTTCATGAGTTTTTAATTTTATGAAGTGCAATTAAAGCAATTAATTTCTTATGCTTTTAATCCATTTTAAAATTGAAGTCCAGTTCTTTTAGACTGCATCAAGTTTTCCCAATTTTGATGCTTTTTTTTCCCAAATTCAACAGGCCCCTGGCCCCGACTTCAGAAGTTAGGAAAATCCCTGCTGGCGCATATTGATTTCCCCACAACTATTTAATTGCTTGTCTGCCTATCTCAAAATTGTGCACACTCTGTAATTTAAAAACCTTACAAGCTATTTCCATGAACCAGAAAACGGTCAGTATTTAATTCCTACCATATGTTTCTGTGTGCTTCTCCAACAAGGCAGTAGTAGACTCAAACACCTGTAGAATGGATGTCAGGGCTGTGACAGCAAGGTGAAGGTCATGATTCAGGTGATTGATCTGGCTGTCTTTATGCTGCAACTGCTGCTTAAGTGAGGTAACCTCTGCCTGGAGAGAATCTTGTTTCTTGTTATTCTCAGCTGTGGCAACCTACATATACAAACATAAAATTCTACTACAGTCAAACCCTCAAAAATTCTAACTCCAATTTTTCAAAATACTCCCTAATTCGAAATAAATTTCGGACACAATGGATTTAGGGAATAGGACCTATTTTTGAATTACTTAAATAACAACCTATAAAATCATATGTTTTGGGTACATAAAAGAAACGTCTCCATGAGACGTTCATTTTTTTTTTTGGGGGGGGGGGGGGGTGGGGGGGTGGTTATGATATATTCTCATGTCTAACTCCCTATCGATACAGTCAGTAACTTCGAAATAAATTCTCTAGTCCCTAGGACTTCAAATTAAGAGATTTGACTGTTCCCCTGATGCAAAAACTCGAGTCCCAAACTCTCAAACTGCCTCTGTGACCCCATGAGAAAAATCTGTATTCTTTCAGATCTCAAAATATACCTTAACATATATAAACATGGATGAAAGTTCAAAATTTCCAAAATCCTGAACTTTTGAAATTCAAATTTTAAAATTTGCAGCATGCCTTCAAAATATTAATATTTCAATTTTAAATGGATAATTGTCTTTAGATAAACTGTTTTTGTTTGTTTGATTTGATTCTTTACGTCCCATCAACAATCTTTCAGTTATAAAGGGACGGATCTTCCTGGGTTAAACCAGTACTACGCTAGGATTAATGTTCTTGCTCAAGGACACAACGCAGTGACGCCGGTGAGGCTCGAACCCGCGGCCCTTCGGTCTCGAGTCAAGCACTCTACCACTGAGCCACTGCGCTTCCTTTAGATAAACTGTAAATTTATCAGAAAAGCTATTGTAATCTGCCTAATTCAGTATTTTGAGGCTGACTTGCTATGGAAAGTCAGCCTCAAAATCCTGAATTCAGGAATAATTGGAACCTGAAAACTTTCATCCATAAATGCATAAAATTAGAATTTTTTTCAAGAAAAAAAAAATAAGTAAAAGAAATATGTGTGCCAACCCTACCGTAAATTTTCAGACCCGTTACCTGAAACACACTTATTTTTTTATTTGGCCTTACCTTGGTTTTCAGTAGTTCGTTTGACTTTTTGTTAATTTGTAAATCTTTCTCCGCTGTAGCAAGTTTAGCTTGAAGGGAACACTTGTCAGAGTTCGCATTATGTAGTCTGCCTTCTAGTTTCTTCACCTCTTCATCCTTGTTACTAAGAAGCTTGTCCTGATCAACCCTCTCTTTCAACAGACGCTTAATCTGGAAAAAGATGAAATACGGTGGTTGAAGGTAATATTTCAATTTTATTTCAAGTACACTGGACTGGATTCTTGTGCACAGAACTGAACAAAATTTTCAGACAAAACTTTGTCAGAAAATTTTGATAGAAGTTCTGTGCAAGGAGATAATAATATGCAATTTATCGAAAGCTTTGTATGACAATCTTTCGATAAATTGCATAATCAGCTGAAAATGGTGTTATCCTTCTTAGCTTTTCATAACAACATTGGTGAAAACTTGAAGCAATTCAATGAAACTTTGCTAGTCTCATATAGGCAAAGTACCAACATTTGGGCACATGAGGTGTTGATATTTTTGGCTGCATTGGCATATATACATAAAGCCTCCTTTAACCTTTTGTTAAAGTGCCAGTAAAAAAACTGCACATCTGAAATAACTTTGGCTGCTGCATATATTACCGATGTAAGCATAGAGACAATGTAAATCAAGATCAGACTGCTGATTAACTTTTGTTGTGATTGGCGCTGTGAGGATCTAAATGTCCATGGATGCTGGCAGTTCCAGTGGAGCTAGGCATTACTTTCTACTTCAATACTTTGTATATGCCAGCAGTGAAAGCTCTGTCGAACCTGCATATTTGCACTAGCTTGCCTCAGCATTTGATATGCAGGCACCTGTATTTTTTCTGCTATGGCTCATTTTTTTAATACTGGTCTGCGCCTGTGTTGTTCGCAAACCCCCGAAGACAGATTTTCTCGCGACGAGGCCCAGTTTACTTCAGACTAAGGCTCAAAAGGTTATGAAATATGAATTTATTAAAAATAACAAATTTCCCCTCAGCCTCTTAACCCTTTACCTCATAGACACGTATTTTGATGATTTTGCAAACAGAGCAGACCCAGATCAGGCAGCTCTTATAAGAGCTGCCTGATCATGGTCTACTCTGTTTGCTTATGAAAATATAATTAGATATGATCCTACACTAGTGGACCTGTCAGACAAGTAATTTCTTTGTTCTATGTACATACTTGAAAGTGTATTTCATGAATTATTCATAGTAGGTGGAGCTTAGCAAGAATATTCATGACTCATGAGGGAAATGGTTAAATCACACACCACAAACCATGGTTCTGAAAATATTCATAATTACCTCCCTCTCTAGCTCTTTGATTTTACTTGTGTCCACAGGTGTGCTCTTTGGTGCTCTCTTGCCACTCTGAAAAAAATATAAATGAACTAGAAATTGTGTTCATGAAACACTGCACCCCCACCATATGCTTGTCCATATAGATGGTACTCTTGAATTTCTATCAGCTGCCCCAGTTTGAGCCTCCTAGGCCGGGTCCTAGCTATATTATCAGGGATTCAGTTTGGCGTCGGCCATCGGACATAGTCCCAAAATAGTTCCAGATGTCCGATAGTTTGCTGTCCAGTTTGGACAGTTTGTCCGAGACGATTTTCGGAAACACACACTGAACGGTAATGCACAGTGATGCAAAAGTATTTTTGTTTTATAAAATGATCGCTGATTGGCCAAATTTCTGTAAGCTTCAGACTGGTTCGCCTTATTTTACTACACAAATACTTATTCCACTGAAGCGAACCAGTCATAGTGTTTTGTTAAGCCGAGCCTGATTGGTCTATTGCATTCTTAGTTTCATCCCTTGATTTCATCTTGAAGTGGACGGCATATTTGCATCCCGGGATTTGCATTGGTATTTACCGATAAAATGACTAAAAACCTTAATTGCCACCAAGAAACAACAGGAACTCAAGTTTTTTATGCCCCAAAACAGTTTGCATCATTACCTGAACAGCCACTTTCCATGGCTAACAAGACGTGCAGCGGCCGCAAAAAACAGTACCCCACCCACTTCCACCGATCAGAAATACAGATCAATAAGCTCCACTGACCAGTCTCCTCATTAAATAAAAAGCCAGCCAATCAATCGTGCCCAATTTACCATCCGAAATGGCAGCAAAACTACCCCTGATTTCAATATGACAGGGGGCAGATCGCAATTTCCGTTTATGGTGGTAAAAATGAGTGTTAAAAAAATGTCCTAAAATTTTTCAAAATGTCCGAACAATATTGGGGCTGCTTGGACAAAATGTCCGATGTAAATTTCAGTCCAGCTGAAACTCTGATTATATTTCGATACATCTTCATTGCAGGTTTTCAATGCACAAATTTGAAAAGGACAATAATTTGAAGAAAAAAGATTTTTTTTAAATTTCACCAGCTATTCTACTCATCATCTATTAGCTGACCAAGTTTGAAGCTCTTAGCTTTAATAGTTTTTGAGAGATATATCTTGAATACAAAATTTCGTTCTGACCCTTAAAAAGGGGCATAATGCCACAATAAGTCAGACAAAAAATCAGGTCAGCTTTTTTTATGAGGAATTCCTATACAAAAATACTATTTCCTACTCTGATTGAAAAAACATCATGTTTAAAACTGGACTGCAGTACAGGCAAACAGGATAAAAATTGGGGAGGAGAGTACAGTAAAACAGCCACTCTCAAAAAGACTGAAATTGTTTTTCAAGACCAGCTATTGCTTAATGCAGGTGACAGCAGGTCAAAAGTATTGCAGAATGCTCCAAGGGGAGCATTCTGCAATACTTTCGACCTTCATTAAGCTACCATTTGTCATTAAGAGAACTTTGTTTTGTCTATTTTTGAGTGGCCGTTTTACACACAGGGCTGGAAAAATCCACTGATCTGCTCACCATGGCGAGCACCTTATGCTGTAGGATGAGTATAAATTTTGACTGCTTCCAATGTAAATTATTGAACTTACCCATACATATGGTGATGTAAATTTAAGAAATGTCCACAGCTGACACAGGTTTTACTATAGTACATACAAACATTCAGCATGGTAAAGGTTAAAGATGAGTCTCACCTGTGGTGGGGCAAACAATTGTTTGATTGGTGTGCTGGTAGAGACAGTACTGGTATTGGCTGACCCTGGAGCAGGACACACATCTGCAATTTAAAACAACCAGATCCCTAGGTTATAACACTTTTCACGATCAACGCAACTGCGCATTAAATTTATCTTGCTTATAAATGTTAAAATGCCAACAATCATTGTCATTTTAACATTTATACGCAGGATTAACTGCAACACCTGAGTATTATAAACAGGAAAAATAATTATTTTTTCAGTATTTTACTTTCTATACATGTCTATACTTCATCATTTTTATGAGGAAAACTATGTCCCCCCACCCCCTCAACCACAAATTGAGTCGGCAAGCATGCTTACTAAAATTATAATCAGCTTTTCATTGTGTTACAATGAAACAATATATACAGAACGGCTGAAATCCATCAATTATTTCAAGGGAGAGCATGCACAAACACAATTTTGGTCAAAATTTGAAATTACAAAGTGCTGTGGTGACCTTGAACATAAGGTCAAGGTCATCAAAATCTAATTCTCCAAACAATGAATCTATGCAAAGTTGTAGGAAATCCACTGGCTGGTTCAAAAGTTAGATCTCAGAAAAGGATGACTTTTACAGTTTTTTAAAGAAAATAAGGTGACCTTGAAAATTAGCTTAAGGTCACCAAAATATACTCAACTTTTCATTTTGCCACAATGATACAATACACAAAATTTAGCTACATTTCAATGTCCAATCCAAGAGATATACAGAAATCCTATTTTGCTCAAAATTTGACATTTCAAAGAGCTGGTGTGACCTTTAAAATAAGATCAAAATCTAACCATCTCTTTCCATCCTTCCAACAACTTATCAATACAAGTTTGGTTAAAATCCACCCACTGGTTCATAGGATAGTGTGCCAAAAAGGCTAATTTTTACAATTTTCATAGGACGGTAACCTTGAAAATTTGGTCAAGGTCACCGAAATCTAATCAACTCTTTATTGTGACACAGGAAAACAAGATGAATATATTTCAAGAAATCCATTGTTTGGTTCAAGCTCTGATAAATAGTGCAGAAACCCTACTTTGGTCGAAATTTGGCATTTCATAGTACTGGTGTGACCTTGAAAATAAGATTAAGGTCACCAAAATCTAATCAACTCTTAACCCTTTCCTAACAATATATTTACTCAGGTTTGGTCAAAATCCATCCACTGGTTAAGAAGATATCAAACAGAAACCAAGCTACTGTACATAGACACCCACGAGATCCGCACCAAAACAATAAATTCCCCTCCCTCCTGTAGGGGGGAGACATAAAATTATCTTCAGTGATAGAAACGAATTGGATGTTTTAAAATTTTTCACTCACTGGCAACCCCTAAATATTCAAAATGGACAATTCCATACTTAGGCCAAATAAAAATATTTATGTGTTTCGAGTAACAGGTCTGAAAATTTTATGTATTACGGGTAGTCACACATTATTCTTTTTAATTATATTTTTTTCAACAAAAATTATGCCTTTAAAAATGCATTTATAATTTTTTATTTTAGAATTTAGAAAACCTGAAAAAAAATCCTAAAATTTAGGTAGGGTTGGGTTAGCTTAAACAGGTCGGTTTACAGTGTTATGCCTAGAACGCGGCTTTGGGGGATTCCCGCAATTTGACAGCCCATGTTCCTTAAAAACGCACCCAGCGCGGGACTAAGGACGCACCTCGAAAATCTGCTTATTTATTCACTGTTTTGTTACCATTTCTGTATTAAGTGTAACTTAATAAAGGGAAGTAAATAGTGCAATTTAGACTGGCACATGGTATTTACCTATGATAAATGTTGCATTGGATATTGATTTCTCAACCAGTCCAATACACAATAACAATGGAGGAAAACTCGAATTTCATAGCAGAAGGCCAGAAAAAAGCTATTTTAATATAGATAGTAAATTTGCTGGCGAATTCAAAACTAGGGCAATGGCAGAAACCACTTCACTGTCATCTTCGCCCCTTCTTGAGCCAAAGCTATCAACATCAAGCTCAAATTAAAATTTAAATATTTTTTTTTATTTTAACTTGAGCTTGATGTAAAGAACAGAAATTTCCGGATAACTTTTCAGTTCAACGTAAAAATTTGAATGATTTGGTGTTTCCCCCAGAATTTTTAAAAGTCCTCCTGAATTTCAGGCAGAGAGAAACCTGTGTCCCCCAGAAATCTTGACCTAGGCACAACACTGGGTTTACCCTAAACACATGTATTCTTTTATTTGGCTTTAATGTATCAATATGTACGGGATACTCCATCAGGATGAAAAGGGTTATTTACCTTTATTGATCTTGAATCTCTCTGACTTATCAACGACGCCACCAGAAGCCTTCTCTCCTGATTTGGGGTCATAAGCAGTAGGGGGTGGAGCGCAACCTAGAAAATAAAAAGGAAACCATGCTGTAAAAATCTGACATGGCCCATGCGAATTAACAAAATTTTTAGCATAAAAATTGTAGAATTTTTCTGATGCATTAGTTGTAACATTTGCTTTAGGTGCTTACCAGAGCTGTCATATTGAAAGGAAATTTGGATTCCCAGTCATCTTCAGAAAATTACAGTGGGAGTCTTATCAGTGGCAATTTTTTGGAATTTGCTGTCGTCCTGCCAGAAAATAAATTGCGTCCAAGGACTCTGGTCTAGGCGTTCCTATGTGTCCCAAGCTAGTTTTCTATCATCCGGGTTGCTTGATTCAGCTTCTCCGTGAGCCTTGCTTCTATCCTCTTTACTTCCTTCTGACTTTCCTACATGTATCTCTTAGTATACTTTTATACTCATCTTCTTCGATACTTTCTCTACTATTTCTCTGCTTGCACTCCACTCGTGACAAGCCTCAAAGTTGAAGGCATACCAGTTTATCGGCCTAAGCAAAAAACAAGGTCTGGCTTCGACCAAAAAAGGAGGCCCTGATCAAATTTAGTGTATCTTATTTGACCCCTAGCACTGAATTCAGGGCTTTATGATGGATTTTTATTTTGGGTTCATCATATAGCCCTGAGTTTTGGACTCTGTGGCTCCTCTGTTACGTTTTCGTCAATGCAAGAAACACACTGCAAAAGCATATTTACAATTGTTTTGATCTGTTAAGCGCTATTGCTCCTGTAAATTGAATGTACATGTATTTTCTATAATCCATTACCACACAATTTTAGTACTGATGGGTATGTTGTCAATAAGAAAATAAAATCATTTTCCTATTATCATTTATGGCTTCTGTTTAGCTCCCAAAATGAAATCTCCGGATGTAAGCTTTATTAGGTACAGAGCTCTCACTAACTGCTGATTAGCAGTCCTAAACTCCCATTTTTGGTCCTGGGACTCCTATTTTTTGAAGGAGGCTATATTCTTTTGTATGGTGGGACTCCCAATTTTTGGCAAAGAGGGCTCTGGAACTCCTATTTTCAAAACCCTAGTGAGAGCTCTGAGGTATGTTTATAAGCCACCAGTTACACAGACAGAAAAAGAAAACATGTGATTTTTTTTCAAAAACAAATGGCAGTGATTTTGTTACCTGCGCATCCTGCATCTTTTGCGCATAATTTTGTCTCTGGGATGCAAAGTTTTTATTTCAGCGAGTCCCAGGATGCAATAGTATTGCAGACTTGTCATTAAAAATTGTGTTCTGGACTCATAAGTTTGCAGTTGGACTCATTGATATGGGAAACAGCGAGTCACAGGACCCATAAGCCCAAAATTGTAAATGAATCACTGAAATGGTGATTTATATGATTATTTACTCTTCTGAAATTTAACCGAAAGACTATGGTAGTCTACCATACTGCTTTATGTACAATGTATATACCAAAACATTGCAAGTAATTCTTTTAATTGAAAAGTAATCGAAAAGAAGTAGTGATGCCATTTATGGGTGTTTTCTTAAACTCCTAGTAGACACTGCGAGCCATAAAATTAGAGAGACCAAACTCTGCGACTTTAAATCAAGCCAAAGATGAAAAATTTAAAGTTGCAGTTGTACAAAGTAGTTCTAAACCACTTCCGAGATTCGCGAGCTTTCAAGCCAGATTTCAACTAGTTTCATGCATCGACGAAAAAACAAGAACGACAAAAATAGAATATGCCAGGATACATTAATATTATTATCCCTAATTGCACCTGATTACCAATTATAATTATCAGTTATGGGTCAATTGACTGGATTGGGAAAGGGCTGACCTCTTGGATCTCGTTTGTGATGTCTAATTCAAGACTAATTGTGAAGTTGTGACTTTCCCATTGGTATCCTGGGTCAAACTGTGACGGCTCAACGTATCGATGTAGATGTAGGTGTGGTGTTTGATTGTATTGATTCCTGATCTTTGCCCTCTTTCTTACTTTGAACAAAAGTGTCGCCAAGTCTTTGTTTGTTTGTTTTTGTTGCTTTACATCCCATGTCAACAGCTATGGTCATTGCGGGACGGTCAGTTCACTTAACCACACTTTTTCCTGGGCAGGCTTGAGCAAGCGGTTAACCAGTAATTTGTGCACATACTGTAACTGAAAACAATCCTTCTTGAATAAATTAGAGGAAGGGAAGAGAATGACCGTAGAAATTATTTTATGATCAATCTCCACGAAAGTATGGTACCAGGCCGGGATCGAACTCACAACCCCTGGATCTGCAGTCTGACATGCATCTGTAGCCAGACACTGTCACGTTACCGACTGCGCTACGCGGTCGTCTCAAAATCTGTCGTGAATGTCTCAAAATCTGTTGCAAGTTGTCTCAAAATGTGATGCCGAGTTGTCTCAAGATAGTCGCCTAATTGTTCTGTCGCTGAGTTGTTTTGATTTTTTTTTTTTGTCGAAGTCTTTTTAAATTTTTTGTTCCAAAGGGATTCAAGAAGTACTGCTCAGCAGTTCTGCAAATGTACCTTGATCAGGTCTGGGGAATCTCGGAAACATGCGATCACAAATTATCGCGTAAATGCGCGATAGCGGACTGCCCATGTAAAGGGAGATCAATCTAAACGTCATCTGGGGAAATAAGTTTGGTGGTCAACTTTCGTTTTGCTTATCGTTACATTCTTTAGTTGGCATTCATATATCACGACCATCACCACATGTCTTTCCTTTTGCGAGTTGGTGCCCTAGATTCAGAAACATTACAACACACAAATAAAAGATTACAAATAAATATTTAACCATCAGAACCTCGGCCACAAATCAATGACAAAATTGATGTGAAAATGGTAAGAAAAAAAATTACGGGGTTTCTGTCAGAAGAGGGTTCAATTTGGTGATTTTTCCCGAAAATTTTGTTTGTTTTTCCGTTCAGCTTCTCGATCACCCCTTGGTCCGAATGCAGCATCTGAAAAAAGATCAATCTAATCAGCGGAAACGGGCCAAAATGATAAACCAATTCACCATATCTACATTAATTGCTGGTTCCTGCCTTACAGGTGGTCAGTAATGTAAAAACAGGTAACCAGTACCCCCCCCCCAATATTTGGAAATGGGGGGGGGGGGGTTCTGGTTACCTGTATTTACATTATACTGACCACTAATAGACAGGGAAACAGCAATTAATGTAGATATGGTGAATAATCGAATTTCTATCGCACAGAACCGCGACGCATTTGTAGGATAACTACCTCTGTTAGCAAGTCTGCCAATCTCAAGCATGATTGCCAGTTGAACGATAATTTTGATCGCGTGTTTCCAAGATTCCCCTGACCTGTTGACCTCATGTTGAGAAAGTTTCTATAGTAATTTAAAATTATTCACCTAGATGCTGAGTCAACTTTTTCATTGGTTAATCATACCAAATGCTCTGCGCGGGCCTAAGCTTTTTGTGAAAGCCTAAACATGTACAAACTGGTCTGTTGCCAGTGTTGATAAAACCACGGAAAATAAACAAAGATATCGGACATTATCTGTATCTGTATCTTTTTTAGCGGTAGAATCCAATTCTGGCATCTACAACCGCGGTGTGTGCGCTTTACAAAGTTAGTAACACTTATGGACAGCTTCTCTGAAGCTGTTAACTGTCTCTGCGCGGATGTGACTCTCCTCCAGTTGGTTCCACTCACTTACAGTTCTAACAAAGAATGAATTTTTGTATTGTTCCGTGTGAGAATCAGGAATTTTGAAACACTCCGAATGATTTGTTGAAAACTTTTTCACAATATTTGTAGTATGGAAGTCCGATTGTACACGTGGTTTGATATGTCTTTTATTCCTAATGGGAATGAGGAACTCGTCAGCATTGATTGCTGGTACCATACCCCGCACAACTTTGTATAACATAACCAGTCTTGTTTCTAGACGTCGTTGTTGTAAAATTGGTAACTTAAGGTCTTCTAACATTGACGTGACGCATCCTTCAAATCTTGATTTATAATCATTTTTAATAAACCTTGCTGCTTGTCTTTGTACTTTTTCAACGGCTATAATGTCTCGACTTTGATACGGGTCCCAAACAACAGCACCATATTCGAGTATTGACCTAACTAAGGCTATATATGCAAGTCTTTTACAATCCTCAGAACAGTATTTCAAGTTACGTCTTAGGAATCCGAGTGATGAATTTGCCTTTTTAGTAATATTTGTTATATGCGTTTTCCACTGTAAGTCCTCTGATATTGTGAGTCCTTGATATGGATTAGAGTCTACTTGCTGTAATATTTCACCATCAAGCTGATAGAAATGAGAAGATTTCTGTCTAATACTAAGGATGTAACACTTTTTGGCGTTAAATCTCATGCCCCATTTGGCAGCCCATTTTTCAAGTTCTTTAAGATCATTTTGAAGTATTTGGTGGTCTTTTTGAGTTTTAATTTGGCGGTAGATAAGGCAGTCGTCTGCGAATAATCGTACTTGTGATTTGACACTGTCTGGTAAATCGTTAATGTGACACAAAAACATCAGAGGTCCTAATACAGTCCCTTGTGGCACCCCGGATTCTACATATGCTGAATCTGAATGTTCCCCTTCTACTACTACATTCATCTGTCTATCTTTGAGGAATGAAGATAACCACTTATGAAGATTTCCCCGTATGCCATAGGCTTCCAGTTTTTGAAGTAATCTGTCATGCGGAACTGTATCGAACGCCTTTAAGAAATCTAAAATAGCAATGTCCATCTGGATATTTCTGTCATTGGCTTGTAATAGGTCCTGCATAGTAACTAGCAATTGGGTTTCTGTGGAATAACCTGATCTAAATCCATGATTTAATGATGTCAAAATGTTATGTTTATCAAAATGTTTAAGCATATGGCTACAAATAATATGTTCCATTATTTTGCATGACACTGAAGTTAAGGATACTGGTCTATAATTTTCAGCCAGGTGTCCGTATTCCGTATCAGGCCTTGTGGCACAATCTTCTCCAATGTAGACTTCTCACGATGTAGGTTGAGTGCCTCAAATGTAAAGTTTCCACAAATGTACTTAAGAGATTTAGTGTTTGATACGGTCAACGGATTATTGTGGTATGTCCTCATCAGCAACTCTGCTGAAAAGGCGACCAGTTCTGGCAAGGTATTGTCCTAGTTCATTTATGATTGACTCTCTCCAACCAGGAATATTCTCATTTTCACTGTAACCGAGAAGCAGATCCATATCCAGATAATTAATGCCAAGTTGAGAGAATAGGTTCTTAAGAAGTTGATCACGTTCTTCCTCATATAAAGGACATTCAAGTAGAAAATGCTGAACAGTCTCTATTTCACCACAATCACATTCCAAACTCTCACATTGATTCAATTTAAATCTGTATTCATTTAACTTGCAATATCCAGTCCTGAGTTGATGAATGATAGGAAACAGATCCTTAGAAGGTAAGTCTAAGTAGAGTTTTCCGTCAACTAATGGCTTGAAGGTATAAAGAAATCTGCCTGTCTCAGAAATGTCCCAGCGCTGTTGCCATTTAGATATAATTGACTTCTTTGCTGCTGACTTGATATCTTGATTGGTAACAACAGAAGTATCCATGGGCAACTTTGGGGCTTGTTGAGCAGCATCTTTTGCTAGCCGGTCAGCAATTTCGTTCCCAGCATTAGTAGCATGTCCCGGTGTCCAGTGAATTGAAACTTCAAAAGCTTTAGATTGTAGTTGGTTGAGGAGAGACTTGATCTGTGATATAAGGACAGTAAAATTGGTACTTGCCCAGTTCAATGTTAGGATCCCAACAGCAGATTGACTGTCAGAGAATATTTGTAGAGAGGAAGAGAAGTCTGAGATTTTCTTAGAGACAGCAAGCTCTAGAACCATAAGAATGGCTACAAGTTCCGCCAAGAGAATAGACCCTCTCGCTGCTACCGGTCTGGTCAGTTCTAGGCCGCTGGGATCATCTGGAAAGAATATCACTGCACCAGCTCCACAGTGTCCTGGGTTCTCCAGACATGATCCATCTGTGAAAGCAAAACATGACCTAACAGGAGCTTCTGAAAGAAATTCATGTATAATATTTTGGCCCATTTCTTGTTGCACTGATGTTCTATTTTTTGAAGACCCCAACTGACTCCAGTAATTGGGTTGTTGAATAGTTCTGACGAGGTCACCCGGATTGTACGCAGGTTCAGGTTGAATCATATTGATACTTATGTCTGTGGTCTGTTGCATCTCTGCTGCCTGACTTAAAGCAAGGTTAATCGGACCGATGAATCTTGACCCTAGCTCTTCTTCTATACACTGATTTAGTTGAAGTTTGAGGGGATGATCTGTGCTCTTTGCATTTATTTTGGCCACTTCTCTTACTGCAATTTCAGACAAACGTAAATCTATGGGTGGAATCCCTGAAGCAACTTCTAGAGCCTCTCTGCTGGAAGTGATTGGAGCCTTGAGACAAAGAGCCAAGGCCTTCTTTTGGATGTTTTCTAGCGGTTTTAAGTCCTGTGAGGTTGCTGTCTGCCAAGCAAGACATCCATATTCTAAAACAGGTCTCACAAGACCAAAATACAGCTGGATAAGTTTTTTACTTGAAAGTTTAGCAATTCCATTAATTTCTCTCAAAACTCCTAAACATCTACTGGCTTTATGAGAAATAATTTCAATATGTTTCTTGAAATTGAGTTTTTCATCCAAATGTACTCCTAACAATTTGGGATTTTTATTATATTAGTGTTTCCCCTAGCCAGTTTTAGCATGGCGTCGCGCCATGCCCCTTTTCTCTAGCGCCATGCCCTTTTTCCCAGCGCCATGCCCCTTTTTTAAAACTACATAAAATGCCCTATATTTTGGTAAAAAAATCATGAAAATCTGACAAAAACTAAGGAAGTTACAGATTTTTCAGTTTGAAGCCTGAAGTAGTAGCAGGATAGTCACCTGCTGTTACAATATTTTACTCAGTGTTAATCCTTTTACAATGGTCACTAATTACCTGGGGCAATTTTGACACATCACTTTGATGACAATACCCCAATTAGCAATTATTTAAAATGAAGTGTAAATCTGAACCAGGTACAAGTAAGATTGTCAAAGAAAGGCAGTCTGGTTAAAAACTTAGGAAGTGATCTTGGCAATCAAAACAAAAAAAAAAATGATTCCCATAATAATGTGCTTCTGATACATTTTAAGAATTAAAAAATAATAATAATATAATGAGTGTGTGCTCAAATAAGAGTCCCAAAACTGGTTTGAAAATTCTAAAATAATATTTAAATAAGTAGTATATTTTGCATTTAAAAAGGACAGATAACAGCTGCATTATGCTAAGGGACATAAATTTATATATGACATCACCAAATTCAATTTCGAACTTGGACCTAAAAGTGCCCTCTTAGCCTGTCACCGCGCGTTCAAAAGTGCCCTTTTAGCCTGTTGTCGCGCGCTTAAAGTGCCCTTTTCCTGGAAATTTTACCGTGCCCTTTTTGGGGGCCGGGGGAAACACTATATATTGAAGAACATGGTTATCTATAGTGACTACAGGCTTTTGATTTACAATATTATTCTGTGAAAACAGTGTTATTTCAGTTTTGGGAAGGCTTATTTGCATTCTCCATTTCCTACACCAGTCTTTTAAGATCCCAATGTCTTTGCAGATTTTTTCCACTAATTTTTGAACTTGCTCTCCAGAATGCCAGAAGGTGCCATCGTCTGCAAACTTACAGTGATCACCATCTATTCCTGCAAACATGTCTAAAATAAAGATGCTGAACAACAATGGAGCTAGTACACTGCCTTGGGGTAGTCCCATTTCTGTGTGGAAAATATCTCCAATAACATCTCCAATATGACATTGAATTGTTCTATTTTGAAGGAAATTTCTTATCCACGTCCAGAGTCTTCCACTTACACCAATCTTGGAAAGTTTGTACATCAAGCCAGGGCGCCATACACTATCAAAAGCTTTAGCAAGGTCCACAAAGCATGCTAAAGTGTGATTATTTTTGTTAAAGCCATTAGCAATGGACTGCACTAGTCGTGTTACTGCATAAGTGGTACTGTGGTATCTTCTAAAACCTTCTTGCTGAGGATCAAGTAGTTGATTGCTTTCCACATGTGACTCCAGACGTTTCAGAACGATCCTTTCCATAAGTTTACAAAGAACACTAGTGAGACTAATAGGTCTATATGATGATGGACTGTAAAAATCTGTCTTGTTATGTTTTCTCAGAAACTTGACACTTGCATGTCTCCATGGGTCTGGTAGCTTGCCTGAGCACCATGATAAATTAAATATATTTATCATATGACGTCGCGTCTGGGAGTGAAATAACGCCATGCAATAAAATCTGTAAACCACTAGTGGTTTATCGATTTACGGGAAACGTTATGACGTCCATAACAACGTTGCGTACATAATGACAAAATTATAACGTTTTTACGCCAGAAATGAGATTACAAAGTATTTGTCATATGATAAATAGAATCTAACATTCGTGCTCTTGTATTATTGAATTTATTAAACTCGTTGCGAAAAAGAGATAAAATGCTCGGCAAGCCTCGCATTTTATCTCTTTTCCCCAACTCGTTTAATAAATTCAATAAAACAAGAGCACTCATGTAAGATCCTCTATGTAAAATTGATTTTCTGAAATATTCACCAGCATGATACAGCATCTCTGGGTATAATGAATCGGGGCCTGGGGATTTGCCCAACTTGAGTCTATATATTGCTCCATCCAACTCAGATTCCTGAAAGTCTATGTTGAAGCCCAAGTTCTCTGCATTATGAAGGTCTTGGTTACTTGCCAAATGATTGACTTCATTTTCTACTTCCTGTCTAAAGTCATTGTCAAAATTCACATTATTTGGATTAGATTCAAAAAATACACTTTGAAGGACACTACACTTTTCAAGATTATCAAAAGCAATGTTGCTATTTGAATCTATGAGAGGCAGTACTGAATGGTCTGTGTGTTTCTTTGTCATTTGTTTGTATATAGTCCATCTTTCTTTAGGGTCACATGTATTGTCAAATTTCTCAATTAAGCTGTTTGACCAAACATCCATTGCATTAAATTTTGCTTTTTCAAACTGATTTTCTGCTTCAATTAATGCATTTTTATTTTGAATTGTATTTCTATTTTTGAATCTTCTTTGCCAATGGTTGAGGTGTTTTTTTGCAAGTTTTACACTATTATTCCACCAACATGGTTTAGATTTTTCACTGCTGATTTTCACTTCTTTCTCTGGTATCGCATCAAGTATTAATGTATTTAAGACACTATAAAAAGACTCAACATCGCTGTCGAAATCACCACTTTTGTCTTCATACCATAATCTGAATCTCTCTTCACTTATATCTGTCCATTTTTTCCAGTCGACTTTTTTTAGCTGCTTTATTATCTTGGTTCTAGCTTGCACCTCCTCTTTATCAAAAACTCCCTCAAAGAATACAGGTACATGGTCTGATCTGACCTTCTCATGAGTAAGTGTACAACAAGAAGATATCAAGTGAGTTAAAGGTGCTGAAGTTAAAACTAAGTCTATCACAGTATTATTCTGTCTTCTTGTTTGCTGACCGTCATTATGAATAACAAGGTCACATTTGGTCATTAATTGTTCCAAAATTTCACCACTTTCATTGCATACTGGATCATTCCATTCACTACTTTTCGCATTAAAGTCCCCAACCAAAACAATGTTCCTATCGGCATTTTGTGAAATTTGATCTGACAAAAGCTTCATCTGATCTGTTTTCTCAGGAGGAATGTATGCTACTATAAGATCAAACGTAATATTTGAATTTGTCTTCACTGTTAGAGCCAAAAGTTCTAACTCTTGGTGATTATATTTGTCACACTTATCCACTAAGAATGTACTACCATTTTGCTTGATGAAAACTGCCACTCCTCCATGCGGGTCTGTAGGCCTAGGACGTGAAAAACATCTATAATTTGGCAAGGACAGAGGAATGTTACTGTTTTTATTTTCCCAGGTCTCATTTAAACACAAAATATCAATGTTATAGTCTGATGTCAAAGTTGACAAGTCATATTTTGCTGTTGCAAAAGACTGAGCATTTAACAGCAAAAATTTCATATTTGGTGACAGGCTAATTTTGGAATAATGTAGACAATCTGAACCTACTCTGTAACTTAACGAAAACAGGACAACGAGAGGAAGTAGCTTTATGACTTTCACCACAGTTGCTGCATTTGGACACTTTTGTACAGACTGCTTCTTTACATTCTTCACTTCCACAATTTCCACAAGAATGGTTAAAAGGACAACACCGAAGACTGGAGTAACATTGGCATTTCGCCAATCGAGCGGAAGAGTTCCTGTATCTAAAGAGTACTGGAATATGGCGCTTATCTATCTATCTTTTACCTGTACTTTCGTTAAATCTTTTGATAGTTGCCTTCGGGAAAGACATAATTATGTTCTTTATTACTCAAAAACACTAGAAAAGCTTAAAATGCAGTCAGCAAACCATTGTTTATCTGCCGCCAATCCTTTTGAATTTATGGGCGTGCTTGATTCGGCCGTTCGGTATGCACCGAGTGGATTACAGCCAAAACGTCCCCAAGTCAAAACGTCCCATGCGAATTCCAAAAATTGGCCAAAACGTTCCCATGTTAAAAAATCGTCTTCGTCTTCCAATAAATGGTCAGGAGTCTTCTGACTGTAATGTTGACCAATTAAGAAAGGAAACAACCATCTGCTTCCAGAGCTAAAACATCGGTATATACAGTTTAAAATATTTATCCGGGTTCATCCGGGGAGTTTGGACGTGTCGGTCAGTTTTTTTAGCTGCTCTTCAAAATTCTAAATTTTTTAGTAAATGGGGTTATTTTATACTATTTCTAAGTGTTTTAACGGGAAATGCACTGGAGATGTTGTGTGTAAACCGCTTCTTATTTAGGAAGGATAATATATCCGTATTTTTGTAAAATGACATCATGGAACTTTTCTGCCACGGGGGCCTTCGTTATGTCGTTGAGTGTTTCTGAAATGCGGTTTTTGTGCCTGGCTTTTATTTAATTTTAATGTTTTTATCCGTGAGTGGCATTCAAACAAGTAACCTTTGTGTTATTATTATATTGTAAAAGAAGTGGTTTCGATGCATCTTGGTGCCCTATTTGGAAAGTGACTTTTTTTCGGGTATTCTTTTTAATGGGTGGGGGGTTTTCTGACCACGTTCGAAAGTTAGGGGGTATTTGCTGAGACCAGTGTTGTTCTATGACGCATTATGTTGAGGCTTCTCTTATCAGTGGAGCCTGTAATGCAGTGTACCCCTCCATCTCCCTGAAGGTGGCTTGTAATGTAGGGACTTGCGAAACCTAGTTCTACGGCATGTGCTATGTCTGTTTCGGTTTTGTCTGTTCCGAGCAAGCCTGCTGTGGTTCTTTTCTCTGGGCACTCTGGCTTCTTTCCACATTTTTAAAAACAGAATCCGACCGCTACGCTGGCATGACCTCTTCGTGTCCAGTGTACGGTTCAGAAACTCACATTAAAGCTGCATACTCTGAAACTATGAACATTTTTCGAAAAAAAGAATATTTTCTTTTTAAATTATTTGTAAAAGTAGAATAAAGTTATGTTGTCTAAATTATTCTAATTTCTACAGCTGAAACTGCATGGAAAAGTGAATCATCCTATATAAACAGGTGTTTTTTCTCTTGTTTGTAATTATTTGCGTCCCTCCAATAATTCTAGACAGTTAATTTTTAACATAAATGCTGTTGTTTTGGCACTAATAATTTGTTAATTATTACGAAAAAGGTAAAATGTATACCTGAATTTTAGTATTTTTACTGTGTTCTTGAAAAATAGAAACATTATTTCTAAAATGAAAAGATAAAAAGTTACAGACTATGCAGCTTTAAAGTAAGTAAGGGTGCAAAGATCAGGAATTGATACAATCAAGTACCACACCTGACCCAGGATACCAATGGGAAAGCGACAAACTCACAGCAGACACCACAAACGAGAGCCAAGAGGTCAGCACTTTCCCAGCAGGTGACCACAAAGCACATATAAACAGACGGGCACAAAAACATAGCAAACACAAGACATAGCAAAAACATAAAAGATCCACAAAAGAAGTACCGCCTTGGAACGGTCAGTAAAATATTTTACTGGAGGGCCTAAACCGGTTTAACGGCATTAGTTTAACCCCATTAGTTTTTTGGGAGTTTTTTGACCGTACAATGGTCTCGGGGTGTCAGTTGCCAGCAGTGGTGGGCCTCTCCGAGGTTATATGGGAGTTGAGCCTTTCATAGGCTGATTGCCGATACAACAACAACAATTTACATGGCACTGTTCAAATTATGCCTCGAAGACGAAGGAGCCACCTCTGAGTAGATCATCTAAGGCAGCTTTGAATCCTTCTGTATCATAAATGTCTGTGATGCGGGTCTGGGGTTGGTTCCAATCTCTGATGGTTCTAGGATAGAATGACTGGTGGTACACTGTAGACTGGACACTTTGCTGTCTTATTCGAGGCTGACCTCTTGTTCCAGAGTCATCAGGCTGCGCAGATCTTGCGCAGATAGCTCAGTCTATGTGCTCGCCTCTGTTCTTTAAGCGGGAGCCACTGCTGCGCAGGTCTGTTAGCATGTTGGTGACACATCCAGGTGATCTCTCGTGGTAGTTGTTTTTCACGTATCTGGCTCCACGTCTCTAGACTTTTTCAAGTTGATCAACATCCCTAGTTAAATAGGGGTCCCACGCAGCAGAGGCATAATTCAGCGTCGGCAGTATGAACATGTTGTAGGTTCTTTCACGGACATCTTGTGTGCAGCTGTGGAGGTTACGTCTGAGAAATCCCAGTGTACTGCTAGCTTTGGCGGCTGTTCTATTTACATGCGTTTGCCAGGTCATGTCTTGGCTAAGATGAACACCAAGATATTTGGCACTGTCCACAGATTCAAGAAATATCCGTGTAGGGTGTACTGGCGACGCTGTCTATACCGTGGGTTAGAGCAGATATGGATGACTTGACACTTTTCTAGGTGAAAGCTCATTTGCCAATCTTCTTCCAACATGTTGGTCAAAACGTCCCCAAAATGATTTTTATTCTATATTTTATGTAATTTTGGGCGCAATCTGGGATGTTTGAATGAAACTGTTTTAGATAAAGTGTTTTATCCAGATTCCATTCTGTTATTTCAGTAAAACAGCATTAAGAATGCAGTTTTTCTGACAATCCTTCTATACACGATCCTTCAACTTAGTTTTTGGCTCTCCATCCTTCCATCCACCCATCCGTCCTTCTGTCTCCCTATAGAAGTAGGTACCTTGTGGTCGCAACTCCTCCTACAGTTTATACATTTTTGGTCATGGTTTGAAGATATGCATGTGGTTTGGATATAATCATCAGATTATTTTTTGCAACTTTTTTTCAAGCATTATTTATAACAAAGTGAATGGATATTGGATACCTTGTCGTCGTCACACCTCCTACAGTTTTATACTGATTCTTTGGAAACTTCACAGGAGTTTTAGTCACAGTCAGAAGATATGCATGTGGTTTGGATATAATGTTCAGATTATTTATTGTCACTTTTTATTACAAGTTGAGTTTAGCCATTTTGGGGGCATTATCTATAACAAAATTAATGGATAGCGGATGTCTTCTGTGCGCAACTCCTCCTACAGTTTTATTCCAATTCTTTTGAAACTTCGCAGATGTTTTGGTCACGGTCTGAAAATATGCAAGTGCATGGTTGGCTATTTTTGTCACTCTCTTACCGAAGATTGGATACCTTGTGGTCGTAGTTCCTCCTACAGTTTTATACTGATTCTTGGAAACTTCACAGGAGTTTTGGTCACGGTCTGAAGGTATGCATGTGGTTTTGATATAATATTCAGATTATTTTTGTCACTTTTTTCACAAGTTGAACTTAGCCATTTTGCGGGCATTGCCTATAACAAAATGAATGTATGGTGTGGATGCCTTGTGTGCGCACTCCTCCTACTAACAGTTTTATACCGATTCTTTCGAAACTTCACAGGCGTTTTGGTCATGGTCTGAAAATATGCATGTGGTTTGGATATAATCCTCAGATTATTTTTTGTAACTCTTGTCGCAAGTTGACCAGTCACCTTTGACATTTTTTGACAAAATCAATAACAAAGTGAATGGCTAGTGGACACCTTATGGTCGCAATTCCCCCTACTGTTTTATACTGATTTTTTGAAACTTCACTGGTGTTTTGGTCATGGTCTGAAGATATGCTTGTAGTCAGAATATATTCCTGAGATCATTTTTTGTCACTTATTTCGCAAGTTGAACTTAGTCATTTTTCTGTTTTGTGTACTTAGTCAATTTAACTTACTCGTTTAATGATAGCTCATATATATTAAAAGACAAACATTAAGTGGCGCGGGGCATTAGTTTGCTGAACTTGCTTGTTTTTTTTTTATTCTGTTACAGGAGGGAATTACCAAGCAATGTACAGAAATAAAGTTTTTTGTACCTAACCAAAAAACCCCATATACTGATAAAACATTGACACAAATAAATCAATTAATATGTTTAATTCAATTATATAAAGAAATTGACTACTTATAAAGTGTAATTCAACATAATTCAAAAATTGTATGTTTAATGAAAGAATTTGTTTGTTACAAGAGTATTTTTGTTATATTTAGTCATTGTTAATGTTTATACTGCTAAATCACGGCAATATGTTTACAAATAACCTAACATACATTTATTTTTGAAGAATTTGGAACATTTACATAATCAAAAATGTACTTCTAAAGTACTGGTTGCTTACACAATCTATAAATTTTATGAGCTTAACATTACATGATATTTGTTCCCTCATGTAACGTTTTAATCCCTCCTATAACGTTACATTAGTGAATGTTACATGAGTGATATATTCACAGTTAAACTGAAAATAAACTAATAATGATTCCATTGACATCTCAGGCGGTCCAAACACCAAGAGAATGTGTATCTAAATATGCCAACAACAAAATTATTTCACCCAAACAATATATCACCGTTACATTAGAGACCATATGCAAAAGTTTCGCACCTAGCTACCTACCTTAAAATAAATAATTCTCGTCAAACAATCACACGTATCACTTTCTACAATGACAGGATATGGATACTCCTCAAACTGGAGTTGGGGAGTAACAGTTATATCTCTGGGATGATACATTACTTTTGTGGAATAGATTTTGTTACAGGAGTGAGTGGAAGGTTGTTATCAAAGTTTAACTGATGTTTTTAATATCTAGTTTTCAGCAAAATACATTATTATATGGTTGAAATACACTTTAAAACATGTAACTATCATCAGCAAAAAGAAACTGGTAAATAATTGCTTTTGTTTCTTCTGAGCTTTAAAAACCAACAAACGTGTCTGGCTACAATGAAAAGGGGTCGTTTTTGGCCTGTTTAAACCTTAAAAACTTATCTTTATAACATCCCTGAGTCAGACAAAAATACACCAACATGGTGTTAAATTCCTCTCAATTTCTTATCCTGGTGAGCCCGGATATATCCTACTTTGGAAAACATGTAGATCTTCTGAGAAACCAACTGATCAGGATCTATACTGTTTTCCAGTCTGACTCTAAAATCAATTGTAAAAACTGAAACCATGCAATGTATATGGTTGAAAATTGGGGGGGGGGGGGGTATAGCTAGAATGTTCAGCAGGGCAGGGGTAAAGAAACTCCTGTATAAGAACGGATGACAAAGCATCCATCCCATAGAACACAAAAAAGCCACACCATAAGGGGCGTAACACTCTCCCTCCACACCCACACCCTCAATGAGGACATAGCAAATAAAAAAATAACAACAAAATCACCGCCTTCAAATGAGACGCTGGTATACACAGACACGGAGCTACTTTAAAAATGTAACTATACCAATATCTTGGTGTCTTTAGCTGGTGTAAATACTAGGGTACTGATATAGTTACTAGGGAACTGATATAATTGCTCAATAACTGGTATGATTAGTATAATCACATTTCCTAAAGTAGCTCCTTATGGCTACAGTAGTAGGCGTATTGGTCCTGGTAATAGTAAAATAGATTATGATATACGTCAGATGTTTCATAGTATAGTTGTCAAGCTAAGGACAACGTAATGCCCTCACTGGAGTTCAGTAAGTCACATATAATCCGCTTTCAGGGGATGAAAAAGGCATGTTTTCAACGACATGCCGTTGGTTGCGATGACTTTTTCTTGCACATTAGATCGGGGTTTCTGCATGCTGTTTTACCTCGAATATACGTGTATATTGCTTCGAGGTTTTACCCATGTGAAAGAATTCTATCTCACATACCGCGTACCAACAAAAATCGAACAGACAAGTGACGTAATTATGTTATGCCGGACAAACCTCTGGATATATTTTTAAATAAATGCGGTATTTTAAGGTGAGAAAGAAAAGAATCCATTATTTGCGTGAGGATAGGATATAAAATTCGTCCCTCTCGATCAACGTTTGTCTTCGCTCGTCAAGCCTCGTGTTGCCAACGGTGATCCTCGGGAGTGGGTTTTTCTATCCCACCATCACCCTCATGATAAATTCTTATAATGTGAAATCAGCTGCTTGCGTAGACGAAATCGCTGATGCCTACGAGTTTTGATTTTCTCGGGGTGGGTGGTTGGGGTGGGGAGGCCCCAAAACTCCCCATAAGAGAGAGGGTCACCCCCTCTCGCGCCCTCCCCTCTCTCGTGCCTTCGGCATTTGATGTTTTTCTCACCCGGACCAATTTACAATCCGCGGGGACGGCCCTGCGAGTTGTCTAGAGATTCGATAACCAGATCGGGTGTACGCCGGGTCTTCAGCTGAGATAAGCTCTACCATTGATTGAGCTAAAACGGGGATTTGTGACACTCACTGATACCCATTTTTCATTGTATCAACTATGATAGGCGAGAACTTGTGACCCAACTCCATTGAGCACTGTAACTTGTGGCAATTAAATATATGATAGTCCACATGTTAACTGGAATCCCATTTTTCGTGTTTAGAATACTTAAGTGTATAAGATGGGTATTGCATCTAGGCATAATTTATAATGAAATTTATATTTGTTTGCACGGCGTTTTAAGGTAAAGGTGTGAATGGGCGCTTGTAAGCGGTTTTATGGTACATCAAGTCTAAGTTGAAAAAGCATTAAATAGTTAAGTTTCACGTGAGTTGTATTCATTTGAAAAATGAATTTCCACGTGAAACTTTAATTGCACGTGACGACAGGTGTATAAAGAGAAGATAGGTTAATATTGAATTATCGAAGCCTTAGCCAGCAGATCGTTCAAACGTGCTTTCATAGATGAGTGAATGGGACATTTATCCGGATACAAGCATTGTTACAACAAGAGGTACAACTGACAGGCGTTTTTCAATGTGGAGAGCCTGGACATTGGAGGTCCTTCCGTTAGCTTAAAGGGCCACTTGGACTAAGAGAGGACTCTAAATGATAAGTATTCTTTTTATAACCAGTGCAATACAGATCTAGGGGAATTCGTTTATCATGACGAAGGCTGATAAGCCAAGCTAGATATTTAACTTGATATTTTATAGTTTCAGCCTGGTCAACACATTTTTATTCAAGGCCGCTCTTTTTTTTTGTTTCAAGCTGTTTCAAAAGTAAAGTACTTGCTGTCCGATACATAAAGGCTATGACAGGTTTGACAATATGGTACTTATGTTTTATAACACGTTAAGTTTTACTTGCGCCGTTAGAGCATTTTAGGTCAGAAATTATTATTTTCGGTATAAGGGAGGCTACTCTTAATATTTTAATCATACGAAGAAGAAAAAGCTTATCTCCCTCTTAGCGCAAGCTTTCGGAAAATGTTAAAATAACTAGATAAAATTGTTTTTTTTCTGAATTTGCATGCTTCACAGGTGGTGTGGCGCTTCTTGTCTGGTGAGATATTGTTTTGGGTTTGACTTCTATTATGACGAACATTATTCTTCTAAAAAGGGTGAGATTCCTGGATACATTGAGCTCTTAAGTTATTCGAGAATAAGTAGCAATTTAGTTCCTAAAAGTAAATTATAATTGCGAGTTGACGTACAATGCACATGATGAACTAAGCATATGCATGTTTTTAGTTTGGTTACCATTGTGTAAAGCAGGATTACAGATAAACCAAACGCTTTGAAGCGTGACTATATTTACAATATTGATATGTTGTTCTAGAAAAAATGGTTTCAGGCATTTATTTACATTTACCATAAAAGCTTTGACATACATATATGTTCCAGCCAGACTGGCTCATTTTACGCATTCTGCATCAATCGTTTTTTCTTTCTATCTTTACTGGTTCGCTCATACATGAGCATTACACCAGGGAAATAGAAAGACCCAAAGGCCATTGGTCAGAGGTCGTGGTACATCTATAGTTATCATAAAAAGCAACTTAAGCGACGCAATAAGAGTATTTTGCACCTTTGTCGCTTAGGGGTATTCAAATATTTGCTAATACATGCAGGTTTCATATTATAGTAAGTAAGTAGTTTAATCACAACTTAAGCATGTACAGCTCATTATAAAGACACATGTAACGGCATATACTTAAGACTTGGTTTGTGTGGATCAACGGCTTGTTGAATTCTGCTATTTCCCAAGAATGGGTGATGAGTTTCTAAAATATCAAAAATAGTAAAGTTTTACTTCTGACATGAATGGGTTCGTCCACATATTGCTTGGATATGGGTTATTTGCTGGTTTGCATAGTAAGCCGTCAATCTAGAGTGAGTGTTCCGCATCTCTAGCTTTAAAAAATTTCTCATTCGTTTGAAATACAACAGTATGTGCTTGGCGCGTTATGTTTGGAGATACATCATTTATAAAGTCGATCTTTAGGGTGATTCCCTATAAGTTAACCTAAGAAAAGGTTGAGATGCCTTTTGGTTGCATCTACTATGGCGATTAATTTCAAATTTGATGAATTTATACTGAACAAGATTGAGCTTAGCGCTTCTTGCTTGAATTTAAATTGTTGTTTTTTGTGAGATTCCCAATGCTATATACCAAGAAAGGGTGAGACGCTTCTTATTAGTTTGAGTATTCTCAGTTTGAGATTAATAAAATAAACTTATGAATTAATACGAAACCAGAATGGACTTGGCGCTTCTTGTTTGGATAGTTGATGTTCATACATGGTCTTCGCGATTCAATCACAGAGTGAGAAGTTTCTTGCTTGTTTTAGCTAGCAATCTCGATTTTGAGATTATTAAAATAAAATTTACGAATTCACATGAAACAAGAATGGGCTTGGCGCTTCTTGTTTGGCGAGACGTAGTTTATACAATGTAGATTGTCTTTGGTCAGACTCCAAAAGTGATTAAACAAGAAATTTGTGTGACGTTTCTTGGTTGTTTAGCATCCTCAGATTTTAGATTATTGTAATGAACTTTTAAAATCTAGCACGAAACAAGAATGGGCTGGGCGCTTCTTGTTTGGCGAGATGAGGTTTATACAATGTAGATTGTCTTTGGGAAGAGTACAAAACTGATTAATCAACAATGGGTGTGACGCTTCTTGGTTTTTTTTTTTAGCATTCTTAGATTTGAGATTATTAAAATGAACTTTTAAGAACCCGTACGAAACAAGGATGGGCTTGGCGCTGCTTGTTTGGCGAGATGAGGTTTATCGAATGTAGATTGTCTTTGGACAGACTCCAAAAGTGATTCACCAAGAATGGGTGTGACGCTTCTTGGTTGTTTAAGCATTTTAAGATTTGAGATTATTAAAATGAATTTTTAAGAACTCGTACGAAACAAGGATGGGCTTGGCGCTTCTTGTTTGCCGAGAAGACTTTGGCCAGACTCCAAAAGTGATTAACCAAGAATGGGTGTAACGCTTCTTGGTTGATTTAGCATTCTCAGATTTGTGATTATTAAAATGAACTTTTATGAACTCGTACGAAACAAGGATGGGCTTCGCGCTTCTTGTTTGGCGAGAAGACTTTGGTCAGACTCCAAAGTGATTAACCAAGAATGGGTGTGACGCTTCTTGGTTGTTTTAGCATTCTAAGATTTGTGATTATTAAAATGAACCTTTAAGAACTCGTACGAAACAAGGATGGCCTTGGCGCTTCTTGTTTGGCGAGAAGACTTTGGCCAGACTCCAAAAGTGATTAACCAAGAATGGGTGTGACGCTTCTTGATTGTTTTAGCATTCTCAGATTTGAGATTATTAAAATAAACTTTTAAGAACTCGTACGAAACAAGGATGGGCTTCGCGCTTCTTGTTTGGCGAGAAGACTTTGGTCTGACTCCAAAGTGATTAACCAAGAATGGGTGTGACGCTTCTTGGTTGTTTTAGCATTCTAAGATTTGTGATTATTAAAATGAACCTTTAAGAACTCGTAAGAAACAAGGATGGGCTTGGCGCTTCTTGTTTGGCGAGAAGACTTTGGTCAAACTCCAAAAGTGATTAACCAAGAATGGGTGTGACGCTTCTTGGTTGTTTAAGCATTCTCAGATTTGAGATTATTAAAATGAACGTTTAAGAATTAGTGCGAAACAAGGATGGGATTGGCGCTTCTTGCTTGGCGATATGTGGTTTACGCAATTTAGAGTGTCTTTGGTCAGATTCAAAGTGATTAACCAAGAATTGGTGTGAGGCTTCTTGGTTGTTTTAGCATTCAAAAATTTAAGATTACTAAAATAAACTTTTAAGAACTAATACGAAACAAGAACGGATTTGGTGCTTCTTGTTTGGTGAGATGTTGTTTATACAATGTGGGTGTGACGCTTCTTGGTTGTTTTAGCATACTCAGACTTGAGGTTATTAAATTAAACTTTGAGAACTCATACGAAACAAGAATGGGCTTGGTGCTTCTTGTTTGACGAGATGAGGTTTATAGATTGTCTTTGGTCAGACTCCAAAGTGATTAACCAAAATTGGGTGTAACGCTTCTTAGTTGTTTTGTCATTCTCAGATTTGAACTAACTAAAATAATCTTTTAAGAACTTGTTCGAAACCATAATGGGCTTGGCGTTTCGTGTTTGGCGAGACGCATTGATCAGACTCCAAAAGTGATTAAACAAGAATGGATGTGACGCTTCTTGGTTGTTTTAGCATTCTAAGATTTGAATTTACTGATATAAACTTTAAAGAACTAATACGAAACAAGAATGGGCTTGGCGTTTCTTGTTTGGCGAGATATGGTTTTTACGATCTAGATTGTTTTTGGTCAGACTCCAAAAGTGATTAATCAAGAACGGGCATGGTAGCGCTTCTTGGTTGTTGTAGCATTCAAAGATTTGAAATTACTAAAATAAATTTAAGAACTTATACGAAACAAGAATGGGCTTGGCGCTTCTCGTTTGGTGAGATGTGATTTATACAATGTAGATTGTCTTTGGTCAGACTCCAAAAATGAATAATCTAGAATGGATGTGACGCTTCTTGGTTGTTTTAGCATTCTCAGACTTGAGGTTATTAAAATAAACTTTTAAGAACTCATACGAAACAAGAATGGGCTTTGCGCTTCTTGCTTGGCCCGATGAGGTTTATAGATTGCCTTTGGGCTGATTCCTAAGTGATTTACCCAGAATGGGTGTGACGCTTCTTGGTTGTTTTAGCATTCTCAGATTTGAGATTACAAAAATAAACTTTTAAGAACTAATATGAGACAAGAATGGGGTTGGCGCTTTTTGTTTGGCGAGATGCGGTTTATAGTTAGTCTTTGTTGAGATTCCAAAGGTGATAGACTAAGAATGTGTGTGACGCTTCTTAGTTGTTTTAGTATTCTCAGTTTTGAGATCAATAAGATTAAATTTATAAATTCATATAAAACAAGAATAGGTTTAGAGCTTCTTAATTGTTGAGATGATGTTAATAGATTGTAATTGGTGTGAATTATATCGTGATAAAACAAGAAAGGGCGTGACGCTTCTTGGTTGCATCTAGGTGTATTTGAATGGAATTATTTAGGAAATTTCATGAGATCACGTGAACAAGAATGTGATTGGTGCTTTTTGTTGGGAGATAATTTTCCATAGATTGTTATTAGTATGATTCCTATTGAAAATTACATGAAATTAAAAAAAAAAAAATAAATAAATAAAGATTTAACCCAAATGGTCACAGAATTTATGGACATGGCGATTGCAGAATGAAACAATTTAGCTAAAAAAAATGCCAAAGGTGCTTAATTCTTCTATGTCAAGCACTGTAATAATGAATGAAGAGGCTGAAAGAATTTTGTCTAAGCCAGTTATTAAAAAAAAGAGAACCTTTTACTCCCCATATGTTGCTAAAAATTGTACAAATGTTTGGTAAAGATGGTAAAAATCTTATTAATTTGAGATTCGTCTTAATGTACATGTTAGGATAGTTTGGATTCCTGAGATATTCTGAATTGGCAAATTTAATACGTTCAGATACCAGGATTTTTCTAGATAGACTAGAATTTTTTTTATCAAGCAAAGCAAAACTGATAAGTTTAAGGAATGCACGTGGATAGTCATATCCCCTACGGGAATCACAGTGTGTCCCAAAACTCATCTTTTGGTTTATATGAAATTAACTAATATTAATGATAATTTAAGTAATTATATTTTTCAGGCAAGTGTTAAACTAAGTCTGGTTGTAAGTTCCGTAAAAGTAGGAAGCTGTCATACACTAGAGCAAGAGAGATTTTGCTGGGAAATTTGGAAAAAGTTGGTTTGCCTGAAGGCAGTTTCGGCTTACACAGCCTCAGATCAGGCGGAGCTACAGCAGCAGGGAACGAAGTTCCTGAGAGATTGATCCAAAAACATGGCAGATGGAAGGTAGAGAGCCCCAAAAACAGGTACATAAACGAGCTTTACCTCAGAAAATGTTGCTAACAAATATGATAAAAGAATACATTTGTATTTTTCATTTATGGCTGTTTATAGCATTTTGGTTGCCCGTTCTTTATTGTCGATCAGCTGGCTGTTGGAACATACTATATTCTTGTTAGTTTTATTTGATTGCAAATAAGAAGCTTCTGAGCATGCGCAGTGAAGATAGGCTAAATGGTCTGAAGAAACTGACAGGTGAATGATGCTTCTTTATATTTTAAGAGGAAATGTAAAACAACGCTGCAATAAAAGATAAATGATTTATGTTCGTATGAGAAGAGTCGAATAAGAACATAATGAAATTTATATTTGTTTGCACGGCGTTTTAAGGTAAAGGTGTGAATGGGCGCTTGTAAGCGGTTTTATGGTACATCAAGTCTAAGTTGAAAAAGCATTAAATAGTTAAGTTTCACGTGAGTTGTATTCATTTGAAAAATGAATTTCCACGTGAAACTTTAATTGCACGTGACGACAGGTGTATAAAGAGAAGATAGGTTAATATTGAATTATCGAAGCCTTAGCCAGCAGATCGTTCAAACGTGCTTTCACCCCACCCACCCACCCACAATTTTGATGAAGCATACACATCATATACTATTTTTAAGCACATATGTTTCTAGAATGATGTTGGAAACATTGGCCAACAGTATTAGAAGCATAATATATACATTAAGTGGTCAATTATTTTATGCGGCATGTTCAATTAATTTATGCCACATTGCATTACAAGTTATATATGAAAAAAAAAATGATTTGCAAATATCATTGGAATATGAAAGAAAGATCTTTCGAGAAATGAGTATGTATTTTTTATGATTTGGAAATTTATTCCTTATATTTAAGCATATACTGACGAACAAATGAAATGCAGTATTTCAGTTTTATCGTGGCCATGTTCATCAAGGAATATATATTAGGGATATTTTACAATATTGGGGTTGATTGAATAGATTAGAATTTGAGTCTAGAAGGGCTAATTAAGCACGAATGCTACCTAATTTCTGGTTTCGTCTATCCCATTGTTGTTAAGTATGAATGTACTATATTTATCACAAGTATTTAGTTCTTTGAGGTGTTTGAAAAGACTGGACATCATAGTCAAATTGGTATGCATTAGAGGCAGGAAGAATTTCATGATAAAGGAATGGAAAGAAGTGGTAGAGATGGCAAGCAGATGGTGAAATTTGCGAATATCTGGAGAAATACAGATTGGCAAGTATAGATTTAAGGAAGATGCACTTAAAGGTAAATATATCTGCGCTTTTATCTTATAATAATAATAAAGTAAAAGCATATAATAAAACTTAAAACAAATGATTATTCTCATGGTTATGGTAAGCAGATGCTCACAAAGTATTTCATACAGATGTACCATGACCTTTGAGTAATGAACTTTGGGTATTTCTATTGCAGACCCCATGTAATAACCCACTTGGACATGAACACCTGTTCTTGTTAAATATTTCATGTTAAAAGAGAAAAGACTTAAAACATTCATTTTAAGAGAACTATGTTTCATATTGTAAGCGTTGTCACGCTTCAAAGTGTTTTGTCTATCCATAGAAATATTATCACGCATAATTTTACATATATTCATTAGAGTCGGTTGCTTCTAATCGAATTAGATTACTGTGTTAACAGCTTACATATATATTCTGATTGAACCATCTGAGTTTATGAGTTTTATTGTAGCTTTTTTCGTAGTAAAGCATAAATAAAATTAAAGCAGTTTATGCTTTATTCAACAAGAGCATCAAGGCATTCCTTTCAGAACTTAGCAGGTTTACAGATTAATTGTAATGGCATCAGTGCATTTCAACCTTTAAGTTAAAAAGGATGTTAAAGTTCAATTGTAGTAGTTACTGTAACAATTTGTTCAAAATTATATATATAAAATAAAAATAAATAAGACTAGAAGACAATACTTGAAGATAATATCAAATCATTTCGTTTACGGGTTTAACTCGTGACAATACTTAAAGATAATATTATATCAGTTCGTTTCAGGTTTAACTTGTAAAGTTCTTCCATTCTTTGGGGGACGGCAAACCAAGATTACGACGGATGGACCTAATATATGGCTGTAGCGGAGCTTCCGAATACTAAACACAAATATGCTATTCTTTTGTCGTGAAATATACAAAATACACGCCGATCAGCTGGCTGTTGGCACATACTATATTCTTGTTAGTTTTATTTGATTGCAAATAAGAAGCTTCTGAGCATGCGCAGTGAAGATAGGCTAAATGGTCTGAAGAAACTGACAGGTGATTGATGCTTCTTTATATTTTAAGAGGAAATGTAAAACAACGCTGCAATAAAATATAAATGATTTATGTTCGTATGAGAAGAGTCGAATAAGAACATAAGTAGATTTATTTCGTTTTCATGGGAAATGCCATGTGACTGAGGATAGACTGTGGTAGTAGATTGCGAAGCCGTCAAGTTGTTGTAAGCAAAACGAATGGTGGCTTCTAATTTATTTTGCTTCGTCTAACTAAAGGTGACAGCAACACACCGGATTGGTGGCAATCGAAAACGTTAATACTATCGACGAGCGTAGATAAAAAATCGTTAGAAACAGCGTTTTCGATTGCAATAAATGGCAATCGAGACACAGTTTATAGCGATTTTGATCCGCATTCGTCGATTGTTGAGAGCGTTTTACGATTGTCGCCTATCCGGTATGAGCAAGTGAATCTGAAATGCAAGTCCGAAAAAAAAACATGCAATCTGTCACAAACCCAATCAAAATTCAGGGGCGGATCCAGGATTTCTGGTAAGGAGGGGTTCATATGCATAAAGGCAAAGGGTTTGCTTTGCTGATTTTATCTCATTTATCTTAAATACCCAATGTAAATGAAATAATTTGGTCTCACTGGGACCAAATTATTTCTTTTTTATAGATATTTAAAAACGGGGGGCGGTGAGGGGGTTCGAGTGAAAACCCCGAACCCCCTCTGGATCCGCCACTGAAATTGGATATACAATAAGAAAGTTACAGCAATCCGGAAATCAAAATTCTGACTGCTAATAAGCCAATGGAGACCGCCATCTTGAATATTTATTTAAGTTCTTGTTAGTTTCAAAAGTCATGAAAATTACGAATTTCGCTGTACCACTTTTTTTTTTATAGAATCGACATTTTCAAAAGAAGAATCATTAAAGTGCAAATAAAGTTTAAACAAATAACTAGTTATTCTGTCTAGGAATCTTTATTTAGGACGTCACACAGCCTAAAAGTAGCTGCCTTCTATAATTTATGCAAACAGCTATGCCTTTCTTTTTTCTTTTTATTTTGATCGGGTTAGGGGCAGATTTCATTGTTAAATAAGGGCTTGCATTTTGCTTTCAGTGATGCCGCCCCTTTTACGTAATTAATGATGCTTACGACATAAGTTCTGATAAGTCAGTAAAAAGTCCGTCGAAACCAGAAGCCAAAATATAATAGGTCGTTCACCTTTATATTAGATTACAGATCTGTCTTTTTGAACTTTTGTTTGAGCTAGAGCATATGAAAGTGGAACGTATTGTTTTTTCTTTCGCATGCTGGGTAATTTTTGAATGTTCTTTTGTCGTCTGTAGATATTTTAAAATATCAAATATCTCAGGAATACCAAACAGTTTGTCAGAAAGTTTGGATCCAGATCAGGTCCGACGTTTGACTTGTGTTCAGACTGTTTTCAAAGGTAATCAGCAGAGGACAATGCCGCCACTATAGAGGGGGAAGAATTAAACGTGAATTCACAGGTGTCCAATAGGAATTCACAGGTGTCCAATAGGGCAAGATCTACTTTCCCTTACCTTTTTGTACTTATCTGAGCCTTCGCTAGTACAAGCCCATCTGACATTCCGGGCATCGGAGATTTGTAGTTGCACAAAAGAAATACCGCGATGCACGTTTCGCGAGAAGATCTGTATTTTGAGTTGTGACTTAGTAAGGCTCAGCAAATCTGCCCAGCTACAGAGACTACTATATCAAAACTCTGCAACAGCGCGTAGCTATACTGCTTTCAAGAGTGCGAAAACATTGGTGCACTGTTCAAACTGCATGGATGCGCATGCGACGGACTCAAGTTTTCTTGTGACGGGGCCATCTTAATGAAATATTTGTTTTCCAAAGCGGCACTGGCTTACAAAAGTATGTTAAAAGATATGTAATCACTTATGGGCCGAAACATGTACTTATTACAATCGGTACATCTATTTTTCAACACTGACTAAATATTTTGAGACGCTGGCTCAACGTCAAATCTCCGCCACGACGTTGAATTGACGTAAAATCAACGTTGCGTTTACATTTGCATAGAAAAGTTGAATCAGTCGATTCAATGTAGTTGAAAATTGGCTTAAACCATTTAAGCCGAATGGGGTTTCCGACTGTTATCAATTGGACGATTCTATTTTGATTTTAAGGGTTGTTAGGTGGTATTTTCATTTTTATTAAATTTTAGTAGAACATTCTATAAGCAAACAGAGGAGACCCTGATCAGACGCCGCGTTCTGATCTGGGTCTGCACTGTTTGCTTCTGTTCCACAAAAAGGACGCTATATGCTTATCGCCATGTGCTTTGTCCTAAGTTTTTGCAAACAGCTTGTGATTTTCTCAAGAAATTATTGAGTTTTTAATATCGACTTAAAAAAAAGTAAAAACAAAATTAAAACAGGGTCGTGTCAACGTTGGACCAGGTGCGATGCAACTTCACACCGACGTTGTTTCGACAGGATGATATCAGTTGATATTTTTGTGAATAGTTGTGAATAGTTTGAAAGAATAATTTGGATATAGTTCCTGAAGATGTGCAAGGGTGGTTTTCTTTATGAATTTTGTGGTAATAGACCTTTCTTTGTAAGTATAAAATAAATACCGTAAAACCTGTCTTAAGCGATCACTTAAAAATAGACAAAATAATGGTCTTAATGGTAGCTTAATGAAGATCGAAAGTCTAGCAGAATGCTCCCCTTGGAGCATTCTGCAATACTTTTGACCTGCATTAAGCAATAATTGGTATTGAAAACCAATTTTCGGTGTTCTTTGTGAGTTTCCGCTTAAGACAGGTTTTACTGCATGCTTGGTGGTCAACCCAATCACGGTTGGCAACTTTGTTTTCCTCTTTAATTGCACGCCGATGGGTCGGACTTCAGACTCTATGATGGTTCCGACTTATAGGGTTATCTATTGATGAGAGGGTAGGGGCCAGATGTTTGGCTGTTTGTCGGGCCCACCGGGGCTTACCTGTTGGATTTCTTTTGCTCCGGTATTCAGTTTTATTTACTGTTGAGTCCTTATCTTTGCTTTGTCTCCTTGTTATATCTTGATTTATATGTTTTAGGAGATGATGCATTGATAAGTCTTTCATGCAAACCAAATATCTATGCGCCTTGATCCACATCTGCATGAAGGGTGAGGTTGGCGCCGTTAAACCGGTTTAAGCCCTCCAGTAAAATATTTTACTGACCGTTCCAAGGCGGTAGTTCTTTTGTGGATCTTTTATGTTTTTGTTCTGTCTTGTGTTTGCTATGTCTTTGTGCGCGTCTGTTTATATGTGCTTTGTGGTCACCTGCTGGGAAAGGGCTGACCTCTTGGCTCTCGTTTGTGGTGTCTAACTGTGAGTTTGTCACTTTCCCATTGGTATCCTGGGTCAGGTGTGGTACTTGATTGTATCGATTCCTGATCTTTGCACCCTTACTTACTTTTACTGTATAACCCTCATTATTTCATCGACTTGGGTGTAACACGGTAGCCTTTCCTCTAGAAAACTTTAATTTTACAAAAGTATATACCTAATACAAAATGATACGCAACAAAATGAAATCTTTAAGTCTGCATTCAGTTTAGTTTTTCGGTTGTTGCTGTACTTCTTTTGTCTGCTGGGTAATTTTTCATGTTTTAGAAAAAGACATTTCAGGAATACCATCAGAGTGTCCAACAGTTTCGATCCAGATTAGACTTTATGTCGGGTCTGATCTGTTTCAAACTATTTGCAGAAGTTATTAGCAGCAATGAGTTAATGGCACACTGACCCTCGAGCTTCAGTTTCAAACTCACAATAAAGCGCTTTGATTGGCTACTTGCGGACACATGTCCGCAAGCAGTCAATCATTGCGCTTTATTTTGAGTTTGAGAATGAACTCAAGTTTTATAACCTTGAGGCATAAAGACACGCTAATAAACATTGCTATTTCTGTGACGCGTATAACTGGACCCATAAACAACCGAGACCCTCTCTAGGGTTTTGGAACAGAGGAATTGGAACTTATTCCAGGGGAACTAGATAACAAGGGGAACCATGAGTACACATACAACATTTATTAACAGGGAAAATAAGAAAACTTTTTAAATATACTATGCACAATAAGTTTAGCAATTTCTTATGTTCGCATCTTTTTTGGCCTCATCTTGGTGCAGTGCCGATCAATTTCAATTGCAATGACCTGAACAGGATCTTAGGAAAATAAAACCACGAAATTTCAGACGCCATCCTTTAAATAGGCATTTGGGGAGAGCAAGAATTGCAGAAGTGGTCAGTAAGCAAAAATCACACCCGTTTTAAGTAATGCTAAAATGATAAGCATGTGATTTTTCGTTTGGTGGTCTTTCATCTTCCTCATGCATCATACGCCTATAAAAACTATTGGTTATGTGACAGATGTGATAGAGATTTCATGCTGAACAAATCAGCTACCATCAATGACTTCAAAACGTAGTCATCATTTGATTAAACTTCTTATGTTAATTAACATTTCAATTCAACAGAGTATCAGTTTACAAAGATATCACAGGCTTACAATGTAACTCATCTTATGGTTGATTAAACCCTCAAGTTACTGAAAAATGGTGTGACGCATTTACGAGATAACGGTGACGTTAGATTTTATCTTTCGGCTCGTGCACTGTAGTAGTGAATATGTTTCATTCGACATTATTTGTCTGAATGTGTTGGAAGGCATCAAACAGTTTTACTTGTTAGTGTGGTTCAAGAAAACCCGACTGGAAACACCGTTAAAAGGCGATAACGTATAAGCATTAGTAAAAACGTCAAATTGTGAAAACTTGTCCTTTATTTCTCTGAGAAAGTTCAGAAAATTGCAGCATTTGCCATGCTTTTTTGATTTTCAGTGACCAAACAATCGTTTGAACATGGTTTCTGCTTCCCCCAATGATCAGAAATACAAACGTTACCCGCTAGTCTTAGAATTAAACGTCACTTCAGCACGGCCGCTGCATTTTGTAATTCTGTTTTTTTTAAATGGAAAATCTTGTCAGATGATCGGCGCTTGTACCTTCATGACAGCAAATGAAACTTGAGATCTGATGTGGATGGGCTCACCCATACAAAACAATTGCTAAATTTATTGTGCATAGCATATAATTAGGAACAAGAGAATACAGCAATAACAAGGGAACAGGTACCCCAGATAAGGCATCAAAACTACTAACCTTCCATATGGGCCTCGACGCGGGAGGAACTGTCTTCGGGGTTTGCAAACAAAAAAGGCGCAGGCCAGCCACTGCATCCGCGCAGACTGATCAGCGCCTTTGTTAATCGCGTTTTATAAAGTATCACATTTAAAGTTACTACAAGCGAAGTTTTATTTTTTCTAGCTAGTCGCTGTAGCTGAGGACACTGGTTAGGAGTCCTGGTTTGTCGGGCTATTTTCAAAGTAATTTATGCGTGTCACTGGAAGCAATATTTTTCTTGACTACATGTAATACGTAATCTTTCAAACTCGTTGATTTCCAGTACCACAATATATAGACATGAAAAACACGTGCAATCAAAATAGGTCCATATAAGCCTGCTCCCTTGGTTAACTAGGAATAGAAAGAGTAGTCAGTCAAAGAGTTTAAACATATGACATACGATATCAGATTGTAGTGTGTGGTTTGCGATATCATCTTGTAGTGTGCGGCTTTGCCAACAGCGTCAAACATTGCATTTGTTTTAACATTTGAAGAACTTATTGCAGGAGATCGAGAAACTGAACCAAGATAGGCCGGAAGTTAGTATATGTTTTGTAGAAACTGTATTGGTATGGGTTTCGTACGGTTTTCTGTGGGTAGCTTTCCTACCATTTGTCATATACATATCTCGCTGCGAGGAGAAAACATTGCCATGGACAAGGTTTCAGCTAGCAAAAACAGTGAGTAAGAGGGTATAAAATTATATAATATTGAGCCAGTGCATGGGATTTCCAACAATGTGGCATTTTGACATGTGTAGACTAGGACGAGCCTCTGCAGCCTCCTTTTAAGCTTCGAAACTCCAAATGGTGTTCAGTCAGTAGCTTAACAATCGTAGAATACTCAAGCGACTAGAAAAGGCTCTGATCAGGCTGCGCGTATGCGCAGGCTGATCTGAGGCTTTGCTGGTCGAACATACCACAATGTTGTAAATCTCATGCACCGGCTCAATTATGCGTTATGGCGTGAGAATTTATTTGAAGAAAAATAATTAATTTGCCAGAGCATGAAAAAAATCAACGTGAGCCATAGGGACTCATTTCAGCTTTGGCACTGACCCAGTCATTGGATGTCCGTCGTGCGTCGTCTGTCGTCAAAAATACTTCAAAGGATATCTCTTCCTAAACTATTCGCTGGATTTCGACCAAGCTTGGCAAGAATGAGCCTTATATGGCCCGTTCAACAGTTGCTCAAATGGTTCCGGTCCGTTGCATATCTAGGTAACATAAGCTCAATGAAAAATTAGAAAAAGTACAATTCTTGTCTGAAACCAAGAGGCATCTATAGAGCCTTGACATTGGTATGTAACATCATCCAGCAGACCTCTGCTGATTTTGTTCAAAGTATGCCCATAGGCCAAAAATTATCACATCCCGGGGTCACACATTTATATAAGCTTATGTAGTTAAAGCATAAAAATGTTCTTGTCTTAAACCATAAAGACTAGAGACTTGATATTTGATATGTGGCATCATCTGTCTTTTTTTTAAGTTATGCCCCTGGGTCAAAAATGGTCCTGTCCCCGAGGTCACATGATTTAAATAGTCTTATATAAGGAAACATAAAAAGCTTCTTGTCTGAAACCACCAGGCGTAGATTCATGATATTTGGCCTTTAGCATCACCTAGTGAATATCTACCAAGTTTGTTCAAATTATAGCCATGGTGCCAAAAATGGCTCCGCCATAGGGGTCACATGTTTTACATAGACTTATATAGTATGAACATAGAACATTCTTAGTCTCTGAAACCAGCATGCCTGGAGCCTTGATATGTGTTATATATATATATGAAGCTTAAACAAAACTCAGATGAGTGATCCAGTAGCTCAATTTGATTTGAAATTAATGCGAATAAAAATGTAGGAGTAAAATATTCCCTCTGGTATATCATTTTGAGAAAAAACTTTCGTAATGGAGTTTTTAACACTGACCTTATGTTTTTTTTCACATTTGACAATCGAAGAAAGTCAGATACGCAGAACCCCCTACATACGTGTATTCCATCAGCAAATTTATCGAATTGGAGTATACTAAACCTCATTTGAGCATATTTGAGTGTAGAGAGGCTTATACTTATATATGTTCTCACAAATTATGGGCACATGAGTATACCATGGAACGGGGTAGACTATAAGAAATACTCTTAGAGTGGGCCATTGAGATATAGAATTTGCACATGCTGTAACCATGGTAACGATTATCTCTTGACAGGTACTAACTGTGGTGCTATTCTGTCTGGAGATTGTCAGAGTTCTATTGCAAGTGTTCCGAAATGGATTCCAGTGTGACGTCACAAAAGATATTCCAGATGCTTCCTTTGTCGCGACGACAATCAAAGCAGCCACCTACGTTAGTATATCTATCCAAAACGATTATCAAATATCTTTTATATTGTACAGCAACACCAAGAGCAACAACAACAACAACAACAAACAAATAAATAAAAAGCAAATACGACCAGGAAATATCACAACAACAGATCACAGACCAACCAATGACCCCCATGGGCGGATCCAGAGGGGAGGACAGGGTGTCCCGACCCCCTTCCTCTCTGGCTATAGAGTTACTTAGCACTACTGGTCTGGATACCCTGGAAAATCACAAAAGCTATCAAACCCGCATTCAATGTTGGGCCATCATCGGCTGGCCAGCGAAACGCCATTTAAATGATAGCCAACTTTTAGCGGTAAGTGGATCCTCTATTCCCCCATCAACTAAAAAACGTTGTCAGAGTTGAACTGGACCTTTCTGGATCCGTGCATGGCCCCAAGGAGACAAAAGCACTGTCTAGGATGCAGACAACAAGTGACACACATACATGTAAACATGGTAAAAGCAAACATAAATTGCCAATACGTGCGTGCGTGCGTGCGTGCGTGCGTGCGTGCGTGTGTGTGTGTGTGTGTGTGTGTGTGTGTGATAATGCTAATATAGAACTGTTGGATTTCTATTGACAATAATTGTCAAAACAATCCAACGAAGTATATGACAAAATTTGATAAGAATGTGGCAATATATTTTTTACCATTTAAAACAGTCAACACGTTGTTGGACAGTTTTATTTGCACTCATATCCCAGGCCAAGCTTAGAAGAACGGTTAACAAACCAGAGTTGTCTGTTACGTTTATATTCGGCTCAGCCGCAAATTTTTGTTTCATCGGAGGTTAAAAAAAGTTCTTTCAATCCACTTTTTGCATGTATTTTGACATTTTATATACTTTATATTGTCTTAAACTAGTTGGTGTTATAGAGTTATGAAAGTAATAACTCGCACATTTATGGTTGAAAGAGGATGTTGTAAGGAGAAAAAAAGAAGTCACCATACTATCATAATATGAGAATTTTTTATCACTGAAGATATCTTCATACTTAAATATTCTTATGTTTTAAAAGGCACAATATATGGAAAATTAGGGCATCAAAATAAATGTTGTAGCGTTCATTTTCGTGGAGTTTTCGGTCGGTAAAATTACAAAATTCTATACAAACTCAAAGAAATGACTCCTTTCACTTGCTATAAATCTCTTTTAAAGGAAAATTTTCGATTCACATGATACATAATGAAAATCTAGACCATCCAACAAATCCAGAGAGCTTTTGGTTGTTATTCTATGTCGTCTGGTTGTAAAGTTATAGAGCTTTATAAATGGTCTCTGAAAATTAGCCAAAATGTCTACGGACAGGACATTAGTTACCTGTTTCAAATACAACTTTGTAAGCCTACATGGTAATTCCTTTTTATGTCTCAAAATGATAGACAAAATAAGTAACATAACCAGAGGATAGAATATACATGACTTGTAAGTTTTTATTTTGTATTCGGAGTGATACTAAATAAAAAATATAAGCAGTATGCAGTTTTTCGTACAATAAGCTTGTTATATGCTTCTGTGTTGCAGACAAACGTGTGTAAACATTTCAACTTTGTTTAAGAGGAATGCTAAGGGACTATATCAAGAGGGCGTTTAGCACTGAACGTCATTGACAAATTATGTTTTTATTTCAAATCAGCACATAAAGGGAGCACAGAGGCTCAGTGGTGGAGTGCTCGGCTCAAGACAGAGGGGTTGTTGGTTCGAGCCTAACCAGCGCCTCTGTGTTGTGTCCTTGAGCAAGACATAAATCCTAGCCAAGTGCTGGTTCAACCCAGGAAGACCCCTCCCGACATAACTGAAAAATTATTGACTGAGGTGTAAAGAATCAAATCAAACTAAATTCGGCGCATAAAATAGTCAAAAATGCTTGAAAAATGCTGGTAAACTGTTTAATTTGAAAAGTACTGTTTGCAACAAAAATTACATAACCATATATCTCAAAATGATCAGAATTCGATATAAATTTCTATACAAAAATGACTGTCTTATTTTTTTGCAGGTTAAATTATCAAGCTATGTCAACTAAAATCTAAACGGCGTCAAAACAACCAAATGTCTACTTTCTTATATATTTCTCAAAATTCAGAGAGTGCTATTTAGCTCAGCACCTTTAACCAAGGCAGATATGTTTAGATTACAATTGGTGTAGTGCGTTGTGAAGTAAATCAAACCAGTAAATAAGTTTGTCAGGATACAAATAAATTTGCCATGTTTCTTGCAGTTTATATTGTGTCAAATGGTCACTCAGTCCAGTCTATAGAGAGCGCAGTGACTCAGTGGTAGAGTGCTTGACTCGAGACCGAGAGGCCGCGGGTTCAAGCCTCACCGGCGTCACTGCGTTGTGGTACTTGATCAAGAACATTTATCCTAGCTTAGTATTGGTTCAACCCAGGAAGACCAGTCCTGTTTCTCTGAAAGATTGTTGATGGGACGTAAAGAATCAAATCAAACAAACAAACAAAAGTCCAGTCCGTAAACACTCTTGTATTTATTGAAGGCTTTGAAATACAATCAGGTATTGAGATACAATCGGGTGCAAGGACTAAGTTCAAATATGAAGTACAAGGATTATTCACAGCAGAAAGGATTAACCAGTCTTTGAATATAAAAACGTCTTGACCTGTCTCGACCGTAAACACAAATGCTTTATGAATACGAAGAGGAGAAACTACCAAAACACTGACTCAATCTACATCAGATTGGTTTATTCTCTGTTTTTAGGTGATTACTTTGAATTACATGTACACCTAGATTTTGTAAAGAAAATATAATTTTGAATTATTTCTCACTAGTTAGAGAGAAATTATACAGTTTTCTTTTTAAAATCTAAGTGTAATTCAAAGTAATTATTTTAGGAAAATTAGAGCAGCTGTCAATGGTACACTTTCTCAAATACCCGCTTTAGTACCTTCGATCTTTACCTTGGTGTCAAGGTTACACAAAGTGTTGCCCAGTACCATGTCACATATGCACCTGCAAAGTTTGAAGTTGCTATGTCAAACGGTTAAGGAGGAGATGCGATATTGCCCAGTACCCTCCAAATCATATGACCTATGCACCTGCAAAATTTGAAGATGCTCTGTCCAACAGTTTAGGGAGAAGATGCATTTACAAGAACGACATTATTTGACCTTTGACCTTGATTTTGGGTTTAAGGTCTTATGAAGTGTTGCCCAGTACCCTCCACATCATGTGATCTATACACCTGCAGTGTTTGAATGTGCTATGTGGAGGGGTTAAGGAGAGACATTTACAAGAAAATGCATTATTTGATCTTTGACCTTGACGGTACGGTTAAGGTCACAGGAAATATTGCCAAGTAGCCTTTTCAACATGTGACCTATGCACTTGTAAAGTTTGAAGTAAATACATTGTACATCTAATGGTTTAGGAGGTAATGAATTTACAAAAAAAATACATTATTTGACCTTTGACCTTGACCCCAATGGCAATGTCACACAAAAGTTTGCTCAATTACCTCTACATTATGTGATCTATGCACCTGCAAAGTTTGCAGTTGCTTCAATCAATGGTTTGGGAGGAGATGCATTTACAAGAAACGTGATGGACAGACCGATGCACGCACACACAGGCAGACGATTGACGGGCTTATTAAAAATAAATATACTCTTTTTTTCTAAAGAAAAAAAACCGGTATAATAAACAGATTTAATTCAGAGTAAACCAATACTAGTGTAATTTTGCTTCTAAATACTCATTTAAATATTAATGTCTACGGACAGGACGTGTCTACGGACAGGACATTTTTTGCATTCAGAGACTCCTTGATCCTTTCTGATGCAATCAATCTTTCTATTTCATATCTTAGCTAAGTGCTGACACCCACTTGTATCACACACACAAACATGACCTTAATCTTTCAAAGTCTTCAATAAAAAACAAGGGCGTCTACGGACTGGACATTTCTTTGGACCATTTTACACCATACCAGCCGAATGAAAACTGTAAATTAATTTGTTTCCCGAGATACTTAATGTTATACAAACTCACTAGCTGGTATGTTAAACTTCACAATTCACTTAATCAATTGTATTTTAAACTTGTTTGCTACGATTAAAGGTGCTGTGCGATCTGTCACTTCCTAAATTTGAAAAATATATATCAAAGTAGGCATTTGGTCTTTTAGATGCCATTTAGGTACTAAATGACACAGCTTGATAATTTAACCATCAAAAGAAAGTGGATAGTCTGTATTATACAGAAACTGATATCATTACATGTACTTTTAAAGAAATGGACATGAAATTTTTTGTTAAAAACAGTTCTTTTCCTAATGAAACAGCATAACAGTATTTTTCAAGCATTTTTTTTACCATTGTATGTTTGATGTGAAAAACCTGTTCTGCCAATGATGTCAAATGCTATTTGTCCTCTTAAAACAGTCTCTTAGCACTTCTCTGAAACAAAAATAAAGTGTTTTCACACTATTGTCTGTATCACAGGAGCATACAACAAGTTGATGGTACAAAAAGTGCATCTGATTGTGGCTGAGCCGAATGGAAGCGAATACGAATACCGAAGGAAGCCTAAAACTACAGCTGTATTCGTTCACATATGTCTACCCTATCGAGCAGTAGCTATATTCGAAGCATTACCATGTTTTTAGCCCAGCACGCCAATACAGGGACCTGTCTACTTTAAAACACTTTTATTACGCGTATATTTTTATTTGGCATTATTGGCGGTAAAAACAAAAATCGCCAAAAAATATGAGATAGCTAAATGAAGTTTTGAATTCACTTACACATCAATAAGCAATAAATGGACACACACATTGCAGGTGGTACATGTATCGTTAAAATCAACTTTCGAATGGTGGAGTAAGGGAAACCACGTCTTAAAAGGGCTACTATCAACGGAAAGAACGAATATGCTCCCAATATGGAGCATATTCTCTCCTTAAAAAGTACCCCCCCCCCCCCGTGAGAATAGATAACAACCTTAATGGAAATTGAGTCGAGAAACCGCTAAAACTAAACTATGCCAGTCTTTTAAAATCATCAAAGGATCATTGACGGTTTGGGCCTTATACGCCTATTTTTCTGATTCACAGAACGCTGCTTTTGAGCTTCTAGTGTGGTGCATGTAGTATCCGTGCAATAGATGAATCTAATGACAAGTGCCAGCTAGCAAAATATTTTCGAAATTCCTACGCAAACGAGAGTTATGGCGGGTAGAAAGGGGAGGGGGTCTGAAATTTCATGAAAATAAAAAGTGCTTTAAAAAGTGATTTCTGCACGTTTTCTTGATTTATTTGGTAGGCATGGTGATATCTATTGATTATACCATATGCAGAGTATTAACGAATCGCGATAATTAATGAAGTTGTTTTAAAAAAAATATGTTTTGTAATAAAATGATTTTGGGGAGATAATTTAGAAGTTACCTGTACATTTTTGACTACATGTACCGTAAATAATACAAAACTGAAAACTCAGCAAAAGAAATAAATATTTTTGAAGGAATGAAAGTGTCCCATTTAGCATTGGAAAGTAAAACTGATTCTAACTAGATCCTTTGAATATTACTTTTGCTTTGTTTAAAGGGCATAGCATGTTGAATGTATTTAAAGTGTCCGAATATTTATGGTATACATATGCATGTATATCCCTATAGGAGACAATATATTGAACACTAAAGTATTTACCTGTTATAACTCTTTGCATGCCAGTGGATAATTTTGTCGTTTGCCAAAAGCCTTTTGCAAACAATTTGAACCGAGATGAAGACCAACAGAATGTCCGTTCTGATCTGGATCCAAACTGTTTGACACTCTGATGGTGGTCCTGGGTGGTTTATTTTTAAAAACTTTATTTTGAAGAAAGTCAGCAGACGAAAATAAAAACATGAACAATTCCCTAGCATGCAAATAGATAAGTACAGGACGTTTGCAAAATAATGTGTCATTTAATAACAGTGAGATTTTTTCTTATGAAAAATGCATAAAACCTTGCTAATTCTACTTTTAATCTTTAAGTACTTTATATTAAACTAGCACAGAATACAAAGCAATTTAGGAGGTTGGTTCTAGAGAATTTCATTACTGTCATTGATTTCTTATTTGGTAGAAAAGGCATTTTATGGGCTTAGGCCCTGGGTTTTTGGGCTGCTGAACATCTTTCCCCCCCTTGTGCCAGCAAGTCACTTTCATACAATGTGTAAAATATGTTAACACATATACATGCAAAAGCTTTTGCTGGCACACGGGTGGGGGGGGGAATGATATTTTAAAAAATATTTTCGGATTTCTTTATATCGTAATGTAAAACTGATTGTTCTACCCAAAATTTTACAGCTTTGAAGCATTAAATATCGAAAACGGATTTCACAGCCATAAAGTACTCAGGTCAGGGTAGCTTCAAGGGGAAGAAAGGGACAATTGACAAACTTTTATTTTTACTGATAACCATAGGCATTTACCCATAGCAAGTGTCAATGATCCTTTTGATGCAAGGAATAGTAAGTGTTTTACAGTATGGTAATGGCGTGTGACACCGATATGTATTGGTTATTTCAGATCTTAATCGTCATTACTGAACAGTTAATGAGACGTAAAGGTGTGAAAACTTCTGGTGTCCCATTCGTCTTCTGGGGTCTACTCGGAATATCTTCTATTTTGCCATTGTATGTGACGGCTCATGAGAAGGTGAGTGTCAGTAAATGAGACTTAAAGGTGTGAAAACTTCTGGTGTCTCATTTGTCTTCTGGGGTCTACTCGGAATATCTTCTATTTTGCCATTGTATGTGGCGGCCAAAGAGAAGGTGAGTGTCAGTCAATGAGACGTAAAGGTGTGAAAACTTCTGGTGTCTCATTTGTCTTCTGGGGTCTACTCGGAATATCTTCTATTTTGCCATTGTATGTGGCGGCCAAAGAGAAGGTGAGTGTCAGTCAATGAGACGTAAAGGTGTGAAAACTTCTGGTGTCTCATTTGTCTTCTGGGGTCTACTCGGAATATCTTCTATTTTGCCATTGTATGTGGCGGCCAAAGAGAAGGTGAGTGTCAGTCAATGAGACGTAAAGGTGTGAAAACTTCTGGTGTCTCATTTGTCTTCTGGGGTCTACTAGGAATATCTTCTATTTTGCCATTGTATGTGGCGGCCAAAGAGAAGGTGAGTGTCAGTCAATGAGACGTAAAGGTGTGAAAACTTCTGGTGTCTCATTTGTCTTCTGGGGTCTACTAGGAATATCTTCCGTTTTTGCCATTGTATGTGGCGGCCCAAGAGAAGGTGAGTGTCAGTCAATGAGACGTAAAGGTGTGAAAACTTCTGGTGTCTCATTTGTCTTCTGGGGTCTACTTGGAATATCGCCTGTTTTGCCATTGTATGTGGCGGCCCAAGAGAAGGTGAGTGTCAGTTAATGAGACGTAAAGGTGTGAAAACTTCTGGTGTCTCATTTGTCTTCTGGGGTCTACTAGGAATATCTTCCGTTTTTGCCATTGTATGTGGCGGCCAAAGAGAAGGTGAGTTTCGTTGAGTTATTTATCATGTTTATATATGTAACCGCAAAAAGTGAAATTCAAATCTGTTCAAAAAAACATGAATTAGGTCTCGTATAGGTCAAGAATGGTAACAAAATTACTTTCGGATTTGCTATGCCTAATGATAAAAAGACAAGTTTGACACTCGATTTGATTACTCAAATTTATAGGGTCACTAGAATGATTGGATTCTATACTTTGTAACAGAAAACGCAGGAAAAAGCTAGAAAACGCTAACACACAGACAATATAGCAAACATGCCGGTCTTTCTAGTGACCGAAATTTTATGTGGTTAAAGTAATCTACACTATCTCTTATTATACGAATAATCTGCTCAACTAAAGTTTAGCACAGATAAATAAAACTTGATTTTTATTTGAGCAAACGGCTTAAAGTTATAAAATATCTGTTGAAATGATGGTTTGATATTTGATAAAGTTGAGGAAAGCAATTGGTGTGTACTTTAATTGGATTTCTACTGCATCGTTCAATACTTTAAACAAGAGAGGGGTCAAAAACGTGTTTCAACTGCATTATTGGCTATACAAAATTGATACAGCATCGGTTTATTAAGTCCTTTGTTTTCCAGCTTGGTCGAATCAGCCAGTCTGAAAAAAAAAAATAAAGATCGTCTCCATTAACCATTTGAAGCAAAAGTTGAGTCTTGAAAACAACTAAGGTCGTTGTTATAATGACGTTTACACGCCAAAACACGCCAAAAACAGTACTGTTTTCGTTGTGTAGGCATGCTTAATTGAAAGGGTTTTCGTGTTTAAGAGGATGCCAAAACAGAGAAAATTAAGGGTAAGGCACGTTTAAAAAATTTTGTCCCTGGGTATTTAATTCATAAAAAAGTGACGTAAATCTGAAGTTGAGACTAAATGTAGGCGGTAACGCTATCTAAAGGAGACGTTTTCAAAGGATCAACTAACACAAATGTTTCAGGCGCTTGTCCCACTCTAGCATCAAAAAGATTACTTGACCGCTGGATTCAATTCGCTGAAAAGTCGTCATAATGGAACGGTAAAACGTAGCATAAACGGGTATCAAACCTTGATGTTTTTAACGTTTTTCATCATTTAGACCCTTTTGCTTTACATTAGAATCAAAAGTTTTAATTTTTGGTGTAGACGTGTATCATTTACATGCCCATGACATCAAATTTAACGTCAATTCACTGATGCCAAACCAGATTACCTTTTGTCTGGCGGACACGAAAAAATATAAGTTTTAAGATCCCCATACATGTTGATAGCATCAAATAAACAGTTTCATGTTCATTCAAAGTGAGGCATCATATTAGAATCCGTGCTAAACTTTAGTTGAGCTGTGTATGTTTTCCAGTTTGTTTGTTGCGATGCGTTTGGGATGCTTTATTGTTGTACATATCACACGAATACAGGTTAGAATTTCCAATTTGAGATTTACTTCAGTTTCTGCAGATTGTTTTCATCTTAACGATCGGAACAAAATCCTTATGAAATTCCACATCCTGCATTATTTCATCTGTTTCTTCCATGATTGCCAAAGTAATTGTTTGGGGATTTTCGGTATACTTAGGGTCAAGAGGAGAAAAGCATTTGCCAAACTTTATCACTTCGACAAAATAATGAACAGCAATACACCATGCTTATCAAGCCCTAGAGAGAAAGAGGTTTACCGGCTGCATCTTATATGACATAAATTTCTTGAATTTGCCATACACATGTATGGCAATCATACCTTTCAGACATGGTGTAGTACAAGTACTCTGACTGCAGTTTCGTTTGGCCTGATCTGGATACAAGTGTTTTTCCGGTGCTTTGCTGATTCTTATAAGAGGGATCAATCATACGTCGAGATAGGGCAGGTATTTGATTTACACATTTATTTGAGTCCAAATGCAGTAAAGCGTTTTGGTAATGAATGTCTGTGACGCTTTTAGAAAATGCTTTTCAAAGTTTTTGATATTGAAACTTATGCCAAAAACTTATTCCTATTACAGAAGTTACCAAGTTTGAAACACAGCATCGCAAAACGAATTATTTGTGTAATGTCAATAGAGAGGAGCAGACCTATTCAGAAGAGGACCCCAATTAATTGCAAATTCAAATTCAACTCGTGTATCATAAATTTTAGATGTAGCTATGCCATTTGATAGGTACAAGTCCAATTCCATAATTTGTTTGGAAATTAAAACACTGCTTGAATTAACTGGATTTCATATGGATAAAGCTGACACGCCATTGTTTAAAGCTTTTCTAACATGTGCGGATCCAGAAAGTTTTGTCAGAGGGGGTCTAACTGATCTCTGACAAGTTGTTTTGATAAATTGATTGAACGTTTGCTTTATAGCTTTGTGATCTTCCAGAGTATTTGGGCCTAAGGAACCCTATAGCTTTGTAATTTTTCAGGGTGGGGGTCCGGACCGCCTGCCTCCCGACCCCCCTCCGTATCCACGCATGTCTAATTGCTGTTGTTTGTTTCTTTTATCTTTTTTGATAGGAACCATGCCCAGAAGAGAATGCGTCAGTGTTGAACAGAGTTACATACAACTGGCTGACTCCGTAAGTTAAAGTATTCAAACAAGAAGAATACGTTTGGGATATGTTGACAGCTATCAACCATTGTGACAAGCAAATGGGCCAGCTCATGAGATATTGTTACTAATACGAGGATGGGATCAAAAGTAAAGCCACTGGCTAATTTTCACCGCAACTGTTGGCGGGAAGATAAAACCCACGCCTTGTATGTGTTCTCCATTCTCTCACCTTTCAATCGATGTATCATCTGCACATGTAGACACAATTTCTCTCGTGAAATTTACTTTTGCACAAACTCTACTCATAGACGTTTAAGCAAAATGGTTGGGAGAAGTGTTGAAAATGAGATCGTAATCAGGGCTGACATTAAGACTCGCGCATTACTTAGCAGAGGTTCAACGGACATTTATGCTGACATATGTACTGTTTATGTTAATAATTCAATGTCATTTTTCACAGTTTGCAGACAGGTTAGGGATTTCAGTGCAGGCGTAGGGTCTGTTACAAGTGCTCTAAAATATTGTAGATCTAAATCTGCAAGTAGTCCAAAGATTGTTATAAAAAATTATATAGTAAAATCAGACGCAAAGATATACTTCTCAGCAGATTGCGGACATGGTTGGCATTTCAAAGCATTTGCACTGCACTTTTGGCGAAATATTTTGAAAATGAAGAAGTAAAAGCACTTGGTGGGCCCCACATTTGCTCAATGAGGAGCAAAAATACACGCATGTTAGGACGGCGCGCAAACTGTTAAAACGATTACCAAGATATGATCAGAAATTATTTATGAATGTAGTAACATATGATGAGTCTTGGATGCACTATTTCGAACCGAATACAAGGTTTTACAGGAACAAAGTTCTTAGAAAATATGTCAAATTCTACCAGAAATGTTGACCGAAGATAGGCATCTGTGGTATTTATTTGTAACATGGCAATGCTTAAGTCACACGGCCGGAAGTGTGGCGTCGCTTTTGGAAAGAACAGGGGGTCTATGTTCTAGAACATTCACCCTATTCCCCTGATCTAGTCCCCAGTGACTTCTTTCTCTTCCCTCGCCTCAAGAAAAATCTTGCTGGCAGAAATATACCTCCCGCCAAAAGTTAGGTGTCTCCATATTAAACCTCCTTAGAGGTATACCCCAAAAAGACTGTGAGAAAGTCTTCAAGGATTGAATTAAAAATTTGAAAATTTGTGTATCTGTGCAGGGATGGTATTTTGACAATTTGAAATAAACAAAATTGCAATCCCACCTTTAGTTGTCATTTAACATTATTGGTTGCATTACTTTTGATCCCGCACTCGTATACTAGTCAAAAGTTCTAACCGACCAAGTGTGTTTTTACCGATTTTCTGAAAAGCCGTAAGCGCTATATCAATTTCATTTGCACTACCTAATAGGCCATCCTATCAGTATTGATTCCTGAAAACGGCTTAGCAAAATTAATTAAATTGTATCCGGGAGGCTTTGCCAAATACACATACCATCAATTTCAAAATTCACAAGAATCAGCATTGGTTGGTGGGGTAATTTTTGACACTTTGGCCAATGACAACGAGTCTAATACAGATGAAGTGTTCATTTCAGCATTTTAGTGTTCAGTATGAGTTTGGCTATTGGAATGAAAACGTTTTGCGTGTGAAAGAGGATTATGACTCATAAATTGTGCAAAATATGCGAATTTTGAAAATCGGGGTACCACTATTCACATTGGCATGCTGCATGTACTGTTGAACATTTTGTCAATATCTTTACTGTCTAGGGTACATGATAAGTCTGGATATTTCGAGATCTAAAAAGAGTAGTCATATCATTTTACGTCAGGAAGAAAATTGATAAAATGCAGTTGGCTAGTATATGTACAAATCTAATGTTATTTTCATACTTATATTTACACATCTAATGAGATACTGTTACGTATGTGTACACATCTAATTAGATGCTTTTACTTATATAACACATCTAATGAGATACTGTTACTCATGTGCACACATCTAATGAAATGCTTTTATTACATCTTTAAATCTAATAGAATACAGTTACTTGTGTGTACACATCAAATACGATATTGTTACTAATGTGTACATATCTAATGATATAATATTACTTATGTGTACACACCTAATGAAATACTGTTACTTATGTGTACACATTTAATGAGATACTGCCACTAATATGTACACAACTAATGCGATACCGTCACGAATATGTACACATCTAATGAGATACTGTTACTTATGTGTACATATCTAATGATACAATGTCACTAATGTGTACAAATATAATCAAATATTGATTTGATTTTATGTGTACACATCTAATGAGATATTGTTACTTATGTGCACACATCAAATGAGATACTGTTTCTTATATGTACACATAATATGATACTGCTACTTACATGTACACATCTTATGAGATACTGTTACCTCCAAACTGTGTGCATGCTACCATAGAAGACCTTGGCGAGACAGCGTAGATGAACCTACGCTGCTTTCGCATATATTGATTGCCAAATTCACATGTACTGGCTCATTAATGTCATAGTGCTGATATCATTATTAAATATTGAAACATATTAACTTCATTATAGTTTTATGCACCCAACTTAAATAATACTGAGCATGCGCAGATCCAGTAAGTTGTGTCAGAGGGGGTCTTACTCAACTTGCTTCTTTTTTTAGTTGATGAGGGGAGGGGAGAGATGATCCAAATACCACTTAAAGCAGGCCATCATCGGCTTGCCAGTGAAACACTATTTAAATGGCGTTTCACTGGCGGGCAGATAATGGCCCATCATTGAACGCTGGCTTGGTAGCCTTGTTATCTTCCAGGGGATCCACGCCTGTATTGCTAAGGAATCCTATAGCTTTGTAATATTTCAATGGGGGAGGGGGGAAGAAGCGTTCGGATCCCCTGTTCCCCACCCCCTCTTGAACCGCGCATGCTGAGGAAGCATATTGGTTTTGACTTGTTCGTATTTGCTTCTGTTGTTCTATTCATCAGTCTATCGGACATCAATACCCTGCTGACAGGATATCCTGACCATTGTAATAACTTGGTAGGCTGATAAAAGAAGATGACTGCATAACTTGTTTACTTTGCAAAGAATCGGAAAATATGACCTTGGTTATCCCTTGTTAGATGCAGAGTACCGCCCTTATGAACTTGCATGCAATTGGGGCACAGTGTTTTACAAACACCATTTCTAAATATGTTTTGTTTCTTGGAAATTTTATTTTCACTCTGTACTTGTATAAACAAATGGTGTTACATTTTGTCTAACTGAAATGATCCTGAAGATCAACACAAAAAAAAAAGATTGCTATAGAGAGATCAAATAAATCAGTCAATTATGTCATATGTCATAAAATGCCAAAAAATGAGCCCCTAAGAGAATGACCAAAACTCTGACAGACACTGCTCTACATTGTGTGCCTTTTATCTGCATTAAAGAGACAACACAATAAAGACGGTTTAAAAAGCACTGATATAGGTAGCGGATGATGCAGTACACGTCGTATATGGAGTTCTTTGTGTCAGCCTTCGAGTTAATAAAACAAAAACACCAGCGTAAAATTGCGAATCGGTTTAAACATGTGTTATGGGTACTCAAAAGAACTGTCTCATTGAGACGGTTCTTTTGAGTACCCACAACATATGTTTTGGTTGAGAAATAAGAAAAATAATTTTCAGTTACGCACTATTATCTGGGGGCCTGACTGGCGACGAACTAGATTGTTTCTTTTTCAGCCTTGTTGTTAAATGTTACAAAGAAACTATAACAAGTAAAGCACTATGGAATCAGACAAAGCGATTGAGGTCAAGTCGTCTTGTGCCTAGATTTCTACACAACTGGAACCAGGTGCAACAAGACCTTCTCAAAACTAGGTAGTGGAAATATTTTTTATTAAACTATACCAAACAAAACGTTCAGCACAAAGTGCAACTCATTAATTTTCAGAAATATTACAAGTGATTGGACAATTTCGTTTACAACGGTTCAATCAAAAACCTGCCTGTTACTGCTGCATTGCATATCCTTCTTAACAACATGAACAAGGGGTCAAAACTGTGTACAAGAAATTAGTTATAAACCAGTTGGGGGTCTAAATAACTTAAGATAATGCCACACTGATTGGCATGTGTTCAAAAAGTTACGTTCTTTTTATATTTAGCTTAAAAGTAATATTTCACGACCAAAAAAACACACATCACCTTACTGAATTTTTAAAACGTTATTCGAATTTAAAAGTTGAAAATTCGGATTTAAAAAACACACAAAAAACAGTTGATCATACTGTAAACTATTGAACAAGAAAAACAACATGTTTTTTTTTGCAGAGCATACTCTACTTAATATTGACTAATAAATGACAATCTGTCTTTCCCTGGTAAATTAGCTGCTGAGGCAGTATTTCAGGCAGTTGTAGTACAGGCCAGCAGTGCAGTCATTTGCCTTTTGTCATGCAGTTAAGCATCTGACACTTGTTTACTGCATTTTCTCTATGTATTAAGGCAGACGGAATTGGAATCATTCTGATCCTAGTTTATGATCAGGGAATCTAGTGTATTATGACCTGTCGCAAAGGTGTCAATCCGTTTAAGATATTCAGATTTTATACTAACAAATCATAAGGGAAGTGTTTAATGTCTTAATACATTTGTCTTGTGCCAGGCACATGCGTTTCGTAAGGTAAACTGCCCATGCTTTCATTTAGGTGATTGGGCCTTTATTTTTTTAGCAAGATGAGTTATGTCCTTGGCAATTAAAATTATTTTGCACCAGAAATGAGTATTCTGCTTGAGACAATACCTCAGATCTGTCTTAATTTATGAATATAAGATAGTAATAAACTCACAGTATTTGCCCAGTTTGATAATTAACTCACACTATTTGCCCAGTTTAATAATAAACTCACACTATTTGCCCAGTTTAAACTGAGCAAAAAGTGTGAGTTTATTACAGTCTAAATTTGGTCTAAAATAGGGTGATTCTCGAAGCGAAACAGTTGGATACTGCTAAAATTCCATGCTGAGTCCTCATGGTCGCTAATAAGCAACCTTAAATCCAAAGACCATATTTTCGTTAAAATAATCTCCAACACAGATCTAAAGAGTCTAGCTGGTATAGAATTGTCATATCTATGGTATAACGTGCAATCTTGTTTCTGGTGAATAATCTCCCTATTCCTTTCATTTCCATTTATGAGAGCCTGATAAATGCAATTCCTTTAGCACATATAAATTCGCTGATTTTATTATCTTAATTTTTTATCGATATTGAAGGTGTTTACATTGTTAGACAGATCTGTGTGGACAAAAACTTATTTCATTACATAAATGTTGAAAGTGAGTGATTGTTTCTTTGGGGGGACTAAAAAGAGTCAAACACAATACCATGCCAGTTAAAGTCGGCATGCAAATGAACCACTTTTCCATGCACTACAACTTCTGACCCAAAGAAAACTACAAACTTTAGTATGAAATATGGAAAATTTCAACCAACAGAAATGATCGTCTACATGAATACTTGCTCACAAATTCAAGAACTGACAGATAATTTGAAAATAAAGATAAAATTCTGAATAAAGATCATAAAGAATCTGAATCTACAGGATTCCAAATGATCCCAAAAGTGTGCCTGCCTTTTAACGACGTTTCACAGCTTCCTTTAGTCATCACGTTCAGTTTGGTGTAAAAAGTGAGATGATGATCTCCCAGCTGTGCTCAGATGACCTAGATAAAGCACAACCATAAAACATAGGCTCATAGGGAGACGTGTACCAAAGCGTAATAAAACTCATGAATTAGGGCGTCAATAGTACACATTGGGTAACTTTGGCTTAACATTTGATGTATTTTAGGTTGGCTACACCATCACCAAAAGACCCAGAAAAAACACCATTGTTGTCAAAAAAGAAAAACAACAGAACAACTCAAGACTCTAATTCTTGTCACGATCTTAAGCCATCTTTATTCAAGGTATGGACATGATGGATGGTGAAATCTATTTAACTTTTTGTTATTTTTAAAATACCTTATACATATCAATATTGTATTGTGCATATGTCAAAAACAAGGGAGTATGACAAGGAATGACACAATCACAGGTCACAGACAAACCCACGGTATTGCAAGTAAGAGGTAAAGAACACTGACAGCCAAACGACAGCAAGAATATAATTCTTCATTCCAATACCATTGATTTTATTGTGTGTATATATGTTTCGCATATAGGGTTTTCTTTGTTTGCTAAAGGACCCGTTTAGAGGTTTCTGGTTCGTAAAGGGTTAATTGAGGCTATCAACCAAGGCGTTTATTCCATTATTTACTGTTGAGACTTAATAAATCAAAATTTCTTGCACACCATATAAGGATATCTAGTATCTTAGCCAGGCTGTCAAGTAAGGGTTGAACATTGGTAGTATTCGAACTCATGCACATAGTCATCAAGTGACGTCATCTACTACATTTATTATATCATGTTACACGTATATATATTACACCATTTAATAAGCACTCTGATGGTGATGACTTATTTGCAAATCTATGAGTCTTTAATATATTAGCAAAACAGTCCCAAACTTGAAAATATACATGAATACATATATGTATGAGCACCAATGTCAAAAAAAATTAAGATATCCACCAACTGTAATTGTTTTCACACTTGTTTTACAAAAATGGTAATTACAAAATTTGCTCCTCAGTAAAACTTGGGGTAGGTTTATATAATATAGATAATAGATAATGTTGCGCAATATGTACAAGATAGAAAAAACAAACGTTGCTTTTTTCTATTTGTCAGTTAAGTATGTAAGTATATCAAAGTCTAAAACGCTTGAAAATACAATGCGCAGTTGTTGTTAAAGAAATTGATGATAGTCACAATTACAATTTTTGAATTGAAATTAATTTCCAAAGGAATATTTAGTTTAAGCAATGCAAATAACACCATAGGAAGCTCTCTTTCTGTTCTAAAAGCTTTTATATGTAGCAAATGCATCCAGTATGCAGACTATAAGTGTAATTTAAATAATTATATAGTTTAATGTCTTTTTTATGCAGCTAAAACTTTCAATTTACTTATTCTTATTAACATAGATGTATGTAATAGGCTGTCACAGACTAACACCCTGATTTAAAGAATTCAAACATCTCTTATTTGACGCAGCTTTGATTGTTTGTTAAGATAGGATATGTCTGCGAAATTCCCTGAGGGGGGTTGGGGTGGAGGCTAAAATGCACAGGCATTTTCAGCCATCAATCTATGTTTATTGTGTTCATCAGAGCACTGTAATGCCTAAACTAAAAAAAAAAGTTTGCTTGCCGTTTCCTACCTACCCAGCAATTTACCCCCTCCCCTAACCAAACATTTTTATGGTCTCAGAATTCAGAATTTTCTTTTCATCGCTGTCCACTAAGCAACAAAAACATAAATTCTATGTTTCATTTATAAAACTTCTATAAATGATAAATTCTGAACCTTTTTGTGACACTCATTGGCTAAAAAAGATAGCCAGATAAAAGGGTTTTTTTTAATATTCTTTTTGCATAAAACCTCCCAGAAGGAAGTTGAAAACCAAAATTTATTTTAAGTATAACCTAAGTCATCACTGGCTTGCCTGCACCACCAATCATCAACGATTAACATTTGCTTCTTGTGGAAAATGAAGTCATCAAACTGATTTGTGCATTTTGTTTCATAATGGTATCTTTAAAGGTAAAACGCTATTTATACTGAGCAAAAAAAACGTCACATACATTGCCCCTAGAATTATTACTCCAAAACGATACCTTAGAGAAATAGTATGCATTTTCATTGCTTGGCAGACATCAGGCAGTCTTTTAAACTAAGTAATTTTCCTGATCCATCATGGCAGAAAAATCGAACAGCGACTGAAAACGTAACAAACAGCGAAAAACATGCAACGCACATGCACAAGGACATTAATTTTCATTTTTTCATAATCTGCAAATAGTCATCAATCAAAACGGTATGACCACTATGTCATTTAATTCACAGTTTAAAGAAATTAAAGGTCAAACATTTTATCTTTTTGAAACTTATCTCCCTTGCAATTAAACATATAGCGTTTCTTCACTCATAAATTATCTGCACATTTCGGTGATTTTTTTCAATGCCAAGTTAAGGAAATCATTCGTTCAACTTCAGACGATGCTTTCCTGCCAATTGGTTTAACCAAAGTTATCCGTTGCTTACAGAACATCACTTTACTTTCTCTATGGGATCTTCAATGCATTCTGAGAAAGCATGTCTGCATGCCTGGTTGTAAACCCAATTACGGTTTATAGCTATGGTTTCCTCTTTAATTGCATGATGGTGGGTCAGGCCTCAGACTCAATGACGACCCTGACGCAAAGCTTAGATCGGTGGGCTGGTGCCTGATGCTTGGCTTTAGCTGGGCCCACCGTGGTTCATTTGAGGTTTTCTTTAGCTCTGACTTTCCGTGAGTCGCGAGCCCTCATAGTGCATTAATTTGATTATATTGTTTCTCTTTGATGATACATTGCAATAGTTAGGAATCCTCCACGCGAGCTTAACATTTTGTGTGCTTCAACAAAAGCAGAATCTAGGGCGAAGGTTTGGTACCAGTAAAACGCATTTAACCCCCAGTGGCTTTGGCTGCTGTCCGTTCTAAGGTGGTGGTTCTGTTGTTGTTGATTCATTGTTGAGTGTTACTCCCATTGTGGGATTCTGTAATTATTCTATGTTTTGTGCGTTACTTTGTGTACATTTCTAGTTTTGCAATCATCTTGATGGGGAAGAGAGAGCTGGTTGTTTTGCTTTGTTTGTCTTCCTGTTGTCTCGTGATTGCTGTGTGGCTCTTCCTCACGATGCCACGGGTTTGTTTGCAGTTTTGTGATTGTGGTATTTCCTGATCATACTCACTATTTTTAAAATGGACTAAAAAGCAGCATTCCTAGCAAAACCTTTCGGAGGCATTTGCATTTGAAGCGATCATTTAAACGTTTTTTGTGACAAACCTTGTCTGATAAGTGCTATGAGAATGACTGAAGAATTTTATTTATTTGTTGCAGCAAAGTTCAGGCAAATAAAGGACATGTCAGAATTGCGTTTTTTAAATTTTGACCCCTCTTAAGTTTAAACTTGTCTGGAAGCTTTACTTTGGAACTTTTTGTTGTCATATTAATTTTGAAAGCTTTCAATACATGTCGTTATCAAGCCGTAAAAAATGCCAACATTGATAAGTATCTAGGGAAACTAGCATTAAATTAATATGTGACCTTTATTTTGCTTAGTATATTTTTAAATTTTAGGTTCTATTCAAGACTTACCGCCTACAATGGATAGAAGCTTGCTGTATCAAACTGCTTGCAGACCTTTTCAACTTGCTCCAGCCTTTTATATTACGGCAAGTCATTGATTTAGATTTTACCTTTGATAAAATTAATAGAGGATCTTACATGGGTGCTCATGTTTTTTGGAATGTAATAATTGGTTGAGGAAAAGCGATAAAATGCGAGGCTTGTCGAGCAATTTATTGCTTTTTCGCAACGAATTTAGTGAACTAGCATGAATGTTAGATTCTATTTATCATATGCCATTCAAATTACTTTGATACCGTTTGTTCAAAATACAGGAGATTAGACAACCTCTCTGTTGACACAGCTTTGTGTGGGCTATTATTATATATTATACAGCAATTTACTTAGTTGTACAGAGGCCTCAGTTTAACTAGAATAACCAGCTGCCGAGACAGACGCATCATTTTCTGAAAGTTCATTCATTGGTCAGCTCAGACAAATACAATAACAAGGATGCTCACATGAACTGGCTGATTTACAACCCAGTTAAAAGAGAACTATTTTGTGTGAAATGTCATCCTGTTCAACCAACAAATGGTTTTAATTGCGGTCTGATTCCAACAAAGTCATTTCACTACATATTTACTCTCATAGTCCCTTATTTAAATTTGATGTTTCAGTTCAGCAAAATGCAAGTAAATGATGGGCGTATGACTCAAAACCAGGCGAGACACCTCAATTTTTTAGGGTTATGTCCTTTGAAAAATAGAAGTAGAGACATTATTATAATGGCTCTTCTTCTATTTTCTAAAGGACATAATCTTAACAGTTGAGGTGCCCCGCCTGGTTTTGAGTCATAGGCTTATCTAAGTCTCATTGGGGCTGTTGGTTGAGATCATGACACACGTAGTTAACAAGGCGAGCTGTTTCCCCATGCTCCACTTAGGCATCTTAGCTTATTAGATTGCAGCTCATGAGGCTTCCTAAATTATTGACTGGACTCATTGGTCTGAGTCCCATTTATATAAGTAGCATTCCAGGTCCTAAGCTAGCCTGGTTTGAGCACGTTAAGTATTTCAAATATCTACGATTTAATAGCATATGGCGTATACTAACAACACACTGCGCTAACCTGGCAGGCACTGCATCATTTGATTTTATTTTTACTGTGAATGACAGACTGAAGATAACATGCGAAAGTGCTTTATTTTGACAGGTGTTTCAAAGTATATTCACTGTAGGATCGAGCCTCGCTTGATGTACAATCCCAATAGGCTATGTTCTGCTCGTGGGTAGTCAGGCATTTTTGTGATCATCTGTTTTCGCCCAACTTAATGGTTGTCTCAGCTCAGAATGAGAGAAATAATCTTGACAGGGTGTAAACTTAAATTCAAGAAGCAAACAGCAAAACAATGTTGTTTTGTTGACTTGCTGTGTTGGGAAACTAGATATAGATCATATTTTGATTGGTATATACATTTTCAGCTTTCAGTGTTAGTCTTTGAACCTTATAGTTATCACCAAACTACACCCTAGTAAATAATTTAAAGCAAAGATTGAAAACGAGTTAAAATTGCCATCGTATGACACCTTTTTTCAAAAGCACATAAAAATGAAAAACAAATCAATTGCGCTTTTCAAATTTTTATCATTTTTGCTAACAAAAATTAAATTCACATCTGTAGCTTAGGAATTATTGTGGAAAAAAGATGTTCATCATGAGATCCACCCCAAAAGTAGTAACATAGCTTGTATTAGAATTAGATATTTACTATAAAATCGGAAATTTTCGTGAGAATTTTATTTTCGCGAATGGCGATGAAAGACATTTTTGCCATGTTAACATTTTGCCACTAGGGTATGATTTACCTACTCGTACATCAATTAACTGCAGAGTGATTTTGCCATTTTGCGAGGTTTTTATTTTCACGAAATTTCGCGGATTTGCAAAAATAGAACCCTCACGAAAATTTCCGATTTTCATGTAGTTTAACTAAAAAGCTGCGATAATTGCTATGGAGAAGCCAGCTCAGAGAAATATGTTAGTATTATTGACCCTCATGGTATGATTGAAAAAAAAGTTAAAAGTGTTTAAGGCCAGAATTTTTTTATTAGTTGATTTACAAACCCTCTTACTGTAATTTTCTGAAAGTAGAAATAAAATAAAATTTGATTTCTAAAATTATTTTCATATTTCATCTGCCTACTCTAAATATTATTTGTTTTGTTGAAAAAAAATAATATATTTTTTAGGTTCTGTTTGTGTTTTTTTGAGGGTGACAGTTTTATAATAAAGTGATTTTCTTAAGGTAGTACCGGACTCACCGGCATATGTCCAAAAGTGTTTTATCTTTTAATATATTATAATATAGACTTATACTTATAATCTAAGACAAAAAAAACAATACCTCACCGTTCTTTTTAAAAAGTTATTTGATGTCAAAAACTGCAAAATCGCAGGTTTTTGAAATAAACAAACACAGATTTTGTTAACAAATTAACAAGAAACGCAATACAGTTTTTTCAGAACAAATACTACTCACACCAGAGATATAAATAAAAACAAAAAATAGTGAAATAACGTGTATTTACACAATTTATTATGCAAAATCCTAATTAAGTCAAACGAATAAATGCAAAAAAAAACATTAATATTCAAAATAAACATATTAGAGAATGTAACTGGAAAAACGAAAAACATATTTTTACAAAGATATTTTCATGAAGAATCTAATGATTGAATAAAAAATAGGTGTCACCATGCTCTTTTTTTTGTTTTGGTGACTTTTCTGAAAAATCCTGAAAAAAATAAAGACTATAATAAGTGTTGTCTCCCCTTTCAACCAATTTTTTTGTTTGTCTACGCGCTATGAATATCACTGGGCGGAGACATAGCTATTATTGATTAAGCACTGACAAATGGGCGTAGAAAATGACAAAAAAAAGATTTTGACCTAGCATATGTTACCCAGCACATTACATTATGATTCTCATTAAAGCATGGCTATAGCATGTCTTGATACTTTGATGCTTTCTTACACGTAGGATTTATGTAGATAAAAGCTAAAAATTATAGCTTTATTCCTGATGCATAGATCTAAATGTCATTTAAAGAGTAAACTTACAAATATGTAATAAGAGGATAAAACATTCTTTTCCTTGTATTAATGTTTGGCAAGCCTGAATGTGATGTGTTGCAACCAGAACCACACAGTGGTGAGGCCTGCAACACATTATCGCACAAGGGCTTGACAAACGTTAATATACAGAAAGGAATGTTATATTGTCATTGTTATATATTATAGGACTTTTTGGGTACTGTAAAGGTGGCAACTTTAAATTTCATATCTGGGCGTGGTTCGGTTATTTCAACTGCTCAAGAATCGAAATCAGGTTCTATCCATTGGTTTAGCATTTAAAAGTTGCTTGAGCCGCGCAGGTCTAAACAGTGTAGATCTAGAGCAGTCTGATCTGGGTCCACACTGTTTGCCTCTATACTAATGTTAAACAATAAACAAACACTTTCGAATGTAGTTATAACGCCTCATTTTCAGATTTTACCTATGTCTAAAGTATACTAATAAGGCAGTCATGAGGTGCCGCCTTTACAGTATCCAAAAAGTTCTAGAATACTTTCCTTTCAAGCAAAAGCATTTCCAAAAAAAATGTCAACTGTAACATCGTGAAGCATACAACAAAACCACACCTTATAGGCGCAATCAAAAACATCAATACTATCGACGATTATAGACCAAAAATAGTTAGAATCATAGTTTTTTTATTACCATTTCTCATCGAACAGGCGACACTTTGCAATCAAAACACGGTTTCTAGCGAGTTTTGATCCACGTTCGTCAATGGTTAAGAGTGTTTTCGATTGCTCACTATCCGGTATGGAAACAAACTTTTTTTTCAACAGAAACATGACTGAAAAATGTAGATAACTCCTAGCTCTTGTTTCAGATTGTTTTGGTTACGTATTCATTGTATCAATACACATACCGGATAGGTGGCAATCGAAAACGTTGATGCTATCGACGAACGTAGATCAAATACCGTCAGAAACAGACTTTTTGGATTGCGGTTTGTTTTCCTGACTGGCGACAAATGGTAAATTCTAGCGATTTGCGATCCACGTTCATCGATTGTTCAGAGCCTTCTCGATTGTCGCCTATCCGATGTAATAAAGTAGCGTATCTTATGATAATTGAATATTTTGGTCATTTCTCAATAAAGCATAAGCGACGGTATCTTAACTCGCAGAGGATATCCATGAGCAGGTTGAAATGGCAATTAAGCCCTCTGCAGTCATGTTTTATCGAAATAAAGCCCACGGTCAGTGATTGGTCAACGATCAACCAAAATATGACACATTATTAAATAAAATGTACAATTGTCAGCGATTGAAACACCTCAAGTTTCTATAGTAAACACTTATCATAAGGTATATAACAATAAAAGGATGATACATTCTTCTGTCTATTAACGTTTGCCAAGCCCAAATGAGATAATGTATTGTAGCCTTAACCATGAAGCTGTGAGGGCTGCACCAAGTGCGGATCCAGAGGGGGGGAGGGGGTCCGGACCCCCTCTGGAAAATCACAAATTAAATGGGTTTCTATAGGGAATAAGCAATTGGACAACCCCTGGAAAAAGTTGGAACCCCTGGAAAAAATTGGACCCCATCTGGAGCCTTGAAAAACGATAGATTTCTTTGAAATTGACCATTTGACTTCTGTAAAATAAGCTGAGGACTAAAAAAATCGTTGTCAGAGCTTTTTTGTCAGACTGACCTGGACCCTCCCCCCACCCCCTGAGGAAAATTCCTGGATCCGCGCATCTGTACCATGCTTGCCAACCGTTAATATACAGAAAATAATGTTATATTGTCATATATCTTCCTTTCAGGCACATGCAGTTCCAATTAATTTTATTAAAATGTATGCAGGAATGTCCATTTTATCATCATGAAACATGCAACGAAACAAAATAATTTTTTCAACAGAAACATGAAATAACTCCTAGCCCTTGTATCAGATTGTTTTGGCTACGTCTTCAGTATATCAAGAACACACTTGATAGGCGGCAATCGAAAACGTTAATGCTATCGACGAACGTAGTTCAATATTGTAAGTAACAGAATTTTAGATTGTTGTTTGTAGGCCGATAGGCAACAAATGGCAATCACAAACACTGTTTCTAACAATTTGTTATCAGCATTCATCGATTATTCAGACTGTTTTTTATTGCTGCCTACCCGATGTGATAAGGTAATTGAAATAGTTACGTCATTTCTCCATAAAACATTAGTGACCATGTACCTCCATGGGACCTAAAACATGAGAATGTCACATACAAGGCATGTGCATGTCTACAACCCCACCCCCCCCCCCCCCTTTTTGGGGTGGGGGTGGGTCTTAGGTTAGTGGCAGCATGCAGAAATAGCAACCGAGACATGTGTATAGTATGTATAGTTATACGGTCCGCAACTTTTAACCATCAAAATACTGAATGACTTAATACTCTGGGTGATGTTTTAAAAGCTAATACTTGCATTCCTTCTTTTTGTGAAAGCAAAATACTTACAGAATTACGTTTCAAGCATCAAAGAGTTGTCAGGGGAGAATAATATCTACCGTCTTACAAATAAGTATTCTCTTTTAAAAACAAGATTCAGGAACGATAACTCTTACACTCTTACTTTTAAGTAAAAGTAAGGTTATCTTTTGACATGGGTCCTGCACTACCTTAAGCAGGAAAATTACGCACTATTTAATTTTGTAATGCAGACTGTTTGTTTACTTTACTAGTTTAACTGTTTGTTCTGGAAATATTTTAAAAAAAAAAAGCCCTGAAAATGAAAAAAAAGCTCTGAAAATTAAAAAAAAGAAAAAAAGCTCTGAAAAAGAAAAAAAAGCTCAGTAAATGACCAGTAAGGTCATTTTCAGAGCTTTTTTATTTATTTTTTTCGTCCCCCCTGACCCTAAATCTGAAAAAAATTCCCGTAAACCAACTTATAAAAAAGTCTGGCCTAAACAGTGCATAACATTGCTGAGTTTTTTTGTCTTTTGAACTGGACAATCTTTTAACTATCAATACGATGGGTTTTTTTTTTTCAGAGAACTTATTGATATAGTAGAGAAGCATGGTGGTGAAGAGAGTAAACCGGTTTGGGTTGGTTATGCATTTTCAGTAGTGCTGTTTGTTTTGTATTTGTTGCGGACAATCTTCATCCATTGTGCGTTTAATCACATGATAATGATGGGGATATCTGCAAAGACCTCCCTTGTTGGTGCTATATATAGAAAGGTACTCACATACCCCGTACCAACCTGTTTGAAAGATAAAAAATGAACAGCCACACGCCAGCTGCACGCTGGCCACACATCGATCTGTGACGTCATTGTAATGTTAAAATGACGTCACCATATTTATTATATATCGTATCTCAACTTATAAAGGATTTTCTGGGAGCCCTTTTTATGCTTTTCCAATATAAGATGAGGTATTTAGTGGTCAGCAAGAAAAAGAATCCATTATTTGTGTGAGGATGGGATAGAAAAATCGTCCATCTCAATCACCGTTTGTCATCACTCGGCAAGCCTTGTGATGACAATTGGTGAATCTCAGTACAGATTTTTCTAGCCCATCCTCACACTCATGATGGATTCTTGTTATATAATTTGAGTCAGCTCAAGATAATTGGTACCTATTGAAAGTGGGTAAAGTCATCCTTTAAACATTCTTAGGCAGCTATCTAGCGGCGATATTGTCCTAACGCTTTGGCTGTGTTCTATTGTTTAGATTCTGTATGTCCTGGTCAACATTATTTCAGTCTTGTTGGGATGGGTCTTCATTGGTTGAACCACTACTCAGCAGGGGATACAGTGTTTTGCTCAAGAATACAATACAGTGACTCCGACGGCGGTGAGGCTCAAACTTGAACCCAGTCTAACTCTCTGAGCCACTTTGCCCTGCTTGTCTTTGTTCTTATCTATGCTATGAATAAAAAATGTTTCACTTTTATATATTTTAATCTTACCAAAAGTGTCAAATATTGCATATCTAAACACTGGTTGAATTGTAAGTCACGTACGTACACTCAAGCATTTTGATAAAAATGTGTAATATTTTTTCTTTAACCTTAAGGCGATTAATTATGTTAAATATTGTATTTTTATTGCAGAAAATAGGCAATTTTAAGGGAAGTGCAGCTTTACTGCAAATGATATACCTCTGTATGAGCATCCTTCTAATAGTAAAGCTGCAAAATATTATCAAAACGTTAACAATCACAGACTGCACTTCCCTCCAAAATTGCGTATTCTCTTCAATAAAAACACAATATTTAACATTATCAATAGCCTTTATTCATTATCTGGTCACTTCATGTTTATGTACAAAACTAGAGTGGGAAACAAGTTGAACCTTACTAATATTTAAAATATTGAGCAGGCAACCTGTTAAAATATTGGATATATGAAAATTAATGCAAATGACAAATCGATTTCAATGTGAAGCGTACAAAATATGATGTAAAAAATCCTAACACTCATGATTAATTCTTGTTTTATAATATGAGTCAGCTCAAGATAATTTGTTACCTATTGTAAGTGGGTAAAGTCATCCTTTTAACATTCTTAGGCAGCTCTCTAGAGGCAAAATTGTCCTAAAGCTTTTCCTTTTTTGTCTTTTGTTTCGATTCTGTATTTTCCATCCAACAAGTTTTCAGTCATGTTGGGATGGGTCTTCCTAGGTTGAACCTCTACTAAGCAGGGGATAAAGTGTTTTACTCAAGGACACAATAAAAGTGACTCCACCGGCAAACTCTGCTTGGCTGTGTTCTTATCTATACTATGAATAAAAAGGATTTACTTTTAAACATTTCAATTTTACCCTAAGTGTCACATATGGTATAAACACTAGTTGAATTGTAAGTCACGTAGGTATACTCACGCTTTTGATAAAATGTGTGATATTTTTCCTTAACCTAAAGGCGATTGATAACGTTAAATATTGTATCTTTATTGCAGAAAATACACAATTTTGGAGGGAAGTGCAGATTTACTGCAAATGATATATCTCTGTATGAGCATCCTACTAATAGTAAAGTTGCAAAATATGATCAAAACGTTAACAACCACAGAGTGCTCTTCCCTCCAAAATTGCGTATTTTCTTCAATAAAAACACGACATTTAACATTATTTATAGCCTTTATTCGTTATCTGTTCATTTCATATTTATGTACACAACAAGAGTGGGAAACAAGTTGAACCTTACTGATATCTAAAATATTCACCATAAATAAAAGAATTAATGCAAGTGTCAATTCTATTTTAATGTTAACCGTACAAAATATGAAGTAAAAAAATAATCCTCACCCACATGATGAATTCTTGTTATATATTTTGAGTCAGCTCATGATAATTTTGGTACTTATTGGAAGTGGATAAAGTCATCCTTTAAACATTCTTAGGCAGTTATCTAGCGGCGATATTGTCCTAGAGCTTTGGCTGTGTACATTTGTTTAGATTTTGTATGTCCCAGTCAGCAATTTTTAGCTCACCTGTGCCAAAGGCTCTCGGTGAGCTTATAGGATGGGACTCCAGCGTGCGTCCATCCGTCCGTCCCTGCGTGCACACTTTTATATCTCTGAGAGCAGCAGGCCGATCGTAATCAAACTTCATTTGGAGCATCATTGGGGTAGGGGATTGTCTGTAATAAAGTTTTATCCAGATGGGTTCAGAACTCTGGTTTCCATGGCAACAGACAGCTCCCATAGGGTTATAATGGGGAAAAATTCTTGTGACCACGCTAGCTTATTTATATTTGATTGGTTCTTCTTTATTCTTGCAGGTAACAAGGGCAACCATAAAATCTCAAATGGGTTCGAAATTCGGTAAGATTGGCTTAGGGACTGAGGAGAAAAAAATCTCCATAGACTTATCATGGGAGAAATGTTGTGACCACTCTAGTGCTTTCTTTTTTAAATTAATCTTCTTCATTCTTACAGGTAACTAGGACAACTATAAACGCTTGAATGAGTTTGAATTTTGTAAACATTCCACCACCTGCTCCTGAGTTAGCTACCCTTGAGTGTTTGAAAAATTAATGAATGGTATGGTGACCACTCTAACACATTTATTTTTGATTGGATCTTCCTCATTTTTGCAGGTAACAAGGACAACCATAAAATCTCGAACCAGGCAAGATCGAATCAGGGTTTGAGGATTTAGCTACTCCTGAGCGTTTGAAAAATTCCCTATAGACTTATAATGGGCGAAATGTTGTGACCACTTTAGTGCGTTCTTTTTTGGATGAATCTTCTTCATTCTTACAGGTGACAAGGACAACTATAAACGCGTGAATGAGTTTGAATTGCGTCAAGATACCACCATCCGCTATTGAGTTAGCTGCCCTTGAGCGTTTGAAAAATTAAGGAATAGTCTTGTGACCACTCTAGTGCCTTTATTTATGATTGGATCTTCCTCATTCTTGCAAGTAACAAAGACAACCAAAAAGTCTTGAATGGGTTTGAAATTCGGCAAGATCAGACCAGGAACTTAGGAGTTACATGTAGCTTATCCTAAGCATTTAAAAAAAATTCCCATAGACCTATAATGGGAGAAATGCTGTGACCACTCTAGTGCCTTCATTTTCGGATGGATCTTCTTCATACCTTACAGGTAACAAGGACAACCATAAAAAGCTTGAATGAGTTTGAATTTTGTCAAGATCCCACCACCTGCTACTGAGTGAGCTGCCCTTGAGCGTTTGAACAAGATATGTCACAGTCACGTGATGAATGTCCCAAAGGAATTGGTCTAGCATATGACACATTTGATGAAAGTTAGCTGTAATATAGGAGATATGCTCCAGACACGAAAACCCTAGAATGAGGCATGAAGTCAATGTTAAAGTCAAAGTGACCCAAAATGGTATGCACGACTCCAGCATCCCAAGAGGAATCAATACACCAAATTTGGGATTCCTACATCAAATAATATAGGAGATATGCTCCAGACACGATTATTCTAGAAACTAGGTCATGGGTAAAGCTCACAGTTACCTACAAATGGTATGCGACACATCAGCATCCAAAGATGTATCCATGCAGCTAATTTGGGATCCTCCCTCAAATAATATATGAGATATGCTCCTGACAGGAGTATTCTAGAAATAAGGTCAATGTCATAAAACTGATACATGACACTCTGCCATCCAAAGATGAAACCACACACCAAATTTGGGATTCCTAGCTCAAGTAATATAGAAAAAAATGCTCCGAACACGATTTTTTGAAAAACCAGGTCAGAGGTCAAGGTCACAGTGACCCAAAAATAATATGCAACACTTGGCCATCCCAAGAAGCATCAACACACACAATTTGGAATTCCTACCTCAAAGAATATAGAAGTAAAGCCGATTCTAGAAACTAGGTCAGAGTTCAAGGTCACAGTGACAGGAAAACGGAACAGGACAATCCGCCATTCCAAGATGCATTTACACTCCAAATTTGGGATTCCTACCTCAAAAAATAAAAGAGATATGCACAGATATGATTATTCTAAAATCGAGGTCAGAGGTCATCTTAAGGTCACAGTGACCCGTAAATGGTACACGGCACTCCACCATCCAAAGATGCATTCACACATCAAATTTGGGATTCGTGTTTCAATTAATATTAGAGATATGTTCTGGACACGATTATTCTACAAACTAGGTCAAAGGTCAAAGTGACTTGAAAAAGGTATGTGACACTCCGCCATCCAAAGATGCATACACACACCAAATTTGGCATTCCTACCTTCAATAATATAAGAGATATGCTCAGGACACGATAATTCTAAAAACTAGGTCAGAGGTCAAGGTCATAATGACCCACAAATGGTACACGACACTCCATCATCCCAAGATGCATCCACACACCAAATTTGGGATTCTTATCTCAAATTAATAAGAGATATGCTCAGGACACAATAATTCTTAAACTAGGTCAGAGGTCAAGGGCACAGCGACCCGAAAATGGTATGTGACACTTTGCCATCCCAAGATGCATATACACATCAAAATTTGGAATTCCTTCCTTAAAGAATATAAGAGATATGTCCCTGACACAAAATTTCTTAAATATAGGTCAGAGGTTAAGGTTAAGGTCACAGTGACCCCAAAATGGTATGTGACACTCAGTCATCCCAAGATGCATTTACACATCGAATTTGGCATCCCTATCTCAAAGAATAGCAGATATGCACCAGACTCAATGCAGTTTCTAGAAACTAGGTCAGAGGTCAAGTTCAAGGTCACAGTGACCCAATTATGGTATGCGACACTTTATCATTCCAAGATGCATTCACACACCAAATTTGAGATTCCTACCTTAAATGATATAAGAGATATGCTCCAGACATAATTATTCTTAAAACTAGATCAGAGGTCAAGGTCACAGTGATCCCAAAATGAAATGTGACACTTCGTCGTCCAAAGATGCACCCACACACCAAATTTGGAATTCCTACCTCAAAGAATATAAGAGATATGCTACGAACACAATAATTCTTAAAACTAGGTCAGAGGTCAAGATCACAGTGACCTAAAAATGATATGTGGCACTCTGTCATCCCAAGATGCATTTACACACCAAATTTGGAATTCCTATCTCAAAGAATATATGAGATATGCACAAGACTCAATGCAGTTTCTAGGAACTAGGTCAGAGGTCAAGTTCAATGTCACAGTGACCTAATTATGGTACGCGACACTTTGTCATCCCAAAGATGCATCCACACACCAAATTTGGAATTCCTACCTCAAAGAATATAGGAGATATGCACCGGACACGAAGCCGGGCGGACGGACGGACTGACAGACGGACGGACAGTGCTATTACTATATGCCTCCCAAAGTTCCTTTTGGGGCATAAAAATAAATGAATACTCTTGTGACCACTCTGAGGCTTTTTTTATTGGATCTTTTTCATTCTTGCAGACAACAAGGACAATCTTTAAATCTAAGATGGGTTTAATATTCTGCCAGATCAGACTGGGGCTGAGGAATTAGCTGCCCTTGAGCTTCAGAAAAAATTTCCATAGACTTATAATGGTAGAATTGTTGTGACCTCTCTAGTGCCTTCATTTTTGGATGAATCTTCTTCATTCTTACAGGTAACAAGGACAGCCATAATTTTGTCACTGTTTAAAGTTAGAGTTAGAGTTACCTGCCATTGAGCATCATAAATTATGTTCTTTCCAAACATTATGCTGGCTCCCAGGTGAGCGATCGTTGCCCATTATGCTACTTGTTCTGTCATTTTGGGTTGAACCACCACTAAACAGAGAATAAAGTGTTTTGCTCAAGGACACAATACAGTGACTCCGCCAGCAGTGAGGCTCGAACTTGAGCCCCAGTCTAACTCTCTACCAACTGAGCTACTGCGCTCTGCTTGGCTGTGTTCTTATCTATACTATGAATAAAACAGTTTTACTTTTATATATACTTTTGCCATAAAGTTAAGCATATTTTTATACGATCCCCATTTTCTAAGTAATGAAAAATTATTAGAGTTTTGATTTTAATATACATGTGCACTTGTATTTTGGCTACCAAATTTGGATAAGTTCGTTAAGTTTCATGCACTACTGTCCATGAACGGGAAGCTTAGGGCACAGTATTGTCTAAGAGTTGATATGCAAGAATGAATTTCTTTTGCTGTTGAGTTGTGAAATAGCCTTAAAACGCGTTTTTTGGATGCATCTACAAAGAAGAAAGAGGACAGAATGTGAAAATTTTCCATAAGGAACACTGGCATGAAACAAGATGACATTGTAAGGGTATTAAACGTGTCTCAGAGAGTTGTAAGCAGACCTTTGAAAGAACATAGAGAGAGTGGCAGTATTACAAAAAGGAAACGGTCCACATTGACTCTTGAGTGCAAGGAATTGTTACTGAAGCATTATGGTACGTGGTGCATTATCTGAAGATCACCTGATATAGTTAAAGGTGGTTACTGGGACTTTGAACGCTCAAAAGTACCAGGACGAAATCCTGGAATCTGGTGTTAGGTCACCCTCGGTCTCACTAGATGGCCAGAACATGATGCTCGGAGATGACATTGCAAGACCTCACTGTACTCGCATCATCGAGGAATACAAAAATCAACACAACATCGCTAGTCTTCCATGGTCAAGCTTGTTGCCGGACTAGAACCCAATCTAACACGTGTGGGACAAGCTCAGCTGACGTATTTGAAACCGAAAACCAGCCGCATCAAAACCATTGTGAATTTTGCTAGACTCTACTGCATGAGTGGGCCAGGATTTTTTTGTCTTGAACGCATGCACCCAGTGATTTTAATTTTGAAAATTTGCCAATGTGTTATTTGACAGTGTGTAGGCTATAAACAACATAAACCGTAAGTAGTGGATTATTGTGAGCCATTTCATGACTGATTGCACCAGATCCTGAAAGTGTATGCTCCAAAGAGTAAGTTTTTGAAGAAATTACAACTATCGCAGCCTATTGTAAAAGTTTTGCTGACTCTAGGCCTCCATGCTGTTGTTATTGAATTTTGTAAAATTTATGGGTAATTTTTGTAAGGTGTTTGCAGCCTATAAACAAGTCAGAGATTTCACAGATTTTCTTTATCAAATCGCTGGTATTCTGCTTTTGTTGTCTACCACAATAAATGTTTGGTATCTCTCAAAAGTTTCCGTTCTTACCGTTTCTAAAACCTAAGTGGTGTTATCAAATGCAATATGCTTAAATTTATGGCAATAGTATATTTCAATTTTACCCAAAGTTTCACATATGGTATAAACACTGGTTGGATAGTAAGTTACGTACGTACACTCTAGCTTTTGGATAACACGTGTAGTATATGTTCCTTAACCTATAGTGATTAACGACGTTAAATATTGTATTTTTATTGCAGAAAATACGCAATTTTGCAGGGAAGTGCAGCTTTACTGCCAATGTTATATCTCTGTATAAGCATCCTACTAATACAGAGATATAGCATTTGCAGTAAAGCTGCAAAATATTGTCAAAACGTTTACAACCACAGACTGCACTTCTCTCCAAAATTGCGTATTTTCTGCAATAAAAATACACTATTTAACATTATCAATCACCTTTGATCATTATCTGGTCACTTCATAATTACATACAAAACAAGAATGGAAAACAAGTTGAATCTTACAAATATTCAAAATATTGAGCATGCGACCTGTTAAAGTATTAACGATATGAAAATTAATGCAAGTGCCAATTCTATTTTAACGTGAACCGTACAAAATATAAAGTAAAAAAAATTCTCACACTCACAATGGTTTCTTATAATATTTAATTTGAGTCAGCTCATGATAATTTGGTACCTATTGTAAGTGGGGAAGTCATCCGTAAAGCATTCATAGACAGCTATCTAGCGGCGATATTGTCCTAAAGCTTTGGCTGTGTTCTTTTGTTTAGATTCTGTATGTCTTAGTCAACAGTGGGGCTCAATAATGAATTACAAACTAACTCTCTACCAACTGAGCCACTGCGTTCTGCTTGACTGTGTTCTTATCTATACTATGAATAAAAAAAGTTTGACTTTTATATATTTCAATTTTACCAAAAGTGTCACATATAGTATAAACACTGGTTGAATTTTATCACGTACATATACTCAATCTTTTTGATAAAAATGTGTAATTTTTTCCTAAACCTAAAGAAGATTAATAATGTTAAATATTATAATTCTATTGCAGAAATACGCAATTTTGGGGGAAAATGCAGCTTTACTGCAAATGATATATCTCTGTATTGCAAATGATATATCTCTGTATAAGTATCCTACTAATAATAGGATGCTTATACAGAGTTATATCATTTGCAGTAAAAAGAAAGTCAGTGAGTATGATAAGAAAATACCACAATCACAAACTGCAGACTAACCCATGGCACTGCGAGGAAGAGCTGCAAAACCATCACGAGACACCAGAAAGACAAATTAAGCAAAGCAACCAGCTCTCTCTTCCTCCCCATCAAGACTATTGCAAAACAAGAAGGGTCATAAAAAAACGTACAACAAAACATAGAACAATTACAGAATCCCACAATGGGAGTAACAATAAACAACAAGTCAACAACAACAGAACCACCGCCTTAGAAAGGACAGCAGCCTAAGCCACCGGGGGTGGGGGGGGGGTTGGGGGGGGGGGCTTAAATGCATTTTACTGGTACCAAATCTTTGTCCTAGATTCTGCTGTTGTTGAAGTAAGAAAATGTTCAGCTCGCATGGAAGCCTTCTAACTATTGCAATGTATCATCATGGAGAAACACTCTAATCAAATTAACACATTATGATGAAACAAAGAAAAGGGCTCACAACTCACAGATAGTCAGAGCTTAAGAAAGCCTCAAGTTGAACCACGGTGTGTCCAGCTATAGATAAGCATCAGGTACAAACCCACCGATTAAAGCTTTACGTCAGAGCCATCATATAGTCTGAAGCCTGACCAACCGTCGTGCAATTAAAGAGGAAACAATAGCTTTAAACCGTGATTGGGTTTAAAACCAGGCATGCAGACTGTCGCATGGCATCCAAGTTATATCCAACCTTTATATAACGTTTGATAATCTGTTTGAATTGATCACTAAAATTAGGTTTTCCAACAATTCGTTTGGATTTATAAACTAAATCACCATAAAATATAGGTTCTGATATGACATGTTGAAGATGAGTTTTTAACCCAATGTTGTATTTAACAATTAACTCTGAGCGTCTATGGTAGAATTTAGAAAATGCTTTTTGAATTTTATGATATCTATAACCTTGTTTTAATAACTTTTAATATAATTTTAATAACAGTTAAAATAAGTTTCTGTTGTTGAGGTCATCAACATTAGAACACACTCTTGCAAAACGAATAAGCTGAGAAATATATACGCCAGAGCAAGTGAAAGCGCGAAGCATCTCCAACAAGAAATGGAAACTTTACTATTTCAAAATTAAAATCACACCTTTTATCATAACTTATAGAAGAAAATGTGCCACTTGTCATGGACAAGTTCAAGTCCAAAAACGGAGCTTCAGTATCAGAAGAATTAAAGCTGAAAAATATTATCAAAACGTTAAAACCCCAGACTGCAGTTCCCTCCAAAACTGCGTATTTTCTGCAATAAAAATACAATATTTAACATTATTAATTGCCTTTATTCAATATCTGATCACTTCATGTTGACGTACAAAACAAGAGTGGGAAACAAGTTGAACCTTACCAGATTTTGTATGTCCAAGTTAACAATTTTTCAGTCATGTTGGGGCGAGTCTACCTGGGTTTAACAGATACTAAGCAGGGGATAAAGTGTTTTGCTCAAGGACACAGTAAAGTGACTCCGCCGTCAGTGGGGCTCGAACTCGAGCCCCATACTAACTCTCTACCAACTGAGCCACTGCGTTCTGCTTGGCTGTGTTCTTATCTATACTATGAATAAAAGCGTTTTACTTTTATATATTTCAATTTTACCCAAAGTGTCGCATATGGTATTAATACTGGTTGAATGTAAGTCACGTACGGTGGATTCACTCATTTTTTTCATTAAAATGTGTAACATGTTTCCTAAACCTAATAAATAATAGGATGCTCATACAGATATATCATTTGTAGGGAGCTGCAAAACGTTTACAAAAACTGACTGCACTCCTCTCCAAAATTGCGCTTTTCTGCAAAAAAATACAATTTTCAATATTCAAGTCAGTCTCTCTAGCTGAGCAGACTGAATTATCCATAACTGTCAACAAACACTGGGGAAATTTTTTATTGTACTTTCAGGCCAGATCTGGATTTCCACTGTTTTTGCCCATATGAGGAACTTCTTTTTCACATACGTGGTACCAACTGTGGGAAAGATAAAAAAAATCAGCGGTACTTCAACCCTTGACATTATAGTAATAGTAAAATGATGTCACCATGTCACATGTATGTTGCATCTCATCGTATTTAGGATCACAGACAAGAGTGCCAAGAGGTCAGCCCTCATGACGCCAATCAGTGATCCTCGGGACAGAATATTGTATCCCACCCAAGCCTTGTGATGCCAATTGATGATAAATGGTACAGATTATTTTATCCTACCCTCACACTCATTCTTATCTGTGCATGTCACAGTCTCCGCAGATCAACATGTCTGCTACGTTGTATGACGCATCACATACCTGATTGTTTTATTGTAGTCCATGACAATGAGTAACTCTGCAAGAAAGACTGCAACAGTTGGGGAAATAACTAGCTTGATGTCTGTGGATTGCCAAAGAATACAGGATGCCTTTACATATTCACAATACACAGTATCTCTACCATTCATTACAGCAGGTAAACTATACTATTAATGGATGCTTTACAGCCTAATCAACAATTTTAATCATGTTTGGACGATTTCCTGTCTTCTTGGGTCGAACCATTACTAAGCAGCAGATAAAATTTCTAGCCCAAGGATACAAAACTGTTACTTTGGTGAGACTCGAAAATTCAACCATTCAATCCCCAGTCAAATGGTCTGCTAACATAGCAACTGTTTTCCTTACGTCCATTTGTAAATATGACGTCGTGTATGAGAGGGTTCCATTTTGCAGCTTGGAGGAAACACACAAGATGACAAGAGCCACCTAAGACTGGCTGAATAATGGGGTGTACCTTCGCTCTTTCTTTAGCTATCCAGTGCGATTTTAATTGCTATTTTTGTCTGAACCGTCAGCTATGCACTTATTTTGCATATGCGACCTGTGACTGCTCTAGTATGACTGTGAATATGTGCATGCTTGTCTCAGCGTTCACTAATCGCCTTTATGATAAGAACCAAACTCGCGTATCATGCCTGCCTTACCCATTAGCTCAGTGGTAGAGTACTGGACTTGAACTTCATCGGATCTGATTTATGTTATAACTTGAACTGAAACTAACTGTGGAATGCAATATGTTGGACAAACTGGCCGATCCCTCAAGACTAGGTTTCGTGAGCACTTTCGTAAAATGAAAAAGCCTAAAAAATTTGACACATTTCTTTATCGCCATTTCAAAAATAATGGTCATTCACCTAGTAAAATTGTAATTCAGCCTGTTGAAAAAATTATATATGATCCTAATTCATCAACTAGATTAAAAAATATTAAGAGACATGAAACTGAACTTAAATGGATTAAATTTTTGCAATCACCTTTTCCTTTAGGCTTTAATGATAATATATACCTTGAAGGCAACATTTCTAAAATGCCAAATTTTGATGTTTTTTCTGTTTTGGAATGTAAAAAACGTAAAAGTAGATCTCATGGTAAACGTAAAAATGGCAACATTAAGCGCAAAATTTGTACTGAAAAACGCTTAAATACTTCTCTAAAGGATCTTTCTTTGGCTTTAACTAATCATGGTCGACATGGCTTATTTTCATTTTTAAGTTCCTTGCCTATCTCAGTTTTACGCAATTTAGAGTTAGAGGCTAATAAACTTTATGATAGAGCTAACAAATTATATAAAGCAGCACTCCTTACAAGGTGTTATGTTCAACATTTCCTTAGTCCTTATATCGATTCTGAGGTCAACCATAAACGACATTTTATAAAAATTCCATTCATTAACAAAGGTATTGAGTTTATTGATTTACATAGTATCTTCAAGGATAATTCAGTGATTTCATCTATTCCAAATTACTTTAATAATTCTGAAACTCCTATCATTTGTTATAAATATAACAAACCAATAAGGTCTACGATATTTAACTTTAATAAAATTGTAAATGATTTAGATATAGATTCCAATACTCCTGCCTCCTGAGATTGTAAAAATTCAAATTATTTATATCCCTCTGCAGGGCATGTTATTACAGGTAATCTAAATGTCATTCCTGACGCTAGAGTTCGCAATATCATTTCTAAAGGTCCGAAATATAGATTTCCCTCTAATATTGATTTCTCTAAATGTCGTAGAGAGATCGCTGCTTCTTTAAATGACTTCAGTAATCGATGGTGCAAACGGGAAAATGTTGAACCTGATGCTTTGAAGGAATGGAAGATTAACATTTTTAAAATTATTGATACTCGTATTTCATTTTACTCTCGTAATACACATCTTTTGCCCCCTAAACCTAAATCTTCTTTTCGTCATCTTAAACAAGGTATCCAGGATTTTCATATGAACTATGTTTTGGTTCCAGCAGATAAAGCTGCTAACAATGTTGTAGTTGTATGATGATTGTATTATATTAATACTCTTAAGCGTGAGCTTGCTGACACTAATGCCTATAAACTGCAGCCTTCTTTAAGTGAAAGGGTGATTGTTGATGGGCATGGTTGTCATACAGCCCTACATTTTGGTGTCAAAGCTAAAGAAAATCAAGACAAAGTTCCTACGTTGTACTGGTTACCTAAACTCCATAAAAAACCCTATAAAGCAAGATTTATTGCAAATTCTAGTTCTTGTACGACAACAGAACTTTCTAAATTGTTAACCTCGTGTCTTACAGCTGTTAAAAAACATGTTATCAAATATTGTGAAAAAGTATATGAGAGATCCGGTAAAAACCTATTTTGGTCGATTAAAAATTCAGGTGAAATTTTAGATAAACTTAAAGCTAGAGATTTCAATGCGACCAGTTTGTCTACTTATGATTTTTCTACTCTTTACACTACTTTACCTTATAATTTAATTAAAGATAAACTTATTGATCTTATTGAAAGAACCTTCCAGAGAAAAGGCTCTCCTTACCTTGCATGTAGTGACAGAAATGCATTTTTTACTTCAGAAAAACCTAAAAAATATCATGCATGGTCGTGTCAAAATGTATGTGATGCGCTGACCTTTTTGTTGGACAACATTTTTATTCGATTTGGCACCAAGCTCTATAGACAAGTAGTTGGGATTCCTATGGGCACTAATTGTGCTCCCCTGGTTGCAGATTTATTCCTGTTTTGTTATGAAAGGGACTTTATGATGTCTCTTTCTGATGATAAGCAGGCTGATGTTATTGAGGCGTTTAATACTACTTCCAGATATTTGGACGATATTTTAAATATTAATAATGTTTATTTTGAAAAAATGGTTAGTCAAATATACCCTTCAGAGCTCCAACTTAATAAAGCCAATGCCTCTGATACCGAAGTCGCATTTTTAGACTTGCATTTGTCAATTTCTAATGATATTGTTTCTACCAAAATTTATGATAAACGTGACGACTTTGATTTTGAAATTGTCAATTTCCCATTTTTAGATGGTGATGTTCCTCGTTCTACATCCTATGGAGTCTATATCTCTCAACTCATTCGTTTTGCTAGAGCATCTAGCTATGTTACTGACTTCAACACTCGCAATAAATTGTTAACTCAGAAACTTCTTAAACAGGGCTATCGGTATCATAAACTTCGCAAAACATTTTCAAAATTTTATAGACGATACTTTGATTTGATTTCTAAATTCCAAGTTGGACTTAAATCTCTCTTGCGCCACGGACTTTCGGAACCTGATTTCTATGGTGACTTGGTGTATAAGTTGAAGAAGATTGTTGGCTCTAATAATTTTTCAGCGCAGTTCATTAAAATAATTTCCCATTATAAAAAGATTGGCTATAACATTAATGTATTGCAACAGACTGCATGCTTGGTAGTCAACCCAATCACGGTTGGCAACTTTGCTTTCCTCTTTAATTGCACGCCGGTGGGTCGGACTTCAGACTCTATGATGGTTCCGACTTAAAGACTTATCTATTGATGAGATGGTAGGGGCCTGATGCTTTGGCTGTTTGTCGGGCCCACCGGGGTTTACCTGTTGGATTTCTTTTGCTCCGGTATTCAGTTTAATTTACTGTTGAGTCCTTATCCTTGCTTTATCTCCTTGTTATATCTTGATTTATATGTTTTAGGAGATGATGCATTGATAAGTTAGGGGTCTTTCATGCAAACCAAATATCTATGTGTCTTGATCCACATCTGAATTAAGGGTGAGGTTGGCGCCGTTAAACCGGTTTAAGCCCTCCAGTAAAATATTTTACTGACCGTTCCAAGGCGGTTCTTCTTTTGTGGATCTTTTGTGTTTTTGTTCTGTCTTGTGTTTGCTATGTCTTTGTAAACCTGTCTTTAGCGGCCACACAAGAAGACCAAATATTAGTTTTCCAGACAGATTATCGCTTAGTGAAGGTTTTAAGTATTGCAGAATGCTTTAAGGTTGGCATTCTGCAATACTTTTGACTTTCTATGTGTCTTGATCCACTTCTGAATTAAGGGTGAGGTTGGCGCCGTTAAATCGGTTTAAGCCCTCCAGTAAAATATTTTACTGACCGTTCCAAGGCGGTACTTCTTTTGTGGATCTTTTATGTTTTTGTTCTGTCTTGTGTTTGCTATGTTTTGTGCGCGTCTGTTTATATGTGCTTCGTGGTCACCTGCTGGGAAAGGACTGACCTCTTGGCTCTCGTTTGTGGTGTCTTCTGTGAGTTTGTCACTTTCCCATTGGTATCCTGGGTCAGGTGTGGTACTTGATTGTATCGATTCCTGATCTTTGCAACCTTACTTACTTTGATATTAAGAAGTCACTAATTTGAGCCTAGCAGAGTTATTGTTTTGTGGTTACAGTTACTTTAAGAGTGCGTAACGAAAATTTAATTTTCTTATTTCTCAACCAAAACATATGTTGTGGGTACTCCCCAAAACATGTGTTAAAATTGGTGGATATGAAAATACTTACATTTTACGCAGAAATTTTTTGTTTATCTAAACCTGTGTGTTTATGAGCAAAACACTTTATCCTCACTACCCAGTACTGGCTAGCACCCAAGAAAAATCCAGATACGACTCATTTTTTCTACGACCTAAAACATCAGCTCAAACAAACATTGCTACTTTCCCAACAAACTCTCTTCCATGATTGTCTATGCCAATAGACCTAAGAAATCAGTGACCTGGAAAGACAATCCTTAAATACTCCAATTTTTGAGGTATTGTAATAAAAGAACATAAAAACATGGTGACATATGTTTTTTTTAATAATTATGATTTCTATACAAAAAAAATCCAATCCCTTCAAATAATCTGGAAAAAACGGATCCCTCAGAAATAGAGTGAACCTAAAAAACAGACTGGGTTTTAATAAGTCTGCTTATGAGAACTAATGGAAAGTCATAAGTAATAAGTTTTTCTATTTCTGTAGTTATATTTTGTGACATATTTATTCTAGATGAAAATTTTTGTTTTCGTCTTAATATTTAATACTACCTTAACAGGTAATATACACTGAGCAAAATTTCTAATTGGTCACCTTACATTTTTATGCTAGTTTTAAAAGTAATATTCGACTATGCGAAATCCATGCTTCTTTAAATCAACAAAGGCTTTGCAGAGACTCTGCAGGTCATTTCATTTAAAAATGACTGGTTCTTCTTGCACAGATGATGCTAGAGTAAAGGTACCCTCATTTCAAAAAGTCACATGTTTTTTTCTATAATATGAAATATTCCACAGAGACGCTATCCATTTGTATTTTTGTTTGTTTGAAGATGTTTCTGACTGCCATGATTTAAGTCGAACACGCTTCAAATGATTTGCTTCAATCAGACTTCTATTTACTGTTATGTAATAGCATGAAGACAAACACTACCAGCAGCTAAATAAAACAAATACAACTTTAAGCATGCATTTTACATAGGAAGTGTGCACTGTTCTGTACGCCTCATTATCTGCAACAGGGCATTGAATTTTTCAGTGATTATTCATTACTACTAGATGCCACTATTCTTTTTTAAAAGTTGAAAAATATAGTGCAAAGTACCATCAAATTAACTTTTTAAGTTTTACATTCAAATGAGATGTATGCAGCAGCAGTGAAATGTTTTTCATCAATAATGGACGCATCAAGTTCTCTTCTGTATGAACTATCTCGTTCAGATAAAATAAAATGCATACAACAATTTTAGCACGAGCTACTTATGAATTTCAAAAATCTCGAAAAATGTGATATTTAAAAAAAATGCGTAAAAACTCTACTTTAGTCAAAATTTCAAGTGTTTGGTGTTTTTTTTTAAATCTGCTAGACCAGTTTATTACCAACTGCACTTTAATTTGATATAAATCTCTACTTAAAACCATTTTTCTCCAAAAAAGCATATTTATGTATTTTTAACCAAAAAACTTTGATTGAAAGACAACTTTACTGAAAGACCACTAAACTTTTGCTTATTAAACTGCACATATTTAGGCAAAAATTCATTTCAGTGTTATTAGCGCTTGGTCAGAATTAATGAGTTTAAAACTGACCAATTGGAAATTTTGTTAAGTGTGTCGAAGGGTATGGATTCGTGAGCCAGTGATCTCAACCACAGATGTTGTTATAAAGGATTTAATTTACAGTTGTAAATAAAAAGGGTGTCCTAAAATACAAAACAAACAATGAACAGTACAGACAACACAGACAGACAAATGAACAGACACGGACAACGGAATACATTGCACCCGTATGCACTACATATTTACAACACAGACTGACAGACAGACAATCGGACACGGACAAGGGATATACTTGCAACTGACTCGCAAGTACAATATTGTGTGTACAATAACACAATTCGGTTGGTACCTGAGCATGTCATGTCTATTTTTAGACATGGGTATTTTGCAGTGATGAAATTATATACAAAGAGATTAAAATATAAAACCACACCTTTTGCATTTACTTACATTTTATGCGTTAGCTCAATTTACTAATTCTTCCATTTGCAATGTCCATAAAGATCAAAACGATAGCCATGCCTATTTCAGAAAGACAGAACACAAACCAAAAGCAATGTAATTTGCGTTAATACGTCATACAGAAATATTGTGAACTACGTCACAGGAAATGTACAGAATGTAGTTCCTGGCAAAAACCTCCCTTTGGTGTTTTCATCAGAAACGACAATCTGTGATCTGTATGATAAAAAAAAATATAATTCACATACCTGCTAATAATATGAGTTCCATATTATTTCCGTGAAGGAATAATAAATACTATAGATGAAATATATGTTCTACAGCCTGTAGATCGATGGAGTTGATCTAACTGCAAAAATGAGAATGCCTTTTCCCAATCTCGTGCGCATATGTAATTGTGAGGTTAGGTACATGCGCAAAGTAAGTTAATAGAGGTATGTTCGTTAGCAACCAATCATCCATCATCTTACATCCACATTTCTGACTAAAATGGCTACTGATTGGACAATAAAATAGACTAACTCAATTTCAAGGTACCCCATTAGAAAACAATGCGGAACAGGTAAAACCAGTTTTTCCCACGCTTGGTATGATTAACTAAATATCAACACTTCTCACTGTGAAACTAAAGGAGAAAAGGTAATTTATGCGTTAAGTAAAATAATCACAAAGTTCACCTCTGTGACATTCTCCCCTGCTTTAAAAAAATGTCTCCTGACATTTCCGAACATTCGACAAACTTTTTAATAAACACAAACCACCTCAGCAATCACAATCATGTACAAATATGATGCATTTAGGTTAATTTTAACCTACAGAAGTTTTCACATTTATCAACAAACAATTCTACTTTACTAGTGAACTGTGAAAATGTTATATATAACTTCAGAACATCCAAAAATAAAGACATGTATTAATATGAGGGGTCGCTCTCAATAAGAGAAAAATACTAAATGTATGAGACAATCAAAGCAGGATTTGTCGCAGGGTATGGATTCGTGAGCCAGTGATCTCAACGACAGATGTTGTTATAAAGGATTTATTTTACAGCTGTAAATAAAAAGGGTGTCCTAAAATACAAAACAAACAATGAAACAGTACAGAAAACACAGACAGACAAATGAACAGACACAGACAACAGAATACATTGCACCCGTATGCACTACATATTTACAACACAGACAGACAGACAGACAGACAATCGGACATGGACAACGGATATACTTGCAACTGACTCACAAGTACGATATTGTGTGTACAATAACACAATTCGATTGGTACCTGAGCATGTCATGTCTATTTTTAGACATGGGTATTTTGCAGTGATGAAATTATATACAAAGAGATTAAAATATAAAACCACACCTTTTGCATTTACTTACATTTTATGCGTTATCTCAATTTACTAATTCCTCCATTTGCAATGTCCATAAAGATCAAAGCGAGAGCCATGCCTATTTCAGAAAGACAGAACACAAACCAAAAGCAATGTAATTTGCGTTAATACGTCATACAGAAATATTGTGAACTACGTCACAGGAAATGTACAGAATGTATTTCCTGGCGAAAACCTCCCTTTGGTGTTTTCATCAGAAACGACAATCTGTGATCTGTATGATAAAAAGAATATAATTCACATACCTGCTGATAATATGAGTTCCATATTATTTCCGTGAAGGAATAATAAATACTATAGATTAAAATATATGTTCTACAGCCTGTAGATCGATGGAGTCGATCTAACTGCAAAAATGAGAATGCCTTTTCCCAATCTCGCGCGCAAATAATTGTGAGGTTAGGCGCATGCGCAAAGTAAGTTAATAGAAAAAAAAGTTCGTTAGCAGCCAATCACCCATCATCTTACATTCACATGTCTAACTAAAACGGCTACTGATTGGACGATAAAATAGACTAACTCAGTTTCAAGGTACCCCATTAGAAAACGATGCGGAACAGGTAAAACCAGTTTTTCCCACGCTTGGTATGATTAACTAAATATCAACACTTCTCACTGTGAAACTAAAGGAGAAAAGGTAATTTATGCGTTAAGTAAAATAATCTCAAGGTTCACCTCTGTGACAAGTGTATACTGTACAATTAATGGACGTCCAACGAGTGAAATCAACTATATTAATAGATCAATTAAAAAGATATTCAAACAAAACATTATAAAGAATAAGGACCAGCGAAAGGACCTCTGACAGTCTCTTATTCAATCTGCTCAAATTTTGATATCCTGTGGCTAGGATAATTCATAATGGACAACTATATTTTTGTGCTTAAATCAAACCCTTACAATAAGTGCATCCAGCAAAATAAAGATATTTTGAAAATATTGCTTAATTTTGCCAGGACTTTAGGATTTAGGGGATGTGGATATTTTTTGTGACCAAATTTTATTTCACAGAATGTCAAAGTTTCGCCAGGTATTTACCTAAATACATGAAAATATTATGTTTGCGGCATAAAACAGTAGAGGAAAGTGTTGTGTTTCCATAAAATTTGGGTTGAGAAGATTTCATCGTTTCTTTTAAATAAGCATTCTGTCCTTACTTCCGACTATTACCTGTGATGTTTCAAGTTCAACCAGTTTGAAATGTTCACTGAAGTGTATCATACCTGCATACTGTATACATCAGAGTCTAGATTAACACAATTTGGAGTGTAAAATTGTATTTTTTCAGTCATCAGATTTAAATTATAATTTGATGCTTGAAAGAATTGTCTCATTCCGACGGTTCTTTTGAGTACCCACAACAAATGTTTTTGTTGAAAAATAAGGCGATTAATCACTTGATACTCAATCATAACTAAAGCCCTGATACATGTCATTGTATATTAATATTTACCTACAGGTTTGTACAAGATTAGTTCCTATTAAGTTTTTATAATAAATTGTTTTTGAGCATTTTGACAGCGTTACCTCCCGTGCCCAATCATGCCATTTAAGATAATGTGTGAAATATAAAAAATATAACTATATGCAAAAGGATTAGTTCGGGCATGGGGAAAGAGGGTTTTAGTAAATATCTGAGGTCCTTTCATTTTTCCACATAGTCGCTGTAGCTGAGGAGACAGGCTTAAGTCTTGCTTTGTGAGTAACCCGAAAGACTGGTTTTGTTGAGTTGAGGCCCTTACATTGTTTAACCTTCTTTATATGGGAAACCCCTAAGCTTAAAAAGGAGGCTATTTAGGCCTCCCATTCATTCTATATCATTTAGGAAGTTACTACCTCCTCGGAATATTTAGATAAAAGACTCAACAGAAAATTTAGATTTCTAGTTGCTCTGAATTTGCCTAGTCGGTTTGTGCGTTTATTAAAGCATTTGCAAAATCTTTTATGCTGGTGAAATTGACAGTTCAGCAAAATGGCTTGTTACCACAGAACCATTCGAGCCGTAACATGAGATTTCCAACAATTTGGTATGTGCAACTAGCAAAGCCTCAGATCAGCCTGCGCATATGTGCAGTCTGATCTGAGGCTTTGCTAGAAGCTTGAATATTCTATGAGTGTTAAGCTACTGACTGAACATAATTTGGAGGCTGCACAAGGCTGGTATGAGTCTACACTTGTCAAAATGCCACATTGTTGAAACTCACATGTCACGGTTCAATTAATTTCAGTGATTATTGCTCAGCTGTACCTGCTGATGGACTTGGTGATGTTTGCTGGTTTGGCTGTTGTAATTATCACTACAGCTACTACTGGCTGGATTGGTCGTGTGCTACAGAGACTACAGAGACAGATACTAACTTTCAAGGCCTCCCGGATGAAAATACTCAATGAAATTATCAATGGAATTAAGGTATATCATACTTTTACTTACGTATGTACGAGACCTGTTTCATGTTTATTTGAACAGATGTGAATTTCACTTTTTGCGATTGGATATAAATAAAACAAACAAGTTTTACTATCTCATACGAAATAACGAACGTGTCATTGGTATGATCAAAGAGACAAAATGGCAATTTAAAGCATACTCATGACACGATGGCCCAAAATACACGCCCACCCCACTTTAAATGACTTTAAGAGCTAAAATGGGTGTATCTTACATTAAAATGCGTATTTAAGTGACTGGGCAATCTTCTCTTAAGTTTAGATGAACATTAATTCTTTTATTCAAATGAAAAAAAAAATTCTGAGTGGTGTTTTGTTTGGCAACCCGGCTAAATAAGTTGTACCATACTAGTGCCCAAATGGGTATTCGATGCATACAATTTGTCTTTGAAGATTTGTGAAAAACACATTCTCTAAACCCACAGCCGACTCAAGTTCTGAGATATTTTACGTATATATCGCCGATAAAACTGGTCACCAAATATTACATTCATGTGTTTTGCATACAATTTAGTGTTGCCTTGGAAACTGTAAACCCTAAAATGTGATGTTCAATTTGCTTCCAAAAAGTAAATTTCCAACTGAAATGCTTTATTATCTAATAGAGCACATATACTCTATTTATGAACATTTTATAATAGATTCCAAGAGAAAAACTTCATCCCTTTGATAAAAAAATCGTTCAAGAACGATTCAGAACATTTCGTTTCAAACAGTATTTTTAAACACGTAAAATTTGATACTCATCTTCAGAAACTGTTCGAAACCAGCGAATAAAGCAAAGAGCTATTTTCTTGGTGAATGTGTATTCCTGGAAATTCAACTAATCTATGTAAATCAATTATTACAAAATATAATGAGAAATAATTGAGTGACTGCAATTTCAAATTTGTTCAAATAAACATGGACCACTTCTTGTAGGATATAGCTCCATATATACCCAAATATATTAACATCCAAGCACCTTTTATATGATTATAATAGCGTATTAATTCTTAATCTTGAGTATGACAAGGAAATTCTACAATCAGAAATCAGAGACAATAGACCAATTTGCGAGGAAGAAACACAGAACGCATAAAGCCAGACTACAACAAGAGCACAATTATAGTAGTTGTAGTAATTTATTTTATTAATGTGTCACATTTTTTACAAACACAATATATAACATAAAATACATGCAACATTCTAAGTAAAAAAAACCAGCCAAATTAGGCATTAGAGACAAGAGACATAATTGTTAATGACAACATGCTTACTTTCATCATAAATTTATGAAATATATGTTTTAAGTGATAAAGCAATTGATATACCAACAAAAACAAAAACAACCGCTGATAACACACAATTGGAACTATTTTCTTGCTAAATATTGTTACAATATAGTTAGACTAGCTAAAGAGATATGGCCCTTGTCCATGGGGAGAACAGGTGTTGAACTTCCGACATTTACACTGAAAAGACAGCCAATTCAGAATTTTTAAATACTCTTTTAATAAGAGAAGTCAACATATGTTTTACGTTACCCTTTGAAAACGAAACTTTAATCGAAACGTTATTCATTAAACAACAAGAAAAATGGTCACAAACCTATTCAGGAATAGTCCATTTCAAAACCAATTACAAATATAGGCTAAGCAACCACTGTCTCATAAATGAACTAATATTAAATAAATAACGCCGTAGAAAATTATGGGAAAGAAAATATTTACAATTTTAAGCTGTAATTTTTTGTTTATTTAAACCTATGGAGTCTTATACAAAGTGCTGGTTTTGTAGGTCTTGAAGATGTATACCTGGGAAAAGCCATTCCAGAAGAAAGTTATAGACATAAGAAATGAAGAAATAAAACGACTAAAGACAGTTTCTCTATATTCTGCTATCAACCTCCTGTCTGCTATCCATGGTCCATTCATGGTAAGAACATATTTACGCTGTATATACAACTCCATTTACACATCATTCTGATATCGACCTATGGTCCATTCATGGAAAGAGCTTATTTACATACAACTGCTTTTTATTCATCATTCTGCCACCAACCCTTGTATGCTATCCATGGGTCATTCATGGCAAAAACTTAGTGATATACAACTTCATTTACACATCGTTTTGCTATAGACCTTCTGCCTGTCATCCATGGTCTATTCATGGTAAGAACATATTTATATACAACTTCATTTACACACCATTCTGCTATCGCCCTTCTGGCTGCTATCCATGGTTCATTCATGGTCAGAGCTAATTTATATACAACCTCATTTCGCTATTTTCCCTTATCCAACTTCTATCTGATATCCATGGTCTGTTCATGATAAGAACTTATTTTTACACAACTGCATTTTATTCATCATTCTGCAATCAGCCTTTTGTCTGCTATCCATGGTCCATTTATGGTTAGAGCCTATTTATATACAACTTCATTTGCACATCGTTCTGCTATCAACATTCTATCGGCTTTCCATGGACCATTCAGGGTAAGAGTTTATTAACAAAATTTTCATTTCCTCATTCTGCTATCAACCTTTTAATTGCTATCCATGGTCTATTCATGGTTAGAGCTTATTTATATTCAACCCCATTTTGCTATATTCAGCTATCAACATTCTATCTGCTATCGATGGACCATTTGTGGAAAGAGCTTATTTACATACAATTTCATATACTCATCATTCTCGTGTCAAACTTGTGCCTGCTATCCATGGTCTATTCATAGTAAGAGCCTATTTATATACAACTTTATTTACGTATCATTATGCTATAAACCTTCTATCTGCTATCCATGGTCCATTCATGGTAAGACTTTATTTACCTAAAACTTCATTTACTCATCATTCTGTTATCAACCTTCTATCTGCTATCCATGGTTTATTCATGGTAGGAGCTTATTTATATAAAACTTCATATACCCATCATTCTGCTATTAACCATCTGTCTGCTATCCATGGTTCGTTCATGGTTAGAGCTTATTTACATACAGCTTCATTTACTCATCGTTCTGCTATCAGCCTTCTGTCTGCTATCCATGGTAAGTTCATGAAGAAATATTTACCATGAGCCAACAACTCTTTGGTGCACACTTAGAAAAATATCACAGCTGGTATCTGATATAAACTTGAAGGAAGATTTTACGTGAGTGCTCATGTATTATTCAATTTATTATCTTAATAAACGAGTTGGAAAAGAGATAAAACGCATTGCTTGCTATGCATTTTATCACTTTTTTGCATTCAGTTTAATAAATTAAATGACGCAAAAGAACAAATGTTCGATTCATTTAATCATGCTGTCTGAATAAAATACCATTGTTGAGATTATCACACTTTTGCTTTTGCATTGTTTGTGCTATTATAACTACTAATTACCGTTTGATTATTGCATTGCTATCTATTTAGAAAAAAAGATTAATATAGGATTTGTTATAAGCTCGAAAAGAGATGCTTCAGAAATGTCACTTTCGGAAAATTACTATTGATTATTGGGATAAATCTGGCCAAGAGTTTATACACTTTTTTCATGTTCAGCTCAACTGATCATGAATTTTATCATGCTCATAAATGTTAAACAAAATGACCGTAAAAACTAATAATCGAAAAAATCTTTAAACAACATTTCCTCCTGAACTGCCTACTCCAATTCAAAACAATTTCACACAAATGTTTCTTATAAAGTTTTCTACTAAATTTGACCAAACTGTTTTGTTTTACCAAACAAAATGGCAGCTAGAGCTAAAAGTAGAAAACAATCTGTAAACAAAATTGACCAAACTGTTTCGTTTCACTGAACAAATTGGCAGCCAGAGCTGAAAGTTGGAACAAAGATCTGTAAACGACATCTAAATCAGATGCTGTCTCAAATTCAAAATGATTTCACCCAAATGTTCCTTATTGGCCTGGGTACCAAAATTGCTCAAATGGTTTCACTGCGACAAACCAAATGGGCACCAGAACTAAACAATGAAAGTCACATCTCTTCCTGAACTGCTGATCCAAATTCAAAACAAATCCACCTAAATGTTCTTAAAAAGCCCTCTACCAAAGTTACCCAAACGGTTTTGCTGTATCTAACTAAATGGCCATTGGAGCTAAAATATATTACTTCACCAACATCTTATCTACCCAATATATTCCACTATGCTAAACAACATTGCACCCATGGCTAAGAATTCACATGAGCGATCTACCTGTCCCACCTGCCTGAAGGAAATAATTAAATAAATATTACTGTGAGAAACATAGACCATATAAATCTTGTTAAAACAGTTAATATCTAAATCAGTTGGCCTTTCAAGCTGGCTAAAATGGTCAACAATGTATCCCTCTCTGCTTGGAAATATTGTTACATGCAATGTTGGATAAAAAGCGAGAGAAGTGTAGCACATAAACATATTAAATTTGATAAGAGTTAAGATTGCTTGGGTTAATTAGGGGACAAATGTATTCAAAATTTTCATTTGTGGAGGCACTTTGTCGGATATACAGTCTGAAATTTTGTTTTACAGTGACGTGTGAGCAGAGCCGTAAAACATTATTTCTGAACGTATATCCTACGATATACTTCCCAAAATGAAAATTTTGAATATGGTTATCCTTATTCAAATTCACTTTTTTCAGTTTGGTCGCTAATTGGAGCGTTGCAAGCCGCATACTGCCACACGTCATTCAATGGAATGTGACGTAATTTATGCCGTACACTGTTTCCTACATTATATCACAGGATATACTGTTGCAATTTTTTGAAATTATCCAATTAGAAGTCGTGATACAAAACCAAGAGCATTAGAATTTTGGTTGTTGATATCCAGGATGGTTAGTGATCCTGTATCCCACTCTGCTTGAAAATACATATAACATACATGGTTAGATGGAATTTGGAGAGGAATGGCAGACATAAACATTTTCAGTTTGATAAGAGTTAAGATTGCTTAGGTTAATAATGGGTATTAGTACAAATGATTGGTAAGGAACCTGTTTCCCACTCTGCTTGAAAATACATATTACAAACATGGTTAAATGAAATTTGGAGAGGAATGTCTGGCATAAACATATTCAGTTTGATTAGAGTTAAGATTTCGTGGGTTGATTGTGGCTATAAGTACCAAGGATAGTCAATCATTATGTATCCCACTCTGCTTGAAAATACATATTACATGCATCATGTTAGATCAAATCGTGCATAAATTAAAGCATATTCAGTTTGATAAGAAGTATGAATGCTTGGTTAATTATGGCTATTGGTACTAAGGGTAGGCAGTGATATTGTTTTATTAAATATATTGGGTGACTTGCATAATTTCTCTTTTATAGGTGTACTATGTTATGATTATGATATATACACTCACCTCATCAATACACCATCTTGACGCACAGACAGCATTTTATGCTCTTTCACTAGTGAACCATTTACGAGGAGTAATAAACATGACACCAAATATGGTAACAGGACTTGTTCAGGTAAGGCCAAATAAAAAAATAAGTGTGTTTCGGTTAACGTTTCTGAAAATTTTAGATAGCGTTAACACATATTTTTTTAAATTATTTTTTCTGGAAAAAACCCATAATTTTATGCATTTTAAAAGGCATTTCGCCTTTTAAAATGCATAAAATTGTATATGTTTTCAGAAAATCAGAAAAAGAATGTAGGTTTCAACAGTAAAAGGTAGGGCCAATATTTTTTTATTTGGCCTAAGCTAACTACATGATATAAACTTGCTTAAAAGCGTTTTGAAAAAGCAAACTAATGAAAATCTGTTTTGGTGTTTGCCTTACGAGACTACAACGGTCTGATCATATATGTGCACTATGTGAAAATAGTAAAAACATGGAATTTTATAATCAGAATTTATAAACACTATACATAGAATGTTAAAACTGCATGGAGGTACCTTAGTCATTTTACGGTCCCACAAATACGGAGTATATTATGGTGTATGTAATTCATCTTTATGCATTTCTGTTCTGTATGGTATCAGCACACAATGTGTGCTTGATGGGTTGTCTTCATTATGTAAAACAGTCTGCTCATATATGTGCACTATGAAAAATAAATAAAAAACATGTGTTAACTCAAAAGAGCTGAATTGAGTTTCCCAATTGTATCAGTTAGACCAGTCCATTTCCGTTGTTAGGGTTGCTGTGTGGGATCTTTCAATTTTATTCAAATTTAAAAAGAATATTCTATAAGCAAATGGTGGAAACCCTGATTATACGCTGGTTTTTGCTGCGTCTGATCTGGTTGTGCATTGTTTTTCTATGTCCATAAAAAGGCCACTAGGCTTATATAAATTAAGGTAATCAGCATTTATAGATAACAACCAGCGACATGTTAAGACTTCATGGAGGTACCTTCATCATTTTACAGACCCACAAAAACAGATTAGATTATGGTGTGCGTATTTCATACACACGTTTAGTTTGGAGTGGGTCACAAAAATAATTCACTTATTTCTCAATAAAAACATATGATGCGGGTACTCAAAAGGTTTGTTTAAGCACCCAAAATATATGCTAAAAACGATGGGTAAGAAAATATTTACAATTGTACAATTTGTTTATCGAAACATGTGCTTATGCATTTCTGTACTGTATGGTATGATCACACAATGCGTGTTTAATGGGTTGTTTTCATTATGTAAACTTCTGAATATTGTCCAGGTCGATGGTGTAGTTTATTTTTTGCTTGAAAGCAGGCTGCTTTGGATATTCTCTTGTTACAAAAGATGCATTAGAGTTTAAAAAGGCAACATACAATGCGCATATTGTGCGCAACGATGTATGTACATATAATCATAAATCTCTAATCAGTTACAGTAAAACCTGTCTTAAGCAGCCTCTCAAAAGTAAACAAAACAAAGATCTAAATGACAAATGGTACCTTAATGAAGGTAAAAAGTATTGCAGAAGCATTCTGCAATACTTTTGACCTGCATTAAGCGATAATTAACCGATTTTGGTCTATTTGACAGTGGCCGTTTTAGACAGGTTTTACTGTAGTGAAGATGTGTCAGGTATTAAAAAGTAATATATCAACTTCTCTGGAACAGCTTGTAGGATTTGGCTGAAAATGTGTATAGAACATAAAATAATCAGGTAAATTAAAAACTTTTCAATCAGTTGTACTACAATATCGAATGTACAGTCCAGTATGCCATCCGTGTGCAAATGGTGATATAATAACAACCAATATGGCTGCCATATTGGAACTCTAAAATGATATTTAATTGGTTGTGCGTGTGTGTCCGTGTATGCATTTGTGTAAACCATTTGTAATATTCCAATCAATATTTGCATACATACACGTTTGTGATTAGTTCTAGCCTCAGAAATATAGAAATGTCATTTTTCATCTGTGGTGGTTATGCCAGGATCAGAATTCTGAAAAAGTGAAAAAGGCATTGTCTAACATTAAGATACAATTTCATAGTCATTGCTAATGAACATATATATATATATATATATATATATATATATATATATATATATATATATATATATATATATATATATATATATATATATATATATATATATATATAAATATATATATATATATATATATATATATATATATATGTATATATATATATATATATATATATATATATATATATATATATATATATATATATATATATATATATATATATATATATATATATATATATATATATATATATATATATATATATATATATATATGTTTGCAATGGAGTATTAAAATTAACTTATCATAAGTTAAGGATTCTAGCTATTTTCTTCTTTTTTTATCACAGGAATCCCACTCCAATAATATATACTGAACAAAAGTGAAAACGCTACACTACAATTATCTATATTTTATGAGAAAGTACTGGGCAAAAAGTATTAACTAAAGCTTAATAATGTTGCCCAGACATCCAGCAAACGATTCATCGAAACTCCACCAATTTGTCTTGTTTGATGAATGAGTTATGCTCCTTTAAGTGTTTAAAGCTTTATTCACTGAAATTTGCTATTGCGCATGCGCAAAGTAAAATTGTTATGCTTATCAAAATAAGTCTTAATTGTGTTGCAAAAAGACACAAGAAAACTGCTTAATCACTTGAAACAAGCTCAGAAATCAATTTCAAATTTAGCGAATTTGTAAAATATTGAAAATTATCTCCCTTTAACAAAAACAAATAGGGAATATTAAATGTTTGGTAATCTTCGATTTATCACGATTTTTGATAACTTTCTTTTGCCAAATCAGGACGACTTCTCAGCACATTGTTTCTACCATTTCTCGAATAGTAATGTTCTCATACTAAGATGCAACAATACATTGATTTTCCTATGGAGATTTTAGTGTTAAACTTTTAAACTTGGCATTTTGAGTGAAAATCCACTTTTTAAGATTGTTTTTCTAAACAATCAAAACACACTTGAGATAATTCCTTCACATTTCTGGTTGTCACATGTCTAGACAACCATTTCGTGCAGTCGGATCTCGTAGGTATTCGATTTCTGAAGGCCTGAATTGTGTTAGATTTCCGTTCAAATTGGCAACCTGAAAAATGGACCCCCGTCATATTTAAATGGCTTTCATGTGATTCCTTGTGACAACATCCATAAAACTTTTACTGGTATGCATTACCCAGTATTTGAACATTAAGATACACTTTCCATTGCATTCTTGGTTTGCATAATTTTGTACATAGATGGCAAACAATTCAGGTGTAGCGTTTTCACTTTTGTTCAGTATATATATATATTTAGGTAGGATACAAGGACAATTATTCAGAAAATTGAATGCAATGTTTCCTAAATTTAATTCGACTTATGCCTCCTATGCTTCCAGTTATTGGTTATCTCTCATAGAAACTGCATTGTTGCACGTTGCCTGATAAACGTTGTCTATCTTACTGGCATATGCCTTTATCAGGTCATGATGACGTTGCACTTTTTGAATGACGTCGCTAATGACGCTGAATCAACACAAAAATCGAAAATTACGTCAAAATCACTTGTTTGAAGAGTGAGATAATGGGTAAACTGATAAATAGAATACCAGGTTCACGTCTTTTGATATCAAAAATAGTAAGTTAGTATGATCAGGAAATACCACAATCACAAACCGCAGACAACCCTGTGGCATCGCGAGGAAGAGCCGCTTAACTATCACGAGACACCAGGAAGACAAATTAAGCAAAGCAACCAGCTCTCTCTTCCCCATCAAGATGATTGCAACACTAGAACGGACACAAAGCGACGTACAACAAAACATAGAACAATTACAGACTCCAACAATGGGAGTAACAATAAACAAAAAGTCAACAACAACAGAACCACCGCCTTAGAATGGACAGCAGCTTAAGCCACCGGGGGGGGGGGGGGGGCTTAAATGCATTTTACTGGTACCAAATCCTCGCCCTAGTTTCTGCTGTTGTTGAAGTACAAGAAATGTTCAGCTCGCATGGAGGCCATCTAACTACTGCAATGTATCATCATGGAGAAACATTCTAATCAAATTTACACATCATGATGAAACAAAGAAAAGGGCTCATGACTCACAGATAGTCAGAGCTAAAGAAAACCTCAAGTTGAGCCACGGTGGGTCCAGCTACATATAAGCATCAGGCACCAACCCACCGATTAAAGCTTTACGTCAGAGCCATCATAGAGTCTGAGGCCTGACCCACCGTGGTGCAATTAAAGAAGAAACCATAGCTATAAACCGTGATTGGGTTTAAAACTAGGCATGCAGACTGTCGCATGATATCCAAGTTATATCCAACCCTTATATAACGTTTTACTATCTTTTTGAATTGATCACGAAAATTTGGTTTTCCAACAATTCGTTTGAATTTATAAACTAAATCATCATAAAATATAGGTTCTGATATGCCTTGTTGCAGAAGAGTTTTTAACCCAATGTTGTATTAAACAACTAATTCTGAGTGCCTATGGTAGAATTTAGAAAACGCTTTTCGAATTTTATGATATCTATAACCTTGTTTTAATAATTTAGCAGTTAAAAATAAGTTTCTGTTGTTGAAGTCATCAACATTAGAACACACTCTAGCAAAACGGACAAGCTGAGAAATATATACACCATAGGAAGGAGAGCGAGGAACATCTCCATCAAGAAATGGGAAATTTACTATTTCAAAATTAAAATCATCTCGTTTGTCATAAATTTTAGAAGAAACTTTGCCATTTGTTATTGACCAGTTCAAGTCCAAAAACGGAGCTTCAGTATCAGAAGAATTTGCCTTATTTAACTGAAGTTCAGTGGTATATATCTGACCTACCATTTGTTCAAAATAAGGATTATCAATATTAAGTAAGTCATCTAAATATCTGGAGGTTGAGTTAAAAGCTTCAATAATATCAGTTCGATTATTGTCTGACAGAGACAACATAAAGTCTCTCTCATAACAAAATAAAAACAAATCTGCAACAAGAGGAGGACAATTAGTACCCATAGGAATACCTAATCGCTCAGCAACCCTTGCAATGCCAACAAGCATTCTCAAAGCCTTGTCTGGTAAACTTGATATCAAAAGACACTCACCTAGTATAATTCTCTATTTATCAGACTTTCAACTATCAAGGTTTAAATGTATTTCTATATTTAAGGGCTATGCTTCTATCAAAAGATGCCAAAGTTTCTTATGGAAAGAAGATATTGATGGCAGCTGTGTACAAACACTCACTACTGGCAGTGAGTAATTTTGGAGCACTTTTTCTATGGTCTTTTTTCTATTTAAACCTTTAAGGACAAATAGAATTTTCCACAAAGCTACAAACAATAAAATCAGGCTGATTTAGTGTATATATTGTGGGGTAACGTGTAATAATTTAAAAAAATATTGTATTTCTTCACATGAAGATTAATTTTGATTAACAAACAGTGCAGACCCTTATAAAATGCTGCATTATGCAGCATTTTATCTGGGTATATACTGTGTCCCAATGTACTCATTCAGGGATTTCCAGTCCTCAAAAGATTAAATACTGACGTCCATAAAGTAAATATCTCATTTTAGGCAATTTGCAGGATAAAATTGTTTTTCAAACCTCCATTTTGCGAGTATAATCCTCTGATATACATTCTCAAAGTAAGAAAGAGGGCAAAGATCAGGAATCAATACAATCAAGTACCACACCTGACTCCGGATACCACATGGGAAAGTGACAAAGTCACAATTAAACATCACAAACGAGAGCCAAGAGGTCAGCCATTTCCTAGCAGATGACCACAATGCAGCAATGAGGGAAGCAAAAGCATAACAACCACAAGACATAAATAACACAAATGATCCACAAAGGAAGAACCGCCTTGGAACAGTCTGTAAAAAATATTTAACTGGAGAGTTTAAACCAGTTTTACGGCATCAACAGAAAGCAGTTACAACCTGCATAAAGTAAGTGAGTATGACCAGGAAATGCAACAATCACATAGTGCAGATCAAAAGTTAATGAACTACAACAGTGAGGTGACATTCATTTAGGAAGTTGATGGTATCCATAGCCCTGTTACAGTAACTTAGCGGTCAAAAAGCGGTTCCCGTTGTTGAAACCACTAACTTTTGAACATGTTCTTACAAAACTAGTTAGCTGTGAAATATATACGCCATAAGAAAAAGCGTGAGGAACATCTCCATCCAGAAATTGGACATTGAATGTTTCATAGTTATAATCATCCCATTTATTGTTAATTATGAAATGAAGTTATGCCATTGGTTATGGACCATGGTTTGCCATAATTTTGATTTTCTCATGCTGTTCATTCTGACGGAACACCGACGTAAGCGTTTTTCACCAATTGTCGTCTGACACTTGTGAGATAACTTCAATTTGAAAACAAACACTTTGAGGTGGTAGCCAAATGACTTAACCAATGGGAAAACAAGAAAATCTTTGGAAATAATCGTTAAATTATACTCCCAGTCGCAGCATTTCTCTGCTAACGTCAGTCTTAATTTTTTCAAACAGCAATGACAGACGGATAACATTTTGCGCATTTGGCAATACTTTTGTCTTCTACATAACGGGTTGAGGAGTATCTGGTGGCACTTGAAGATTTAGCTTATTCCTGTTCCTTATGATATAAACGGTCAATAACGTCAAAAAGTAATGACGTCATGGAGACAAAATGGACGTTGCCAGAGGCCTTAAATCTCATGGTTGCACTTAAAGATTCCTGTTCCTTATGATATAAACGGTCAATTACCTCAAAAAGTAATGACGTCATGTAGACAAAATGAACGTTGCCAGAGGCCTAAAACCTCATGATTTGATTTCACCTTTCCTTTTGCTTTCGAGAGCAAACATCGGCTTGGAAACTTTTTTGCGTTTACTATGGAAGGTATTGATACTCTGTGACTTTTTAAATTTGGGTGGTTATAGAATAATCGCGATGTCATGGCAACCATAAGCCATAGTATTTCAATTTTCTTATTGAATGCAAGGTAAACGAAGAGACTTGTCAATTTTATTTTGCACATAATTAAATTTTGAGAATAAATTAGCATTTTAGCAGGCGGTGCGTTTATAAAGTCCTTCAATATAATTGGAATAGTCACGATAAAACTTGTCTTTTGGTTTTTGACAAAGTGAGACTACAATGAGTCTCCTCAGCTACAGGGACCAGCTAGAAATTTGAAATTTCACTTGTAGTTAGCTTAGATTAGATACTTTCCAAAACGCGAAAAACTAAGGCGCTGATCAGTCTGCCCATATCTTATTCGCATATCCTGAAGACGTCAAGGCCAAAGTATACAACACCAATAAGGTATTTTTAAACAAAATTTGTTTCGATAAAAAAAACTGTCCTTATAGTATTAAGGTTTGATGATGGTTTAAATATAACTGCAAGTACTGAGCATATTTATTTAACTTATTTTTCAGAGTCTTTCATTCAAATTCAAGATGGGAACTTCACCTGGAATAAAGACAATCAAAAACCTACCCTGAGCAAGTAATAAGCAGTATAGTGCATCTTTGATTGTGGTTTTGAGCACAACTAACTCAAAACTTGCATATTCAAAGTAAGTAAGCCAAATATCAGGAATCGATACAATCACGTACCACACCTGACCATGGACACCACAAGGGGGAAAGTCACAAAAACACAAAAAACATCACACACAAGAGGGTCAAGAGGCCAGTCTTTTCCCAGCAGGTGACCACAAGGCTGCAATGAACAAACAAGAAAGCATGACAAATACGAAAGATAGATAACAAAAAGGATCCACAAGAGAAGCACTGCCCATGAACGGTCAGTAATAAATATTTTAAATGGAGGGCTTAAACTTGTTTTATGGTAACAACCTCACCCTTATTCCAAGTGTGGATCAAGATAAATAGATGTTTGGTTCACATGAAAGATCCCTGACTTATCAATCATTTATGACTAGAACATTCGTCTTATCTTTGGAATTGGCTGCTCCAACCCTACTTAAAGATTACTCATGAATCCTTCTTTGCTGATCTTCCTGTTTAATGCCAAAGGGAAACTGGTCAGATAGGACCTGACACCTGCTTTTAATGTACACTGTTGCAAATATCAAATTGTACATCGCTTATTTGAAAACCAAAGCTAAAACAAAACCTATAAGTTTATGTCACAGCTAAAAGTGTTTTCCTACAGGGATCAGATTGTCTTAAGAATACATCGATGCAAATGAGTGTGCTTAACGTCTCGCCAACTGCTTATGTCAGATTAAATGAATGCCTTGGCTCAGAGCCTCATCCAATGGACTGGAGGAGCTAAAGATCTAACTTGGGACCCTTGAGTACAAGGCTAGTGGTATATACACAATACCACGATGCCTCTCAAGTAGGCTGTTGGCTATTGACTGAAAATACAGCAGTCATTTGAAAGCGATTTCATATGAAGTGCAGATCTGTTGAATGACTCGACCAGTTCATCGCCATCTCTGCTTGCTGTGTTATATCTAGTGTTGCGACACCATGCCAATACATGTAGGTAATTTTCACAGAAAGGGCTATCTCATTCTACACCACTTACTTGGTGCTATATATCATATATTGTATATTTTATTGTAGCGTCAGTTGTCATATTACAAAAGGACAGTTATGTGCTGTAGTTGGTCAGGTTGGTGCTGGTAAGACATCCCTTTTATCTGCCATCCTTGGAGAAATTAATAAACTGTCTGGAACAGTAACTATAAAGGTTAGTATAAAGTAGTGATAAGGTCGTGTTATAGGCAGCAAATAAGGAATTGTCATTACTGCACATAAGACCGGTACTTTTGCTGTTTTTGTCCATATGAGAAAACCCTATATCACATGCCCAGTACCATCCTGTGGGGAAAAAAGCAGATGTGCACGAGCCACACGCTGGCTGAAAGTTAATCTGTGACCTTATTTGAAAGAACTATGTCGCATATATGTGACATTTTAGCGCCTGGAAGCCTTTTCCGTGCTTTTCAATTATAAAAGTGCTGTATTTAATGGTGTGCCAGATAAAACAGTATATTTTTCGTGTGAGGGTGGGGTAGAAGAATCTGTTCCTCACGATTATCACTCAGTGAACCTCAAGATGCCACAAGGTGATCCTAGGGACTGATTTTCCTATCCAACCCTTACACTCATGATGCATTCTTATATTCTAATACTGCTGAATCTATTTTGTCATTGGTCTGCATTTTATACACAGAGAATCTAACGTCATTGCTTATTAAACGAGTTGGAACAAAGGTTACAATGAGAAGCTGTGCCAAGCATCTTATCATTTTTCCAAGAATTTCATAAAGCATATGACTCTCAATATTCGACAGCTAATGTCATGTTTTTGTCATAAGTAAAGTTTTGCCATTACCTACCACTACCGCAATTTAAGACATCAGTGTATTATCGATTTTAATAAATGATGCTATGAAACGATTAAATAGATACTTTTTTTACAGGAAAATGGTTATTGTTTATTGATCTATCTATCTATCTATCTATCTATCTATCTATCTATCTATCTATCTATCTATCTATCTATCTATCTATCTATCTATCTATCTATCTATCTATCTTGGAAATGTACTATGCATGCGCAAATTGGCTACTTTGATAGTTCAGATGAAATAACTACTCCCATGTAACTTGTTTGCAATACATTGATATCTGGGCTGCAAATTTTAACTACACCTTTTTGAAATAACTATCTGTTGTTAGCGATCCTTTATTGAATAACAGTTTCAAAACTTAACACATTCCATAGCACTTTCCATTAAGCTTTAAGGTGCCTTTTACACGTGTAGCAGAAATTTTCTGTCATCTGTATTTTTTCATTTGCAAGATGAATAAGGTTTGATCATCTCATTTAATTTCACATTTTGTTTGGTTTCTGAAAGCAGTAGCCCAATTTGAAAACATCACCCGCTGCAAAACTCTGAAGGTGCTTTAAGGGTTAATTTGACAATGATGATAGAGAATGTATTTTGGCATATTCTAAAGCTAAGGTGCCAGATATGAATGCTTGATTAGAAATTAATATTCTCATTCATTAACCAAATCATATTGTTTGGGTGCTAAAAAGACACATCCAAAAATGTTAAAACTAATGTTAAAAGTTGCTGTTTATACCTGTGTCAAATGAGCTCTACTTGAATTTGACAGCCAATCTCATTTCTTGAACAGGGTTCAGTAGCATATGTTCCACATGAAGCCTGGATTCAGAATTTGACATTACAAGAAAACATTTTATTTGGAAAATCCATGGAGAGGAAGAAATATTCCAAGGTGCTGTCAGCTTGTGCCTTGTTGCCAGATCTAGAACTTCTTCCTGGAGGGGATATGACTGAAATTGGAGAGAAAGTAAGAAAGAAGACAAAGATTAGGAATTGATACAATCAAGTATCACACCTGACCCAAGACACCAGATGGAAAAGTGACAAAACACACAAAAACGTCTCACACAAGAGAGCCAAGAGGTCAGCCCTTTCCCAGCAGGTGACCACAAGGCTGCAAGGGACAGACATGACAGTATGACTAAGACAAACATGTAACACAAAAAAACAAAAAGGAAGTAATGTTATGTTTATAGTTTGGACTCAAAACAAGAACAGACTAGTGCATATGATAAGAACTGCTTCAATTTCATAACAGCGGCAACAAAACAACAGCAGTTGATTTTAATTAATTTATAGTAAACAGTGGTACTGCTCATGGCTTATGAACTAGAAAGCATTTCTTTTATTGTGTTTCTTGGTTCCAAAATACAATGCTGATTGTTAGAAAAAATATTATAATGCGTGCCAGAGTCAGATGTCTTCAAATTATCAAAACACACATAAACACCTTTCAATGAATGGTGAAATCAGTTTATATAAGTAAATCTTTAAAAATGGTAAAATATAACAAAGTGCTTTAAATTTTAGCATATATCTTGATCCAACACACATAAAACTGTACTTATAATTAAAGTATTTCTTTGTGATTTAGTTTACAGATTCAATTTAGATATTCTTTTAAACTGTATACCAATGAATAAGACTGAGAAGAACTTGATATGCTCTTACTTCAATTCAAAACCTAATGTTTGTATGATTGAAAATTGTATTGTATGAACTGATTTGAAATAAATATGTTTAAACCAATAAGACTGAATGGCATCTGAGACCTAAATCTTGCATTGGAGGGCTGTTGTCTGATGCCTGTCATTGGCTTGAACAATAGTGGTTTCAGTTAGTTGGCTGTTGGTTGGTTTTGTTGCTTTACGTCCCAAGTCAACAGCTATGGTCATTGCGGGACGGTCAGTTCACCTAACCACACTTTTCTGTGGCAGGATTTGGCAGGCTTGAACAATCTGTTAACCAGTAATTCGTGCACATACTTTCGCTTGTAACTGACAACAACCCTTCTTGAATGAATCAGCAGAAGGGAGGAGAATGACCGTAGAAATCATTTCATGATCAATCTCCACGAAAGTATGAGACCGGGCCGGGATCGAACTCGCGACCCCTGGATCTGCAGTCAGACACGCATCTGTAGCCAGACACGTTACCGACTGCGCTACGCGGCCCGGCGTGGTTTCAGTCAGCAGTTTTTCTGAAGTCACACTGTCTGTGGTTTCTGGGCTTTTGTGTGTCCTTAAAGCTATATTATTTAACTTTTTTAATTGTTTCTTTGAAAAGTAATGTTAAAATTAAGAAGCTTTTACTGCCAGTCGAACAGCCATTTCTTTTGACAGCAACAGAATCAAAAGTAAGGATTTGGCTGGTAACATATTATATGGGCCTCAACGCAACAAATTCTGTCTTCATAGTTTCCTACAAAGCGAGACTCAAATCAGTCTGCCCAGCTACAAAGACTAGCTAGAAAATTGAAACTTCTCCCATAACATGGTTTGATATAATACTTTCCAATAAACGAAAAAGGGCTGTTGTCTGATGCCTGTCATTGGCTTGAACAATAGTGGTTTCAGTTAGTTGGTTGTTGGTTGGTTTTGTTGCTTTACATCCCAAGTCAACAGCTATGGTCATTGCAGGACGGTCAGTTCACCTAACCACACTTTTTTCCTGGGCAGGCTTGAACAAGCGGTTAACCAGTACTTCATGAATATACTTCCGCTTGTAATTGACAACAATTCTTCTTGAATGATTCAGCAGAAGGGAGGATAATGACAATAGAAATTATTTCCTACTCAATCTCCACGAAAGTATGTGACCGGGCCGGGAGCAAACTCGCGACCCCTGGATCTGCAGTGACACTCGCATCTGTTGCCAGACACGTTACGGACTGTGCTATGCGACCCAGTACTTTACTATTTCTCTGTGTGTGTGTGTGTGTGTGTGTGTGTGTGTGTGTGTGTGTGTGTGTGTGTGTGTGTGTGTGTGTGTGTGTGTGTGTGTGTGTGTGTGTTTTGGTTTGTCAGTTTTGTTCCTGTGCCTCTTCAATAGGGTATCGAAATTGTGTCCTTGATCTGCAATTGTGGCATATTTACACTGCTTTATGGTGATTTGATGCCTATGCGATAACATGTAGCTACCTAGAGTGATTCGTTGCCTATGCGATAGCATGTAGCTTCCTAGAGTGATTTGATGCCTATGTGAAAGCATGCAGCTGCCTAGAGTGATTTGATGCCTATGTGATAGCATGTAGCTGCCTAGAGTGATTCGATGCCTATGCTATAGCATGTAACTACCTAGAGTGATTTGATGACTATGCAATAGCATTTAGCTGCCTAGAGTGATTCGATGCCTATGCTATAGCATGTAACTGACTAGAGTGATTTGATGCCTATGTGATAGCATGTAACTGACTAGAGTGATTTGATGCCTATGTGATAGCATGTAACTGACTAGAGTGATTTGATGCCTATGCAATAGCACTTAGCTGCCTCATCTTACTTTTTGCTTTTCCATACAAATAAATGTGTGGCTCTTTTGTCATTTCTGTGTAGAGTAATCGCAGGGCGCTTTAACCCTTTACTTTATAGAAACGCATTTTAACGCTTTTGCAACAGAGAAGACCCAGGTCGAGCAGCTCTTGTAATAGCTGCCTGGTCAGTGTCTGTTCGTTTTGCTTATGGAAAAAAATGCTATATCTGATCATACATTAGTGCACCTGATAAGCTTTGTTTTGTTCTTTGTACCAGCATAAAATATTAAGGATTACATTATCATAGTGGGTGGAGCCTAGCATGAATACTCGTGAAAGAAAGGATTAATAAGTTTTGCTGATTTAATTTTAGTGTGCATTTAAATGGTTTCAGGGCATAAATATTAGTGGAGGACAAAAACAACGAGTAAGCTTGGCCAGGGCAGTATATAGCGACGCTGATATCTACCTTTTTGATGATCCGTTAAGTGCTGTTGATTCACATGTTGGAAAACATCTGTTTAGAAACGTTATTGGTAATCAAGGTTTACTTAGAAGAAAGGTAAAAACTTTTATTCAACGGGTAACTATATGAGTGTTAGCAACAATTTCTATACCAAAGCAATCTAGTCAAAATCAGTAATTAACCCATTTACTGCCAGAATAAAGATAAAACGATGTCTGTTTGTATATAGATTACACAATAGATTATTGCTGCAATTATGCTTCAACTAGCGGACTAAAGATTAGAACCTGATCAGACTGCACCATATATGTTTCTTTGAAATGGATCCACAGTAACTTGCCCCTGTCCCCGCCTCTGGATCTGTGCATTTCTGACCCAACCCACTTGAACACACCCACTGATCATATTGCTTACTAGTTTCTCAAATGTCTAAGTTATCAATGGAGAGTTGTTGAATACTCATTTTGTTTTCTTAATGTTCATACAAGGTATAAAAGAGCTCAGAATTGTGATATTTCGCTTGCATTGTGTGTTAGTTTGGCACTTGTAAACTCTGTGAACATGGAATTATCACCAACATTACGCTTAGTCAAAAGAATACTACACAGAACACAACAAACTCCGGCGATTCCATTTTATTTTGTTACCAATGTCACACTATATACCCACACATCATTATGCTAGCTTTGTTGACATTCTGTATTCACAATATTATTTATCAATAACAAAGATAATTTTAATCATTTTTTTTAGAACCATACATGCATTTTGACGTTGCGAGTTTGAACCCCATCACCATACTTTTTCAATTAATTCATTTATTTATTATTGATACTATATTTTGCTTGAATACAATTCATAATCCATTCAAAATAATTTCCGTTACTGGACAGCAAACTGTCCATTCCCCGTTGAGATGACTCATGATGTGGCTTCACGCATGGATCTTCATGTTTGCTAACGTCCTATTTAAGGAAAAGTTTTGCATAAAATCCAAGCATGATTGAAGGATACCTATGAAAATCTATAAAACTAAATAAATGGTTTACCATGTTAACTGGATTAGCTGCAAAGATATCCTGCAATATTTCTATACCAAGCCTTTAAGATAATGTTGTTATTAATAATTTTGATTTTCAACTTAAATTTTGTGATTTTGTTTTGTCTGCAGACACTCAAAGTAATACGGATACAGTATATTTACTTTGATTAGAATATAGAAATGCGTTACGGTGTATGGGGTGTTATAGCCCTGTGTAGATTCTGTCCTAGGTCAATTTGGCCCTGGGTCATTTTGGCCTTATGGTAGGATGATAGAAATAGTTAGGTATTAGAGCTAAGGCCCTTGACACATATCAAATTTTCGTTAAATATGTATTCATAGATAGATAATTAAATGCAAACAATTGTTCCCATTTTAATATATATGAGGAGCCTAGTTTAGAACATTTTCATTATTTGCTTTAAAACAACTTTATCCATGCTTGTGTGGGTCCTTTTCTAGTATCATACAATAAAAATGATGAACAGAAAGGAATACATTGATGGAATTTGAACCTGCATATAATGATAAAAGAAAGGATTTATCGCTGGCCTCATCTCTACCTACTGAGCTACATGTATCCACCCTGACAAGAAATTGTTTTCAAAATAGCCAGAACTATTTCTGATTATGCCGCCAAAATGTTTTGATTTAAATGTTTACAAACAAACATATGTAAATACTGTCAAGCTATAACATGTCCAAAAATGTACCAGTTTCCTTAGACCATGTAGTGAATGTGTTTTTAAATTTTTTTGATGTGTTAATAAAACAATGATCACCTATATAGCCAATGGTAATCAATTGATAAATAACTGCATGCGCTGGCGTGACGTCATTTGGCCACTTGTTTTTTCTATGACGTCATCAGTCAGGTACAGAATTGGCATTAGAGGAAGCAACGTCGTTTTTACAACGAATACACTGAAGGACTTTAAAAACGCAAAAAAATATTATTTTTTGCACCCATTACATTTTTAGCCTTCTTTAACAGATAAAAACGGATGGTAATGACACTCTGCTTCTGTCTGTACCCAATACCGATAATTTTTAAGACACTGACCACCACCAGCTACGCATCACTGGTTTACTGTGTTTTGCACGTGGCGTCTCCACGAATTAATGAAGTAAAATATTTTATCATTTCACATGTAGCTTGTAAGTATACATGTATAAAACACAGCAGCTTTAGTTTAATAGCTTTATTATTCATGCCACGTTTGTCTGAACATGAATGATCTGGTGCAATTGGATTGTTTAAAGTTGCGATGCGTGTTTCTGGTGTTGCCAGATATAATAATTGCCATCCGTCAACTATATAGTGCCTCAGAGATCAATACCAGGCTACTGAGACAGATAAAGATCGACGCAGGTCTGGTCAACCAAGAATGTCGACCAGCGTTAAGACGGCAACTTATGTTGATTGTGTATCGATAATATTTACATTGAATATATCAGTCCCGTCTTGCTACTGTCAGTGCCAGACTAATTGTATGGCTCCAAGGTTAATTTTTTCCTGATTTTTAATAAAAATATTTAATCACAATAACTTAAAGTCATGTCCAATTTCTAGACAAATTTCAAATTGCAACTTCATAATCTGAGGGTATTGCTATTTGATAGACTGTTTCTCTAACATCTTTTATTATTTTGGCATAAAATTTAAAACGTTTGATGCTCAATTTTGCTAAATCTCAATAAAATTGATACATTGAAAGTAAATATATATTACCAATTTCAATTGTTGCGTATTTAAAGTCCTTCAGTGTATACGGTAAAAATGTTCAAAATAATGAGTGATTTAGATTTATGACAGTAAGCAGTCCATTGATTTAGAGGAAATTCTAATTCTCTGTTCAAGACAGCAGGATTCTTATAAACTCTAAATTTATCATATTCCAATCTTTTTGTTTTTTTTTAGAATCAGAATAGATTCGTGCTGGCATCGATTTGTTGCTTAAAATGTAAACGTCTGTTTGTCATAAGTTTGTCGCACTCATGATTGCACTTTAATAACTGATCTTCAGCCAGTGATCCATTAAGCAACAAATCACTGCAATGGCACATGTATTTCTTAAAACTGTCATTTATTAAAAAATAGTTATATGACACTATCTGGTGTACTTGCCCTCAGTCGTTTCGCTTCAGATTAATACAGCAGACGTTGGGCCAGTAACAGAGTTTCTTGAAAATTACATCATAAAATATTTTTGAGTGTTGATATTCATGTCAATCTTTCTCTTCCTGATAAGACTACATTCATTACATAGAAGGTACATATTTCTTCTTATAGACACGTATTCTTGTAACACATGGAATTCATTGGCTGCCAATGGTTGATAAGATTATGGTATTGAATGAAGGCCAGGTGGCTGACTTTGGCTCATATGACGAGTTGATTAGCAAAGATGGTCCTTTTGCACAAATTCTCAAATCTTTTATACAAGAAGACATAGAAACAGATGATGAAGAGGACCTAGAAGGTACATAGGTTAGCACCAAGTAAATACTGTAAATTTGGAAATTTTCACGAGAATTTTATTTCGCGAATAGCGTTACAAGACATATTTGCAATGATCAACGTTCGCGACTGAAGCATGATTTACATGTAACAGTAAACGACAGAGTGAATTTGCTATTTTGCGGGGATCATATTTTTGTGAAACTTCGCGAAAAATAAAACCCTCGTGAAAATTTCAGAATTTACAGTACAGTGGATCTTACATGAGTGTTCCTGTATTAATGCATTTTTTAACAAGTTGAGGAAAGGAGATAGAATATAAGGTTCTGATGCATTTTTTAACAAGTTGAGGAAAGAAGATAGAATATAAGGTTCTGACACGCATGTTATTGTTGTCTCTGAACAAAGTTATAATGAATTAAATGATACATGATCACACATGATATATTCTGTTTATCATAAGACACTAAATCATTTTGAAATCACTTTTTGGCGTGAAACCTCAAGAATTTCCATATGTATATGCGGCATTGTTATTGGTGATAGTGCTTGATATTACCAAAGTAATTAATTTACCAGTGGTTTTACTATTCTAATGAATGGCATTATTTCACTCCCAGACGCGACATCATGATTGGTAAGTTATATTTTATGGGCCTCACAACAGCAAAACTTATCAACAAAACCATGTCTATTGCTACCAATTTTGTTAGGTTTCTTAATTTTACAAGGGTTTATTTTTCTAAATTACTTTAGAGTTTGTGATTTTGTAAAGCTCAAGTTGTACTGCTAAACTATATAGACCAGTTAAATTTTGGGAATTTGGATGTTGCATTAACAGCATTTATATTTTCCAGAAAGTAAGTAATAAAGTAAATCTTGATGTGCAGGCTGGTCAGAACCTTGTCGTTGGCGTTTTCATAGTTTCGTTTCCATGCATTATCTTCTGAACCAATGTATGTATTTTGACCAAACTTACACATATACATTGCTGAGAAAAACAAAAAAAAAACAGCTGGTTGGATTTTGGTGACCTGGATCTAAATTTCAAGGTCACGTCACCACATTGAAATGTCCTAAATAGTGTTTTCCCACGTTATTACTTGAACCAATTTACACAAACTATCTTCTGAACCAGTGGGTGAATTTTAACAAAACTTGCACATATTCGTTTTTAGAATCAGCAAAGTTTAGAGTTGATTAGATTTGATGACCTTGATCTTGTTTTCAAGATAACACTAGCACTTTGAAATGTCAAATTTCGGCCAAATAAAGTTTCTGCGTGTTATCTTTAGAACGAAATAATGGCTTCTGTACAATCTTATATACATGTATTATTTCATTGTGGCAAAACAAAGTGTTGATTAAATTTTTGTGACCTTGACATAATTCTGAATGTTTCAATTCTGTAAAGACTGTAAAAATCATCCTATTTTGCACACTATATTGTGAACCAATGACTGAATTTAGACCAAACTTGCATAGATAAATTGTTAGGAGGGTGGAATGGGTTGCTTAGATTTTAACAAAAATAGGGTTTCTATGCGTTATCTCTTGAACCGAATAAGGGTTTCTAGCTAAACTATATATATTGCATGTTTGTAGCAAAGTAATAAGTAAATATAATTTTGGTGAACTTGACCTACTTTCCAAGGTAACTATCCTTTAAAGACTGTACAAAGCAGCCTCTTTGAGCTGTAGCTTATGAACAAGTGGGTGGATTTTTATCAAACTTGCATAGATACAATGTTTTGAGGGGAAAATTCAGTTACATTTTTGTGACGCCAACATTATATACTTACATTTTTTACCCAAATTGTGTTTCTATATACTATCTCTTTAAAGTAATTATGGATTTCAGTCATTTTTAACTTGTATAATTTTACACGATACTGAATATTGATTAGAATCGGGTAAGCATGCTTTCCGGCTCAATTTTTAGTTGGGGGACATAGTTTTCCTGTGCAAATACTGCTTTAATACCTCACTGTGGCTTTACTAGTCTTAAAGTTGTTTGCATGCCTTGTTATAAACCCAATCACTGTTTAAAACTATGGTTCCCTCTTTAATTGCACGTTGGTTGTCCATTCTTCAGACTCAATGACGACCCTGGCCTAAAACTGTGGTGGTTATATTGTTGTTTATTCAGTGTTTACTTTACTTCATAAAAGTCCTTAAATTTCAGAAACCATTCAGATCCCGACCCCTGAACTATATATAATGTTATTATTATGATAAGACGTACTCACTGGCGAGGATGTCCCACAGGGATTAGCTTGGTCATGCACCATCGCCTTCACTTCATAAAAGGCTTAATATCTTGGTAACTGCAATCATCTCTCTGTGAAAGAGAGAGTGGTAGCTTTACTTTAATTGTCTTCAACTGGCTGTTAATGATCTCTCTCTTCCTCATGGTTTATTGGATTGGTATGCAGTATGTGATTGTGGCATTTCCTGGTCACATTATCTAACTGTTTTGTATTATTTTAGTTCGCCAAATGAAAGAGAAGATATTAAGTGACGTTGAAAGTTTGACATCTGGAGCTTACACATCTGAAGGTGGGCTTACGTCTGATACTGGACTTACATCTGATGAAACAGATAGGCGATCTTTTATTAGACGGTATGTTTGTATACTAATGTCAATTTGAATGTGATTTTGTTTACTTGTTTTCAATATCTTAAAATATGCATTGTGAATATTTCTATTGTTACAGAACAGTTATAAATTTGTGAAAACAAAGGATTTAAACAAATTTAGAGTTGATGTCAATATGGATATCTGTTTTTCTTGGAAAAGCTGAAAATAATGTTGAAGTAATTCAAACTGTGGGCTCATATCCTGACAAATTTCATTTGATCTCCCAAACTTTTTTAAATTAGAGGTGCATGTTTATTAATAATTGTCATTTCTCCTTTTTGTCCTTCTGTCTGGCCATCACACCTTCAATATATCCAACGGCTTGGGAACTCTGCTTGGGTATCTCTGCTTGCTATGGTCCTAAAATGTCATAATTATATTGATTCCCTGTAAGATAGCTGACCTGTATTTCTTATGCATGAGTATTTTCCATTCTTGACTTATGCCCCTTTGATTAAAATAAGATATCATATTTGAGATTATAAAGAAAAATGGAGATTCTGTAAATATTGATTCTAGGGTCTCTCACTTTTGAGAATCAACAGTCACAATAATTTGTAAATGCGAGCAGGAGAGGTTCCAGAATTTTTATTTTTTCCTTCTCAAAGGCAGATCTGGAGAAGAGGGGGGTTGGGTGGCAGGGGGTCCAGACCCCATTGGAAAAACACAAATGGCTATAGGTGTCTTTAGAAAAAAAACCTGTACGTACCCATCTTGGGAAAAATAGAACTGAGGTCTGTATGGCATACTTGATAACAAGGAAATGTCAACAGGACCCCCTGACGGAATTTTCTGGATCTGCGCAATTGCTGTTGGTGAATGTAATAAGAACCAAAATTTAGTTAGGTGAGGTACTTGATTGTATCGATCCTGATCTTTGCGCCCTTACTTACTTATAAGCACAATGTGCGCATAACATTCAGTTTTATACCATTTTCTGGATTCTTCTGATAGAGCCAGCTGATCAAGATCAGCACCTATTTTGTCAACGCAATATGATCATATCAATAAAGCAATGATACCATCAGAATCTAAAAACCTGCTTACAGGGTTTCAGAAATTTCGCTGGTAGCAAGTCTTGATATGATACTTTTCAAAAAGTGAATAACAAAGGCGCTGATCAGTCTGGGTAGATGCACAGGCTGGTCTGTGCCTTTGTTGTTTTCAAATGTTGAAGTCAAGTTTTCTCCCATCGAGGCCTAGATGACATCATAATGTTTCCTGCATTATTTTGTAGGAAAAACAAAGAACTGTAGTATCTGGCTCTATGCTATTGAAACCAGTCAACGTCATTATGACGTTATGTTATCAACGTAGTTGCTAAGTTACATGATTATTGCTATTAGTCGGGGAACCAAGGTAGAAAAAATGCTAACCCTTGCACCCGAAAGGTATACAGCTGGATTTTGTATGGTTGCAAAGGTAATTCTATGGTGTATCTGAAACCACTGTATAGCAGACTCGATCGATTTGCATAACGCCAGAGCAGTCATCTTTCTACGAAAGCCCAGCAAGAACATGTCAAAATATTTTTTTTCAAAATGTTATATATTTTTATCAAAAAAGTTCAGGATTGAAAAATATTGGGTTTATATAATAATACAACATCGGCGTAGACCTCAGAAGCAGTGGTGGTCATATAAGATTACTGCTTATTGATTTTTAAAGCATATAGATAAGGGCATTTTGAAATTAAATTTATAGATTTCTTTGCTTCTGATATCATTAAAACTGCATTTATTGCCCAAAAATGTATTTGATAATTATTTATATATCGCTTGGAAGCATATCTTGTAAAAATATGTCTGCTTACTTATTCACTTTTTTCCTCCCGCTGAAGTGGTCTGAATTGTATATTTTTTGCATAAATAAATAAATTTTAAATTGAATGTGTTTAAACACTGCATACAGTAAGACAGACGTTTGGGACATAATTTAAGGTAATTTATTTTATTTTCTATGGCAAACTAGAAAAGGTAGCTGAAAAGTAAAAATATGAAACCACGATAATTTGATACGTTTTTAGTCCATACCAGCTGGTGCGTAGTTAAATACTATGGGCAACTGAAGAGCAGTTTAAGACATAAATGAAATTCATCAATATTTAAAGGATGTTCATCTACCATATTTACAACAGCTTTGAAACAGAGGGTCATTGTAGGGACCAAGGGGATTTTTATCTACTGAAAACAATAATTTCATTTAACAGTGGTAAAATAGTTATAAAAAACTCGTATAACTATTATCATATTACCATGAAAAACCTGTCTGTCCCCGTCTGAGATGAAGAAATGTAACCGCATAGTTTTTGTAAAGAAAAAAAGTATCCATAAAATGATCATTTTGGTGCACAAATGACTGCTCATACTTTTATATGGGTTCAATAGTGTATTATTGTATTATCGAACAGTCAAACCGCTTCTCATAGCCATTCTCCAGATAAGAGTGTGTAATGGAAAATTAGTTTTGTTATTTCTCAACCAAAACATATGTTGTTGGGACTTAAATGGACCTATTAAATGAGACGGTTCTTTTGAAGACCCAAACGCACACTCTTTAACTTATTGATAAGGGGAACATCACAATTTCTATGCTATGAAAGATTGCTTAACATGGCCTATGTGGCATACAAAAAATGCATTTTTCTGCGGAATGCAATTCTGGTCGCATTGCTATACAGTGGTTTCATATCAAGCACTATTTAGACTATCATTATACAAAATTCCAGCCGTATACCTTTCGGGTGCAAAAAATGTGTGTTTTTGCACGATACGTGACTTTGGTTCCCCGACTATATGTTACTCTTGATCTATTAAACATGTGTTAACTTAGAGTTGTTGAGACATAACAAGTACTAATTTATTTTGTAGGAGAAACAAAGTGCCTGTGTGTAGATATAAATCTGTACCTACACCATCACAGACTGTGACACAACCTGAGGAAGAAAAAACAGAACAGACCGAATTTGGTAAACTTGTACAAGAAGAACAATCACAAAAAGGCGCTGTAAGTACGAGAAAATAATAGTTTGGTCAGCACTTAGATTTTGGTACTTATTCCACTATATTGGCCTCTGCCTTCGGGTGTTTCCAACAAAGTTTGACTAAAACCAGTCTCCTTAGCTAGCTAGAAAAATGAAATTTCTTATAGCAAGTTTAGATATGATACAGATATATGATAAAGATTTGGTTAGAATTTCGGCTATGTGACGTTACTGGGTACAGAGATATTATGCCAAGATCAGAACTTTCGGAACATTGCTAGTATGTTAACTAATCTTGCTATAAGCACACTTTCAATATTCTAGTCAGTCTCTGTGGCATGAATCATACTGGGTCGTACATCATGAATACAGCTTTTACGTGGGTATGTCCATCGAATGAGCCAGCTTACTTGTTACTAGATGTAAGAAAAAAAGGAAATGAGAAAAAGAGCTGAATAAGACTGATTGAACCCATTTAAGTAGATTGGAATTTCCCACTATTATCAAATGGAACAGTCCATTTCTATTTTAAGGGATGCTAGGTGGTATTTTTCATTCTTATTCAAATTTTAACAGTACATTCTGCAAGCAAATAGCGGAGACCCTGATCAGACAACGCATTCTGTAGCTTCTGGTCTTGGTCTGCACTATTTGCCTACGTCGCATAAAAGGACGATAAACTTGTATGGGTTAAGTAACAACCACACATCCCTTAGCCACAGCGCCAAGACAAAAAAAGATACATTAGAACAAAGCCACGAACACCATGAAACACAAGCAGGGAAGTGAACAAAAACATCTAATCCTTATATGCTGCTAAGTACTGGTTCAACCCTGGAAGACGGGAAATCGTCCCAATATGCCTGAAAAATCGTTGTATTGGCACAACACAAATTAACTAATCACAAACAAGGACTAGAACGTGTTTAAAATGTAAAGTGAAGTTATTAGACAGTTAGTATACTCGTATATTTTTACCCATTAATGATATAAATACGATAGCCTATCAATAATTTTGTGAACTAATTTAACTGTTTCATAACCAGTATTAAAGAAAGAAAAGTACCTTTTGAAATAATACGGTACAATTCCGTATTTCATATGGTACAGCTCAGGACATTAAGCCTTATTAAATTGGTATGTGTCGTTTGCCGGCAAGATGGGCACCACACTTACTGCTTCCAGATCAGATATGGGTAAGGGTCAAGAGGTACATAGGGAACTGCCAACTTAACAATGACGAGGTTGATGCCTTTCTCAATTGAGTGATAACATGTGATGAGACATGGATACACTTGTTGGAGCCCAAACGTATGCAGCAGAGCTCAATTCAGGAGCATAGTTTATAGCCTTTACTGACAACAGTGTTGATTTCCAAGTCTGCTGGTAAACTAATGACCATTATTTCTGTGATATATCTTATATCACTTTCAAATTGATCCTCAGAAAACTGCTGATACTAAAATATATTACGTTTCTATATTTAAATCTGAGCTGTTGTCGGCTATTAAAAGAAAACGACCACAGCTTCAAAGAACTGCAACTCCCCTGCACCATGATAGCCCATAAAGCCATAGCAGCCATGTTGTGTTGGATACAGTGAAGGAACTGGATATAGGTCTGGTTTTGTGTACACCATATAGTCCAAATTTGACAATTTGTGACTAATGGCTATTTTCCAAATCTCAAAACTAGGTTGACTGGTCAGAAATACGAGTCCCTATAGGAGATGACGCAAGGTTGAACGGTAAAATAAATGCTAATCTGCAAGGTACATTACTTTGACAGAGTAGAGGTCAAAAGTAGGTTGGTTTAATTAATCTCGTATCACAGAATTGGTTCACGAAATAATTGATGGGCCCTCCCAAAATATATAATATTTACTGTTAATTACATCGTTGTCAGATGGAATATGTTTGCATTGCAAAGGTTATCTTTCATTAAAGAAATGTAATGTGTATATAATCCGTTTAAGCAGAAACAAGTGCTGAAAGTTATTTGATGTTCATCTGATTGTCAATTTATTTTTCATTTATCAATGATAATCATTTCTTTTATGGTAGATTTACCAGTATTCGCGGTAGCTGCAGAAATTGTGGTATGAGAGAAAAGACGCCTCCATTTATCTACTCCTAGAAATTGAGCAATGAAATTTCATCAGTTACCAAATCAATTATTTGCCATCAAATATCTATCCAGTGACATAACGGCACAAATGACGTCATTATGACGTTATTATCTTTGAACATAACAGCCGCCATTTTACGAATGTCAGGAGGCTAACAATGACAACAGGCTGTTAAAATTGATGGTCACATGAATAAATTGATAGGTTGTTTCCGTAAAAATTGGCTGACAACCCATTAGGTTAGAATAAATTAAGCTATAATTCGTTGGCAATTAATTGACAAAAAATTCTTCCACTGTTTATATAACCCTTGGTTTGCAAGGGTTACCACGAAAACTTGCGCTTGTTTGGAAAATACCCAGCCTGGAATCAATCTGGATTTAACCTGTCAGCACATAATGGTGAGTAATGATTATCAAATGTAGCGGAGATATGTATATCCAAATATTTTTTTCAAAAAATAATCATATGTCATAACAAGATTTACTTTGAAACGTTGATACAATGAAAACTGGTACAACCAGCATAATTGTTATAATGTGTTATGGTTTCAGGTCAAAAATTCAGTTTTCAGAAGTTATGCAAAGGCTGTTGGCTACCTCTATGTTTTGTTCGTTTTCTTCACCATTATGATATTTCAAGGATTGAGTGTATTTTCAAATTACTGGCTTACGTTTTGGACAGAAGACTCTCTGCTGAAAAACACATCTCTTGGGCACACAGATGAGTACGAGAAGAGGTTTCAGTGGTATCTTATTTGGTATACAGTATTTGGTGTCATACAAGGTATTCCATAATTTAGCTGACATTCAGCATAAGATTTCAGTTGGCATAATCATACTGCAAACATATAATCAGTCTGCTCATCTGCACAATCTGATCAATTATAGTTTTCTACTGAAGAAACATTGGGAACCTGACTACCTATAAAACGCACATTAAAGACCCTGATTAGATTCTATGAATGTGACAATAGGGATAGCCCGGCACTATTCAAGAATCGAATCAAGCCTGGGGTGTACGTAAGGAACATTACGCATAGTACTATGTACGAAAAAGCTCTAATTTGTTAGCCAGAACTGGTGTAAGGAAAATTAGTACACTAGCATGTGGGTTCAGCCCCATTAAAGTCCATTTTTCTGATTACCAGAAAAAATTAATCAACAGAATAAATGAAGTTTATATATTTTTCAATAAAAAATCGTTTCATAAACATAGACTTCATTTATAACCCTTTGTTTGCTCCAATCACACTTGTTATTGTGTTGACATGTTTTTAAACGTCAGCGTCACGTTATGTAACGTCAGCTGCACGTTATCAAAGTAAATCCTCAATGTACATCCAAAGTCTGATTCCACCGAATTAGTCCAGGCAGCTCAAATTGTGAATGTGAATGTGCAGACTGGTCTGAGGTTTGGATATGCTCTTGCCACCTTGAACCTTTTGCTGGACGTTTTATCAATTACAATGACTTGCTAAATCAAAGCCACAAAACTTGATTTCCAATCATATAGTAGAACCCTGGGTAAAAAAGGCTACTCTCAAAAAGACCAACAATTAGTTTTTAAGGCCAATTATTGCTTAATGCAGGTTACAAATATTGCAGAATGCTCCAAGGGTGGCATTCTGCAATACTTTCGACCTTCATTAAGATACCATTGTCATTTAGATCTATTTTGGAGTGGCCATTTTACAAAGGTTTTACTGTAAATCAATCAATTAGCACTATATTTAAAAGAAAATTAAAGAACAGCGGTAATCAGCTATGTTTTGCTTAACTCTTTGTATGCTGATTGATTTTCCCATACATATTGAATCAATAAGTATGGGACTGCCAATTGTGTGCTTTAGAGGGTCACAGGTCAAATGCTCCAAATTAGGATGTGTTTCTGACCCTGAAGATTGTTTTAATTTGAGCTAAAAGTCATCAGGCGACAACAAAAACATGAAAATATTACCTAGCATGCAGAAAGTTAAGCAAGAACAGACTATCAGCCACAAATAGGCAGCTACACTAGAAAGTATTTATCAATTTTAAAGCATGGCATTATTTTACCCCCAGACGCGACATATTATAAAATCAAATATACTTGACTGCATAATTGTGATATTTGACATTTTAAGCAAACCCCATAGGCCAGGGTGTCTTGATTGCATTCGTTCTAGTCTTCATTTCCTTTAATTTGATATTCAACTCGACCATATTCAGACAAAAATCGACTTGTACTTTAAACCATACCCTAGAAGTCGAGGGTGTATAAGACTACGTCTGCATGTATGCTCCATTCCCTATATTTAATATGCAACATTATCACTTTCAGTCAAAATGTTTCGACCTTTTGACCACACTTTTCTGAAAAGAAAAATGGCCTCTGCCCACCCCCTAATCCATCTAGGGGATGAGACCCAAGCTATTAAACTAAAATCTCCTTTCATATGTTTCATATCTATATTTCCCCTGTATCAATGCAAAATTTTAGTTAAAATATTTACAACTGCTTAGTTATTGTGAAATAAAAAACACACTTTCACTCTGCCTAAGAGGTTGGGTTAAACTTGGAAACCATGGTCCTTAGTGAGAAGTTAGTTGATATGTTAAAATAGCTTTGGGAAAGAAGCCAATATAACTTTAGCACTTTAGTTGCCTATTTTAACTAAGAAAATGTAAGTAACTTGAGTCTTCTTGAGTCCTTTTAGACGAAACTTATATAATATATAGAATTTCTTACATAAGTGTTCTTGTTTAATTGATTTAATAAAACAAGTTGGGGAAAAAGTGATAAAATGCGAGGCTTGCCGACCATTTTATCGAATTTTGCGAAGAGCCTAAAAAGTTCAATAAAAAAGGAGCACAAATACTAGATTCTATTTATCACATGACATTAAAATTTCTGAAAAATCGCATTTTTTGTGTGAAAGCATCAAGATTTTGCCATAATTCATGCAACGTCATTATGGATGTCATTTCATACAGTTACTAAAATATGTAAACCACTAGTGGTTTATTGATTTTATTGCATGGCCTTATATCAGCCGCGTCCTCATAAGATAAAGACTGTTTATAGTACTTATCATGTATACCAAGAATGTATCAAATCTGACCAATGGGTACTGAGATATGGTTCCCAACAGACAGATGGATAAATAGAAGATAAGATGCGCACATGACGATGTCAAAATTGTATCCAGTCTCTGGCTTTTCTGGGGGAAAACGAGATGCTAACAAATATGGCCTGTAATAACATTTTCAAGGCTCATAGCGTCTTAAATTGAATGTACCTGACTGGTCTTCTATATGAAGAAACAATAAAATGCATATGTACCACAAAGACACTATCAAGAAAATAAATAGAGGATCTTACATGAGTACTCATGTTTTATTGAATTTATTAAACGAGTTGGGAAAAAGAGATAAAATGCGAGGCTTGTCGAGCATTTTATCTCTTTTTCGCAATAAAATCAATAATACAAGAGCACGAATGTTAGATTCTATTTATCCTATGACATAAAGATTACTTTGAAATCTCATTTCTCGCATAAAAACGTTATATTTTGTCATTTACGCAACGTTGTTAAGGACGTCCTAACGTTTCCTGTAAATCTATAAACCACTAGTGGTTTACAGATTTTATTGCATGGCGTTATTTCACTCCCAGACGCGACGTCATATGATAAGATTCATTAATGAGTTCACCAATACATAAATGAGCACGTTTACTCACACATAAAATGCCACCTATTATTTGCAGCAGACGACGTTTTCATTTTTTGCTGCATTTTATATGCCCGTTTTGAAAAAAAAAACGGTTGTATATTATGGCAGGGCGCTCTCGGCCGGTCTTTCCATCTGTAAACAATCTTCAAGATATCTTCAAGATATTTTATGGAAATGTATATTAGGTCAAGACAAAGTGTCCCAAAAAAGAATGATTGTTTCCCCAATTTCTTAGTTTCTGAGTTATGCCCTTTTGAAAATCATGAAAAAATCTTGTATGGGCCATAACTCAGTAACCGTTATATATATCTCCATGAAACTTTATAGGAATGTGTATCAGGCCGCTGGTGGGCCCATGATTGCCGAAAATTGGATGCTGGCTTAATAGCTTTGTGAATTTTCAGGGGATCAGGACCATTATTGCAAAGAAACCCTCTAACTTTGTGATTTTTCAGGAGTGTTTCGGACCCCCTGTCCCCTCCTCTCTGGATCCGCTCATGAAGGCATGGTATTATGTTGTGTCATGATGCAGTGAACGTGTTTCCAAAATTTAATTTTATACACAGGGAAGATCACAATTAATATATTTTTTTACGTTGTTTTACTGTGCTAAATACAGTTTTATCATATGTATATGGTAAGCCCCATAACGGGTACTTTTGCAAAAATGATATAAAGCAGCTTTTCATCAGTGTCTACACTGTTTATTAAGGTAAAAAAAGATCTGCTGACAAGAAAATACAATATTTTTTGATAATCCTAACCTGACATTGCTAGATATGTACAATGGATAGTATTAAACCAGAAGGAAACATTCATTAGTATACAAATAATTAAAGGGCTTACCATATCTCTATTGTAGGTATAGCAATGTTTGCTTTTGGGTACTTTGCTCTGGCACGTATGTTAGAGGCATCAAGACTTTTCCACAACAGAATGTTAAAAAGTATACTACATTCACCAATGTTATTCTTTGATACAACACCTATAGGAAGGATTGTAAATAGGTTCTCAAGTGACGTTGATGTGATGGATGATCGGTTACTTCAGAACTTTCGAATATGGGCAATCCAGATTTTCAGCCTGTTAGCTACAGTTGTTGTTGTCTGTATAAATACTCCTTACTTCATAACAGTGTTAGTGCCCATCATGGGTGTCTACCTCTTCCTGCTGGTAAGTATCTTACTTGCATATTAGGCCCCGAGGTTATAAAACTTTTTTCATACTCAACTCAACTGAGCACAAAATATCAACTGCTCATAAAAACTAAAATACCGACAAATAAAGAAGTTTCTTGCTTTAAGTCTCTCAAATGTTGTATTTTTCATGCTAATGAATGTTAAAATGCCAACAATTGTTGGCATTTTAACATTTATGAGCAGGATTAATTTCGTGCTCAGCTGAGTTGAGTATGAAAAAAGTTTCATAACCTCTGGGCCTGGTTAGGGTTTCTGCTGTTTTTATCCATAAGAGAAAATTCTATCTCGCACACCCTTAACAACCTGTGGAAAAGATCAAAAACGAACAATGGCTTTATTGGCACATGTCGATTCGTGACGCCATTTTAATGTTAAAATGACGTCACCATGTCCATTATATGCCGCTTCTCAGCGTGTATAGGATTTTCTTGAAGCTTTTATCATCTTTTCCACATATAAAATTGAGGGGTTTAGTGGTAAGCAAGAAAAAATATCCATTACTTGTGTGAGGATGGAATAGAAAAATCTGCATAGAAAAATCCGCCCCTCAAGTTCACCATTTACCGTCATTCTGCAAGTGATGCCAGGCTGTGATCCTCTGGGTGGATTTTTCTATTCCATTCTCACACTGATAATGGATTTTTATCATCTTTTATTTGGGCCTTGTCGTGACAAAGCCTGTCTTGGGGTTCCAACAAAATGAGATTCAAACCAGCCTGCTCAGCTACAGTGACTAGCTACAAAATTGAAAGTTCGCTAGTAGCAAGCCTTGATATGGTACTTTCCAAAAAGCGAATAACAAAGGCGCTGATTAGACTGCGCCGATACCCAGTCTGGTCTGTGCCTTTATTGTTGCGCAAACTCCTGAAGACAGGTTTTCTTGCGTTGAGGCCCATTTAAATCTCTGACAGCATAAATTCATGCATTTGACGTTCAAAAGGTCTGCAATGAGGTCAGGATGATTACTTAAATGCTACATGTACTTCTGTTTCTATCCTTCAAAGTATCTGCGTTTTACTGAACACATTTTGTAATCTTTTACTCTGTCACTTAAAGCAGATAAATAGCTTTTCTTTTGATAACTGTCAGATACCCTGCTGAATGTCATTGCCATGTTATATTTTTTTCTAGAAAGCATTAGGAATATACATATTTATACAGTTGATGCCTAATATATATACATCAAAACTGAGCATTTTGCAAAGTGATTTACGTTAATCAGTGATCGCCTGTACATACTATCACAACATCACTCTTGTAAATGAGATGCAGAGGTCCACAACTGTGATAGAAGACTCTTTAGTTGCATTTTATTGATCCACGTCTACTTTAATAATGATTTGGGGTTTTAAAAAGCTACCACATTTAGTTATATTTGCTCCCAATTAATAATTGAACGTTATGCATAAGTTTGTCAAAGTTAGCCAATCACTGTGCATTATGCTCCTCATAATTCAAGAAAGCTTGAGATACACTGTTTTAAGCTAGTGCGAGTTATGTTATGCCATAAGTTTTGAATAAGTTTCTTATAAATCAGACATACACTTTGTATATGGGCCTGTGCGCGAGAAAACATGTCTTCGGAGGTTTGTGAACAACAATGGCGCAGACCAGCCTGCGCATCAGCGCACTTTGATCAGCGCATTTGTTAGATAAATGTAAAGGTTACTTTTTTAATGTGGGTAGCCTACGAAAGTCCCCACTTGGTATGAATGTAACGAGTTATTTCCAGCAGAGCCCACAGTGTTTGTCATTTACCCTGCTTATCCAGTCTAGGCCAATACTGATGGTAACAGTCCTCAGTTAGGTTACCACCTAGCACTGAAATAATCAGTTGATAGTCCCGCCACTACCAGGAATCGAACTTGGGTCACCAGCTTTGTAGTCCAACGCACTAACCACTTGGCCACGGAGATACCTTGTTATTTGCTTATTGAAAAGTATCATATCAAGCTACGAGTCACATTCAATCTTTTAGCTGGTGACTGTAGCTGAGCAGGCATTTTTGACTCTCACTTTGTCTGAAACTCCTTAAACAGGTTTCTCACGGGAAGGCCATATGTTCCTGGAGAGGCTTTCTCTAATTTTTTAGATTCGTTTTCAGCGTAATCAGCATACAGGATATTTTTACATGCATAAGTTGGCTTAAACGTTGTTGTGTGCCAGGCCTTTAGTGGCACACAGTTATGTCCCATATTTGTAATAAGGGCAACTCCTTAAAACCTCAAGATATGTTATCGATATCAGATTATAAAAAGAGTTTTCTACTTGTTTCAGAAATTTTACTTGCCAACAGCTCGCCAAGTAAAGAGGACCGAATCGGTATTGCGATCACCAATCTATAATCACTTCAGTGAGACTATTACAGGCATCAAGGTTATCAGAGCATACAGATGTTCTAAAAGATTTATGGATGACATGGACAGGAGGGTGGACAAAAATGCCTCATTTTTCTTTGCAGCGACAACTGCGACCAGGTATAGAGATTATAAAACTTCTGAGTGCTCAACTCAACTGCATGCATAAAATGTTATCTGCTCGTAATCTAAATTGCTAAAACATAAACATATGTTGTATTTATCATGCTAATAAATGTTTAAATGCAAACAATTGTTAGGTCTGGTACAGGGAATATCAGAAAATTGTTTTAAAGTAAAAACTATTCTAAAACGTGCACCTGTTATGTTTGTGCTTTTTGTATCTGTTGTACTGTTTAACATATCATTATGCTGCCAACGAGAGATAGATGGTTGCTTTACTTTAATAAAATTATGACTTTTAGTGTTCTGCATCTCTTCCTCACAATACCATGGCTTGGTCTGGAGTCTGAGTCACTTCCAGGCCGTACTGACTTACCTAGCGACAAAAAGTGAAACCAACATTCGTTATAAAATGAGTTTATTATACGAAACAAGCTATTGGACTCATAAGCATTAATAACATCAATGAGTAATCTGAGGCCATTATAAATGATGCGATTTTTTCATTTAAATATGCAGACCTATTACTTGTGAAAAAATAAGGATGAAAGTTTTATAGCAAACTCAATATAAATATTTTTACAGAAAATACTCTTGTATTTATCATTTAACATTCTAATGCACTTGTGTTCAATTGGATAACGTCAAGAAATTGCAACTGTATGTCCTGTCATATACTGTCGAAAATAATTTATCATCTTTAATTATGTCAAATTTCGTTGGATGACATGCGGCTTTATGCACATGGCAATGATCAGTATTTGAGACAAAACTAGTGCATTAGAATGGGTACAACCATATTCACAATTTTCATTTGGGGAGGCAAAGCGTGAGATATATGGTCTGAAGTAACGTTTGGCGGCACCACTTGCCAAAAACTGAATTAAAGACACTCAGATATATCCCACGATAAACTTCCCCAATAAAAAAGTTGAATACAGTTACCCCTTATTACAATTCAAGCGAATTTGACAAATAAAACATGCCAGAATCATAACCAAGACAAACACATGGAAGATACACAGAACAAAGCCACATGACAACAAGGACAAAATAAAAGTAAAGCAACCAACTTCCATCTTCCCTGGCAGAACGATTACAAAGCCTTAAAAGAGACTTAGAACTACTACATCACAAAACAATAACACACACACACACACACACAAACTGGGATTGGGCACTAACAATGCGAACAGAGAGATGTCAAGACCCATGGGGATATCAAGAGGGGGTCCAACTGCGACAACGCTTTTATTCCCTTTTTTAGTTGATGAGGGGATGGAGGATCCCAGTACCGCTATAAGTGGGCCATCATGGCGTTTCAGTGGCATGCCGTGGCCCAACATTGAATGCTAGCTTGCTAGCTGCGATTTTTTCAGGGCATCCGGACCTGTATTGCTAGAAAACCATATAGTTTTTTGATTTTCAGAGGGGAGGAGTCTAGACCCCCTGTAACCCTCTGGATCTGCACATGAGGGCATGGTAGTGGGCGCTTAAATAGCTTCTACTGGTCGAAGTTTGGCACTAGATTGTATTGATTTAAACACAAAAGCATGTTCAGTTTTTTTTGACATCTGTATAGAATAAATAAAATGTAGATATACACAATGGTCTGTAAAAATCTTACAACTACCTAAGATAAACCATTGCCATTCTTTTTTATATGTTTTCTACTTAAATTTCTTGTATATTTATTAAACATAAATGCTAAAGAATACCTGCTTTTTAAGCTGTTTGAAAAAATATTGCAATACATATTGCACGACCCTTTTAAAAATGCAATAAATATTGCATGACCATTTTGAAAACCATGATATGTACTTCTAAATCGTGCCCTCAAATCCAACAGGCGATATCAGTAAGGGACAAACCTATATGTAAATCAGGTGCTAACATGCAGACTATGCATGCAAGCAAGAGGTACATACTGCAACCCCATTTTTTGTCTTGTTCATTTATGATATCAGCAATGATATGCCCCGGATTCAGTGAATACCATTTTATTTCACATTCTATTGCTATTATTTTTATTCTTGCTGCTACTGCTGTGAATAGCAAATAATCAGTAAAACTCTGTCAAAATAATGCAGTGGATTTATTTTTTGTGTACACTAGCTTTGATTGATTCATTTACGGGTGTGTTGATTCTAGGTGTAAGAATCTAACAAAAGGTGTTCAAGCAATCAAGTCTGAATAAATCATTGTTGAAGTTTCTATGCTTTTGTATTGTTTTGGTATCTTAACTATTGAACATTTACGCATTAATGTTACTTACAGATTAAGATACAGATGAAAATGATTCTTCTTACATGCCTAAACTAGATGCTTAAGAAATGAAGCTTTTAGATATTACCACTGTAAATTTTGTTCTATACAATTTTATTTACGACTATCGGTTCTGATTCAGAGTTATTTTGATGGTTCATGATAATAACACAGCAAATAATATGAATTTACAACAACCTATTTAATTTTATTTCCGACTATCGGTTCTGATTTAGAGTTATTTTGATGGTTCATGATAATAACACAGCAAATAATATGAATTTACAACAACCTTAAGAATAATAAATTTTGAAATGTCTTGAGTATCTATGATAATCTAATGATTCTGAAATTTATAATTGATCTGAAAAGTACAGATGAAAATGATTATTCTTACATGCCTAAACTAGATGCTTAAGAAATGAAGCTTTTAGATATTACCACTGTAAATTTTGTTCTATACAATTTTATTTCCGACTATCGGTTCTGATTCAGAGTTATTTTGATGGTTCATGATAATAACTCAGCAAATAATATGAATTTACAACAACCTTAAGAATAATAAATTTTGAAATGTCTTGAGTATCTATGATAATCTAATGATTCTCAAATTTATAATTGATCTGAAAAGTAATTAAAAACAACTGAAAGTAATTGTTAATCACTCCCATTTTTTACATTTATAGTTACTGTTATTAAAGAAATGACTGAATTTCAATAACATGTAATCACATAAAAAATTGAAATTTTAGATTAATTAAGTTACAATTAAATACAACTTTAATTATCCCCAAGAAGCAAGTGATTATGGTTAGGAAAGATCACAATCACACACTGCTAACCAACCCACGACATAAAAACTTTGATATAAAAACCGAAAAAGGAACAATTAGAGTTTGGTCATTTGCTGCATAGACATCCAAATTAGAGACAGGACTTTTGTGTATGCTGTTCAAACCTATTTATTTCGACGTCTTGTAATTATTTTATGGTTAATACGTTTGTCCTGAAAATGTCTGATTATTAGTATTTCTGCATATATACAAATGTATTCCAGAATAATTTGAACCATAGAAGCAAACACTATGAAAGTAAGTAAGGGTGCAAAGATCAGGAATCGATACAATCATGTACCACACCTGACCCAGGATACCAATGGGAAAGTGACAAAATCACAGTTATACACATCAATTGAGAGCCAAAAAGTCACCCCTAACCAAGCAGGTGACCACAAGGCACAAATAATGGTGCACTCTGATATGGGTTCATATTGTTTGTAATACAGGCTACCACAGTTCACAAGAAAATATCATGAATAAGGGGGAAAGGTGTAAGATCGTTTCAATTGTTTGCAGATGGATTGGTGTACGCTTACAACTCCTGGCCAGCATTCTTATTTTAGCAGCATCAGTATTTGCTCTCCTAACAGAAGATCTTAGTGGTGGGCAAGTTGGACTTTCACTCACCTATTCATTTCAGGTTAGCATGTGCAGATCCAGAGGGGGACAGGGGTTCTGGACCCTCCCCCCTGAAAATTCACAAAAATATAGGCCTTTCTAGAAAACAGGTCCGGAATCGTAGTTACCAAGCCAGCATTCAAAGTTGGGCCATCATCGTCACGGTCAGATGATGTCTCGCCTAAAGTAATACTTGGATCTTCCCTTCCCTCATCAACGAAAAAAAAAAAGAAAACGTTGTCAAAGTTGGTCCCCTCTGGCAAAACTTTCTGGATCTGCGCATGGTTAGTCATACACTACTGTTCACTTACATTTTACAAATATATATCCTACAAAATCCAAAATTATCTGACAATTTTATTTATGTCTCGAAATAAGCAGACATGTCATTTCAACTTAGTCAGTAAAGTGTTGACATATTTTCCACATAACTCTGGGGTTCCTCGTTGTAGATTAGTACCCCAATTCAGAAGTAAAAATATTAATATTTTATCACAATTTGTGAGGCATGGCTTTTTGAAATATCCAATTTTCTTCTGCAAAACACTTTTAAGCACTTATTGAACACTTTAGTGCTGAAACAGCACTTCTCCCACATGGCAGTTGACTATTTTGGTCAAAGTTTTATAATCTCCCACACTTCTCAATTCAAATTCTTGTGACTTTTGTAAAAAGGAGAGACCCATTTTCGATAAAGCATCTCAGATGCGAATTTCTTAATTATAGCCCTGCTTTGAAAAAGTGGGGTCTATTGGGCTGTCCATCATCAATTTAAATTCAGCTCAATATCTTGAGAACAAATGGATATATACTTTTACCTAAATTTTGTATGTGTATTGATATTGACAATTGGGATTGTTATCCGTCAATTTTCAAACGTTTCTGGCCCTTGATTGATGCCCGAAGTATTTTTTGTTTGATATCTTGAACAAATGGATATGATTTTATGCATTTGTATGACAAGATCTAAGTTTCGCAAGTTTGTAACACAGTTGTATGGCCCTTGATTGACATCAGAATTTCGTTTCTGCTCAATATGCTGATAACAAATAGACCAAATTCAACCATATTTTATGTATGCATCGATATTGACAAGATGCCAGTCGGAATTGGTATGCCTCAATTAGACAGAACTTGACCAGATTTTGTATATGCATTAATATTGAAAAGTTTTAGGTTAGTGTTGCACTGCATCATTTTTTGAAAGTTAGCAAAGTTATGTCCCTGGATTGATTTTTGAATTTCGTTTTCACGTTAAGACTGAAGAATAAATTGATTGAAATTGACCAGATTCTGTTTATGCATTCATATTGACAAGATGTTGGTTGGAATTATTGTGGCTTTTTACAGCCTGAAAAGCGCCCAGAAGGAGCTAAAGCCAGATTCTCTGACAATTCTAGTTATGCTTAACTGTTTTGTTGTAATGATTACTGAGGGGGCTGCAAATGGTTTTTAGAGAGCTTATGGGTTTTAGAAAATGAATTAAATATATGTGGACGGTTGTTTAGCGTAGTTTATACATCTGCTATTACACCAGCAATTCACACAAAACATCATTATATAATGCACTATTATTCCATTTAACACACCTATAATTATTTCATTGGGGGTACATAACATGAGTACTTAGCCACATCCTGATTTAACCTGATTTTGTTGCATGCAAGTGCGTGCAAGTGAGAATCATGAATACCAGCATGCGCATAGATCTACCATTTCCATGGGTATTTACTATCATCAACATAGATACAAGCCAGCCTGTATATCTACAAAGTCTGACCAGTCTCATTGGTGTTCATTTGTTTCAATAGTATAATGGCCAGATTGTTTTTTGCAGTTTCAATTTGATTGACTAGGAAATACCCCAATCACACATAAAAGACCAACCCATGGCACCTCAAGGAAGAGACACAGGACATTAACAGCTACAATACATCAGTAAGACAGATAATTGATAATCCATAACGGACACCAAGCACTGCATACCAAATTCATAACCCCAAAAACTGGGAGCAACAATTAATAATAAATCAACAAAACCAGATCCACTGCCTTAGAACCAACAGCAGTCGAAACAACTGGGAGTTTAGACGTCAAAACTTTGCCATAGATTTTGCTGTTGTTAAAACACAAAAAAATAGTCAGCTCGGATGGAGGTTTAAACCTAGCCCTCATACAGTCATGGATTCGGACCCATCAGCAATAACACCAAGATGATTCACATTGGACCACTTTTATAACTGGGCCTCGAAGCGACAAAACCTGTCTTGTGGGTTTCTGAAAAAGCGAGACTCAAACCAGTCTCCTCAGCTACAAAGACTAGCTAGAAAATTATTTTTTTCTCATATCAAGTCTAGATTTTATACAACAAAGGCGCTGATCAGTGTACGGATGTGAAGGCTGGTCAATGCGCCTTTGAAGACAGGTTTTCTCGCGCTGAGGCCCATATAATTCCTGGGAAGATAGTTCTTCATTGTACATAAAGAAATATGGGAAAAGGAAACCCCAACGACAGAATTTCTCGCGATAAGGCTCAAACAATATTGCAGCCCATTCTGAATGACTATTGCATATGATACAATGTAAGAAATAATTGTTTGATATTGTAAACATGATCATAAAGAAAACAAGAAGTAAGTGAGTGTGGCAAGGAAATGCAACCATCACACAATGCAGACAAACTGACGGCATCGTGAGGAAGAGACACTGATCACTTACATCCACATAGTATCAGAAAGACAATTAAAATAAATCAATCAGCTCTCTTTTCCTCAGAAAGATGATTGTAAAGATAAAACAATCAGAAAACTTGTAATGCTTAACAAAATGTTTGTTTTCATTTATTCTTTCTCTATTACTCCAAATTAACATTGTTAACAACAAGATAATCCATTCTTACATGACATGTACATGTAACGTGAGCATCAAAACACCAGAGTTACTTATCAAGATGCGTAAATTTCGAAATAATGGGGTAACAACAGACCCATTTTATGATCAATGGACAAAACACAAAACTCCCATAAACAATGGGGGCAACAATAAAAATTGAATCAACAACAGCAGAACCACCGCTTATGCGCAAAATTATATAGACATCTGTTGAGTGCTAAAAGAAAAGTTGTATATTTATGTTTAAGGATGGCAGTATTTCAACACCACCAATACATGTATTCCTTTCTGTGTTTCTTAGATTTTAAATTAAAAAAAACAGGATAGTAGGGACGAATAGTGGTTTAACCCTTTCCTTCATGAATATTTATGATAGGCTCCACCCACTATGAATAATAATATAAATACACTTTCGCACTGGTACATAGAACAAAGAAATTACTTGTCACATCCACTAGTGTAGGATCAGAGATATCATATTTCCATAAGCAAACATAGCATATCCTGATCAGGCAGCTCTTGTAAGAGCTGCCTGATCTTGGCTTGCTCTGTTTGCAAAAGTGTCAATGGGCATCTCTATGAGGTAAGGGGTTAAAGCAAACACAAGCTACTGTGGGCAGAAGATAAGTTGAAAGTGACGCAAAAACTACCATCTTACCACTGCACTTAGCCGACTACAATAATTTAATTGATAAAAGAACAATAAATACACTATCAGCGAAACTGTATCCCAACATTGTCTATTTATCAAACATGCTCTGACGTTACTTTCAACTTATCCTGCGACTACAGTACTTTCGTCTGGTATGTATTTATTTACTGTATTTTCTCAGATTACAATAAGCTTAAACCAAATCATTCAGGCGATTGGAGAGCTGGAGATGAATATTATTTCTGTAGAGAGGGTGGATGAATATGCTCGTTTGGAACCTGAGGTAAGTTTGGAAAGCTACATCACTCTTTAGTGGATTCATTAAAAAATATGCCCTATTTTTACCTGCGTCGCTTAAGCGGAAGCAGGTCTAATAGTGGGTCCACGCCGTCTGTCCACCCATCTGTCCATCCCCATCACTTTTGGGCAGCTTAGATTGTGTAATCTTTAACTCCAAAATTTTCATTTCTTTTTATTCAAACTTTGCATAATGACTGTTCACATATAAAAGATGTGCACCTCCTATTTTGTGCACATTTGATAAATGTTTTCCTATTTTTACAGGTGCTGGACTTAGACATTTTTTCGATCTGAAATGCGTAGGGGGTGTCTGGCTTGCGTAATCTGCAACTCCAACAGTTTAATTTCTTTATATTCAAACTTTGCATAATAATTGTTCACACATTGAAGATGTGCACCTCATATTTCTGTAATTTGATAAATATTTTTTTTTTTTTTTTACGAGAGTTGAACTTAGACATTTGTTCCATCCCAAGTGTGTAGAGGGTTTCTGGTTTGTGTAATATGTAACTCCAATAGTTTTTATTTCTTCATATTCAAGTTTTACTTAATGATTGTTCACACATTGAAGATGTGCGCCTATTTTTTTTTTGGACACATTCCATGAATTTTTCTTTATTTTTGGGGGTCTTGAACTTAGAATTTTTCTTCTGTAAAATGCTTAGAGGGTGTCTGGTTTGTGGAATCTGTAACTCCATTAATTTTAATTCCTTAATATTCAAACTTTGCATAATGATTATTCATACATTGAACATAGGCACCTCCTTTTTGTGTACATTTGATAAATATTTTCTTATTTAGGTCTGTTGGACTCACATATTTTATCCATACGATAGTGGGTGTCTGGTTTGTGTAATCTGTGACTCCAGCAGGCTTCATTCATTCATTCATATACAAACTTAATACATAATGCATAATGATTGCTCACACATTGAACATGTGCACCCTATATATTGTACACATTTAATAATATTTTTGGGAGTGTTGAACTTAGACATTATTACATCTACACCACATTTGGAGTGCTTTCATTGTTAATTGGTATGTAATCTGTAATTCAAACAGATTTCATTCCTTTATATTCAAACTTTGCATAATGATAGTTCACACATTGAAGATGTGCACCTGTGACGCAGGTCCAGAGCAGAATTGGGTCTTTTTTTGATAGTATTTCAATAGAATGACACTTTTACACACTCTAAGAATATTTATATATTTGATGAATGACTCTTGCACTACACATAATACAATACTGTAATGGTCAAATACTCCAAAAACAAATAAAGACGTTAGGATATGCCACATTCCAATGGAAAAGAGCAAAGTACACTAGAAGATATACAAAGACCCACACATAAAATTAAAAAAAGAAGACAAATATCAGGAATCAAAAAAATCAAGTAGCACACCTGATCCAAGACACCAGATGGGAAAGTGATAAAACACAAGGAAACATAAGACAGCCAAGAGTTCAGCCTTTTCACAGCAGGTAACCACCAGACAAGACAGTATGATAAAGACAACCATGAAACATAAATAACAAAACGGATCCATCAAAAGAAGCACCGCCTTGGGACTGTCAGTAACAAAATCTGCTAGGGGACTTAAACATGTTTAACAGGGCAAACCTAACCCTTTATTCTGACATAAAATAAGTAAGGGTACAAAGATCAGGAATCGATACAATCAAGTTCCACACCTGACCAAGGATACCAATGGGAAAGTGACAAACTCACAGTTAGACACCACAAACGGAGCCAAGAGGTTAGGCGAAGAATAACATAAGCTTCCAGCTTCGTTCTTATCCTTTTACATTCTGTAAAGTGTATATATTTGTATGTGTATCTTACCAAGTTGAAATAAACTATGTTTAAACTAAGAGGTTAGCCCTTTTCCAGCCGGTGACCACAAAGCACATATAAACAGACGCGCACAAAGGCATAGTAAACACAAGACAGAAAAATCATAAAAGATCCACAAAGCTTTACCGCCTTGGCACCCTAATTGTTGTTTTTGAACAGGAAACAAAATTTATAAATGTCGTCTGTCGTCTGCAAATCATCTGTGGTGCTTTAAGTGCTTAAAGGGATTAAAAACAAGAATACATTTATCATAGAAACAATAGCCCCTCTATCAAACTAAAGAGGACACACAATGCTTCATAAAACAGGACCAAAATGCAACCTCAACAGATAATGTGAGCAACAATAAACATTTACAAAGAATATAAGCCACAGTCATTGGGTCAGGGGTTTAGCCATATGTAACTGGCCAAATTTTAGCTCTAGAATATGTTATTGTTCAAAGAAATGAAGAAGGCAAAGATAAGGAATCGATACAATCAATTCTTACCTGACCCAGGATTCGATATGGGAAACTGACAAAAACACAATAAAACATCATACACAAGAGATCCAAGAGGTCAGCCATTTCCCAGCAGATGACAACAAAGCTGCAAGGAACAGACATGACAAATACAAAACACAAATAACAAAAAGGCTCCACATAAGATGCAGCACCTGTGAACGGTCAGTAAAAGCGTAACTGGAGGGCTTTAGTATGTTTAACACATTAATCGTTTGAATCATTTTAAAGAGACTTCCTTACTTATTCAATGTTTAATCACAGATTTCATAACTGTGATACAACATAAAATAGCATATAACCCCACTACCTTCTAAGATTTTCAATTATGCCAATACTCTATGGACCCAGCGAATTATGATATATTTAATTTGGAATATCTAGAAACGTCCGTGACAGGAGAAATGCAATATCTTATGGGACCAGAGACTATATAATTTTGTGATTGCTTATTTTTAGATTATTTCTGTAATTCTCATTATTTTGTAAGCACCCTAATTCTTTTTTTAAAGGGACGACCTCTCAGTAAGGGAAAACTATCTTCGGCCAGGTTCAAACCTTAGGGTGCGGTAGTTTTACCCCTTCGCCATCAATGACCCTACGCTTGAATTAGCTCAAAATTAGCTGCCTTAGTTCATATAGAGGATCTCATATGAGTACTCATGTTTTATTGAATTTATTGAAGGAGTTGGAGAAATGATAAAATGCGAGGCTTGCCTAGCATTTTATCATTTTTTCGCAACGAGCTTAATAAATCCAATATTACAGGAGCAAGAGTGTTAGATTATATTCATCTTATGACATTAAGATGACTTTGAAATTTCGTTTCCGGCTGAAAAATTTATCATTTTGTACCTAACTCTGTAATGGACGCAATAACTTTTCACGGAAATCTAGAACCCACTAGTGGTTTATCAATTTTATTGCATGGCGTTATTTCACTGGGAGACGCAACATCATATGATAAAGTATATTATTGAATAAGCGATATTGCATGTTTATTGAATGAGTTAAAAATGGTCATAGTGACTTAAAAGTAAAGTATCTTACAGGCTGCATGGGAAACAACTGGACTGAATCCAGCCATGGAATGGCCCCAGCAAGGTCAGATAGACTTCAATATGTATAAAACTCGATACAGAGAAGGTCTTGATTTGGTTCTCAGAGGAATAACCTGCACTGTCGCACCAAGTGAAAAGGTAATATATTGCTTGTTTGTTACGTTTGAGGTCAACTGCTAAAATAGTTCATAAATCTTACCACAGTTTTCTAGGACATATTAATACAAAAATGGTTATATCGAAGATTTTACATGTGTGCTCATTTTTTATTGAGTTTATTGAAAAGAGAAAAATGGGAGTCTTGCTGAGCATTTTATCTCCTTTTCGCAATGAGTTTAATTAATTCAATAATACAGAAACACAAATGTTAGATTCTATTTATCACATGACATTACACTGAACCGAAGTTATAAGTAGCCACCATACAATTTTTGCTCTTGTTCAGAAAGTAAAAATCGCTCTCACAAAATTTAAATTCTATAAGAAGGTCCATGGTTTTGTTGAGACTCTGCAAATTATGTCATTTCAAAATGTCTGGAAGACCTTGCACAGACGAGGTCCGAGTAAAGGTACCATCATTTCAAAAAGTCACACTTTTTAGTGTGATATAAACTATTCATCAGATACGTTATTCATTTATATTTTAATTAGTTTGAAGATGTTTATAACAGCCGTGATATAAGATTAAAAGAAGCAAAGGTTTTTTTTGACAATTGAACACTCCATTTCTCTTCTACGTTAACATGAAGACAGCCACGGTCAACAACTTAATCAAAGGAGTTTTAGCTTAACAATGCAGTTTGCATCAACACTTTGCATTGCTCTGTACGCTTTATTATCTGTGGCACAGTAGTGCAATTTTCAGGGGTTCTTTATTATGAATTGGCGTCACTGTTCTGCTTAAAAATTTAAAGAAATTTAAACAAATGCCATTTAAATGACCTTTAACGTTTCACGTTAAAAGCGGAAGTGGATACCGAATTTGTAAAAAAATATCATTAGAAAATGGGGTCATCAAGTTGCATGGTGATTTTCAAACAAATTAACCTAAAATAAAACACATACAATGATTTTAGTATGTGCAGCTGATGATTTCCGAAAATTTCGGAAAATTCGGAAAATTATCAATTTTTAAAAATTCATAAAAAATTTGTCATTAGCAAAATGTCAAGTGTTTGATGTTTTTCAAGTCGATTAGGCGGGTTTGCAATCACCTGTACTTGAATTTGATAAAAAAAACTGCGCTCAAAACGCTTATTTTCTTCAAAAATTTTATTTTTGCATTTTTGAACCCAAAAATCGTGAAGTGATAGAAAACTCTTCCAAAACACCGCTTAACTTAAGTTCATTACAATACATATACTTGCGCAAAAATTCATTTCAATATCACTAGGGCTTAGTCAGAAAAAAAGAAATTGAAAAGTGGCTACTTAGAACTTCGGTTCAGTGTATAGTTATTTAAATCGCATTTTGGGCGTGAAAACGTCAATATTTTGCCATTTCTACACAATGTTATTTTGAATGTCATGACTTAACGTATCTTAATCTGAAAACCACTAGTGGTTTATCGATTTTTTAGATGGCGTTATACCACTCAAAGACGCGATTTCATGTGAATAATGGTACTCACCGTTAATCGCCAAGATTTTAACAAAATATGACATTTTTCATCTAAAATGTTTTTTCTATACAAATAAATGATCATACTATTTAAGTTAGTGATATCAGGTCATAATTTCAATCCATTATATTGGGTGAAAAAATGCTCAATTTAACCAATATGGAAGTCCCTTTAAAGACCTTTATTCCTGTTTAAAAGAGATTATTAAAAGGACTTACTGATAAGGGACAGTTTCAGTATCCCTCAGGATTAAAGGGGCCTCCAAGGGGACACACCTGTATACAACACAGTTTCTTTCTCTGAGATAAATATCAATATTTTATCAGAAAGTACCTAAACCCTTCATGGGACCGCGTTGTTGCACCCTGTAAGGAAGTCACTTCATAAAGATCAGCCTTTGATCTGCCTGGAATAGCCCTAAGTAGTGGTACCACTTTATTGTCTAAGAATTTGGGTCTTTAAAGTCATCAAAGCATCTTATTCCATGATTAGGTCAAATAAATAAAATACCTGTGTTAAGGGTAAATGGACCCTACCAAAATTCACTGGTGAAACCTAGACTTTTTTCAGATTGTCTAGAAATATATTATATTATTGTATGCATTTTAAAAGGCGAAATATCTTTCAATATGCATGAAATTATATTTGTTTCCATTTTTTAAGTATATGTGCCTCTCAAATGATCAAAATAGTAGCTCTAGATAAGTCGGGAACTGAAAGGATCCATCCTTTTTTTCTGATACAGCATTTAAATACATTATACTAAGGCCCCTAAACAGGAGGGGACTAAAGGTTTGCCCTCTGTCCATCCGTCTGTATGTCCATCTGTCTAACTGCCTGTCTTTCCGCTAAATTCTGGACCCTGAGACAACTCAAAAACTATTCTAGATACTTTGATGAAACTTGGTATGTAAACAGATGGCAATATGTGCCTTATGCACGTAATTTTGTGCCATTGCATGAGAATTGTGGTTGCTATGGTAATGCAAAAAGTAAAAAATATTACAAAAACATATGGATCCCGCAATAACTCAAAAACTATTTAAGCTAGCTTGATGAAACTCGGTATGTGTATAGGTGACAATGTGCTGATTATGCACGTTATTTTTTTCCGCCATCCCATAAAAAAGGAGGTTGCTATGGTAACCAAAATAGTCAAATTATTGCAAAAAACATATGGATCCCGAGATAACCCAATAACTATTCAAACAAGCTTGATGAGACTTGGTACGGGACCAGGCGACAATGTGCTGATTATGCACGTCATTTTTATTCACCGTCACATAAAAATTTTGTTATTACGGTAACGGAAATAGTCTAAATGTTGCACCGGTAAGGGACTAATGTGTTGCGGGCTACACCTTTTCTAGTTCATGGAATTATGTTTCATTTGAAACAGTGTAGATCCAGATACCTTAAATCATAAAATAGGACATAGGTCAAGCGTTTAGGAGTAGACAAGATGCAACGAACTGTGACATATAATCAATAACTGTGCTATTTGCTTTATGCATGCCTTCTGCATTGCACCTCCGTTATCTGAAACTGGACATCTTTTTGAAACAGTGTAGATCCAGATACCTTACATGCTGTATGCCTGATGCATGCCTTCTGCATTGCACCTTTGTTATCTGAAACTGAATATTTTTGTTTGAAACAGTTCAAAGTAAAATACCTTACATTATGAAATAGGACATAGGTAAAGCGTTTTGCAGTAGATGAGATGCAGCGAACTGTGGCATCTAATCAGTAGCTATTTGGTATGCTTGATGCATGCCTTTGTTATCTGAAACTGCATATTTTCGTTTAAAACAGTGTAGATTCAGATACCTTACAATATAAAATAGGACTGTGATAGGTAAAGTGTTAAGGAGTAGCTGAGATGCAACGAACTGTGGCATCTACTAAGCCAATTTCGCCACACGTCATTCTTATATAATTGCCTTTATATACGATTCTCATATGAGTCTTATATAATTCTCATATGTAAATCTGAATATATGATTTTCATATGTGCAGTTTCATATGAATTTCATATAATATGATTTATATGATATTTACATGTTCACAAAATCATATAATTTTTTTATGTAATTAATATCATATGAAACCCATGTAAGTTTTATATGATCAGTATATGTGTACTTTTTCATATGATTATGACATAAATTAATTTATATGAATTGATGATAAAAATAAGATCATATAAGTTTTATATGTAAATTAATATATGTGATAATCATGTGTGTTGAATTAAGCTTTGTAACATTTTTATAATTTTCAAATACAGTGCATTACACATCATCCTCATGTGACTGCCTTTTTATATAAATTTTATATACTGCCTTTTTATATAAATTTTATATAAAGGCACTCATATGATATTTATTTAAAAGGGCAATTATATGATTTTCATATAATTATTATATGATTATTATGTAAAAATGCTTATCAGTATCATATGATTATTATATGTATTTCAATTTACGTAAAAATCATATCATTTTCATATGAAAATTATATTATCTGTTTGATATGATCCACACGCGGCTGCCTTTTTTAACAAGTATTATATAAAAGTTTTTATATAAGAATCATATGATTATTATATGATTTTTACGTGTGGCGAAATTTGTAGCGTAATCAATAATTTTTCTGTTTGCTGTTATTAAGGAAATCATAATCAGCAAGCAAAACTGTCTACCAGCATCTCATATTAATCAATAATAGAACATAACAATATGAGCCATGACATAAGATTTCCAACGATGTGGTATGTGCGACCAGCAAAGCCTCAGACCAGCCTGTGCATATGTGCAGTCTGATCAGAGCCTTTGCTAGTCGCTTGAATATTTTATGAGTCTTAAGCTACTGACTGAGCATCATTTGGAGTTTCTAAGCTTAAAAGGAGGCTGCACAGGCTCGTCTGAGTCTACATGTTTCAAATGCCACATTGTTGGAAATCAATGTCGCGGCTCACATGGTTAACCCTTTTCATTCTGAATGCTTTGACAAGCAATGAAGACCCAGACGAATTGCCACCAGGCTCTGCGCTGTTTTGATCGGCAGCACTTAAAATAAAAAATTTGACAATTTATACTTATTTTATAAAGCCTTTGTATACTGGAAACCCTGAAACGGATACTTTGGCAAACATTGAAGACCCAGCTGAATTGCGATCAGGGTCTCCACTATTTGCTAAGATAAAAACACTCTCTATAGAAGTTTCAATCAGCATGCCTTAAAAACACATTTGACAATTCATGCCTATTTTATAAACCCTTTGATTACTGGAAACCCTGAAAATGGTACTTTGGCAAACAGTGAACATCCAGATGAAATTCAACATAATGCTGAAATTCATCAGGGTCTGCATCTTTTGCTAGGTGTAACCTAACCATCAGCAACAAAACATTCATCACGCTTGAGAATTTTTTCGGTGACCCCTTAAAGTTCACAGTAGGCAGTCCCATACTTATTGTATCAATATGTATAGAAAAATGCATCAGAATACAAAGGGTTTATATATCTAGGATAATATGGTTAAACAATAAGGATAGGCGTTTTTTGTTTTTTTTGTGTTTGATTTGATTCTTTACATCCAATCAACAATCTTTCAGTTATAAAGGGACGGGTCTTCCTGGGTTCAACCAGTACTGAGCTAGAATTAATGTGTCTTGCTCAAAGACACAACACAATGATGCCTGTGAGGCTCGAACCCACGGCCCCTCAGTCTCAAGTCAAGCACTCCACCACTGAGCCACTGCGCTCCCTAAAGATAGGCAAACTATTAAAAATAAATGGTTAACCAATATAAGCATAGTGTCTTTTTTATGGGACAAAGGCAAAAAGTGCAGATCCAGATCAGACACCACGTAATGTGGTGTCTGATCAGAATCTACACTGTTTGATTACAGAAAGTTATGTTTAAATTTGAAAAAAAAAAATCAAAATACCACCCAACACCCTTAAAATTAGAAATGGGCTCGTTTTACTGATAAGGGTAGGCTAGTCCATTAGGCTTGAATGGGTTAGTTATGTCAATACCTGTTCTTCAGGTTGGTATTGTTGGTAGGACTGGTGCTGGTAAATCTTCTCTGACCCTGTCTCTGTTTCGACTGATAGAAGCTGCAGGAGGTTCTATAGTGATTGATGGACAGAATATTGCAGACATGGGACTTCATGATCTCAGATCAAAAATCACTATTTTACCACAGGTATGCACTTTATTATAAACCATATTTTTTCCTAAATACATGTATACAATATCCTTGAAAGTACACAAAATATCAAACACAGTATCCCATATCCCTAATAGTCCCTAGAAGTAAAATGGACAGTATCCCATATCCCTGATAGTAAAATGGCAAATAGACTGTATTCCCAAACCCCTTATACAAGCCTTCATATTAAAAACTGGCTGATAGTGCATACTCTATTAAATCAACTTCTCATACAGCAGTCAGTGTATCATTTTAATACTCTGTAGGTATGTTACAGACATATTGAAAAATGTACATGATTGTAGAAGTTATGTGATGAAAAATATTTTTTGATAAATTAAAGCATTTTACATGTAACCTAGCCAATATTCGACCTATGCACATATTGTATAATGGCTGATAGTGCATACTATGTGCATTTTACTTTAGACCATTCTCGACTACTGCATACATTAAATTATGGCTGATAGTGCATACTTATTAAATTCTCCTACAGCATTTAGCATATTCTTTTGAATACTTTGCAAGTATGTTCAAGCTTGCGGAAGTTTAGAGATGAGAAAATATTTTTTGTTACTTTTATGTCATTTTGAACTCAGCAAATTCTTGATCATTGCACATATTGAATAATGACTGAAGTCAACTCCTCTTTGTGAAATTGATATATTGAAGATGTGCATAAAGTCGTTTGGTGCCGAATTTATATTCTTGGCAAATTTATAGCATTTTAAACTTAGACAATTTATGGATCATTGCAGTGCATGCCTTGTTTCAATTGTTTTTCATTTCAGTTTATTATGCATGATTGTGGTTTAGATTGAAGCAGTTCCTTATCACTGCTTATCTTTTACTTTACATATATGTAATTAATTCTGGTCCTTGTCTATATTCCTCAACAATAGCTTTGGGCCAAATTAAGTAGAAACAGTCATAATGTTGTGCAGGGGCTATACTGTGCCTTTCTCGCAGCCCAATATTTGTTGTGCTGTTGCTGCTATGTGGCTGTTAGTGTTCCGTGTCTTTGCCTCAAGGTGTCTATAATATGTACTTGCTTTTTTCCTGCTGTTAAACAGAAGCTAATTTTATAAAAAAAAGGAAGCCCATTATCATGGTACTAAATTGTGCATAATTTATCCCTAACCACTACCCTCCACCCCAATGAGTAAACGTGGGCATTATGTCTTGCTATTTTTCCAGTGCTCTGGTACATGCCCCACTCCATCACATGGGGACATTCTTCTATCAGATTAAGCACTGTTTTAGCCCAGCTATGCATAACAAAAATTTTACTCAATCAGAGATCAGAGCCATATCAGAACTAAGAGTGAGGTTTGTACCGTTTAGCTTGTTGAAGTTTTCCAGTACATGTACATGTATTTCTTGTGCTGGCAAAGGCGGTGCAAATTTTGTTGATCATTTTTGTTATTTATATTTCATGTTTTATGCTGTCTTCACCTGGAGATATATATATTAAAACCCTGACCTTTACCTTGTATTGTGGTGGTGTGTGTGGGGGGGGGGGCAATCAAGATGTTATATAACTATCTAAACATCTACCATGACCCTGCCATCGGCTACAGTATATCTTATGTTTGTCGGTAATGGCAGGTAGGGATTTGGCAGTGGTAACAGATGCATTTCACTCTTAAAACGCATGTTAGTACATGCATGCGCTAAATAACAATGGAAATTATTACAGACGTGAAGTGAAAATGTGACCTTGCCTTGTTTGAAATATTCGGAGTCACTCAAGAAGATTTGCGATGCTGCATTCAAGATCGTATCTCTTTGCCTGAATCGCATCAAATGGCTCCTTATCATTAATGGACGCAAAAAATATTGTTATATTGTATGCGCGAGCAAACGCATTCTAGCGGATTACAACAGTTAGTGTTCCTAAACCATTCACAACTAATAGTTTTCTATCGCCAAATTTTAAGATTATTTAACAAAGTTTCGAAATTTTCATTCAGAATTCGTTTGAACTCACAAAGGGGCTCTTACATGGTATAGGAAATTAACATGGGAGTCTGCCCACGCTTGGAATTTGATAATATTATGTTTATTACATGTAATTGTCTGGGGTATGAATTTTATATTTATGGTGCATTTGAGTTTTTATGCAATTCCATTGCTAATTTATGACGTCATGTATGATATCACTACAATACCTTAGGGTACCCAGTTATAATCATTTCTAAAGTAATTGACATATCATGTAACGGGCGTAGAAATGTTTTATGGAAATCCTATATCATTGATAAGTTCGTTGATACTACAGATGGCTTTTTATGTATTAGAAAAGTGGGTGGGCATTCATTTTTATGACATGGTACCCCAATTTTCAACTATATATTATGTATTCAGTCAAATTGGCAGATAAATTTTTACGCATTGCCGTCTTTGTCAAGATACATTGTACCATTTCAACATATAAACTATCCATATATGTTAAGAATATGTAGACAAAATCCCATGACATTCAAAGACCGGTAACAATTTTGTTCAACTTGATGTAAACACACGGCCCTAATTCATCGAAATGTAAAAATACAATAATTATGTTTCAGTGTAAAACATACTTGAATACTTGCTTAGTTTGAATCACCATGCTAGTACGCTTATTGAGAGAAGTTGATATGTTCAGTGTTTTTCCCTATTATGGATTGGCAAAGAAAAAAACAATATTCTTTGATATTAAGTGCCACGATTCTTATTTAACGAATTGCTTTCACTATAATATTATCCAAATCGATACAATATGGTGACACCTGTACTTACCATATCTAGTTTCTAACGTTAAAACTGCATCTAGCCAATGTTACACGTAATATGTAACATTATAAAGAATTTTAATTCATACAGAAGAGAAACCTTATGACAAGTCAGTTCATACAGGAGAAGAACCTTATATCTATGATTTTATAATTGTAAGCCTCATTAATAAACAAGGTTCACAAGAATAGCCCCATGTCACACATATTGGTTAAAATTAACCATTTTGGTCGCAGAGAACTCATGGCCCCAAAGGTATTGCTAAGTTAATGCTTAAATCTTCTCTGATTATTTTGTTTTGTAAACTGATGCAGATTTCCATCAAATAGCAACATTTATAATTTGACTGGCTGTATATTCTAGGTATAGACCTCACCTATTCATGTAGAACACTGTTCTATGATACCTTTAATAAGACTCTGTTACACTTTATCCTGGTCAAGGCACCGAAATGTGGTTACTCTAGTTCTGTAAAGGAAATATTTGATCTTCTTGTTTTCACATGTTAAGTGTTATGACATTATGTTTCTTAAACAATATCATTTGGGACTTGAGGAAGTGATACACATTGTCTTGGCCCCATAATGCCATGACATGGGACCATGACCTTTGGCATTTCTGACCATTGAATCATTTGAAATTGTCTAAACATGTCTTTCTTTAAGAAAAGTGGAAGTAGATTTAAAAACAATCTCCTTCTGTCGAGTTATTGATTCATTTCAACTAAATAATTAATTTTGCTAAAGCTAACCTACACCCATAAGAGGTAACAAATGACAAAATTACCAGTTTTGGATTTTCATGAAATTTGGCTCAGATCAGCGGAATATATATGGCATGTTTTTGTGATAATATGATATCTTGAAAAAGACTAGAACATATCTATCTTTGGAATTGCATGTTGAATGTTTTGTATTTTTTAGAAAAAATATTGAAATGTTATAATCACTTCTTCAGAAAATTTAAACCATAATTTATCCAAATGGTTTTGTGATATTAATATTTAGCCTATGGTACTTTGGATTTAGTCTAGATGACAAATCATAGAAATAAACAAAACTATAGATTTAGGACATATAAATTTAGAGACAGGCACCACCTCAAAGGTGGAGTAGGTCAGTGTTGCTTCCTAAGCCTTATTCTTAACTATCTAATTCGATAAATACATTTTCATAGTTTGAATATAACGAGTTATTAATATGCAAAGTTTAAAGAAAATCCATGCGTGGGCACAGATGTAAGTACCCCTTTACTCTATTCACAAGGCATTGTCGAAAGGAATCGCTTATGTGTGAGAAAGCCTTAATATGAATATCATCGAATCTCGTAAATTCGAAGCCATAGGGTCAAGAAATTTTATTTCGAAGTATCAAAAGGTCGAATTATAGGGAGGTACACATGAGATTTATACCTCCTGAAATGATTATAAACAAGTGTTTTTATAGATAGTTTTAATATATAGCGTAAATAGGCCCTATTCTCTGAACCAAATTTAACCAAAATTTATTTCGAATAAGTGAGTATTTCGAGTTAAAGTTTCCAATATTTTACTGTATGTATGTTTATATATTTTACAGGATCCAGTGTTGTTTTCTGGAAGCCTTAGGAGTAATCTTGATCCATTTAACAGTTATGATGATGCTGCTATTTGGAAAGCACTAGAATGTGCTCATCTTAAAAATACTATAACAGGGCTGGTGGCTGAGCTGGATTATGAGGCTGGCGAAGGAGGAAGTAATTTTAGGTAAATAGCTACAGTTATAATTAACACTTTGTATTGTGATTGGTTTCCCCATACATATTGATATAATTATTATGGGATTGCCCATTTATTTTAAGCAGCTACACGTAGAAGTATAAATTATGATGTATTTCTGTCATGTAAGAGTGTTTTCGCAGACTTTAATGAAATGCAGCATTATGATGATCGGGAGGGACAGATTTTTCTATCCCATCCTCACATGAATAATTGATTCTTTTTCTAGCTCACCACTAAATACCTCATTTTATATTGAAAAAAAAAACATAATAAAGACTTCCAGAAGATCCTGAATACGCTCAGATGCCACATATAGTGACGTAATTTTAACATTACAATGACGTCACGGATCGACGTGTGGCTGTTCGTTTTTTTTATCTTTCCCACTGGCTGGTATGGGTATGTGAGATAAGATAAGATTATCTCACATGGGTACAAACAATGGAAATCACGATCTGGTGTGTGTGAATATGCTGTATTTCACTGTTTGCCAAAGTATCTAGTTTCCAGTATACAAAAGGTTAAAGAAAAATCTTTTTTTTTTCAGAACAGATACTAACGGATATTTGAACCAATACTGTAAATTCCAAAGTTTTCACAAGGGTTTTATTTTCCCAAACCTTCGCAAATGTGAAGTTTCGTGAAAAAAAAAACCTTTGCCAAATGGCCAAATCACTCTGTCATTTACTGATGTAGGCTAATCATGCCCTACTCGCGAATTTTAACGGTGCAAATATGACGTTTTAATAAAATTCTCCGAATTTACATTATGTAACATTTTAATGCTTATCAACTTGTCGAGCAACAAAGGCTTAGACGAGTACAGACACACCAGAGTATTAACTGCTCGCATACACACAGTGGGGCTATGTAGATAAAACTGACAACCAAATTTAAACCTTTAGCCCCGCTGAATACATTAGCACATAACACGTTTATTAGAGGCATTTGCGCATATGTGATGATTACCAAAATAGAGTGTGCTGGCTATTTTATTACTTGCATATGCTGGAGACATACATATATTGGTTGTTTATTATTCCAACGGTTATGTGTATCAGATTATTCATTTTATAACTTTATCATGTGTTCATACAATTTGATTAAGTAACATAGCGCTCAACACATTTAATAAAACATCTCAAACCTTGAAACATTGTAATTGTATGGATCTATAATTCCAGCTCAATATTTTTATCTTTTTTGGCGATTTTTACTGGTCTGTTGGCAAAATTAAATGGGTTTTACACTTTGATAAAAACCATGCGTATAAATATTTGATATCTGCCTTGTTTTCACAGTGCTAAGATAGTGCTACCAATAATAACGAACTGTACAGAAAACTTCGAACACAAGTAGATATATTGTTGTGTCTGAGATAAAACATTCACCAGTTTAGTATAGTTAAACATGCTTAAAGCTTACTTGAAAACCCTTACACCGTATGGTGGTGCATCTTCAAAGCAACAAGGGGAACTCTAAGAAATAAACTGGATGACGAAGTTATGTGACGTCACTTAACAAACAGTCACATCATTGAAGAGAATCGTCAGCAAAACAATGTCAAGGCTACATCAACAACGAAAAGTTTCAACGCAGTTTGACGGCGTCAAGCTGATTTTTTGAAATTGACACTTAGGTCCTACTAATGTGGGGATTTTAGGCAGGGACTTGTGAAGGTAAGTGCTTTTAAAACCTGTCGATCCGTGGTACATAGGGCCCAAATCTAAATGTTTTTAATAAGCCCAGCAAGCTGTTTGACCAAAGAAAACAATTACAAACTAAATGGCGTTGTTTTTGAGCTCACTCACATATTCACTCTAAATATAGTGCCAGTTTAATCATTATTTAGCAAAACTAAGTTTTGAACATATTGTCACATTTTTCAGATAATCATCCCTGCTAAATCATTCCTGCATAGCTGTATGACTCTTGCGATTTCGAATGGGTTTAGATAATGACGATTTCTTGCCCTTTGAGACAAGGCTGTATTTAGGATAATTTATTTTTTTCTAGCATGGGAGAAAGACAGCTGATTTGCTTAGCTCGTGCATTACTCCATAAAACGAAAATTTTGATCCTAGATGAAGCAACTGCTGCAGTAGATTTAGAGACAGATGACCTCATCCAGAAAACCATAAGAACTGAATTCTCCAGTTGTACCATACTCACTATAGCACACAGATTAAATACTATATTGGATTATGACAGGTATTATTAAACAACCCTCTAGATAAGAGTGTTTAATGAAAAAAATCTTATTTTGCAGTTGGGCACTCAAAAGAACTGTCTCAATCAGACAACTCTTTTGAGCATCCAAAAACACATTTATGAACTGACTGATAAGCAAAAATTTGCCACATTTTACGCACACATTTTTTTTCTTCTTCTAGACTCATGGGTATATCCCAATCCATATTTTAGTTAGCTTACGTGGCATCTGGGAGAATTATTATCCCATGCATTAAAATCGATCAACTACAAGTGGTTTACACATTTATTAACGTTATGTATACTGAACAAAAAAAGAAAGTTTACACCTGATGTTCTTCTGTCGGTATGTGAAAGCATATATATGCCATTATCCTGCGTAGCACTGCTTGAAAGTTTGGTCATTTTGTTCTGTAGGACTGGTGATTCATGTTTGAAGTTTTACGCCTCTGCTGATGACCGTGTTTTAATCGCTGGAGGGATCCTTTTCTAAAATCACAGATTAAAGGTTAAACTGCAATGCTTTTCGCAGCAGAAAAATTAAGTTAAAAGTTAACTGTATCATCAAAACACATTGACATATAATCGTTTAGGTTCTTAATGAGCAGTATTTCTAATTTATCATACATTAATTACTTTTAATGTGCACATTCAAGTTGTAGGAAAAGTGCCTTCCAGTGACAATATTAATGGGAATTCAGTTAAAAGTTGGAATGGCATTGGAAGCTCATTGGAAAACAGATTGTCTATAAGCTACTGCCACCCCATTGACAGAATGTAGGGACAATCCACACAATATTACAGAAATGATAGCATTTCATGTATGGGTAAAGAAGAAATGATGCCGTGAAAACCACTATACTTAAATCAAAAGGGAGATAGTTTGCAACAATCTCAATTTCAAACCAGAAGCTGTATAGATTACCAGTTTGTGTTGATTTTCTTAGTGTCTAAACACCAAAGATTATCACGATGAAAATTTTATATGCATGATCAGGGCTATTTTTGTTCAGATTTTACTTAAAAATGTCTTATTGCGGTAACTCTAGCAAGGCTTAAAAGAGGGTATTAATTATGCCCTATCGAAGCTGGAGGGATATAGGTTTTGTGTTGTCTGTGTGTCCGTCCATGCATCTGTACATCCACATTTTTTGTCGGTCTGGAACCACATCTCAGAACCTATTATTCAGATTTGATGCATTCTTGGTATAAATGATAAGTACCATAGACTCAATATCCTATCAGTTTTGTCAAAGTCGACCTTTAGGTAACATGAGTTATTGCCCTTGTCAGTTATTGCGCTATACAGACAATCATAATTCAAAACCTTTATTAGCTTTTTGTGTAATGATTTTCACATTTCCTCAAAGCTATTATATCTCTCAACTTCTCACTTTAGAGCATGATTGCCAAGTGCCTGTAGATAAGCATGGCAGTGTCAAAAAGTTTACCCCACCCCTTTGACCACTTAGGAGTGTTCAAAGGTCAAATATTCACATTTCGCAATAACTAATGCAGCTCAATATTTTTACTGAAATTTTGCATGCAGACAGAGGAGGAATAGATATAAAAAAATATCAAATGGGATTTTAATCAAACAGCCTGGATCCAATCACCTGGGGTGGACTTAGGGGTGGGGGACAAGGCCAAAATTATTTATGGTCATATTGCACATCGAATTAAAGCCAACGACGCATACATCGACATACTAGCAAATATTTGGCTCATAAACATACCCTTGACCTAGGGGTGGGATCAAAAGGTCAAAATTCACCTTTTTCATAAATATAGTCATGTTACATATCAAGTTAAAGGGAATTGAGTACCATGAAAACAAAGATTTTGTCCTTATTCCCCTGGAGTGGGGTCAACAGGTCATTTTTTTTTCATTTCTGAAAGTGGTCATTTTGCATATCAAATTAAAGAGAAAGAAGTGTAGACCAACATGCAAGCTAAAACTTTGACTTTGCACATACACTGACCTCTAGGGTCGAGTTGAAAGGTCAGATATTGAAACTGTGCCGATAAGTATAGTTTTCTTAAACAAAGCACTAAAACATACTTGACAGACTTTTGTTATGATCTGAATGATATCCAAGGTTGACTTAGGATCTAGATAAATAGGATTTATGTGTTGTGATTTACATGTTTCTCTAAAGTAACCCTTCGTCGAGGGATATAGATTTGACAAATATGTCTTGTTGATCAGGCATTTTGCAGTCGTATGTCTCCCAAATCATAAAAACGCTAATTTGGCTCAGTCAGTAAACACCCACTCTAGAAGAATGAATGTATCATCAAATTACGCCGACAACTGTAAACTTTGAAACTGTAAACTTTGTTTTTGTTGAATATGATAACACATATTCTTGCATAAATACCTATGCGCATAGCTGTTTGAAGCCGTTGTCAAATCAGACAAAAGCCATGTTCAAATCATGGAATTCACGCGCTGTTTGACCATGGCTAATAAAGTTTTGATATGCGTATTCGGGGACGCACGTTGCTGTTGTGTTCAGCAGCGAGTTTAGATATATGAAGAAATAAAGAAATATAGAAAAAGCCTTACCTTTAGTCTATGTTATTTTCGTGTAAAAAATATATATATATATATATATATGTAAAAACTCGACTTCCAGGATGTCAGAAATTGTTCCGGATACGTTGTGTATCGGCCATTGTTTCTCAACACGTTTACCCGTGTAGGACAAAAACATGACCCCGTTTTTGTTTTTCATTTCTTTCCAGACTTTCGCAAAGATTTCCCCACAATTGTTAAACGTTATGAAAAGTTTCTAATATCCTATCCACAAAGGAAGAATGTACAGTAATTTAGTGTTAATCCAGAGCATTAATATTCACTGAAAATCCTGAATATTTACGAGTTCTTTTCATCTGATTCGTGTCGTGCTTTACGAACACATTTCTTGCTCTGACAGTGCCCCGAAACAGCATAAACAAAACATTCACGAGCAGCGGTTCTTTCAAAAGTTATCAGCTGACCGAAGCGACACTGAATGCCGTAGATTTGTATCGCATTTTTCTTGCATTTTAAAGGTCAAAATCCCCCGATAAAAGAAGAACTGCATTAGATTTATGCAAGAATAGCGATCAACCAAGGTTTTGAGTGTATTAACATTCGCCGGGTCCCTCGGAAGGTGTTTGAACACCTTCCTTGGGACCCGGCGAATGTTAATACACTCAAAACCATGGTTGATCCCTATATTCTAACACACCTCGCATATAGAGCCAAGGTAACAAACTGTGATATATCGGACAATAATTCACAGCTAAAGTGTGTGATAGCTGACGTCACTGGAAAATTACGTCATTCATGGCGTTGGACTGTGTAACGTCGTTTTTTAAGCTTGAAAGACTTTACAGTTTTATGCAAATGTATGCGACATAGTCTAAGTATTGGAGGGAGTTCTTTAGTGCAATCGCGGAAAGTTAGAAGAAGCTGAAGAATTCGAATGTATTTTTGTTGTTTATTGTGTGTTAGAATCAAAATAGATCAGCTCCAGTGCATGAATTGCTGAGTATTAGTTCACTGTATGTCGGTCAGTTATACGAAGATAAATCTATCGCTCTGCACGCTCGTGATTTTATCTTATTTACAACTGACCTCCAAACAGTGAATTGTTACTCAACAATTCACTGCTGGAGCTGATCTATTTCTTAAACAAAGTTGTGTACATAATATTTTTTTTTCATGTCAAAAAGTAGAGTCAAAAGTAATGTTTATGTCATATGACAAAATAAAATCTAACATTTGTGCTCCTGTATTATTAAAGTTATTAAAACTTTGCAAAAAGCGTTAGAATACTCAAAGCCACATACTTTATTCTTTATTTCAACTCGTTTATTAAATTTAATAAAACACTAGTACTCATGTAAGATGTTCTATCTATTTTTTCAGGGTAATGGTATTATCAGAGGGACGTATTATAGAGTTTGACTCACCGAAAAATCTTTTACAGAATTCAGAAGGAGTCTTTAACAAAATGGCATGTGACGCTGGACTTGCTTGAAGATACCTAGGAAATATTTATTGTTAGAGATATTTTTCGAATTAATTTTATTAACATGGACAGAGTAAGCTGAACAGTCAGCTTTAGGTTATGTGAGAAACCAAGCAATGTAATATCTATAATTATTTTTATGCAAATAGTTAAAGTGTTAGTACTTCTATTAACAAGCTCAGCTACAGATACTTACAAGAATCTTAATTACTTTGATGAAACAATTATACATGTAGCTTTCACAATACATGTATTTAGGCAAACAATAACATTATAAATTTTATGCTGTCCAGACTGCATGGATGCGACCAAACTTTGAGGCTTTAGGAGAAGAATGATGTAAGCTCCCAGCTTTTGTTCCAATCCTTTTACATTCTTTAACTTGTATATTGTATGTGTATCTTACCTAGTTGAACTAAATATGTTAAAACCAAACTCGGAGGTTATAAGTAAGGAAGAGATCAGGAATCGATACATTAAAGTACCCCACCTAACCTAAACACCATATGGAAAAAAGAAAAAAGCACAATAAAACATCATATTTGGGCCAAGAGGTCAGCCTTTCCCAGCAAGTGGTCACAAGGGTGCAAAAAGAAGACACACATGAAACATAAATAACTAAAATGATCCACATAAGACGTATATGCGAAGGGTCTGTAAAAATTACTAGTGGGCCTAAACTTCACCAACATCACACTTAGTTCTGATATGAATCAAGACACGGATGAGAAAGTGATAAAAACACAAGAAAGCACATTACCAAAGAGAGCAAAGAGGTCTTAGCAGGTGGTCATACGGTTGCAAGGAACAGACAATATGGCATAACAAAGACAAACATGACATATAAATCACAAACAAGGGTCCATAAAAGAAGAAGCACTGCCTTTGAACGGTAAGCAAAATAAATCACTGGGAGCTTAAATATGTTTAACAGTACCAACCTCACTCTTAATTCTGATGTGGATCAAGACTCATAAATGTTTGGTTCACATGTAAGATCTCTTAGTTATCGATTCATCATCTCCTAGTACATACTAATCAATATATAAAAAGGAGATAAATCAAAGGTAAGGTTTTCAACAGTACGTGTACATACAATTTATTATGGAGCAAGAAATCCAACAGTTAAACCCTAGTTGGCCCAACCACAGACAGGTCATCAGGCCTAACCTCTAATCTTTAGATAAGACTTTTAGTCTTAACCATCATCAGATTCTGAGGTCCACCCCGTCAGCGCGCAATTGAAGAGAAAAGCAAGGTTGTCAATCATGAGATTGGGTTGACCAGCAAACACGCAACCTGTTGCAATACATTATTGTTATAACCACTCTTTTTAGAATGACAAATTATTTACATAAACTGCTTTCGAAAAATTTTAGTGGCAACATTTTTTTAATTTATAAGTCGCCATAAACTGAAACTATTTTCATACTCAACTCAGCAATAAATTTGTTCTGTTTATAATTGTTTAAGTGACAACAGTTGTTATCATTTAAAAAATCATAAGTAGGATACATCCAGCGTCTGTTTTGAAGAAAACAATCTTAATTTTTCAGCAATTTAGTTGTTATGAGGAGTTGCGTTTCTTACTATACTGAACAAAAATAGAAACTTTACACTTTTTAAAAAGAAATTAAACCAATTTAACACAAACTCATGTCTTTGATAAGTATACGTATATAAAACTCACACATGGGACAAGACAACCATGCAATAAAAGTTTCAAGCGTTCATGAATAACGTTGAAAAAACGCCAAACTGCAAATTTAAGTCTGAAAGATTATCATGACGATATTTTGAATACGTAAAGACACTATTCGAGAGTCTTCTGAGTAAGAACATCGAAAATCAATAAATAATGTCTGCGAAGTACACTGTACTTATGCTACATGTACGCCAAAATGGGCATAAGAAGGCTTTTGTCAAGTCACCCTCGTACCAAGAGTAATACGCGTGGCAAAGATGTTTGGTTGCTCTTGTGTTATTTCTCATAGTCTCGTGAGACGGTTTGAGCAGACAGGAATATCTATCGATGCACATGATCAACGCAATGTAAGACAACAACGCCAAGACTAGATTGTTAGTTTACACGCATTGACGTAAGCGTTCTAGCCGGCAATTGTAGATGCTACACACCTCAGTGTTTCATACCAGACGATAAAAACACACGAAACAAATGGTTTTGGATGTGTAATTTTTTGTTTTGACCCCTTGCTCAGTATTGGCAGATATCTTATTGATTACATAAGTGTAAAGTTTCTATTTTTGTTCAGTATATGTTGTGTTGAGCATGAAATAAGTTTTATAACTTCTGAACCAGGCATAATTGCATAAATGAGTAATACAATATACATGTATGTATCTTAATGTTAGACAACTGTGCGGATGTGACCAGATGACAAGCTCAGCTACAAAGACTATCCAGATTATTAAATAATTGGATTAAACAAATATACATGTAGCTATCATAAAGCTTGCACCAGCGAATAACGATGGCGCTGATCAGACTGCACAGATGTGAACAGGTAACATTCTCAGCTACACAGACATATCCTTGGGTGACCAAACTGCGCCACGCTAAGCTTTGTCGGTAATTCTTATTATAAAATAAATGAAGCATGCACAATTAAATATGCTTACCTTATTTATACATCATTTTTGCATTCGACCGCGATAAATCCTTACTCCAATCGAACATTGTACTATGACACGAGAAGCTTATGTAAACATGGTAAATTGAAGTCCGCCATTTTGGGTGTGACCTACTTCTGCCAGGTGAGTGACGTCACACTATTCCCGCGTTAAAACTCAAAATTAAGGCCAAGCATAATTTAAATATTGGGTTTTAACAACATTCAACTTTCATAAATACAAAACTGGGGAAAAAAGAACGGTTTCAATGTGTAAAAGCAAAGTATCTATATGCACTCTACCGGACAGCCTGTCTCTCAAAGTGGTGTGGGGTATGTTGTACAGTTTTGCAGCTTTTCTCAATGGCATCTTATTTTTTACACTCTAAAAGTAGGCACTTGTCAGTGCATCATGGGCGTAGACCTTTTGGGGTTCTGAATTCTGTTTAAGTGCAGAATTTGTTGAGGTTTTGCCTAAAAAAACGGGCAAGAAACACACACAAAAAACGTCATAAAAATGTGTTCTATTCTAAGACCCCAAGCTACAAAAAATCAATATTAAAATAGCTTGGCCTAATAATTGTGTTAAGCTACCACGTGACTTCCATTCATAAAATGTTAACATTGCAGACAACCGGCTTCAATTTTGCCCAAACTTCGGAATTTTAGAAAATCACGTGAGTTATGAAGGGGCATTTTCGGACATAAGTAAAAGTGAGTAATATAAGCTATCTAAAGTTAAATATGCTGTACTTAACTGTTTGTGCCTCATTTTGTCAGGGTCAACTTTTCCTAGCAGTGTTTACACTTCCGTTAAAAAATTCCCACGGTCACTCTCGCGCGCACTCAAGATTTCGCGATATTACAGAGTAAACAACAAACATGGCGGACATATGGAGCTGGCGATTGTAGGGTATTTGACGATACTATACTCAGAAAAACAATTGGAGGCTATTAAACATTTTCGATTGTGTTTTATTCAAGATAAACACATTTGCCAATTTTGTATCTGATAAAATATGAACATAACTTTGAAAAAATTTCAAAATGAAATTTATGGGGTAATTTGTTATTGTACAGTGCCACGCAAATGTAACAACCCTTTCTATCAAGAATTAACACTCCAAAAATATTAAATTTATATTATATATACATGTATATTGTAGGGTATTTGACGATACTATACTCAGAAAAACAATTGGAGGCTATTAAACATTTTCGATTGTGTTTTATTCAAGATAAACACATTTGCCAATTTTGTATCTGATAAAATATGAACATAACTTTGAAAAAATTTCAAAATGAAATTTATGGGGTAATTTGTTATTGTACAGTGCCACGCAAATGTAACAACCCTTTCTATCAAGAATTTACACTCCAAAAATATTAAATTTATACCTTTTGCTGAAAACGTGACATGGTCATTGCTCACCTTCTATAAAATATACATGCACAAGGCATTTTACAGCCAATATGACATCGGATAAGCAGCAAAACATCGACCACAACTGGAAAATTAGGAGTCAAACTTATGAACGAGAGCCAGCAAAAGTTTTTGTATCCTGTCATTAAAGTACACAAAATACACAAAAATAAAATGAGTTTATTCATTTGTAAAAGTTTGCAAACTTTTAGTGTAGTGGGTTACACCATTTTGAACTATACTGAACTTTAATCATTGAAGCGTGGCTTAAATTAAACATGCTGATATCTAGATCTAATAAATACATGCATTTTGAAGTAAGTTCATAGTTTATTGAATGGTAAAAATGAAATATGATTTTAATATCCTTCAATTGCTTTCTGAGTATAGAATCTTAATTAATTGATGTTACATATCTAATGTAGCTGTGATAAAGTTTAGTTGACAAATAACAATGACGCTGGTGATACTGCGTGAATGCACATGCTGATCTGTGTCTTTTTATCATAAATCAGTTGTGTTAATGGCTCAGAGTATGAAACACATGATTGCAATCATTTCTTTTAGACGACTAACATGTGATGCAAATATATATGAGCCGTGACATTTGATTTGTAACAATGTGCAGCCTCCTTTTAAGCTAAGAAACTCCAAATGATGTTCAGTCAGTAGCTTATTCAAGCCACTAGCAAAGTCTCTAATCAGACTGCGCATATGTGCAGTTGATCTGAGGCTTTGCTGGCCATACATACCACATTGTTGGTAATTGCATGTCACCGCTCTTTTACAGTAGAACTTCAATGGCTCGAACTTTGATGCTTCTTTCACCTGGGCTGTCTAGGACTATCATCATGGTCGCAACAGGTCAGTTTATGCATAATACACCCTGGATGGCTGGAACTACCCTTGACCAGAACTAATTTATTGTCCCAAGCCTATTCGAGCCATTGACATTCTACTGTATGTTTAAATTAAAATGATCAAAAACTGAATCGTCTTCAACTATGAGAGTAAATCCCAGACGTCGACACTATTGCGATCACTGGTGGATGACAAATGATAAGAGGTGATCAACTGTCCACAGATCTTATCATGTGCTATGACACATGGTCCATCACCCAGACCATCCTGAACAGTCAAGATAATTCTCTCTTCAGCCAGGTCTCCTGTCAGTACAGCAACCTCACGTGTATCATAGTAACAAACATATATGTTACCAGATGGTCCAGTAGTAATACCTGCAGGAGACTTGTCTTTTAAAAGTCGTTTCTTAATGAGGACACCCGTGTCACCATGTAATATTGTCAATGTTTTAGTCCCACAATCTGTTACTGTAACCGTGTTTCTTTTAACGTCACTGGTCACGTACATAGGATGTTTGAACAGCGACTGTCCCAGACCATCAGTAGACACTGACCAGAAGACTCTACCAGTCTTGTCTATCAGTTTAACAGAAGGCGGTCCAGGATGATGATTGCTAACAACAATTTTCTCCCCGTACTGGCTGATGCTGAATACATCATAGGACAATGCTATGGTAGTTTTGATAGACATGTGACGACCAGAGATATCCAGTAACACCAGTGACTTGTTATATGTTATAACAGCAGCCTCCTGGTCACTGAGAACAGCTATATCACGGGGATAGTGTGATAATAACAGAGAAGATAATAAATTCATGTCCCAAGAGAACTGTTTCACTTTGTTGTTATCAATATCTACCAGTAGTCGCCTGCCATCATTGGTGATCTTCATACCTATGATATTACAATCTCTCTTGTCACCAGCAAGCTTTACCACGTATCTCTTCCATTTACAGCCCTTCAACTGTGACAGTGATAAACCATGACTTGCTGAATCTCTTTTACCTGTTGCAACAGGAAGTTTTGAAACTGGATCTGCGTGTGATTGCCTGGTAGAGGAGATAGGAAACAATATTTCAGGAATTGTGATCTCACACGTTGATTCATCCAGCTTTACTGAGCCCATGGTGTATGAGGAGGAAATAAAATCTTGTATCTGTTTGGATGGAACAAATGATAGCTCTACCCTGTGTATAGGCATGTTCAAACCATTTTGATATTGTTTAATGTCACTCAATATATCCTGAATTCTCAGAAACGTTTTTGTATCGATAGGTTTGCTTCTTAAAGTATCTAATTGACCTAGAGACGATTCTATTCGTGTTACAGCGTTGATGATTATTGTACGATTTTGTTTCAAAACTGATAGTTGCTCCTGGTAGTGTGTGTCTATCTCAGACTTCTCATCATCAAACCATTTCTTTGCTTTTGAAACCATTTTATCATACAGCTCTTGAACCTGCTTGCGCATACTTCTTTTCTGGTCCTTTAGATTGTTAATATTGGACACCACTGCCGTCAAACTGGACTCTAAATCTCTCTTCATATCGCTGACAATGTCGTATAAATCACTTGTCTCTGAGGCAGAGATAGATTTAGAAGCATCTTCAACACTTCCAGTAGAACAGTTCTTATGATACTGTGGCGAACATAAAGAACAGATCAGCTGTTTATGGACAGAGCAGAACTGATTCTTCAAATGTTTTGGATGGTCATCACACTTACCGTACCTTGGTGGTTTATCCGCCTGTGACCTTGGCATAGCTTTTCCTGTTTTAACAACATGTCCTCTGGTAGCGTTAAGCCTTTCATGAATCTTATAACATTTGTTACACATAAATTGGACGCAGTCATCACAGAAACTCACCGCCTTAACATTAAGACTATCAACCTCGAAACAAAGATCGCAATAAGGATCATTCCACTCATCGCTTGCATCAGGGCTGTAGCCTAAGCTGTATGCCATCCTGTAAATGAAAGAATGGATAAAGTATGGACACCAGATTAACAAAACAGCCATATGATTTAGTACTGTCAAATCGCGTTAATTGGAAGTCGAGGAGAATGAAATATACTTCAAGTTATCAATAGTTTGAATTAAAAGGAGTTAGTTATGTTAGTAAAACAAAAATTATTATTTTCGGCATTTCATACAAAACATATGCTCTATGCTCTTAAAGAGGGTCTGGATGGGGTATAATGATTAGTGAATAATGAACCTTTCTTATAATGAATAGTGAATAATGAGCTAAAAATAGTGAATAGTGAATAATGAGGGCCTAAAAATTAATGAATAATCCTATTTTTAATGAAGAAAAAATTAGTGAATAATCAGATTTCTTTGCCACCTTTCTTACTTTTAATGAATAATTGGTCTTCTTCTAATGAATAACCCAAAATTTTAATGAGATGAATAATGGGCTAAATTTTTAATGAATAATGAATACCAGACCCCCATCCAGACCCTCCTTAAAGAAACATATCACTAATAGATGCTATATGTGCCGGTTATGGTAAAATATGCACCAGAAGCATAAGTAACAAGACAAATTTTGTCGAATTAATATTTTTGAGAAACATGTAAATCACAAAACATAAATGATCCCATTTATCTAGCCCCCAAGTTTATCTTGAGTTTCATTCAGATCATAGCAAAAGCCTGTAAAGCATGTTTTAGTGCTTAGTTTGATAAAAATATACTTATCTGCCCAATTTCAATAGCTGACTATTCAACCCAGTTCAAATGATCAGTGGTGTGTGTAAAGCCAAAGTTTTAGCTTGTGTGTTTGTCTACACGTCTTTTTCTTTAGTTTGATATGCAACCTGACTACATTCAGAAAAAAATGACCTTTTGACCCCACCATAAGGGCCGATGGTGTGCGTAAGGACAGAATATGTGCGTTCATTGTGCTCTATGCTCTATTCCCTTTAATCTGATATGCAACATGACTACTTTCAGAAAAAATGTTTTGACATTTTGACCTGACCCCCATGGTCGAGTTTATGTCTGTGCGCAAAATATTTGCTAACATGTTGCTGCATGTGTCACTCCATTTAATTTGATATGCAACATGACAATATTCCGAAAAAATTAAATTGGCCTCAGCCCCTACCCTCTAAGTTCATCGCAGGGGATCATAACCAGGCCTTTAAACTAAAATTGCGTTAGATATGTTTCATATCTTTTGCTCCTCTGCCTGCATGCATTGACTTAGTTATTGCGAAATTTAAATTATTAGAACTTTGACCCCACCTAAGGGTAAAAGGGGCGGGGTAAAATTTGGACACCGCCATGCTTATCTGTAGACACTGGGCAACCATGGTCTATTGTGAGTAGTTGTGAGGTATAATAGCTTTGGGTACATCTGAAGTTCATTACACAAGAGCTAATATAGTTCTAAGACAAAGGCAATAACCCTAGTGTTAAGGGGTCGATTTTGATGAAACTTATAGAATATCACCTGCCCATGGTACTAAACATTTATTTTAGAAATCATCAAATCTGACCAATAGGCACTCAGATATGGTTCTGGAAGGACAAAAAATGCGGACAGATGGACAGAATGGATGGACAGATGGACAGATGGGTGCCGCCAAAACTATATCCCTTCGTTGGGGGATAATAAAAAGCATATAGCCTTAGCTATTATTAATATATTTAAGAGTAGATCAAAGATAAAGGTCATATAATATTGGACCGCTGTATGTGTGAAACTTATAATTATCTGCAGGTCATATATTGGATAGTTTTATGTGTAAAACTTATTATTATCTAAAGGTCAAATAATATTGGATCGTTTTATGTGTGAAACTTATATTTATCGAAAGGTCATATAATATTGGATAGTTGTATGTGTGAAACTTATAATTACATGTATCTAAAGGTCATATAATATTGGATCCTTGTATGTGAGAAACTTATAATTATCTAAAGGTCATATAATATTGGATAGTTGTATGTGTGAAACTTAAAATTATCTGAAGGTCATATAATATATAAATATTACATTCCCTGATTGAATGATAGTTGAAAATATCATCCTGAGGAATGTGATTTTCAACTGAGGCGTAGCCGAGGTTGATAATCATATTTTGAGGGATGATATTTTCTTCTATCACCCAATCAGGGAATGTAATATTTATTTTATTATACCGAACATTAGATCTCTTATTTTCTACCGTCTTAGGCCTACTATGGTGAGAGGATTTCCAAAGGGAAAATAATGCACATCCTCTTATCTATATGCATAATGAAAAAACATCTTTCACAAAAATACTTCTTTTGAACAGTTTGAATGCTAGAACTGATCATGACGTTCTGTTAAACAAATTACGTCATAAAAAGTCGATGAAGTCAAACTGATTACCAATCAGCGTCAGTTAAATAGGATACTGTACAAGATTCGGTTTTGTTGCCATATAGAAAATTTCGCCAAATCGGCTCAAATATGGTCTCAACGTGTTTCTCTTGTCCTAACTAAGAAAACGAGTACCCACACTTTATGTTTTTGGCCATAAACAACGATGTTATTGAGAGTTGAAAGTGGCCAAATCATGCCTTATGTCCGCCATTGCTGTTGAACGTCTCCTGACGTGAACGAACCGTACGCGCATCGGCGTTGCGCATCATGAGACTGCCTGATATTTTATAATATCATCCACTGCAATGGCAAACACGTGGCAGTAATTGCCATCACTGTAGCAAAGGGTGATATTATAAAATATCAGTCTTCGTCTATGGAAGTTTTGCATGGGAAATTAACGTCAGGTATAATAATATTGGATAGTTGTATGTGTTAAACTTATAATTATCTTAAGGTCATATAAAATTGGATTGTTGTATGTGTGAAACTTATAATTATCTGAAGGTCAAATAATATTGGATTGTCGTATGTGTGAAACTTATAATTATCTGAAGGTCAAATAATATTGGATTGTTGTATGTGTGAAACTTATAATTATCTGAAGGTCAAATAATATTGGATCGTTGTATGTGTGAATCTTATAATTATCTAAAGGTCATATCATATTTGATTGTTGTATGTGTGAAACTTATTATTACCTAAAACATATGTCTCGGTGTTCGTTTTCTTACTTTCATGTTATTTTTTCACTAACACAGTAGGAGTTACTGTCCTGCCAGCCAAGAGTAACAGTGACGTTATGTTTTGTTTACAAAGTTATCAGTGACTGATAATCGATATCTCACTTGTGCATTAATCCTATTCGCAAGTGATCTATCGATTCGCGTTAGCTCAAGTGGAGTGTACAAGTTGATGTTTTACTTTACAATTGTACAGAAAATATTAAGTCACTGTAACTCTTGGTTGGCACGACAGTAAGTGGCTCAATCGGTAGAGGTGTAGACTTCGGAGAAAAGTTTGTCCTCTGCTACTGGTTCAAACGAGGAAGACGAGAAAAGGTCTCTAAATGACTTATAAATTGTTGAATTGGTCAATTAACTTCCGAATGGAAGGCGTATTTATAGTGCTTGGGAGAATTTATAGTTTAAACTGAATTGATATTATACACCCAATTATAAGGACGATAATTAGGGTGATGCATTGATAAAGAACTGCATTTTGTGATCTTTAAACAATGTAGTAATAGTGCTGGGTCCAATTCGTATATCATAGAATATGAGTTTGTTGTACTCGGCATATAACAGCAGATTTTTGGTGAAAATGGTTAGATAAAAGGTTATTTTTTAAACATTTGCATGTTGCCAAGGCTATATCAAGGACAGTTACCCGTGAAGCTGCTCAAAAGTATGAGGTCACAAATATAAAAAAATCACAGTAATTTGTTTTATTAATTCCTTTCGATCTTTATTTCTCAGAGAGTTTTGAATATATTATCAAACAACATCAATGTATTTAAGAAATGAATTATATGGGATTATATTAACAGCATTTAAAGAATCGAAACACTTATCTACGGTGGATTAATGAGGTCATAAATAGTATGGGTATATTTGTTTCTTATCAGTTTCTTGAAAGAGGGCTCTATCTAATATAATATTTTCCGTATTAGTAAAGGAAACAAAATAAATTTACACACATTATAGTCGACTATTTGGGCAAGCAGCATGTAGAAAATACGGCACCATTATTGCATTAAAGGGCAAACGTATATTATTAACACTCATTTCCCACGAAAAAGGCTGAGTTAAGTTTCATTGACAGAGAAACACATTCTTTAAAATGTTTCTGGTTATCACAAAGTCAGTAATAATGCTTTATAATATCCATACTTATATTATGAAAGCACAAAACTGCCATAATCATAATTGATTTTTGAAACTTTTAGGTATTAAAATCATAGTTTTATTTTGTTTCAAAATAATACGTTTGCGTTATTCTTTAGATAATTCTTTGCAGGATGAATCGATTGTAATATTACATTATCATGGTACAATAAATACACTACTTTAACAAACAATAATTGAGAGAATGATTAATTTAAGGTCACTATTGGCATCAACAACCAATTTCAATTTGGAATAGTGCAGAGTCAAAATAATATGGTCTCGAAGTACTCAGCATATAAAAGTCCAGTTTTTGATTTAGTATTAAAGACATGTGTCTTCTTTGTGTATTTTGCTATGATGTCAATCCTGTAATTGCGGATTAAGGAAGCAGGGGAGATAATAAGACAAGGCCCTAATTGTGACATATTTTGTTACAGTATAAACCCATTTGTTCGTCATGCATAAATAACGCTTTTATTTCCTGTAGGCATGTCATATTATCTGATTGATGACAAGAAGCATTTGTCTTTCACACAATACATAACTTGAGTATTTTGTTTGTTTGTTTTTTATCTGATTCTTTATGTTCCATCAACAATCTTTCAGTTATAAAGGGACTGGTCTTCCTGGGTTGAACCAGTACTAAGCTAGGATTAATGTACTTGCTCAAGGACACAACACAGTGACGCCAGTGAGTATTGAACCCGCGGCCACTCGGTCTCAAGTCAAGCACTCTACCACTGAGCCACTGCGCTCTCATAAGTTGAGTATCAATGTATATAATATAAACCAAAATGTATATGTCATTTGATAGTGCTTTTTGACTACTGTCAATATTAGCTCTATGAAAAGATGTTAGCCAACCACTTTCATTTACGACATATAAATATGTTAATAATGATATTTTCATGAGTATAAACGTTTATATTTCACTGATCCTTTGAATGGAGTTTAAGAGCAGATTTTTGAAAGCATGTCTTTCTATATCGTTTTTCTGTGAAGTTTTTTAATAGATATTTGATATATCTCAATTAGCGACACCATGAACATAAATAACTGTAATTCAAGCCCACTTAATACAACTGGTTATCTGCTAAAGATGTCTGCTTATTTAACATTTTATCATACAATATGAGCAAGAGAACGCCCCCTTGTAGCAAACGTGAGCTATTTAAGAACTAAGAAATCTGCACGTCGATTTCTTAGAATGTTTTATGATCAAAAGTATATTACATTTTTTAATTAAGCTTTATTATAGGAGTTTGGGTCCGGAGATTGCACTAAGTCACTTATAGCATCCGGGTGACCTACTTGTTTTGCTGTGAATAATGAAGGTCTTTGGTAGAAACAGATGAAGAAACAAAGTGGTAAAATGAATAAATAATTACTAAGGATTTTAGTTTTGATCAAGATAGTTATCAATAGGATTTGAATATTTACTTTGAATAAACCCATTGTGGTTGTGGCATACATCGCATGGATTTCATATAACGGTCTGCATGCCTGGTTGTACATGTTTTCCTATAATGGTTTTCTATGGTTTCCTTTTTAATTGCATGACAGTGGGTCAGGCCTCAGACTCAATGAAGAACCTGAACTAAAACTTTCATCGAGGGGTTGGTGCCTGTTGCTTTAGCTCTGACTATCTATGAGCCATGAGCCATTTTGTGTTTCATCATAGTATCATATTAGTATGTAAATTTGATTAGATTGTTTCCCTGTGATGATGCTTTGCATAAGTTTGGGAACTTACATTCAAGCTAAACAAGTTTAGGGCTTTACCAACAGCATACTCTAGTGTGAAGATTAGGCACTAGTAAAATACATATAGTGGGTTCGACTACTGTCTGTTCTAAGGCGGTGGTTCTGTTGTTATTGGCTCTCTGGTTATTTGTGCTCACATTGTTTGTGAGGGTTTGTGATTGGTCGTTGTTTTGCTATGCATTACTTAGTGTCCTTTCATTTTGCAATCATCTGGCTGAGGAAGAAATAGCTAGTTGCTTTACTTTAATTGCCTTCTTGCTGTTGAGTGTCATTGGTGCTCTGTGTCTCTTCCTCATGGTGTCGTGGGTTTGGCTGCAGTGTGTAATTGTGTCATTTCCTGGTCATACTTATTTAATTTTTGAAGTAAATTACACACGATTAGTTTTCTCTTTCTTATTTCATTTACCTTATAATCGTAATCACTACTCTTTCACACTAGTCATGATTTTTTTTAATTTCCACTTCTTAGTTACATGTACCGGAACACTTTGTTCGTTTACGATAATCACTTAAGCAAACGTAAAGTGGTTTTCTTGCAATACCATATACACTGTTAAACACCACTGCTGTTCAATCCAGCATAGAAACTAGTATCGGCTGTAATTGAATAAGTTTATCAGTCTCCCAAATGCGCATTGAGTAACCCCAATCCAAATCTGAATTGACAGAGTGCGGGAAAGCCGAGCCAATGAGGCAGGGGTCTAGTGCCCCCTAAAGGTGTACAGATTGCATGGGAGTTAAATGGCATTAGATGAACGATCAGGCTAGATGAATGGTTAGCTGAACCTTGTTTGATCCCATAGAATAATTTGCAATAAAACTGTTTTTAAAGCATACTCGTGGTAAAAGGAAAGTCCCTCGACTAGTCTGCTTTTTTGATCATTTGTATTAGAATTACCTCTATATTTTGAAATAAATTTATTATCCTGCTACGCCTAGTTGGCAGATAAAACGTTAGATATACGTACATTTGTAGGATATACTAGTTATTGTAATTCTCTATTTAAATGAGGAAAGTACCTCTTTTTTATAAGAATTGCCGCGACTTAGCTTTGATAATTGCATTCCTGCAAAATTTGAAAATTTTGAAAACGTCTTTAAGGTATAAAGATTGCATTGTAGCGTAAGGCAACGTTACTTAAACAAATTCACTGTCACTTTAGTTATTTGCATTGACACGTAGCTATGGAATCATCGGAAGGTGTAGTAGATGTTTCTCCTGTAAAAAAGAGGAGGTATGAGCAGTATAGTTCTAAATTTTGTGTGTTCTCTCACAAAAGTGAAAGTGTAGATAGCCTTGAGAGGGGAGCTGTCCATGGTTTATGTCGTGTGAAATAGTCTGTAAACTGAGCTTAGAAGATGAACCACATGATTAAGGTTCTAAGGATATAGAGCAGATATTATAATCATCGATCAAGAGGAAACCTAAATGGTATAGGCAGTGTTATCAACACTTCACAAATCAGAACAAACTTGATAGATTGTTATCAAACCAACCAATAGATTGTGTATCAGAAACAGAATCCAAAATTAAGGGAGCTTTCAAATCGATGTATATATGCTTATTTAGTGGCAAACACCACACAAACCATTTCTTTTAACTATAACACAATCGTACTATTCGAAAAAAATTATTGCATGATCTTCTAATTATAAGTTAAAACATACAGTTATGAATATCGGGTGAATATTGCATGTTGGTGCTTCCATAGTATTGGTACTGAATTCATGAAACCTTATTACTGACTTTGTGATCGCCAGAAAAATCTCCAACATAGGTTATGTCCTTATTGTAACTTAACTGAGCATTTTTCGTGAAATATACCTATTATATTCTTTGCCGTATCATGTAATAATAACATGTATTTTTTAAAATATTTTCTGTATGCTAAGTGCGCTAAAATAGACTATAATATGTTTAAAAATTATTTTGTTCCCTTCACTTATAAGGAAAATAATACATTTGATACACCCCATCCTACGAAATTTATAAGAAACTTATTTACCTATACTACTTATTCATGACCATAGTAATCCACAGTAGATAAGTGTATCGATTTTTTAAATACTGTCAAAATAACTCTACATAATTTTAATTTAGAAATGCATTATCTTCGTTTCCTGAAAAAATTAAGTTGAAATGAGGCTTTCAAAAAGCATAACTGCAATTTTGATATTTGTGTCGTTATACTTTGAGGCAGAGTTACTGCCCTTGATTTAATCTTGGCAACATGCAAATGTATTGAATATAACCTAATATATAAACATTTTTTACAAAAAATTAGCTGTTATACGAAGAGTACTAAGAGACCATATTTTGGCATGCTTTGACCCCGCACTATAAATGAATTCATTCTAAGCCGTATTACTGCCGATGGAATTCGACCGTGGACATTGAGTCTGAGCAACGATGTCAAGACGATATGTCAATAAAATGATTCAGTCACGTGCTAGATGCAGATTGGTTTGTTCTCTCCCAGCCTACTGTGTAAAGTTTTTAACCGCGACACTTCAAACTTTTTTGGTAACAAGGCAGGAAAGCAAAGCCTACCTGTGTGTACTGTATGCAACGCGTCATGCAGTGCTCTATTTTGGGGATTTGTGATGTACAAAGCCTTCATCATTCTTATTCAGACATTTCAAACTGTCTGTGACATAATCTCTTAATTGTCTGCAAATAGATTTGTTGTTTTAATTTTGCCTGCTGGCGCTATTACCCTTGCATACAATTTTAACAGATAAGTTTGTCCCGAAAGTGACACAAAAAGATTGCCACCAATAAATAACCCTTGCAAACAATTTGAACCCAGATCAGACCTGACCAAAAGTCTGTAGCTGTCTGGTGAAGTTCCTAAAATAGTCTTTATATTGACAAAACTATGCAAACTTATCCAGCATGCAAAGAGTTACTAGTTTCTATAAATATTTATGCAACATAGTCTAAGCTCATTTCAAATCATGTCAGTGTCAAAAAATCTTTTCATCTGGAACTTGAAAAGGCTTTGAAATGAATACCACTTTGATCTTAACCCTTAAAACGCCAATCATGACAAATTGCACTGTACACTTTTGTGACGTATTGCTTGAATATCAGGGAGAAAATAGAGCTTGATATTTCATATGAATCATCTACCAGCAGACAATTCACATGAAATACCCTTCCTTATTTGATTCCTAAGACACCAACAAACTTTAAAAGTGTTGTTTGTTTTGTTGACAGGCGATTAGGGTGCGTAAGAAATGTGTGATTACTGTGCACAAGCACAATCTTTCTACACAGACATTGGATACATGATAAGGTTATATGCTGCGGAAGGAATATACGAGGCAGTTAAAACTGTGCACCAAGCTACACAACACGGAGCCAATAGCTATTTTCGGAGCACTGCCATGTTAGGGATACAGTGACATTTCCCTTCACACAGGTATGCGTTGCTTTCCTTAATATTTGAATCCAATCAGGATCGACCATGTGACTTTGTAATGAGCTGTTGACAATCGTTGTGATCGCGCTCCTGAATTGGTTTGTCCAAGGTCGTGTTCCAACGGCAGTAAGCATTAGCATATTTGTTATCTCTCTGACGAAGGGCGCTGCCATTTTAAGAACAACCTGAACACGCAAAGATCCTGGAATCTCAGGGGGGGGGGTAACTTGGGGGTAATGCGAACCAATTTTTTGAAACCTACCACAATCATATACTTGATCTTTGAAAAAAAGACCTATTCATATATTTGATTGAACAAAATGTTTACATATTCATATACTGTTCTTAGATTTTTTATACCCTCTTTGCTATCTGTAAACACAGTTCACAAATACATATTCCAATTTTGGTTTCTGAGCTGAATATCTGGTCGAAAATATGAGTATTTTTAAATAGGGATGCCAGAAAATGGGACCATCAATATATCAATGATGAAAAACTGGGTCAGTCATAACTTTTTCTTAGAAAAATGGGGCTTATCGTATACCTGGCAATGCTGAAAAAGGGGACTATTAGGGCCACACATCCACACTATGTCATATATAGGTAGTTACCCATCACAGAGCGTGGAATACACTGTAAAAGAGACTAGATCTGTAACTATGAATATTTTTCGAAAAAAAATAGTTTCTTTTTAAATCATTTGTAAAAATAGAATTAAGTTATGTTTGCACAATAAATATGTTCAGTACAGCTGAAAGCTGCATGTAACAGTGAATTATCTAATAAAAACAGGTAATTTTTCTCTTGTTAGGAATTATTTATGTCCCTCAAATAATTCTAGACAGTTGATTTTCAACATTTAGTGTAGGCCGCTATGTAATTCCGTGTGCAATTTTTGGTAAAAGTGTCAAACATACATTTTCTTGTAGAAAAAATGTATTCTGTTTAAGAAAAAATATGTTTACAATTTTTCTTTGGCGTTTTAACGTCACAGTGAAGTCACAAAGTGACGTACCCATTTTTAGCATATTTAAGGCTTGAAAGTGAAGTGTTTTGAATTCCAGCAGGCATAAACATGAACTGATTGATCAGTTGTGGTAATTTTATTGGCGCCCTGTTGAATTCAGAGCATAGACCCTGACTATTGATTTGAAAGAGGTTACATTAGCTTAAAAAATGATGTCTGTACATGGAAAAGTGACGTCAGTACCAAAATGAAAATTATGTGATAGTGAAAGCTCAAATAGCTAGACCCGCCTCACCACACAGCAGGGGAAATATTGTTCACTATAATTTTTTGAAACTATACTATATAAGATGCAAAATGACATACGTTAGCTTTCTGACCTATATCTAAACAGGCATGTTAACTACGTTACCCTATTATAGTTTCAAATCCTATTTTGCAAATACCAAGTTATACTGAATTATTATTTATCGACATGCTGTTTGCCTTAAAACATTTTAAATGAAGGGAACAGCCAGTATGCATTTAAGCAATACACCACTATGATGTTACAGTTATATATGTTACTTTAAATGTATAACTATTGAATGCATTACTGTCACTAGACATTGGACTACAAAAATACCTCCTAGGGGAGTTTTTTAAACTATAATTTACTAAAACCACATTCTACAAGCCACAAATTAATGTATGTTAACTCTTTAGCGGTTGCCATGATACCACGAAATAGCAAAATTTTCTACGTTACTGTAAAATAATTGGAAATTTTATCTAATTACTCCTTATTCTTACAATGACAATATAACCTTTTAATTGTAAACAAATGACTAGCAATATGATGTTATCAAAGTAGAACGATCTGTTATTACTGTGATATACGTTACTTTCTTTTAAATACATTTTTACAATACAAAGGAACACTATTTAAGTTTACACTGCTAGTGGGACATTTATTGCCATAAAACGTCATTAAAGAAAAACACCAACAACGCATGGATGAATAAAAGAATAAAATTTGAACTTTATTCACATAAAACGATTTTTCAAGTTTGTGCGTTTTATTAGATATGTAAACAGCATTTTATCTTCTTAAATTCTTATTAAATGATATCTTTTATCTCACTGACATTTATATTTTTCATCTTTTATATGTGAAATGATATATAAAAGACACATATAAAGTCATCAAACATATCAGAAGAAATGCTAGATGCTACTCAGGGAAATTATTGTTGTTGTTTCACTACATTAATATGTTAACTTATTGTGTAGTTTATAAACATTGTTATATGTTTAATGCTGAATAAAATATATTGTATTGTATTGTATTTTAGATAACACAATAATATTAAGCATGGGCTAGCTTAGTCAGATTTATCACATATTGTTTAAGCCAGCTATTAATTACAACTACTAGGCTGATACTATTCAGGAATAAAAACCTTTTCATAATTTATAATTGTAGGTCAATTCAGGCATATATTAAATCTGGAATTGAGAATTTAAAACAGTCCTTTATCCTTGTCTTTTGAAAAAATAAACTGAAATGATTTAAAAACTTAACGATTTTTGCCCAAAGGTATGACAAACGCCAAGCCTATCTTTATGGCTAAAACTGCTTTATATTAGAACGATGTCCAGTTTGGTGACAACAGAATACCATTTAAGATAGTAAAATGCATAACAAGAGACTTTTAAGGACATATTGCGCTTATTATTTGTTCCGTCTGGTTCAAAACTATTGTGAAACATTCAAACAGAACATTATTTGCTCTAATGGTTCATTTTAGTCATACATTTAGAAGACATAGGTTTATCACTTAGAAAAGCCACCAGGCATTGTTAGTATTAATGTATATTGTAGCCATTGCTAAAATAGCTGACTCACAACAAATTATTGCTTTTAATACATCATTTGTTTTGCATTATTCTATCAATTAGACCCATTAGTCTTACAGTGGAATTTTGTTGCAGATAATATAAAATTGACATTTAGCATGTCAAATGGGAACATTATCGTTGATACAATAATAATCTTTGCATAGTTCAAATCAAACAAAATTGATTTGCCAGTATCGAAAGAACAGATCAAAGGAATAAGCCCATTCGAATTTGGTACTTGTCGCAGTGTTGCGCAATGCAGGCTCAGATGAGTCTGTGCATATGTGTAGGTAGACTTGCCAGAGTTGGATTTGGAAAATACCATCAATACTTAACCGTGAAAAGAGGGGTGCTGCTATATTCAGTTTAAAAAGAAAATGGACAGGAGCGCAGTGGCTCAGTTGGTAGAGCGTTACACTGGTGACCTAAGGGTTGATAGTTGGAGAACCACCGGTATCATGGCGTAAGTTAAAAGTTTGCTTAAATTTTGTCCAAAAGTCAGACTACAGTTTAACCCATTAAGCCTAGCGTCCTTTATGCGGGACGTAGGCAAACAGTGCAGACCCAGGTCAGACGTCTCAGAATACGGCGTCTGATCTGTGGCGTCGGATCAGGGTCTCAACTGTTTGCTTACATAAAGTTTTATTAAAAATTGGATAAAAACTATCACCAACATAACACCCCTTAACGTGGAAATGGACTCGTCCTACAGATAAGGGTATGCATAAATTTGTTCCAAGTTGTTCAAAGTAACAGCTGGTCAGGCATAATGATTCATGGGCTGTGATTGGTCCGCCAATCATATGTTGAAATACAAAGCGTTAGGTTGACATGACAACCACAGAAAAATGACACAACCAGACCTCGAATCTAGGTTGCTTACGTAACGTTGACGTCATGAAAACCATGCAAACACAATAACAAGTTTGAATTCAGCGAAACAAACACAATAAACGTCATAGAAAGAATATACCTTTGTTGACAACGCTGATAAAATCTGACTAGATCTGTGAAAATCCGTGACACGGCTAGATTTCTGCACGTTTGGATTTTTGATTACCTATCCCAACATCAGCTAGTGTAGGGAAGAGAACCAGTCTATGGTAGTCACGGCATGCCCATTTGGCTTGAATAGGTTAACAAATAAGGGGATAACTGTATTCAAATTTTTCATTTGGGGAGGTATATCGTCGGATATACGGTCGGAAATTTAGTTTTACGGCGACGCGCGAGCGGAGCCGTAAAACGTGATTTCCGAACGTATATCCGACGATATACCTCCCCAAATGAAAATTTGAATATGGTTATCCCCATTCTAATGCACTTTTGCAGTTACGTCTCAAATAGGAGCGTTTCAAGCTGCATAATGCCGCAGGTCATCTAATGAAATGTGACGTAATAAATGACGTCAAACTGTTTCCTACAGTATATCGCAGGATATACTGTTGCAAATTTTGACGTTATCCAATCAGAAGTAGCGTTACAAAAGCAAGTGCATTAGAATGTATACTTACTGTAAAGTGGATTGTTTGATGTCCTCTCCTCTGTGATGCTGTTTTCTGCTTAGAGCAACCAAACAATTTAAACACTAGTGTGGCTTAGCCTAACAACGAATATCTTCGTAGAACATCATTTCACAGCCTTGAAGAACAGAAGAAGCAAAACATGGTAAATTCAGATCTGCTATAGAATAAAGCGATAGAGTTCCATTTAACTGATCGATGAATGTCATATAGAGGAGCTATGAATGACTTACACAATTTAACAAAATGACAACTGAGTCATAGAGTTGGACGACCCAAATTGGCATTGGATCTAAGAGGGATGGTCAAAAGTTTCTCTGCCCCTTGTACTTTGGGCTACCAGGGAATAAAAATTTCACCATCACATTTGGATCTCACGACTCATAGATAGTCAGAGCTAAAGCATCTCCCCCTTCAAGGCAATTCACTAAGCCCATCTTTGTTCGAGATTTATCCTTTCTAAATAGGCCTTTTCCTGGGCCCCACATACTCGTTTACTGCCTCTATGACGCCTTCATTGCTTCCATACTGTGTAACAAGAAGATGGGATTTCAAGTTTTGGGAACAAGTTTCAGGAGAATATAGGGGGTGATGAAGGATTTCATATCCACATTCAGTCGCAGCAGTCATGGCAACTTGTAACATGCGAGCAGGGGCGTTATCCTGCATTAGAAGAACACCGTGGGTCAGTTTTCCTCGCCTCTTTTTTACGATTGCCTAGCGTAGCCGCCACAATTTGCGTGCATAATATGCACCGATTATCGTGCGACCTTTGCTCAAGATAACCAATCATGGTCACCTCTTGACTATCCCAAAATATTGAGACTATCACCTTCCTTGCTGAATGATAAAACCCTCTTAAATTTCTTAGGAGGGGTGAGCCAGGGTGCTTCAATTGTTTACTCTGAATTTTGACTCTGGGTCAAAGTGGTGAAAGTGGTGAACACATGTCTCATCTCGCTCGATAAATCGCTGGAATATCGAGCCATTTCCTTTTCTGATCACCAGTCAACATTGGCGCCACCATCTTAGCGAAACATTTGACATACCTAAGATGTTAATTCATTCTTCTCCCAAAAAATGTATGCCCATTTCGCTAGCTATGCTTCACAGGTCTCGCCTTCTTTCACACGTATAGGGTGTGCCCGTCCTTGACATTTTCATCAGTGTTGACACCTTTGGGCGGCCAGTCCGTCCATCATATTCAACACTCTCCCCCCCCTCTTAAACTCTGCTGCCCATTTTTTCACTTTGCTATGAGAGAGCGACTCCTTCTCAAGGGTTTCCATGAAGTCTTCATGGAATTTCCTTGGGGGCATTACTTTCTTACAGAAGTACTGGATAACTGCTCTGATTTCAAGTTTCTCCATTTTGCAAATGTGTCGCACCCTCCTCTCTTATAACTGCTTTACATAAGCAACCACGCATGGCCGCATGCTTTTAACACTCCCAATGTCCTTCAACTAGATCAAATGACGGACTGACAAAGATTTTTATTCAATGAATCTCACTGAAGCAAATTGGGCCGAGAACTTTTTATTACACCTTGCACACTATAATAATTAGGGGATAACTGTTTCAAAATTTTCATTTTGGGAGGTATATCGTCGGATATACGGTCGGAAATTTAGTTTTACGGCGACGCGCGAGCGGAGCCGTAAAACGTGATTTCCGAACGTATATCCGACGATATACCTCCCCAATTGAAAATTTTGAATATGGTTATCCCCATTCTAATGCACCTCTGCAGTTTCGTCTCGAATCGGAGCCATGAAAGACGCACAAAGCCGCCCGTCATCCAACGAAATGTGACGTAATTAATGACGTAAAACTGTTTCATACAGTATATCGCAGTATATCACAGTATATCACAGGATATACTGTCGCAAATTTTTTACGTTATCCAATCAGAAGTCGCGTTACAAAAGCAAGTGCAGTAGAATTACCTATAGTCGTTTTGTCAATCTGTCCGTCTAAGGACTCTATAAATCAGAAACTACTTTGACGTTTTTGGTAATTTACCAGCGGATATACAATAGTTTGACCTGAACATTGGGCTGTACATTAACGTACAAACCATTATGATAGTAAGTAAGAGGCAAACATCAGGAATCGATACAATCAAGTGTCACAACTGACCCAGAACACCACATGGGAAAGTGACAAAACAAAATAAAACATCACATACAAGAGAACCAAGAAGTCAGCCCTTTCCAAGCAGGTGAACACAAGGCTGCAATGAACGGAAAAGAAAGCATGACAAACACAAAACATAAATAACAAAAATGATCAACAAAAGAAGCATCAGTAAAAATACTTTTACCGGATGGCTTAAACTAGTTTCGTGGTGCTAACTTATCTTTAGTTCAGATGTGGACCAAGACATATAGATGTTTGTTTGCATGAAAGATCCCTAACTTATCCATGAATTATCTCCTAGAACATTTGGCTGTACATCTTTCATAGTATAGAGTTAGAAAAAGTCTTACAAAAGTAGCTGTGGCCGTATGCAAGTTAACAGTTGTTTCATATGAACATGAACAGAACGTACTTTGCAACGGCTGTATATTTCAAGTATAGTGAAACCTGTATAAAACGACCTTTCAAAAGTAGACAAAACACAGATCTCAAGATAAATAGTAGCTCAATGAAGGTCAAAAATATTGCAGAATGCGATAACTGGTCTTGAAAACCGATTTTTGGTCTTTTAGAGAGTGGCCATTTTACACAGGATTTACTGTATAGAGCTAGAATACATTTGTAGGTACAGTCAAATAAGGATGCTTGGATAACACATCAATGCGCTAGAAAACAATCGCCAGATTTCGAACGGTGCTGTAGCGACGTAAAAGTTTTTAAAATGCCATGAATACGAACTACAATACACTGAACCGAAGTTATAAGTGGCCACCTACACATTTTTTGCGCCTGTTCAAAAAGTTTACATCGCTTTTACAAATGTTTAAGTCCATAAAAAAATCAAGGCTTTTTCGAGACTCTGAAAATTATGCCACTTCAAAATGACTGGTAGATCTTGCACAGACTTAGCCAGAGAAAAGGTACCTTCATTTCAAAAAGTCACACTTTTTACTGTGATATAAAATATTCCTTAGATATGTTATCCATTTATATTTTAATTAGCTTGAAGCTGTTAATAAGCTGTTAATAAGAGCTGTTATATTAGATAAAAAACAATCAAAAGAAACTCTCCGTTTCTCTTCTACGTTAACATGAAGGCAGCCGCTATCAGTAGTTAAATCAGATAGTTTTAGCTTTAACCATGCAATTTGCATATCAAATTTGCATTGCTTTGTACGCTTTATTATCTGTGGCATGGCATTGAAATGTTAAGCGATTATTTATTATGAATAGGCTTCACTGTTTTATTTAGAAATCAAAAATATCTTTGGCATATGCCATTTAAATAACCTTTAAAAGTTCACGATAAAGCCAGAAGTGGAAACCAGTTTTGAAAGAATAACTGTAAAAAATGGGCTGATCAAGCTGTATTGTGTTTGGTCTGACATGTTTACATAAAATAAAACACATACAATGGTATAAGTATGTGCAGTTGATTATTTTCGAAAATATTGAAAAATGTAAAAAATGAGATGTTTTTTTAAAAAAAATCAAAAAAAAATCGTTTTTAAGCAAAAAATCAGAGGTTTGGTGTTGTGTTTTTTTTTTCAAGTTGGCTAGACGGGTTTGATATCACCTGCACTTCAATTCGAAAAAAACGCACACAAAACCCTTATTTTTTTTAAAAAAATTTGAATTTTGCATTTTTGAACCAAAAATTGTGAAGTGGTAGAAAACTCTTTCAAAGCACCACTTATCTTTAGTCCATTGAAATGCACATATTTGGTCAAAAATTCATTTCAATAACATAAGCGCTAAGTCAGAAAAAAAGAAATTGTAAAGTGGCCACTTAGAACTTCGTTTCAGTGTAGTAAGCAAAACCATGCAATTATGAAACAGTACATCTGTATATTAATTTCTACTCACAGTTTATAAATCCGACTTTAAATCTTCTTGCCAGTCATGTGTCCTTTAAAGATTATGTTTTTTAGAAAATATATTATATATTAATTAATACTGAGAGTGCATAATACGGAAGTCAATAAGGGTACATGTGATACGAAAACAGCGCACAAATGGAATCGTCAGCGTTATCAATGAAAGAAGGCGTTATGTAGATTAGTAAATACGTCGTGTAGGAAAGTACTTATACATCAGCAAGGCAAAGACGCTAGACGCTTTTATGTCGATTAATAAAGTGTAGAAGTACTTCACATCGGTACTCTATTACGGTCAGAAAATGGAAGAGGACTTTTGACGGTATGTCTATTAGGAAAGGAACCCGTGGCCATTGATAAATAAATGAATAAAAACAGTGGTGAGCAAGAAAAAGAATCCGTTATTCGTGTAAGGGTAGGATAGAAAAATCCGTCCCTCGGGGTCACCGTTTGTCATCACTCGGCAAGCCTCGTGATGCCAAACGGCGATCCTCGGAACGAATTTTTATCCTACCCTCACACTCATGATAGATTCTTATGTTATCAGCAAGGAAGAGACGCTAGTCGATGGTATGTCGATTAAAAATGCGTCACTTTTATGTCGAATAATAAAGTGTAGAAGTACTTCATATCGATCAGAAAATTACGTCAACTTATAGGAAGAGGACTTTTGATGGTATGAGGACTTTTGATGGTATGTCGATTAGGAAAGAAACCCGTGGCCATAACACAGAACATATTCTTTTGACAGGGATCAAATTTAGCTCTTGCTAACTTGCTAAATGCTAGTAGTTTTCTCCAAAAAGCAAGTAGAAATTGCCGTCACTTGCTATTTTTAGCAAGTGGAAACCACCCACTCTCATATCAACCAGCATGGTAAACAGCGTAGATCCATGGCAAACAGCGTAGATCCATGGCAAACAGCGTAGATCCATGGCAAACAGTGTAGATCCATGGCAAACAGCGTAGATCCATGGCAAACAGTGTAGATCCATGGCAAACAGCGTAGATCCATGGCAAACAGCGTAGATCCATGGCAAACAGTGTAGATCCATGGCAAACAGCGTAGATCCATGGCAAACAGCGTAGATCCATGGCAAACAGTGTAGATCCTGATCAGCCAGCTTCTGAAGAAGCTGGCTGATCTGGATCCACACTGTTTGCAAGGAAATCTGAATATCTGTTCAAAAAGATGAAAATGCTAAATAGTTTTTGTCTATCAATTTATGCAGTGGTCGTATATCTGACTGCTAATTAAATTTCTTAAATACTCTAATTTGTGATGCTAGTGAAACAAAAAGTATTTCATTTTCAGTGAAAAAGCAAGTTGAGCAGCACCTTTAGCAAGTGAGAAAAATAGCCAATTGCTATTCTTAGCAAGTGATTCAAAATCTTAAATTTGATCCCTGTTTTGATACTATGACATGCGCATACATACACTGACTCCCAGTTTCTTCAGATATTACGTATTCTATCTGAACAACAATAGTAGTGCTAAATACGTTACGTGTGCGAGCAACCAATACCTTGATGGTAACCACTGGTCACCTTTATAATATTATAGAAAATATAGTATCAGTCGGGAACTGTCAGCTCCTCGAAAATATTTAGGAATAAGAATTTCTACTAAGCTGGTTGCACATACCACATTGTTGGAAATCTCATGTCGTGGCTCAAATATGCTAGTAGTTCTTATTCACCATACAATATGAAAACTATAGCCACTATCTTTCTCTACGAAGCCAGGGATATGTAGTTCGGATACTTCCTTATTGAGAGATAAACCTTTCTAATGATAAACCTGTATATTCGTGTTTTGAAATTAGTAAAATCCAGAACAGCAGCTAGTCAGAAGCCACAGTTCTACTCTGCTTGGATATCCATGCTTAAAACTGAAATCCAACAATCAATCATTTGTGCAAAAGCTTGTGAGGCGTGTCAGTTTATAATTGAAAATAACAGCATGGTAAGGGTAGGTGATTTCCCTATAACGAAAGCCGCCGCATGCTTGGTTACTTGTACAATGTTATCAGAAATTTGGCTATCAATCAGTAAAAATATTTTTTCTGCTCTGATAAAACATGTCAAATTCTGAAATGCTACAAACTAATTGAAGTAAAGTTTTAGAGGAGTGTTAGTACCTCCTCAAATGAAAATTTGAATATGGTTATACCCATTCTCATGAAGGTCTGCAGTTGTATCTATCAATTTTGAGCGTTCCAAGCCGCATAAAGCTGCATGTCATCTAACGGAAAGTGACGTTATTAATGACGTCAAACTATTTCCGACAATACATCACAGGATATACTGTTTCAAAAGTTTGACGTTATCCAAGGCTGCATGTCGTCTAACGGAAAGTGACGTTATCAATGACGTCAAACTATTTCCGACATTGAATATGGTTATACCCATTCTCATGAAGGTCTGCAGTTGTATCTATCAATTTTGAGCGTTCCAAGCCGCATAAAGCTGCATGTCATCTAACGGAAAGTGACGTTATTAATGACGTCAAACTATTTCCGACAGTACATCACAGGATATACTGTTTCAAAAGTTTGACGTTATCCAAGGCTGCATGTCGTCTAACGGAAAGTGACGTTATCAATGACGTCAAACTATTTCCGACAGTATATCACAGGATATACTGTTTCAAAAGTTTGACGTTATCCAATCAGACGTCGCGTTACCAAAGCAAGTATATTATAATATCCCAAAAAGTCAAGTATCACTTATTAACTGGCAAATATTCCCACAATTCATTTGCTTAAGAAATATATCAGCTCCAACAGTGAATTGTTTGGAGGTCAGTTGTAAAGAAGATCAAATCACGAGCGCGCAGCGCGAGTGATTTATCTTCGTACAACTGACCGACAAACAGTGAATTATTACTCAACAATTCACGCACTGGAGCTGATCTATTTCGATTCTAACACACAATAAACGACGAAAATACATTCGAAGTCTTCAGCTTCTTCAAACTTTCCGCCATTGCACTGAAGAACTCCCGCCAATACTTAGACTACGTTGCATACGTTTACATGTAATTGTTACGTCTTTTTAAAGCGTAAAAACGATGTTACACCGTCTAACGCCATGAATGACGTCATTTTCGGGTGACGTCAGCTATCACACACAGTGAATTATTGTCCGATATATCACATTTTGTTACCGTTGGCTCTATAGGCGAGGTGTGTTAGAATAAATATTCAACATACATAAGTATTGAACACAGTATCCCATATCCTTCGAAGTAAAGTGGGTAGTTTCCAATTTCCATGGAAGTAAAAATGGCTAATATCATGTATCTCTATAACCCCTATACAAGCCACAACGGCTGCAATCTATTTGGATGCAGATCACTGAGATCAAGACCACCAGAATGTCTGTCCTGATCTAAATCCAAACTGTTCGACACTCTGATAGTGTTCCTGAAAGATTGTTTTTAAAAAACATTAATTTTGTTAAAAGTCAGTAACGACAACGTAAGAAAGAAATGTTACCTAGCATTCAAATGTTTAACTTCTATGAACTGTGATATATTGTGCCTAGATAAGATACACACTTTAAACCACTCACTTGTCTATTGGGCACGGTCAAGGTCAACTCATTAAATATGCAGTAACCAATAAATGAGAGCCGGTTACATTATGTGTTTGGCTGTTGGTTTTCTGTGGCTCTTCCTCACGGTGCCTTGGGTTGGTCTGCAGTGTGTAATTGTTTTTTCTGATCATACGTACTTGCCTTTACTATCATTTTGTTTCAATTGTTGTATGCAAACATAAAACAGATACAAACATACAATGCTCAAAATAATTAAAGGAAACCTGCTTGTTTTGCTATTGATTCCAAAACAAATGCACTCATTGTCGACTCGTAGCGAGAGCTGGATTAATAAGACAAAACCATCTTTGCTCTGTGATTAATTTGGTTACCCATCAAGAATGATGTTTGTTACATGTAATAAGAGTGAAGTATTCCCTTTCCAGAAATATCCGTGCAACGTTTTATTGAAATGGAATATTATTTTTTTTAAAAAACTAGTTTACCCATGGGACACACAATCAGAGTTTAAAATGTGGGAGGAGCTACCAAAATCAGTGTTTGTTTTAATGGTAACAAATCTGTCAACATCAATCTGATAGCAAGACTCTCAGTTGTTTATTTAACAATTTGTATCCTGCATTGTGACGAGGGTTTTCACAAATATATCAGAAAGCTTGAGTTTAACGTTGAGCCAGCAATATCTTTTTTTTTTAAAAATGTTGTCTACATTTCTAGTCTGCTGCATACATTCAAATGCACTTCAGACTAGATTTTTTCATGGAAGAGAATGTTACGGAGGAGCAGCCTAATCTGGATCCATATTGTTTGCAAAATATGCTACATATAAAATAATAAAATACATAATAAAATCAACAGTAAGCTACATAAGAACATCAACAGACTAAAGGGAAGCAGAATAATGGTTCATTAGAAAAATAGTTAAATTATGCAAACTGCATAACAGTAATCATAATTTCAACTGTGCATATGTGTGGTTTGTAAAACAAATGTGTAAGCTTTAAACCAAATTAGGTGGCAGCTGAACTGCCTCCCCTTATGGTGTAAACTAACACTTACTTTCACGCAATTTACAATCTAAGTTAAACGTTTTCCCGTAATAAGTCCTTAACATTTCTACCTGTAATTAGGTGGCAGCTGAACTGCCATCCATTTGGAATAAACTTTCGTACTAAAACAGTATGAGGTAAAACATTCCAGTGATGAATCCTTTACCTTTCTACCTGCCACCCCTTTTGGTATAAGCTCTCTTCCTAAAAATATGAGATAAACATTTTCTAGTGATAAATCCTTAACGTTTCTGCCTGCTATAAGTTGGCAGCTGAACTGCCACCCCTTTTGGTATAAACATACACTTGGTATAAACTTACACCTCTTTCGTACTCAAACAATATGAGGTCAAGTATTTAACAGTGATAAATCCTTAACATTTCTACCTGTTATTAGGTGGCAGTTGAGCTGCCCTCCCTTGTGGTATAAACTTTCATACTAAAACAATATATGGTAAAACATTTTCCGGCGATATGTCCTTAACATTTCTACCTATTATTAAGTGGCAGCTGAACTGCCACCCCTTTTGGTATAAACTTACACTTATTTTCGTAATAAAACAATATGGGGTAAACATTTGCAGGGGATAAATCTTTTACATTTATACCTGCTATTAGGTGGCAGCTGAACTGTCATCCCTTTTGGTTTAAATTTACAATTATTTTCATACTAAAACAATATGAGGTGAACGTTTTCCAGTGATAAATCCTTAACATATCTACCTATTATTAGGTGGCAGCTGAACTGCAATCCCTGTTGGTATAAAATTACACTGATTTCCGTACTAAAACAATATGAGGGGATAAATCATAACATTTCTACCTTTTATTAGGTGGCAGCTGAAATGCCATCCTTTTTGGTATAAACTTACACTCATTTTCGTACAATATGAGGTAAACATTTTCAGGGGATAAATCCCTTACATTTCTACCTGTTATATAGGTGGCAGCTTTTGGTATATTCGTACTTTAAAGCAATATGAGATAAAACAAAAATTCCAGTGATTTTCTACGTCAGTTGCGCAGTTCTAGAAAGTAGAACTACTTTTATGGGCAGGGGAGTCAGTTCCACCACTGTTTATTAATGTGATAAGTATTATAACTTCCATTTTCCCAGGGAGCACACTGTATAAACAATTCATCTTGCAATTTTGAAGAGAGTTGACATAAATAAACAGTTGCTGCTAGGGAGGTTGATTTGATGTTAAACTGACTTACTAGAATCTAGTAAGGCATTTGGTCTCTGTCCTATGGGTAAGTTTATTATTGACCAATCATTAAGCACGTTACAACTTATATATTGTGCTGAGCTTGCATCCGCCTTTTTAGCCAATCATTGCCCTTTTAACAATAACAGGTCTGTGACATTTAATCACCTCTGAAGATGAACGATAAGTACTTGTATCATAAGAATTTGCTTATATGTAAGTTACTTCTCTTCACTTATTCATAACAAAACGAAAAACGATTGCTCGTCTGGTGTTAACGTTGAGGCTTGTATAGGTCGCCAATACCTATACCCATTGAAATAAAAAAGACAAGTATCACTTATCAACTGGCAAATATTCCCACAATTAATTTACTATAAATATTCAATATCCATAAATATTGAACACAGTATCTCATATCCCTGGAAGTAAAGTGGGTAGTTTCCAATTTCCCTGGAAGTAAAAATGGCTACCATCCTGTATCCCTTTAACCCATATACAAGCCACAACGGTTGCACACTATTTGGATCCAGATCACTGAGATCAAGACCACCAGAGGTCTGTCCTGATCTGAATTTAAAACCACACACTGGTCAAAATCAACTCATTAAATATGCAGTAACCAAGCAATGAGATCCGGTTACATTATGTTCATTGTCTTGTGCCTTTTGGCTGTAGGTGTTCTGTGGCTCTTCCTCACGGTTGTGTGGGTTGGTCTGCAAGTTGTAATTGTTTTTCTAATCATACGTACTTGCTTTTACTATCATTTTCGTTTCAATTTTTGGTGCAAACAAAAACATACACTGCTCAAAATATTTAAAGGAACACTACATGTTTTGCCATTGGCACTCATTGTCTGACTCGTAACGAGAATAAGGCAAAACCATCTTTGCCCTGTGATTAGTTTGGTTACCAATCAAGATTGATGTTTGTTGATAAAAATGAAGTTATCCCTTTCCAGAAATCTTCATGGAACGTTTTATGTTAAAAATGGAAGTTTGTTAAAAATACCCCTTTTTTCAAAACCAAATTTAAGACGATTGTCCAATCAAAGACAACAACAGCATCATTTCTGCACATTCAATACCCGAGTAACGATGCAGAAATCATTTGGTTACCCTATTAACAAATTCAGGAGATTCTACAGAGTTCCAGAGATCTCCTTTAATTTCAAGAAAATAAAAAAATGAGGCATGACCTTTGGCAGCGATTGCTTTGTCAAAGCATTTTTGATCAGATACTTTGACTATCTTTGCAAAGATGGCAAAAGAAACAGAGTGTCTGCCTAATTTTCTAGTGAAATGCATGGCTTGTCTTTTGGCTAGGGGATAACATTATCAGACGTTCCTTTAAATATTTTAAGCAGTGTATATAACACTACATAACAGCATAAAACCAATTAAATATAACACGATCCTGGGCCTAAAACTACAATGCTTCCTTAAAGCTAAGGATATTGATATTTCATTATGTTACATTAAATGTTTGATAAATTGCCAGGATCGATGCAGTACTTATGGTCAATGCAAAGTTAGTATTGTGATCTACAGAAGAAATGGAATTATTTTGATTTTAATAAGTTCGAAACGTTATTTTTCGCATCCTTAAAAATCAATATTTAACTTAAGTCTTCCTTAACTTTAAGGAGGCATTGTAATTTTGGGCCCTGCTCTCGATCGATTTAAGGGCTTGGGCTCGGGCAACAGAATTTTGTTTCCAGAAAGAGGATGTCGTGTCACATATTAACCCATATAAGCCTAGCGTTCTTTTTGTTGGACAGAGACAAACGGTGCAGACCCAGATCAGACGCCGCAATACGCGGCATCTGATCAGGGTCTCCACCGTTTGCTTACAGAATGTTCCATTAGAACTTTAATAAAAATGAATGCTACCACCTAACAGCCCTTCAAACGAAAATAGACTGGTGCAATTCATAATAGTGGGAAAATCACATTCGACTTAAATGGGTTCAAATGAGAATGAAAAGTGGAAGAACAATTATGCTCCTAGTAGGGTCAAGGTTTATATCAAATTGAAGGGAACCAAAATTATAACATGTTCGGCCCTTGGCGGGCCGGAGGTCAAAATTCAAATTCTGCCTAAAGTGGTCATATTGCAAGTCAAATGGAAAGGAATAGAGAGTGAAACAATTTATAACATTACATATACATATGGCCTCTCTAGGGTAAATAATAAAACTCGACAGTTCAATTATAGCAGATAATTGACGTTTTGAGCAGGTGACACATCTAAAAGCGTGGTAGCTCAGGGTTAGCGCACTTGCCTATGGTGCGGCGAGGAAAGTTTTGGTGTCCGAACATGCTTTCCATAGTGTCATTTGCAGGGATTGCACTAAAACGTGCGCCGTCCTTCGGATCGGGTTGTTAATTGGATGTCCCATGTGCAGAGAAAGTCACCCCTTGTACAGGTTAAAGAATCCCTTGTACAGGTTAAAGAATCCTACAGTAATTTAAATATTGTTACTCATAGGCTTTCATCCTGCAACGTAAAATGTACAAAATACACCTGCCGATATTCCTCGTGAGGGCGTTTGGAGAATGAAAGAGAAAGAATTCTTGTTCATGTAAAAAATCACCAACCACTCTTCGAAAATGCCTTCTTCACAAAACCTGGTAGGTTCATATGCATAAACTCTCTCCTGTGTGTTATTTATATACACACTTCAAGCAAAGTATATTTGAGACGAGCCTGTTAATTCAATTATTGCAGGATTGCCAATACATCAAATCTGCGCAACAAAGTTTACATGGGGTAATAGAACGACTCATTTTTTTTTTTTTTTTTTTTTTTTTTTTTTTTTGGGGGGGGGGGGCCAAAACAAAGCAGAGCAGACCCAAACAACGCGGCGTCTGATCAGGATCTCCAGTGTTTGCTTACAGAAGGATCTATTGAGACTGAATGAAAGTGAGAAAAAAAACACTCCAACACCCCTCAAAGTGGTAATGGACTGGTCCTTTTGATAAGAGTGGGAGATTCCATTCCGCTGAAATTTGTAAAGAGGATAACTGTATTGAAAGGGGCTCTTTCGTGGTATGGGAAATTAACATGGGAGTCTGCCCACGCTTGGAATTTGATAATATTATGTTTATTAATTGTCTGGGGTATGACTTTTATATTTATGGTGCATTTGAGTTTTTATGCAATTCCAATGCTAATTTATGACGTCATGTATAATATCACTACAATACCTTAGGGTATCCAGTTATAATCATTTCTAAAGTAATTGACATATCATGTAACGGGCGCAGAAATGCTTTATTAAATAACTATATCATTAATAAGTTCGTTGATACTATAAATGGCTTTGTATGTATTAGGATAGAGTGTGGGCAATCATTTTTATGAGATGGTACCCCAATTTTCAACTGTATATTTTGTATTCAGTGAAATTTGGAACTAAAATTTTCACATGTTGCGGTCTTTGTCAAGATACCATTTCAACTTATAAACTTTCCATATATGTTAAGAATATGTAGACAAAATTTCATGAAATTCAAGGACCGGTAACATATTTTTTCAACTTGATATAAACACATGGCCCTAATTCATCAAAATGTAAAAAATACAATAATTAGGTTTCTGTTTAAAACATACTTGAATACTTTCTTAGTTTGAATCACCATGCTAGTATGTTTATTGGTAAAAGTTGATATGTTCAGTGTTTTTCCCTATTACTGATTGGAAAAAGACAAAAAACAATATTCTTTCATATTAAGTGTCATGATTCTTATTTAATGAAATGCTTTCACAATAATATTACCCAAAACCATACAATATGGTGACACTGGACTTACCACATCTAGTTTAGAACGTTAAAACTACATCTAACCAATGTTACACTTAATATGTAACATTATTAAGAATTTTAATTCATACAGAAGAGAAACCTTATGACAAGTCAGTTCATACAGGAGAAGAACCTTATATCGATGGTTTTATAATTGTAGGCCTCATTAATAAACCTGGTTCACAAGAATAAGCCCCTGTCAAACCTATTGGTTAAAATTAACCATTTTGGTCACAGAGAACTCTTGGCTTCAAAGGTATTGCTAAATTAATGCTTAAATCTTCTCTGTTTATTCTGTTTTGTAAAACTGTTGCTGATTTCCATTAAATGGCAACATTTATTCTTTGGCTGGATGTATATTCCAGGCATACAGTTTCGTTTCTGGACCTCACTTATTCATGTAGAACACTGTTCTGTGATACCTTTGATATGACTCTGTTACACTTTATCCTAGTCACGGCACCAAAATGTGAATACTCGAGCTCAGTTGGGATGTATAGAAATATTTGGTCTTCTTGTTTTCACACGTTTATTGATAGGATATTATGTTTCTTAAACAATATCATGCAGGACTTGAGAAAGTGATACACATTGTCTTGGCCCCTTAGTGCCATGACATGGGGCCATGACCTTTGGCATTTCCGGCCATTGAATCATTTGAAATTGTCTAAACATGTCTTTCTTTAAGAAAAGTGGAAGTAGATTTAAAAACAACACCCTTCTGTTGAGTTATTGATTCATTTCAACTAAATAATTAATTTTGTTAAAACTGACCTTTACCCATAAGAGGTAGGAAATGACAAAGTTACCGGCTTTGGATTTTCATGAAATTTGGCTCAGATCAGTAGGATATATATGGCATGTTTTTGTGATAATATGATATCTTGACAAAGACTAGAACATATCGATCTTTGGAATTTAATGTTGAATGTTTTGTAATTTTTTGAAAAAAAATATTGAAATTTTATAATCACTTCTTCAGAAAAGGTAAATCATAATACATCCAATTGGATCGGTATTAATATAATGCCTATGGTATTTTTGATTTAATCTGGATGATAAATCATAGAAATAAACAAAACTATAGATTTAGGACATGGAAATTTAGAGACAGGTGCCACCTTACAGGTGGAGTACGTCAGGGTTGCTTCCTAAGCCTTATTCTTAACAATCTAATTCAATACATACATTTTCATAGTTTGTATATAACGAGTCATTATTATGCAAAGTTTAAAGAAAATCCATGCGTGGGCACAGATGCAAGACCCCCTTTCAAATGTTCATTCGGGGATGTATATCGACGGATAGGTCGGATATTTAGTTAAGCTGTAAACGTGATATCCACATTTTGAAAATGTTCAGCTGAACAGCTATTGTCCAGCTCAATAGTTAGCGCAGTCAGTTGGAGAACTTGAGAAGCATTCCATACTCGAATGCTGAGCTAAATGTTGATTGTCGATCTAAACATCAAATGCTGAGCTTAATGTTGATTGTCGAGATAAACATTAAATGCTGAGCTAAATGTTGATTGTCGAGCTAAGCATTTAATGTTGAGCTAAATGTTGGTTGTCGAGCTAGACATAGAATACTGAGCTAAATGTTGATTGTCGAGGGAAACATTGAATGCTGAGCTAAATGGTGATTGTCGAGCTAATCATTGAATGTAAGGCTAAATGTTGAATGTCGAGCTTATCATTGAATGTAAAGTTAAATGGTGATTGTCGAGCTGAGGCATTAAATACAGAGCTACATGTTGATTATAAAGCTAAATGATGATTGTCGAGCTAAAATTTGAATGTAAAGCTTAATGTTAATTGTCGGGCTAAACATTGAATGTTTAGCTGAATGTTAATTGTCGAGCTAAACATAGAATGCTGAGCTGAAATAGCTTAATTCTAATGTCTGACTAAACATTGAATGCTGAGCTGAATGTTAATTGTCGGGCTAAACATTGAATATAAAGCTAAATGGTAATTGTCGAGCTAAACATTAAATGTAAAGCTAAATGGTGATTGTCGAGCTAAACATTGAATGTAAAGCTAAATGGTGATTGTTGAGCTAAACATTGAATATAAAGCTAAATGGTGGTTGTCGAGATAAACATTTATTATAAAGCTAAATGGTGATTGTCGAGATAAACATTGAATGTAAAGCTAAATGGTGATTGTCGAGCTAAACATTGAATATAAAGCTAAATGGTGATTGTCGAGATAAACATTGAATGTTAAGCTAAATGGTGATTGTTGGGCTAAACATTGAATGTAAAGCTAAATGGTTAGTGTCGAGCTAAACATTGAATATAAAGCTAAATGGTGATTGATGATATAAACATTGAATGTAAATCTAAATGGTAATTGTCGGGCTAAACATTGAATATAAAGCTAATTGGTGATTGATGAGATAAACATTGTATGTAAAGCTAAATGGTGATTGTTGAGCTAAACATTGAATTCAAAGCTAAATGGTGATTGTCGAGCTAAACATTGAATATAAAGCTAAATGGTGATTGTTGAGCTAAACATTGAATGTAAAGCTAAATGGTGATTGTCGAGCTAAACATTGAATGTAAAGCTAAATGGTGATTGTCGAGCTAAACATTGAATGTAAAGCTAAATGGTAATTGTTGAGCTAAACATTGAATGTAAAGCTAAATGGTGATTGTCGAGCTAAACATTGAATATAAAGCTAAATGGTGATTGTCCAGATAAACATTGAATATAAAGCTAAATGGTAATTGTCGACATAAACATTGAATATAAAGCTAAATGGTGATTGTTGAGCTAAACATTAAATATAAAGCTAAATGGTGATTGTCGAGATAAACATTGAATGTAAAGCTAAATGTTGATTGTCGAGCTAGACATTGAATATTGAGCTAAATGGTGATTGTTGAGCTAAACATTGAATGTAAAGCTAAATGGTGATTGTTGAGCTAAACATTGAATGTAAAGCTAAATGGTGATTGTTGAGCTAAACATTGAATGTAAAGCTAAATGGAAATTATCGAGCTAAACATTTATTATAAAGCTAAATGGTGATTGTCGAGATAAACATTGAATGTAAAGCTAAATGGTGATTGTTGAGCTAAACATTAAATGTAAAGCTAAATGGTGATTGTTGAGCTAAACATTAAATACTGAGCTACATGGTCATTGTTGAATGAACAATTTAATGTTGAGCCGAAAGTTGCTGCTTCTCGAGCTACATAGTACTATCGTGCCAACCAAGAGTGACAGTGACGTCATGTTTTGTTTACAAAGTTATCAGGGACTTATAATCGATATATCACTTGTGTATTAATCCTATCCGCAGGATAGGATTAATTTACAAGTGATCTATCGATTAGCGTTAGCTCAAGTGGAGAGTACAAGTTAAACTTTACTTTACAATTGTAAACAAAATATTGCGTCACTGTCACTCTTGGTTGGCACGACAGTAAACATTGAAAGCTGAGCTGAAAATTATTGGTTGAGCTAAACATTGAATGCTGAGCTAAATGTTGATTGCCGAGCTAAACATTGAATGTTGAGCTGAATGTTAATTCTCGGGTTAATATTGAATGCTGAGCTGAATGTTGATTGTCGAGCTAAATACTGAATGCTTAGCTGAATGATGAATGTCGAGTTAAGCGTTGAATGTTGAGCTGAATGATGGTTCAGGGTTGGTAGTCACGTGGGTTTTGTTTGGATACACTGCACGTGAAAATGTCCGCATCAAGGTGATCAAAGTTATTCTGATCGAATGTGAGTACTCTATGTTTTCTCATCTATACCCAATAAGTTTACACCATTTTCCAGCCCACATTTTTCCCGATCAAACGCTACCAGGGTTCTTACTTTTGAGTACGGACTTTGTCACAAAGAAAATAACTGTCGCTCGTGCAGTTTATTTCTATAATTTAGACTCGATCTTCGCCACTAAAATATTTTGTAACACAGTCTGTACTCAAAGTAAGAAGTTTTATGAGGATATCCTGGCATCGTTAGAACGGGATAAATGTGGGCTGGAAAATGGTGTATAACTTTCTGGGTAACGATGAAAAACATGGAGAAATCTCTGCTTACTTTCGCTTAAACACCATTGTGGAAAAGAAGTCGGACATTTTTCTGTGCAGTGTATCCAAACAAAAACCAAGTGACTACCCACCCAAGTGACTACCCACCCAGCTAAATATTGAATGCTGAGCTGAATGTTAATTGTCGAGCTAAACATTGAATGCTGAGCTGAATGTTAATTGTCGAGCTAAACATTGAATGCTGAGCTGATTGTTGATTGTGGAGCTAGACATTGAATATTGAGCTGAATGTTAATTGTCGAGCTAAACATTGAATGCTGAACTGAATGTTAATTGTCGAACTAAACATTGAATGCTGAGTTGAATGTTAATTGTCGAGCTAAACATTGAATGCTGAGCTGAATGTTAATTGTCGAGCTAAACATTGAATGCTGAGTTGAATGTTGATTGTGGAGCTAAACATTGGATGCTTAAGTGAATGTTGATTGTCGAGTTAAATATCGAATGCTGAGCTGAATGTTTATTGTAGAGCTAAACATTGAATGCTGAGCTAATTGTTGATTATCGAGCAACGCATGGAATGCTTAACCGAATGTTGATTGTTTAGTTAAACATTGAATAGTGAGCTGAATGTTGACTGTCAAGCTAAGTATTGAATGCTGAGCTGAATGTTAATTGTCGGGCTAAACAATGAATGCTTAGCTGAATGTTTATTGTCGAGCTAAACAATGAATGCTTAGCTGAATGTAAATTGTCGAGCTAAACAATGAATGCTGAGCTGAATGTTAATTGTCGGGCTAAACAATGAATGCTTAGCTGAATGTTAATTGTCGAGCTAAACATTGAAAGCTGAACTGAATTATAATTATCGAGCTTAACATTGAATGCTGAGCTGATTGTTAAAGAGACTAAGTCTGCAACTATGAACATTTTTCGATTTTTTTATTTTCTTTTTAAATCATTTGTAAAAGTTGAATTAAGTTATGTTTTCACAATAAATCTGTTCACTAGAGCTGAAAACTGCACGGAAAAGTGAATTATCTTATAAAACAGTTGTGTTTTTCTCGTGTTGGTAATTATTTGCGTCCCTCCAATAATTATAGACAGTTAATTTTAACGTAAATGCTGTTGTTTTGATACTGATAATTTGTTAGGATTTACGAAATTGGTAAAATGTATACCTGAATTTTAGCTTTTTTTTACTGTGTTCTTGAAAAATAGAAACATTAGTACTAAAATAAAAAGATCAAAAGTTACAGACTATGCAGCTTTAATTGTCCAGCTAAACATTGAATGCTGAGCTGAATGTTGATTGTCGAGCTTAACATTGGATGCTTTAGTTGAGTGTTGAGTGTTGATTGTCGAGTAAAATATCGAATGCTGGGCTTAATGTTGATTGTAGAGCTAAAAATTGAATGCTGAACTAAGTTTTGATTTTTGAGCAACACATGGAATGCTGAGCTGAATGTTGATTGTTGTGCTAAATATTGAATGATGAGCTAATAGGTGATTCTCGAGCTACAAAGAATACACTGAATGCTGCACTGAAACATGATTGTCGAGTTAAACATTGAAGCTTAACTGAATGTTGATTGTCAAACTTAGCATTGAATGTTAGGCTGAATGTTGATTGTGGAGCTACATGTAGACATTGAATGGAAGCTAGACATTGAATGTGAGCTAAATATTGATTGTCGAGCTAAACATTGAATGCTGGACTGAATGTTGATTGTCGAGCTAAACATTGAATGTTGAGCTGAATGTTGATTGTCGAGCTAAACTTAAATGTGAGTAAGTAAAGACTTTATTTAGTAAGTAAGTAATTTAAGACATTATTTAACGAGGGTAACACCATTTAGCAAACAATGGTACTAATCTTCCATGGGGCCCTCATATATGATATAAATATATAAAACAATAATATACAATTTTTACACACAAATAATAATAATAATAATAATAAATTACAGTAAATATGATACATAGAATAACAAGAGTTCATAAAAATGATATTTTTTTCAAAAAGTTTTGAATAAGTATATGAAGAAATGGTTGCAAAAGAGAATAATCCGCAGTAGTTACTTCAACATTTCACAATATTTTAATGCTGAATGTATCTTCCAATTCATCCCATGAATTAGGAAATAAGAATCAGCACACCGCAGGTAGTCTATACACTGCACACGGCAAATATCTATACGTTATAGTAATGTTGCAATTTTGAGTCTGCACATGATAAGAGTAGCGACATAGACTGGTATGGTATTACATGAATATGGCTGATTGAAGGAAAGTTATTGCATATTGGGTAAAATCACATTACATCTCCTCACTCTTATCACACGCAAACTTTATCAATGAGAATATACAAAACTTGTATTTATCATAATTATTAACAATGAAATAAGCAAATATTTAAGAAATGAATTCGATTTTTGGAAGGTTCATAGAATCATGAATACTTCGGGTCTCTTGCAAAGTAAGTAAAGCCCGAAGGGCTTCACGTTAACTTTGCAAGATCCCCGAAGCATTCATGATTCAATGAACCTTCCAAAAATTGAATTTATTACTTATATTTACATTTTATATTATCAGTCAAGTATCATTTTTCAATTTTCACCTAACTTGGCTGGTTTTCCAGATATTTTGAATTCAATCAGACATAACGTAGGGTTTGGAACAGCCAAAACGCAAACTTTCCGCGCTTAACGTCATGGCGATACATGTTCAACGTCACGCAAACGTCAGTAAACAAGCGACGTTATTGGATGGACTTGACGTTAGCCCGCTCAAATGGCGTGTATGTGGGTGTGGCTTAAATCGATTTGTTCATGAAGGTATGAACCACATCTCAAATGTAGAGGTTCATTTAAAGAATCGCAGTGGAAATGTAAATATACAAATATGAAATAGGAACAATGTAGAGAATAAGATTATCATTTTCAAAGATACAAAGATTGAGTGATCATTTTGAGCTATCTTTTGATTGTCGAGTTAAACATTGAATGTTTAGCTGAAGGTTAAACATTGAATGTTTAGCTAAATAATGATTGTCGAGCTAAACATTGAATGTGAGCTGAATGTTGATTGTCGAGCTAAACATTAATGAGGTAATCGCGCCGGATCTTCCCGGTTGATTGTGGTACCACCAGGCACCTACCAATTTAGCAATATACTCCAATGAAACATCTCAAGATAAGCTGTCAGAAGCAAAAAATATGCTGTCTATCATCTTTTATTGTTATCCAGGTGCATTGTTGCAACACGTTTTGAAATAATGTAATAATTATTTCATTTTGATTTTTTTTACTTCTTTTTGCGCTGTCAATGTCGATGAAAATGAAATAATCTAGATTTTTTTTTTCATTTTGCGTCAATCATGCGCAGTTCAAAATGAATAATTATTTCATTATGCGCTGATGGTAGGCATATTTTTTCATTTCCTTTTGCGTAAATGGCATCAGATCGGTTTCAAATGATAAACATATTGTTATATGCTATGATAGATGGCACAATTAATCAATTGTGTTGATTTTTGATGAACTGTTGAATGAAGGGGTTTTTTTGTAATTTTTAATCAATATTGCCGCTGGATTTCACCTGTTTATTATTAACTGACGAAGTCAGAGGGATATATTTTTGGCGTCGTCCGTGCATCCATCCGTCAATTTCGTCCGTCCACACTTTTTGTCCGTCCGGAACCATATCTTAGTACCTCTTGGTCGGATTTGAATCACTTTTTGTACAAATGATAAGTACTATGTACTCTCAATATCCTGTAAGTTTCTTAAAAATCGACCCTTTGGCACTTGAATTATCAGCTTTTTGTGTGATGATCTTCACAATTCATCAAAGCTATTTTATCTAACAACTTCTCACTATAGACCATGATTGCTCAGTGCATGTTGCCAAGCATGGCCGTGTCCAAATTTTACCCCACCCCTTTGACAACACCTTAGGGGTCAATGGTCAAATATTTAAATTTCGTAACAACTAAGGCATTTGTCAAATTTTTTGCTTAAATTTTACATGCAGGCAGAGCAGCAATAGATATGAAACATATCAAAGGGGATTTTAGTTTGAATGCTTGGGTCCGATCCCTTAGGGTGAACTTAGGGTGTGGGACCAAGGCCAAAATTAATCTCTGTGGTTGGGTTTAAATGTCAGTTATTGAAATTGTGTAGATGTAAGTATACTTTATTCATTAAACAAAGCACTATGACATACATGACAGGCAGTTGTTATGATCTGGACGATACCGAAGGTGAACTTTAGGTTTAGATAATTGGGATTTATGTTTTGTGATTTACATGTTTTTCTAAAATAACCCTTAATTGGTGGATATAAGTTCGCCGAATTTGTATTGTTAATTCTGTTGGCTAGAACTTTGAAAAAAGCAGATAAGGAACACAGTTATAGAAACCCTGCCTGGATACATGATTATAGGTATATGCAGTTGGATCAAAGGTTCAGATCAATTTGCGCATCATCACTGTCTTAATAAACCAGAATTCTAACAAACACCTCTAATTCTAACACCTATTTTTCTTAATTATGTCTGTAAAAAAACTCGATGAACTGAATTAATATGCAAAAGAATTGTTATTTTTCACAGTATTCATAAAAGCATACTTAAAAAAGTAAGTAAGGGTTCAAAGATCAGATATCGATACAAGCAAGTACCACACCTGACCCAGGATACCAATGGGAAAGTGACAAACTCACAGTTAGATACCTTAAGATTGATTTCATATTATTACATTATTTCATTTTGCATTGTCCTAGCACACCACTTTATGAAAATAATTTTGACAAGTATGAAAATTTCATTACTTTTTCTGACATCCATTCTTAAAGGGGCTTATTCTCATGCAAAATGCCTTTTAATTTTTTAATATGTCTGTAAATAAATCACATGAACTGAATAAATACATATTTATACAGTATTTAACTGTCTGATGCTAACATACTTTAGCATACCTTATTAAAAAATTTTTTTATATTGTTACATTGTTTCATTTTGCGTTGTCCTAGCACAACGCATTACGAAATAATGTTATAATTTTAATTAGAATGAACATCTGATTAATCTAACGCAAAACATACTTTAAAAACAGACAATTCATTTCATATTATTACATTATTCCATTTTGCGTTGTCCTAGCACAACGCATTATGAAATAATGTTATAATTCTACTGGGTCGCGTAGAGCAGTCAGTAACCTGTCTGGCTACAGATGCGAGTATGAATGCAGATCCAGGGGTCGCGAGTTTGATCCTGGCCCAGTCCCATACTTTCATGGAGATTGAACGTGAAACAATTTCAACGGCCATTCTCCTCCCTTCCGCTGAATCATTCAAGAAGTGTTGTTGTCAGTTACAAGCGAAAGTATGTGCATGGAGTACTAGATAACCGCTTGTTCAAGCATGCCTAGGAAAAAAGGGTGGTTAGGCGCCATGACCTTGGCTGTTGACTTGGGACAGAAGGCAACAAAACAGACTATTAATTCTGAAAATTGTGAAAAATAATTGAGTTTTCTGACAGCAATTCATAAAAAGGTTCAATAAATGCCTATTTTTATATGTCTGTAAATGAATCCCATGGACAGAATTTATATAATGTTTTATTTAAATAGTTTACCATCATCTAATGCAAATATACTTTAAAATCCTAAAGCTTTATTCATATTATTACATTATTTCATTTTGCAGTGTTCTAGTACAACACATAATGAAATAATGTAATAATAATACTTACAAGTATGAAAAGATGATTAATTTTTCTTACAGCAATTCAAACAGTTGTTTATTCACGTCCATAACGCCCTACTTTATTAAATTATGTCCGAAAATTAATTCAATGAACAGAATTAATATACAAAAGTTTTGTTATATTTATACAGTATTCAACCATCCAGTGAAAGCATACTTTAAAAACCCTTAATATTGATTTCATATTATTACATTATTTCGTTTTGCATTGTCATAGCACACCACTTAATGAAATAATGTAATAATTCTGACAAGTAAGAAAAACCAATTACTTTTTCTGACATCTGTTCTTAAATAGGTTTATTCGAATGCAAAATGCCTTCTTATGTTTAATATGTCCGTATATAAATCACATGAACTGAATTAAAACGTATTTATACAGTATTCAAATGTCTGATAATAACATACTTTAACATACCTTACTACTATTTATTTCATATTATCACATTATTTCATTTTGCGTTGTCCTAGCACAACGCATAATGAATTAATGTAATAAATTTTACAAGAATGAACAAATGATTGATTTTTCTTACAGCAATTCCAACAGTGGGTTATTCATGAGCAAAACGCCCTTATTACTATAAATATGCTCTTAAATAATGATTAATAAATCCCTTGAACAGAATTTATAAAGTGTTATAGTTAAATAGTATACAGCCATCTTATGCAAACTTTAAAAACCCCTTAAGCTGTATTTCATATTACTACATTGTTTCATTTTGCGATGTCCTAGCACAACGCATTATGAAATAGTGTTATAATTCTGAAAAATATGAAAAAAATGATTGATTTTTCTGACAGCAATTCATAAAGTGGTTTATTCACGTATAAAACACCTATTTTAATGTGTCTGTAAATGAATCCCAAGAACAGAATTTATATAGTGTTATATTTAGATAATTATACAGCCATCTAATGCAAATATACTTTAAAAAAATCCTTAAGCTTGATTTCATATTATTGCATTATTTCATTTTGTGGTGTCCTAGTACAACACATATTGACGCCCTAGTATAGTACTATTCTTCAATAGTATAACGCCATCTGATGCAAAACAATCTTAAAAACACTTAAAATTTATTTCATGTTATTGCATTTGTTTTTGCGTTGTCAAAGCACAACGCAATATGAAATAATGTAATAATTCTAACAAGTATGAAGAATTGATTATTTTTTCTAACAGCAATTTTTACAGTGAGTTATTCTCATGCAAAACGCCACAAACATAAATATATTAGTAAATAAATACCATGGCAAGAACAAGAAACGAACTGAATTAATAAAAAGTATTCATTAATGAACCATCTCATGCCAAATACATTTTTCCTAGATTCTTTAATTCGATCATAAACAATTTACCTGACCAAAATGTGGACCCAGGGCTGGTTCCATACTTTCAGGGAGCCTGAACATGAAAGAATTATATGGTTATTCTCCTCACTTCCGCCAATTGAAGAAAGGGTTGTTGTCAGTTACAAGTGAAAGTAAGTGCATGGAGTACTGGTTAGTCGCTGCGTCAAGTTTCCCCATGTAAAAGGTGTAGTAAGGTGAAACGTGTGTGAAAGTTCAAAATTTCCAAAATCATGAACTTTAAAGAAAATGCAGTATGCCTACATAAACCTTAAAAATTAAATTCAGATGCTCAATTGGCTTTCGATAAACTGATAATAAATCAGGGAAGTTATGTTCTCTTTCATTTTATTCAGACGAAACATAAATTATTTATTACCTAGACTTCTTAATATTCGGAAACGAGATATACTACCTCGAATTATTAACTGTTATGATGTACATGCCTATATGCCTCAACATCAGTATTCAGCGCCTTACGTGTACATCATAACCGTCTATATTTCTTTGTACAATATCTTAAAGGATAAGATATCAAACTTAACAACATATACGTGTGTGACGGCAAGCACAGACCTGAGCGCTTTCTCTTTATTCATAAGACAAAATTTCATAACAATAAATTTACAGACAGCAAGCATCCCGCCTTCCAAATGTAGTTCCTTGCTTAGGCTACATCAATGTAGTTCAAGGTTCGAAACACAACATAGACTGTGCACCAACTCATCCATAAAACCAATCTCTAAACTTTACAGCCTATCTGAAAGAAACTGATAACCAATCAAATATCATATAAAAGACAAAAATTCTTGGATCATTTTAAGCCGTATTGCAATATATCTTTCATATCTACATAACCAACCATTTTTCGAACATTTATGAGGGTGGAGGGGTGGGTAATCGCACCTAAACCCAACAGAATTTCTCATTTGGTCTGTCTAGCCTCGAATGACCATACAAAATTATAAACGATAATTTATTCCCTTGCTGAACAATCATTGCACCTAAATCACGAGGTTCTTGACTCGTGATTAGCTTAACTAAGGAAATTCCATGAATTTCTCGTGACGAACAAGTGTGTTCTTATATACCGTATTAGTTCTAATACAACGTATTACAGAAAACAAGTATACTCTCTATAAATGCCACCTTTCTTCAATACTTGAAGAATTGAAATAAATATCGCATTGGTTAATAAATATATCTATTATAATCTGCTTAATTAAGCATTTTGGTCAGATCCCTTGGCTCTCTTTGTGGTGTCTAACTGTGAGTTTGTCACTTTCCCATTGGTATCCTGGGTCAGGTGTGGTGCTTGATTGTATTGATTCCGGATCTTTACACCCTTACTTACTGAATCAGCCTTAAAGTCCTGAATTCAGGATTCTGTATTCATATTTATTACACGTTTTACTGAAAATAGTAACAAAATGCTTTGTTACCCGAGCTGATGCTGCTCGTGATTTCAAACCCATACCAACCCACTCACGAGAACCCTCCTGTGTCCTCCCACGCATCAATATCGACCCTCGTATGCACCATCAGCGTAATGAATAACATCATTCACGTCGCCGGGATATTCAGGCCAGCGTGTAAACATGTTATTATTTTTTGACCGCCGCCGCATTGGCAGGCATATCGGTCCGTGTCTCAGTAATTGCCCTCTGGACTATTTAACCTCTGGTCTTAAGCCCTCACGCAAATAAGGAGACCCTGGTCCTATATACGGTATCACTGGTAATGCGGTGGTGACCATTGTGCTTAATTGTGCTCTTCTCACTGTCCCAATCTTAGGGGCTGTTTCATCCTGGATTGGTGATCATCGATGAACTGTTGTGAACAATCTCACAATAGTGGACTACCTTAGCAAACCAGGATGAACAGTGTTGAACCGGCTTATTCCCTGGTTGTTCTAAGATGTTGAAAACAACTGTGAGTCAATGGGAGTCACCAGGAAGGCTGTCAAATAATAAACCAAGAGCTTTGAAGACAACCCCAATTTGCCCCGGTGTTAGGCCGTTAGAGCCCTAATGAAGAATGGTAGCGTCACAATTCGCACTGGTTGTGACAGGCATGGTTTGAGCCCGTAAAGCCCCGTTTATACCCGAAAATGTCGGTGCTACTTCGGTTGGGCCCAGTAGAGCCCCAGTCTATCCAAGTTTAACAAATTCTGCATATGTATATATACTAATATGAAAAGTCTAGAAAAAAACCTGGGCTATACCGGGGTAACATCGGTAAGGTGAGAATGCAATTGATTTTTTATGAAATGTGTCCAGGTGCGTCACGGTATCGGGATGTACTGTGGCTACATAGGCACTACCGTGGTTACATAGGCACACTGAGAACGAGACTTAAACGTTCATAGGCTTAAATGAGAACATAGGTGCAAAATGTCAAGGAAAGAAGAATAATAGGTCATTTCAATTTCAAACTTATTCTATAAAATTTCAAGATTCTATCTCTAATTTAACTTAAACGAGTGAAGAAATTTAGCTTCTTCCAACATTATTTTATTCTGCGTTGATATGCACCATATCGACGCAAAATGAAATAAGCGTATTATTGCATTTTTACTTCATTTTGCGTCGACGTTGACGACACAAAATGAAATAAAACAAAATAAAAATGAAATAAATTATTACATTTTTTCAAAACGTGTTGCAACCATTGCAACAGTGCATGACAAACTTTATGAAAATTTATTCATTTCTACATGCCCATTTCACTGAAACAATTAAAGTGGTTGAGAATCTGTTTTAAAAGTAAATTTATTGCGAAAAACTCATTTATTGAAAAGACATATTTTGTAGGTACACATTAGAATTGCATCTATGAGGCAATTCCAGTGTGTACCTACAACATATGTCTTTCAATAAATGAGTTTTTAACCATGTGTACTTACAACATATGTTATTGAAAGTAAGAAAATTTATTTGAAAAGTATCATCTCCATTGTCTTTGCCTCTTTTAAACTTCCCAAATCTGTCAATCAGTATTAAAATACCTGTAGCTCTACTGCAAATTTTATATTTGCATGGCAGCTATATCTCCAACTTTGAGTTTATGAACTATCTCTTTGCTTACCGGACCATGTAGTTGCGTTGTTGTAAGTGTCCGCAATTGCCGGTTTATTTTCGCAGAAATGCGCCCGATGAACCAAAATAGGGATCGGGTTCTCTCGAGACCAAAATAATCCTTCGTAAAATGGGGTTAAAGCTCACTCAAAGCGGAATCCATCTGGTTTTTCTGGTGTGACGGAATGCACTTCCAAAAGACGTTGATAGTTCGCCAAGCTTTTTGACATACTCAAGACTGCAATTGGCAACCTTCAACATTCCATGCCCTAGACAGCAATTTTAGTTTTTATTACAAGTAAAAGGCTAATCGCGTCTGAATTTGCCTGCTCAATCGCCTGCTAATTTATCCTCAAAGACTCGTGAGCTAACAGTATTGACTCCTGATCTGTCGCGCGTTCATCCATCTATCAGTCGGCTTGCTCATGCATGTGCGGATCCAGAGGGGGGGGGCAGGGGGTCCGGACCCCCCCCCCTGAAAAATCACAAAAATATAGGGTTTCTTAGCAATACTTGTCCGGATCCCCTGAAAAATCACAAAGCTACCAAGCCAGCATTCAATGTTGGACCATCATCGGCACGCCAGCTAAACGCCATTTAAATGGCGTTTCGCTGGTGGGCCGATTATGGCCCAATTTTAGTGGTATTTGGATCCACTCATTAACTAAAAAAAAGTTTTACCCCCTCTGAAAAAACTTTCTGGATCCGCGCATGTAATGCGAATGACTCTTTCATTTTCGACCGAGAGAGTTTATCTTAAGCAAAACAATTGGTTAATTTGTGTAGATTACAACAAAGGTTCCAGATTACCGATATGACCTTGGAGTCAAAAGTCAAGGTCAAATATATTAATATCTTCTTACGGCTCGAAATAGATAGATAGAATAATAATAATAAAATACTTAAAATCTGTTTTACTGCTCAAATGTTAATGTTTAGCACAATGATTGCTAATGGTGTTAAGATGATACCGAAGGTTTTGTACGGCTGAACTGACCTTTGAAAAAATCAAATTTGAAGGTAAAGTGAAGTAAAGTATACTTAAGATTTGTCTTATATCGTGAGCTCCTTTTACATGTATGATCATGTATTGATTGAGAGCATTGCCTATAATATGTTGATGACAACAAGAAAGTCAGATTATCAAATATGTCCTTGAAGTCAAAGGTCAAGGTCAAATATTCTTAAAATCGGTTATGTGGCTTGTAATGCGAACTCCTCTTGAAATTCATTTTGGAAGGTGTTAATATTTGGTGCAACGATTGACTATGGTGTGTAGATCTTTCATTTTTTCCCACCGAGGTCAGGTTGTTCATATTTAGCACAAAGGTTGCTTATGGTATATATATGACAAAAAAGTTTGCCTTGGGATTGCTGTCAAACGTTAAAGCCGAATAAACTTAAACTTTGTTTATTGACTCATTACGTGAACTCATCTTACATTTTTGATAATGGGTGAATTCATATTTGGCACAATTGTTGACTTCAAGTTCTTAAAAATTCTTAAAATGTGTCCGAAATGGTCGAAATGCAAACTACTTTTACAAATTTCCATAGACCTGGTTCATAGTTCTGTACATTGATAAACGAATGTTTCAGATCACCGGCATGACCTTAGAGTCAAAGTTTAATGTAGGGATGTATAGATTGTAACCGCCCAAGTCCTCTAACATGGAGGATATTCAAATTCGACACAATGTTTGCCTGAGGTGCAAAAAGACAAGGAAGCTTTTTGGATTAAAGACGTCTATATCCTAAGAGTGAAAAGTCAATGTCAGTGTGTTTTATGTGTATGTGTTTTTGTTTGTTTTGTTTTTGTTGGGGGGTATATATTTAGAGGAGGGGTCGTATTTCTTTGATGGAGGGAAATTTTGCGTGCTTTCAAATAGTCTGCTGTATTTTTTTCTTTCTTTTTATTCAAAATTATATTTTTCGATAAATTCTTTCATGAAAAAAATCAGTGTGTCAAACATTTTGGACCCATATCAAGCCCGACGTTTCGTCGGGCCTGATATGGTTTCAAATTGTTTACAAAAAATGCTAACTCTTGTATCGTGGTAAACTGAGGCTTTTGGCTGTTTAGCCAAAAGCCTCAGTTTAACACGATACCTGAAATATTGGGCAAACCTGGCACATTTTAGACGAGCCACAAGAAAAGAGACGTATCCTGCGTTTGCGACTTGGCTCAAACCAGTCTCCTCAACAACCCAGACTAGCTCAGCCTTGGCAAAAATCGAAAATATCAAACTTAGTATAGTCATTCGTCGTTTTTTACTGTGAATATCAAATGCGCTGATTAAACTCTGTGGATTTTTTGTTCGTAGATGTGGCATAGCCGTGGTTTCTCATGATGCTGCTTGTATGTAGCCATCAATATCATTGACCAAATAGTATTTCATTTCATCAACTGAATGACTGACTTCGTGTTATTCAGATCTTGTGTCGCCAGATTGTAACATGTTTACAAATTGTCGTCTCTGTTTTATTACGCTCGTCCATAAAGGCCACTGCGTTCTGTAACATATGCTATGTACAACGCCTTAGAAACAGCTTAACTCTTCGCCCTCTAGTGTCGAATTTTGCCGTCTGCTGATAACCTCAGCAAACAGTTTGGACCCAGATCAGGCCCGACGAAATCGTCGGGCCTGATCTGGAACAAAACTGTTTATCACACTGATGATACTCCTGAAAGATTTGATTGAAAATGTTAATTTTGAAGAAAATCTAGCAGACGGCAAAAAAGCATGCAAAAGTACCCAGCATGCAATCAGTTAACCCATAAAGCGCTACTTTTAACTTGCAGCAGACGACCATTTCAAATTTTGCCGCTTTTTCAAAAAAAGTTAAACAAATAAGGCATGATATATCATGAGCAGACGATTCTAATGATATATCGTACCTTATTTTTTTCAAAAAATTGTAAAGATGTCGCAACATTTGTCGTCTTCTGCAGTCGTGATCGGCGCTTTAAGGGTTAACTAACAGGATGTTTCGAGATATGATATTTCTAGTCAGAAATGATGTATGTATGTTATAACAATATCTTAAGTTTCGACGCGGCTTCAAGAGTAAGCATCCTATGTTAGTTACTAGGACGCCAGGTAAAACGTTCAAACGCTGAGTTTGATGGAATGGTAAACTCTCAAAACGCCGCGTACTGTTTACAGCAGACGACATTTAAGTTGAAAAGAAAACCGAAGTATTTAGTTAAATTCTTTTGAAAGCGAGGCTTGGTATATCATGTGAATCGTCTGCCTGCTTGGCAGACGATTAACATGAATATGAAGCCTCGTAAATAAAGTCAAACTTTTGTTGTCTGCTGAAAGCGTAATTGGCGCTTTAAGAGTCTATATGAAAAAAATACAGATTATTTCAGTGAAATATTTTATTCTTGCGATGGATTATATCTCTGAATTTTGAAGAGGATTTTCGCGGAAATTATTATTTATTATAAGATAATAATATGTGTGATATGTGAGTGAATAATAGATAATAACAGAAGAATATCAGGAATTTTCCAAAGAAATATTCATAATGTCAGGTAAGCCATTTTAGATTCCTATATTAACTCTCTCTTTCTTTGCCGACTAGTGTCGTCTGCTAATAACCTTTGCGTACAGTTTGGACCCAGATCAAGCCCGACATTATGTCGGGCCTATAATCTGGATACAAAATGTTTGATACTCTGATGATGATCCTTAAAGAATTTTTCGAAAATTTTGATTTTTAGAAAAGTCAACAGACGACAAAAGCATGAAAAAATAAGTAGGCAGAGAGTTAACACTTTTACCGGCATTCAAGCTTTTTGTCCATCTCGCTGGTAGCATACAATATGGACCTATATCAGATTGCTCCCTTGGGAGCAGTCTGACCAGGGTTCATATATTTGTATTGTTTGCTTCCGTGATAAAATCCAGTATGAAGTGCACTTGAGTAGTATATGCAGCAGGCGTAAAAAGAAGTCGACACTTTCGGGACAAAAAAGTTGGCGGGTAAGCTATAATATTTATACATGAGTATCTTAAAGTCTCTGCAGCTGAACAGATTTGTTTGCGTCTTATACGGCCGCAAACCCTAAAGACGGAGTGCTCATGTCATGTTGAGTGAAACATCTGTGTGCATTGTCTTATTTATGATTTGTATAAAGTTTCTCTTTGAAATTGAACACATGGCGTTATTGACTGCTGTAGATAATGGGAATCATTTGTAAATATTAACATTATAAAGAATATTTCTGGCTTTCCATCAGAAAAGGGGCGTTTATACATTATTGAGCCTCGCTGTGAGAAAGCCTTTTTCGGTGTTTGCGAGTAAAGGTCAGCCCGCCCTGCTGCGCTACCGAGACTAGCCATAATATTGAAATTTTGCAGGTAGCAAGTTTAGATATTATACTTTCCAGAAAGCGAGTAACAAAGGCGCTGATCAGACTGCGCAAGCGCGCAGTCTGATCTGCGCCTTTGTTGTTCGCATACATCAAAATCAGGGGCCCATATGAAAGCGTCTTCCATTTCTTCTCAATTGTATCTCACCCATTTGCATTGTTATCTGTCTTTTCAAGTGGCAATGATCATAGTTTTTTCATGACCAGCTGATGCAGTGATCAATAAATGACTCGGCTTATAATGTGAAATGGACCAGCCCATGCGTTAATGTTACGTATCGCATATAAATGTCTAGGCTGATATTAGTCTTCTCCTGATGCACATGCCCACGGCCACCAATCCAGCTCCTTCATCGTTAAAATCAATTCTGATTTATGAAGAAGAGGGACCTGTTTCCTATGAACGAGGTGGACCTTAAGTTCAGCAAAATTGTTATTTTTTCTAACCAATACAAAATTTTAGAAATCCGAAAATGCTTTTCGATGGCCTTGATGCACTTACACATACAAGTATACTGATTCTAGAATCTGTGATGAAGTTGAAAAAAATGCCATTTTCCTTGATTATCAGTGTCGAAAATTTCAATAAGTTTCTCATCTAATAGCTTTGTCAATTTTGCTCTCAAAATTAGGAGACAGAAGGTTTATTCCAACAGGAGCACTCAGTTTCTCTGTATTTTACAAAACAGTTTCCATTAACCCGTTCCCCCACCATTCACTACCTTTGTCGTCTGCTTGCCTACCTAATGATGTACTTTGGTAGCCTGTATTACAAACAATGTGGATCTACATCAGACTCTCTCTGAGATGTAGCCTGGTTTGGATACAATGTATTTTGTTTCCATAAATGAAAGAAGACCTGAGTGTATAATATATGCCTATCCAGGCCTCAAGGTTATAAAACTTGAGTACAGTCTCAGACTCAAAATAAAGCGCAATGATTGGCTGCTTGCGGACACATGTCCGCAAGCAGCCAATCTTTGGTCTTTATTTTGAGTCTGAGAATGAACTCAAGTTTTATAACCTCGAGGCCAGGACTAAACTATATTGGCAGTATTTACTCCTGTAGGCCTGAATTAGAACCTACGGAGCCACACGCTTCAACCAGTGAATACTAGAAAATGGTCAGTGAAGGGGCCAGCGTAGGTGTCAGCGTGAGCGTCTCGTTTCAGTGGTAGATTTCTCAGCCCCATCCATTGGTTGGAGTGGGGGGGGGGGGGGGGTACACATTCGTACATCTGTTGACGCTCACCCAACTGTTTCTTTGCAAGGGTTACATTTACAACAGGTTTATACCTTTACATAGACACGTGTTCTAAATTTTCTTTGATGTCAGATGCTAATTAACTTCTTTGATGGCCGAGGTTAAAACAGGTTAATGTAGCTTATGGGTTTCTTAAAATAGCCTTAATTACATTACATCTCATGTAATGGGTAGACCTTGGTTCTCCTGTCATAATCAGAAGTGTGTTGACTCTTAGATGTTGATATTATCCTGTTTGTTTGATTACATGCTTTACGTCCCAGGTAACAATTTTCAGTCATGTCGGGATGTTTTCTCGTCTTTCTAGGCTACAACAGTACAAACCAGCGGATAAAGTGTGTGTGTGTGGGGGGGGGGGGGGGGGGGGGGTAAATACCATCAGTGTTAAACAGATTGGATTCAGGTCAGGCCCGACGATATGTCAAGCCTGATCTGGGTCCAAACTGTTTGGAAAAGTTATCAGCATACGACAATATTAGGGAAAAAATAAAAAGGAATTCGGGAGGGTGAAGAAACAAAACTATCCAAGACGGTGCGTGGTACATTAGTCTACATTTAAACTTTATGTCAGTTGTGGGTTTGAGGCGTGGGCGGGTTGTGTAAAGTTAAGATGCCTATAGCCGATTCCAACACAATGGCAAGCCTGTGCCAAAATTATGCATATCATACATTTTTGTAACCTTGAGGCTATACATCTTTTTTCTTCATTCGCAACTGACAGTAATCTTTAAAAGAGTATGTTGCAATGAATTTGCTATGTTATTTGTTTTGGTCAAAATGCCGACAATTTTTGGCATTTTAAGATTTATGTCCGGAGAAAATTCCATGTGAGTTAAACATGGAACTCTGTGCCAGAATGTTTTCACCGACAGTTGTTTTGTTTTATGATATACATATACAATGGTATTTTGGAAGTCTCAAAACAACATCAGAACTGAGAAATATCTTATACATGCGGTTACAAGTGTATTTACATGCGTTCATTGTAGTCACGCCCTTGGTACATGTATGCAACACTGAGAACCTGAAATTGGTACAAAATCCGAAATGTCTAAAATTTAACTCTTAGCTACGGATAACCTTCACAAACAGTTTGGATCCAGGCCTGGCTCCCCAACTGTTAAACACTCTGATGGTATTTCTGAAAGATTTTTCAAAAATGATGATTTTGAGGAAAAGATCAACAGACGACAAAAGAGCATGCAAACTTTTCCAGTTGGCCAGTAGCAATACAAAACAAAAATGCACATGAGGTTATGTGCATTCAGTATATGGACAGTTTTCTGTTTACGGCAACTGACCTTTCAACTGCGGATGTCATAATTAATTATTTAAGACATGTTGTCCTAGGGTATGTGTGCGTACTTCTCGTGTCAACTAAAACATGCCCTTGCTAGTTTTTTTTTTCAAAACAAGGGAGACTCAGATCAATGTAAATGTATACTTATTCCGGTCTGAGCCGTCATACAGGACGATAAAGATCTAGATCAGCTGCGACCGATTGCGTAGGGTTGAATGGAATATCTTTGTAGTCCGCATAATGGAGACTTTTGGGAGGAAGATGGTTTATCGCTCGGAACGTGGCGGTTGTGATGGTTGTCTCCCGAATTAGCGCACTTCGTAGTACCTTTCTGTAATTAGAATTATTTGTTTTTTGGATTTATTGTGAAAATGCAGAATAATTTTCATTTTGGTGGACTTCTGGCCCATCGAGGGGAGGCAATTATTTCAAAACGTAAGTCGAAAATTTTCGTTGATTATGCCACGATAATAAATGATTTATGGGTTTAAATTACAGGATTAATCCTTAATTCAGGATTTTGAGGCTGACTTTCCAAAGAAAGTCAGCCTCAAAATGCTGAATTAAGCAGACTATAATAGCTTCTTTGGTTTATTTTCAATTTATTTAAAGACATTTGACAGTTTAAACTTCATTTTTTACATTTTGCAGGCATAAGCAAAGTTTTCTGAACTGAATTTCCTAAGTTCATGATTTTAAAAATTTTAAACTTTCACTCATGATATCGCAAATGCCAGATGCCCAAATTTTGACCCAGCCTTAATGTACGTCCCTACTTTGTATGTGCGAGATGTAACAGCTCTGAGACTGCGTGGATGTACAGGCTCGTCTGAATGAACACAGTGTGCTGGCTCAAATGTAACGGTTATTCTTTGTCAATAATCGAGGTTCGTATTTGCTATTATAATAACTGGGCTCTGACGCAAGAAAACCTGTCTTCGGGGTTTCCGACAAAGTGAGGGTCAAACCAGCCTGCTCAGCTACAGAGACTATCTGAAAATTGAAATTTAGCTCGAAGCAAGTTTAGATATGATACTTTTCAATAAGCGAATAACACGCTGGAGGAAAACTGTACTCGAACAGCGCGGTCATTGCGTGGTGGTTGCAGTCGACGAGGTCACTAAATAGTGCACCTAGTTGTAAAAAAAGGGTTATATTTTGATCAATATTTTACTTCTGAAAATATTCATCGCGAAATAATGTCACTTATAAATTCAGCTGTGTAGCTGCTTAACAATTTTTGTGGGTTGAGTGATAGTCGCTACAGCGCCAGAGGTATGCCAAAAATGTGATTTTTCCTGAAATAGAGGACGAAAGAAATGTTTGCTTATGTTCTTGAATTTATGCTTACTTTAGCTAAAATGCAAAATAAAAGTACTATAAAACTAGAGCAGAAGTCGATGGTACACCATCGCAAATACCCGCTTTTTGACCTATAACCTTTACCTTGGGGTCAAGGTCACACAAAATGCTGCTCAGTACCTTCAACATAATATGACCTATGCACCTGTAAAGTTTGAAGTTGCTATGTCCAATGGTTAAGGAGAAGAAGCATTTACAAAAAATACACTATATGACTTTGACCTATGGGTCAAGGTCACACCAAATGTTGTCTAGTGCCCTCCAAATCATATGACCTTTGCACCTGCAAAGTTTGAAGTTGCTACGTCCAACAGTTTTGGAGAAGATGCATTTACAAAAAAGTACATTATTTGACCTTGACCTTCAGGTCAAGGTCACACTAAATGTTGCCCAGTGCCCTCTACATCATGTGACCTATGCACCTACAGAGTTTGAAGTTACTACGTCAAAAGCTGTAGGAGGAGAAGCATTTACAAGAAAATTCAATATTTGACCTTTGACCTTGACTTTGGGGTCAAGGTCACACAAAATGTTACCCAGAACCCTCTACATCATGTGACCTATCCAGCTACAAAGTTTGAAGTTGCTACGTCAAAAGGTTTAGAAGGAGATGCATTTACACGAAAATTCAATATTTGACCTTTGACCTTGACCTTGGGGGTCAAGGTCACACAAAATGTTGCCCAGTACCCTCTTCATCATGTGACCTATTCAGCTACAAAGTTTGAAGTTGCTACGTCTAACCTTTAAGGAGGAGATTCAATTACAAGAAAATACAATATTTGACCTTTGACCTTGACCTTGGGGTCACGGTCACACGAAATGTCGCCCAGTTCCCTCTACATCATGTGACCTATTCAGCTACAAAGTTTGAAGTTGCTACCTCTAACGGTTTAGGAGGAGATACATTTACAAGAAACGTGACGGACGGACGTACGCACGGACGGACGGACGGACGCACGGACGGACGGACAGACGGACGGACGACGGACCGACTTTGACACGAAATTAATATACCTTTTTTTCTAAAGAAAAAAGCGGGTATAATGAAAACAGTTCAAAATATTAGACTGGAGCATTTTGAAAGTTATTCAAGCTTCTCATACTGTACGCGTGTTCTCTTTGTTTGGTGTTCTGACCCAGTAGTCGAGTGTCTAAATATAATCAATATTTTGCAGTCGACGACCGGACCACTGGGCCAGAACACCCGAGTACAGAGTACAGTGAATAACAAAGGCGCTCACGGTTCAGTCTGCAGTTTGTTTTTCGCAAACCCCGAAGACAGGTTTTCTCGCGTCGATGCCCATATGGTATCTTATATGAGCCTCGTGTGAGACTGGGTTAATATCAACACAGCGGTCCAATGCCCTGACAGTTGGGCATACCAGTACCTTGATAGCGCTATATTGCTTAAATAGTATTTTCAATGTCAGGAACATTATGCCGCTATAATTTACTGTCGCAGCATTATATTACCTAAAGCTATTTCATGGCATCTTATAGATGAATTACCTTGAGTTTATATAACTTATTCCATGCTCAACTCAACTGAGCATGCAATTTCAACTGCTCAGTAGACTAAAAACCTGCAAACTAAAGATAGTTTTGCTTTCAAACAATCGAATGCTGTATTTATCCTGCTAATGAATGTTAAAATACTAACTATTTTTGGCATTTTAATGTTTAAATGGTGAAATGTTTACATAAACACCGACTCAGTCAGTGACACCAGTAATACTGACGTCAGCATGTAAACAGCCACTGGTGCTGTTTGAAATACATGTACATAAAATTTGTATTCGAGGTAACAAAAACAAAAAATACAAGAAATCCTCACTTCGTATGCAATATATCCAAGCCTGTGTGCTTACAAAATAGAAATTATTTTGGTATTTTGATGCTGGCCTCGAGCACATGGATGCTTGGCCTCGTGGTAACGGGACAAAATTCGATTAGCTGAAATAGTCAAGTAATATAAGTGCATGTGACTTGAGTCCCGAAAGAAATAAGGAAAAAGGAAGAACTATGAAATCAGCTATTGGTTAATTGAAATATGTTTTGTATGTAAACCTCCCGATTTTCTACTAACGGTGCATTTTTATCTGATGTGACTGGCATACATAATAACATTTAAACTTGGCACAACTTAGCTATGAAGAGATTCTCTAGTGTTAATTGGAATATCTGATTATCATAGCGAGAAATAACGAGAAGATTGCCGCATAATATGAAACCGTTCTATATGTATAGTTAGATATATTGTATATTCACCTGTGTCATTTACATGTACATTAACATAAAAAAATAGTCCATTATAGTATGCCCTATTGGGTGACTTGGAAGCATCATACAGTGATTCAATAGGATAAACTTTGTGTACGAAGGTATACCACAAGCTGAAAATTAGGAGGTTGCACTCCACTATTAAGTTTTCCATAGACGACAATGTTAATCTTTTAACATTTTGGCAAACTATACTTACAAAATTTACCAAGCTGGCCTCATTTTAGAACCCTTGCCGATTAGCTTCAAGGAATAATAACTACATGTTTTCCAGCTCAATTCCTCACTATATTCTTTTTAACTGGCATACTACGAAACAACATGTTTCCTTATATAGATAGCTCTTCAAGGGGGTCCAAGAAGCAAATCTCATCTGGTATCAACCTGGTACTGGAATTTATCACCTTGGCCATCTCCATTAAAACGGACTATGACTCTCATCTTTTAATCAAACACGCGATAACACCTGTCAATCAATGAATATTGAAGAATGACGTCTTCTTAGCTCTAATGTAAAGTATATGCTCTCCCCACAAAAGGTGGGGCCAGATTTCATGAATATTTAGTGCAGTGTACCCTAAATCAAAAACAAAAGTTGTTGCATTGCTCTTAAAGGGGTCCATTTAGCGCAAGGCCAATGCATTTGTAGCATATGTGCAAAGTTTTATAATGATCTATTGAAAAATAACACAGTTATCGCCATTAAAACAAGTAAACCCACTTGTTTTTCCAACATGGCAGACATTTGCATTTTGGAGAAATAAAGATAAGTTTTTCGAATCAAGCTCATACTTCATTGCTATTATGTATACTATTGTCGCTCAGAAAAAATCACAATGTTTTAGAAAATACAGGATACAAGACAAACGTTCAGAAAACTCTATTCATCATACTGTTTGCCTTATTAATCCCAAGTCTATCCCAATTCTTTGATGAAAATGTTACAAATTTGGCTTAAATAGGTTAAACTACTGGAAGCTATTGAGGTAAATAATGCAAACAAACAATATAGATGTGCTTTAGACTGTTAATTGGTTTGAATTAAAGGATTTTTGGTCATTTATCAGAAAAGAGTTTCTTGATTGGTCAATAATAAACATACGGGAAAGAAATCATATTTATTATACGGAAATATACTTCCTGCATATTTTGAAACAACCCCTCACTGCTGTTAATTTAGTTTACAGGTGTGGCTTAGATAAAGAACCTTGCATTTTGATATTATTTTCAATGAAATGTTCCTCCCATGTAGGGGGCCCACCTTCAAGGGCCAAACAGTGGTATAAAACATGGCGGTCACAGGTGTATCTCATTCTTGTTTATTGATTGAACTAGGTTCTATGACAGCCTCATTGTGTTTAAATATTTGTTAGGACCACATCTAACTTAAAGCTATAATGGGGGTATAAGGAAAACAATTACAGGTCTGGGCCCAAAACACTACCTAGGTTGAAATGGCACTTTAATGGTTTATGGTTTAAGGAAAAATCGTTAAATACCTGGGTATATTGTTTCTTTGTATTGGCATCGGTTCCTGAAACTTGTGGTAATATTGGCACTGTAACAGCTCTACAAGACAGCCTGCGATAATTGGAACTGCCTCGGCCAAATCCGCGAAATTCTGTGGAATCAAACCTCGGATGTACATCGAGGATCTACTTTGATAACGCGAGTGATAACGTGACGCTGACGCTACATAACGTAACGCTGACGTCACATAAGCCATGTCAACACAATAACACGTGTAATTGCAGTAAAACAAACGGTTATAAATGAAGTTTATGTTTTTCAATAAAATATCGCTATAGCGATATTTTATTAATAAATACATAAACGTCATTTATTCTGCTGATTAAACATTTTGAAAAATCAGAAAAATGGATTTTACATGTAATAGGGCTGAACCTAGACTGGTTCTCTCCCCTACACTGGCTATTGTAGGGACAGGTCATCAATAAATCAAACGGGCAGAAATCTGTCCGTCCCACGGAATGTCACGGAGCTAGCCGACAACTCAGAACCAGTTTAAAAGTTCCATACAGGCTCCTGAAAAAAGCTTATGGGTTTTTCTAATAAATATCGCTTTATCATTTTCCTTTCGATGACGTTTATCGAGTTTGTAACGCTGCATTCAAACTTGTTATTGTGTTGGCATGGGTTTCGTGACGGCAACGTCATCGTTAACGTCGGGATATGTTGGCGGAGGCAGTCATGTTTCTGTTGTTGTCTTGTCAACTTAACAATTTGTAATACAACCTATGATTGGCCGACCAATCACAGCCCACCTAACATTATACATGACCAGTTGTTAATTTGAACAACTCGGAACCAGTTTAGGCTGAACCCACATGCTACAAAACTAATTTTCCTTACGCCAGTTCCGGCTAACAAAGTGGAGCTTTTTCGTACAATGCGCCTTACGTACACCCGAGGCTTGATTCGATTCTCTAATTGTGCCAAACTTTCCCGATTGAGCCTGCAGGTAGCAGATGTTTATAGTATCATAATCTCCAAATCAAACAACAGGAAGAAGATAGCCGGCTAGCCTTTGATATAACACACACCTCTAAAGCCATCCATTTAGCATACAGATGTTCTAAAAATTCGAAAACTACATGTAGTTGACTGCCAAGAAAGGACTAGAAGACAAACAGTGCAGATCAAGGTCACACTGCTTCCAAAGAAGATTTTTTGACTAGCGTTCTGTGAAAATCAGCCCTTCGCGTGTCGCCTTGCGAATGGTACTTTAATATTATGCGCTAGTTGGTTCAAAAGAAGACAGAAATTTTCAGCTGATATGTACAACCTTCAAGTGCCGTTTTCTCTTGGGGTTTTATGCTTTTCACATTGTTTTACATAAAAGGAAATAAGTACTTGGCTAAAAACTCGGGAAACTATTTCTTATAGTCTGTGTACTACGCGCGCAGATTTTGGCCCTTTGTCTCTTTCACTTTGACGTTTGAGCAGTTTCAGGCAAATTATTTTTTTTAAAAAAAAAAAGGACTGCAATTATGAGAGAAGGCCAGAGAAAATAAAAATGAAAAGACTGCGCTGATTGACATACCTATTTGATTCTTGTCCGTTTGAATACATCTTCGAATGCCATTTTTGCGACGTCTGGCAGTATTTATGAGTGTTATATTCATGTTTTAGACATAGTCTAAAGGCCAAGCTTACATTCAACAATAAATATAATGTATGACATATGCAAAAGGACACTTCATAAAGAAGAGGTGCTTCAGTAATCAAAATACTAGACTGCTCCTTAGTTCGACATATTCACTGTCGTAAGAGGTACTAGCAAATTGCTTTTAAATCCCCACAACTAAAAATGTACTGGTTCTGATATACTGGTCAACTTTAAATGGATTTCTCTCAACTTGATGAGTTGGCAAATGTTCAAATACCATTTCTGCTGCACCTTGAAAATTATCTGGTATATGAGAGAAGACATAAAGTTGGACATTGCCATCAATTACGTTTGCTACTGGTTCATTTGATGTTGTCCATGGCTGGAAGCGAGCCTCAGGAAGATATAAAATATTTGCTTTCTGAGTTTTTGCAGGCATGTCTTCGGGTTTTGAATGCAAAAGGGAATTGGACTAAGGGTTGAAAATGATAACTAATAGGTCTTTTGTGCTCAATGTATATTTTTATACAAAGTAAACACGTTGATAAGGCTGTCCCATTTCATGATCGGTTGAAAAAAAACTTAAATTAAAGACATATGCCCCTGACGGTTTAATAAAAAAGGATTACCTTGCTCATTTATTATATATTGTTATATATGTTACATCTTTAATAAGCGCTCTGGATTAAAAAACTAGGTTAATCATTGAAGTGAAAGGGTCTAATTTGATCTCAGGAAGATATAAAATATTTGCTTTCTGAGTTTTTGCAGGCATGTCTTCGGGTTTTGAATGCAAAAGGGAATTGGGCTAAGGGTTGAAAATGATAACTAATAGGTCTTTTGTGCTCAATGTATATTTTTATACAAAGTAAACACGTTGATAAGGCTGTCCCATTTCATGATCGGTTGAAAAAAACTTAAATTAAAAACATGTGCCCCTGACGGTTTAATTAAAAAAGGATAATGTCATGACTATTACCTTGCTCATTTATTATATATTGTTATATATGTTACATCTTTAATAAGCGCTCTGGATTTAAAAACTTGGTGAATCATTGAAGCGAAAGGGTCTAATTTGATCTCTGTTCATTCTGTATTGCATTGCTTTCCTGCTGCGATAAATCTAGCTCTTTCATCTGAAGGGGAAAAAACCTCACTTGCAGCACTTTAGAAGTACTAAGGCTACGTAGAAGTCTTTGAATACTTGGGGTAAAATATAAAATGATCGGAGAAAGTATTAAGTGAAGATGTGTTTGTCGCATGTTTAGAAAGCCAACCTATAACAAAGTAAACCAGCTTAGATATGATTCTTTTTCACAGAAATATCAAGGTACATCAGGCCAGGTACTCAATACTTTTGATTGCATGCTCAAAGAGCCAGTTACCAGGCATTCATATCAGTGTCCTTACTCAGTTTACAGTCAAAATAACGTATGATGATTCCATTGGTTTTGATGAGGTGGACAATTATCTTGCTATAGAAGCAGACACAATGATAGACATTGTATATTACCTGGATGAGGATTAGTTAATAATATTTACACTTAACAGGAACATTAACTAAATTGTCTTGTTCAAATGTGAAATTATTATTTCCTTTGTCCCTCTATCTATATTTAAGTACTATAAGTATTAGGAAATATTGTGGGAAAAGTTTATTTATAACATCTGTAACAAAGCTTTGTGGACTTGATAATCAGCAATGAATGTAATTCATAGGATTAAGGCACCAAAGTCCATAGACTTAAAAAAAAACATTTGAAAAATATTCATTTTTTTTTAACCTGAAATATCATCCCTTATATTAAGTTAATGTCCTTGCTTATTTATTATGCCATGTAACATATGTTAAAGCCTTTAACAAGTGCTCTGATCTTATTGCCAAACCTTCAAATCTATGATTCTTTATTATATGAGCATATGTTCATATATTTTTTACCTAAATAATATCTATATACGAATTGTGTTATTGCATGAGAATTTCTCGGTTCGGTTTGCAATTCCAACGATTGGTGGGACGAGTATTGGTCTGCCTTTAAATTTTAGGACAGAACGTGAGTTAAAGTTATTGAAAAGAAGCAACACCATCTTCATAAATAGCCTTTATATGATAACAGAGTTTATAAAAACAAAAATGGATTACATGTAATTGTTTTTGATAAAACTCTTGAGGATTCTTGGGGGGCTCAGATCTCCATGGTCAATATCATCAGCACTATGTGAAAACGTATACTCAGTGCTTTGCTGTAATTAACATGATTAGCTAATGCCTCATGTGAAACTATCGATATCTATGTACGGAAATACAAACCAGAATGGTTCAACATGACGTGCGGATGTGTAGTCTAAATTAGTCTTATCTCGTGGCTTGTTTCCTATAATAAATCTGTCAGCATATAGTCTCGGGCCACTATCGGCCCTCCAGCGAAACGGCACACGAATGTAGTTTCGCCAGTGGGCTGATCGTTGTCCATTTTATATGCTTTATGAGAGGAAATAGGAAGGATGACATCGCGGCCTAACAACTGCTTAAAAAGGTACGCTCTGTTCGATTTTATTGATCAATAAAATAACTGCAACAATAACAGGTAGAAATGAGAAATGAGAAATGTTGGCGTCAAATTGTTTTAGGAAGAAAAGTGAAAAAGGGGTGGTAGCTGAGCTGCCACCGCTGTTGGGATAACTTTCATTCAAATTTTACAGTTCATAGGTCTGTCCTGTTTCTGTATGGATAAAAGACAAGATTTGTGCTCACGATTCTAGGTCACTGATTATCTATTGATTCATTCAATCGTTCAATTAATAGAATGTAAGAGAATGTTAGCTGATTTTTGACCTGAGAAATGCATTGATTTTTTGCTCAGCTAGGCACAAGTTGCTCAAATATGAAGTTTTGTGATCAATTCGTCGTGCGTCCTCAGTCATGTGTACGTTTTCTTAAGACATCCCCTCCTGAACCACTGACCTAAATTCAAAACACTTCACACAAATCTTTCGCAGAATGCCCTCTAACAACCATGCTCAAATGCCCACCAGAGCTAAAAATGGGAAACGCTATAAACAACCTGTTTTCGTGAAACAACAAATTTCAAACCCATAATACAATTGCCTAGGATAACTCAAACGGTCTCTCTCGGCTGAACAAAATTACTACCATGACATGTTTTACGCTAGACGGTAAAGATATTGACAGTACATGCAGGATGCCCTTTGATTATCAGTACCCACATTGTCAAAAATATCAAAAATTTAGCATTATGTCACAATTTGTAAGACATGAATATTTGAAGAAGGACAACACTTTTACCCGCTAAACGTTTTCATTTCTAAAACCAAACTCCCATTGAACTGCATGAGTGTCGTCGCTGTTGGTCAAAGTGTCTAAAACGTACCCCACCATCCAATGCAAATTCTTGTAAGTTTTGAAAATGAGGGTAACTGTATTCAGTCTAGAATATAATGCCGAAGTACTCAAAAAGGTAGAAATTCTGGTTGCTCTTTTTCTGAGTACCAGCTTGTCACCTCGAAATTGGTTCTTGCTGTAAATTTAGTTTAGACCACAGAGAAAAATATCAGTGCTGGTCAAATCAGTTTATAATTCTTTGTAAGAAGGACATTGGAAAAAAAGTAAGAAAATATGCAATGATAAGCTGCATGAAAAAAATATGTTCTATTTATTCTGAAAACTATCACTTTGTATGCAACAATTACTTGTAACTTAGGAGTTATCATATCAACAATAAAACAAAAAAATAAGTAAAATTGCATCATTGTTTAAGACAAATGTGCTTTCAAATGGTCAGTATATACAATCTTGAAAATGCTGGGAGAATCACCTAATCTGCTTCATTTGTAGGAGCAAAAATGTGTTCCATGATTGACTCTGGGGAAAAGGGGTACAAGTTGCCTGAACAAATTTTGTTCAATTCTCTGGTATTATATCTTACACTGTATTAGTTAATGCCTCCCGGATACAATTTAGAAAAATGGTAAAACATTTCTTAAATAAGTCCATGTTGAAAACATAAGTTACACCATTGACCTAACTGAACTACAGACACGCGCTATAAAACAAACCTCTCCAAACTGATCGAAATTGCAGTTCACATTGGTAATTCAGGCCTTTAGTTAAGAGTGCGTAACAATAAACAATTTTTTATTTCTAAACCAAAACATATGTTGTGGGTACTCAAAAGAACCGTCTCAATGAGACGGTTCTTTTGAGCGCACAAAACATTTGTTAAAAGTGACAGATAAGAAAATATTAACAATTGTTCGCTTAGAAAAAGGGTTTATCAAAACCTGTGGTAATTTATGGTAAAGTGGTACCAGCTGTTGCTATTTGGATAAACGTTTAGCAAAAAAAGCACACATCATATAAGAAGCTTATTTTATTGAATTTTCAAATCGACATATGTTAACTCTTTAGGTTTATCAGTAGGCAAATTATTCTTTTTAACTTCGCATTGTGGATACGGAATGCCTGCCAGTGATTTAACTGGAATAGCAATTATGCTTAAAACATGCATATGATTGCAAGGATGAACATTCTGGTCTGCGCACATTTGTTATTAGCATCAACCAAGACTGATTCCGTCTCGCAGCGTTTAGTTAATTTCCAATATTTACGCGTATGCAAGGTTTATGGGGTATCATTTTACCAATCTAATTGTAAATTCATATTAAATTTTAAGATGAAAAAATATAGTCAAGGGCATGCACTATTCATTTTGGATATCCAAAGAAGAAAGTGAATATGAACAGGAAATACCACATTCACATACTGCAGACCAACCACGGCATCCTGAGGAATAGCCACAGAACAATAACAGTCACAAAACACCAGTAAGACAACAAAGTAAAGCATTCAGCTCTCTCTTTCCCATCAAGATGACTGCAAAGCTAGAAAGGACACAAAGAACTGCACAACAAAATATGGAACAAACACAGATCACCCACAAAAAGGGCAACAATAAACAACGAATAAACAACAGATCCACCGCCTTAGAACGGACACCAGCTTTGCTCACATGGAGACTCTCACTTTTGAAATTTATCATCAAAGAGAAACAATCTAATCAAATTAATACAATAGTTAGGGCTAAAGAAAACCTCAAGTTGAGCCACGGTGTACCCAGCCAAAGACAAGCATTAGGCACCAGCCTACCAATTAAAGCTTTACGTCAGGGTCGTCATTGAGTCTGAGGCCTGACAGCCCGCCCCCACCACCCCGTCATACATTCAAAGAGGAAATGATAGCTATAAACCGTGATTTGGTTTACAACCAGACATGCAGACTGTCGCATGATATCCATGTTATATCCAGCGTTTGATTATCTAAACCAAATTTGATTTATGGTTGAATAGTGGATTACGATGTCCAAAAGTAAAATTAGATATTCAAAAACTCACACAGTTGGATATTAATTAATCATTTTTTTGATTTAGCAGGATTTTTGAAAATCTTAAAATTTATTGATTTTATGATATCAAAAATGAATTCCTCATTATGGATAGCAAAAATTTAGCACGGCCAAGTCAAAAATACGCACTGTTGAATATTTAATCACGCCTACCAAACGCTCGAATGCTCAACATCTGGTTTAATATTTAAAACAACTGCTCTATGAAGAAAATCAAAAATCGGGGAATGTCATGCAACAGCCTAGGGATTCCTGCGTTTGTGGTATAAATACGAGCTCAAAAAGTATTCTTATTAGGTCATATTTTCTTTTCGCGCGATAAACACGTTCCTGTCGAATTCTGGTACACATATTTTACGCGAAATGTAAATCTGACAAAACGAGAGAACTTTCTGACCTCAAATTTATACCACAAACGTAGGAATGCATAGTCTGTTGCATGACTTGCCCCGATTTTTTATTCTCTTCCTGGAGGAATTGTTTTTAATATTCAACCAGATGTTGAGCATTCGAGCGTTTGGTAGTCGTTTTTAATACCCAACTCTTTCCTTTTTTCTTTTTCTTTTTCGGGATGTCCCAAAATGATTATCAGGCATGATCTGGATCCAATAAAAAAATCTGCATACAAAATTTCACAGGATGCAAAGATATATACTCGAATCTCATAAATTCGATGTCTTCAGGACAAGAGGTTTTAGTTAGAATTAACAGCAATTCATAATATAGGGAGGTAGACATTAAAAATACCCCCTCCCCCCCCCCCCCCCCCCCCGCAAAAAAGCACAAACAAAAACACCTTATTATCATTTTTTTCTTGTCAAACATATGTTTTTATAATGGAAAGTCATTAACAGGCCTTTTATCTGAATCCAGTGGGTCACAAATTTAATTCGAATTAGGGAATATCGGAGTTCGAATGTTTGAGTTTTTACTGTAATGACTAAATTTCGATCTCCTATTATTGTTGTTCAGTCTGTGCCAACTGGACGATAATGTCAGTTTCAGTTTACTTATAAATGATCTGATTTCGAATATCAAGTGTTATGAATCAGAAGATGAAATCGATACTCCATAACTTGTGCATGCTGCCAATGCCCCACATGACGACCTGAATAAGCCAAAGAAATAATCTTATTGAGCTCTTTGCATACTGGATAATTTTTCATGCTTTTGTTGTCGTCTGCTGACTTTTTTCAAAATTAACTTTTTCAAAAAATTCTTTCAGAAACACCATCAGAGTGTCAAACGGTTTGGATCCAGATCAGAACCGACGTACTGTCGGTCCTGATCTGGGTCCAAACAGTTTGCAAAGGTTATCAGCAGGCGACAAATGTCGCCTCTAGCATGGAAAGGGTTTATTCTTGACACGCGAAAAGGGTTAACAACTCGTGTAATAATTAATAATGAAAAGACGAAGGCAGGTCAGCCTGCTAACCAAAATTTCACCATGTTTTCAATTTTACCGATCTTGATGAGAAACAACATATAGTCAGATGATACTGAGCAATGCGCAGTCTCATTTCAATACAACATGTATCAGATTTATACAAAAAAACAACAACTAATATTTCAATCGCGATCATTTCATACAATACAATATGTTAACGTTGTCCTACACACATTCCTTCAGAGTCATTTTCATCGATTGTATATATGATGAATACATAACTCATAAGTGCACTCTTCAAAAATTCTTTTTTCATCTATGTTTTTATGCAGACATGTGATTGACAATTCTGAGATCGGTGTCTTCTATATTTGGATACTTCACTAGCTCCAGATTAAACGACTATCCAGATCTCAAAATAAAAGTCTTGTTTACTTAAAACTTATTTTTGAGGCACTCTATGAGACGCTACTAATGAGCACCATACCAATCATATCTGCTGAGAAATAAGAATTAATATCGTAATTTAAGGTTTGAGAATAGCGACTGATCAGGGCCAATCCAGCTCTGTGGCATGATTGACATTTTGAACATGAAAGTTTATTATGAAGTGCAATGGGAGTAGTGTTTTATACGGAAACTATGACAATGCCAGGACATTAATGTGCCTTGAAATTGAACGTTTTTCGTGTAGATTTCGATAATATGCAGGAAACTTGTGAAATGTTTGTCCTAAGGATTGTCTGGTATGAAATAAGAGTGAAATAAAAGTCACATAAAGTGTTGTTAATTACAAAGTTACAGTAATTGGAGATGCTGAGAAGTGGAGGCAATTAAAGAAATGAGGGAACGGATATGGTATGGTGAGTGGACTATTTTAATATTCTGTAAACAAGAACTTAAAATGCATCTTATACCACCCTTACAATTTAAGCACGAATTTAGTCCACCTTTACCAATTTTAGCACAATATAAACAAGTAATGCGCGAGGTCTACACTGATGTAGGTGGTATAAAATAGTTTTACCCTGGTTGTCTGCCTGTACGTGCTTTGGAGGACAAACCATGGTATAACTACACTGAATCAAACTTATAGTCGAACACTTTTTATGCTAGTTCAGAAAGTAAAAATTGGTCATATAAAATTTTTAATTCTGTAAATAAATCAAGTCTTTGCCAGACCGTACAAGTCATTTCATTCAAAATGTCTCGTCCGTCATGCACACACGAACTCCAAGTAAAGGTACCCTAAATTAAAAAAAAATAACACTTTTCACATCAATATTAAATATTCCACAGAAACATTACCCATTTACATGTTTGATTGCATGAAGATGTCACTGACTGCCATGATTTAAGATGAATATGAATCACATGTATTGGCACAATCGGACTCGTCATTTCTTTTCCGTAATTACATAAATGCGGGTTCTATCAGCAGCTTACTCTAAGAAATTCGGCTTTCAGCATTCACTTTAGGTACAAACTGTACGCTTTATTCTCTGCTGTACGACATTGACATTTTCATCGAGTATTCATTTTTACTAGAAGCCACTGTTCTTCTTTTGAAAAGTAAAATATCTTTGACAAATGCCATAAAATTAATTGTTAAAAATTCACAATGAAACCGAGAGTGTAAAATAGCCATGAAAGATTTACTGGCGCAGAATTGACTGACCGAGTTGAGTTGGTTTTTGTCTACCGTGATCTGATAAAATAAAACGCATACAATGATTTTAACGTGTGCTTCTGAGGATTTTCAGAAATCTCGAAAAATGTTATTGATTATATTATTTTTAAAGGTGTGTAAAAAATTTGCTGTATTTCAATTTTCAAATGTTTGGTGATTATAAGTCACCTGGACCAGTTTGTAAACGCCTGAACTTCAATTTGATAAAAAAAAATGCATCCAATACCATATTTTCACCAAAACCATTGCTTTTTTTTTACGTATTCAACCCCATAATTGTAAAATGAATCAAAACTATCCGGAACCACCTCTAAGCTTTGGTCCATTGAAATACTCATGATAAGGTAAAAATCATTCAATATTATTGGTGTCTTTGTCAGAAAAAGTGAGTTTGTAAAGTGTTCGTTTATAAGGTTGCTTAAGTGTATTACATGCTCGTAATGTGCTAGGTCTACACTAATGTAGAAGGCATAAATATTAAATGTTATACCATGGTTGCCAAACTTCATGTATTTTAGAAACAGAAACGAAGGAATACAGGACAGACAGAACGATAGTTAAGTAGAGACGATGCATAGAAAGAAAAGAAAGATTGCAACGCAATTTTTCAGGTCAGACCAATCCGGCCTCTGGGTAGTGTCGCTCATCTGACACATCTCTGAGAACCTTCTGATCTGACTTGTGGTACTTGTTACCCTTATTTAAAAATCAGAATATAAGACTGGACAGCCCCTGTTTGAAGTGTACCAAGTCATGGGCCTCAGTAATAGAAGCTGGTAAAGAGTTTCATACCAATATCGTCCTTAGGAAGAAGCTATATTTGAATGCATCTTATTTGGTATGATATATCGCAGCTTCTTGGAGTGTAGTGCTCACGTCCATGTGCCTGTAGGGGACAGATATTCTTCTACTGGGATTTACGATCTTGAGGAGCATGGTACATGTAAGTTGTATCTTCGTTCGTCTAGACTCTAATGTTTGCCATTAAAGATCTCATAGCATTTCCGTCACACTGCTGGTGTTGTGATTACTGTTTGTATAGTACCTGGCAGCCCTCCTGTGCACCATTTCCAACTTGTGTTTTGATGGATCTGTGTGTGGGCTCCATACAGCGGCACAATAGTCTAGTGTGTGCCAATTAGGTGCTGAGCATTGGCGTAGCACCCATTATGCAGGTTACGCACGTACGTAATAAAAATAGTGACATTCAAGGGAGGTCACTTAATGTGATATAAGTGATTTTCTTTACTTTAATGAACTGCTCTTAAAGGAAAGAATTCGCTCACTCTGGGAGCAAATTCTTTCCTTTAAGAGAAGTTCCCATTTTGAAAAGGGGAGCTAGTGAAGGGAATCATTGCTTGATCCAGTAGTCTCCCTTTGATGTGCGTAACTTTTTCAGCGTTCTGGCTACGCCATTGCTGAGTAGACTGCAGTTTTTGTATCCGTGCTGCTGATCCGCAGGATCCTTCAAAGATATAATAGCGTGCATTTGGCCTTCTTCACTATTCGGTCTATGTGATCCTTCCATTGAAGGATGTCTGACATATCCACACCTACGTACTTTGCAGTGGTCACTTCTAGTTGGTGCCCTTTCAGTGAATTAGTGTAGCTCACAGAATACTTTTTAATTGTGACTCCCAGCACATAACGTTTGACAGGTGAAAAGCCATTCCCCAGGTTGCCTCTCATTCTGCTATGCGGTGTAAGTCATGCTGGAGTTGTTGTCAGTCTTGTGTGCTTTTAATCTTCCTATAAATGATACAGCCATCCACAAACAGGCGGATTCTGGAGTTCACACTTACAGACAGAACGTTGATGAAAACAAGAAGGAGTGTATTACAAATACTTACCTTGGGGCATACCACCTAGCACTGGTGCTTTCTCAGCTGTCGCTCCATCCATTGTTACCTGCTGTGTCCGATGACAGTAAATCAGTTGTCTCAGGAATGATTTAATCACCCGGCTTCTATGGGTACTCGATCAAAAGCCTTGGCAAAGTAGCTCTGTGTGTACTTATATACACTTAACAAAATTTCTAATTGGTCACTTTTTAAACATATTATTTCTTACCAAGCGCTAATAACATTTAAATGAATGTTTGCCTAAATATGTACAGTTAAAAGGGCAAAAGTTTAGCGGTCTTTCAGAAAAGTTGTCTTCCAATCCACTTTTTTTGTTACAAAAATGGTTTTGAGTGAAGTTTTATATCAAAAAGTGCAATAAGTAATAAACGGATTTATTTCAATCAATGCATATCTAAAACAAATTAAATGGTATTTTCAAAGAGTGAAACTATATGATATCAATCCCAGCCTATATTTTCACTAGTGATTAATATCACTTTTTTTGATTACCTCTGACTTTTCCATTCACTTAATGCAGCTCATTTATAACTTTCTTATTTGTGAACAAAAACATCAAGTATGGGTGGGCATTTTCATAGTTAGAACATGAGGAACATTTTGGTCAGACCTGATTTTTTTATATAGCAAGTTCAGCACCTCCCGCTTCAGTGAGTGAGGCAATGCATGGAACCTATGTTACGTAACGTCATCAAAAATTTATGACGCTACTTATAGCACTTTGACGCTGAATAAATTTCTTCTTGTCTGTAAATCCGGATGACTATAGATTAATCCGGGTATTATGTCACAAATATAACTTTGTCTTCTTTTATTATATTAATGTGATTCGGCTTGAAGCATGGTTACTTGATTAACCTTTAATCTTCTAAAAGTATAAAATGATAAGAAGATTTACTTTTTTCAGTAAATATGTAATACATGTCATCTCGTGAGTTGAAAACATGGAAATTACACTCGTGCTGCGCACTCGTGTAAATTCTGATGTTTTCAACAAACATGATGAAATATATTTGGTATTCAGCTCAAAGAATATCCTCTATCTAGCCGAATTTAAAAAAACACACTAAACACTTGAAATTTTGACCAAAGTAGATTTTTATGCATTTTTGAAAATATCGCATTATTGAGACTTTTGAAATTCGTTAGTAGCTCGTGCTAAAAGTGTTGTATGCCTTTTATCGTATCTGAACAAGATAGCCCAAACAAAATAGAACTTGCTTAGTAAATTTTGTGATGATGAACATTTCACTGCTGCTGTATTGCGCGCTTCCGATTTGAATGTAAAAATTTAAAAGTCAATTTGACGTTCTTTGCATTGTTTTTTTTTAATTTCTAAACTAGACCAGTGACGTTTAGTAGTAATGAATACTGCTGTTGCAATTCGACCATGGACATTGAGTCTGAGCGACGATGTCAAGTGATATGTCAATAAAAATGATTCAGTCACGTGCTAGATGTAGATTGGATTGTTCTCTCCTTGCCTACTGTGTAAAGTTATTAACCGCGACATTTCGAACTGTCTGGGTGACAAGGTAGGAAAGCAAAGCCTACCAGTGTGTTATATATGCAACACGTCATGCAGTGCTCTTTGTGTCAAATATCACATATACAAAGTATTCAGACAGACATTTCGAACTGTCTCGGTGACATAATCTCTTTATTTTCCGCAAATAGATTTGTCGTTTTAACTTTGCCTGCTGGCGCTATTACCCATGCATACAATTTTATTAACAGATCAGTTTGTCTCAGGCTTGACACAAAAAGATTGCTGCCAATAACCATTGCAAACAGTTTGAACCCAGATCAGACCCAACCAAATGTCTGTAGCTGTCTGGTGATGGTCCTAAAATAGTCTTTATATAAACAAAACTATGCAAACTTATCCAGCATGCAAAGAGTTACTAGTTTCTATAAATAATTATGCAACAGTCAGTCAGTGTCAAAAAAACTTTTTATCTGGAGCTTGAAAAGACCGCTTTGATCTAACCCTCAAAACGCCTATCAAGACAAATTGCACTGTGTATTGCTTGGATTTCAGGGAGAAAATAGACCTTGATATTTCATATCAATCATCTACCAGCAGACAATTTACATGAAATGTCGTTCCTTATTCGAAACTTTAAAAGTGTTGTTTGTTTTTTGTGGACAGCTTTATTATCGCGTAAGAAATGTGTGAAATGTCTACACAGACCCAGGAAATAATTTATTGGATACATGATAAGGTTATATGTTGTGGAGTAAGGTTATATGCTGCGGATTATACGAGGCAGTTAAAACTGTGCACCAAGCTACACAACACGGACCCTGATATTTGTGATCTTTGACACGCCAAAAGCATCTATTTTCGGACCACTGACACGTTACGTACACGGTCACCTTTCCCTTTAGACAAGGTAGGCGTTGCTTTCCTAATATATGAATTCAATTAGGATCGACCATGTGACTTTGTGATAAGCTTCTGACAATCGTTGTGCTTGCGCTCATGAATCGATATGTCCATGGTCGTGTTCCAACGGCAGTAATTGCTGAATTTTTTAAAGCCATGTTGCAGATAATAAGGCGTACAGAACAGTGTGAACTTCCTATGTAAATTGCATGCATAAAGCTGAATTTCTATAATTTAGCTGCTGGCAGTCAGAAACATCTTCAAACGCACAAAAGTACAAATGGATGGCGTTTCTGTGGAATATTTCATATCGTAGAAAAAATGTGACTTTTTGAAATGAGGGTACCTTTACTCTAGCATCGCCTGTACAAGCAGTACCAGTCATTTTTAGATGAAGTGACCTGCAGTCTCGGTAAGGTATTGGTTGATTTATAGAAGCATGAATTCTTACTTTTAAAACTAGCGTTAGAATGTAAGGTGACCAATTAAAATTTTTGCTAAGTGCATTTCCAATACACAATTATGTTCATTTAATAACCCACTTGAAAATGCATTGCTATTACATGTACATACCTCTCATTGACACTACAGGTGACAAGGTAGACTTGTCACCTGGCTTATTAAGTATGCATCTGAGTGCACGAACAAACATAGTACTGCAATTTAACGCAGTAAAATGGTGGCAAATTTTACCTTTGAAACAAAATGCCCCCAAAATTATACAACCACATATTACAGACTAATCCATGGCAACAAAAAGTAGAAATGCTAGAACGCAAGCCAATGCAAGACTAGTTTATGTAGACAAATGGGCCAAATGGGTTTATATGTGGGCTATTTTGTGAGTTTTTTGCACCCCAGGGAAAGAAAGAAAAGGACGAATTTATTGATTGGAAATTAACTCAAGTCATACTCGTTGACTAAAGTATGGGGTCAGAGGTGGGCTCTTCCAAATGAAACTTTCATTTTTTCAGAATGTTGTATTCTGTGTCGTGAAATCAATTCCACCTCGAATCTGTTTGTTTTGTTTTTTTTTTTTGTTTTTTTTTCAATGAAGTAGCGAGAACTCGATCTATTTTGCACTACAAGTTATGACGTAAATTAAGAGATGCTATTTAGATGCAAAAAGCATAAGAATCAGTTGCATTGATTGATTATGTGTTCAGAATAAGGAAATTGACATCCACAGTCGATGAATGATAACGCTTTCATTTAGGCTGCAAGACAAATTAAAAGGCGGATCCAGATGTGGTTTTGGCTGGGGGTTTCGCCGTATTCATCTTAACCGATTGGAGGTCCGCCAAGTATTTTTTACCAAAATGTATAAAAACGTGAGCTCGAAACTCCATTTAGCAAGTGTATGTTACAAATGTACGGCATCAGCAACTTGTTTGCATTTGTTTGTGTTGTTGCATTTAGGACTGAAAATTATTGGTCCATTTGTTGCCTTTTGGTGCATTGTTGCCCCATATAATGCATTTAGACTAGTGTTACATTTGATTGTATAAAATTGTTGCATTTGGTGCATAGCTGCATTTGGTGCCCTCCTTTTTTGCATCAGGTTCATTGCCTACAATTATTGCACATGTTGCATCGTTACAATGGTGGTGCTGTTAAATTGTTACATTTGGTGCCATAAAATTAGTGCATTTTGAGCAATATTGCATTTGGTGTGGTGCCATAGAATTATTGTTTTTGGTGCATAGTTGCATTTTGTGCCGTAAATTTGTTTCATTTAGTACAATGTTGTATTGGGTACATGGTTGCATTTTATACCCGAAGCTTTGCATTTAGTGAGTTCTTGTTTGTTTCATTTGTTGCATTTGGCGGTAATTTTTGTTTGTTTTTGGTACATTGTTGCATATGATGCCGTCAATTGTTGCATTTGGTATATTGTTGCATTTGGTGCCATGAATTTGTTGCATTTGGTGTCGTCAAAGTGTTGCATTTGGTGTCGTAAAAGTGTTGCATTTGGTGTCGTAAAAGTGTTGCATTTGGTGTCGTAAAAGTGTTGCTTTTGGTGTCGTAAAAGTGTTGCATTTGGTGTCGTAAAAGTGTTGCATTTGGTATATTGTTGCATTTGGTGTCGTCAAAGTGTTGCATTTGGTGTCGTCAAAGTGTTGCATTTGGTGTCGTAAAAGTGTTGCATTTGGTGTCGTAAAAGTGTTTCATTTCGTGTCGTAAAAGTGTTGCATTTGGTGTCGTAAAAGTGTTGCATTTGGTGTCGTAAAAGTGTTGCATTTGGTGTCGTAAAAGTGTTGCATTTGGTATATTGTTGCATTTGGTGTCGTCAAAGTGTTGCATTTGGTGTCGTCAAAGTGTTGCATTTGGTGTCGTCAAAGTGTTGCATTTGGTGTCGTAAAAGTGTTGCATTTGGTGTCGTAAAAGTGTTGCATTTGGTGTCGTAAAAGTGTTGCATTTGGTGTCGTAAAAGTGTTGTATTTGGTATATTGTTGCAATTGGTGTCGTAAAATTGTTGCGATAGTTACATGGTTGCATTTGGTACCCGAAGTTTTGTGTTTGGTTAATTCTTGTTTTGCTGCATTTGGTGCATTGTTGCATTTGGCGACAATAATCGTTTGCATTTGGTCCATTGTGCAATTGGTGAGGTCAATTGTTGAATTTGGTAACATTAGATTATTGCTTTTGGTGCATAGTTGCATTTGGTGCCGTCAAATTGTTGCATTTGGTGCCGTCAAATTGTTGCATTTGGTGCCCGTCAATTTATTGCGGTTGGTGCCGTCAACTTGTTTGTTGTTGTTGTTTTTTTGGTGTCGTTAAATTGTTTCATTTGGTGGCGTCAAATTATTGCATTTGGTGCCGTCAAATTGTTGCATTTGGTGCCCGTACAATTGTTGCATTTGGTTCATTGTTTACATTGTTGCGTTTGGTGCCGTAACAGTGCTCAATATCAAACACCTTGCCAAAGATCAAGGACAAAAAAAGAGGTCTGGCATGTTTTTAGCCATCGAGTCAAACAATTAGGGGATAAAAGTATTCAAAATTTTCTTTCGGGGAGGTATATCGTAGGATATACGGTCGGAAATTTAGTTTTACGATATACCTCCCAAATGAAATTTTTGAATATGGTTATCCCCATTCTAATGTACTTCTGCAGTTTGAGCTCAAATTGGAGGGTTGTGAGCCGCATAAAGCCGCTAGTCATCCAACGAAATAGGACGTAATCAATGACGTAAACTATTTCCGACAGTTTACTGTCGCAAATTTTTCACGTTATCCAATCAGACGTCGCGTTACAAACTCATGTGCATTAGAATGTCTGCTTGATTGTACCATATTGCAACGCCACCTGAAAATTGCATTGAAAGTAAGTAAGGGTGCAAAGATCCGGAATCGATACAAACAAGTACCACACCTGACCCAGGGTACCAATGGGAAAGTGACAAACTCAGTTAGACTCCACAAACGAGAGCGAAAAGGTCAACCCTTTCCCAGCAGGTGACCACAAGGCACAAATAAACAGACGCGCACAAAGGCATAACAAACACAAGACAGAAAAAATATAAAAGGTCCGCAAAAGAAGTACCACCTTGGAACGGTCAGTAAAATATTTTACTGGAGGGCTTAAACCGTTTTCACGGCGCCAATCTCACCCCTAATCCAGATGTGGATCAAGACACATAGTTATTTGGTTTGCAAGAAAGACCCCTAACTTATCAATGCATCATCCCCCAGAACATATAAATTAAGATATAAAAGGAGATAAAGCAAAGATAAGGACTCAACAATAAATAAAACAGAATACCGGAGTAAAAACATCCAACAGGTAAACCCCGGTGGGCCCGACAAACAGCCAAAGCATCAGGCCCCTACCATCTCATCAATAGATAATTCTTTAAGTCGGAACCGTCATAGAGTCTGAAGTCCGACCCACCAGCGTGCAATTAAAGAGAAAAGCAAAGTTACTTACGAGTAATGTTTGCTAGTTTTGCCCCTTCACATGAATCGTCTAGCGGGGATTCACGTATAAGGCCATCCCTATTTTCTGGTTGTGTCAAGAAACTATATAAGTTTCGACTAGGGACTCTTAAATTAAGGTTTAAGTTGCAAGTGACCACAGATTAAAACTGACAAAGCAACCCAAAACTACTATCAGCCTACATTTGTCTGTTAGTCACTGTCTACCTTTTAAAATGAAAATACAGCATGTATTTATATACAAGTGGAATATTTTCTGTAGATCTATATATTGAAATACGAAAGACATGCACAATGGTACATTGTAGTTTGAATGTTACACATGAGCCATGACATGTACCCTCCAACAATGGGGCATTTTGAAAAGTGTAAACTCAGACGAACTTATGCAGCATCCCGTTAAGCTTAGACATTCCAATTGATATTCATACAGTAGCTTACCACTCATGGAATATTCAAGCGAATAGCAAAGGCTCTGATCAGACTGCGCGTATGCGCAGGCTGATCTGAGGCTTTGCTAGTTGCACATACCACGTTGTTGGAAATCTCATGATCGTGGCTCGCATTGTCTTTTTTCAACCGGATATGAATTGGTTGTACATGTATTGTATATTGTAAATCAAGATGCACTTTACCATTACATTTAAGAATGAGTTGACAACCAATTCGAAATACAGTATAACCTGTGTAAAGCGGCCACTCAAAAATAGACAAAACAAAGCTCTCAAACACAATCGGTAGCTTAATGAAGGTCGAAAATATTGCATAATGCTTTGCTTGGAGCATTCTGCAATACTTTTGACCTGCATTAAGCGATAATTGGTCTTGAAAACCAATTTTTGGCTTTTTTGAGAGTGACCGTTTTACACAGGTTTTACTGTAAGAACATGTAAAAATTTATGTGATAATTCTGCTTAGTTGTTACACTTGCGGAAAATTAACAAAATATGGAACCTGCGAAAATATGAAAAATTGCACAGGCTTCATATTTGTACACGTACAATGTAACACGCAGCTGTATATATCATGAGGCACCGTGGAGAAATGCCAGAGCATACAGTAACTAACTGGGTATGTTTATATAATTAACTTTATGTGAGCTGCTTGCTTTGTAAATATATATGAATGGAATGTTCCTAGTAATTTTTTCACTAAGTAACAATTATTCTTGAAGACTCCTGTGATGAAATATTGCGATATATGACCGATTTATGCTATTCCACTTACGATGATGCCTGACTTAGGCCTCAAAATAAGAAATACTTTCCTTATTTCTCAACCAAAACATATCTTGAACCGTCCGATTGAGATTGTTCTTTTGAGCACCCAATCCGCATGTTACAACTAAGGCAAAATAAAAATTAAGTGTGTTAAGGGTAACGGGTCTGAAAATTTTAGGCAGGGTAGGCACATATATATTTTTTCTAATATTTTTCTGGAAAAATATATAATTTTATGCATTTTGAAAGGCATTTCGCCTTACAAAACGCATAAAATTATATTTTGTCCAGGAAGCCTGAAAAAAACAACACTAGGTTTCACCAGTTAATTTAGGTAGGGTCAGGTTACCCTAAGCACCAGTATTTTTTTATTTGGCCTTATTAAAATTGTTTGTTAGAAAAAAACTTTTTTTGGCTTTTCCATGGGTCTGATTTTTAAGTCTTCAAGAATTGTTACTTAGTGAAATATATATACATTCAGGTTTTAAGCCAATACAGGGCAATTATACAAAATCACTGCTAAGAATAGTCGCTTTAAACTAAACTGAAGCCTCATTAAACTTGTCAAATAGTTGTAGATGACTTTTAACATTGTGATATGAAAAGATTGGATTAAACGTTTAAGTAGTGATTTCGGCATTGCAATTTATATATTTACCTAAAAATAGAAGTCTACTTTCAGTTTCTACGACTTTTTTCTGAGAAGTAAAGTGCATGGTTCAGTTTGTATCTCTAGATAATGCATTAATTTTCTGTGACTTATGTCATCCAAAATGAGTTTGTATGGACAGTCTGGTAATTAACCAATGTGAATTTTCATATTTGAGCTGGTACTCTAATATGCAAATTTCTGGTTGAATGGAGAAACTGAAAGTGATAACATACGGCTTGCAGCGGAAAAGTCATACACTGCAGATAAATATCTAAATTTGTATCTCGTATTAAACTTGTATGGATTCTATTTATTGACAAACCGCACATACATGTACGAGGATCCGACGCCGCAGAATGCAGTGTCTGTTTTCCTCTTATTTCAATTTTGATTTTTTTAAATCCATGTCTGAAATAGTTGAGATCGACACAACTAAATAAAAAAATTCTAAACGGACTCGTCCAATTGATAACAATAAGGAAGTTTTAAATGATAATTGACAGAAGTGAAACGACTTAACTCTTACTAATTCTACTTTAAAGCTGACGATGTGTTTCCTCTGCTCTCTTGAAGTCCTATGCCATTACAATGTTGTTATGTTGTTGTTGATTCATTGTTTAGTGTTTTCCCCGTCAGGGTCATAGAAAAATTGTCTGCACCCTTTCTTCTAAGCCAATGGTCAGATCGTAGTTGCCCGAACAATCACATATACATCATTAGGGGAACCTTAAGAGGTTATTAGATTTTGATTATCTTAACCTGAAGAAAAGCCTTGATTGCACTCTATATTCTGATCCAATGGCCAGATTTTGACCAAACAGGCACAGATACATTGTTGGGAATGATTATATTTTAACGACCTTATCCTAATTTTCAAGGTCACAGATTTTGTTGACCTTGATCGTATTTTCATCAGGTTTATATAGCTGTATAAACATGGTAAAGTAGGAGGGGATAATGTTTTCTTCTGAAAACTCCATCTAGTTATTTTGAATCTGTACTTATCCGTGACTTATGACAATACAGTGCATAGAAAAATCACAAAAACATTTACATCTGGTGTGTGACAACTCGCGCACAAAACGACTGAAAAGGCAATCATTTAAGTAAATACCTGATACTAAATGCCCATAAAACCAGGCTTAATGGGATGGGGCGTGGTTGCAAATAACTGGTGCATAATTATAATCGCCTAGTCTCCTATTTTGAACAGCTCAGGATCCAAGATCTGACGCCGCTTAACACGGGTTGGTGATCAGGCTCTTGAAAAAATAAACGCGTCGTCTGATTGGATAGCGCCAAAATTTTGCGATAGTATATCAGCATATATACTGTCGGAAACAGTTTGACGTTATTGATTACGTCACATTTCGTTGGATGAGTGCGGCTTTATGCGGCTTGCAACGCTTCAATTCGAAAAGAAACTGCAGAAGTCCATAAGAATTCGCTCGCGCGTCGCCGTAAAGCTAAATTTCCGACCGTATATCCGACTATAATTGTTATAGATCTACCTCCCCAAATGAAAATTTTGAATACAGTTATCACTTTAATTTACCTGGCATCCCTAAAATCCTAAACGGACTGACAATTAGAAAGTCCTTTAGGTGTTAACTCCTATGAAAAAAAGTTTCTGGGCAGTTTTCCAATATGGTCGACGGCGGCCATCTTGGATTTTAAGCTACAACTTGTATCTTTGGATATTTCTTTTTCTATGGTCCTGATGAGCTTCTATACCAAAGGGGACCTTTGCATCATGATTTGAAGTGAAAAGTCACTTAGCATCTCTACTATTAATTTTGGATACTGGTAAACATGTTCTTCGGCTAACAGTTAGAACCTTGATGAAATGCATCATTTCACCAGGGTCTGCACTGTTTGTTAAGATAAAGCAATCTTTAAAAAAGACAGTTCCATGCATCAAGTAAAGAGACTTTACTCTACATCCACTTATGCTATTTCAAAGCTAACGATGCTCTCCCTCTGCTGTCGTGTGCTAGAAAAGATTGGCTCCTGATCAAGAGAAACAATCCTTGAATTGTATATATTTTCATTCAGGCCTTGTAGAACATACTCAATATCAGCCGCCATTAGATTAAGGAATCAATGAAAAATATTTTTAAGCTTGAGTAATTAATAAGTTTAGCGACGGGAGCCAGCCTAGTTTCCACTAGCCAAGGCTCTGGCGAAAGTTTAAGTATGCGCAGGCTCGTTCTAGTAACAGCAAATGCGATTTCGGTACTTATTGCACAGTGGAACAACGAAGACTCAGGCGAGTCTGTGCAAATGCAAAGACTCGCCAGAGCCTTCTCTGCTCGTGTACATAAGCTATGGATGTAGATGTAAATTACACATTTAGCCCAGCACACAGACCTGTAAATGTAAAAAGGGCATGGTTGGTTCAAAAGGTTGGTGGTGGTTGGCTCAAAAGGTGGGTAAAAGCTCAGTGTTATATTTAAGTTTTTAATTGTTCCCTGATTGGTCAATAAACATACGGGGAAACGAATCATATTTACTAGACGGAAATATATTTGTTGCAATTTTTTGAAATAACAACACACAGCTTTTGTTGATTAAGCTTAGAAAAAAGGACCTTGCATTTTGATTTTTTCAATGAAATGCCCCCCACGCACACACGCACACACACACACACACACACACACACACACACTGACATGTAGGGTGCCTATTTTCAGGGTCAAAAGTGGTAAAACTCGGCGGTCACAAGGGTATCTCATTCTTGTTTATTGATCAAACTTGGTCCAAGCTGTTATTCTATGACAGCCGCAATGTGATTTAAAAGTTGTGATGAGCACAGCTTACTTAATGGCAATAATTGAGGTCTACGGAGCTAGGCCCTAAAGAGGAATCTCCGGTCTGTTTAGTTGGATACATTGGTTGCTATGTTTGTGACCTCTTTTATGTTTTTGATACTTTGTTTAGATTTCAGTAAGTCCTATAATGATTGCAGCTTTAAAAAAATTCACCTTTTTTAAAACAAAAATCATTTATAAAGTTTGCACTTCATATTGGGTTGCAAAGGATGTGAGTTGCACTTTTGCCCTGTGAGGCTATATTTAAAGCATCATTTCATTTATCAAAAACATATCAGTGCATAAGTATTTTTCCATGTTATGCTGAACATTTTTGGAGTTTATATAAGGTCAGTCGACAAGATAATTGCTACAGGGTCTGCTCATACTTGCTATTAAAAATCTTAAATAATCGTCGTCGCCGTTGAACCATTTACAGTAAAACTTGTGTAAAACGGTCACTCAAAAATAGACAAAACAAAGATCTTAATGACAAATGGTTGCTTAATTAAGGTCAAAAGTAGTGACCTGCATCAAGCGATAATTGGTCTTAAAAACCAATTTTCGGTCTTTTTGAGGGTGGTCGTTTTACACAGAAATTACTGTACACAAATAGTTAGGCTTGAAAGCACAGACTACATCTTTACAACAAATGATTAAACATTGAACGGTTTGGAAGAATATCTGTCAACCACCTCTCGCGTGCATTAAAATTAGCTGCATTCCTTCGATAGACACAAACTTTATTGCTTTACGAAGTTTATGGTTGCGATAACCTTGTTTTAACACTAAGAAGTAAAAATTGGTTTCTGTTGTTGAAGTCAACAAGCATAGACACTCATAAAGAATAAAACATAATGTATCACATAGGGACAAAAATATAGTAAACATAAGCAAAACACAAAGAGACAAACATAAAGAATATATAAACAAGCACAAATAAAGCATAGACACACACATTGAAAACATGTTCACCGAAAAGCAAATACATTTATTAGTATTTTGTAAAAAAAAACTCTATGAGGGGTTTGATAAAATACGTCATAGTGTATTTTCCTTTGATGCCGACCAGGTAGCTGATTATGCCATATCGTCAACCTGAGTATTCCATTTTAAAATTCATCATCTAAAGAATGAGTGCTTTATTCCATTAGACACTGGCTGCAGTAATCTAATTGTGGGAGCCACTCTATGTAACAAATGTGTCTAAGACTTGGTCGAAATTCTCAATAATATATAAAGCAATCAAGTACAATCAGCAGTTCTGTTATTTTATTAGATATTCTGTCCAAGGTTCTCCTTAGATATTCTCAGGTTTAGCTGACACGCTAAAATTATTTGCTAATCTCCAAGGTATTACAGAAAATGAGAGTGCCACGTTATTCTCGTTTATTTCGAGGATAAACGGAATAACATCGGCGCTTTATGTAACTGCATCATCGAAAAATAAGCGATAAGAGGAACATTGTGTTCATAATTATTGTTCGTATACGCAAAAATGCATTTGCAAACACATTTGAACCAAAAATATGAGTTATTTTATCCCAGTTTAGAAGGTTTCGTGATGATACGCATACAAAATGTGTTTGGAAAAGCAATTCTAATGCGTCTTAATTTGATTTTGGTACGGATTATATATGATGCCATTATCTGCTCTACGACCCTCTTTAAGGGTTTAGCATCCATTAACGAAAAGTGAAAGTGGTCCTGATTCTTATAAGATTCAACATTGAACTATGCATTATTACCGATCTGGACACAAACAAAGAAGATCATGAGTGTGTAAACAACAATACTGTTTTATGTTCCTCCCATTGTTTGTTGGGGCTCTGTGTTTGGTCTTAGTTTTGTTATGCATTACTTAGTCTCCTTTCTAGTTTTACAATCATCTTGACGATGAAGAGCAAGCTTGTTGCTTTACTTTAATTGTCTTCTTCATGCCATGTAGCTGTTCGTGTTCTGTGTCTTTATTTTTCGCGGTGTCATGGGATGGTCTGCAGTGTGTGATTTTGGCATATCCTGGTTATCCTAACTTACTTTTGCTTATGTTTTTGTATGTTTGTCTGTACTTACTGTATGCTGATACTGTCGTGCCAACCAAGATTGACAGTGACGTAATACTTTGTTTACAATTGCTAAGTAAAACTTCACTTCAGCTAAGGCGAATTTATAGATCATGTGTGTATTAATCCTAACCTGATTATAAGTCCCTGATAAATTAGTAAAGAATACATGAAGTCACTCTTGGCTGGCAGGCCAGTACAATGTTTATGTTTTATATATGTTTATGTATGCTTTCCGAGTGTTAAGTTATAACTTCTGTCTACGCTTCCAGTCTGTTTGTATATGCGTCTGTATGCTAGTATATGCTTTCTGTGTGATTGTTTATGTTTTCTCTATAATTAATGTATGTTTGCTTTTTTGTATGTTTGTCTATTCTTTCTGTCACATTGCTTGATTCTGCTTTCTGTAAGTGTGTCTATTCTTTTGTGCATTTTCTTCTCTTTTCCATATCACTGCCAGAGCTCTCTATGTGTTTGCTCATTGCTAATGTATTTTTCAAACGTTCTTTGCTTTCTGTCGTTGCCAAAAGTGAGTATCACCAGAAAAGTGCAGACTGTAGACCAACCCACGACAACATGAGAAAGAGACACAGAACAATAGCAACCACATGTCATCAAAACACAATTAATGTGAAGCGACCAACTCTCTCTTCCAAGCACGATGATAGCAAAACTAGAAAGGGCACACACTAATTAATGTTTAATTAATGCTTTTGTTCGTACTCTTTTACTTTTATTTTTCAGCTTATTGCTGCTGTATGTTTGTTTATGTTTTTGTCTGTGCTGCTTATGTATTTGGTTGATTGTCTATAATTTCTGTGCGTTAACGTATTGCGTATATATCTATACTAGTATATATGTACTCTGTGTGCTTATGCCTATGCTTTTGCATCGGTTATTGCTGATTTTTTCTCAGTTTCACGTGTGGCGTACTATGTTTTCTGTGGTTCTATTTTTTCTGTGCATTTGCCATTTACTGTCGTGCCAACCAAGAGTGACAGTTACGTAATACTTTGTTTACAATCGCTAAGTAAATCACTAACGTGTACAGTTCACTTGAGCCAACGCGAATCGATAGATCACTTGTGCATTAATCCTATCCTGAGGATAGGATTAATACATACGTGATCTATGGATCATAAGTCCCTGATAAGTTTTTAAACAAAACATGAAGTCACTATCACTATTGGCTGGCAGGACAGTAGCTTACTATCAGAAATAAACAAGGCGAAGAGTAATTCAATCTTTTGAGTTGTTATTGATTTAATATTTCATTTGAGAATAGCGATTCTGTTAGACTGATTCTGATTCATCTTGTTTCAAAGCCAAGAGAAGCGACACTTTGATAAATGATGTATAGTTGATGTATGTAAATCATAAGATATATGTTTCATAGAAATGTATGGTTAACATTAAACAACACATTATACGGCTGCATGTGTATGTGCCAGAAGTCTCGATAAGCGCAGTTAACGAAGTAAGAAAGAGTGCAAAGATCAGAATCGATATAATCAAGCACCTCACCTGACCCAGGATACCAATATGAAAGTGACAACTTCACAAGTTTAATTTAGTAAAGTATCGTTTTATTTATTGTTTAAGAATACAATTCTTGAATTTCAGGGTACAATGCTTCTTAGAACTCTAGAGGCATAAACAGACTGTCTGTAATAGAACCACAAATATCTGACACAACTTTAAGACTTTTTTTAAAATAATTTGAGGTATGTACATTGCAAATATAGGACGCATATCTGAAAATGACAAATGTCTGGCTCTCAGTTTGTTGGCATTTTCTCAGGGTCTGCACTCTTTGCTTAGACAAGAAAGAAATACACTATTTATTTATATAGATGCTCTTACTTACATGAGTGCTCATGTTTTATTGAATTTATTAAACGAGTTGTAAACCACTAGGGGTTTATCGATTTTATTGCATGGCGTTATATCAATCTCAGACGCGACGCCATGTGATAATTTTAATTTATAACCTGTGACCTATTCTGTAAGGACAATAATTTGACAGATATGACAAGACGTGTTTCTCGGAGGAGAAAATACCAACATTGATCGTTTAACTGGGTAACAGCTATAAAGGCGTTCAATCGGAAAAATATCAATACCAAAAGTACATTTACAGTAAATGTTGTAACTTCTCGAATACATCTCACTCTTAGTTCTCAAAAGATGTTGACATAAACTTTGTTATGCAGTATTTAGTGTCCTTTTTAGTTTTGCAATCATCTTGATGAGCAAGAGAGAGCTGGTTGCCTTAGATTGTGACTGTTAGTGTTATGTGGCCCTTCCTGACAGTGTATGATTGTGGTATTTCCTGGTTCTACACACTTACTTTTTGGCTCTGGAACACGATTGTAATGAAAACGTCCAACCAACAAGTATAAGCTTTTCATAAAAGCTTGCCATCTTTCGGCACTTTAGTAAAGAAGGTTGAAAGTATAGTAGCCATTTGAAAGCGTAGATGGCGATGAGCTGGGTGTGTCATTTTAGTTTTGTGATACCTTGATGCAATTTTTATGGAAAGGGCTATATCATGTTACATCCACGAAACGATCGTTGAATTTATGCAATAATCACGATCAAAAATTATTGCCATACATGTAGGTGTTCGACATCTCCCGAGGAACCTGGCAAACTTTAGTGCATTTGATCCATATATTGCCATAGTCTAAAATGCAAAGAAACCGCAGTATTTTATTTGAAAGGGGCACCAAGTATGTTATGTATGCATACATCACTTTGTGGAAGACATGCTATGGGCCTCGACGCGAGAAAACCCTACTTTGTTGCCCTGCGAACAACAAAGGCGTCTAGATCAGTCTGTGCATCCGTGGTAGTCAAACTTGCGACATGCATGTCAATGTTTTAACTAGGCTCTGTAATGAAGCAGACTGGTTTAAGCCATAAGTGGTTGAAAACCGCGTAAACAGGGTTTCTCGCGTCGCGGCCCAAAGATCCGCCATATTGTCTGGAGGCACATAATCTACCAATCGTATCACATTCAATCAGGTTGCATTCAGTTTTTTACGTTTTCTAGGACACGTCGTCGAAACAATGCACTTCCGGTCAGCGAGGGTTGCCACTGTTCGGGAGTTTGTGCCGTATAAGAGTATATTTAAATCAAGAAATTGTGCATTTTCCCACAAAAATGAATCATGACAACTTTTGTTATGAAAAGGAAATTTTTGTGGCAGTTAGGAAAAGATCCTATGATCCTATCCAATATGTTTCTAAATGATGTCTGAATATGTTCTGGGAGTTTAAGTACTTTTTTTTTTACTTTATCATAAAAGTTCGCAGGTACCATTAGAAGACATATACTAGCCAAAAGTTCTAACCTATTAATTTTTTTCACAACGTAGATTGATATGAATCCTCTTTTTGCATCTCGAAATAGCCAGACGTTTCTTGTACCCTTGGCAGTGAAGATATTGACAAAATGTTCAACAGTACATGCAGGATGCCAATTTGAATAGTGGTACCCCCATTTTCGAAATTCGCATTTTGACACAATTTGTGAGTCACGACTTTTTGAAATAACCCCTTTTCACACGCAAAACGTTTTAATTTCAAAAGTCAAACTCCTATTGAACTCTAAAGTGCTGAAATGAACACTCCATCTGCATGAGACTCGTTGCTATTGACCAAAGTGTCAAAAATTACCCCACCATCCAATGCAAATTCTTGTGAATTTTGAAACTTAGGGTACGTGTATTCGGCAAAGCCTCCCGGATACATTTTTATGAATTTTGCTGAGCCGTTTGTTGATATCATTTACTGATAGATTGGCCTATTCGGGAATGCAATTGAAATTGATATAGTGCTTATAGCTTTTCAGAAAAACGGTAAAAACACACGTGGCCGGTTAGAACTTTTTGACTAGTATATTTTTGAAACTAAAAATCGCGACAAGGACATGATTTACCTATAGCAGTACAAATCCCGAATCTATACTTCTCCCACGACCTCTAAGTAATGGCCCTCATTTACCGTTACAGTCACGCCTCAAAGCGTTTTGTGAATGTATATAGTATGATGGACGCATAAGCAATGTGAACATGTTTGCTTCGCCTGCTTATAAATTTGTTTTCATTTTGTTTCATTTGATTCTTTACGTCCACTCAACAATATTTCAGTTATGCGGGACGTGTCTTCCTGGGTTGAACCAGTACTAAGCTAGGATAAATGTGTCTTGCTCAAGGACCACAACGCAGTGACGCCGGTGAGGCTCGAACCCGCGGCCCTTCGGTCTCGAGTCAAGCACTCTACCACTGAGCCACTGCGCTCCCTACTTATAAATTTGTCATCAGCTAACACCGCCAACACAGTCCAATGTCTTAGAGACAGAGCGCTATCATGAGGTTGGAACTGGTAAATAGATCGATAGTAGCTCCGTTAAAAGCAGGTTTAATGCTTATAATCTGGGCCAGGCTGCTCCATAAAGCTTCTTGATACGGCAGTCTTTAGCTGTGACATAGTGTTATTGTCAAGTGTCGTCTGCTGATATCCTTTTCAAACAGTTTCGACCCAGTTCTGGCCCGACGTGTCGTCGGGTCTGATCTGAATCCAAACAGTTTGACACTATGATGATATTGCTGAAAGGTTTTTTTCGAAAATGTTGATTTTGAAAAATTCAGCAGACGACAAAAAAAAGCATGCAAAATAACCCAGAAGGCAAAGTGTTAACTTGCAACAGGACAAATGTCCTCGACATTTTTCTTTAAAACTATAATTTTGACGACGAGTAAGCACGTAACATTTCCCACTGTGCATAGGGTTAAAACCTGCCTTACAGCACGCAAAATTCAGCAGGGCAATGCAACACTTGATAATGCTGTTGATACATGCACGCTGGTAAATAACACTTATAACTCGGACCAGCCTGCGCATCCGAACAGTATTGTTTGAGTTATGGTCGTTTCATCGTGCAGTACCTCTGCATAAGCCTGGTCGCTTGGCCTGACAATCAAATTTAAACCTTTGCATGCTGGGCAGTTCTGCATGCTTTTATCGTCTGCTAGTTTCTGTTTTAAGTTAGCTTTATAGAAAAATCCTAAACTCCAGATCCAGATGAGGTCCGACGGTTTGTCGGGCCTGATATGGGTCCACACTGTTTGCAAAACTTATCATCAGACGACAGCAGAAGTCGTCATTTAAGCGCTGTTGCAGGTTTCCATATTTGATTCTGAACACATATAGCAGACTCTAGAGGGATGCCCTGAATTGTTATCGACAGAGCGAACAAATAATTTGTAGGAGAAAACGTATAAATCAAAGTTATTTTGTTTAGAAAGGAAACAAATTGGCTTCACTTGTATAAAATGGTAACAGTTCTCTGGAAAATTAGGTTTCCTTGACATTTTCAGGAACTGCACTTCCCAAAAGGCACATCTCATTGAAAATATGTCATGCTGGCTTACGTCATAAGAAATAGGAATTACACGCATCCTTGTAAAGTTTCGGAAACAATACATCAGCTCTTTGCCTACTAGTGTCGTCTGCTCATAACCTTTGCGAATAGTTTGGACCCATATCAGGCCCGACAAAATGTCGGGCCTGATCAGGGTCAAAACTGTTTGACACTCTGATGGTATTGCTGAAAGAATTTTTCGAAAATGTTGATTTTGAAAAATTCAGCAGACGACAAAAAAGCATGCAAAATTACCCAGAAGGCAATGAGTGAACTGGCAACAGAACAAATGACGTTGGCAACAAGACAACTGTCCCAGACAAATGGTAATACCTAGCACAGAGTTTGTTTGTTTGTTTTGTTGCTTTACGTCCCAAGTCAACAGCTATGGTCATTGCGGGACGGTCAGTTCACCTAATCACACTTTTTCCTGGGCAGGATTGTACAAGCGGATAACCAGTAATTCGTGCACATACTTTCGCTTGTAACTGACAACACCCTTCTTGAATGAATCAGCGGAAGGGAGGAGAATGACCGTAGAAATTATTTCATGATCAATCTCCACGAAAGTATGGGACCGGGCCGGGATCGAACTCTCGACCCCTGGAATTGCAGTCAGACACGCATCTGTAGCCAGACACGTTACCGACTGCGACAAGCACAGAGTGACCCTTCCACACTTAATGGTTTTTGTCATTTAAGAAATTAGTTCAAATTTTGGAATGTTCATGGAATCACGAATAATAGGGCTTCACGTTAACTTTGCATGAGACCCGAAGTATTCATGATTCCATGAACAGACTAAAAATTGAATGCATTGCTTATATTTACATTTTATTAGGAGAAAATAATAGTTTTGTATTTACTATTACTTTATGTCCTTTCTACTTTTGCAATCATCTCGACGAGGAAGAGAGAGATGGTTGCTTTGCTTTTATTGCCTTTTGGATGTCTTGTTACTGCAAATGTATAGCTCTTCCTCACGGTGCCTTGGGTTGGTCTGCAGTTTGTGATTTCTGTATTTCCTGATCATACTTACTTACTTTTTGTATTTAATATGTAATCGTATTAATGGTTTTGTTGGAGTGTAAACGGAAAGGCGGAACAGCCAGTGTGAACTCGCAAACAAAAGGCTTGTTTTGCACGTGCAACCCAGGTGTGGCTCGCTATCAACTACAACACCAGTGTCACTTCTGGCGAGTGAATTCGATGTACGAAGCGTTTTGCCGAAGCAATATTCTTCGTTCCACCATAGTTTGTTAATTTGGTTGTTTCTCTATGATGATACATTACATTCCCTGCGAGCTAATTATTTTTGTGTTTAAGCAACAATATAATCAAGGGCGACGATTTGTTACTAGTAAAATGCATTTAAGCCCCCCCCCCCCCCAGTGGCTTAGGCTGCTGTCCGCCCGCTCTAAGGTGATGGTTCCGTTGTTGTTGATTTATTGTTTATTGTTGCTCCCATTGTTTGTGGGATTTCAGTGAATCGTGCTCACATTGTTTGTGGGATTTCAGTGAATCGTGCTCACATTGTTTGTGGGGATTCAGTGAATCGTGCTCACATTGTTTGTGGGATTTCATTGAATCGTGCTAACATTGTTTGTGGGGATTCAGTGAATCGTAATCACATTGTTTGTGGGGATTCAGTGAATCGTGCTCACATTGTTTGTGGGGATTCAGTGTATCGTCCTTGTTTTGTAATGCACTATAAAGTGTCCTTTCTAATTTTGCAATCATCTTGTTATAGGCCTTGAGCTGGCTATAGACCCCCCTCCCCCCCCAGGGGGAATTTTGTACACTATGATTTTCTGAAACTACATTATATAAGACACAAAATAAAAGATGTTAGCCCTCTGAGAGTGGCAGCGTTAACGTGTAACAGCACGTTATATACGTTACCCCCCAAAATAGCATTAAACGTCCCTGATAATGTCTCAACCATGACATGTTCGTACATATTTGCATGCTGACACAGGTTTATGAACTTCTTATAACACAGTTACATATTTTTAGTATTAATTTTATAAATGTCTTCAGTAATTACCGTTGTATACGTTACTTAGTATTTCCTGCGTTATATCCGAGTATCAGTATGGTATTTATTGACTATACGTGTATTACATCTGTCACAGAGTATTGTACCTCTATAAGGCTGCTACTTAAATGATTTAAAGTTCTTTATAATGGTCGCTTACACTATTTTTCAGGTCCATGTTATGTATGTTACCTCCGAAACAGTATTAAACATTTAAATTAATGTCTCTAACAAGCGCTGTTTATACTTATTTGCATGCTTGCACAGGTTTATGTACTTCTTTTAACAAGGTAGACCTATTTTAAGTATTCCTTTAATAAATGCCTTGAGCTTTAACTGTTATGTGTGTTACCAAATGATACATAAGTTATTCTGAGTATCTGTATAGAAGTTATTGACCATACATGTGTAAAGTCTGTCAGATAATTTAGAATCTATCAACCTTAGCTGTTTGCTCATATAAACAGTACAGATACCATGCATTCAATTCGGAAGTTCTGAAAGACAGTCACTGTGAAACAGCTCAGTTCTGGCCAAGGTATATGGATATGATTCAGATGGTGTTGACACTGATTAGGGCTACAAGGAAAACAACTTTGAATTGCATGTAATCTCTATCTGTATGCCTTGTTCCCAATGCTCATTGCAAACGATCATAACAACTACGCACAATATTTACCTATGTAACTGATTACAATCATAAATTTGATACACATCGCAGATGCAAAGAACTACTCAAACAAAATGGGTTAAGTGTGTCACAACCATTGGTTCTTTGCTTGAGAAATGCTTTTGACATAACTATCAGGCAAACAATAAAGAGGTATTATAGGCTTCAGCAACTTGAACTACGCTTCGCACTACAGATGGAATTGTGTATTACTCATCACATCAGAGCTCAATATATTGAAACAACTCTTCAATGCACTGAAATGAAATATTCAATCTGCTCAGATGCAAAGTAGAATGAGTACTAGAGGCAGTTTCAGGCTTCACCAATCCTTTTAGTTCTAGTTTTGAAGACAATGAACTGTACTTTTTGTCTTTCAGTGTGCCTGCTAAGCCGGGCAAAGCTTAGGATCTTATTGAGGCTGATGACATTGGCAGGGAGGCTGTTGCAGACTCCATTGACTCACTTTTAGTTTAAAAAATCTGTCTTTCACATCCCCCATTAAATGCTACAAGCTAATAAAGTTTTATGCTTGCGAGGTCAAGCAAGAAGAAATTGCCCAATTTACAAAACGTAAACAGCCAGATGAGAGCTTAAAGGAGCGTCTTTGGTCAGCATGGCCTTATTTCTATTGGACATAATGTTGAGCTTGAGTTGACACTGCTATTCCTTCTGGGACCTGTACCATGGTCATTGTCAACTTCTGATAGAATTTCCACCAAAACTGACAAGTCCAAACTTCAGCATGGCTTGCAATCACACATTGAACTAACACTATATTGGCCATGTAGTGCTGCACATATCCTTGATGTTAATGCCGTAACTACAGAGCATAAAAGCTTTTCCCATCACCATGGATCTGATGGCACCAGTATTCAACCAGGCACTAAAGGCAGGGCATGTTGGTTTGTCACTGATACATATATACAATGTATAAGCAGCAGTCTATAAAGTCTTACAAACATTCTCGTAGAGGATAACCTGGGTGTTTTGTTCAACAATGGTGTATGCAACAAAAGGTGCACCTTCTGAATGTCAACAGCATTGGCCAGAATTTGGGGGAAGAGATCTACAGTAATACACTGTTTAACAGATTGTGACACTACCAATGTGCCGATGTGTTAGTACCAAGGAAAGGTTATTCCTATGAAACTGATAGAGAACCCCTCCCCCACTAGTTCATCAACATTCTAAGAAGGGTAGGAAAACAAATAAAGAATTGCTTTAGGCACTCATCAGTGATATGAAGCCCTAACATGTGCTTTTTATGTAATTGTGAATAAGCTGCAGTACAACATGTTTCTGAAAAAAGTACCTAAGTCATACACATATACTGACTATTTCAAATGGCATGAACATGAGCTTACCTCCACCCTGCTTTTCTGTCCTTAAGATGTACATACAAAGATTGAACTAACAAGTCTTTCCCATGAAAACAAGTGAGGCTTTCCAGATATGGACAAAATGTGTGGAAAATAAATGGGAAGGAAATTGAGTACCTCTGGGTGAAAGAAATTTTGATTGTACCCTAACAAAAGAGCCACAGAATTATATTTCACATTTTGTGTGATATGGGGTTACCATGTTCAAAACTCAACAACTCAAACCTTATAAAAGATAGAAACATAATATTTGCAGTTTCCAAAAGGTACATAAACATTCTTCAATACAAAATGAGTTAGTAAGCACATTAAAATTAAAAATATCAAACTATATCAGTTTCATAAATCATTTATATAGGAATAATGAAAAAAGTAACATACGTTACACTTTGGGGTGCATATTTGTTTTCAAAGGTCCATATCTGTGATGCAAAAATAGCTTACTTCCATGATATAGCCAATTTGGAAATCTTACCTTATGGTTTGCGCTTTTCAGAAGTCATTTACTAAAATTATCAAAGATGTTGATGGGTAATATATGTAATTGGCTGTTACAGGGTAATGGTGCCATTGCCAGAGTGCTAGCATATTGCAAAATCCTTTTAAGATAAATCTGATAGAGGAGTAATTCTTTAGTACCCTTGCATAAAATATGAAGATTTGCTCTAGAACTTCTACCTGATGGGTTTTCTTTGATCTTTTAAGTTGTTACTCGCACATTGCACTGAATGTTACAAACTTTCCATGAGTATTATGTCAACTATATTTGATGTCTCTATAAAAGAAAAGAGGGTTTATGTAGTTTATGTTTTGAGTTACTTCCTCAGCAAAAGAGCCAGAGTAAAAAGAAGTACATGGACCTGTGCCAGCATGCAAATAAGTACAAGCAGGTCGTGTTGGAGACCATATCTTGAATGTTTAACGGTAATCAGAGAGTAACGTATGTAACCTGGGCTGTAAGACACCAAAATAAGGAACTTTAATTCATTTGAATAGCAGCCTTATAGATTTACTATATTCACTGACGGATGTAATACATGTATAGTCAATAACTGTCATACTGATACTTGAAAATAACATATGAAACACTAAGTAACATATACAACAGCAAAAACTCAAGACATTTATAAAATAAATGCTAGAATTATGTAACTGTGCTATAAGAAGTTCTCAAACCTGTGCCAGACTTAAAAAAAGTGTGAATGTGTCAGGTTGGAGACATTATCAGGAAATTTTTAATGTTATTTTGCGGGTAACATACGTAACATGTTGTTACCCGCTAACGCTGCCACTCTTAGAGGGCTAACATATTTCATTTTGTGGCTTATATAATGTATTATCTGAAAATCATAGTGTACGAAATTCCCCCTGGGGGGAAGTGGGGTCTATAGCCAGGGCGAGGCCTGGAGAACTACATTTTACATTTTTCTGTGATATGGGGGTACCATGTTCATCATCTAATAACTCAAAAGGTATATAAGATAGAAACGTAATGCTTGCAGTTTTGAAAAGGTAAATAAAAATTCTTTAATGTAATACTAAATTAATGAACATAAAATGGTTTCAGTAAAATTTAAGGCAAACTATATTAGATGCATTTATCATTTAAAAGGGGGTTCAATGAAAAAATGTAACATACACTACATCGGGGTTGACTATATTTGTTTTCAAATGTCATTATATGTGGCCCAGTAATAGCTTATTTAGAAAATATAACCAATTTGGAAAATTTACCTTATCTTTTGCACTTTTCTGAAGTCTTAAAAAGAATTTTAATACTCAAATATTTCGTAGGGTAACGTATGTAACAGGCTGTTACAGCTTAACGCTGCCATTGTCAGAGGGCTAACATGTTGCAAAATCCTTGCAAGACATTGGGCTTCAAGAAAAATATGGTCTACAAAATTCCCCCTGGGGGGGGAGGTAAACCATATCCAGCCAGTGGCCTATTAAGGATGAGAGCGCTGATTACTTTTATTTATTTGTCTTCCTGCTGTTTGTGACTGTTAGTGCTCCTCGGCTCTTCCTCATGGTGGCGTCGGTTGTTCTGCAGTGTATGATTGTGGAATTTTCATCATACTCGCTTACTTTTTAACATTTATGCAACTGATTAGCATAACACAGCGCGCACCATGATATACATATACGCACAACTAACAAGTATAGAAATGCTCAATATAACAATTATATAACCGATATGTATAACAATGACTACATATGTAGCTTACTATTTAATCACAAAGTTACCTTAAAACTTGTTCTTCAGAACTCTCTCATCCTCTTTCTAAATTATTTAACTTATCTTCATCATTGAGCAAAGTACCTAAGGCATGGAAAGAAGCTAATGTTACGCCAGTTTTTAAAAAAGATGATCCTACGGACTGTAAAAATTACAGACCTATATCATTACTTAGTACATTGGGAAAAGTTATGGAAAAAATAGTTCATAAACACGTCTTTAACTTCTTTAGTGCCAACAATGTTATAACGTCCTTGCAATCAGGCTTTGTCCCTGGCGATTCCACCACCAATCAACTAGTTGATATCTACAATACATTCTCAAAGGCATTGGATGATGGCTTAGAAGTAAAGGCAGTTTTTTATGACATAAGCAAAGCATTCGACCGTGTTTGGCACAAGGGATTATTATTAAAACTTAAATCTGTAGGCCTTAGTGGCTCCCTGTTAGGATGGTTTCAAAACTACTTGAGCGATCGCAAACAAAGGGTTGTCTTACCAGGGGGGTCCTCCACCTGGGTAAGCATAAATGCGGGTGTACCCCAAGGCTCTATTTTAGGACCACTTTTATTCCTTATTTATATCAATGATATTGTAAAAGATATCAACTCAAATATTCGTCTTTTTGCAGATGATACTAGCCTTTATATTATAGTTGACTCCCCAGAAGAAGCATCACAAACCATTAATCAGGATTTAGTAAGAATATCTGCATGGGCTGAGAAATGGCTAGTATCTTTTAATCCAAATAAGACTGAATACATACTACTGTCTCGTAAATTAAATAAACCTGTTCACCCACCTGTAATTATGAATAATCAAGAAATCACAGAAGTCGAAAGTCACAAACATCTAGGAGTAACATTTGAAAGTAGTGGTACTTGGCACAAGCACATACAATTAATAACTACAAAAGCATGGCAGCGAATTCACATTATGCGTAAACTCAAATTTCGTTTAGACAGAAAAGCACTAGAAACTATATATATGGCATTTATTAGGCCAATCTTAGAATATGCTGACGTTGTCTGGTGCAATATTACTAAGTATGAGGAAGACGAACTTGAGAAGATACAGCTTGAAGCTGCCAGGATAGTGACTGGAACAACCAAATTAGTATCCATTGAGAATCTATATAAAGAAACTGGCTGGGAGACTCTTAGCTCAAGACGAAGGCAACATAAATTGACTCTGTACTATAAAATGACCAACTACTTAACTCCAGCATATCTCAGTTCATTGCTTCCTCCCCTTGTAGGTGCCATGTCCAGGTATCCACTAAGAAACAGCAAACAATATCAAACAATTGACGCTAAATCCCAACTGTACTATAATTCATTTCTCCCCTCAACCATACGTGAGTGGAATACTCTAGATAACACAGTTCAGTCTTGTCCATCAGTTTCGTCTTTCAAAAAGAAGATGTCAACGCGACAACCTGTTCCAAATTATTATTATCTTACTGGCAGCAGAACGAACAGATACTTCATGCTAGAATTAGGACAAATTGTAGCAGTTTGCATGACACCTTATTCAGTAAAAAACATCATACAAGACAAGTTCTGTACATGTGGCGAAATTGAAGACGTCCTGCATTTCCTCTTCTCTTGTGCAAGGTTCACTGCCCAGCGTTAAATTATGCTAGAAAAGGTTCAAAGACACTGTGTCCCAACTCTTAACGTGCTGTTGTACGGTGAACGAAGCTTAAACAGCAATACCAATTGTATTATCTTCAAAGCTGTTCAGGAGTTTATCACCCATTCAAAACAATTTGAGAACTAACTACCAATATAATGGCACTTTTTCTTATCCAATAAGGTCGATACCGTGGAAACCTCTCTCTTTCTCTATCTTATCTGCTAGATCACACACACACACACACACACACACACACACACACACACACACACACACACACACACACACACACACACACACACACACACACACACACACGCACACACACTTCTTATTATCATTTACTATCTGCATAAAATGTAATCACATATAATTCAATTGGAAACATCATCAAGAAATCAACTGCTAATCAAATTATGTTATTTAGATGATTCCTTTAGGGAAGCAGATACAAACAAGTCTTAGACTTATTTCTGTATCCCTTTCAAATGTATTGTATTGTATATATGATGTATCTGTTGTATCTCGATGTACTTTATATTTGAATAAAATATTGTTTACACTAATGTGCAGCTCAAGAAAGCCTGCAAACAAAACAATACTAGTTTAACAAATAGGCAAGCGCTTGGTATAATTATTTTCATCATAATACAGTATGCAACCAACAAGCATAGCTTGCTCAATGCGCAGCATAATAATACGTAACCCATATGTATATTAAATAGAGGATCTTACATGAGTGCTCATGTTTTTATTGAATTTATTAAACGAGTTGGGAAAAAGAGATAAAATGCGAGGCTTGCCGAGTATTTTATCTCTTTTTCGCAACGAGTTAAATAAATTCAATAATACAAGAGCACGAATGTTAGATTCTATTTATCATATGATAAAATCTCATTTCTGCCGTAAAAACGTTATAATTTTATCATTATGTACGCAACGTTGTTATGGACGTCATAACGTTTCCCGAAAATCGATAAACCACTAGTGGTTTACAAATTTTATTGCATGGCGTTATTTCACTCCCAGACGCGACGTCATATGATAATGAACAGTTTAATATTGTATGCAACTAATTAACATGGACAGGTATATTTTATTAAAACTGGCAAACAAAACTATACCCAGTTTGACACATACACAACCGATCACCATGACAATGCAAGGTCCAAAGTCCTGTTACTGTAACCGATATGCATGACCATGTACCGTTTCACAAATATGCAACCAATAAGCACTGCGTTGCAGAGCACATAATGTACAAAAACAAAATTACTACGAAATGACACTGCACAGGATAACGTAAATGCAACTGGTAAGGATATGCTCAGAGCATGCCTAAACGCAGCAAAATGTATTATCAAGTCAATCTAGCAATAAATATTCCTAACATAACCGAAAAATACACAACTCATACTTTTTCACTTGTCATCATTGAGTATCTGTAATGCTTATTTGAATATAGGTCACGTTTTTGGGAGGTTTTTTGATTGGTCGGATAATTTCTTGTCGGAAGTGCTCAGAGCTAATCAGAAAGTGTAGGGAAAACTCGGTATGAAATTGGCTATACATGTATATGCAACAGATAAGCATATCAATGCACATCATCCTAAATATGAGAGACAGTTGTAAGACTAGAAATAACAATGAATATCAATGCATTAATGTGACCGATATGTGCAACTTTTCCAGCGAAGAGGTTAATATAATCAATTTCACTGAGTGAAAGCAAATCAACAAAATTGAACGTTGTGATTTGGTTCAGCAACTCCTAGATCTAACAGATGATAATGACTATCAGGTCGCTCATAGAGCCGATAATAGATTGCATGTCAATGTCACATCCTAGGAACCTGTTCTATATGATGTCAGTATACAGGTTTGCCTCAGCCCTCCATCCTGCCACCATTTTCAACAGGATTTTTTATTCGTGGATTTTTTTAATGTGCGTGCAAATAGAAGACTCGCATTAGCCTGCGCAATTGCGCAGGCTAATGCGAGTCTTCTGCTTGCCAATATTTCAAAAGGTACATTTTCTTGCGCTAACGAGCTTATCTTTTTGCGGTTCAATATATTTAATTCCATGACACAAATTGGAAAACATCATAAATATATAGCCACCTTTGGAATGGCTTGTTTTGCTTGTTTGAAACCACTTTGGCTTTTGTCCGATCTATTGCATGGACGAATGCATAGTGTGCAAAATGCATCATGCTTTATGACACATAGATGTCGGGACTCGATTGCTACTTATAGTTGTGCAGGGGAAACCTTTCTGCCTGACGCAACTTTTCTCATTAGATGACTTCATTAATGATTCAAGGGATAGAACATTAAGCGTGTTTCAGCTTGTGTCATTTATAGCTCGATGATGACCCAGGTAGCAAGGCAGAGTACCATAGTTATTGTTATTATTAAACCGTAGCAAGGCAGGGTACCATAGTTACTGTCATTATTAAACCGTAACACTGACTCCACTGGTACATGCAGCTTTTCCCCACTATGAACTACAGCATCGACTGAACTGTCATTCACACCATCATCTGCACTGTAATCTGCAACACTTTGGTCACATACTGTCTTCTAAAGCACACTCTACATTATTGTCTGCTGAACCATTTCTCTTACCGCACATATCTGACTATATAATGCGATACCATTGCACAAGTCGTCCGTAGTGCTATGCAGTGATTTTATTTGGGATTATAGTAAGGTACCTTTTCCTTCACGTTTTGGAAAATAATTGCAAAAATACATGAAATTGGGAAATAAACGCCACTTTTGGATTGGGAATGACTCCCATATATTGATCCACATCTGAATTAAGGGTGAGGTTGGCGCCATGAAACCGGTTTAAGCCCTCCAGTAAAATATTTTACTGACCGTTCCAAGGCGGTACTTCTTTTGTGGATCTTTAATGTTGTTTCTGTCTTGTGTTTGCTATGCCTTTGTGCGCGTCTGTTTATATGTGCCTTGTGGCCACCTACTGGGAAAGGGCTGACCTCCTGGCTCTCGTTTGTGGTGTCTAACTGTGAGTTTGTTATTTTCCCATTGGTATCCTGTGTCAGGTGTGGTACTTGATTGTATCCATTTCTGATCTTTGCACCCTTACTTACTTAAAATTAGCCAAATAAAATCACTGCAATGTATACTTTTATCTATAGTACCAGCTCCAGTTTGTCTGCAGTGCCCTCTTCATTGCTACCCATGCTTACAATAACGTTGTCGTCTGCACCAATATCTCCACTACCATCTGCATCACTAGTTGCATTGTCGTCTGCAGTACTAATCACACTGTCGTCTGCAGTCCTGATCACACTGTCGTCTGCAGCACCAGCTCTAGTTTTGTCTGTAACACCCTCTTCATTGCTATTCGTGCCAACAATTCAATTGTCGTCTGCACCAATATCTCCACTACCATCTGTATCACCAGTTTCACTGTCGTCTGCAATACTTATCACACTGTCGTCTGCAGCACCAGCTTCAGTTTTTCTGTAGTGCACTCTTCATTGCTATCCATGCCAACAATTCCATTGCCGTCTGCACCAATATCTTCACTACCATCTGCATCACTAGTTTTATTGTCGTCTGCAGTACTAATCACACACAGGAGCTTGTCACAAACCCTTAGAATAGAAAAAGTAGGCCTATATTTACTTTTAAAGAGAAGACTGTAGAAATCAGGAAAAAGCGATTGAACTGTGTTTTTAACAGTCTCCAGAGGAAAGTGCAAACGAACGAGTTTCAAGCAGACGCTAAAATCAGAGCTGTTCTTGATTATTTCATGGGACTTATTCAACGTAGGAACAAACGGTTGGTATCGTTAGACAGGCTAGTTTCTCTTGAACCCGGGGCACTATAGTTTTGCTTAAAAAGTTAAGTTTTCGGGCTGTTTTGACGAGTCAAACAGGGTACCCTAACAACTTGAGTTACAGTCCTTGTCTATGTTTACAGATACACACGCCTACTTTTTCATGAAAAAAGTTTGTGACAAGTTCCTGTGTAATCACACTGTCGTCTGCAGCACCATCTCCAGTGTCGCCTGTAGTGCTCTCTTCATTGCTATGTCGTCTGCACCAATATCTCCACTACCATCTGCATCACTAGTTTCATTGTCGTCTGCAGTACCATCTCCAGTGTCGTATGTAGCTATATCTCAACTGTGAAGTACAGCATTAAATACATTGTCATTTTCAGAGTTAATCCTACCATAATCTGTAGCATCATCCCCACTGTCGCATATAGTTTATTGCTATCCACAGCTGCAACGCCATTATCGTATGCAACGACATCTCGACTACCATATATGTTACACTAATTGTACTAGCCCAACTGTCATCTGCAATGCCAGGGGCGCAGGTTATCTAAATTCAATGTACGCAATTGTGGGAATCTAGTTAATGCATTAATGAAAAAAATCTAAATATGGAGCATTTACAAATAGCGTAGAACCAGATGAGACGTCGCATAATGCGACGTCTCATCAGGGTCTATGCTATTTGCCATGTTACGTTGGACAATATTAAATCCTATGTGAATCAATACCTTCTTTACTTTTTAAATGTGTGCTAAACCCTTAAAGGGGGTCTTAGAGCAGATAATGCCATCATATACTGAACTACTAAAGAAACCTGGCACTTTTTACTTGCTTCAAACTCGTACATAACAAATTATAGACCTAAGCCTTTATACTTATTTTAATAACAAGACATTATAAAGTATTCTTCGAAAAAATATATTTAAAAACTATAGAACATGACGTCACGACGTCAAAATACCGTTTTTATCACTTTTGCCTCGCTAGTGTATGTCTAGATATTTTTTTGAATTTTTTTTTCATGTATGCTAGGCCAATACCAGTACAGACAAAAGTGCATTTTAAAAATTTTCAATTTCTTGCTGTGACGTATGATATGGAGGTTTTAATTTGTGCGTTTGACGTTATTTAAACGGAATTGTTTTTCCTTTGTTTAAGCAATTTTAGAAACTAAAATGACTTGGAGTCAACCAATCATTATAAGAGAATGCATTTCCAAAAATCAGAACTTGTGTTTCGCGTCACGTTAAAAGGTAAAAGCGGAATAAACCGAATTTAACGTCAATTAAGAAACATCGTAATCTATGGATAGTAACAGTTTTTTCTTTGTCAACGTTTGTCGCTGTTTAGGGTGTGCTATCTATCTTGTTATAGTGCCAATTGGCTACACTTAACTTTAATCGTGTATTAATTTCAAGCTTTGCAGTATACACATATCAGCATGTAATTTTAACGCTTGACGTCGCTAAATGGACGTAGGCAGCAACTACGGAGTTCAAAAACACTGAAAAATTGTCAAAATGCATGCCAAACATCATACAAAATGAAAAAAAGTTGATAAAGTGGCAGTGCTTTTAAAAAGCCCATAAAACGCTGATAACGTAAACTTGACGTTAAGAAACTGAAAATAGGCTTTTGGGTTGAACAATGCACGCATGTTTTATTTCAATGCCCAGAATGTGACAATGAAATAACAAAGAATCACACTAAAGCGGTTTCTAGTGAATTTTGCGTGATTTCTTTGTTCTTGTGAAAATTGATTTTCGGGGTTACGTGACGTTTTGATAGCTGACGTCTGTAATATGCTCATATTTTCAAATAATCTCAATTCATCTTAGTCTACCTTTGTTCAACTTTACGCATTGGAAAGATAAGTGTACATCGTATTCATTTACTACCAAAAATCGACACACAGTATGTATCAGGTTTCTTTAGTAGTTAAGTATATATAACTCCTTCCAAAATTTGAATTAGACACTTTAGGACTGCTTTTCCACACACATTATGTATAGGTATCAGAACTGAGATAGACTAATCCTATATTGCTGGTGCAAATGTACGCAAATGCGTTTTTGCGTACTGGTAGCTACACCCATGACTGCCATCTCAAGCGCTTCTACAGCAATACTTTAACTGTCGTCCGCAGCAATTATCCCATCGCCATAGATCTATAACTACTGACCTCACAGTTTTTCCTGATTATTTTTTGCTGTACCAATCTTGGGCTATTACTCACACTAGTGTAGCCTGCAGTGTCATCTTCAGTGTCATCTGCAGAACTAACTTTGAGTTCGTCTGCAGCACAAGCTACATTGTCGTCTACAGCACTACGTACAGTAAAACATGTATAAAACGGCCACTCAAAAATAGACAAAACAAAGATCTTAATGACAACTGGTAGCTTAATGGAGGTCGAAAGTATGACAGAATGCTTCCTTTGCTTTTGACCTGCTTTCAGCGACAATCGGTCTTGAAAACCATGTTTTGGTATTTTTTAAAAGTGGCCGTTTTACACAGGTTGTACTGTATACTACATACCCCTTTGTCGTCTGCAGCTTTTCGTTCACTGTCATATGCCTGAAAAAACATTAGTAAGTGTGACCAGAAAATGATCAAATCACAGACCACAGACCAACTCACATCACTGTGAGGAAGAGACACAGGAATCAGACAGCCACATGACAGTGTAAATAACACAATTAAAGTACAGTAAAGAACTGCATAAAAGCAAGGACTCAACACAAAACTCCTACACACAAAGGGAGCAACAACAAACGATGAATCAACACCAATAGAATCACTGCCTTAAACCGATAGCAGCCGAGGTCGCTGGTGGGGGAGGGTTTGCGCCGTGAAACTGCTTTAAGCCCCCAGTGAAATATTTTAGTGACCGTTCCATGGCGATGCTTCTTTTATAGATTATTTTGTGCTATTTATGTCTTGCGTTTGTCATGCTTTCGGGTCTGTTCACTGCTGCCTTGTGGTCACCTGCGAGGAAAGGGCCGACCTTTTGGCTCTTGTTTGTGATGTTTAATTGTGTTATTGTCGCTTTCCCATGTGGTATCCTGGCTCAGGTGTGGTACTTGATTGTATCGATTCCTGATCTTTGCCACCTCTCTTGCTTTCAAAATATTTTGCTAGCGCGTATCAAGACAGTTTTGTCAGAGGGTGTCTAACTTTGACGTTTCTTTTTTATTTTATTTTCTTTAGTTGGTGAGAGGTAGAGGTGGATCCTAAAACCACTAACAGCGGGCCATCATCGGCCCGCCAGCGAAACGCCATTGGTGATGTCCCAACATTGATTGCTTGCTTGGTAGCTTTGTAATTTTCCAGGGGATCTGGACAAGTATTGCTTAGAAACCCTATAGATTTGTGATTATTCATGGGGTATCCCTTCATGAAAGTGGATTCAGATTCAAAACCAATTGAATGTAGTTTTCGGCCCTAATAGAATTTCGATTGTGTCACTTTTCAGTCGTCTGCAGCACTTGCCCAGTTTCATCTGCAACATAGTTCTAATGTCGCCTGTAGCACTGTCACCCCTCTCTTCTGAATCCTCTCTATCATTTTCGAAACTGAGTCTACCATTATCAATTGCAAAATACCGCAGTCCTCTCTGCAGCATCAAATTTCAGATGGTTACTGTTCCAAGAAGGTACTTTATAATTGTAATTTTCCTCAAAATTGCGTGCATTGGATTTTAGACAAGCTACGCCCCTGGCATTGCAGATGACAGTTGGGTTAGTACAGTCCACTGTTGTTTGCTGCATTATCTCCAATATCGAATTGTCATTTTTCGTCTGCAGTAATTTCATTTTTCCCAAAAATCCTATTGTTCAGGGACAAACCGTTTTGCTAATGTTCTGCGTCCAAGCTGTTGGCAAAGGTTATTGACAAGCGACAAACGTCGTCTATTTGCGGAGAAATACTCAATGTTTGGATTTGATATTAATGCCGAGAGTGAATATAATAGCAATACTATACACACTTTATAAGATTTTTCATTAAACTGAAAGTGTTTCTTAATTTCTTTAATCAGAATAGAAGATAGAAAATGCACTTTATGTGATAAGAATGTTATAGATGATGAATTGCATTATCGCTTTGCATGTGATCTGCTTATTACGCAGAGAAAGAGTTAGTAAAGTGTCAAAATTCCAAATACTGTTAAAAATTAAAGATGATCATTTTTTCTTTACAAACCATAATCCTATTTCTTGTCACTTAATCTTTAAAGCGCCAATTTTAGCAAACGCATACAATACGCATACATGTGTATCATATTTCAATTTCAGGGTCAAATATTTGCCATGAATCGACTCTTAGGAATTCTTAATGTTGCTTAATAAATCAGAATTTGTTGCAAAATATTGTCCACATCGAATATGTCTTTCATGAATACCATTATAGTGTCAATCAGTTTTGGATACGGATCAGGCCTGATGCTTGTCTGGCCTGATCAAGTGTCAGGCCTGATCTAGGTCCAAGCTGTCTGCAAAAAGTATCAGCTGACGACTCCAGCAGGCAAAGAATTTACTTACACATACTTTTGATTACCTCCTTTGGTTTAAAGTTACACAATATGGCCTACTCGTAAAGGTAGCGTTGACCGTGAAGCGTAGTAGAAAACCTTCAATTTGACAATCTCTTCCATCCAATTCTAGACCTCCTCTTAACACATAAATGTAGCGTAAACCTTCAAGTTTGACAAACTTGTGCAACAGACTTTTGACCTTTAAGCTGCACATATCGTTTGCCGTGTGGCGTAGTACCAGTAGATAACCTTCGCTTAGACAAAGTAAGAAAAAGGGCAAAGATCAGGAATCGATACAATCGAGTATCACAACTGACCTAGGATACCAATGGGAAAGTGACAACTTCACAATTAGACATCACAAGCAAAAGTCAAGAGGTCAGGTGACCACAAGGCAACAATAAACAGACGCGCACGAAAGCATAACAAAAACAAGACAGAAATAACATAAATGATCCACAAAAGAAGCACCGCCTTGGAACGGTCAGTAAAAATATTTAACTGGGGGCTTAAACCAGTTTCATGGTGCGCCAACCTTACCCTTAGTTCAGATGTGGATCAAGACACATAGATGTTCGGTTTGCATGAAGACCCCTAACTTATCAATGCATCATCTCCAAGAACATATACTCGTGCATCAGAAATTTTGACCGTCTCGTTTTATTTTCAGTTGCACATAGCGTTTACCGTGAAGCCTAGTAGAAAACCTTCAGTTTGAATTGACAAACCCGTGCAATGTAATCCTCATCAATCATTCTGATATCATTCATTTGCCATAATTGTTGATACTAAATGATTATAATCAAATTTTGATTTGATTCGTTTCTGTATTGCAGGCATTGTCAATTCGCTTTAATATGTTGGCTCAGCTGGCATGAAAGTGTAACTTACCACATAGGCGACATACACAGACTTAGACGATACTGTGAGTTAGTGTCTTCGTTGCTCGCACACTCGAAGATTAAAGGATGGGGCCATCTAATAGTCTTTGACAGCTAGCCCCGCTGCAAGTTAAAGAGTAAGGGGACAGTAGATGTCATTCTCTCCTGACTAGTATGCGACCGATTTTGCTTTTATCATCGATTTGCATAATAATTGGAACACGCAGCGATTAAATTGATGCACGTCAAGGCTGCTGCTAGATTATAGCGTGACAGAATGCATTACTAGGTCACACCAATCGTATTCAACAGTCTGTGGATAGCATTATTTCAGAGGATAGAATCCGAATTTGCAGTATTTGATTATTCTATAGCTACATACAAAATGTACTCTGTTCCCACCCCATCCTACCCCTCCCTCAAATACGCCAAATGGGAAGGGGCATAAACACCAAGTGGCGAAAGATTCGCCCTGGGGATTTTTGTGGGTGGCGCATAAATAACCAGTGAAGGTTCAGACTTAAACGGTTTATGACAACAAACTGGTCCTGAGGTTATAAAACTTTTTTCATGAGTATGAAATTTAAACTGCTCATCAATGGTAAGATTTTAACATTTTTCAGCATTTTAGTTTTTGCAAGCAGTTTATTTTCATGCTCAGCTTAGTTGAGCATGAAAGCAAGTATAATCTCGGGATCATCTACATTTAGCCCCATTTGTAGCTATGCATTGCACGTTAAACTTGTAACTTTCTCGTATCGTCTACTGATAACCTTTACGATGGCATTCTGGTGGCATGTTTGGGGGAAGATGTAAAAAAATCAGTAGATGGAAGTTTTCACTTCTTGCAAACAGTTAAAGCATTGCTTTACGCGTACTATTTTGAGGACTGGAGCCAGTCTACAAAGTTCTGAACTTGCTGGATTATGATTTGGCAGGGCTCGTGTTATCATTATGCAAGCTGGAAGAGAGGTTTTGGTTAAGCACTTTAGCAGCTGGAAGCATGAAAGATTAACAAAAGATATCACAAGGTTATCTACAGGAAGGCTTTATCAATAAGTATGGCTGTTTAACTACTAGAAATTGTTTGTTAACTCGTCTGTGTTGCATTTTGAAACTGTTTTCGAAATATTTAATGGCGAAATTGTGAAATGGTGACCTCTTCCCCCCTAACATCGACAGATATGGGGGATACATGCTTTGGTGCTGTTACTGTTTGCGTCAGAATCAGCGTGACTTGTGTGCAATATCTAGGTCCTGAAAGTAAGATCTCTGGTCCCGGGTCTCTGGTACCCCATATCCCATTAAAATGGCACATATCACCAATTTCACCTAAATTCAGAAAGCTTAGTATCATCTGTCCCTAAAATAATTTGAATTTTCACAAAAGTATCACATATCCCAATTGAGAGGTTGCACGGGCCAAAGTTTTGTAAGATTATTCTCCCTTGATCCACCATATTGGAGACAATAACCAGAGTTTTGTGCACAATTTTAATCATTTTTATCAGAGTATTACGCAGTGATAAAAAGAGTCTGAGATTTAGAACCACACCATGTTTAATTTTGAGGCTCTTAGAAATTGAATAATTAAGGTTTCATCTTAGTTTACCGAGGGATAGCGGGAAAAAATATGCTCAAAGTACATTAAGATTGAGTAGAAAACATGGTTGGTGTTCTCCACCAAGAAAGACAACTCAAGGTGTGTGATGTCATCTGCAACCTCTCTGTTCATTGTGATAAAATGGGTCTAATCATCATCTTCTTTCAGCCAGTGCCTTATGGCAATGACATATCTGATACTTCCCTTGAATAAGTTACATGTACTTCCCTTTGCAATCGGAACGTCATAGAGGCAGTTTATGAAGGTCTGTGAATGTTGAATCGAGTTGGGTGCCAATAATGGATAGAAACATGAAGAAGGGTTTATGTGTTGCATATCGCTGCAATACCCAACCGGATCAGCCTTTCAGGTGGTGCGCCCCAATGGAACAGTGGTCAGGATCTTTGTTGTGAAAACGCAAGCTGAACAATAGAACCCTATTTTATTCTCAGGTGTTATTTTTTACCATGCTAATTGTTGGCATTTTAACATTTATTAGCATGAAAAAGAAAAAATTATAACCGCAAGGCCTGTTTTGGAATCAAATAGACCTAAATGACTGCGAATTGCTGCTGAATTTCTTCGTCATGTTCGTTGGAAGGCACCATTCGAAATTAGCATACATGTGTAAACAAGCAGCAATTACATTCGGGTCACCTATCAAGAAAGCAATATTATACTCTTGCGTGGTTCAATTAAAGTTCCATACAACTCTCTCAATGCTACAATAAGTATTAACGGTCGATACTGTGTGGAGGGAAATATATGCAGCCTTCCTTCAGTAGTGCTATTAATTTGCAGCCTCGCAGATTCAATCAAATCCCGGCCGCTTCTCGTGGGATCTCGGAAGTAACATTATTGGTTCCAGGTTTTATAGAAGTTTTATGTGTCTTCTATAAGCATTCGGGATTTTATTTTTATTCGTTCCAGAAACCAGTGTGGGATATTTGCAGATTCGGAACATCTTTGGTTGTTGTTTACTGCTTTGGATTCGTAAATATACTAACATTGGATTTATTATGAATTTTCTATTTCGTCTTCGATTTGTTTGCATTCATTAGACCTAGTGGGAAAATGAGCATATGAATGATTAGCTGATAGGTGTAGTGTTTCGTTGGAGGAATATTAATGGCAGATTCTGCTTTACCGAAGTAGCCCCAATAATGCACCCGTTCAGGGGCGGATCCAGGATTTCTAGAAAGGGGGTTCATATTTATAAAGGAGTGGGGGTTCGCTTTGCTGGCTTCCTCTCATTTTTGCTAAATATCCCATGAACATGGAATAATTTGGTCGCACTGAGACAAAATTAATTCATTTTCATAGGATATTTAAAAACGGTTGGGGGAGGGGGGTTCGAGCGAATCCCCTGAACCCCCTCTGGATCCGCCACTGCCGTTTGTCTACATTGTATTTTACTTACTAAAGTAAATTGTTTTTGCGGTCTACTTTTTGGATTTTTTTTTTTTTTGCAGAGATGCTGTTACACGTGATGTTTTTGTTGTTGTTGTTGTTGTTGTTGTTGTTGTTGTTGTTTTTTGTTGTTGTTGTTGTTTTTTGCAGAGTATGCCATCATATAAGAAAATGGCTCTTAATGCACATGCGTTAAATCATTTCGGAAACGTGTATGCATAAAGTTCTGATAAGAGGGTCTGTCTGTGTTGATGCTTTACGTCACAGTCAACAATATTTTACTTATGTCGGGGCGATGTCCTGTCTTCCTGGATTGAAGAGGATAATGTGTCTTGCTCAAGAACAAAACATTGTCAGGCGCATTCTTGGGGTATTTTATAGAGTACACACTCTTGAGTTGGTCTGTGTGGGGCCAGGGGTGATCTTCCACAAATTAAATCAAATACAGACAAACCCTGTCTTAAGCGGCCATTAAAAAAGAAGTCCAAAATTTGTTTTCAAGACCGATTATCGCTTAATGCAGGTCAAAGTATTGCAGAATGCTCCAAGGATTCTGCAATACTTTCGACCTTCATTAATCTACCATATGTCATTGAATTCATTTTTGTCTAATTGTGAGTAGTCGCTTAAGACAGGTTTTACTGTAACTAAAGACCCTATACTTGCAGCGTCGAGTTGTACGCACATGCGTACAAGTAGGTACTCCCCTGACTGTGACTCCGATGAGTCTCGAACTAGCAACAGTCTAACGCTCTACCAACTGAGTCACTGCGCAAAAATGACTACCTGTACCTTCATCTGCTTCCATAGTTTGTGATGCGAGCAGTGAAGGCTTTGGCTGCCTTTGCTGGTCGATGTCAAAATTTCATGTACTGGCCAAATAGGCTATTTACCTGCCAACATCATTTTGATATCTTAGGTCACTTATATTTTCGTCCATTATTATTGCATATGCTGTAAGCCGCCACCGCAGTATGCTTATCATGCGTTTAACTGCGTTTGGTGTCATGCATAAACATCAACCATGTATACAAAGAGCTATGTGCATAGAGAGCTAACGTATACATTTTCCGCAAATTTCTTCTGTTGGAATTCATTTTATAGCAACAGAAATCCAAAGGTATGGCCGCCGAAGTAGGTTCAAATATGGCCATTTTGAACTTAACAGATAACAAGCAAATACGAGGCTTGTATAGGGGGGTACCAAATATCCCATATTCCCTTGAAGTAAACAAGCAAATATCCCTTATAAATCAGCAAATATCCCCATAATTAATTTTCCTAAATTTTCAATATCCCTGGAAGTAATGAAAATATTGAACCAAGTATCCCATATCCCTGGAAGTAAAATGGATAGTATCCTATACCCCTGGAAGTAAAATGGCAAATATCCTGTATCCCTAAAACCCCTATACAAGCCTCAAATACCGAAATGCTATTTTATAAAGCGATAAGTATTCAAACAATGCGCGCGCGTACACACACACACACACACACACACACACACACACACACACACACACACACACAGAGCTGTGCTGATACCTAATTCATGATCATTTTCCTTTTCAGAAGATTTTGTGTACGTGTATGCAGGGTGGGGGGTGGAGGCCGGAGGACAGATGGCCTTTAAGTTCTATCTCAAGTAGTTCTTGTATTTAGCATTATATCTCCACTGTTTGTTTGGATATATAAAAAACTTGGACTGAAATGCATCGTAATTTGGAAACCCTTGACATGCCTAACGAATCGTGCCAAGTTTAGTGTATCAAGCCAGCTGGATAAATCCATAAGTATTTGAAGGGTTAACGGCCGGGGTTAACGGCTGCATTAAGGCTTGGGTTCTCAATGTGAACCTCATCGCGCATCTTAAACATCTAATACACAATGGGGAAATATACGAAATCATTAACTGGTCTAAACCCGTGGATTTCCAATCATTGAAACTAGTAATCATAGATCTAACCAAATAAACTTTGAGCGTAAAATCGTAAATATCTTCTTACCCAACAGTTTAAACATATGTTTTGGGTGCTCAACAGACCCGTCTCATCGAGACGGGTCTGTTGAGTACCCACAACATATGTTTTGGTTGAGAAATAAGAAAGATAATTCTTACTTACACACTCTTATCTAAAGGTCTGGTATTAATGATAATGACGATTAGAGGGCTCTCTAGTTGCCAATAAAAGACGCAGCGTTTCACTGATTACATTTGGCTGTGGATTGTAGGAAATGCGAAATGTGACATTTATTCACTTTTTTTTTACTTTTATTTATTTTTACTGAAAATACAGAAACTAACGAAATACATTACTTAACTGAGTTTTAAGTTGGCGCAATAGTGATAACGTAGTTGTTGTAGCCGCAGCAGCAGCAGTAGTAGTAGCAGTAGTAGTAGTAGCAGTAACAGCAGTAGAAGCAGCATTAGCAGTAGCAGCAGCAGTAGTAGTAGTAGTAGTAGCAGCAGCAGCAGCAGCACCAGCAGCAGCAGCAGCACCAGCAGCAGCAGCACCAGCAGCAGTAGCAGCAGTAATAGTAATAGTAGCAATAGCAGTAGTAGTAGAAGCCCAGGGGAGAGGGGGTACTCTACTTTTTTCTTCATACGTAGGCTTGGGCCCAGCATCTACCATCCACCCCAAAAAATATCGGGAATTTCAAGCACCCCAAAAAAATATTCGAAATTTTAGCAACCCGAAAAACACCCCCCATTCTGTACCTTGACCTTATATTAAGAAAATATCCTAAAATGCATAGAAATGACCCCAAAATATAGTCCAACTTTAGTCCGAACCTACGCATGTATGAAAATATCAAAGTACCCCCCCCCCCCCCTGGGAGTATTAGTAGTAGTAGTAGTAGTAGTAGTAGTAGTAGTAGTAGTAGTAGTAGTAGTAGTAGTAGTAGTAGTAGTAGTAGTAGTAGTAGTAGTAGTAGTAGTAGTAGTAGTAGTAGTAGTAGTAGTAGTAGTAGTAGTAGTAGTAGTAGTAGTAAGCCAGCTGAATAGATTTTGATGCTCATCGCATAAGTGACCAGCTTCAATGGAGCGTTAGTAGTCTAGCTCCTAGACCTTGATGTGTTTTTTCAATTTTACTTTACGTTTCATTCATTATAAATTGATTTCATATAGCCAGTCTCATCTCTTTCTCTATTTGATATCCACACCTAATCACAAATATTGCTATCAGAGAGGATAGAGGGAGATTAAAGAAATTATTATTTCAAAAAGAAATTATCACTTATAAAAAGAATATGATATCAGACTAGTAGCTAGTCTAGAGCGTTAGCAAACCCTTTAAAATTCGATAGTAAAAAAGCACAATCAAGATGCTTTATGCCCACAAATTAAAAAGAAGAGCTATAAGCCAGCGCATGAGATTTTGGTACTCAGCATTGGCAGAGTATTCGCTGCTCGCACACACAATGTATGTATGTAAAAAAGACTCAGGCCAAAATTTATACCTCCAGTAACCCGCGCTATGCGCCAGCTAGGCGTTTGCGCAAGTGCGTTAAGTACCAAAATCTCAAAATCTTTGCTATGTATGATGAGATGTTGAAATTCTGAGATACTGAGATAACGGCACTTTCTGTCCTCCATCATGATCAATGCATTGAGCGTCCATGCGCAAAGTTGGTGTATGTCTATACCTTTTTCACCCAGGAGTGACCCATTCCGTACCCACTGCATTCGAATGCAGTGGGTACGGAATTGGTCACGCCTGGGTTACCGAGGATGGGCATTTATGTGCATTCAAAATATGCCAGGGTGACTGCTGTATTGAAATTACGAATGTAGCCAGTTAAGCTTGATCAGAACAAAGGCGCTGATCAGACTGCGCGAATGCGCAAGCTGACCTGCGCATGTGTTGATCATATGCAACAAAATTACGGTTTTCATGCGACGACTGGCTCAAATATTTGCTGGTTCACACAGCTATCTATCTTCAGATACTGGCGCAACCATATACGATCATTGCGAGTGAAGTCATGTAATAATATGTTTAAAGATGTGACCTGTATTGACCCCTATACAATAGGAAGAAACGACGTATAGTTGTAATATAGGTAATCAAATATATCCAATGAAATTGATATTAGCTTTATTTTCTTAAGTTGTTAAACAAATAACATGGGAATTACAAAACGAACACACTCATCACACTGTACAACCGACGCCTTTGTTGGCAAAGGCTATCGTGACGACAGAGTTGAAGAAATTGAGGCGATCAATATAACTTGAAAGAAGAAAACATTTGTTTTTTATACATTGTGTGGAGATATTGTTTAATGTTTGAATGGTAATCGGGTTAAAATTCCCTGTTGCAAAAGAGAACGCGAATTTTGGAGCAGTTTTCGACTACCTCGGACGGACTTATGTGATAGTGAAATTTAATCAGATTACTACTGCCTGGTCTAAAGTATCCAGTAATATCCCCATACTGTATAACAATCAAATGATTTCTTCTTTATTTATTTTTTACACACACTTATCCGCCTTTTCTTATGCCAAAGCCTGCATCTGTCGACGCGATAGCCTCTGTCATCAAAGGCGCCGGTTCTACGGTGTGCTCGTTTGGGATGGTTTGACCTTGCGCTTGATTCTACATTGCAGGTTAAGAATATCAAGTTGAAACGTTATATACATACATACATTGTCAATGAAAAAAGTGAATAGTTTACATCAATGTTGAAATGCTTAAGGATTATGTTAGTTGACCTTGATTCGCATCAGATTGCACGCAGACTATGCATTTGGAGTATCCACTGTCAAACAAATGTTTCGAACCTGAACAACCAAAATCATTGCAGATCCTAGTATATGCAATACGTTATCCCATCCGAGTAGACAATATATACCATATAAATATTTTTGCAGCAAGATAGGGATATGCATTCCTTTAAATTCCTATGAAGAGTCCCTGGCGAATAAAATTATATTAAATGGGATTAAATACCCGTTATTGATGGGCCATGTATATTTAGATCTATGAAGCAAGAGATGATCTAAATCAATACATATCAACACGTATGTGACATCAAAGTGTCTATATAAGGTATGGAGTTTTCAACCGCAGGCTTGTGCGATGAATAAATGATCTGTTTGAGAATAAATAAATCTATGAGTTTGAAGAGCGAATATCGATTTTAACACAATATTAACATTATCCCAGGTCGCTGCCAATAGCTTTGAATTAACTCTTTGAATGCCAGAATCAAATAACTCTAGATTAAAACATGTGCAAAAATAGCCCTAGATCAGACTGCTCCTAGAGGAGCAGTCTGATCTAGGGCTATTTATTTGCATTCTTCAGCAAACAAATTATTGACAATCGTGGACCATTCCAGAGCTTCATCTGGAAGAGTCCAGTTTAGAAACTCAGCACTTTAAGGGTTCAAGTAAGATGTCAATACGGAATTAATATCCGTAGCTAGTATTAAAGGATGTGCTGCTGAAATACGTTATGCTTTAAACTAATTTAGTTCGAACTGAGCAGATTCTGGAGCAATTTTGAAAGAAAGCAGATGATAAAATCGATTGCAAGACGCATATCAGAAAATGTTTGCAATTAATAAAAATCCGAGTAGCTACTCGGTTGGTTTGGGAAACCACAGCGAGGTACATGTGCAAGTCGTCTTTAAGGTCTGATGACCCATAAACAACAGTCCGCTAGCTGTTCTATTCTGTTCTCATGAGTTCCTCCGTCAAGTTTTTGTCGCACCTAGATCAACACAGGTAACAAGTGAATATTGATTGTCGTCTTTGTGTTCCTTTCTCATTCAATCGCGTGTGAAACGACCTTAATGACTGTCCTCAATTGACCTAGTATTTGACACTCTACGAACAGTTTTCATTATGTTTTCGCAATAACGAGGCCATTTCCTGTCCGACAGCTGGTGTTTGAAGTAGTATTGGTAAAACCTGTGTTCACAGACCGTACTATTCGGCCTCGTTTTGAAATCGTAAACCGACAGAAGTAAATAAATACTAAACATTTTAAAAGCAATAATTTCTTAATGTGAAATTGGATATAGTCGACAAACGTGTATTCAGATGTATTAGGTTGATGTTTTCTATGATTTATTACTGCTCATCGACAAAGCATGACTGACATAGTCTGTAACCTATTTTCATTTATCACTTCTTAAGTCTTCAACATAAGGAAACTACCATTACTCTTAGCATACGTTCGGAAGTTTCTGTAGGATACAATATTCAGAGGATATACAGCTGCAAGCTTATTCCGTAAATGGATATTATTGTGGAGTGTTAAGTGAAATAGTTTAAGCTAGTAATGTAAAACTGTTGATCCAAAGTTTAGTATTAAAACGAGTTAGTTTTCGTCTGCTTGTTTATTCTTAGTCAATGTGAATGGGCTAAGAGTTTTGTTGGATTCATTCTATGAAAATTTACCTTCTTGTGTAGTCAGTTTCTGCCAGTGAAAAGCAGAGTATTTCGAATGAAAAATAGGCTTATTCTGTGTTTTAAGAAAGGAATGACCAATTTTTGATCATTTTTACCCTCGGGCACAGAGGACTGTCAAATGGGAAATATTTATTTTATGGATGATTGTAATCATATGTGTAGATAGTTAAAGGTAACGTTTGACACCTAGGCCGTTCTTTATCAAAATATAATTGTCTTTATTTTCTCTATTTTGCCTTTTCAGTTTATTGAAAAGTTTAAATCAAAAACAAAAACGAGAGCGAAACAACTATTGATATGTAGGTTTCAGATTAGTTCAATTCCTATGAATTTTACTCAGTTTACTGGGGTCTCCCGTATACAAATCAATCATAAAATGATTATCAGATTGATCATTGGTAAAATGTTTAAAAATGTCAATGCATTAATATTGCGTTTGTCCCAGAGTGTCAAATCAATGCACCAGTTTTGAATACGGTGACATCTCCCCCTGAGGTTGAATCAGCCATCTGGGATTAACCAATATACATCCAAATTCCCCAAAAATTGATTCAAATCTTCTAAAAAATGTTCAGCTAGTTTACGAGTAAGCAACATTCAAAGCCATAGGTCAGAATGTGTTTAGTTGGTTTTGGTGCCAGTAGTGACCTTGAGTAGCTACAGAACATTAGATAGGATACAATCTGAATTAAATTTTAAAAGTCTTATATCAAAATGATGACACGGGACGATGCAGCGGCTAATCTAAATAAATGAACACCAACGCCAAATGAAAATCGTGCTATATTACCAGAAATAACTCTGCACCAAACATTGGAGTGACATTTGAATTAAACAAAATAGTCTACTTTTGTTCTTAAAATTTGAGCAAGACTCAAAACAGTTCTGTTATTTGATGTACAAATCAGTTTTCCTCTTACAAACTTACAAACGACATCAGCTTATGCCGCTGTGACGTTTGCTTTGCTCTCATTTCCCTGTTATCCCAAACCCTTAAATGAGCATCACAAATGCTAGAAAATGATAATACTGTCAAATAATCAAACATATTTGCCACCTTATGGATTGTAAGAAACAACGTCTGAAATGATTTTCCAAAATTGTATGGAACACTCCTAGGACTAGGGTCTGTGCTATTTATAGAACTCTCTTATGCTGCTATGAAAACCTGATCAATTCTGATCTATTTATTTGCCCTAGTCTTAGGAGTGGGGAGGTTTAGAAATATTAAAGGATTTTTTGAGATTGTTTTAAAATAATTTGAAACGATTTCAAGCTATGAAAGGATTTGTAAATCATGTTAAGATTTAACGATGGATTTATGTATTAAAATGAAGAAATGTACTTGTGTTACGGTTGTAGAAGCTTGGCTTAGCTAAAAGTATTTGCAAGATCAAATACTATGGTTTAAAGCACACTTGTGGTCGGATAGTTCATCATTAGTATGAAGTAAATGGCCTGGGCAAATTATGATACGATCAAAATAACCAGGTATCTTCTCCTTGTATATACCCTTAAGCTGCAAAGTTGATACGTCACTGATGCAAAACTGTAATGGTGTCACATTAAGTAGTCTTTAGCGTTGATAAATGTTATTATAATCATAGGTTGCTAAATGATCATTTACGATGGCACCAATGCAAAATGACAGTGTCACTAACAACTGTGCTGTGCGTTCATGTGTGTGTCAACATTTTAATGTGTAAGTCAGAAAGTGCTCGTAGCTATAAAACATTCAGTGCATGCAAGCCTATAGAGTATTTACCATATGCATGTCTGTGACTAGAACATACTAGTTGTGGCTTGCAAGTCATTGGTTCATGGGGGCATACCTTAATCCAGAATATGCGTGAAGTTGGCTAGTCAATCAACAATCAACAATCGACATTCAATGTCTAGCTAGTCAATCAACAATCAACAATCGACATTCAATGTCTAGCTAGACAATCGACATTCAGCTCAACATTCAATGTCTAGCTAGACAATCGACATTCAGCTCAACATTCAATGTCTAGCTAGACAATCGACATTCAGCTCAACATTCAATGTCTAGCTAGACAATCGACATTCAGCTCAACATTCAATGTCTAGCTCGACAATCGACATTCGGCTCAATTTTCAATGTCTAGCTAGACAATCAACATTCAGCTCAACATTCAATGTCTAACTAGACAATCGACATTCGGCTCAACATTCAATGTCTAGCTCGACAATCAACATTCAGCTCAACATTCGAGTTAGCAATGACTCCGAACTTCTGAAGCCGAATCTTGGCGAATGTTGAGCTAGACAATCGACATTCGGCTCAACATTCAATGTCTAGCTCGACAATCGACATTCGGCTCAAATTGAATGTCTAGCTCGACAATCAACATTCAGCTCAACATTCAATGTCTAGCTAGATTATCAACATTCAACTCAAAATTCAATGTCTAGCTCGACATTCGGCTCAACATTCGAGATAGCAATGAGTCCGAAGTTCTGAAGCGTAATCTTGGCGAATTTTAAGCTAGACAATCGACATTCAGCTCAACATTCAATGTCTAGCTCGACATTCGGCTCAACATTGAATGTCTAGCTAGACGCTCAACATTCAGCTCAACATTCGAGTTAGCAATGAGTCCGAACTTCTGAAGCCGAATCTTTGCGAATGTCGAGCTAGACATTGAATGTTGAGCTGAATGTCGATTGTCTAACTGATCATTAGCCAAGATTCGGCTTCAGAAGTTCGGACTCATTGCTAACTCGAATGTTGAGCTGAATGTTGATTGTCGAGCTAGACATTGAATGTTGAGCCGAATGTCGATTGTCTAGCTGGACATTGAATGTTGAGCCGAATGTCGATTGTCTAGCTAGACATTGAATGTTGAGCCGAATGTCGATTGTCTAGCTAGACATTGAATGTTGAGCTGAATGTCGATTGTCTAGCTAGACATTGAATGTTGAGCTGAATGTCGATTGTCTAGCTAGACATTGAATGTTGAGCTGAATGTCGATTGTCTAGCTAGACATTGAATGTCGATTGTTGATTGTTGATTGACTAGCCAACTTCACGCATATTAATTCAGACACGATTGAGACCCATTTCCAGACAAAGGTTAAATTAACATACATGTAAATATAACACCATCGTATATAAACAATAGAAACTCGCTGAGAGTCCTAATCTGCTTTTCTAAGGCCAAATCAGTTACTCTATGACCTTTTTTAGCTCAAGGTGTGCTATTGTGATCCTATGATGTCCGATGTCTGTCGTCCACCGTCTGTCGTCAGTCAACAATTTTCTTTAAATAACATCTCCTCTTAAACTACTAAGTGGATAGTCACCAAACTTCACAAGAATGATTCTCGGGTGGTCCCTTTCAAAGTTGTTCAAAGAATTCTATTATTCTACTTCATGCATAGCTCTGGTTGTCATGGCAAGCAAACGGAAAAACTTTAAAAAAATCTTCTTGTCAGAAACTACTGGTCAGATTTCAAAGTAATTTGGTACAAATAGTCCTTGGGTGACTCTCTACCAAAGTTGTTCAAAAAATGATTGGATGAAATCATGGTTGCCAGGGGGTGTGACCTGTTTTTCGTATGTTGATATAAGGAAAACTAAAACAAAATGATGTTGTAAGCGAGACAGAACTTGGAGTTGTGGTTGACTTTGACTATCATTGGTTATCTTTATTGATTAGTGGAAAAAAATATCTTTTTCCCTTGATCCTAACATTTATTTTCATATAATTTATTTGATCAAATTATGCCCCCTGTGGCCAAAGTTGGTCCGATCATAGGCTTATATAGGGAAAACATAAAATCCACTAGGTCTAGAACCTTGGTATTATATATGTAGCATCATCCAGTGAACATCTACCAAATTTGTTCAAATAATACCCCTGTTTTCACATGTTTTACTTAGACGTATATAAAGAACAGTTGAGGTTTTTTAATCATGTTAATTTTGTCGACCTTTATATATACAGGATATGCATTTTTGTCGCATAACAAATATCACAACGTTGCAAGTCGGTACGTAATAAAACAGAGCTGTTTTGAGTCTTGAGTAGATTGCGTGGTTTCCTTCAAATGTCAAAATCTTTGGTACAGACCTATCTTAAGTAAAGATTTATCTTTATCTGACGTTTGTGTTCATTTATTCAGATTAGCCATTGCACCTTGTCCTGATTAGACAGTCAAATAAAAAAAAATCGCTTCTGCTACCATTATCATTTTACCACTCCGGCCTGATCTGGTTCCAATTATGAGCAGACGGCACTAATGTGTTTCCAGGACTTAGGTGACCCCCGTTATTTGCTAATTATTATTTAATGGTGATTTTAATTGAAAAATAAATTAGAGAAATGAATTTAGATATATACCGCGTAATTGAATTAATTTTTTCCACATACATATGAGTTTTGTATAGGCTGGGATTAGATGGAATTTTGGTGTGTTTTTGTTGCTCCTCTTTGAATTAGTCCCCAAGTGAACCTAACGATATAAATAAAACATGGCTTATACAGGTCAGTGGAGGTATTTCGTCAGTCCCACAGATAAGAGCGCGTAACAGAAAATTATTTTTCCTATATCTCAACTAAAAAATATTTGGTGTGTACTCAGAACAACCGTCTCGATGATACGGTTCTTTTGAGCACCCACAACACATGTTTAAACTGATGAAGATAGTCGCAGCTTCACGCTAAAATTGCTTATCTGGACCAATCTTCGTGCATTAGGCTATGATTCACTGCTTATACTGATTTATAAACTTCACCGTATATCTAAAACCAATGCATTGGAATGGTCTGTGTTAATAAAAAAAAAGATTCAAGTAATAGTATTGTATAAACCTTAAAAGGAGACACACGACCAGAGTTTAAAATGTGGGGAGGAGCTTCAAAATCGGTGTTTGTTTTAGTGTTAAAAATCTGTCAACATCAATTTGCTAGCAAGACTCTCAGTTGTTAAAATAAGAATCTGCATCCTGCATTGTGACAAGCATTTTTACAAATCTACACCAGAAAGCTTGATTAATGTTTGGCCAGCAATAACTTTTTTCTTAAAATGTTGTCTGCATTTCTAGTCTGCTGCACACATTTAATTGCACTTCAGACTAGATTTTTCATGGAGATTTCTTTTCATGGAAGACAATGTTACGGGGGAGCAGTCTGATCTGGGTCCATATTGTTTGCAATATAAGCTACATAAGAGCTACATAAGAACATCAACAGACTAGGGAAGCAGACGATAAGTGGCTTAATACTGTTTCATTTGAAGAAAAAAATTACATAACAGTAATCTTAATTTATGTGTGTTTTGTAAAACAAATGTGTAAGCTTTAAACCAAATTAGGTGGAAGCAAAACTGCCACCTCTTACATGAACTAACACTTATTTTTGTGCAATAAACAATCTGCGGTAAAACATTTTCCAGTGATGAGTCCTTAACATTTCTACCTGTAGTAAAGTGGCAGCTGAACTGCCATCCCTTAAAGTATAAACTTACACTTATTTTGCGCAATAAACAATCTGCGATAAAACATTTTCCTATGATAATTCCTTAATATTTCTACCTGTAATATGGTGGCAGCTGAACTGCCACCCCATATGGTATAAACTTACACTTATTTTTGTGCAATAAACATTCTGCGGTAAAACATTTTCCAGTAATAAGTCCTGAACATTTCTACCGTTAGTTAGGTGGCAGCTGAACTGCCACTACTTATGGTATAAACTTACACTTATTTTATGCAATAAACAATCTGCGGTAAAACATTTTCCAGTTATAAGTCCTTAATTTTTCTACCTGTTGTTAGGTGGCAGCTGAACTGCCACCCCTTATAGTATAAACTTACACTTATTTTTGTGCAATAAACAATATGCGGTCAAACATTTTCCAATGAAAAGTCCTTAACATTTATACCTGTAGTTAGGTGGCAGCTGAATTGCCACCCTTATGGTATAAACTTACAGTTAAATAGCATACATTTCAGAATTTGGTGACAGCAGAACTGCAACTGATCCTTGTGTAACATTACAATTGCTTTAAAAGCTATGTTTTATTCGATTGTCACGAACAACAATAACAGGTAGAAATGTTAAGGATTTATCACTTGGATTTTTCTTCTCATATTGCCTTAGTACGAAAATAAGTGTAAGTTTTTACCAAAAGGGATTGCAGTTCAGCTGCCACCTAATAACCTGTAGAAATGTTAAGGATTTATCGCCTGAAAATGCTTGCCTCGTATTGTTTTAGTATAGAAATTGGTGGAAGTCTATATCAAATGGGACGGCAATTCAGCTGCCACCTAATAACAGGTAGAAACTTTAAGGATTTATCGCCAGATAATGTTTTAACTCATATTGTATTGTTTTAGTATGGTAATAGTGGTAAGTTTATACCAATAAGGTAGGCAGTTCAGCTGCCACCTAATAATAGGTAGAAATATGAAGGATTTATCACGGGTAAATGTTTAACCTCGTATTGTTTTAGTACAAATATATATATCTGTAATTAGGTAGCAGCTGAACTGCCATCCCTTTTGGTATAAACTTACACTTATTTTCGTACAAAAGCTGAGACATCTCTACCTGTCATTGGTGTTGCTGTGATCTATATTGTGACAATGGAATAGAACATAGCTTTATACCAATTTATTAATGCGATAAGCATTATAACTTCCAGTTTCCCAGGGAGCACACTGTATAAACAATTAATCTTGCAGTTTTGAAGAGCAGTTGACATTAAATAAATAGTTGCTGCTGTGGAGATGGATTTAATGTTAATTGACTTACTAGAATCTAGTAAGGCAATTGGTCTCTGTCCTATGCAGTCTAGGGACAAGATGCCCCTGTACTTTAAAACAATCACTCTGCAGTAAAATTACATATATCAACACTCAGTCAGATTTGCTTTCAAAATAAACAGCCTAGCTACAATTTGAAGCTTGTCGTATCTCCATGCATGTAAAACGTGAGGCCAGTGATTGATTAGCTTTGGATACAAGTCAACTTAATTTAACAGTGAAGACCCAGATTAATGCTACATCTGGCGACACCTGATCAGTGTCTGCACTGTTACCCATTGAAGGGCAGCAAAACACATCTGAAAATGTCGTCTGCTAAAGCTGTTGGCTGTATATTTAGTACTAGGTAACATCCCATGTAGATGGAAGATTCAATTGGAACAAAAAGGATCAATAGACTCACCTCTTTTTATGTATGTGGATGTTTGTCGCACAATTTGCTGTTTTTATACAGTAGGAACTTATTAAAATTAAGTTAATTTCTGGAACAGTCTAGTCTTGGTTTTGACAGAGAAAATAGATTCAACAAAAACAAGGCAATGATGAATATGTTTTGCTGTATGCATGGGGCTATCTTATAACAGAGTAATTTCTAAATTCAGATGCTGAGCCCAGTTAAATAAACAATTGATCTCAGAGTGTTGATAACACAATTACTGGCGAAATTTATGAACTCGGATCCGAGTTCCTCAAAGGCGCTTGTCTCTTGACTGTATGGGTGTTGGTCTCTGCTGAATTTTCTTTCGAGATAATTATTTTCTAAAATATGTCTTTGAGGAATACAAGTAGGTTTTCAAACAGTATGGATCCAGATAATGCCCAACATTTTAGCCTGAACTTGGCTTCGGCTGCTGACAAAGTTTATCAGCTACATATCTTAAGCAGGCAAATATTTGATGCTCTTTAAGTTTAATGTATATCCCCGATTCGCTATTTCTCGTCAACTCTCTAATTTGCTTGATTTGTCGTCATAAACTCTTTACTTACTAGTGTCGTCTGCTGGTAACCTTTGCAAACAATTTGGACCCAGATCAGGCCCGACGGGCATGGTCTGGATTCAAACTGCTTGACACTCTTCTGATATTTGAGGGCCCCAAGGAAGATTGATTCGTCAATTGGGTTACCCTCACTAAATAAAGTCGTTACTTACTTACTTACTTAAAAAAAACAATAATAGAAAAAAAACAGCAACAAACTGATTTTGAAAAAAATATCAGCAGACGGCAAAACCATGACAAATCTAGGCTAGTAGGCAAAAGGAGTCGATGAATTGAAATGGAAGGTGCTACATGTACATACATGCTTCATGCTGAAGCTTTATATTTGCCTGCTTTCAATACGGCGCCGTCTAGGACCCATATAGACTTAATAAATGCGTGTGTGCGTGCGTGTGTGTGTCAAAATGATGACGAGTAAGATTTGCGGAATAGATTTTCGTTGAATCAGCGGATATAGATATTCCTGTAGGCTAGTATATATCATCATAGCAATGCAAATATACCACGTGTTTCTATAGGGGTACACATGGGTATATTCACAGGGAAAAACAACTAAGTTATTCTTTTGTACAAGTGATTTGGGCTTCGTTTACAAATAAGGGCATCTCCCAAAAATATGTTTTAGTTACGCGGTATGCATTTAAATCCACATGCTAAGTGCCGTTCTTCTAATTTCAATTTAAAGCTGTTTTAAAAAAGAAAAATGGGGGTCACTTAAACCCTGGAAACACTATAGTAGGCAATGAGTTAACCTATTATTGATCAAAGCACCGCTAATGGGTGATATTTTCTTGCTACTGTCAAGCTCGATAAAGGCAGTGAACAGAACATCAATATTTACCAACATTTCTTATAATTGCAATGACCTACTTTATGCTGGACTGTATTTTCATGCTCCTGATGAAAATAATTTTTGAGCGAAAACTTGAAATTATCGTCTTACCCATCAATTTTAAAATTTGTTTTGGGTGCTCAAAAGAACCGTCCCACCGAGACAGTTCTTTTGAGTACCCACAACATATGTTTTGGTTGAGAAATAAGAAAAAAAATATTTTTAAATACACACTCTTATCTAAAGGTTTGGTAAGGTGAGCTTCGTGCTGGAAAAAAATGGTTAAAACCACTGGAATTTACTGGTGCGGAAGAACCATTCCAAAAAGTATTGTCATTTTCACACCTTTATGCTAGATGCATCGCTGTCAAATTAGCAAAACGTCGTTTAATTCCGCGTTTTACAAAAGCGTGGATTGATACATCATTTGCGCGGATAATGTGTCTAATAACTAACGGATGTAAATTGGTATACTGCCTTCAAATGCACGATTCCAATGGTACCAAAAAGCAGAATATACTCACACTAAAGCTGAATTTTCTTTCTGTCTATTATCAATGGGCATGAGTTTCCCTGACCCAGCATATTGGGTCGCAGACCCCAAAGCTCTATCTTGGACCTGGCCTGTGAAAATATATGTGCATCTAATGATACTCCAAAATACAGCAAAAATAATATACATGTATAACTGATTATAAATATGCATTGCTTGGTCAATTTAATTTGCAATATATTTTTAGTTTAAAACACATAATAAAAAAATTGAGTTTGACCCTATATTTTCATATATTTATAATAGCATTTATTTTTTGGGCCATTTTTTCAATGGCTAGCTGTCTAATATTGCATTTGGCTTAGATTTTCACCTAATCGGTGGCGGGAACTATCTTAAATTGTAATTTTGAGCTTATTCGTAGATACCTCAGACTGCCATACAGATTTGCTCTTAATGCAACTATCTTAAAAACTTGTAAAATGCAGACATGCAGTCCATGGAATAAGGTCATGATTATAGTCTGTTTCGCAAAAAAATGACCAATGAAATACCACCTATAGTCTATTTCTAAATAGGAGTCTCGCTGGTGTCTTTTAAATGACAGTGTTTATTGTTGAAATGGTGTCAATATTTGAAAGCCGCTAAATATTCTCTTGATATACTTTGGAACCATCACCACAGGGGCTTTTATAAATCTAAAAAAGGCAATTGTTACCAGACGTTGCTATCACATACTTTATACAATGTATATGGTTTCTATTGTCACTTTCTTTTGACTTCTCTCATGGTCATTGTACTGGAATAGGCTTTTTGTCTATCAATTGACATGACCGATGTCTCTGGGTCATTTCTGGCACCAAATGGTTGGTCTTCTTCCAATTGTCTGGATTTTAACTGAACCTAGAACTCTATACATTGTGTCTTCAAGCTTTTTTTTCATGAATATAATCACAGTATCAAACTGTTTGAATCCAAATCAAAACCGACGTTACGTCGGGCCTGATCTGATTCCAATCTGTTTGCAAAGATTATCAACAGACGACAAAAGTCGCGAACGGCAGGCTTCCAGCTGAAAATAAGAACTGTGTTAGCTCTTTCCTTGCAAGTGTCAGCTTTCCTCGTCTGCTGATAACTTTTGCAGACAGTTTGGGCCTAGATGGGGACCGACAGAACGTCGTTTCTGATCTGTACTCAAGCAATTTGACACTCTGAGATGCTGAAAGAATCCTTTGAAAAAGATAATTTTGAAAAAAAGTCAGCAGACGACAACAAAAGCATGAAAAATTACCCAGCATGCAAAGAGTTAGAAGCAACTGATATGCATATCTTGGATTTTTATGCAGTTGATCACTCAGATCCTACGTATGTAAAGTGTGGAAATTGATATGATTGTTCGTAATTGCAAAATTGGCAAGCCATTCATCATTTCATAGGACAGTTGTGTAATTAGAGAAACAAAATGCTCTCTATGGTATAGCTTCTGTCCGCACCAAAATATAAAGGATAGTATTGATAGTAGACTGGCTCCAGTCCTTAAAACAATTTTTCAACAATTTTTCATATCATATACTTGTAGCCAGTCTAGCTTAAAACAGAGCCATCAGAGTAAGACTGGCTACACGTATATGATATGAAACATTGATGAAAAGCTGTTTGAAGGACTGGAGCCAGTCTATATTGATAGATAAGAGAGTTATTAATCCTTAAAGCGCCACCTATAATTTGCAGCAGACGCGATTCAAATTTTGCTGCTTTTTCAAAAATAACAAATAAGGCATGATATATCATGAGAATCGTCTGCTGGCAGACGATTCTCATGTAATATCATTGCTTTTTTTTGAAAATTAGGAAAGATGACACATTTAAGTTTGTCGTCTGCTGCAGTCGTGATTGGCGCTTTAAGGGTTAAAAACAATATTTATAACTGCTGGCAGACGATTCTCATGTAATATCATGGTGTTTTTTTTTAAATTAGGAAAGATGACGCAAAACTTGTCGTCTGCTGCTGTCGTGATTAGCGCTTTAAGGGTTAAAAGCAAATTCATAACTAAATAAAATGCATTCATTTATACTGTACCCTAGAGCTCGAGTAAGAAAATGCCCCTAGACAACTTAGATGAAACTGCTATTTGAGCAATGCCTTCTGTAACAGACATTTTTATGGTAGCAAACGTGTGTAAAAGGGTATTTTGACAATAATCGCACTGAGCAAGGGGGCGCTGGACAACATAAGCATTTTCGCCAGACACATCTTTATTTTCTATCATTTTAGTTTTTTTTATGAGCAGTGGAAAATTTGCGTTCAAAGTATGAAAAACGTTTATAACCTCGAGGCCGAATTCTCTCTAGTAACTCTGCATGCTAGTATTTTTCATGCTTTTTCGTCTTCTGCTGGCTTTTTTCAAAATGGCGTTTTCTAAATATTCTTTAAGGACATAACGTCGGCCCTGATCTGGGTCTAAATTTTATGCAAACGATATCAGCAGACGACAAAATTCGCCGCTGCATGTAGCAAAGAAAGAGTTAGCTGTAAACAGTATTATACAGCTATTCGGTCACTGTATCGCCACGTGGTATGCAATGGTCCGGTCTCTTGTAAGCCAGCTGTGGGAGTGGCCAGACAGTGACACAAAAGCCGATTAATATAAGATTCGTTTTATATGTAAATCACACTTGTTTTAATCTATATGCTGAATAAGTTTCTTCATGACATTAAGTTGGTTTACAATTTCGTAAAAAGTATTGGTTTCAAACCAGATAATTTGCGAAAAAGATTACATACTTCAACTTGTGGGCTACGAATGGCTATGCGCAGTGGCGCTTGGTTCGTCCAGTCCCCGAATGCTTTGTTTGATTTGATTCTTTACGTCCCATCAACACTCTTTCAGTTATAAAGGGGCGGGTCTTATTGGGTTGAACCAGTACTAAGCTAGGATTAATGTTCTTGCTCAAGGACACAACGCAGTGACGCCGGTTAGGCTCGAACCCGCGGCACCTCCGTATCGAGTCAAGCACTCTACCACTTCACAGTCCCCGAATGTGAGACACCGTGTGCTTTTCACACTCAAATTAAAGTACACCTGCCGATTATACTCGCAAGCGAGTGTCAGGCAGTAAATATAGAGAAAGAAAGGGGAACTCGTTCATGAACAGAGACGTCCCCAGGTCAAATCGACCCGAATGAGCCATTCAAAGACATTTAACCGTGGACAGTTTGGACCAACCGGGTAGCTCAGGTGGTAAGAGTGCCAGAGCTGTGAGGTCGAGCAGCAAAATATATATGCCTGCCTGCTTGTCTGTGTATGTTTATCTATCTGTCATAAACCTACTTTGCCCCTGCTTAAAACATGACTTTCAGAATGTCTATTTTATAAATGCTTAGCGTAGACGAAGCATTTTGCGTAAGCTTTTACATTTCAAAATTCAATGCATGAACATTAAAGTATGTTATATTAAGTTCGAATTATCTCGTAATGTGCAAGGTCTATACTGGTGTGGATGGTATGAAATAGTTGCATCATGGTTGTCCCACGCTCGTGGATTATCTCTTACTGGTGTGGATGGTATGAAATAGTTGCATCATGGTTGTCCCACGCTCGTGGATTATCTCTTACTGGTGTGGATGGTATGAAATAGTTGCATCATGGTTGTCCCACGCTCGTGGATTATCTCTTACTGGTGTGGATGGTATGAAATAGTTGCATCATGGTTGTCCCACGCTCGTGGATTATCTCTTACTGGTGTGGATGGTATGAAATAGTTGCATCATGGTTGTCCCACGCTCGTGGATTATCTCTTACTGGTGTGGATGGTATGAAATAGTTGCATCATGGTTGTCCCACGCTCGTGGATTATCTCTTACTGGTGTGGATGGTATGAAATAGTTGCATCATGGTTGTCCCACGCTCGTGGATTATCTCTTACTGGTGTGGATGGTATGAAATAGTTGCATCATGGTTGTCCCACGCTCGTGGATTATCTCTTACTGGTGTGGATGGTATGAAATAGTTGCATCATGGTTGTCCCACGCTCGTGGATTATCTCTTACTGATGTGGATGGTATGAAATAGTTGCATCATGGTTGTCCCCAGCTCGTGGATTATCTCTACGTACAGGCGGACAAACCATGGTATAACTATAATATTACATATTGCTATTGACATTCTTTATAGGACACTTTTCTGTTTGCGTATACGTTCTACATTTTATATGATGACATAGTGTAGATAACGGCAAAAAAATAGCACTTAGTGGAAAAGTTTGGTAAGCATCTATATGTACATTTGTAGATAATGCAAAGAAAAAATATGTGTGGTTCAGGTTACCCGACCTACCCTAAATTCCCCTCCCGTACCCTAAACCGTTTCCTCAAAATTCTTAAGTTGGAAGAGAATAGCAGAACAAAACAATTTTGTTCTGCTATTCTCTTCCAACTTCAGAATTTGGAGAAAAAAAATCAAATCAAAATTACCATCTGAAACGGAAGTTTAAATTTCTAGGCATTCAGTCTTTGGTTTTGGAAGTAAAAGGATTAAAACAAGGTTATATCCTCAAAATAGACCATTTTATATCATTTTGTCTTATTTAATATATTTCCAAGCAGGTCTGAATATTCCAAGAAAACAGTTGTAAAAAATAGTATCCTACCTACCTACCCTATTTTTTTCAGAGTGTAACCTGAACCACACATATATTTTTTATTTGGCCTTATGATTTAGTGCCAGGGCAGTAGAGTCGTGAATCAGGTCTTATGGATAGTGGGGAGTTTTCTTTCATAACCACATAGTCGTGAAGGGTCCGTGCTTTTAGTATTACTTTAAACTTCTTACAGAGTAATAGCTCTTCAAGCTGTATTCGATTTTCCATGAGTTCAGCAAGAATCTGTAGTTTAGCAATTAGATTTAAAGTCTTGATACGCTGAACCCCCGAAGTAACGTCGTGCCCATTTTCAGTTGCTTTAGGTTCTAGCTTTTTTACCAAGCAGATACTGATCCAAACAAATACTGATGTGAAATTTAAACATATGGAAATATCAGTGTGACGCTTCAGATTGAACGAAATTGTGAGATTTAGAAATGACCTTAAAGTGATGGCTACTAGTTAAGATATAAATGCCATAGACTGGAATATATTAAATGTGCTATACTAGATAATGGAAGGACCCTGGGAAGTGAGACAGTCTTCAGGCGAACAAGGAGAGCTCTTGGCTGAGCACAAGGAAGATGAAAAGGATTCAGGTAGGATTCAGTTAGGGGAAAGTCGGGTATATTCGGGCAGACAGCTAAATTCGGACAGCCACCTTGTTTGTTTCATAGTTCAATTATTGGAATAAAAAATAAATTAACTAAGCATGCTAAGCGAACAGTGATAAGGAGCCGTCTCATCTGGATTTCCATTGTTTGCACATGTGTGTCCGAATTTACCTGATGTCCGAATTTATCCGACTTTACCCTATTCATAGGCCAAGCAACGCAAAATTGTTATGTAAAATTATGAATATTTTCTTATCCCTTTATAGCATAAGTTTTGAGTGCCGAAAAGAACCGTCTCGACGAGACGGTTCTTTTGAGTAGCCGTAACATATGTTTTTGTGAGGAAATGAGAAAATTAATTTTTAATTACATTTAACCGATTTTAAGCGTAAAATCTGAAAATTGTGAATATTTTCTTATTCATTTTAGTTTAACATAAGTTTTAGGTGCCACAAAGAACCATCTCATTGAAACGGGTTTTTGAGTACCCACAACATATGTTTTGGTAAGGAAATAAGATTTTTTTTTATTCACGCACTCTTATCTAGGGTGCTGGTTATTTCACTCTCTTGTAATAAAAAAACACACAATAATTCGAGCGCTAATGATCGAAAGTTCGCGCTTGAGTCGACTGAGTTACATCGGATTTAGAATATTCAATGGATGTATTTCTGAATCATTTTACCAGGAAAGGAATCGACTTTCGCACTATATGCCAAATCTCATGTATACTTGCCCTATCTAGTATGCAATACCAAGAAGTTAATGAGGCCTAAATCGAGTTGGTCAGTACATCGAGCTGGTCAAGGGTAGTGTAAGGACAGACTGGAGGAGTCAGTAAAACCAACACGGCTGATCAAATACCTAGATATACTTAACACCTGGCCCTAGGTTATATGTAACCATCAAAACGCGAATCACAACCAAAGTCGTCTGCTTTTGTTGTCTGCTGAAATGTTTTAGAAGCCTATTGGTTGAACAGTGTAGACACAGATCAGACTGCTCCTGTAGGAGCAGTCTGATTAGGGTCTCCACTGTTTGCCTTTATACTTACATTAGTCAATAATATTAGCAAATATATGCAGTAGATGACTTAAGCTGACGTAATTTTCAAAAGCATTTTTGGGCTGGCTTTTAAAGGTTAATCGGGTTTATATTAGTATGCCTACCAATCTATCTCCTTCATCGCATATACCAATTGGGTTAATCTTTCTGTTTCCTGTTTTTGAAGCAAAATGTAGCACAGGAGCTTGAAGTTCAGACCTTGCATTACTTCTATTACCTCGTAAGCAAAAGCTCACAATTTTATTACGTAATGGCATTGTGAGCTTTCGGATTTATGACATTGTGAGCTTTTGGTTTTGATGCTATAGAAGTGATTCCAGCTACTGCGAATTTAATTTAGAAATCGGGCAATGCTATTCGATGAGGCACTTATTGAACTTTTGGACAATGCTATTCTGCTTAACAGTTTAAAATGTTTTGTAATTAAAAGATGGGCCTTTACAACGTCAACACAGGCTCTAGAATCAGGCTTTGTTGCAAGGCACATGTAATGTCAAGGCCATCGAAAAGCATTTTCGGAATTCTAAATTCTCTGTTGACAAGAATAAAATAACAATTTTGATGAATTTAAGGTCAATCTCTTTCATTGGAAACGAGTCCCTCTTCTTCAAAACACAGTATAGATGTATGCTATGAAGGAGATGGATGAAAAACTATTCAAATACCCTACATTTCAAGGTATCTTAGCGCTGAACTGAATACTATAGTCAGGGTTGTCAAATTGTTTTTGAGTAACAGATCAAAAGAGAAAAGTAACAGATTTTGGCCGGGGGTCAAGGGGGCCGCCGAGGCCCCCTGTGGGTCCAGGGCAACGCCCTGGTAGGGGGACCAGGGGGGCGAAGCCCCCCGGCCGAAAACGAATTTCATCATTTTGAAGTCCCAAGGAAGCCCTCTCCTTGGATGGTATATCCATTGTATTTTGTAATCAAAAGATGAAGTTTCACCCATTTTCACCCATGTAAAATCTTAAAAAAATATGATAGAGCTTATACTGTATGACAAAGAATTTTCAGTAGTTTATTCAATTTTAATCTAGGCACATTCAAAACATTTGTCAAACTCTTCTTCAAATTCTTCATCAGACTCAGATGCTTTCTCGTCACTGTAATCCTGAAGGTGAAAGGCCTTAACAGCTGCTTGTACCTCCTCTCTTAGTGTCTCCTGATCTACAACAACAACTGGGTCTGTCTGAACCTCTACAGTTGCTGTAGCAGGAGGCACTGACAGAGAAGGGACTGAGGATTTCTTTGCCAACTTGTACCTCTTTTTTGCTGCTAACCACAGGCTGACTGCTGTTTTGACAAGTTGCCCTGCCTCAGAGACTGCAGGCCCATTGATGCTGACATGCAGGAGAGCGTTTAGCATGTCAGAGTTTATCCTATTTCTGTGCCTAGTTTTGAGGTTTTTAAGAGCACTGGCTCCCCGCTCTGGCCATGCATTTGTTACAGGCAAGGTAGCTGCTACTTCAGCTATGAAACATAGCAATGGGAAGAAGCCCCTGTATGTTGGTTGTATCAACAGTTGTAGGATAAACCATTCAGTGGGAGTCTGCTTCTCTGAGCCAGTCCTAACTTTCAAAGGCATTTTGGGTATCAACACATCAGCAATATGGTATTTCATCCCCTTCCATTCAGTTAGTAACTTATCTTGATCAATTGAAAAATGGTCTGCAATAATGGTCATATCTGATGAGCCATGGTCTTTGAAGCCTGGCTGCTTAACGCCAGGTACAGACAGGGGATCGAAAACTCCAAGAGCAGCCAATATCTCAGATGACGACTCAAATCGTCTTAAAATATTCTGCTTTAATGCAGGGATGTACTTTTCAAAGAGATTCCTAAGCTCATTCATTCCTCTTGGTGATAAATTGAGGTCATCACTGATCCTAGAAATTGAGTCAATATCTTGCTGAAGTTTATTGAGGGGTGTTCCATGTTCAAGGATGTCATCCAGGCGGCCAGTGGTCAACTCAATTTGGGGCCTGATTGAGGAAAAATTGAGGGAATCTCTCTGAAAAGATCTTGACAAATTACCCAGCACAGGTAAGACATCCACAAGGATGTACAATACACCAAGGAACTTGATCGTTTTCATTTTTTTTAGCAAACCACTGGCTGTCGCATCAGAGTTTTCAAAGTAGTCAAGGGTTTGCAACACAGCTTCATAGTCTTGAAATACCGCTTTGACTGATGCCTCCAGACTCAGCCATCTGGTCCTGCATGCTTTTTTCAACTTTGAGGCAACAGTTTTGGTAGTGCTTTTGCTTAAATTCACCTTCTTCAGTGCAATCTGGGTTTTAAGATATTTCGCCATTCTTTTTGGTGAATTTTCAAAGAAGTACCAAAGCTGTTTCAGCCATGTCTCTACCTCTTTAATATACTTCAAGCTTTCATTTGTGTCTGTACAAGAAAGAGCTAGCTTGTGACACACGCAATGGATATTTATAAGAGAAGGATTTTGTCTACGAAGCTGTGTTGCAACACCTGACTTTTCCCCCATCATCACTGATGCCCCATCGGAAGAAAACCCAGTCAGCTTTGCCACCTGTAACCCATTTTCTTCCAGAGACTTGAGAATAAGTTCTGTTAATGCTGTTGCATTAGCAGATTCATATTCTTCAAGAATGTTTTGACAGGACAGAAATGATGTTTCTACTTGTCTAGTTTGATGATCATAATATTGTATGAAAGAAATAAGGTGCTCTGTAACACTTACATCTGAAACCTCATCAACTAACAGACCGTATGACTCCGCAGATTTCATTTTTGTCATAAGTTGCTGCTTTAAGGCTTCACCTAGAAAAAGGAATACATCTCGTTGAGATCCCTGACCTCTGTGATCATAATGCTTCATTTCTGTACAGTCAAAAACATCCTTGATGAAATCTATTAATGGTATGAGCTGCCCATTAGAAATGAAACTTTTCATCAAGAAATATGCAGTGTGAAAAGCTCTTTCATACACAGAATTTGCAACTGCCTTCTTCTCTCTATCATCTTTTTCAAACTCAGAGAACCTTTGAGTAAACTCAACTTCATATGCAGACTTATGAACAGAGGCAACTGCATGACTCTTTACAGCATCACTAATAAATCTCTGGCCAGGAGTATTAACAAAAACATCACGTTTGTTTATATCATTTTTCATGTTATGCTTTTTGCAAATTAAGCAAAATAAGCCCTGGCCTTCAACAAAGACCAGCCACCAATTATGGGCTATCAGAGCATGACTAAACTTTTTGGGTGCAATTCGACTCTTCTCGGCTAATGACAAATCACTACAACAGTTTTTTGCACAATTGAATTGATTGTGAACAACTGCATCTTCAGGAAAAAAACTTGAAATCAGTTTAAGGCACTCATCAGGGGTGAAAGGACATTTGGCTTTGGAAGGTTCACCAGGCTCTGAAAAGAGAATTATTGAAATATTTAGGCACAGGTTTAGATAAACAAAAATATATAGTGTAAAATTGTAAATATTTTTATCCATAATTTTTAGCATATGTTTTGGGTGCTCAAAAGAACCGTCTCATTGAGACAGTTCTTTTGAGTACCCACAACATATGTTTTGGTTGAGAAATAAGAAAAATATTTTTCTGTTACAAACTCTTAACTGAAGGCTAGGGGTTCAAAAGTAGGATACAGTGGAAATTGTAAGGTTGGAGTTTAGCAACAATTGAAAATTCACAAAACAGGAGCCGCAACACAAGATTTTCAACAATGTGGTATGTGTGACCAGCAAAGGCTCAAATCAGCATGCACATATGTGCAGTCTGGTCAGAGCCTTTGCTGGTCGCTTGAATATTCTATGACTGTTAAGCTACCAGAGGAACAGATTTTTTTTAGTTTCTAAGCTTAACAGGAGGCTGCACAGGTTCGTCTGAGTCTATTCATGCCAAAAATGCCACATTGTTGGAAATCACATGTCACGGCTCAATTATGTTGTTGGCACTCATTAACACCACCTAGCAGAGATGATTTCAATGACTGCCCACAGCTTGTGTTGTTGTTGGACAATATACGTTATGTATCATTACACTTAACCCTGAAAAGCATCCTAAAAGATGTTGACATTTAAAAAAGATCTTGAAACCATGCATAATATTTTTGTTAAATTGCTACATATATGAACAATGAAATAGCTGAAAAATCTGTTTTAACTAACCCTCTGGTTTACTGCTATGTGCCTCCAAAGTGTTCCCAGTCTGTGAGGTATCTAGTGGATTACCAGCACATGGATTTTCATCACCTGACAAAAAAAACAGCAATTCAACATCAATTATAGGGATTAACAGCTTCAAACAGCTTCACACAACAAATTCTATGCAAGAATATATGTTTTTTCTCAAACTGTGAAACTAATAAGCCATTAGGTTTGTTATATTTAACATATAGTTAATGTAGTGAATAACCTATCAGGGGAAAGCGCTGCATTGTTCAATTTACTGTGTTTGCCTCAGGTGTCCATCAATACCTAGGTGTAGGTCTCATTTGGTTATGAGGACAGGATATGGGTTCTGATTGTGTCAAATAAAAGTAACCACTTGCTTATCTTTCATGTTAAACAGTACAATTCCAAATACTTGAAAAACATATAAATTTAGTATGCAGAAACAGCCATAAAGTTAACAAACCTAACACCTTGCAATCAAGTTTAGCCTGTTTAACCACACTGCCATTTCCAGCATCAGATTCAGGAGTGGGAGTGTCTGCATCTGTTTCAGCAGAGTCAGTGGCTGCAACTGTTTCAGCAGAGTCAGTGGCTGCAGCAGCAGGACCGGACTTGTTTTCTGAAAAAAAAGAAAGACTTTACATCTTTTTATGTTGTTAGGGCTGTGTGAAGAGCCAAATTTAAAAATAAAAATCAGGTAATCAGGCCCTTAAAATTAGGCTTAATGTGCCCAAACAAAAATAGCATTTTGGGGTGGCTATATAAGACATTTCTGTGAACATTTTAAGATTTTCTTGTAAACATTTACAATGTTTCTTACCACGTCCATGACTGCACAATACTGCAAACCCAATAGACTCTGCTGTCCACACCCCCCAAAAAATCTATAAAAAAAAAACAAAGTCCACACCAGAAAAAAAAATTGAGCAGGGGTTCCCCCTAGGCGCTGGCCAGTATTGTTCACCCCCCACCCCATAAAACCCGGGCCTTCAAAAGTGTTGGGCTAAGACAGAGTGAAGAAGTGGGTGGGGTGTCTGAAATGCAGTGTAAACAAAAATATTTCAGCAACACCTTCTTCAATTGATAGATGATTTTGAAAAACAGAAACTGTAAGAAATTTCCACTAACCTCCGAGCTTCCAGTGCTGTAATGACGGCAAAATAATACTTCGAAGGGTCGAACCTTCTACTTGTCGATCTTTAATACGCTGAATTCGGTCGGCTAAATGGAGCAATCAGTAGGATAATACTTACCAGTGTCATTCTTTATCGTGAAACCGAATTTGAACAGGTTCCCTGCTTCAGATTTTCTCTTAGCGGCGGGCTTTACCGCTTTCATTTTCGATCGATTCGACCTTTCTTCTTTGTGTAAGTACACACTCCAAGCGGTGCTCGAGTAGAATTTTACTACGCAAATTTGATCTTGGTAATCTACTTTCGTTTTCGCCATTTCGTTTTTTTTTTATTAGCGCGAATCTACAGCAAAAGTAGCCGATCAAAACGTGTTTTTAAGTTTCCGATGATTTCAATCGGCGATCGGCTTATTTTGACAACCCTAGTACTAAGCTTTTTCTTAGAATGAGGTTTCAGACTAGCTATACAATCATATATTGTTTGGACAAATTCGATCCAGTCCGGTCAAAAGGCAACATAGATATACATGTATACTCTTTTAGAGAGGCTCTTAAGTCCCATTTCTCGCACTTATCCCACTTATGCTGTACATGTATTTTTCTGCCAAGTATGTCCGTTATTTCTGCCTTTATGCGTAATTTAACATGATTTGTAATAGCCGTGTTGAGAAAAAGTGTTACTTTTTTCGTCCACCTCGAGTCATTTTACACGTTGCACAGCCATCCAGCAAAGCTGGATCCCCATGATTTGATCCGAACCCTCGCTTGCATTCGCCATCTAGGAAGACTCTGGTGAAAATTCGCAAATATTCGGGCTTGTCTGGGCCTTTCCTGATCGCCTGTGTGAAAAATGCCGCTGACATATGAACATGCTCATTCATTGGTCCTGTTAAGAAAAAATGAGCGTTATTTTTTTCTTTTTCTCCTTATCTATCAGTTTAAACATGTGTTTTGGTTGCTCACAAGAACCGTCTCAATGAGACGGTTCTTTTTAGTACCTACAACATATGTTCTAGATGAGAAATAAGAAAAATAATTTTCAGTTATGCACTCTTATCTGGGGGCCTGTCTCACCTGCATCTCTCTGTTATCATGGTTATATTGGCTTTAAGAGAAGTTGAAACACTGTTCCTTCATCTCATAAATGACCCACAGCATGCCATTAGGGCCCTTCTACATGTAACATCGTGGATAAAGAAGATGCATATCAACCTGACTGACCTTCGTAGTCTACAAATATATACCTAAGCCTTGTCCAATAGTTTTTTTTTTCTCGACGAACCGGAGTCTAACCCAACTTAAGCCCTATTAGACATTTTTCAGTTACACCATACATTACGATTTGTCCGTCAACGGAGACTTACTTTGGACACTATTTAAGAGGGGCGATGTCAGCAGTAACTGGAATCTATCTTTATCGTCTGCTACTAAATATTATATTTTTTTGTCCTGAGATCTTTTTTTTACCTTAACAAACAGTGCATACCATGATGAAATGCCGCATGCTGGCATTTCAGCAGTTTACAAGTGTAAAAAACATGTACCAAAAATATATATTTCACAATTGAAATGCAGCCGGATATCGTTTTTAAAGCTATTTCTTGTTCCATGCATGTATGCATTCACTGGTTGTAACTTGCGAGTAGGTAAATGCGATGTTTTTGCGTCCAATATGATTATTTTTTGGCGTAATTATTTCACCAAGCTAAGGTTAATGGGCAGTGGAAATGCATAAGTCTTTCGCAACTTGTGCAAGCCAATATAGCTGGACCACAGTAATTGAAAATCCTTCGAATGTAAAAGGAGGTATAGAGCGGACATGGAATTCAAGCATAAACGTCCATATCTTGTTATGATGATTCATGTACCAAACTACTAGGGAATTTGGGTTTCCCCTTGACCCTTAAGAAGACTTGAATATATGCACTAGTCATTTCTAACAAGAGAACAGTGGAGACTTTGACTTGGCAGTTTTCAAGACTGTCTGTCATGTTTTACTTTATACTGCCATATTTGCCTTTGTATATCAATTGCCCCACATTTACCCACACTATAAGGACAATGCAAAAAGTTAAAACATGGTTCATTTTCCCGGCTATATCCCCGCCATGTCAGAGGATAGTGTGCGTGGTTAAAACCGACTGGTACATTATACTAATTGGATGAGAGCTCACTTGCAGCAGAAAGCTGATGCTTGAGATATAAGGATCAGGCGCGTTCTAAGGGCATTTTATAGAGTTTGCACTCTGGATAGTCCGCCTTTATGAAGCCAGGGGTTTGGCCCTTTTGTGGAAAATGGTTTAAGAGATTTCACAGGGCTAAATGAGCTATGAAGACGCGCAGCATAAGCACAATAAACTGGATTTTTCTTCCAAAAATCAAATTGAATGGCTAAAACCCTATACTTACATCATCAAGTTGTTGGCTCGTGCGTATTTCGTACACTTAAGTACGCCCCTGAGTATGCAAAAAGCTTCCGCCAGACTTTCAGACAAAAATCTAGTTTCCTATGTTTCAGAATCTAAGAAACCATGATGCATACTGGGAAATTGCTAATGTTAAGTTAAATCAGTGGCTGATCCAGATGGGGTTTGCTCGAACCCCCCACCCCCCCCCCCTCTAGTTTTTAAATATCCTATGAAATAATTTGCTCTCAGTAAGGCCAAATTATTTCATTTTCATGGGATATTTAAGAAAAATGAGATAAAATCAGAAAAGCGAATCCAGCATCTTTATACATATGAACACCCTTTCCAGAAATCCTGGATCCGCCCCTGTAAATACACCAAAAGTCAATATAGCCTAAATCAGTTGATTCTAGTAATTCAAGTGTCATTATCCTGCATCCTATCATATCAAGCTCCTTATCTTCAACATACTGAAGGAGTTCACCAATCTATTATAATTATTATCAATATTTCCCACCTAGGAAATGATAAATCTGTTTAATTCAATACACGCTTAGTTGACCACCCTTAGAAATTCAGAAGGAGTAAAATAATTGAAGACAATAAGTATAGCTTTTTACCTCATGTTATTAATTTGGTGAAGTGGGTTAGGGTGGCACCACAGATTTTTATGACCAGCTTGTCTAAGGGGTTTAACAGTACTTCGTGCACATACCTACGCTAGAGACTTACAGCAACCCTTCTTGTACCAGCAGTATTCAGTTCCGATCAATTAAAATTCCCTTGGAGTAGAGCTGTAACGGGGCCTTGATTTAATGTAGCTCAATGCAAGGGTAGAGGTTGTGCCTTCTGGCAAACTATTGCTACCATGTTATTGCATATACCATATGTATCCCGGGTCAGGTGTGGTACTTCATTGTATCGATTCCTGATCTTTGCACCTTTACTTACTTTGATTATCAGAGTTGTTTTGTCTGTGCTGCGTGGCAGCCCTAAAAAGTATCCCCACACGTTAATTTAATGCTCTTATTATTCCAATCCTCAGGATTGTGTGTAAAATCTCCTTCCACTATTCCTGTTCCTGGATATCCTTTATGTGTTGTATCCTGGGTCAGGTGTGGTACTTGATTGTATCGATTCCTGATCTTTGCACCCTTACTTACTTTGATTATCAGAGTTGTTTTTTCTGTGCTGCGTGGCGGCCCTAAAAGTCTCTTTGCACCTTTACTTATTTTGGCCAACGCCCCACCCCTAAGTCCACCCAAAGGGTTGGACCCAGGCCTACAAACTAAAATTTCACTTGATATGTTTCAATATCTATTGCACCTCTGCCTGCATACTAAAGACAGGTAAAAAAATACAATCTGACTTATTTATGGCGAAATAATTTCATGATCAAATTCCCCAAAAGTATGGGGCCAGGTCAGCAGCGAGCTCATAACCCCTGGATTATAGATCTTCAGTCAGACTCAATAGTTTGAATATAATTTCGGCTTCTAGTGCAGAAGTGGAGGTTGAAATCTTTCTCTCTTACAGAGCCAAACCGTTGCATGAGTTGCAGTCTGTTCTGGATTCATTATGTTTACTTCCATCATGAAAGTAGTCCAGAGTCCATTTTAATATAATCAGCAGACATAAAAAGCATGCAACATTTTCACAACTACAATATATCAGCACTTTAAAAGAAAATATTAGTTTGCTCAAGATGACTTTATTAAAGCACTTCGTATGATTTCCTAACAAGAAATTAACAGAGTCGCAAGTTACACCTAATGAAGTAGTTAAACGTTTCTGAATTACACTGCTGAGATCGCCCCTCTTAAATTACGTAAGTCTAAGGTGTGCTACATCTTACAAATCCTAAGGTCCACGGAAATTGAAAAATGTCTATTACCAAACCACCACCTTACTACTCTTCTGGTTCACGATTAGGACAAATATACGATTGAACTGCTCACTGAGGTATCATCTTTTCTAGAAAAATATACTTGACAATCCTGTGTGTGAATGCGGTAAGATTGAAAATACTTCACACTTTTTTCTTATACTTCAATTTCTACACGATTTGCTGGATTTGATCTGACATATGTTAAAAATGCAGAACTCTTTTCAGCGGCGCAACATTATATATCAAAAACAGAACGTTTCTGCTAAAGAACATTGGTACACATTTGACTCAAGTTTTAACAATAGTTGCATACACAATTCCTGATCTGATACTATTTGCGGGTACACATACGTCCAATAGTACTTTATTCAGGAATCTAATTATTCTGGGTGAATCTAGTCCAACAGCAGACAAATGCAATTATGACTTTACATTTTCTTGCCGTTGGAGCTACAACCCCTATCGCTAAACAGCTATAAAGTGCGACCATTCTTCTTCTATATGTAAATGACAATTACGACACGACAGTACACATATTAGTAATGTGAACTCTTGGGATATACATTCAAATAAGTCATTTGACTTTTTCTGATTCCCATTTGTAAAGTGGTTGTATTGTAATCGTATTCTGTGCTGCTTTGTATACTTGTCATATATTATACCAAAAAAATAAAGTTTAAAACCAAATTAAGAAATAATATATGAATCCCAAATAGTGTTAGACTGCATTCAGGAATCTTCAAATTTCATGAACTATTTTTTTTATTAACAACAAACATACGTTGGATTTTTTTTTTAAAAAAAAATCCTGCTGACAATTTTTACCTCGCTTTCCGACCCTCCCACCCCGCCCTTTTACCATAAGCCTAGTCGACCACTAGATTGGACAAAGTTCTTTGCAAAAAACGCACTCACAGCATGTTATCGCATTGGCGAGGATCTAAGCCTCAGACGAGCTAGCGCGTCTGCGCAGTATCACAACAACATTCACTGCTCGCGTACTCAAAGTATTGAAGTAGATGAAGGCTCAGACCAAAATTTAGACATTTTGCCCAGCTGCATATGTCAGTATCTATACTCCTCAAAATAATTGAAGGACCAATACTATCAATTATAACATTGATGCATTTTGTGTAGAACGTATTTTGAAAACCAATTTTACGATCTATCCTAAATTTTTCGGACATCTTTGACGCCCTATTGCCAAGTGAAACAGCAAAAAGAAAATGGTAGAAAAAGTTACCAACAAGGATTTTTTGTAATTTCAAAACTTGACCTAAATGTATTGGAATGTCATTTTTTGTGTGTGATCCATGGACCACAGAACTGCATGAAATGAATGAAAATTGCTTTTTGATGTTGAACTCTCTGTTTTTGCATGATTTTATGATGTTTTAATCCCGTTGATACCATCCATTTCTTCCTGTGAGAGAAAATTGCCCCTTTTGGCTGTGGCATAATTGCCAGACTATGGCAGGGTTCCCACGGTCAGGGAAAAGTCAGTGAAAAATGAAAAAAATTCAAGGTCAGGGAAAAGTCAGGGAATTTTGAGTTGAGTCAGGGAAATTTGAAATTTTGGGAAAAGTCAGGGAAAAGTCAGGGAATTTTATAACAAGATGTCATATTTTTGAATGTTAATATTAACTGTTCTGAAATGGACCAATGTCCTCAAAATTCTAGGGATGTCCAATCTTACACAAAATATATAGAATACTGGATTGATTTTGGAATATGAAAATGTAAAAAAAAATCCACAAAATTGAATAAAAGTATGTAGTAATTTTGTACTCCTATAATGGAAAACATATGCTCATTAGAAGAAGGTGGTAAATAATGATAGATAGGGAGGCACCCTCTCCTTGAAAACTGATTCTGTAGGGAAATATTGTTTACATTTCTGTCTTTGCACTTGTCTGTCTGTGATATAATGTTTCTCTAATATCTTTAGATCTTCAATGCAATTATTAAAGTTTTCAGCAAATGTCCAAAATACATTCCTATTCTCAAGTCAGACACTCATAGATGCAACAGTTACGGATAGGGCCCAATTGTATTTGAGTTATTCTCTTTGGTAAACTTTATGGACTATAATGCTTATGCAGAGACAGTGCAGATCAACTCATACCATAGTTTTTGTTTTAAGACTATAGATCTTAGATACTTTGCCTTCACCATATAGACACATTTAAAATTTGGTTACAAAAGTTTAGAGAGCTTTGTGAAATAATCTTTTAAATAGGGGTTACTGAGTAAAACTTAAATTGCACGGTGATCAGTTTCTTCTGCAGTTTTTAGTGGAATTATATGGTACATTGCATTGCTTCACACTATGGTTGCAGGAAATATTTGAAGAAATTTTTGCTAAAATATATGATTGACAGATTGGTTGCTTTGATTACTTAAAAAGTTTTTCCTGCTTGCCTTCAATCGTAGTTATGCTTCTCTCATTACACTGAAATGCTTAGATAAGGCATCCTACTTTGCCTTTTATAGTCTCAGATGGAACATTTTGATACTTACTCTGCACACCCAGTAGTACACACTATTGACATAATAAGCATTTGCATGAAGATTGTTGGTGCCAAGAATCATTTTCTTTTTGAAATTGAGTTTTTCCTGCTTGCTTTCAGATGAAGATGATGTTTGTACCATAATAGTTCATTCACAGATATAGCAACAGTGAGTCCTGCCACAGTTTTGATGAAACTGCAGAGCTCTAACTAACTGCTGATTTGCAGTCCTGAACTCCCATTTTTGGTGAAGGTCCTTTTTGAAGGCCATATTCTTTGTATGGTGGGACTCCCACTTTTGGCAAAGAGGGCTCTTGGACTCCTGTTTTCAAAATCCTAGTAAGAGCTCTGAACTGCATGAAACTTAGCCATTACAGTGAAGACAAATTGAAAATTTTCTGTTACTTGTTGATCTGTGTTTTTTTTCCTTTTCATTTTGGTGCATAGGATAGGTTGTATCATCTGATTGTGACACTCCCTGAGCCTTCCACATAACAAGTTGGGTTCCAAATTTATTGACAGCTTCATTTAGTTGACCTCTTGAAATATGTGGTTACGCTTCTGGTCACATCCACACATTTGGATTGAACAATTTGAAACATGGTTTATGGTTTAAGCTGATGTTTCCAAAGGTATGAATCATACATTCATACATGTACTATGAAGAAATCTGGTACTAAAAAAAACAATCCAATGTAAAATGACAATTTTATACATCTAGCCAGTTTTGTTCTCTTTGCTTATAAATTAAGGTTACAAGGTATTTTGATAAGAAATTGTATAATGCACTGTATGTGCTTATCTCATCATTATGTTGAACTTATACATTTTGACAATTACTCACAGATTGCTTTCTGTTAGTAGTGCTAGACATTTTAGCACTACTGTAAGTCAAATGATTACCTGCAATCAAAGATCAAGTCGAAGAATTTTGATGATGAATTGTCATAAATTTTACCTACACTATACAGGCACATAGAAAATTTGTTTGAATTTCATGTTTGTTTCACTAATCATGCTCATATATTAACCACAAAGCTTGATAAATGCGGATGTTTTGGGTCAGGGAAATTTGGCTTTGGTCAGGGAAAAGTCAGGGAAATGTCAGGGAATTTTGCTTACTATAATTTGTGGGAACCCTGTATGGATTCCGACAACTGGTTTTGGTGTTTTTCTGTGATTATCTTTAAGCAATTCGTCAGGACATCTTTCTAACACTCAATTGCATAGAATGACGATTGAAAATTTGATTCTTGATGGCCAAGTACACACATTGTTTTCAGAAAACAAAGCAATGTCAAAACTCCATTTTCAGAGATGAAAACGCTTGCTTCCCAGTATATTGAAACTGTTTGAAGAATTTTTTTGCATGTAAGCTGAACTGTTTAAAACAAAGTTCAACTTGATGTCTCTTTCATTCCACTCGAATGACCACAGAAGAATTTCTTTACCTCACCCACTGCTTTTTGAAAGTGTATTTTTGAGGGTATGTGCATTTGAGACACAGTTATGGCAGAATTAGGCATGGGGATCATTAATAATGATTCTTGATTTATGGGCATAAAGAATAGAAAGATTTGGGCCTAGTTTTACAGAATTTAAATGTTTGAGCTAACTATACTCGCGTTCTAAAATCTTGGTCCTTTAATTATTTTGAGGAGTATATATAGGTGTTTAGTGTACGGTACTTGTTGCATTTGCGTTCAGCGAAGGCTCAGACGAGCCTGCGTAAAAGGGCAGTCTCGCCAGAGCCTTCCCTGCTCGCTCATTAAGAGCATGGACGTAGATGAAGGTTCTTCTTGCCTCTATGTCTGTACAAGAATGACTGAACTCTTTGCCTACTGGGTAATTTTGCATGCTTTTTGTCGTGTGCTAATTTTTTTCAAAATCAACTTTTTCGAAAAATTCTTTCAGGAATATCATCAGAGTGCCAAATAGTTTGGATCCAAACTGTTCGCAAAAGTTATCAGCAGACGACACTAGCAGACATCTGCAATAAGTAGCAAAATCTCTTGAACTGGGTCATTTATTCATTGGTACCATTCTTATTTTCGTGCCATTGGATGCTATGTACAGTGGGAAAAGACATTCTCTGGTTTTCTGAAGAAGACGCAAAATCAATAGCGCCTCATTATCTCAGAAATAAACTCTTAGACGACCTTATTCACAACGCTTTAAAACTCACTTTTGTCGTCTGCTGATTACCTTTGCAAACAGTATCACCGACCAAACGTCGGGCCTGATCTGGATACAAACTGTCTGATGTTGCTACATGGTATTCATGAAATATTGTTTTGAAGCATTGGTTTTGAAAACATATCAAAGCTCTGGGCATTGTGGTTTCAGATAAGAAGATTTTTAAAGTTTTCATTTTGAAAATCTATTTTAGCCCATAAGACCTAGAGAACCATTTGAACATTTATTGAAGAGGACCATAAAGTTTGGGAAAACTCCAGCCTCCGAGTAGTTTAGGAGATGCCCCGTGAATCAATTGTTGACGACACACGACGGACGTAGGACATCCAACGATCACACTAGCTCATCACGTCATATGACTTAGGCGAGCTATTACATGTAAAGCCAGTGGGCGTATTTTTTAGCGACGAGGTTTATTTTTCAGCCAGGCGTTGCAAGGACTCTTGACCTGGTCGACCTGGTTACCTGAGATAGCTACAACATGCGAAAACCTCTTTCACCAAATGCGATCATCAACTGACCAGATCGGCCAGCGCATGCATGCGCGCAGTCTGATCAGCGTCAGAGTTGTTCGTTGGCTAGATAATATAGTGGCTATACTTGCGACCTCAAATATTTCAGGTTTCTAACCAGTCTGTATAGACGAGATGGCTTGTTTGACTGAGTCCTACCGAAAGCAGGGTTTCTCGTTATGTGGCTAAAATGATCATTAGCAATACTCTGACAGGTCATTAGTAATGGCATACATTCATTTCTTCACCTAGTCACCGATAGAGATCCACCGGAGATTAATGGACGTCACCTGAGATCCACCTGAGCATACGGTAGCCACTGCTAGTGGCTACCGTATGCTCAGGTGTATCTCTAGTAGCTATCGTATCTCAGGTGGGTCTCTAGTGGCTATCGTATCTCAGGTGGGTCTCTAGTGTCTACCGTATGTTAAGGTGGGCCTCAACATCGGTGATGCCATCGAGCATATTTTGCCGAACAGTTTTATGGGCTGTTAGGGTAATTAAGGAATCCCATTCTATTTATCTTTACTTGAATCCTGGAGCATCCTCAGCCCTTATTCTGCCAATATATTTTTCCTGAAAATGGAGTCTCAAGCTTGTTTAAAGAGCATTAGCAATTAACAGATGGAACTAAAATGATTTATCTCGTATAGGACCAAGTTAATTATCTTGATTATGCGAAATTTCTACTCTGAAGCATCTCAAGAGCTCGACATTTTTTCTTCTGTATTTGAGCCAGCACGTGCGAATTAGATATCGAGTAATGGAGACTCCGGCGAGGCTGCAAATGCACAAACTCAAAAAAGATAAATAAGTAATCGACAAAGTTCATAAAACATTTCCAAGCACGCAACGAGTTAATAAGTATGCTTCAGTCATGAAACAGGAAATATCTTCATATTTACATTCTCTTCAAGTTTTTTTTGTTGTTGTTGTTGCTGTTAAATAACCCCTCTTCCGGATCCTGAAATAGATGAACATATTCTGATAGCATTTACAGTAAAACCTGTGTAAAACGGCCACTCAAAAATAGACAAAACGAAGATCTTAACAATACTTAATGAAGGTCGAAAGTATTGCAGAATGCTCCCCTTGGAGCATTCTGCAATACTTTTGACCTGCATTAAGCGATAATAAGTCTTGAAAATCACTTTTGGTCTTTTTTGAGAGTGACCGTTTAACACAGGTTTTACTGTAGTTCCAAATCCAAATCAAGCCAACTCATGAAGAGTGAAAATAAGCTAAGGCCTACGTGTCCGAAAGCAGGCAATCATTGCGCTTTATTATGAGTCTGAGATTGTAGCCTACTCAAGTTTTATAACGTCGAGGCCAGAACTTCTTTCAATGTTTTTGTCACACCTTTAGAAGTCGAAGAAATTTTGCAAACCAGCTACCCAGCATTAGACTAGCTACTAGTCTGATATCATATTCTTTTTTATAAATGATAATTTCATTTTGAAATAATAATTTCTTTAATCTCCCTCTATTCTCTATGATAGCAATATTTGTGATTAGGTGTGGATGTCAAAGAGAGAAAGAGATGAGACTGGTTATATGAAATCAATTTATAATGAATGAAACGTAAAGTAAAATTGACAAACACATCAAGGTCTAGGAGCTAGACTAACCCAGCATATATCAATGTTTCAGGACTGATGCCAGTCTAGGTTCCATACAGATGGTATCATACAACTGGAACATCCTGGAGCTTTGGATCAGATAACAGAGAATAATTACATTGCTCATAGTGAACCACACAGGAAACATTCAAGATACTAGCAACGATAAATATAGTTCGGATATTATATCGTTCATGAATCATATTTTCAACCAAAGCCTCAGCTGTGCCCGTTATGCTCACCTGGGTTGAAGGCTTAACTCTTCGGCTGTAGACTGGCTCTAGTCCTTAAAACAATTTTTCATCAATGTGTCATATCATATACTTGTAGCCAGTCTAACTCTGATGGCTCTAGAGCCATCAGAGTTAGACTGGCTTCAAGTATATGATATGACACATTGATGAAAAATTGTTTTAAGGACTAGAGCCAGTCTATTCGCCTGCTAATCGTTGCTGTAGAATCATATGTTGCTTCTTTAAAATGTCTCTGTAGCAAACAGTGTTGACCCAGATCAGACTTCGCTCCTGTTTTATTTGAACTGCTGCTTATAAAGCGCTGATTTTTACTTAAAGGGGAAATCAACAATGACGGCAAAAGAATCTTAAATACAAGCCCTTATTAAGCCACGCAATCTGCCACAAACCGGGTCAGAATCGAATTTAAAACAAGAAAAATACAGATATCTGTCTAGTAGAGAATCGAAAGCTATGGAGGGCAGCCATTTTCAGGCTGTGTGACGTCACACAGTACTAATCAAATGTGCATAAACAGAATATCTAGTTTCCTGTTATTCATTTTATTGATTCTTCTTTTATTTTGAAAATAGTTGATTTGGATTGTAATGAAATTGGGGATGTTATTGGCTTTTCAAAACTTAAAGGAAGTTAATTAAATTATTTGAAATTGCGGCCTCCATTGTCTGATTGCAATAACTTTCTTATTTCACATCCGATTTTGATCGGATTTGTGGCAGATTGCGTTTCTTTATAAAGACTTGCGTTTCAAATTCATCTGCTTTCAATATTACTGCATCCTTTAATCGTATGCAATTCGAATAAACTGATGCTGAATATGAACGAACGCAAACTATCACAAAACATAGACAGAGGACCACTATCCTGAGTTCAGAGGCTATGCTGTACTTATTGGACAACTGAAAGAGTCACGCTAGATTCATCATTTTTCCACGTCTGAAAAAGGTCTAGGTTAGGGTCTTCTTGTGACCCTCTCGATGGAAACACAACCCACAACCCAAACGATGTGGCAGCTTACCTGCCACCCCTTTGGTATAAACTTACACTTACTTTTCTACTAGAACAGTTGTAGGCCAACTATTCTTAAATATTTCTACCTGTGAGTGTAGCAGTTATCTACCGGATCAATACACTTGAACATAATTTTCAATGAAACTAAAAGGTTATACCAAAATTAGTGACAGTTCAGCTGCTACCAAAATTTGGTGTAAATGAATACTTATATTTTACAGCGTATGTAAGAAAGGCTCCTTAGTTCTTTTTTCATCCCCAATTGATCAAGAATGGCTGACTTTGATAAACCACATCGGTCTAAGCGAGCCCCAAGAGACATATACACTCAAACCGTTGTAGACAGTGCTGGGACTGAATCGATAGATAAAACGAATTTGTAGGACGATTCGCTTGTTAATGAGAACGCAATAGCAAGACGATTAATCCAAGCGGGAGAAATTTATAATAAATATAAACTGGAGCCGTCTTCAGCAAACTGAATAGCAGAATTGGTAGACTGGCTCCAGTCCTTAAACAATTCTTCATCAATGTGTCATTATCATATATGTGTAGCCAGTCTAACTCTGATGGCTCTGTTTTAAAACAGAGCCATCAGAATTAGACTGGCTACAAATGATATGACACATTGATGAAAAATTGTTTTAAGGACTGGAGCCAGTCTACAGTATTGGAAAGAACAAAAATATGTTGGGAAACAGGAGAAATCCATAAAATGCAAGAAACTAACAATGCTAGACATAACGAAACCAAAGATCCATGGGTTAAAACTGTTTTCTTGACATAATCAAAACCAGAACTATTGAAACTTTCACTGTTTTCATAAGAACCCGTTTTCGGTACCCAGAATAAAAATGGTTTAAATCTGCCCAACCTTTTATTACAGATTTCTGTCGAAGGTTAAAAACATCAAAAATATAAATATTGATATGCCCCGGTGTTCGGAGTTATGTTACACACAGATCTCCTACCACTCATATGTTTACATCCTTTGTCAAGTTATTTTAACTCTAAGGCTATACGATAAACTGACATGCATGTTTTCATAAATCATTACACATACTTGAAGTTTGCGCATGGGTGTCAGGTCTGAACGAGTATGCACAGGACTGATTTCTTTCTTGTTTTATAAAGCATCATCTCGCACTTGCCAGTGTCCGCCATATTGATTGGGATGTGTATTTATGTTAAATTGCATTATGGGAGTGTTGTCAAGGTGTTGATGTAAACACGTCGTCTGGTTTTTCGACTGTCAAATCGAAAAGTTCAACTTCAAGAGCATATTTACATTAATTCTATTCATCAAATTTTAAATCATTGTAAGGGTCATTTTATACATTCATTTGCCAATGTTTACATGTATTTATTATGCATCAGTCATTCATCATTTAGCATTTATCAGTGTTTGAAGCCGATCACCCATTCATTTTATCTGTTATTTTTAATGTCGGCATTGTTTTCGAACGTTTGTGTGCACCCGCAAAGTAAAGTGTTTGCATCACGTGCGTTAACGTCAACTATCGGTGCGTGATTGCAGACAATTTACGTTGTGTGCATGGTTAGTATATAAGTCGGCGCACATTTGGCGCGTGGTCCTCGCATTTTTGGCTTTGAACTGTGCAGTCAAACAAAAGCACGACAGTCTTCGCAGCGCAATATCTGCTGATTATACACATATTAATCTATTCTTATAACCTGAAATATTCTGATTTGATAAAATTGTGTACGTATATCCCAAATATAGTAAGAATTATCTTTTAAAGTGAATTTTAATCAATTTTACTTAGCGAAAAAGACTGAAAACTCAGACTGCTCAGACTATTTTATTTCCAAAGTTTCTTCATCGCAGTTTCAAGCGATCAGCCTTTACGCACACACTTTCGGCTTCGTATTTGTAAACAAATATTCATTTGTTTAACAAATATTCATTTGTTTAACCATTTTAACTGCATATAGGTTTATTCAACTATTGAGAAATTCTATTTATGCCCATTCATCGTTGACCGAGTCATATTTTCACATTGCCGCTCAACTGCTTCAAGATTTCATCTCTTGCATTAGTGTATTGTATTTGGTTCATAAAACTTTGCATCTACAATAAACAAGCAAACGGTACTTAAGTGTTATTCTTATTAAAATTACCACATATAGCCGGGTCTGAAAGATCAACAAAATCTAAGTCGAGGTCCAATTTATTTTATTCCCCATTGTTTCTCACTAAGAAACAGTGTGACCACGAGAACCACAATCACATACAGAGGTTAACGTACGAGGGTCATCAATACATATACTGGCTAAAGAGCAGCTCATTTGAGACACAGGTAGCGCGTAACATCAAAAGTGGTGACAGCGGTGCGGTTTATATTTTATTTTTTGTAAACCGTGAGATTCGAGCCTAGGCTATCTTGTAGTAATAAAATGAGCACCGAAAATTTATCCAGTATGCACAAAGACCATGAGCAAGACGGAGCAACGCAATTGTTTGCAGAACCGTCTGAAAATATGCAGTGCACTGCAGTAGATACGCAAAATACGACCTCATATAGCCACGGTGATACGACAGACCAGGTAGCTGCTGAGACACTGGTCAGATTTAGAGACCAAATGCCACAAGGGCAGCAGATGATAAACACGCAATGCGCTTCTACAGGGTTTTGGCAACAGGGAACCAATAGTAACAGCAACGATTACGTGCAGCAACTCCCACAAAACCCACGGGAAGCCACGTCACTACTTCAACCCCCTCTTGTATATTCTGAACCTAATCTGCATAGCACTGTTTTTGGTCTTAGTAGAGCAATAACTAGTCTGCAACAGAAACAAGAGAATATTACAGGAGCACTTCAGAACGTTGTGTCAATATTGCAGGAGATTAGAACTAAACCTGGGTCAGATACACCAGATGGGTTCAATGGTCTTCACACGAGAGGCACCAGTTCAAGTGGAATACCCCATGGTAGACAAGAGGTAGTCCCTGATTACTCATACTCTGCTAGTATAGACCAAAGTCAGAAGGGTTCCGCTAATTGTCGAAATCCTTCAGAACAAGGTTCTATTACTAACCACAGTAGTACAATAGAGACTGGTACTTCTATTGACCGAAATCCAGAAATAGATAGAGGTTATACAAGCTACAACCATACCACAGAATCGAGTACTACTAATTACCGAAATCCAACATATGAGAGAGGTAGCACTAGCTACAGGCCAGCAACTGGAATGGGTACTACTAACTACCGAAATCCAGCAGAACTATGAGATAGCACTAACTACATGCCAGCAACTGGAATGGGTACTACTATCTACCGAAATCCAACAGAAGAGAGAGATAGCACTTACTACATGCCAGCAGCTGGAATGGGTACAACTAATTACCAAATTTCAACAGAAAATAGAGGTATTACTAATTGTCAAACTTCCACAGACAGACACAGTGTCTATAAGTACCCAAGTTCAACAGAAGCGAGGACTAATGCACTCTACCTTGCATCTAAAGGAGACAATGGCAGTGTTAGTTACCAAAATTTAAAAGAGGGTACTTCTAATTGCCAAAGGACAGAAAGATATGGTAGCACAGGTGAGCGTTCCAGATGGGACTATTCAACTGACAGACAAAGAGACAGGGAAAGTTGCCAACAAGACCAAATTTTACCATTTACCAGTAACACTGACAGAAGTTACTCAAGCCAACAAGCACCAGTACAGAACTATGGTGTAATAGATGACGATGCAAATAGAATTTTTCTATATGACCAAGATAGGACAAACTACCAAGAACAAGATAAGATGTTGCATGGTAGGAGCAGCTTTAAGACTTATTCCAGAAACAATAGCTTCAATGAGAATAGAAGACAACAATATAGATCTAATTATGATATGAAGCTCCCTTCATTTGATGGGAAAGAAGACTGGAAAGTATGGGTAAGCAGATTCGAGGCGATTGCAGAAAGGAGACAGTGGGATGATGATACCAAACTAGATAACTTATTACCTAAACTACAAGGAAGAGCAGGGGATTTTGTTTTTACCCAGCTACCCAAACAGACATTGGAGTGCTATTCAGAACTAGTAAAAGAGCTTAATAGTAGATTTAGAGTGGTAGAAACTAAGAGAACGTTCGCAGCAAAGTTCAGTCAACGAGTACAACGACCAAACGAAACAGTGGAGGAATATGCAGCTGATCTGAAGAGGCTATATTCTAAAGCACACCAGAGCAGAGACGCTAAAACAAGACAAGAAGATTTAGTAAGACGATTTTTAGATAGACTCAGAGATAATGACGCTAGATTCGAGAATATAACAAGGAACCTGAAGACATAGATGAGGCGGTTTACCATGCTGTTAATTTCTTACAGACACGTCGGAGAAGTAATCCAGATGCATTTGCTGATAAGAAATTCAAGAAATTTGCTAGACGAGCAACTGACGAGATAGTCTATGACAGTGATGGAGAAGAGTATCAGGAAGATGTCACAGATATAGATCATGTGTATAGAATACCAGCCAAGTCAGAGAAACCTGCAGTAAAGAAACAAGTGAAGCAAGAGCAAAAGTCAGAAAACGTTGACAACGTTAAGTCTGGATCTGATGATTCTCAGAAACTCTTGGCAGAGACTAAGAATTTAATGCAGAATCTAGTAACTCAGATCGAAAACATAGCTCAGAGTAATCAAGGTAAGCAGGCCATTCAGCCACCAAGATTTAGCCAACAGCGCAGGGGCATTGTTTGCTATGGATGCCATGAGCAAGGTCATATTTCAAGAGACTGTCCCAAGAGAGTAGGTAAAGCACCACAGAAACCAGAGCAGATAATTACAAGCGAACGTGATAAAAATAAAGCTGGTTGTAGTGGGACAGGTAACTACTCAAACAGTCCTTTAAACTAGAAAAGGCTCTCTCTGGAGGCCACAGAGAAGCCTGTTCTGATACTGAAGGCCACAAAAATAAAAATAATATGCAAAGTGACACTGTTGTGAAGTCCGTAAAGGCAACAAGAAAATTGCCTGATGGGGTATACATACGCGGCAGTGTCCAAGGTTATCCAATACTCTTTACAACAGATACTGGTGCTTCAAAAACCATTGTTTCATCACGTGTTTTTGAATCAATGAAGCCAGTAGATAAACCCATGTTAACAAAAGCCTCAAAATTAGTGGGAGCTAGCGGATCACCCATTAATGAGAAAGGTAAGGCTAGATTCTCACTGCAGCTTGGTGCTGTGAAATTAGAGGTAGAGGCAATAGTCGCTGACATTGAGGATGATGGCCTCTTAGGGGTTGACGTTTTACAGAATGGAAAAGAAGGTCCAACGGACATACTTCTAAGTAAAGGGGTCTTGATGATAGAAAATCAAGAAGTTCCCATCATACAAGTGGGTATAAAGCAGTGCATCCGTAGAGTGACTGCAGCCGATCATAGCATAATACCAGCACAAAGTGAAGCTGTGATTGATGTATACGTTGAACGGAGAGACTATGATGATTTTACATGTGAAAGTGAGTATATAATAGAACCCACTGAACATTTTCGGCAGGAATATCCCTTACAAATGGCTTCCACTTTGGTAGACATTAACCAAGGTTGTACGTGTCGGGTAAGGATGTTGAATCCGTTTCCAACTGCCATATCTATAAAACAGAATTCAGTGCTTGGTACTGCTGAACCCATTATTGGGACACCGAATGCTGTGGTACAGCATGAAGATGAACTAGAGCGTACTAATTATTGTAGGGTTAGACGTCTCCAGTCACAACAAAAGTTTGAATCATCATTGGTTAATGATGATATAAAGCCAAATAGACGAGTAGAGAATAGAGAGTTAGAGTCTGTACCAGAGACTTGATAAGCTTGTATGAAAAGTCATCAGAAGGGCTGAAATCTGATGAGAAAGACAAGCTTCAGCAACTATTAGTAAAGTTTCAAGACAGTTTTTCTAGAAACGAATGGGATCTAGGTCTCACTCATCTAGCTGAACATCCAATTGAAACTGGGGATGCTGCACCGGTAAAGCAACCCCCGAGGCGTGTACCATTGGCATACGCTGCAGATGAAAAACAAGCAATAGAGGATTTAAAGGCTAAAGGTGTAATAAGAAATAGTACCTCACCTTGGGCTAGTCCTATTGTCCTAGTACGGAAGAAAGATGGAGGGGTACGTCCATGTGTTGACTACCGTAAAGTCAATGAGCTGGTAAAGCCGGACGGATTCCCATTGCCCAGAATCCAAGATTGTCTTGATTCCGTAGCAGGTTCAAAGCTTTTTAGCACATTTGACTTAACTAGTGGATATTTCCAGATCCCATTAAAGGAAACTGACATACCCAAAAGTGCTTTTGTTTGCAAATATGGGCACTTTGAGATGACCAGAATGCCTTTTGGTCTCAACAATGCCGCTAGCACCTTCCAAAGAACAATGGAGTTAGCCCTCCAAGGTCTACAATGGATAACATGTCTCATCTATATAGATGATATAATCGTTTTCGGAAGAAGCTTTAATGAGCACATTAGCAGAATTGAAGAGGTCTTTGAGAGGCTTAGACAAGCTGGTCTGAAACTAAAGCCTCAGAAGTGCTGTATGCTGCAAACTGAAGTAGTTTTTCTTGGTCATGTGGTAACGGCAAGTGGTGTGAAGCCAAACCCAATGAATGTATCTAAAATTCTGGATTGGCCTCAACCCAAGACTGCTAAACAGATAAAACAATTTGTTGCTATGGGGTCCTATTATAGGCGCTATATTAAAGATTTTGCCACCATTGTCAGACCCATGGTAGAGCTTACTAAAAAAGGTAAAAAGTTTGTCTGGAATAATGCTTGTAGCAAGGCTTTCCAGCAGCTAAAAGAAGCCTTAGTTAGTTCTGATGTCATGGGCTACCCTCTGAATAATGCTGGGCAATTCTTTCTTGATGTTGATGCATCAGATGTTGGAATTGGCGGCATTTTGCACCAGGTTCAGGATGGGAAAGAAAAGGTGATTGCCTACGCTAGTAGAGCCCTTAACAAAGCAGAACGAAATTACTGCATAACAGAAAAAGAGTTATTGGCAGTTAGGTTTTTTATAGAGTACTTCAGACAGTATTTATTAGGAAGAAAGTTTACCATTCGTACTGATCATCAAGCACTAGTTTGGCTTTTTAGGTTAAAGGAACCTAGGGGGAAAATAGCAAGATGGATTGAGATTCTCAGTCACTACAATTTCTCTATAGAGTACAGACCTGGAAAGAAGCAGATGCATTGTGATGCATTATCGAGATGTGAAGATCCTAGGATATGCGATTGCCCATATCAGGACACAGAAGAGTCATTAAAATGTGGTCCATGCAAGAAATGCATGAAACGTGCTCTAGACATGGTTCATAGGGACTTTGTGACTGAGTCAAATTCAAAAATGGATCAAACTTCAGAAAACCCAGAAGAAAAGAATGAGGTTAATCAGCCAGTAGCAAGGGGTATTGAGGTAACAGATGAACAAGTTCCAGGACCATCTTCTCATAATGATGGAGATGTTAGTGAGACTCTTGCAGCTACAGTGATTGGAGAAAAGTCTTTCACAGAGCTACAGAAATCACAAAAAGAGGATCCAGACATTGGAACCATATTGCAGGCAAAGTTGTCAAACACACGACCAACTAGCCAAGAGATGGTAGCAAAAAGTCCAACAGCACGTCATTACTGGGTGCTATGGGACACTTTAGAGGTACACAGAGAAGTCCTTTTCAAGCGATTTAGAAAGAAAGATGGAACTGCAGAGTACCTTCAACTTGTTGTGCCACAAAGTCTGAAAGAAGACATACTTTTCCAAATGCACAATTCAGTGATTTCAGGGCATTTGGGATGTAAGAAAACCAAGGCTAGAGTGCTACAGAAGTTTTATTGGTTTGGATTAAGAGAAGATATAGCTCTGTATATCAGAAAGTGTGACATTTGTGCCGCTGATAAGAAACCCATGAAGACACCACATGCCCCTATGGGATCTCTTAAAGCTGGTGCTCCAGGGGATTGTGTGGCAACAGATTACTTAGGACCACTTCCGGTAACAGACAGAGGAAATCGGTATATTTTGCTACTTACTGATCACTTTACAAAGTATGTTGAGATCTTAGCTGTGCCAAACATGACTGCTGAAGTTTGCGCAGCTCGAATTCTTAATGAGTATGTGTCCCGATGGGGATGCCCGCTTTCCATACATAGTGACCAAGGTCGAACATATGAGAGCAATGTTTTCAAAGAAATGTGTAGGATGTTAGAAGTTAGAAAGACCCGAACCAGTGTCAGAAACCCTAAGGGAAATGGACAGTCAGAACGATTCAAAAGAACCTTAATCCGAATGATCAAGGCTTACCTATGCGGAGAACAGAAGAACTGGGACCTACATTTAGGATGCCTTGCAGGTGCCTATCGCTCCACTCCTAACGAATCTACCACGTTGACTCCAAATCTGATGACAATAGGCAGAGAGGTTCGCCTACCAGCTGAGTTGATTTTCGGAAGTACTGAAGCATATGATGGAGAGGAAATAACATCTTATGGAGAGTATGTTGATTCATTGAGGTCGCGGATTCAACATGCACATGAGGTAGCAAGAGAACACCTTAATGTTGCAGCTAAGCGCAGTAAGGCAATTTATGACACAAAAATTTCAGTGAACAGATACAAAGTGGGAGACTTGGTATGGTGCCTTGATGAATCTAGGAAAGTAGGCATCACACCTAAACTTGAACGGATATATGAGGGTCCTTTCCTGGTTACAAAAAGATTTAGTGAACTGTATTTCCTTATACAGTTAGATAAGAAAGGTACAGAAAAGGGGGTTAACCATGACAAACTTAAGCCCTATGAAGGTGACCACCCACCTGCATGGTTGAAGAAGGCCCGTAAGAAGGTTCTGAATAAATCACAATAAATGTATTGTAAAAGTTGTCATGGTACACAGAAAAATAAATCCATGGTATCAAATGTCATTTCTTGTTTTTTATATATGTACCTAGAAGATACGCATATTTTGAAGTATTTTATATGCGTTGAGCAAAAGTTGATTTTGTGTATAATAAACATTTAATCTCAAAGCAGTCTGAGCAGGATATTAAGGTCATTTCTAATTGAAACATTAAGTGGTGATTTAACATGTTTGTTGAGAAGTGTTATTTCAACTATGTTGTTGAAGTTTTATTCAACTTTGTTGTTGAAACGTTGTTCAACTTGGTTGTTGAAGTGTTATTTCACCTGTGTGATTTAAAAATAATTCAACGTTGGTTTGAAACGTTATTCAACTTGGTTGTTGGATTGTTATTTCAACTGTGTTGATGAAATGTTATTCAACTTTTGTTGAATTGTTATTGCAATGTGTTGATGAAGTGTTATTTCAACATGTTTGCTGAAGTGTTAATTCAACTTTGTTGTTGAAACGTTATTCAACTTTTTGTTGAATTGTTATTACAATGTGTTGATGAAGTGTTATTTCAACATGTTTGCTGAAATGTTAATTCAACTTGTTGTTGAAACGTTATTCAACTTGGTTGTTGGATTGTTATTTCAACTGTGTTGATTAAATCTTATTTCAACATGTTTGCTGAAGTGTTAATTCAACTTTGTTGTTGAAGCGTTATTTCAACTGTGTTGTTGAAATGTTGTTCAACTTGTTCGTTGAAGTGTTATTTCAACTGTGTTGTTGAAGAGTTATTCATTTCTTTTGTTGAAATGTTATTCAACTTTGTTGTTGAAATGTTATTCAACTTAGTGGTTGATGAGCAAACCTGAAGTTTCCCTGGAATATGCCATGTCCATCAAGTGAGCGGTATAAATTGAGATATTAGAGGCACCAATGTTTGGTTGCGAACGGTCATTGAGATAAAAGATGTTGAATGGATATGTGATTATGTGAGGACATACAGTGATTGTTGTATGAGTTCGGGCAATTTTACTTTATGAAGTGGGAAGAGAAAGGCAAAGTACGGTTCAGTTAAATGAAGTTGTTGGAAAGATAAATAAGCAACCATGATGAGATTGTCAGTGATGGAGGCAATGTGGTTTTCATCACTGAATTTCTCAGAAGGTGACGATGTGAATTAGTAGCTCACTTATGGCAGTGGATATTCCAGGTGTGAAATCAAGGGATTTTGGCATTGTTTGCCATGATAAACTCAAAATTGTTCTGTATACTTTCAGAACATGGAAGGTAAAACTGTAGGCGGAGGTGATAGAGAAGAAAGCTTCAAAGCTGCTAGAAGAGGGAGAGGGTATATGTGCTTGAGATGTTTCTCGGAGAAAGGAAAAACAGTGATCAATACAAGAATCAGGCTTGAGAGGCACATCTTGTACAACCACCTTAAGTCAGGGCAGGCACCTTTCATGTGTTCATTATGTAATCACCCAACCGTGAACTGGAATGATTTGTTGAAGCATTGCCAGAAGAATATAAAGCACAAGAATATGATAAATAAAGAGGGCATTGATGACATAAGTCCATTTCTGATAACAAATAAGAATGGTTACAAATTTGGAACGACTGACTACAAGGTGATGGATAAGGCCGATAGTAATAAGGTTTTTACCAAGAGAGCTGTAGAGTCAGGCGAAAGGAAGAACCAACTACCTCTAGAGGTGCAAGAGTGCTTTAGGAGTGGATATTTTGATCAAGTGATGAAAGGGGATAAGCCGGAAGGGAACGATTTTGTACAAGAAAAGGAGTTTTCAGCAACACCTATAGAAGTGAACAGAGACCAGATTGTTATAGCAAGAAATCATACAATATCTAGTTTAGAGGAGTGTGATAATGCAGCAAGGATTAATGAAGAGAGTGTTAAAGATGTAGGGTCAGTTGACGAGTTGGTAAATAAATTAGGGATTGATAAAGAAAGTGAGACATACGAAAGGGATGAGAAGTTAGACGAGGAACAAAAGGACAGTAGACATGTAATCAGCATAGAAAAGATGAGTCAAGGAACTTTGGCGACATATTTTAGCAAATTAATAGAAGCTACAGAGCGTAATACTAGAGCATTAGAAAGAGTTGAGAAATTATTAGTGGACAATTCAGTTATGATCAGCAAGAATTGCGGAGCAACCACCAGCTTGAGATGGGCCATTGAGAGATATGAGAGAAATGAAGATATAAGAGAAGAAGGAAGACAAGCGTATGACAGAAGGATGGACGATGAAAGAAGGAGAGATACAGAAAGATGGAGAAGAGATGCAGAGCAAAGGGCAGAGAGCAGACGGAAAACAGAGAAGAACAGACGAGAAGAAGAGAAGGCAGATAGATGGGAAGGGAAAGAAGGACAGGAAAGAAGTGAAGTTAGAGACAGCAGAAGGGACAGATGGAGGTTTGAGAGAATGGGACAGGACAAAGAAAACAATGTACTTGGAGACTTGAATTGAGCTTTAATAAGAAAGAATATAAACAGTGATGTGTTAAAAGGAATACCAATGAATTGAGAAAGAAAAGTAGTGACTAAATTATATAAGTGAAGAACATTTTATGTTCCATGCCAGAAAAATAAGCGTTTTATGTCATTTTAAGGGCTAGATTGTTAGTTTCACAAATGTTGTTGTTCCTTATTGAACTGATATCTATATGCATTAATTAATTTTTCAGTTTGGTTGTCAATAGCAAAGGTTCCGGTAAAACTGTCCAGTTGCATAGACTCACCTGAATCATTGCTATTGATATGTGAAACCCTTATTCCTTGGCATGATTCATATTGAACTTCGTGTTAAAGTGGAAAATAATGGTGATATGGAAATATAGCTTTATTATATGTGTAAGTGCTCAAGTGAAAATAAGAGTATCTAATAGTAATTCTGTGTAAGTCAATTTGAGAATTGGAAAGTGCACTTCTGTAATATTCCAAAGGATCAACCAATTGCTAAATTGAGCATGAATTTGTACCTAAAGTACAGTATATCAAAAGAAAATGTAGTTCTGAGGTTAGTTAGGAATTAAAAGTCTGTATGGTATTTCAACATAACCAAAATAATCACAGCAAATATTAATTTGGTTATGCTTTAAATGCTAAAGTGCAATAGAATCAAGTTTCATTTTTAAATGTATAATATGTCTGTTAAAGGTTGTTATTTTCATCAGTCATTGAAGTTTTCATGAAATATTAAGAGTTATAAGTTTCATAACTTTACAATTTGGTACCGTGACTGAGATCAAATGGTGTGATTGTTAGGAGATCTTTGGGTGCTGTCATATCTGTGTTTCCAGGCGTTAGTTGGAACTTTAACGCCTTGGGAGGGGGGTTATGATATGCCCCGGTGTTCGGAGTTATGTTACACACAGATCTCCTACCACTCATATGTTTACATCCTTTGTCAAGTTATTTTAACTCTAAGGCTATACGATAAACTGACATGCATGTTTTCATAAATCATTACACATACTTGAAGTTTGCGCATGGGTGTCAGGTCTGAACGAGTATGCACAGGACCGATTTCTTTCTTGTTTTATAAAGCATCATCTCGCACTTGCCAGTGTCCGCCATATTGATTGGGATGTGTATTTATGTTAAATTGCATTATGGGAGTGTTGTCAAGGTGTTGATGTAAACACGTCGTCTGGTTTTTCGACTGTCAAATCGAAAAGTTCAACTTCAAGAGCATATTTACATTAATTCTATTCATCAAATTTTAAATCATTGTAAGGGTCATTTTATACATTCATTTGCCAATGTTTACATGTATTTATTATGCATCAGTCATTCATCATTTAGCATTTATCAGTGTTTGAAGCCGATCACCCATTCATTTTATCTGTTATTTTTAATGTCGGCATTGTTTTCGAACGTTTGTGTGCACCCGCAAAGTAAAGTGTTTGCATCACGTGCGTTAACGTCAACTATCGGTGCGTGATTGCAGACAATTTACGTTGTGTGCATGGTTAGTATATAAGTCGGCGCACATTTGGCGCGTGGTCCTCGCATTTTTGGCTTTGAACTGTGCAGTCAAACAAAAGCACGACAGTCTTCGCAGCGCAATATCTGCTGATTATACACATATTAATCTATTCTTATAACCTGAAATATTCTGATTTGATAAAATTGTGTACGTATATCCCAAATATAGTAAGAATTATCTTTTAAAGTGAATTTTAATCAATTTTACTTAGCGAAAAAGACTGAAAACTCAGACTGCTCAGACTATTTTATTTCCAAAGTTTCTTCATCGCAGTTTCAAGCGATCAGCCTTTACGCACACACTTTCGGCTTCGTATTTGTAAACAAATATTCATTTGTTTAACAAATATTCATTTGTTTAACCATTTTAACTGCATATAGGTTTATTCAACTATTGAGAAATTCTATTTATGCCCATTCATCGTTGACCGAGTCATATTTTCACATTGCCGCTCAACTGCTTCAAGATTTCATCTCTTGCATTAGTGTATTGTATTTGGTTCATAAAACTTTGCATCTACAATAAACAAGCAAACGGTACTTAAGTGTTATTCTTATTAAAATTACCACATATAGCCGGGTCTGAAAGATCAACAAAATCTAAGTCGAGGTCCAATTTATTTTATTCCCCATTGTTTCTCACTAAGAAACAGTGTGACCACGAGAACCACAATCACATACAGAGGTTAACGTACGAGGGTCATCAATACATATACTGGCTAAAGAGCAGCTCATTTGAGACACAGGTAGCGCGTAACAATATTTTAAAGCGAGTTACTATATATGTTGTATACATCATAATTTAGAACAAAATTCCCTATGACCCCTTGAAATATCAAATGGGCAATTTCATACTTCTATCAAAATGCATGGGTAAATTCACCAGAATGATATGGGTTTAACGGGTGATTCTAAAGTTGTGTCGGTGGTGTGTCAGCACATGTCAACCTTGCAATTATACACCAACAAACAAATGATGTCGAATTTCCCCTGAAACCATTTCCCCAACCTTTTATACATCAAAGAAACTATCATCTGTAATTGTGGGTTAAATACAAGTAAGCAATTGACATTGCTAACTTAATACGTCAAGTGGTAGTTTCACTTGTTTATGTGAATTCGCATACAAAATTGCTAGTTTTGAGGAATACATTGTGTTATGGACGTAATAGCGTGTTTAAGATTCGCAGGGATATGCCTATTGCACACTGGAATACTTATCGCATATGCGCAAATCGTCCAATGAACACTCTTGCTGACGTATTCAGAGGGACTAGAGGTCTAATTTTTTTACCGGAGTCTTCATCTGTATCCATACTATGTGCATGCATGCAACGAAGGTTCAGGCGAGTCTGCGCATTTGCACAGACTCGCCTTAGCCCTTGTTCCTAGACAATGAGATAAGTACCAAAATCTCATGTGCTGACCCAAATTTTACTCAAAATGCCTCCGTATTTAGTTTTGTCTGTAAAGTTGGTAATGTTTCTTACGCTAGCCTTTCGGACCTTAATTTTGAATGCCCCAGTTGGCATTTTTACTTTACGCAAAGTTAGTATGCTTTGCTCTGGATTTAAAACAGTGTCTGACTGCCGCAAAGTACATTGACTTGTTTAATGGAGATAGCCGGTCGCTTTACTTTAATCGTATTCTAGCTTTTTTGTCTTATGTAATCTGGAAAAACGGATCCTTCAGAAATAGAGAGAACCTACAATATTAGAAAAAAAATTATGAAGTCTGTTCATGAGAACTAATGGAAAGTGCAACAATTCTCACGCCCCCTAGCACTGGCTTAAGAGGTATTCTGCTTCCCGTCAGAACCCAATATACCTGAAGGACCAGAATATAAAACTATCAACACTATATCGATGAAGTTTTATTTTTGTTTTTGTCTGTGTTCCATTGTCTCTTCATCTGGGTGCCATGGGCTGGTCTGTGATATGTGATTGTGGCATTTCCTAGTCATACTCCCTTGTTTTTTGTGTGTTTTTATATTCATTTAGTAATACGTAAACATGCACATTCAAATGTGACACCCGCCTGAAAGTAAGGAAAATCTAGGGTAGATAACAGTAGCTTCGTTTGGTCAAGCCTCAGCTCCAATATATCCTAAAACATGTGTCAATGGTCTCATTTTAAGCGTCTCCAGGCCTAAAGGTTATAAAAAATATGCTTAACATGACTTAGCATGAAATTTATCATGCACATAAATGTTAAAATGCCAACAATTGTTGGCATTTTAACATTTATAAGCATGATAAATGCAACATCTGATAGTTTGAAAGCAAGAAAAGACTTTATCTTTTAGTATTTTAGTTTGTAGGAGTTGTTGAAAGTCCATGCTTACATGCTTAGTTGAGTTAAGTTTGACAAATACAAATTCTTTATTCACTCGCTTCCAATGTGAACATTATCCAGTGTATTCTAGAAATTATTCAGAAAGTTTAAGGATAATGGACTCTATCAATTCTATAGGGTGGCATGGTTAAAGACGTTTCGAACTTTCATGTTGGTTTGTGGAAAGGAAACATTTATAAACGGTTATGTCTGGGTACGCTAATCTGATACAAAAGCCAGGACACATGTCTGTTAGTAATGGCAGCGGGTATGAGAACTTCACGGGCCGGACGTCGGCAGTTTATCATCTGTCGCCGGCATCACAGCGATCAAGATGTGGCCGTTCAACAGGTATGCGGTTTAAAACAGTTTCTTCGTAAAAAGATCGGAATTCAATCCTCCAATAATGCGTTTTCCGCTTGATTCTATTTAGTGGCACAGTTTTAAGTAATACTTATTAACCCATCTAAGCCTAGCGCCCTTTTTGTGGGACATAGGCAAGCATTGCACACCCAGATCAGTGCTTATAATACACGATGCATATTTTCAGAAGTAAAAAAGTACCAAAATATTACCCTTATTAACAGCTAGGTACACTATTTTGTGCAGTCGTCGACTGCAACCAACACGCGTTGACTGCGCTGTTCGAGTACAGTGGTTCTCTAGCGTGAGCTAGTTTCGGACATTCAGGTCTCATCAGTGATTCTAATGATTTCAAATGTCCACAATGGAATCCATGACCCCAAAGCATTGGCGTAGCTCCCATTACGTGCGTAAATAAAAATAGTAACATTCAAGGGAAGTCACCTAATGTGGTGAAAGTGATTTTCCCTACCACAAGGAACCGCTCTTAAAGGGAAAATTCGCTCTCTTTGGGAGCAAATTCTTTCCTTTAAAAGAAGTTCCTATTTCGAAAAGGGAAGCAATTGAATAAAATCACTGCTTGATCCAGTAGTCTGCCTTTGATGTTTGTAACTTTTTTAACGTTCTGGCTACGCTATTGCCAAAGGACAAGAAAATCAAATCTACACTATATTGATATTTTTCATACAACGGCTTTGGTAATAATACGACTGTAGTAGTTATTGTGAAGATGTTATTCGTTCGTTTATAGAGTCACTGCTCTGGTGAAAATGTCAAGATCATAAAACTGGTGCACTAAGTGTCGGGCCACCATCGGCCCACTTTTAGATGTTTTCTGGGTTATCAATGCAGCTTTAGTTCGCAGGTCTATGGGCACCTGAAAATTGAATAGGTCCACTTAAATTTACAGGTGGACATGTGCACATAACTTAAAAAGAAAGATACACCTCTATATTAAGCAAGTTCAACATCAAGTTCAACATCTACAAAGGAACATGTGCGCTTAGTTTAACAGTGCACCAGTATATCGGCAAGTGCACCCGCATAAAAACGAAAGGAAATTGAAATATGGGCGGAGCTACATACGAGTACATGCATCCGCAAAATGCATGTTTACGTGTAAATTTCTGATGTTCTTGCAAATACAGGTGGACCTGTTAAAATTTTAATTTGGGTTGTAGCAAAAATATAGTTATAATACATCAAGACAGCGAGTATCAAAGGTGCAGATCAGCCTGCTCGTAGGAGCAGGCTGATCTGCACCTTTGATGTTCGCATAAATCAAAAGCAAGGTTTCTCATGACAATGCTCGAATAAAGGTTTTGTCAAAGCAATAAAAAGTCATGCATGAAGAGATGGCTTAATCATAACTGTTTAATTTTATTTTCAGCTCACAGCGACAGTTGTATACAGCGGTTGTTTCACTGTTTAAGTCACGTGCCATGTGCGTCATTGATAGCATGGATAATCATGTTACTGGGTCTTGGAGGAGTAACAGGCAGCTTGCTGTTTGGTGCCCAGAAAACACGTGACATACTTCAGGAAGATCGGATGTAAGTATTTTTAACCTCATATTTGCCTGAAATCATTTAAAGTTATCTGGGCACAAATCGCGAAAACTTGTGACAAGTGAGTATGATCATGACATTTCACAATCACAGATCAGACACACAGGAACACGAAAGAATCAGCTCTTTTCACCTCAGCGAAACAACTGCCAAACTAGAAGGATGCAAAATACTTAAATCACAAAATCAGGATAAAACACAAAACCTTGCAGCTGAAAAGTTGAAGCTACAACAGGAAACAGTCACGAAGCCTATTCGAATACCTCAACATTTACAATGGTTGGATATAATCTGCACGCACAGGGCGTTGGCGGACTACTTTCAGCAAAATTTTGATGAAGTAGGACAGTAGAAAATAATATAGTTTGATCAAACTCATCATCCGATAATGGGGATTAAACACTAAAATCTAAAAAAAATATTTTTCCTCTACCCAGGACTAATCAAGAAAGATAACAACTATGTCAACTTCAAGCACAAATGCAAGTGTTGGCTCCCTTACATTTCTATTTCTAAAAGTTTTCCCTTTATTAGCATAGGCAAAACAGGTCACGCCGCTTGGCGGATATTTTTTTCAACTAATCAAAATAATTTGAACAGCTTTGGTAGAAGGTGGTCACCAAAGGACCATTTGTACCAAATTATTTTGAAATCCAACCAGTAGTTTTTGACAAGAAGATTTTAAAGTTTTTCTTTTGGCTGTCATGGTAACCAGATTTCTGCATAGAATTTAATTTTTTAACAACTTTGAAAGGGGACCGCCCGAGGACCATTTCTGTGGAATTTGGTGACAATCTACCTGGTTTAGGAGGAGATGTTGAAAGCCTGCAAAGTGTTGACAGTAATCCTACAAACGGGCGGACGGACTACTAACATCATAGGATCACAATAGCTCACATTGAGCCTATAGCTCAGGTGAGCTAAAAGTGGGAGCATATAGGTTTTAGCTTGTCCGAGCGTCCGTCCGTTCATATAAAATTAAGTTACGTTTTTTGAAATATCATTTATGGATTCCTCATCATAAATAGCTCACCCGTATTTGTTTGTCCTTTGTGGCGTTGTGACGTTTTAAAGTGTCAGAATGAGATTTTGTAATCAAGATATTTCAAAAACAAATACATGTAGTAAAGCTAGGAGATTCAAACTTGGTCAGCTGATAGAGGATGATGAGAATATGACCAGGTGAAAATAAAACGAAAAGTTACCATATTTTTCCAGCTATTGCCCTTTGACATTTAAAAAACTTATAATCAAGACATCTCGTAACCTGTTATAGCTAGGAGCTTCAAACTTCGTCAGCTAATAGGGTATGGTAAATAGATTTCCTGGTGAAGTTTTATGAAAAAAAAGATGTTTATTTGTTATTAGCCTTTGCAAATTTGGCCATTTTTAACTTGTAAGTAAAGGAGATATCTCGAAAATTATTATAGCAAGGTGTTTCAAACTTGGTCAGTTGTTAGATGAGGGTAAATAGTTAAGATAGGAGCTTCAAACTTAAGATGACCCCTTATGAGCACCGTCCTTATGGACAAGCATGTGTTTGAGGGCACAGTGCTTCAAAAACACAATTTCTTGTTTAAATGCGTTCAGTGAAGGCTCTTATCAGACTCAGACTGGACATAGCCCAGCTTAAGCCCAAGCTAATCAGAGCCTTTACTGGACGCACTGAACATTCTGTAGACTGGCTACAGTCTGAAACTAGTTTGTGCACTTGTCGACTGCATCTACCACTCGATGACTGCGCTGTTCAAGTACAGTGGTTCTCTAGCGTGGATATCAATATAAATTTGCAATTATAATTTATCAACAAATTCATGCCTCATCTAGTCAGATGTCCTGACATCTTAAAACAGAGCCATCAGAATTAGACTATAGCTACCAGTATATGAAAATGATATATTGATAGAAAAAAGTGTTCGAGGACTGGAGTCAGTCTAATGATTCTGCACCAGCTCCTATTACCTATTTGTAGGCTATGGTTTATGGAGTACGCTATAATTGGTGTGATCTGTGGAATGGTTGTAATTGGGACCAGTCTGCTCATTGCGAGCCAAGCAGTAGACATGCCTTCAACACTTCCAATCATTTTCTTATTTCTCAACCAAAACATACGTTGTGGGTACTCAAAAGAACCGTCTCAATGAGACGGTTCTTTTGAGCACCCAAACCATATGTTAAAAAGTATGGTTAAGAAAATATTTGCTATTGTTCGCTGAAAAAAAGTTTGTCTAAAACTATGAATGTAAAGGTTACTATTTCCTATTTGTAGGTTATGGTTTATGGAGTTAGCTATAATTAGTGTGATCTGTGGAATGTTTGTTATAGGGACCAGTCTGCTCATTGTGAGCCACTTCTCCAGCGAGCCGAGCAGTAGACATGCCTTCATAACTTCCAATCATTTTCTTATTTCTCAACCAAAACATACGTTGTGGGTACACAAAATAACCGTCTCAATGAGATGGTTCTTTTGAGCAGCCAAAACACATGTTTAAAAAGATGGTTTAGAAAATATATTAACTATTGTTCGCTGAAAAAAAAAGTTTGTCTTAATCTATGAATGTAATGGCTACTATTTCCTATTTGTAGGTTATGGTTTATGGAGTAGGCTATAAATGGTGTGATCTGTGGAATGTTTGTAATAGGGACCAGTCTGCTCATTGTGAGCCACTTCTCCAGCGAGCCGAGCAGTAGAAATACCTTCATAACTTCCAATCATTTTCTTATTTCTCAACCAAAACATACGTTGTGGGTACTCAAAAGAACCGTCTCAATGAGACGGTTCTTTTGAGCAATCAAAACATATGCTAAAAATGATGGTAAAGAAAATATTTACAATTGTTTGCTGGAAAAAGTGTGTCTAAACCTATGAATGTAATGGTTACTATTTCCTATTTGTAGGTCATGGTTTATGGAGTATGCTATAATTGGTGTAATCTGTGGGATGTTTGTAATAGGGACCAGTCTGCTCCTTGTGAGCCACTTCTCCAGCGAGCCGAGCAGTAGACATGCCTTCAACACTTCCAATCATTTTCTTATTTCTCACCCAAAACATACGTTGTGGGTACTCAAAAGAACCGGCTCAATGAGACGGTTCTTTTGAGCACTCAAAACATATGTTAAAATGATGGTTAAGAAAATATTTACAATTGTTCGCTGAAAAAAGTTTGTCTAAACCTATGAATGTAAAGGTTACTATTTCCTATTTGTAGGTTATGGTTTATGGAGTATGCTATAATTGGTGTGATCTGTGGAATGTTTGTAATTGGGACCAGTCTGCTCATTGTGAGCCACTTCTCCAGCGAGCCGAGCAGTAGACATGCCTTCAACACTTCCAGGAAAAACACCTGTGCAAGGGTTCTCAACATATTTGTACGTATTAGTGGGCATGCGCGGATCCAAGAGTTTTGTCAGAGGGGGTCCAACTCTGCCAACGTTTTTTTTTGTTCGTTTTCCTTTTTTTTCTTTTTTTGTGTGCGTTTTTATGAGGGGAGAGTTGGGGGGAGGGCGGATCCAAATACCACTATAAGCGGACCATCATCGGCCCGCCAGCAAACGCCATTTAAATGGCGTTTCGCTAGCGGGCCGATGATGGCTTGGTTTGTCAGGGGATGCGGACCAGTATTACTAAGAAACCCTATATATTTTTTTTCAGGGGGTCCGGACCCCCTGTCCCCCTCTGAATCCGCACATGGTGGGTGGGAAATCGCCACCTTGATTTACTAGCATCTAGGTCACATCTCAAACATAGAACTTTGCTGTTAACTGGAGTCAAATGTTCGTTTTGTTCTGTTTAAAATTTATATTTATATATATTTATATTATATACAAAGAATATATTGAGGAATTGTTTGTTAAAACCCTGAATTACCTCACCTCTTCATTCCAGTCCAACAGCGAAATGCCAAATTATGTGGGCCCCCTGCATTGTCTGAACATCTATTTGAAGAATGCCACCTATCGGAAGATAATGGTAGCCCCTCTTTGTTATATGCAGGGGTTTGACCTTATCCTGTCAGTGCAAAATTTGCTTAATTCTGTCTAAATCTTTCTCACAACTCAGTGTACCAACAGAAGGGGAAAAATAAGTGCAAACCATAAAAAAAGCATTGAATACCCATATTTTAATGATTATAGGCAACTACTGACAAAAGGCAACTTTTATGATTTTATATCTGTAACTTGGTGATAAAACTGTTGTAAAATAACATATATGCCCTGCCACTGTAAAATCAACTGTGTAAGTGGGTGAATAATACTAGCTGACAAGGCTCCCTGACATTCTTATTTCCCCATTTAGACTGGCATGTGCGTTTCCAGAGAGGGACAGGGGGTCCGGACCCCCTGGAAAATTACAAAAATATAGGGTTCCTTAGCAAAACTGGTCCGGATCCCCTTATAATCACAAAGCTACCAATCCGACATTCAATGTTGGGCCATCATCATCCCGCCTGCAAAACGCCATTTAAATGGCGTTTTGCTGACAGGTCGATAATGGCCCGCTTATAGTGGTATTTGTTTGGATCCTTTCTCCCCTCTAAAAAGAAAAAAAGAAAAAAAAAAAGAAAAAAATCCAAAGTTGGAACCCTTTTACAAAACTTTCTGGATCCGCGCATGACTGGTCCCCCAACCCCGCTGATCAACGAAGAGAGACCAGTTTATTGTTAATTCCAAATAGACTGGTTATAGACAGACTGGTCTGCATGATAGGTAGTCACATTAACGCATATAGTGATTGTCTTTTCTGCATCTTACCCTTACCGAATTACCTTCTTCATCTTCTATCAACATTTGAGCGGTGACTTGTGATTTCCAACAATGTGGCATTTTGACAAGTGTAGATTCAGAAGAGCCTGTGCAGCATCCGTTAAGCTTAGAAACTTTAAACGATGTTCGGTCAGTAGCCTAACAGTCATAGAATATTCAAGCGACTAACAAAGGCTCTGATCAGACTGCGCGTATGCGCAGGCTGGTCTGAGCCTTTGCTAGTCGCACATACCACATCGCATTGATTGTTGGAAATATCATGCCGCGGCTCATTTGATAAGAGTGCGTAATTAAAAAAATGTAATCTTATTACTTATGCTGTGGGTACCCAAAAGAACAGTCTCAATGATGCCGTATGTTTGAACACCCAAAACAAATGTTATATGATTGATGGTAAGAATTTGCTAAAAATTTGTTAGTCTGAGCCTACGTAATTCCTATGTAATTACCTCTACAGGAGTATAGGCTGTACGGCATATCTTATTATCTTCTACATGTTAGATTTTGTTGGCATTCCCACGGTATTGAAAGTAACTCTTTCAGCTTCATAGAACAGAGCCGTAATATTAGGTTAACTCATTGAGTGCTTGAACCAAATTACACATACACATTGTAAACAAGTACAACTTAATACAGGGAGCGCAGTGGCTCAGTGGTAGAGTGCTTGACTCGAGACCGAGAGGCCGCGGGTTCGAGCCTCACCGGCGTCACTGCGTTGTGGTCCTTGAGCAAGACACATTTGTCCTAGCTTAGTACTGGTTCAACCCAGGAAGACCCGTCCCTGTTTAACTGAAAGATTGTTGATGGGACGTAAAGAATCAAATCAAACAAACAAACAAACAAAGCAGCTTAATACTAGTGGCAGCTGTACTGCCACTGATCTTTTCAACTGCTTTAAAAGCTTTATGTTCTGTTCTATTGTATTGATCCGGAGAATAATTTCAACAATTTCTGGTAGAAATGTTTAATATTTATCACTGGAGAAATGGCCTCAAGCTGCTGTAGTAGGAAAGTGAGTGTAAGCTTACACCGAAAGAGGTGGCAGCTCAGCTGCCACATCTTTCGGTGTTAACTTGCACAATTGTATTAACAGACTGAGTGCAGAGAAAGCATGTGTAAGCGTCAGACTGCTAGTAGAGGAGCAATCTGATTAAGAACTTTTTGTTTGCTTACATCAGGAAGCTCTTTATCGATACTTTGTTTGTTTGGTTAAGTTGATGTTTTACGTCCCAATTTTTCAGTCATGTCAAAACGTTTCCTGTGTTGAACCAGTCCTAAGCAGAGTATAAACTTAGTCATGCTCAAGGACACCACACAGTGTCTTTAATGAGGCTTAAGCCAGCAACTCCTCAATCTAAAGACTGAGCCACTGCTCTCCATGCGTTTTATTGATAAATACTAATAGTATGAAAACCTGATCCCATTGGAATGAGGGGTTCTTTTGGGTTCAGGCACTTAGAAATAAAGAAACTATACGATACCAGGGTCTTCAGGGTCGTTGCAGTTTCCTGTATACATTTATCCTTTGAACAGATACAAATCACCCGATCCTGCTATTTCCGACTTTAAGGTTTCGCTGAATATAGAGAACGCCCTTTAATTAGAGACAAGTTTGAGATAAAAGTTTTTGTTGTATACAGGATGTACATTGGCACAGTCTGATCATCGGCTTTGCTATTCGCTGCCTAGATATAAGTTGCTTTCAAAAGATCAAGATTCTCAAGTTGCTAGTCTCTGTAGCTGAGCAGATACATGTAAATGTTACATTGTCACGAAACAATGGAACCATGAAGACAGGTTATCTCCTATCGAGGCTGATACAATAACACTGGTGAAAGTTTGAAGTATTATTCCCGAATTCTAAGGCCAAGAAATCGGCCCACATTTGCTTACTCTGGAAAACCCATTTACTTAATTACTGTTATCTAAACATTTCTTGCAGTGTGCAAGGGAGTTTTAAATTAAACTTATAATTTCATGTAAAGTTAATCTGCCATTTGTATAAATAAACACATTGAAACATGAGACATAATGGTGACAAAAGTAATGGGTTGCATAATTCTCTAAATTAAATAAAAAAAATAACATAGCTCAATATTCTAAGAGCGGCAAACTCAACAAACTTAGCCCACCTCCATGGTCTCTTCCAGGCCAAAAACTTAACATTTTAACCCTTAATAAAAGTCGTCTGCTTTTCTCGTCTGCTGAAATATTTAAGAAGCCTCTATGGCAAACAGTGTGGACCCAGATCAGACTGCTCCTATAGGAGCAGTCTGTTCTGGGTCCAAGCTGTTTGCTTCTATACTTAATTCGTCAGTAATGCTCGGCAATTATTTGCAGCAGACGACTTCAGCAGACGACATTTTCAGATGCATTTTTTTTCTTGGCGCTTTAAGGGTTAAACATTGCAGTGAAGAAATTGTGCAGCCAGAATTGGCATGTCAATATTTACGCGAGTGAGTCTTGTTTTAGTAGTTATTCAAAATTCAAACTAAACTCAACAATGACCCACCCTTTAAACTAAACTGGACAGGCATGTATAATGGCGGGCAACAGTCAGAACTCCATATTTAAAGCCTCCGTGGGTGCATAAAACTGGGAGCAGTGAGTGCTCTGCATATGCTAAATTGTGTTGGGTCTCACTGTGCCGTCGTTATAACTGAAGAAACTCAAGATATTATATAGAAATCACTTGATGATATTTAAGTGCAACAGAAACATACTGCAGTCATACATGTAATGAGCCAATCAATTAGAGATACAAAAGATTACATTTAAATTACTCAGTTGAATTATGCTGAAATCACGGCATTTCTGCAAGTTAGTAATCTTGATATGATCCATTTATTACATTACTATTTCACCATACTTACAGATCACAAATTGTAATTTTGATATGGTTTTGCGATGACTCAACACATAGGCATACTGCAAGTTGTAAGATATGAAAATCTAAAGTTAAGGATTTTGAAACGTTTGAAGTTTCACTCATGCAATGAGTAGTTGTGAGCATTTTCACTAAGGCCCGGTTGGAGTATATTTTCTAATGTGTAATCATTGGTTCCCGTCTGTGTTTCAGATGTTGGTGTTGAGCTACTTGTTAACCATAAGCTGGGTTCTAGTCAGTGCTTTATTCGCCATAGCAGCGGCGCTACTTGTTCTACTTCTCTATCTAAAGGAAGACAAAGATATCCGCTGCATCAACTTGGCCAATTATGGTAAATAGCTGGGTAATATGTCATGCTTTTTTGTCGCCTGCTGACTTTTTTTTCAAAATTAACTTTTTCAAGAAATTCTTTCAAGAACACTATCAGAGTGTCAAACGGCTTGAACCCAGAATATCGGTCCTGATTTGGGTTCAATTTGTTTGCAAAGGTTATCAGCAGACGACAAAAGACACTAGAAAGGAGAGAGTTAATTGAGACAGCACATGCAATTTTGTTACTTATCATCTGCGAGCAGCCAAGACCCGTGAGAGTCTGCACGAATTCCCAGACTCACGAGAGCTTTTGCTGTTCCCTTACACAATAAGTGAATTTTGATGAAGACTCAGACAAAAATGTAGACCTCTAGCACGGCCCAATCCAGCTCCTTCATTGCATTTACCAGTGGGTTAAACTTTCTATTTAATAATTTTGAGAGCAAAATTTTTAAAAAAAAATAGGCAAAGCTATTCGATGAGACACTCAATGGACTTTCCGACACTAATATCGGTTTTAAAAGAATATTCTGCTTGACAGTTTAAAATGGTTTGTAATGACGAAAAATGGCATTTTTTCGACTTCAACACAGATTCTAGAATCAGTTTATGTGCCAGGGCACACTATTTTAGATATGTCGAAGGTAGACAGCAAGACCATCGAGTAGTATTTCTGATTTCTAAGATTTTGTATTGGTTAGAAAAATTACGATTTTGCTGAATTTAACGAGCTTACATCTCATTCATTTAACACATTTGGTAAAATTATTAGATGGCTTTATTTACACTCTTGGTAATGATAGCAGTTTTTTTACACTTTTGGCAAAGTTATCAGTGATTTTTTACACTTATGGTAATGTGTTAGTGTGAAGTTGCCAGCTGCGTAAAACGACTTCCAAGGCAATGAATGCAACAGTATTTAATGACGTTGTAATTCTGACAGCTAAATTGTCTCAAAACTTTACATTATCAAATCAGATGTAACATTTTATTCAAAAGTGCCTTTTAATTCTTGTTTACTAGTTTCATAAATTTATCATATATACTTTCGGTTTTGATTAAGTTATGAAATGTTTATTTACATGCCTGGTAAATTTTCAAATTGTTTTATAATAAAACCTTTCGTCGGATTATCACAAGGTTCCATTTACTCTTTTGGTAACGTTATCAGATTGTTCATTCAAACTTTTGAGTAAGTTATCAAATGCTTTTGCATGTTTGTTTAAGGTATCACATGGTTTATTTACATTTTGGTAAAGCAATAAAAAATGTTTTTTACACTTTTGGTAAAGTTAGCAGGTAATTTAATTGTACTTTACATAAAGTAAGGAAATGTTGTTTGTGCTACTTTAGTAAAGTTATCAACTTATTTACACTTTTGGTAAAGCATTGAAATGTATTTCAAACTTTTGGCAAAGTTATCAGATGGTTTCATTTACACCTTGGTATTTATTTACATTTTTGGTAAACTTATTAGACAGTTTATCTACAGTTTGGCAAACATATCAGATGGTTTATTTACAGTTTTGGTGATGCTATCAAAAGGTGTTATTTACACTTTGGTAAAGTTATCAGATAGTTATTTACACTTTTGGTTAAGTTTTGTATAACTTCTTTCCTCTTTTAGTATTTCATTTATACTTCTTGTAATCTTAAAAGATGGTATTTACACTTTGGGTAAAATTATAAGATGGTTTGTTTGTCCTTTTTGTAAATTTATCCAATTAATGCATTTTCGACTCGGTAAAGTTATGGGCTTTTTCACTATATTAGTCAAGCAATCAAAGGATTTATTTGCATACTTGATGAGTTGTGAAATGTTTTAGCATCTTTTGGTAAATTCATCATATCAGATTATTTAAACTTTTGGTAATGTTATAAATTGGTTTATTTACATATTGGGTAATGTTATCAGATGGTTCATTTACATTGTTTGTAAAAGTTATAAATTTTGACACTTTTGATATAATCATCAGATATTATAATTATCCTTTTGGCAAAGTTATGACATTGTATCATAAGCGTTTTTGGAATGCCTAGAGCGCGTTCTATTTAAATTTCTGATAAATTTATCAGAGAATATTGTTAACTAGTTTTGGTAGAGTTATCCTTTTTACCACTTTTAGTAAATGTATGAAATGCTTTCTAACGTGTTAAGTTGTGGTAGCAAGTGGTTTTATTTACAGTTTTGGTTGAATTTTGCTGTTTACGTCATAGTAAAGCGTCCATTCAATCGATTTTAAATGCTGTTTTGCTTTTACAGGCTTTAGTTTCCGTGAAATCTGTCGCCCTGAAGGTGAATTAGAAAGATTTACTAATAAGGTAAGTACGTTTTGGTACAAACATATCCTAAATCCTCAAAGGCTCTGTGATTTGAACCATGTGGAGGTGCAAAGCATTATCAACTAGAAGCGTGCTTTAAAGTGACATCATGGAGCATTTATATTACGCAATTTGAATTTCGTGAACTTTGCACAATTTTTTCTTCAACTGTATTACACAGGTATTCGGTCACTATATCGGCACATGGTACGCAATGTCCTGGTCTCTTGTAAATCTAACGGAGATAGGAACCAGTTGGGGGCGTGGCTAGACAGTGATCTAATAGCTGAATAATATCTATAATACTTTTTTTAAGTTTGCTACTTCTTTGTATAAGTTTGAACTTCATTAGATCTTTTAGATTTGGAAGATAAGGCAGCCGTTATCAGTTTTTTCTTCAGTTAGCTTGATTAATATTTATCAAGAAATGACATTATATCACTCCCAGGCGGGCGTTATGTGATTAAAACAATTTTACATTCATTTTTTTCATGACCATGTAAATATTTTATACTGAAAATGCATTCATTATATTGCAGCTGTGTAAATATTTGATCTGAAATGCTTTGGTTGTCTCATGATGGTGTAAGTAATTATTATTAGGGAATGATACTGCATTGGTTTTCTCATGATAGTGTAAATACATGAGATGAATTTGCATTAATTATCTCATGAACAAAGTTAATAATAGAGATGATTATCTGTTTTCGTTGGTTCATGAGTATGAACGCCATTTAAGTGTTACTTAAATTGAATGACATTCAGTTTTAAATCCTGTGTAAAATGGCAACTCAAAAATAGACAAAACAAAGATCTTAATGGCAAATGGTAGCTTATTGCAGAATGCTCTTCTTGGAGCATTCTGTAGTACTTTTGACCTGCATTAAGCAATAATTCGTATTGAAAACCAATTTTCAGTCCGTTTTACACATTAATTTATCTTTTTAACTCACTTTTTGTTGGTTGTTTATATGATTTAAGTTTGTTGGCAATAGAAAATGGGAGAGAAAATTACAATTGATAGAACAATATCATGTAAGATTATCTCTCTTGGAAAACATAGGCATATCTCAATATTAGGATTACTTATTTTTATTTCAGAGATACATATGGTAGTATTAAATTCCCAATGGTATATTGTCACTTATCCATATGCATAATTGAGGAGAATCAATTAATGCTTTAGTATCTAAAATATATGTTCACTGTAATCTCTTATAATTGTCTTAAAGAGGTTCTAGAATAAGAATCATCGTTGTCAAATTTGACGATGGAATATTGTGAACAGTAAATACACTCATCAAACTGAGCAACCAGATCTGGGCGTATGTGTAAAGAAAGAGCTAAATCACGAAGGTATCAAAATTAATGCTCAGGTTATAGCCTCAAACCAGGTCATGCATATTATATAAATATTACATTCCCTGCGCGGGTGATAGTCGAAAATATCATCCGAGTAATGTGATTATCAACTGAGGTGCAGCCAAGGTTAATAATCATATTTCGAGGGATGATATTTTCGACTATCACCCTAGCAGGAAATGTAATATTTATTTTATTATACCGAACAGAACATTAGGTCCCTTATTTTCGGATGTCCTTCTATCATGGTGAGGGGAGATCCAAATGGAAAATAATGAACAGCCTCTTATCTATATGCTTGAATGAAATCCAATCTTTCACAAAAATGGTTCTTTTTTAACAAATTGAATGCTCGACCTGATCACTGACGTCCCGTTTAACAAATGACGTCATAAAAGCTGATGACGTCAAACTTAATTCCAAGCAGCGTCATTTTTAAAGAAGAGACTGTACATAAGCTGATTTGATGCAAAATAGAAAATTTCGCCTAATCTGCTCAAATTTGGTCTCAACGTGTTCCACTCGTCATAACTAAGAAAACGAGTACCCACACTTTATGTTTTTGGCCATAAACAACGAAGTTATTTGGCGTTTAAAGTCGCCAAATCATGCGTCATGTCCACCATTGCTGTTGAACGTCTCCTGCGCCTCGGTTAATAATCACATTCCTCGGGATGATATTTTCGACTAGCACCCTCTCAAGAATGTTATATTTATATAATATCACCCGCTGCTATAGCAAACACGTGGCAGTACTCGCCGTCGCTGTAGCAACGGGTGATATTATAAAATATCAGTCGTTCGTCTATGGAAGTTTGTATGGGGAATTCACGTGAGGTATAATAATGAGATATATTTGCCTTTGAAATATTTTTTCTTATATCATTAGGGAAGAGACCTCATGGTGTGCTACTTTGTTGCCTACGTATCAGCCGTTCTCATCATCGCTAGCTTGGTAAGTACCAATCCTTGAGCCAGTACACGAAATGGATCTCGGACTACAGATGGAAATGTTAAGAAGCCATCATTATTGTAGATAATGCTTTACATGCCACCAAACAAATGAAAATAAAAGAATATATCTTACAAATTGACATAAGGGCAAACATGTGTGCTTATGATCCTACGAAATATGCCAAGATTGATGACTTAAAGGCATGCATGTAAATTTGCACAGCTAATAAATACATGTAATTGTGTCTATAATGTGAGCAAAACAGAAACAATTCTGAATTTCTTGTTATAATAATGTAACGTAAAGTCTGATCAGATAATGCTAAAATTAATGACCATTAGTCCTGCAATAATATACTGTCCAGGTGCTGATCCAGAGAGGGTTCAGGAGTTTGCTCGAACCCACCTCCCCGCCCCCTGTATTTAATATCCTATGAAAATGAAATAACTAATTATTTCATTTTCATGGGATATTTAAGAACAATTAGTTCAAATCAGCAAAGCGAACCCCAAACCCTTATATATGAACCCTTTTCCAGAAATCCTGGATCTGCCCTTGCTGTCGGCAACTCAACGTCATAATGTAATGCCCCTTGTTATTGGCTTGCAAGTGGATGTACGCAGCTAGCAGCTGCCTACTGTAGGCATTTCATAAAACATTATCACCGCTTCTTTGAAAGAATAATATTACTGACGCATAAGATTGGGATTCACCATAATCAGAATGTTCATTTGGGGAAATATAGTTGGATCAACGGTTGGGAATCATATTTTGATGCTTTACTCATACTCATGCATCATCTTAAAACCATATTTCACGAACGAACATTTTGGATATGGCTATGGCCTAACTAAATAATGCAAAAAATCTTTGCATGAGTGTATACTTACCCTTTTCATTCTGCTGGATTGTCCCATACATATTGAAACAATAAGCAGGACTTTAGAAAACAGTGTTTAACAGAAAAAAATGTTTCTTATTTCTCAACCAAAACATATGTTGTGGGTACTCTCCAATGAAAATTTCTGTCACAGATTTCTCTGCTCCTATTGGAGCCAGTGTTTTCAAAATCTGTGTACATCTTTTTTCCAGCAACTACTTGAGTTAGGATTCTGAAATTTGGTACAACACTTGATAGTGATGAGTTGTATTGTATAACAAAAAGCAGCCACATATTGGTTATCAGTCCCTTAATTTGTTCATGTTTCTTTCTCTCCAATGAAAATTGAATTGTGTTTCAAAAAAGCAGCCACAAATTGCGTATCAGTCCCTTTATTTGTTCATTTTTCTTTCCCTCCAATGAAAATACTTCTGTCACATATTTCTCGGCTCCTATTAGAGCCATTGTTTTCAAATTTTGTGTACACCTTCAGGTAGGCAAGGTGTATTGTGTAAATTAAAATTAAGATCCTGATCCTCGTTTTGCCTTCTGTTTTCAATTTTTCCTTCTGTCACTCTTATATAATTCATATGGACATTTTTTCTGTCAAAGGTTTCTCAGCAACTACTTGAGTTAGGATTCTGATATTTGGTACAAAACTTTATAGTGATGAGGTGTATTATGTAATAAAAAAGCAGCCACATATTGCTTATCAATCCATTATTTGTTCATTTTTCTTTCTCTCCAATGGCAATTTATGTCATGGATTTCTCGGCTCCCATTAGAGCCAGTGTTTTTTAATTTTGTGTTCTACGTATCAGCTGGAATAAGTGGCGAGACCCAAATTGCCGTAGTGGTATGAACACAGTGTACTTGATTAAGGATTATGAAATCTTTAACAATTTTGTCTTTTCTCTGAAAGTGTTATCCTCTGATGGCTACCGCCGGGGGTATGTGAGCTTTGCTCACTTCTTGCTATAATTTCTGTATCATTTTGACACTGTTTGGCCTAAAATAATAGAAAAACGCTTTTATCTGGGTATCCAAGACAATGTGTTTATTCGTATTATGTCTATGCAAAAAATGCTACCAACCTACCCAACTCTAATATCTCCTGGTAGGAAGCAACAAATCAAACATTTTGTAAGCATGGCATTAAGGACAGAAGCTACTAAATACTTCCCATGTTGAAATATGTTCAATACTTTGCATACAGTTTGTTTTATGCATGAACTATCCATTTATGAAATAAAAAGGATATGTCAACGTGCTTATTTTTTTTAAATCTCAGATGGAATTTTTTGAGCATTTGACCAATTTTCTAAAAATATTAAAATGATAACACTAGTCCTAAATATCGAGCTATAACGGTTGTAATCTTCAGCCAGCTTCTTTCTTTTAACTTAAATCATTGTCCATGATCTCAAACCTTTTAGAAAATGTGCAAGTTTATTTGTTATCCCATGCTGTGACAAGATACTGCATGATATATTTGGGCAGTTCGTCGAAAATTGGAATTTGTTTTTAGAATAAATTATGTATTAAAAAATCTGATGTTGAAAATCTTAAAAATTTATTTTTAATTCATGGACTATTATAATACATTTCAGAAAAAAGAATAAAAATCTGGGGTCACCGAACTAATTCTCTTTCAAGAGGGCCAAATTTAACCCCACCCCCAAGGTTTCATGCGTAATTCAATATAAAAAGTTCAGCAATGACCATTTTGGTCGTTTTTATGATGCCATTTTTTCTAGTTAATGAAGCAATTTAGCATTAAAATGTTAAAAAAGAAAGAAAAACACACTGAAAATATGTGCGCATCCGGGAATCGATCCTGGTCCTCTGTGGTCCTCTGGCTTCGTAGCCAGACACGCTAACCACTAGGCTATGAGGTCAGGTCGTGCGTCGCTCTAAATAACCGTACAAATAGTAGAGACTCGGCCACTATCGTATTCGTAACCGGAGTAATTGTGTACGTCATTCGATTTCGACTGAATTACATTTATCTGTCTTTAGTGCTGAGACAATAAGTTCTGTAAGATGTCAATAGATATTTCGGACACACTTTAATTACTTTATTTTGTCAAGAAAATGTCGGAACACAAATATGACATACGAATGTCAGAAAGCTGTGTTGATCGGAATCCGTTAATGATCAAAAGACAGGACCCAGACAACTTTATCCGTTTCCAGGCATGGGAAAGGTGCGCATTGAAAATAGCCGCATATGTCTTTAATACCTTTTAATCACTTGGTTTCAGAGGTTAATGTTTGTTTATCCCTCATTAAAAAGTCAAGTCCTCCACTTAGTCCAGTGTGCTGAACACCTGGCCTCAAGGTAATAAAACTTGAGTTCATTCTCAAACTCAAAGTAAAGCGCAATGATTGGCTGCTTCGGACACGTGTCCGCAAGCAACCAATCATTGCACTTTATTTTGAGTTTGAGATTGTACTCAAGTTTAATAACCTCGAGGCCAGGGACTGAGGACATCAACAATCATTATTCCATAGATACAAATGCCATACGAAATTAACAGCCATGCACTAACGGAGATAAATTCCATGTATTAACAAGGCAATTCACATATGGGTGTTAAAGACCTGCTTTGCAAATTTCAGTATACTTGCTCCATGCACCTGGAAGACAGATATTGATGAAAATATTCACCAACATTTAAGCGAAATAAATATTATGTGTCATTGTAAAAATAAGATTAAAAATTTTGGTGAATATTTAGTTGAATTTACGCAATGTTAGTGACAAAAATTATGTTTTTCAAGGCATTAATGCTCACCAGATCCCTCAAGAATTATGAAAACGTCCTGCTTTTCTCTTAGTTTTCAACATTTCACTCTGGACCTGATGAACCTTAACGACCATTTTTTATTCCAACAATAAACACCCAAACCTTTGTTTGGAGCTTATATAATAATAGATTGTAATATACTCCTCAAAATAATTAAAGGACCAAGATTTTAGAATGCGAGTACAATTAGCTCAAACATTTAAATTCTGTAAAACTTGGCCCAAAGCTTTATATGCTTTATGTCCATAAGTCAAGAATCATTATTACTGATTTCGCTGCCTAATTCTGCCAAAACTGTGTCGCAAATGCACACACCCTCAAAAACACACTTTCAAAAGGCAGTGGGTGGGGTAAAGAAATTCTTCTGTGGTCATTTGAGTAGAATGAAAGTGACATCAAATTAAACTTTGTTTTAAACAGTTCAGCTTACATGCAAAAAAATTGTTCAAACATTTTCAATGTACTTGGAAGCAAGCATTTTCATCTCTGGCAATGGAGTTTAGACATTGTTTTGTTTTCTGAAAACAATGTGTGTACTTGGCCATTAAGAATCAGATTTTCAATCGTCATTCTTTGCCTTTGAGTGTTAGAAAGATGTCCCGGCCAATTGTTTAAAGATTGTCACAGACAAACGCAAAAACCAGTTGTCTGAACCCATAGTCTGGCCGTTAGGCCACAGCCAAAATGGGCAATTTTCTCTCACAGGAAGAGGTGGATGGTATCGACGGGATAAAAACTCCATACAATCATGTGAAAACAGAGATTTCAGCATCTAAGAGCATTCTTCATTCATTTCATGCAGTTCTGTGGTCCATGGATCACACACAAAAAATGACGCTCCAATGCATTTAGGTCAAAGTTTATAATGGCAAAATATCCTTGTTAGTAACATTTTCTACGATTTTCTTTTAGCCCTTTCACTTGGCAATTGGGCGTCAAGGATGTTCGCAAAAAATGGGCTAGATCGTATAATTGGTTTTCACAATACGTTCTACACAAAATGCATCAATGATATAATTGATAGCATTGGTCCTTCAATTATTTTGAGGAGTATATTTGTTTTACAGATCCATTTCCTAATGTGCATAAGCGCCAACATCACACATCTTCGAGAAACCAGATTTGCGACACTGAATGCTTACGAGGAGGCGGACGAGGCACAAAATTCCAAACACATCGTTGATACCACCATGTGATGATGTCGCATCCAAGCAGACATTGGAGAGCAAGTCTCGTCACACAAATTTTCAATGAGATCTCGCAAATGGCAGGAACTCTCTACAATTCTCTGTGTGTTGATAAATGTGCAAAAAGTTTTCGCTTTTTACTGAATATTGTTTTGCAACAAATTTTATTTTTGCATTGATTAGATACCTAGTAATGTAGTGGAAGAGATGATTGATAGACATAGCAAAGTTAGGCATATGTCTTGAAGGTTTCTAACCAAACTAAAGCTAATCCTAAGACTTTTTTTTTCGAAGACTTGATCATGACACAAAACACCGTGGGGTTAATGGTCTATATCAAAGTTTGTGCTGCTGCAAAAAAGTTTTTACAAGACAAACTGGTAGTTATTTCAGAAATGCCGGGGTAGCATTGCAGCTTTGAAGAGTTCAGTATCAGCACAAACTATTGAATAGTAATATAACATTATACAGTTAAACAGTGCCTATGATGAGGCATAAAAGTCTCAGAATTCTGTTCCAGTTTCTACTAACACTCTTTCGTTGATATTTTTGCTCAACAACATATTGAAATATCTATAGCTAATCGCTTTAAATAAATATTATCTTTGACACTGCTTTAAGTTTTGAATTCAGTACGCCGAATATTTGGATCTGTAACTTGACTTGCTTCAAATTTAAATTTTTCCAGAGTGTGCATCTATGACAAATTAAACCTTCCTTACGACATTGACAATGACAAAAATTATATCAGTGTCATATTTCGTGCAAAAACGTTCAAAGAAAAAGAGGATCTTTTAAGCATACAGTTAAATGGAGTCTGTTCATGGAAGTTAATACATATTATACCAAAGAACCAAAGTGTTATTCTGATTTCAGAATATTTCCTGATTTACAAAAATAAAATAAAAGAAGTGGAATCAGTCTCAGGGTTTGTTGTAATAAGATTAAGAGGGTTTACAGGGTTCGCATATGCTTGAAAATACCTTGAATATTGGAGACATTCTTGAAAAGTACTTAAATATGGAAGGCTTTCTTGAAAAGTGCTTGAATATTGAAAGCTGTCTTGAAAAGAGATTAAATACTGAATGCTTTCTTGAAAAGAACTTGAATATGGAAGGCTTTCTTGAAAAGATCTTGAATATGGAAGGCAGTACTTGAATTATGAAGGCTTTCTTGAAAAGAACTTGAACACATGGTGATTAAATTGATAGAGAACTAATATTTGAGAGTATTCCTGAACACGAGTAATTATGGAGAAACTGATTTGAATGCACAAAAACAATGAGATGAATGGAGTTCCAAATGGAAGACGAATCTAAGAGTGGAACACTCATTAAAATGTTACGCTGAAAAATTGAAACAGTGCAATGGATGAACGAGTTTTTCATCATCTGCAATACCTTTCGTCATCTGGTCATTTTGTGTAAATATATGTCATACAATTAAGGCGAATTTTCGACGACACTCACGTTCACTGTAAATATGTGCAGAACACCTTTGGTGATTAGAAGTTCCCAAGTATACAGTTTGGCATTAATTAATGTCCATGCAGTCTGGTATAAAAACTTGGTATATTTGGAACGAATTCCAATGCAATACACCATAAAACTGCATGACATGTATACTTGAAAGTACTGTCATGCCAATCAAGAGCGAGAGTGACATAATATTTTGTTTACAATTGTTACGTAAATTTTAACTTGTACACTCCACTTGCGCTAACGCAAATCGATAGATCAAGTGTGTATTTATAGGATTAAATTACACAAGTGATCTATCGATTCTAAGTTCCTGATAACTATGTAAACAAAACATGACGCCACTGTCACTCTTGGCTGGCATGACAGTATAACTGTGCCATCTGCACTGTTTACTTATAGGTTATCATTAGCTCAAGTTAACCATTATAGCGCCTGCAAAAATGCATCTGAAAATGTCTGCATAAGTCATCTGCCTCATATACAGTATGGACTAATATATGTATACAGTAAAGGCAAACAATGTGGACATAGGCCAGAGTAGCTGTCTGATTTGGGCCTACACTGTTTGTCAAAGAGGCTCCTAAAACATTTAAGCAGACGACAAAGCAGATGCAGTTTGTTGTAATTGACTTTCCAAGGGTTAAGAGAAATTAATTTATAATTAGAATAGGATAATACTCAGAAGTTAATCATTAATTAACCCTTTCTAAACTAAAAGCATCCTCCATATAATTGGGTGGTTCATTTTACAGTTAAACCCATTGAATGATTGGTAATCTGTCATGATTTTTGTCATCTGCTGATTTTTTATATTTCAAAACTTTTTCTAAAAGTTTATTCAGGAATACCATCAGAGTGTAAAACAGTTCAAACCCAAATCACGCCCTACAAAAGGTTTGCAAACAAGCTGTTTGACACTCTGGTGGTGTTCCTGGAAGAATGTTTAGAAAAAATGTTTTTGAAGAAGAAATCAGCAGTTAACATAACCACATACAAAATTATGCATTGTCCCCTAACATTGTAACTAACTACCTCTAGACATAGGCATTGTATTAAACCTTGAGTGGATTGGTTGAATGTACTAGCGTACCTCATCTTCTCTTTCGTTGTATTGTTGCTTTAACTTTTAGTGAGCAAAGTGCATCAAAACATCGTATTATACAATATAACATATCTGACAAAATGAAAGTAAGCTTCTATCTCGACATGACCATAGCTGTTAACTGGGACATTAAACAACAAACAAAAATAAGTACTAAACTGGGGCTGGCTGATTGAAAACATAATGGTGATCAATTGTAGCTTTAGCCTATTTTCTTGCTTTTCTGCAACAGTTGAATAAATTCAGCATGTAATCATATGACATTAAAATTACTTTGAAATCCAATTTACCATGAAAAAATAATTAAGATTCTGTCTATGTTATGGACATCATAACATACTGTTATAAATATGCAACCTTTTAGTGGTTTATCTATTTTAATATATGGAATTATTTCACTTATAGACATCTGACACAACATCCTGTGATTAATTTAATAAGTACCTAGTATCTTAGTATTGTGAACTCTGGTTTCATTTATTTCATCCAATCCATTCCATGCTTTCTTCCAATGCCATCTTAGCACTGTTTAAGCCATACACCCCTTTAGATATCATGCCATTATCAGACGTACTAGGTACTTTATCATATATGCAGTAACGAACATTCATTTTTAATCAACATACATGTACTAACAGATATAATTAGATAGTTATATTTTAATTCATTGATGTCTTATTAATATTTATTCTGGTGTGAATTATTTTCAAAAGTGCAATTTGTAGTATGCGCATTTTAGTCATTGAAAGTAGTGAAAAATTGTTATGAACTCATAATTAAATTGTTTTTATAGTTAATTAATGTGTTCATTTACTTTGCTTCAATGCAAAAATGTTTGTTTTCATTATACTCATATATGTTTGTTTATTTTGAATGATGTAGATATTGAAACACATTAACACTTTCATTTCAATTCCGCTGCCATTCAGAAAATAGACTCGTCCAATTAATAAATCTGGGAAAGCTCATTCGACATAATTAGGTTAAGTGTTAATGAACGTTTGCTTCAGAAACAGTCTGATCTGGTTCTGTGCTGCTTGTCTAGGCCTTTTTTGGCAGGCAACGAATGGTCGAAATTTTAGAACATATACGATATGGGCCTTGTCGCGAGAATACCTGTCTTCAGGGTTTCCGACAAAGTGAGTTTCAAACCAGTCTCCTCATCTACAGATACTAGTTAGAAAACTGAAATTCCACTTGTAGCAAGTGTACATATAGAAGTTCCAATCAGCGAATAACAAAGGCGCTGATCAGACTGCACAGATGTGCAGGCTGGTCTGCGCCTGAGTTGTTCTCCAACCCCCAAAGACAGGTTTTCTCGCGCCGGGGCCCATATCTCGATGATTTGTTTATTCCTATAAGAGGTAATAAACGAAGTTAAACAGTGGTATTTTAATCAAGAAAAACAAGACTTACTGTAAATTGGAAATATAATACCAAATCATGCTATGCAGATTTGTTTCATATGTACATCTAACGCTTTCCAAAGTAGTGAAAATTGTTTACTGAAGAAAGCAAACGCACAGTCCTTGATCAGACTGCTTCTCTGGGATTTTTTGTTAGTAAATATTTTCCCATCTTTGGAATCCGATCCTGACACAAGGCATATTGAGTTGATCAAATACAACACTTTCCAATAGACAAAAATGTGTTTTTTATTCTGAATAATAAGGCTTTGTTTGATACCAATATGTTTGGATTTTACAATTAAATTCTACAGAATTACAATATCATATTTAGCAGATAATATTTTTCTTTTTTGCTTTCTTGAAAATCAGTTTTGCACACACTGAAAATTATGTTAAGTCGTTGATTTGTTTTTATAATTTGTTTTTATAATTCGATGCCTGTAGATTATGGTTGCAAGTTTTCTTTGTCTCTTACGGCAGCTATACTTCTATGTTGTAACTAGCTAAAACTTGTTTCTTTTCGTTGTGGTGTTTGCTAAAGTGATGCTTTGAATGTGCACTGATAGTTACATTTCGACCTGTATTCAGGGGCATAGCTATCGTATACTCAAAAATGCATGTGCATACACATTTTAACCGAAAATATGAGATGCTTATATCTCAGTTTTAAAGGTTTGTTGAGGACAGGTGTATAAAACGTGTTCAGAGAAACAATGTTAATTTCTCTAAATCCAATGTTGGCAGAGATTGGCATATATTTCTCCAAGACCATTAGCACCCATTGACACAAAGTTAAAGAGGTCCTGAATCATTAACACTTAAAGCGCGCCAATCACGACTTCAGCAGACGACAAATATTGTGACATCTTTCCTCATTTTCGAAAGAAATAAGAAATGATATTTCATGCCTTATTTGTTATTTTTGTTAAAGCAGAAAAATTTGAAATTGTCGTCTGCTGCAAATTATAGGTGGCGTTTTAAGGGTTAATGAGTTTAACCTGTCCATTTTCTGTCATCCACAATTACCATTCAGGGTCATTTGCATAAATGCATTAGCCTTGTTATCACAAATGTGTACTTTGAATCCATCTACGTATTTCTCAGGTGAAGAAAACTTGCATAAAATTCAATATTATTTTTGGCTGATAAATAGCATCTAACTCCTTCACGGAGAAGAAGGTAACTTTTGTCACCCCAGTACCACAAATTGATAAGGTCTTATCGTCTTTGCTACTTCTGAGAAAAGCGTGATCAAATTGCTTCTAATAGTTTAACAACTGATACAACACTATGAAACTCAAAATAAATATGTTCAATTTAGTCCTATGATGTTGAAACTCACCTGACCGCATCGACCTTAAACGTAGATTATGTTGATTTTAAAAGTGCATACCCTATTCTACTAGTATCTAACAAGTAAACATGCTCTTTTAGCACATATTCTTATTTACACAGTGTCATTTAGCAATGTTTAATGGCATTGGATACAGATTTGACGAAGATAAAATTTTAACCAATCAGATCACTGTGTTGATACATTTTAACCAATCAGATCACTGTGTTGATACATTGACTTGTATTTGTGCATGGGCAGTACAAGAGATGTTGGTACAGATAGCATACACCCTTTCTACTGCTATAGCGTATTTATGTGTAATTGAAGAGCGTATTTATGTGTAATTGAAGACAACACTTTTTTAACAACCCTCACTCTGACAAGATGGCAATAATGTCTTATGTTTTGATACCATAGAGTAGGGCTATATGTTGACTAAGCATACTAGGAATATCATCTTCGCAAACCAAGGGTACAAAGTTCACTTCGTTCCTTACGCACGTGCGTAAGGAGTGAAGTGGACTTAGTACCCTTGGCTTGCGAAGATGTAGGAATATGAGCTAGCCAACATTATAAGAATATAATTAAAGCTTCCAAAGTTGGAAAATATGTAAAATTTTACTCTTTAGAAAAGCCTTTTACTACCCTTAATTAGGAAGTCCAGTCCAATCAAAACCAAATGGGCCTGTTCTAAATAGAAAAGTACAAAAGATGCGTGCTTAAAGGAAGTGTGAAAGAAAACGAGAAGAGAAAGAAAGAAGATTTTAATTCTGAGGGAGTTAAGTGACTATTAAGGACAAAATATGATAAAACATGTGCTGTGTTTGGCATTCTAAGGGTTAAATATTTGCTTGTGATGCTACAATACATTTCTGGGATGATTTTCTCAGACACAACGGCAAGAAATGGCAAAATATGTCAATTATAGTCATGTTATTTATAGAAATAGTCTGCAAGAAATTATTTCAATATATTTCTGAATGGGTACTTATAAAAAGGAAGTTCTGTCTTTGATGACTTGAAAATGAAGGCTTTGTTAACTAGTCTATGTAACTGAGACTTGATTAAGCCTTACCATGTTCAAACCCCAAATACAGGGGCCAATCTTAAACTAAATCTTTGGAGTGTGAATACATGTATTTCATACAGTATGCAAAACAAAGATGGGCCTCCAATTGCTAAGTTAATACTCAGAAGTATATTGAATGACCCATGTGTATAAATAATTTGGCCATTACATGTGGTTTTGGTACTTATCGCATTGTCAAGCAACGGTGGCTTGGGCAAGTCTGTGCACGCACAACGAAAAACTCGCCTGCGCTTTCACAGCTTGCAAACACAAAGTATAGTAGCTCAAACTAAATTTTACACATGTTTGACCCCTAGGCCCGCTAAATACATCAGCATAAGCTTTTGAAGAAGGCATATGCGATAAGTACCCAAATCGTATGTACTGGCTGATATGTTTGTTTGGATATGAATGAAAGGATGGAAATATCAGCTGTTTTAGAGATAATATTGTCAAAGAGATGAGAAAGGCAGAACAATATTAGTTATCTTGATTTAGTTTTTTAGAACACACCATCACAAATCAATACCATCCGACACCCTCGTTGACACCCTCGTTTTTTATCGTAAAGCATGTCACTACTTTTGGATGGCAATTTTTTTTTGTTTACTTGTATTGGACACGGAAACAGCATATGTTAAAAACATATTTCATTAAAAGTCTATTCCAAGTACTGGGTATCATAGCTTAATCATTGAACTATCAAATAATGAGTATTTACACATATTTAATCTCAATTTAACAAAAAATATTGGAGATTAGAACTGCTGTCCTGGGGTCAAAACTCCATAGTGGGTGCCCGTCAAAAACGAATAAAAATAATAAAAGTCATTTCTTTTTTGCATGAAATATATTGAATAATGTTCAAGACCCATTTGTCATATCCAAGTCTAAATTTAGAGCTAAAATATCATGTAAGATGCCTTTTTCTCAGGTTACTATTGGCTTGGTTCAATGTACATTGCATGGAACGTTTGTTTTCTGCCATCCATAATAGAAAAGTCACATGGTCAATTTTTCAATATTTCAAAACTTCTACATGATTGAAATTATTCTAACTAAACAATAATAAAAAAATACCAGTAATTCATGTACACAGTATTGTTAGTTGTAGACGTTTTAATTTGCTAGAATAATAAAATATGTACACAATCATTGGTCATTTTCATTTTTTGTAACAAATATTTAACAGGATAAAGTCCAATGCAGATTTCATCTAATATTACCGTATGTTGATATAACAAAACATGTACTCATGTCTTAGTGTTTGTTCAGTAATATAGCCTAGAGTAAGGCCAGAATTTTTTTATTAGCTGATTTACGGGAAATTTTTTTCAGATTTAGGGTCGAGGGGACGAAAAAAAAATAAATAAAAAAGCTCTGAAAATGACCAGTTAACTGGTCATTTTCAGAGCTTTTTTTTTTTTAATATTTTCAGAGGTTTTTTTTTTTTTTTTTAATATCTCCAGAAACAGTAAAACTAGTAATAGGTAAACCAACAATCTGTATTAAATCTTTAAATATTTTATCATTTTCCTAAAAATCTGGACAGGACATTCACTTTTAACAGTTTCACTCTCAAAAATGCACAGAAAACCTCAAAAAACATTATTTATTTTAACCAAACAAATAATATTTAGAGTCGGCGGATAAAATAAAAATAAAAATTTAGAAATTAAATTTTATGTTTTTCCTACTTTCCGGAAAATTGCAGTAGGAGGGTTCGTAAATCAACTAATAAAAAAATTCTGGCCTAATGTTTGCAGCGTTGTCTTGTTATTAAAATGTATGTAATACTCAGCTACAATGTTCATATGTGTGGCTGCATGACAGTTGGTCTAAAACCGTTTTATCAAATGGCCATTTTGTCAAACCGTCAGTTCGTCTAAAAAGCTAAAAAAAGTTACTCCAGTTGTGACACTTGGTCGAATACTTACTTGCACAAACATTGATACAACCAGACAACCACCAAGAAAGCATTTCATTCCAAATGAAACATCTAAAGATAAGCTGTCAATAATATAAAATTGGCTATCTACTATTGTCATCCAGGTGCATGCCAAACTACAAAAAAAACTTGTTCATTTCTACATGCTCATTACACTGAAACACATTAAGTAGTTGAGAAGTTTGTGAAAACCTGTTTTATGGTAAACACTCATTTATTGAATTGACATATGTTGTAGGTGCACATTGGAATTGCCTCTATGAGGCAATTCCAATGTGTACCAAGAACATATGTTACTGAAATTAAGGAAACCTATTTTAAAATATACACTTAACAAGTATCATGTCCATTGGCTTCTCTCTTTTAAACATCTCAAACTGCCAATCAGTATTAAAATACCTGTCACTTTATGGCAAATTGTTTATATTTACATGACAGATATATCACCAATTTTGATTTCATGAACCATGCTTTTGCTAAGCTGGTAGTTGCATGGAAGTATTTCTAATCATTGACAACATATTTTATAATTGATAATACAATTTTAGGAAAGACAGTGCAAGGGTCACTCGGGTGATTACCCTTGATGAAACTCAGCTAAAGACGACCCCACACACTGCAAATAACCCATGAGGTGCAAAAGTCAATGGCATGACTCAAGGGAGCAGCCAATGCCAGTCAAGAACCATCAAGTCGCCTGATCAACATGTAGCTCCAAAATGAGTTTCCATCAGAGATGCATGGCATTTTCCCTTTTCCATTTCAAAAATACCTAGAGTTGCTTCCCTACCTGTGGAGATGTCATAAAGATATTTTCAAACTAAAAATGTTTGGACAAATTTAAGACATATTTCGACAAAGTTAGACGAAATAGTCAATCGACAATCTAGTTCTCTCAACTATATGGTTTAAGACAATGTGTCAGGCTTCCCATATGTGTATATCAACCTTTCAGAGGAGTATTATATAATATCTACTTTCGGTGGATTGCTTTGTAATATCTACTTCCAGTGGAGTTTTATGTTATTGTGTATTATTGGATTATCCCTCAGATATTGGTAAATACATGTATCTTATTGAGTTGGAATATCAATGGACGCAAGCTTGCATGTCAAAAGATATCCCAATGAGGTGCAATACTCAACAATATTATTGAGATAACCCTTTTATTATATACCTATGAATAATTTTCATCGATTGTATATACAGTATATATTTCAATACTTTCACATCTGAATGAGACATTGAGTGCATCTAAAATTGCAGCAATAAGTTGTTGAATGACACTAGTGCAGAATGTTATTGCCCATATTTTGTTGCCTGGTTATTGTGTGCACATTCATTCAGGCCCCCAGATGAGAGTGTACCGGTAATCAAAAATTATTTTTCTTATTTCTCAACAATAAGGTATAATATGTTGTGGGTCCTCAAAAGGATAAGAAAATTATTACAATTTTACGCTCAAGAATTTCACTTATCTGGTCATATATCCTTTGGTCAAGTGAGAATGGCGATAATCACCGCACAGTTGAAAATTTTATGCAATATCCTGAAAAACAGTCTATTAATTAATTTTGGAAATTATTTTTTTGTTTGGAAAACACCAGGTTTTACTGATTGACAAAATGTATGCCAGGAATAGGTTATGTTGTACCCAAGAAGTGGCCATTATAGTCACTATGAACAAAACGTATGCCAGAAATAGGTTTTGTTGTCAAAATGTATGCAAGGGATAGATTAGGTTGAACCATATCAAGTGGCCAGCACAGTGATTATGAGCAAAAAATATGCCAGGAATAGGTTATGTTGACCAAAGGTCGATTTGTTCTGCAATCAGTAAAACCTGATGTTTTCCGAACAAAAATTAATTTCTGAAATAAATAATAGGCTGTTTTAAAGGAATTTGCAAAGAGACTGTGCAGATATTGTCCAATATAAAAATCGCAGGTTCGATTCCGGGCTTCTTCCAGTCTGTCGGATGAGACTTTAAGCTGTTGCCCCATCTTCTGAGACGCTTTAAAACCAGAACAACTGCCGGTTGATCTTTCAGGAGTTCCTGGAACCATAAACCCACCCGGCCAGTACTGGTACAGCCAAGGAACCTGGCCACAAACAATAATATAGAAACACTTGTTACCAGGTCTTTTTCCTATGGATTGAAATAAAAATGATGGGTTCAGTTAGGCAGTTTGAGGGTAAAATTGTTATCATTTTCATACCCATCCATTTAAATATTTGTTATGGGTGCTCAAAAGAACCGTCTCATGGAGTTTGTTTTTTGAGTATCCACAACATATGGTTGTGGTTGAGAAACAAAAAAAAATATTTTCAATTATGCAGTCTTGATGCCTGAAAAATTATTTATAGGTATGTCATAACATGTAACATTATTTCTACCTTGCAGTGGAGTATTATTTAATATCTTCTTTCGGTGTAGTGTTGTGTAATATCTACTTTTAGTGGAGTATTATGTAAATTCTACTTTTGGTGGAGTATTATGTAAAATCTACTCTCAGTGGAGTATTATGTAAATTCTACTTTTGGTGGAGTACTATGTAAATTCTACTTTTGGTGGAGTATTTTGTAAATTCTACTTTTGGTGGAGTATTATGTAAATTCTACATTTAGTGGAGTATTATGTAAATTCTACTTTTGGTGGAGTATTATGTAAATTCTACTTTCGGTGGAGTATTATGTAAATTCTACTTTCGGTGGAGTACTATGTAAATTCTGCTTTTGGTGGAGTATTATGTAAATTCTACTTTTGGTGGAGTATTATGTAAAATCTACTCTTAGTGGAGTATTATGTAATATCTTTTTCAGTAAATCATTACTTATTTATTAAATATTTTACGTCTTAAATAGATTTTGTTTTTCTTTCTGGCTTTATTCTTTATCCAGGATATACACTGAACCAAAGTTATAAGTAGCCACCATACAATTTTTGCTCCCGTTCAGAAAGTAGAAATCCCTCTCTCAAAATTTAAATTCTATAAAAAGGTCCAAGGCTTTGTCGAGACTCTGCAAATTATGTCATTTCGAAATGACGGGTAGATCTTGCACAGACGAGGTCAGAGTAAAGGTACCCTCATTTGAAAAAGTCACACTTTTTAGTGGGATATAAACTATTCATCACATACGTTATCCATTTATATTTTAATTAGTTTTAAGATGTTTATAAAAGCTGTGATATAAGATGAAAAGAAACAAAAGTTTTTTTAACAATTGAACACTCCATTTCTCTTTTACATTAACATGAAGACAGCCACAGTCAACAACTTAATCAAACGATTTTTAGCTTAACCATGCAGTTTACATTCTCACTTTGCATTGCTCTGTACGCTTTATTATCTGCGACACAGCAGTGAAATTTTCAGGGGTTCTTCATTATGAATTGGCATCACTGTTCTGTTTAGAAATTAAAAGAAATCTTTAACAAATGCCATTTAAATGATCTTTAAAGTTTTTCTTTAAAATCGGAAGTGGATACCAAATTAGTAAAAAAAATATCGTTAGAAAATGGGCTCATCAAGTTGCATGGTGTTTTGTCAAACATATTGGCATAAAATATAACACATACAATGAATTTAGTATGCGCAGCTGATGATTTCCGAAAAATTTGTAAAATTATCATTTTTTTTAAAAAATTCATAAAACATCTGTCATAAGCAAAATGTCAAATGTTTGGTCGACTAGGCAGGTTTGCAATTACCTGTACTTGAATTTGATAAAAACTGCACTCAAAACGCTTATTTTCTTCAAAAAATTGATTTTTGCATTTTTGAACCCAAAAACTCTTCCAAACCACCGCTAAGATTTAGTCCATTACAATGCACATCCTTGGGCAAACATTCATTTCAATGTCACTAGGGCTTAGTCAGAAAAAAAGAAATTGAAAAGTGGCTACTTAGAACTTCGAAAATTGGGGTTCTGGAATATAGCCTTTAAGGCATATATTACTGTCCAATAGAGATCATTAAAGGATTAACTGATAAGGGACAGTTTCAATATCTCACAAAATTAAAGGGGCCTCAAGTGGGGAATTATCTGTATACAAGACGATTTCTTTCACTAAGATAAAGATCAATATATTATCACTAATTACCTAATCCCTTTATGGGACCACGTTATTGCCCCTGTAGGGAAGTCATAATTACCTCATTATGACTCTCCTTTTAATCTGCTCAGTATGTCCCCTGGAGAGAGTCATAATGAGTGGTACCAGTATTATTGCTCAAAGTTTTATGTTTTTAATGTCTCAGCCTCTCTGGGCTGGTGTTTTATGATCCTGATGTTAGGCTTTGAGATTAATAAAAAGATGTGTATCTAGCTTTTGTAGATTTTTTTCTTGTCTGGTTTTCTATACAGCAGCTATATACATATCGTATTATGCTGTTTGTATATAACTACAGACCCTGGAGAGGCTGAGGATAGTTTATTATGGTTATATTCCAGAACCCCCATTTTGAATATATATAAAGGGCCATGTGTTTTTGTCCTTCAACTTTACTCACCACAGTACAGTGCAGTGGGTGTAAACTGGTTGCACTGGTTTTGTGGTATTACAACTTCAAAGTAAATTCTAGTCCAGTCAAATTATCAAAAGAAGAAAAATGCCGTGATTTTATAAAAAATCTAGGGGTGGATAAAAACATGTTCCACGGGTCATGGTTTGGGCATCACAAGACATGCTTAGTGATATCAACAGTTATCCTGAGGGACAAATTTTTCTATCCACCACCACAGCCATGAACAATTTCTTTCTCTTGAAGGTTTAGCTCTTTGAATGCTTGGTAATTGTTCATGTTTTTTTTGTCATTCGTTGACATTTTTCCGAAAATAACTTTTTCAAAATATTCTTCAGGAAAACTATCAGAGCTACAAACTGTTTGGTTCCAGATCAGGGTCAACGTTATGTCTGTCCTGATCTTGATCCAAACTGTTTGCAAAGATTATCAGAAGATGACAAAAGACGTTGATAGCAAGGAAAGAGTTAACAAAAATTCTGTGGCCAGCATGGAAAACCTCAATCATGAAGTCAGGACAAGTGAATTGTTTCATCGCTGTTTACAAAATGTAAATGTACAAAGCAATTTTCTAAGTCAAACTGTACTAGCTAAACCATATTAAACACTGCATTCAAAGAAGTGTGTTTGATATTCAACACAGCTATATCGATTCTGAGGTCAACCATAAGGACATTTTATCAATATTCCATTCATTAGCAAAGGTATGGAGTTTATTTATTTATATAATATATCTAAGGATAATTTAGTGATTTCATCTTTTTCAAATTACTTTAATAATTCTGAAACTCCTATCATTTGCTATAAATATAACAAACCAATTAGGTCTACTATATTAAACTTTAATAAAATTGCAACTGATATAAATACAGATTCCAATACTCTTGAGATTGTCAAAAGCCTAATCATTTATATCTCCATGCAGGGCATGTGATTACAGGTAATATAAATGTCAATCCTGACGCTAGAGTTCTCAATATTATTTCTTTAGGTCCTAAATATACACTAACACAAACTTCTTAGCGGTCACCTAGCAATTCCAAAATTTTGACAACATTTTAAATCATTTTTAACTAGTTTTAATTTCATGTTTTGACATATTGTATTGAGAGATGTCATACAAAAAATCATTCCATGATGTTTCACTCGAAATTAATTAAGAACAAAATGCCCATGTTTATAGGAAAAATAAATGGTGATTTTAAGGTGACCGCTTAGAACTTTGGGCAAGTGTAGATTTCCCTCTAATATTGATTTCCCTAAATGGCGTAGAGAGATCGTTGCTTCTTTAAATGACTTCAGTAATCGCTGGTGTAAAAGAGAAAATGTTGAACCTGATGCCTTGAAGGAATGGAAAATTAACATTTTTAAAATTATTGATACTTGTGTTTCATTTTACTGTCGTAATAAACATCTTTTACCCCCTAAATCTAAACAGTCTTTTTCGTCATCTTAAACGAGTTATCCTTTGCATATCAACTATGTTTTGGTTCCATCAGATAAAGCTGCTACCAATGTTGTAGTTGTTTGACGATTGTATTATATTAACTTTTAATTGTGAGCTTGTTGACACCAATGCCTATAAACTGCAGCCTTCTTTGAGTGAGAGGGTGGTTGCCGATGGGCATGGTTGTCAAACAGCCCTTTATTTTGGTGTCAAAGCTAAAGAAAACTAAGACAAAGTTCCTACTTTGTACTGGTTACCTAAACTCCATAAAAACCCTATAAAGCAAGATTTATTGCTAATTCTAGTTCTTGTACTACGACAGAAATTTCTAAATTGTAAACCTCGTGTCTTACGCCTGTTAATAACATGTTATCAAGTACTGTGAAAAGGTATATGAGAGATCAATAAAAAATCTATTTTGGTCTATTAGAAATTTAGGTGAAATTTTAGATAAACTTAAATCAAGAGATTTCAATGCGACCAGTTTATCTACTTATGATTTTTCTACTCTTTAAACTACTATACCTCATAACTTAATAATTAAAGATTAACTTATTGATCTTATTGAAAGAACCTTCAATAGAGAATGCTCTCCTTATCTTGCATGAAATGACAGAAACACATCTTTATTTCTGAAAAACCTAGAAATATCTTGCATGGTCTTGTCAAAATGTATGTGATACACTTACCTTTTTTGGATAACATTTTTATTCGATTTGGCACCAAGTTGTATAGACAAGAGGTTGAGATTCCTATGGGCACTAATTGTGCTCCCCTTGTTGCTCGTTTATTCTGGTTTTGTTATGAGAGGGAATTTATGATGTCTCTTTCTTATGATGAACAGGCTGATATTATTGATGCTTTTAACACTACATCCAGATATTTGGACGATATTTTAAACATTAATAATGTTTATTTTGACAATATGGTAAGTCAATTTTACCCTTCAGAGCTCCAACTTAATAAAGCCAATACCTCTGATACCGAAGCTGCATTTTTTGACTTGCATTTGTCGATTTCTAATAATATTGTTTCTACCACAATTTATGATAAACGTGACAACTTTGATTTTGAAATTGTCAATTTCCCATTTTAGATGGTGATGCTCCTCGCTCTACATCCTATGAAGTCTATATCTCTCAACTCATTCATTTTGCTAGAGCATCTAGCTATGTTATGACTTCAACACTCACAATAAATTGTGAACTCAGAAACTTCTTAAACAAGGCTATTGGTATCATAAACCTCGCATAACCTTTTCTAAATTTTATAGATGATACTATCATTTGATATCTAAATTCCAAGTTGGACTTAAATTTTTCACCGCAGTTCATTAAAATAACTTCCCATTATAAAAAGATTGGCTATAACATTAATGTACTGCAACAGACTGCATGCTTGGTGGTCAACCCAATTACGGTTGACAACTTCGCTTTCCTCTTTAATTGCACGCCGGTGGGTCAGACTTCAGACTCTATGAGGGTTCCGACTTAAAGACTTATCTATTGATGAGATGGTAGGGGCCTGATGCTTTGCCTGTTTGTTTGGCCCACCGGGGCTTACCTGCTGGATTTCTTTTGCTCCGATATTCAGTTTTATTTACTGTTGAGTCCTTATCTTTGCTTTATCTCCTTGTTATATCTTGATTTATATGTTCTGGGAGATGATGCATTGATAAATTATGGGTCTTTCATGCAAACCAAATATCTCTGTGTCTTGATCCGCATCTGAATAAAGGGTGAAGTTGGCGCCGTGAAACTGGTTTAAGCCCTCCAGTGAAATATTTTACTGACCGTTCCAATGCAGTACTTCTTTTGTGGATCGTTTATGTTTTTCTGTCTTGTGTTTGCTATACCTTAGTGCACGTCTGTTTATATGTGCCTTGCGGTCACCTGCTGGGAAAGGGCTGACCTCTTGGCTCTCGTTTGTGGTGTCTAACTGTGAGTTTGTCACTTTCCCATTGGTATCCTGGGTCAGGTGTTGTACTTGATTGTACTAAATTGTATCGATTCCTGATCTTTGCACCCTTGCTTACTTTTTTATATGTTCTAGGAGATGATGCATTGGGTCTTTCATGCAAACCAAACATCTATGTGTCTTGAACCACATCTGAACTAAGGATGAGGTTGGTGCACCGTTAAACCCGTTTAAGCCCTCCAATAAAATATATTTACTGACTGTTCCAAGGCGGTGCTTCCTTTGTGGCTCATATATATTATTTCTGTCTTATTTTTGTTATGCTTTCGTGTACGTCTGTTTATTGATGCCGTGTGGTCACCTGCTGGGAAAGGGCTGACCTCTTGGCTCTCGTTTGTGATGTCTAATTGTGAAGTCGTCACTTTCCCATTGGTATCCTGGGTCAGGTGTTGTGCTTGATTGTATAGATTCCTGATCTTTGCCCTTTTTCTTACTTCAAGAAGGCAGAAGGAGACAAAAAAAAAGTGAGTATGATCAGGAAATACCACAATCACACACTGCAGACCAACTCACGGCACAGTGAAGAAGAGCCACAGATGACCGCAACACCCATATATGGGTAAATCCCATTAAAAATCTTCTCCAGAAGCAGGAGGCTGATGTCCTTGGGACTTGTTTGTAGCATTGGAGAGGTGGGGCCTACCAAGTTTATTCAAATGATGATCCTAGGTTGACCTTGACCTACTTTACGTCAAGGTCGAATTTGAGGAAAACTTAAAAACTTGATTTTTTGAATACTGTTGGAGTCAAAGTCATTATTCTTACTTGATATGTTTAAACCTAATGAGACAATGTCTATAAATATGTCGCAAAGGTCAAGTTTGACTTATGACCTTTCAGCCAAAATTGCTCATATTGGAGTCCCATCAATATATTCAAACAGTTTCTCAGAAACCATTTGGCCAATTAAACTCAAATTTCATATGAAGACTCCTTATGATAGGTTATACAACATTTATACAAATTATTCTGGACACGACACATGACCAAGATGGCATCCATGCGCATATAAGGCAAAAACCCTACAAATATCTTCTTCTTTAGAGCCAAAATGCCAATGGCGTTGATACTTGGTGTGTAGCATTGAGGAAGTCGGCTCTACCAGGTTTGCAAAAATGATAAATCTAGGTTGACCTTGACCTACTTTACAGCAAAATTTGATTTCTAATGTATTTATATGGGAAAAATCTTTAAATGTTCCTTTAAATATAAATGTTTAAGCAGAATTCATAATATTTGTGAGAAATGTTTAACCTAATGAGACAATGGTTTTATATCAGTACCAAATGTCAAGCTAACCTATGACCTTTCATCCAAGGTCACTCATTTGGACTGCCACATACGTATCTAAACATCTTTTTCTCAGAAATCACTTGGCTGTTTGAACTCAATATGGAGTATTCATTAGATTGTTTTAGGTCACTTGACCGAAATGTCCATCGTCCCCATATATGGGAAAACAAACATATTTCAATAATAAGCCTCGGTTGACCTTGACCTACTTTGACGTTATTAAGGAGATCAGGTGAGTGCTTCAGGACATTTAGGTTCTCTAGGTTGTAGTGAAAATGTTGTCTGCTTTTTACATCTGATGCATATATTCAAGTGCACATCAAACTGGATTTTTTCATGATAGCTAAACAATATGAACCCCTGATGAGACCGCTCCCTCAGGAGCAGTCTAATCTGGGTGCTTACTATTGTGGAACACCATGCTCCATGCCAGTGGAACTTACCCATCGGTTAAGATGAACCTGCAGCGCAATGACAGAGCCATGATCAGACAGATCTGCAGTATCAAGCCAGAGGATGTGGCCATAGTAAGATCAAGCAAGCTATTGGCAAAGCTTGAGCTTAGATCAAGCAAGCTACTGGCAAAGCTTGAGCTTAGATAAAGCATTCTACTGGCAAAGCTTGAGCTTAGACCAAGCAAGCTACTGGCAAAGCTTGAGCTTAGATCAAGCAAGCTACTGGCAAAGCTTGAGCTTAGTTCAAGCAAGCTACTTGCAAAGTTTGAGGAGCGTGACCTCATTTTGAGAGAGCTGCCTCTGCTGGTTTGGACATGTGGAGCGTTCTATACGCTCACATATCAGCGCTTACAACTTTCACTCTCGTTTTATATTACGCATGTTAATCTAAAATCTGATTGTGATGATGATCAAACTAGACAGGTAACTCAATATGAAGAGAACTGGGTGCTCCATCTAAACTTTGTACATTTTAAATGCTTTGTGTAATGAGGAAATGTACTACAACGTTATTCAAATGAAGGTCAAACAGCAAAAAAATTACAACAAATTTTATCATTTTTATTACAAATCTTATAATAAAAACATTTGAGACATGTGGTAGAATAAAACATCTTGAACATTGAGACTGTTCTTTTAGATACCTATAACATACGTTATGGTTGAAAAATAAGAATAATGACTTTCAATTACCCATTCTTATCTCAAGGTATGTGCATTTAAAACTTTTAATTAATTTTTGCATGATAAACATTTATGACTTGAATACTAACACTATCTATATCACAAAAAAATTACTCACATTGCGTTATATCACAGACATTGCAAAATTCATGTTCAGTGACAAGTCAAAAGTATGTCATTGTTTTATCGTGTGACTTCCGTGTATTTTAAACTGCAATTTTTTCTATACTTTTTCATTAAATTTTGCTTATTCAAATTGAATGAAAATGATATGGTTAAAGAGCTAATTTACTTGCGCATTTGACATATAATTTTTACTCTTATTGTTCTGGGCAAAATAAGTTGTAGTTTTTTAAGCAGAGTGGTTTAATTTTGAGGGTCAATTTCCATGTTGCCATTGATGCCAAAGGAAAATTGGAATTTGGTGGAGTTTTTTTGGAACAGCCACATTCACTTATAAAATAGAATTTTGAAAGAGAAAAACTATTTTGCAAAGCTTAATTCATTCAGTTTCCATATTAATTGTGGATTTTTTTGTGAGAAAACCTCAGTCTTTTCCATGCAAAAAAAGGGAAATAAAATAAAAAGAAACAAGCAATGCACTAAAGTCTATGGAAGTTTCAAAATTATGGCATACTTATGGAACATCACTGTTTATCAAAAGCAAATAAAATAGATGTTCTAAAATTCTAACACTAGTTGCCTGCCAAAAAGGCCTAGACAAACCCCAGATAAGACTGCTTCTACTCTACAACTGAGCCACTTAGCTCCCTGTGCTTGTATATGCAATGCTAATAACTGGAACTTTTTGCCGAATGGGACATTTTTCAGGCTCTTTTTTAGTCTGCTGATATTTTTCAAAATTAACTTTTTCGAACTATTCCTTCAGGAATCCCATCAGAGTGGCAAACAGTTTGGTTTTGTCTGGCCTGATCTGGTTCCAAACTGTTCGCAAAGGTTATCAACAGACAACACTAGTAGGCAATAAGTTAATGAATGTAATGTCAGGGATTTTCCTACCTTTCTAAAGTTGGGGCCAGGGACCTGTTGAATTTGGGAAAGACATTTGGACCATCAAAATTGGGAAAAATTGGTGCAGTCTAAAACAACCAGACCGACATATTAAATAGATTACAAACATATACTCAAACAAAAAAGTTACGTCCGATTTTCATGGTACTGTATCTATCAATCCAGTTAAGATATCGCAACAAAAATAAAACCAAAATGTTTATCAAACGTAGGACACACAAAAATTGGTAATTATTTGATTTTATCTTCTTATCATGAAGGGTTATTGAACCTAATGTGCACACAGCTTTTTCCATTATCATCAGGAAGTTAATGACCAAAACGTGACACATTTTACGTTAATTGGCAGCCAGAAACGTCTGACGATGAAAAAACATCTAAAAATTCCAATTCTGCTTATTGAACGAGCGACAGTGCAGTCCAAAACCTTTGATTTACGAAATAAACTGAAATTACCTCCCTTTGAATTAAACAAATAACAATTAAAGAACTTCCTAATGTCCTTAACCTGACATTATTTTGAGACCGTTTTTGTTTTAATGTGTTGTGTGTGTTTATGACAACAATTACACATAAGAGTACAACAAAATCTATGGCTGATGTCGGGCATCAATGGTTTACTAAATCGGTGTTTTATTCCCCACCCATTACTGCAAAATCATCAGAAAATTTCCATTATCAATTGGTTTGATGCTAAATAGTCTTAATTTATGTTGAAATGCTTGTGATGACGAAAATAAAATCAAATTTGTCCGATTCTGTTGATTATAAAAATACTGGACCAAAATTGCATTTTCTGAGTGTTTTCACGCACGCTCGTGATCGATATTTTTTTCACGTCAGAGCATGTTACAGATTAATGGCTGTGGTCGAAAAAGCAATGCATACAGCTAGCAAGCATAACATCTATAGAGTTTGCTCAATGATTTTTAAATGTGCTTAGAAAATTCCGGATTATGACGTACACACAAACTATTGATGTTGTTACTTTTGATTTTAAGGGTACTCGTGTTCGCTGCTTTGTCAGCGGCTCTACTGATTATCAAATGAATTTATTTTAGTTGCAAAACGTTTCTAAATGATTTCAGTTGGTAATGTGAAAATTTGAATGAAATGCGTTCATACATTTGGAACTGGCAGACAAAACCGTCAAGCGGACATAACTTTATTGTTTCAGTATATAAGGAATTAGCAGTGTAAAGCTGTTAAATATTTGTTGCTTTAATTTCTCATCATAAAACCTCATGAAAATTTGCATAAAAATGTGAACGAAAACACCTTTTCGTTCATATTTTTATGCAAAATTTCATGCATCTGTAACTTTAGTATTTTTGTTCCGATTTTCATGAAATTTTAGCCAGAATGTAGAACAAAGACACTGGAAATGATATACACCATTTTGGGTAGTGTTTGCTCACAGTTTTTAATTGGGAAGGGGCCGATGTTTGGCCCGAAATGAGGCCTAGGAAAATCCCTGTATGTCTAAAACAGAGATATTTTTCACTAAAATACATAAATGCTTTTTGCCATATCTAAACAATCAAATTCTAGCTGCTAGCAAACATGTTTATACGTCTATACAACCTGCACATGGACCCAGCATTCTAATAGTCCTGATCAGGGTCCAAACTGTTTGCAAAGGTTATCAGCAGATGACTGAAGTCGACACTAGCAAGCAAAGAGTTAAAAACACAATCCCATGCACTGCAAGTCCCTCTCATGAATTTATTATCATTGCATTTTACGATGAAGGAGCTGGGTTGGTGGCCGTGCAATGGGTAGTAAGGAACATCATTTATCTGAAATTTCAAAATCAGTTCAATTTGCTCTTTTAAATGTGTAAATTATATCAAAAGTAAACTAATATAAGAATACTGACTTTTATTGTAAATTTCTATAAAGGATATTTTTAACAAGTATAGAGATTCAATCTTCAATTTTACATTTTTATTATCAAAGTCCAGCTGATATAAATTTAACATTTTTTTTTAAATACATAAATATAAATTTTGCATTTTTAAACATGATAGTTAATATCCCAATACATTTCTGAGCCAACCCATGAGATTTTTGTACTTACCACATACTCAGACCCAGTATGAACGGATTGGTCACTGACAGAAATACAAAGTTATGTTTTAGAGGCTTTGTTTTAGCACTATTTCAAAGCCACTACAGCCTATAAAACTGATTCTTAACATACCCGAGATTATAATAAGTTATTCCCTATATGCAGAGTTGAAATATTACAAGTTACAGTAAATAAAGTTGAAGTTTTATCATCTTTTTAGTTTGATTTCTGCCGATTTTCAGCTAAAAGTGCCGAAAATAGCTTAAAAGGTACCTTGGTAACTTGCTCATATTCTATAAAGACATATAAAGACAGATAAACTTTCAATAAATATAACAAAACAGTCTTAAAGATAGTATATTGAACCATTGCTTTTTGAAGAAAAATCACAGATATGCAGAGAAATAATGGAGATATGATTATTTTATCTTCAACATACGTTAGTTTTGAAAGCACAGCCTCAACAACGTATTTCCAATATATATATCGACCTATATGTCAGTTACCAGTCCATGTATACTGGTACCACATAGGAGAAAAGCAAAGACTCCGACGAGTCTGCCGGTCAGTGCAGTCTCACCAAAGCCTACACTACTAACACACAAAAGTAAAATGAAAGTTCTGATATTAAAAAATCTGGTCCTGAGGTTATAGAACTTTTTTCATACTCAACTCAGCTGAGCATGATATTTATCCTGCTCATAAATGTTAACATGCCAACAATTGTTGCATAAGCATGATAAATACAAATCTGAGATACTAAAAACAAGAAGTTTCTTTATTTTTCTGTATTATATACCCGACAAAAAAAGAAACGCACCACTACAATTTTCCCATTAAGATCTCCTTTAAATACGAAAATGTTAATTGTCATAAAATATTCATTTCTGACCAAATTTTACTAAAACTTGAATGTGACGTAGATGAGTATCTGTTCTTCTACTGTGTAGGCGCAAAACACATCAATGCAATGGGCAAAGGAGTTTTGGAAGCGTTAATTCAACGCTACTGTCTACATGAAATTCCGAGTATGTTTTACATTAGCAAAGTATGAAAACGATATGTTGTCGTTATGTGAGATAACCAATGTGTTTATTGATGCTTTTTTGTTATTCCAAAATCCATTTTCTTCAGTTATAATCTTTTATATTGATTAAAACAATGTTGAAATCTTTAAATGTTTGTAAGGTTTATCTCCAGTGTGGAATCCTTATCCAAAGGGTAGTCACAAAAGATGGGCTAAGTAGCGTTCAATTATCGCGAATGATGAATTTAAAGATAGAATTTGCAAAGAATAAGTGTCTGGGTACAATTTGGTCTACAGAAACGAATCCAATTGCTTGACCGTATCCAGCAAGAGAACATTATAAAAACGCTTATTTCCTGTGACTTTACAATTTGACCCCCACTTGGTTTGTGACCAATTTTCTTTAACACAATTCCGACGCCTGATTGCAAAAGAGGTGTGACGCAGCAGTACCTGACATACCTTTGCACTGATATAAACTAAATTGGCCTATCACTTGTGATTTTCCTGAGAGTTGAACAATTCTAAGTGGTGCATTTCTTTTTTTGTCGGGTATAGTTTGTATGAGCAGCTGAAATTTCATGCTCAGTTGAGTTGAGCATGAACAGTTTTATAACCTCGGGGCCAGGCCTCTAAATAAGGGTGTGTTATTGAAAGTCAATTTTCTTTTTTCTCAACCAAAACTTATGTTGTGGGTACTTAAAAGAACCGTCTCAATGAGACAGTTCTTTTGGACACTCAAAACATTTGTCAAAAATAATGGTTAAGAAAGTATTTACAATTTTATGTTGAAATTTTTTTGTTTATCTAAAAAAATCTGGCCTCAAAAATTCTTAACTTTCAACCAAAACATTTGTTGTGGGTACTCAAATGAACTGTATTAATGAGACGGTTCTTTTGAGCACCCAAAACATTTGTTAAAAAATAATGGGTAAGAAAATATTTATAATTTTACGCTAAATTTTTTTTATCTAAAAAATCTGGCCTCAAAAGGAAAGAGATAATGAGGAGATGAGGCCTAATCAGGTCTTTAGTTAAGAGTGTGTAACAAAACATATGTTGTGTGTACATGAAATGGTTCTTTTGAGCACCCCAAAAAATTGTTAAAAATAATGGGTAAGAAAATATTTACAATTTTACTCTGAAATTTTTTTGTTTATCTAAATAATCTGGTTAAACGGATCCTTCAGAAATAGAGAGAACCTACAATATAAGAAAACAGCAGACTTGGTTATATTGAGTCTGTTCATGAGAACTAATGGAAAGTCCAACAATTCTCACGCCCCCTAGCACTGGCTTAAGCGGTACTCTGCTTTCAGTCAGAACCCATCTAAACCTGTGGCTAATATTTAGTATAAGTACATGGGCTGGCTCACAATTATTTTAAGTGAAGAATAAGAAAATGGACGTGTTGTAATGTTTATATCTGTTGGTAGGAGACCGCTTCCGGTGAATCTGCTCTCATCAGGTGTCCGGGGTCATGAATCAGATCAATGATAAAGGCTTTTGGTGGAAATTTGGGAGCACCAGGCTGAAAAGAAAAAGAAAACCAAACACATAAGATTAAGATTTGCCAGTTTTGAATATCTACATGTACATGAAAAAGAGAAGGCATACATTACAGATATTTGTCCCTTATTCTCATATTCTCGTCCACCTCTACATTCTTGAATAACTGAGCATCAAACAGGAATATTTTCATAAAAAAAAAAAACCCTGTTCTGGTGACACCAGCAAAGGCAATCACTCACATTGACACAACTTCTGCAGTGGTGTTGCTAAAAATCAGATAAAATCCATGTTTGGTTGGATGTTTTCAAACAAAATGGCAGCAAACAAAACTGAAATCAGTTACCTAAATTTTACTTTCATTTTCTGAGGAACATGACAGATTACCCAGAATTCTAAACAAAATTATGAAAGTGCTTAGTCATGCTCAAAGATATTGATTAGAATTTTTTTAAGATGCAACAAGTTTTGTGCTGACGTCATTTAAAAAATGATGTACGATAACTTGAGAACAAATCCAAATGTCACGGTAGGTTGTTTTTGCTTCATGTTTTCAAAGAAATACTGAATGGAATTTTACAACAAATGCAGAAAATATTCCTAAAAGAAATGCCTTTGAGGAGATGAAAGAAACAACAAGTATTTTTGCAGCTTACAACAATCAAAATTTTTGAAAATTAGGTGGACGAGAACTGGAGAAAACGGCATATAATAATCAACATGTTTTTGGTATTTTGAGAAGTTGTGCATCACTAAAGTGAAATAAGAAAATTAGAAACCTGGGCCCCTTTTCACCCAGTATATAAAGAAATTTGTACATTTACTTCAAACTCAATATTTGACCGTAACTAGAAACATTTTCAATGAAAATACATGTAGGTACATGCTCAAGGGTACATGTTAATATGTTACTGCTTCAACTTGATTTATGTAGAAAGAGCATGGAATTATTTCATAAGTGTCCCTAATCAGCTGCCAGAAAAACAGATATATGTATATAAGAATCAATCGTGAGTGTGAGGGTGGGATAGCAACCGTCCGGAGGATGACCGATTGGCATCACGAGGCTTGCAGAGTGATGACAAACAATGATCGCGAGGGACAGATTTTTCTACCCCACCCTCACACGAATAATGGATTCTTTTTCTTGCTCACCACTAAGTACCTCATTTTATATAGGAAAAACACTAAAAAGACTTCCAGAAAATCCTGAATACGCTGAGATACGACATGGAGACGTCATTTTAACAGTACAATGATGTCACAGATCGAGGTGCGGCCAGCGTGCATCCCATGTGCGGCTGTTCATTTTTTTCTTTCCCACAGGCTGGTACAGGTATGTGAGATAGAATTATCTCACATGGGTAAAAACATCAGAAATCACGATCTGGTGTGCGAGAAAAAAGTGTCACAGGGCCCAGACTCTTGTCTTGAGATGTGCTTATTAAATTATACAATGAAATTTTGGAAATTATTGCATAGTCTGAAAGTCAAGCAGCTACGTCTCAGACAAGACTGTCCATCAGAGCCTTCCTTCACTGCTTGCATGCTCAAAATATAAATGAAGATGAAGGCTCATACAAAATTTTAGTCCTGTGGCCCCATTGCATAGATGAGCATACACATTTAAATAGAGACTATATCTTATGGGCTGACCTATATGCTTTGACTCTTTGCTTACTGGGTAATTTTTCATGCATTTTTTTTCATCTGTTGATTCTTTCATGGAATACCATCAGTGTCAACAAATCTGTATTCAGATCAGGCCCAACATTTTGTCCAGCCTGATCTGGTTCCAAACTGTTTGCAAAAGATATTAGCAAATGGCACTAGTAGGCAAAGAGTTAATGGTGCCATAAGGTAATGAGATATATCAAGATATTTTCAGATCCGAGATTTATATTTATTCCACTTACTTATTCCACTTATCTGAGATTTATACTTATTCCACTTATCCAAGATTTATACTTATTCCACTTATCTGATGTTTATACTTTTTCCACTTATCTGAGATTTATACTTACTCCACTTATCCGAGATTTATACTTATTCCACTTATTTCTGAGATTGATACTTTTTCCACTTATTTGAGATTGACACTTATTGCTCTTATTTGAGATTTATAATTTTTCCATGTATCTGAGATTTATACTTATTTCACTTATCTGAGATCTATACTGATTCTAATTATCCGAGATTTATACTTATTCTAGTCATAGGAGATGTATAGTTATTCCACTTGCCTGAGATTTATACTTATTCCACTTAAATGAGATTTATACTTGTTCCACTTATCTGAGGTTTATACTTTTTCCACTTATCTGAGATTTATACTTTTTCCATTTATATGAGATTTATACTGTTTCCACTTATCTGAGGTTTATACTTTTTCCACTTATCTGAGATTTATACTTTTTCCATTTATATGAGATTTATACTGTTACCACTTATCTGAGATTTATACTTATTCCACTTATCTGAGATTATACTTTTTCCACTTATCTGAGATTATACTTTTTCCACTTATCTGAGATTATACTTTTTCAACTTATCTGAGATTATACTTTTTCCACTTATCTGAGATTTATACTTATTGCTCTTATCTGAGATTATACTTTTTCCACTTATCTGAGATTTATACTTATTGCTCTTATCTGAGATTTATACTTATTTCACTTATCTGAGATCTATAATGATTCCAATTATCCGAGATTTATACTTATTCCAGTCATAGGAGATTTATAGTTATTCCACTTGCCTGAGCTTTATACTTATTCCACTTATCCAAGATTTATACTTATCAGTTACCTCCCGTATTAACTGCATTGTTGCATGTTGCCTGATAAACATTGTCTATCTCACGGCATGTGACTTTATCAAGTCATGATGATGTTGCAATTTTGAATGATGCCGCTAATGAAGCTGAATCAACACAAAAATTTAAAATTACGTCATAATTGCTAGTTTAAAGAGTGAAACAATGGGTAAACTGATAAATAGAATACTAGGTTCGCATCTTTTGATATCAAATTGACCAGGCTCGGCTTTGAGAATGCTTGTTGAATTGTTCTGCAAGCCTCGCGGTGTCAACAGGCGTTCTCAAAGCCTTGCCTGGTAAAATTGATATCAAAAGACACTCACCTAGTATTCTCTATTTATTCCACTTAATATCTGAGATGTATACTTATTCCACTTATCTGAGATTTATACTTATTCCACTTATTCAAGATTTATACTTTTTGCCACTTATCTGAGATTTATACTTATTCCACTTATTCAAGATGTATACTTATTCCACTAATCTGAGATTTATACTTATTCCACTCATCCAAGATTTATACTTATTCCACTTAATATCTGACACGTATACTTATTCCACTTATCTGAGATTTATACTAATTCCACTTATCTAAGATTTAGACTTATTCCACTTATTCAAGATTTATACTTTTTTTCCACTTATCTGAGTTTTATACTTATTCCACCTTTCTGAGATTTATAAGATCAATACAGAGATCTAGGAGAAAGACCACAGCCCATGATAGGAAAGTCATAACAAACTAAAGAAGTAGTTTAAGGCAATACTGAAATGCAAAGTAGTTAGAAATGTTTTTGAAATAAGCCAGGCCATGCTTAAAAAAAATCAGGTTTGCCAATTCCTACTAAGAAATTTCAGAGATGGGTAGCATTTTTTTTTTTACATATTTATCATGATAATGAACACCTTAACTTGGGTTATCAGAAACAAGCTTGTTTTAATATTCTATAGCCAGATAGTGTCAGAAAATCATTAGGAAATCACATCACACAAGTGTCAGAGGTGAAATGGAAGATATAATATGAGCTAATCATCACCTCAGACAGGGGCGTACCTACGTGTACGCAAATACCCATGTGCCTACAACTTGACGCTGCAAGTATAGGGTTTTCATTTACAGCACAACCTGTCTTAAGCAGCCACTCAAAAATAGACAGAAAATATCTTAATGACAAATAGTAGCTTAAAGAAGATCAAAAGTATTGCAGAATGCTCCCATTGGAGCATTCTGCAATACGTTTGACCTGAATTAAGTGATAATCTGTCTTGAAAATCAATTTTGGTCTTCTTTTTGAGTGGCTGCTTAAGACATATTTTACAGTATTTTAATTTGATTTTTGAAGAAAAATGCAACTAATAGTGTTTAGCTGCGTGTCTTGAGGCCTCATTTTAGCCATTTGAAATGCCATAAAACCATTTTCTGCCACAGGGCTTCACCCCTGGCCCCATACAGGGAAGAGTACCCCCAGACTACTTCAAGAGTGCATACTCTATAAAATGCCTCAGGAACCCGTCTGTCAGAATGAGTTGTTTTTGTTTTTTTTACTTTTCATGTCTACCTATTGAGCAAAACGCATTTTAATGCATTTTGCTCAATTGGTGAACATAAAAGATATAAGAAAATAGCTGGGTTGGAAGGAAATGGCAAACAAACATTTTCTTTTTAAATTTGGGCCCCAGCATGATAAGAATGATAAAAATAATTATGTAAGATGATCACACATTTAGCATAACTGGCATAATTTTATTAGTTCTATAGTAAAAAAAAAAGAGATTTTAAAATTGACAATTTTTGTTATTGACGGTGACAGAAGTTAAAGTTTGCACATTTACCCTCCCCTGCTAATACCATGCTGCCATGTGATTGATTGAATCTTTAGAGTTTCTCAAAGATTAAAAACCTCATGAACCACAAATATATATCTGAAAACTAACAAGGCTCATTTGCACATACAACATGCTTCAAAAAGTGAATGCATTTACCAGCAGTGGCAATGCAGCTAAGTCAAACATCAAGTCCATTCCTGGGTGCACATGTAAAACAAGTGTCTCTTTCATTGGATGACAGAGGTCAAAATGGCTGTTCCCCCATAATGGGTGGATCCAGAAAGTTTTGTCAGAGGGGTCCAACTCTGACGGGTTTTTAAAAAAAAATTTGGTTGATGATAGGATCAAAATACCACTAAAAGCGGGCCAATGTGGCCCACCAGCAAAACGCCATTTTAATGGCAATTCGCTGGCATGCTGATGACAGCCCAACATTGAATGCTGGCTTGGTAGCTTTGTGATTTTCATGGGATCAGGACCAGTATTGCTAAAAAACACTATATTTTTGTGATTTTTGGGAGAGGTGGGGTGGGGTCCTGACCCCTGTCCCCCCTCTGGATCCACGCATGCCCCATTTTGTTTTACAATCCAACAAAATTATTTAAATGATTATATATCAAAAATTTATGTACCCACTGTAAAGCATGAATTATTTTATACACTCAGATGTTTATCAACAAAAAGTGATGAATTGCATTTTTCGTAGGCTAGTGATTTTATGAACGCAATGGGTTCAATTCAAAGTAAGCATAACACCCTATGGGCATCACTTATTTTGAACTGACCACATGAGACCCATAGCTTTGTGAACCTCTGAAAAGCAAAATTTATTTCTTAACTGAATTCCCTTCAAATGCTTTAGAGACACTCACACTCTGTGACAGGTCAAATGGACAATAGGAAGGATGCATGAACAAAGCCATAATGCAGCGAGCATGAAAATGATAAAAGCAGAGAATATGAAAAAATCATCTGCACAATTTAAAAATAGAAAATCCAACAACCATTTACTGCTTTACAAACTTACATTAGGACTTAATGCAAACATGATATCTTCAATCTGTAACACAGTACCATAAATGATCTTAAATTTTGAACACTTTTCTCTTTCTATTCTCAAATAAAATGACGGTTATCGGAGCTGGAATTTGCAAAATGCTTGTCAGAATAGCATAGGTTTAGATAAACAACATTTTTGAGCGTAAAATTGTAAACATTTTCTAATCCATCAGTTTGAACATATGTTTTGGGAGCTCAAAAGAACCGTCTCATTGAGACGGTTCTTTTGAGTACCCACAATATATGTTATGGTTGAGAAATAAGAAAATTAATTTTTTTGGTACGCTCTCTTAAAGAGACTAAGTCTGCAACTATGAACATTTTTCAAAAAAAAAAATTCTTTTTAAATCATTTGTAAAAGCAGAATTAAGTTAAGTTTTCACAATAAATCTGTTCACTATAGCTGAAAACTGCATGGAAAAGTGAATTATCTTATGAAAACAGGTGTTTTTTCTCTTGTTGGTAATTATTTGCGTCCCTCCAATAATTATAGACAGTCAGGTTTTAACATAAATGCTGTTGTTTCGATACTGATAATTTGTAAAGATTTACGAAATTGGTAAAATGTATACCTGAATTTTAGTTTTTTACTGTGTTCTTGAAAAATAGAAATATTATTTCAAAAATTAAAATATCAAAGTTACAGACTATGCAGCTTTAACAAAAGGCCTGAAATAGCAAACAGGGAAGACACTGATTGGACTGCTTCTGAAGAAACAGTCTGATCTAGATCTGCGTGGTTCGTCTACCCATTAAAGATGACACTGCACATCATGCTCACGATACAAAATCGAATATTGATCTGCTTGATTTCAGTTTCCTGCCACACCAGACATATAGTCTGGGTTAAGCCCCCTTGGACATTTGTCTGTTCCTAAATCTGATGAAGGAACTTAGATGCCAATGTTTGAAACCTCTTTAGAATTTTGTAACAGGGCATGTTTGTTTGATTTGATTCTTAAGTCCCAGTCAGCAATTTTTCATTTGTCGGGATGGGTCTTCCTGGGTTGAACCAGTACATGTACTTTTCAAGGATAAAATGTGTTTTGCTCAAGAACACAACACGGTGACGCCGGTGAGTCTTGAACCCGGAGCTCCTTGGTCTCGAGTCAAGCACTCTACCACTGAGCCACTGTGCTCCTACAACAGGGCATGTGAAGTAATTTTGTTATTTATTGAGGTCTGGTTTAAGGTAACATTCGACCAGTGAGTACACATACATATATGGGCCTCATCCCGAGGAAACCTGTCTTTGGGGTTTTATCGTTTATGACCAAGCCATACCCAAACCAGCCTGCTCAGCAGCAGACACTGGTTATAAATTGAAATTTTGCTTGTAGCAAGTTTAGATATGGGCCTCGTGGCGACAAAACCTGTCTTCGGGGTTTCCGACAAAGAAAGACTCAAACCAGTCTCTTCAGCTAAACAGACTAGCTAGAAAATTGAAATGTTGTTTGTAGCAAGTTAAGATATAATACTTTCTAAAAAGTGAAAAACAAAGGTGCTGATCAGTCTGCACGGATGCACAGGCTGGTCTGCGCCTTTGTTGGTTGCAAACCCCCGAAGAGAGGTTTTCTCGCATCACAGGCCATACCAAAATGCGAATAACAAAGGCACTGATCAGTCTGTGTGAATTGCAGGTTGGTCTGTGGCTTTGTTGTCCATAAACCCTGAAGATAGGTTTTCTCACATTGAGGCCCATATAAATGTGTGGCCACCAGTGGTGATTACGTCAAGAAGGTGAACCGGACACTACACTTTTAGTTTAAGTAACACTAGCATGACCTAACATTGATATTGACATGCTTTAAGTACTGCATACATGGGCTTGGCTACCATATACACAAAAAAGCATTTACATACACTTTTGAACCCAAAAATATGGGATTATTCTTTCTCGCCCACTTATCGCTCAAGACAAGCTGTTCCATAGGCAAAACGCAGTGCGGAATTTCCTTATCCCATCCACGTGACCTGCTTATCTCGTCCACATGACCTGCTTATCCCATCCACGTGACTTCAAATTATAACAATTTGGACTGTTTTCAGAGCAATTCACGCCTTAATATTATGTAGAAATATCAAAACGGCAATATTTAGTGCGTCCGCTATTTGCGCATTGTTGAATGACGTCAAAAACATTTCTGACGTCACTAAAATGCAACAACGTGACGCACATTATTGACACAGTTTGGCGCCACGACGTCTTTGTTAATAGATACTGATGCCAACGTTAGTTTCAAACCCCAATAAAAACCAAACCGACGCTTGAAATGCTATTTCGCTTCGGTTTTTAGGTTCTAAACTATGTTTACACCCATTTCTGCATCTGAAAAATTCGTTGGTGAACTTATTTTTTAGAATGGAACAAACGCAAAAAATCTAAAAAATTATGCGGAACTGACAGAATTCATATAAAACCTTAAAAAGTCACAAACTGAGCGAGAAAAAGTATCCATCATGATGTATTGTTGTGGGACAAGGAAATCCCACCCTCGGACCCGAATAATTTCGTCAGAAACTCGGCAGAGCCTCGTTTCTGACGAATTATTCTGGTCCTCGGGTGGGATTTCCTTGTCCCACAACAATACACATGAAGGATACTCTTAATCCCAGTTCTGAAGGTTTCTTGATGATACGCATACAAAAGAAATTCTAATGTGTCTAATTCAAATTTTGGAAGGGGTTATGTATATGGTGGCATTATCTGCTCTAAGACCCCGTTTAAGCGTTTAGCACCCATTAACGAAGTGAAAGACGTCCTGATTCATTTAAGAGTTAATATTAATATTGTCCACCATTACCAAGAATGTGCTAATCATGGCAAATAGTGCAGACCCTGAAGAGACGCCGCATCATGCATATGGGTCTACGATATTTGTAAATGCTATTTTTTTCATAAATGCATTTAATCGTAGCCACAAAGGTGTACATTGAATTTTTTGTAAGCTACGCCCCTGACATAGTACTGTTGTTCAATGCTTCATGTACACTTTATTGTTCAATGTATCTATGGTGAAGGCCCCTAACATTGCACACTTAAGCATTGTAACCTCCGTTGGATATAATAAAAAAGAAACAAACTTGAAAAATTGTTCACTGCTAAACAAAGTAATCATTATACTTTCTTTACACAAAGTTAAAAATGAAAAATATTTTCTTGATCTTTAGCAACTTTGACTTGAAGTGCACAACCCCCCAGTATTTGGGTAACAAAAAAGTCCCTTAACATTGCACACTTTCTGCAGAAATTTCAATACCTTCTGTTTAATGAATACTTTTACAAAATATTACAGGGAAAGTAACACCAGGTAGTTCTCAACAATTTGCTTTATCAATAACTTGATTCCAAGTAAGTTATTTGAAGCCTGGGCCATTTGAAATTACGGTCAGAAAGTTTTTTTTACATTATTTTCCAATTTTTGCCAAAATCCACTACAGCTCAGCAGTCTTAGCATAAAGTGGAAACTTTTTTGCTTTTTTTCTCTTTCCAAAAGCAACCCCATATCAAATAACAAAAAAGTTTGATCTGATTAAATGTAGCATAGTCACTTGGGCCAGTGTGTAATGTTAGGGGCCGCGCAATGTTAGGGGATGTCACTGTAAATAGTATGTATTTGAGCTCTATGGCAGTTGTGAGTAAAATTGTAAGTAAACATATCTCATGTTGTATTTGCTCTTTCGTTTTGCTATTCCAGGTTCCAGTAATAAAGCACTTCTTATCAAATGGGCCTCGACACGAGAAAACCTGTCTTCGGGGTTTTGTGAACAACAAAGGCTCATACCAGCCTGCATGTTCGTGCAGACTGATCAGCACCTTTGTTATTCACATTTTGGAAAGTATCCTATCTAAACATTCTGCCAGCAAAATTTCAATTGTCTAGCTAGCCTCAGTAGCTGAAGAGACTGGTTTGAGTCTCACTTTGACCCAAACCCCAAAGACCCGTTTGTTGTGTCTAGGCCCAAATACTGCTAGTATTAATCGGCTTTTGAGTCACTGTCTAGCCACACCCTAAACTGGTTCCTATCTCAGTTAGCTTTACAAAAGACTGGGACATTGCATACCATGTGGCCATACAGTGACCGAATATCTATATAATACAGTATAACCTGTCTTAAGTGCCCACTCAAAAATAGACAAAACAAAAATCTTATTGTCAAATGGTAGCTTAATGAAGGTTCAATGTATTGCAGAATGCTCCAAGGGGAGCATTCTGAAATACTTTCGACCTGCATAAATCAAAAATTGGTCTTGAAAACAAATTTTGGTCTTCTTTTTGAGTGGCAGCTTAAGACAGGTTTTACTGTACTTACTGTGTAATCTTCTTCTGGTAAAAGTACTTCATTCCACGCTCTATTATATTCACCGCGTACAAGAGAACAACTGACAGCTATTTTATCTGCTAGTGTCTGAAAACATCAAGGGAGAGAAAACATTTAAACCCTTCTCCCGCCATTCACGACAAATGTTATCTGCTTTCTCATCTGCTTATGTACTTTGGTGGCCTATATTGCAAACAATATGGACCCAGATCAAACTTTTGTTTGTTTGTTTTGTTGCTTTACATCCCAGTCAAATGCTATGGTCATTACAGGACGGTCAATTCACCTAACTACAATTTTTTCTGGGCAAGCTTGAACAAGCAGTTAATCAGTACTTCGTGCACATACTTTCGCTCAAAACTGACAAAAATTTCATGATCAGGGACCAGGCCGGGCCCGAACTTGCGACCCCTGGATCTGCAGTCAGACACGCATCTGTAGCCAGACACGTTACTGACTGCTCCTGCTCCTAAGGGAGCAGTCTGATCAGTGTTCATACTGCTTGCTGCCATGATAAAAGCAGTCTTGAGTGAATATGAATATATGCAGCACACAGCAGCAGATGTAATAAGCAGACAACAATTTCCAGAGCTAAAAAGGGCTGGATAAGGATTAATTAGCTAATGCCATCAGTTCAAACTTTGCAGATTCACATGGATCACATGGAAGAGAATCATGTGACTTCAAAACAACATCAAGGGCGGACACCATTGAAAACCTCTCGATTCTGGTCTGACATTCTTTGATATTTCCATTAATACTGATCAGATTTTCACAGGGTTTGAAGTAGATACCCCGAAAAAATGACAGCAACATGCCCATTGTATGCGGTTTTTGGACAAAGATCTGGTTAAAAAGTGATTGACAAGCAACCAAAAAATTTGGTTGCTTGTCAATCACTTTTTAACCAGATCTTTGTCAGAAAGTCACTAAAGCTGGACATGTTGCTTTCATTTTCCCGGGGTATGTGCATTAAACCCCATGCAAATCTCATCACTGCACAGTATCAACGGAAATATCAAAGAAAATCTTTCCTGAATCAAGGGTTTTTTTCCAAGTATCCGCCATTTTTTTATCTTCTAAAGTCGCGTGATTCTCCGCCATGGATCATGAAATTACATTGTATTAACTCTTGCATAATGGGCAATTTTGCATATCTTTTTGCTAATTGTTGATTTTCTTTAAAAATTAACTTTTGACAAATTTCTTTTCGAAATACCATTAGAGTGTCAAGCAGTTTGGATCAAGATCAGGCCCAACATTTTGTCGGGCCTGTTTGCATTTAGATTTTTAGCAGAGGACCCTAGCAGGTAGAGAGTTAATCATATAACCTTTCATGTAAGTTTCATATGATCATACTTGGCCTTTGCAAGCCTAGAAAAACCTAATCATCCGCTCAAGGAGCCTATACCGCTCACACGTGGTTTCAGAGAAGATTTTTAAAGTTCTTTCAATTATAAGTCTATGGTAACTCTTGATCCCTGGGTTGGGACCAGTTTGGACCCAATGAACTTGATTGGCAGGACTTATGTAGCGAACCACTACACATTGCTACATACCAAACATATAAGCTGTGGGCCTCATGGTTTCAGAGAAGAAGATTTTTAAAGTTTTTCACATTACAAGTCTATGGAAACTCTTGATCCCCGGGACGGGGCCAGTTTTGACCCCAGGGGCTTGATTGGCAGGATTCATGTAGTGGACCACTAGACATTGCTACATACCAAATATATAAGCTGTGGACCTCATGATTTCATCGAAGTTGTTTTTTGAGTTTTTCCAATTATAAGTCTATGGGAGCTATATGTTGCCATGGCAACCAGAGTTCCAATCAAATCAGATCAAAAACCTTCTGCAACCTTGCCCCCTGCTTGATGATAATTTACATGAAATTTGATCAAAATCGAACGACTGAATTTAGAGATATACTACTTTAAAAGTGTGAACTGAGGAAGACGAGAATGACGAAAACAGATCATTGCCATACTAATACCTCACTTGAGCCTTCGGCAAGTGCCTCAGGTTGCAGGGCAAGTCAACATTTGGATGATTTCTAATGTAAATTAACACATTTCCCATATATGCCAATAGTTTTTGTGATACAGGGCAAGTGCCTATTTTAAGAAAATTCATAGTCTGCTTTGTTTGTTTGTTTGATTTGATTCTTTATGTCCCATCAACAATCTTTCAGTTAAACAGGGACGGGTCTACCTTGGTTGAACCAGTACTAAGCTAAGATAAATGTGTCTTGCTCAAGGACCACAATGCAGTGATGCCGATGAGGCTCGAACCCGCAGCCTCTCGGTCTTGAGTCAAGCACTCCACCACTGAGCCACTGCGCTCCTAATCTGCTTTGTTAACAACATATCGACCTATAGGGATCAAACATGTTTTGTCATGTGTTAATATTTGCAGGATCAACAGGGAGATGGTAAATATGCAAACATATTCCAAGAGATCTGCAAGTGTGGATGCAACGAAACAAACAAGTATGATTGTTATTGCTGATTCTGTTGTAGAAATAAAGGATCTTACATGAGTGCTCATGTAAATATAGCAAAAAGTGAGCAAAGTTCACATACCCCCGGCGGTAGCCATCAGAGGTTGTAACACTTTCAGAGAAAAGACAAAATTGCCAAAGATTTCATAATCCTAAATAAGAAAACTTTGATGAAAAATGTCCATATGTGTTATATAAGTGACAGAAGGAAAAACTGAAAATTTGAAAAAAGAAGGCAAAATAAGTATAAGCACCTTAATTTTCATTTACACAATACACCTGAGAGTGTACACAAAATTTCATAATCCTAAATCAAGTAGTTGCTGAGAAAACTGACGAAAAACTTCCATATGCGTTATATAGGAGTGACAGAAGGAAAAATTGAAAAAGAAGGCAAAATGAGCTTTAGCATCTTTATTTTCATTTACACAATACACTGAGCCTACCTGAAGGTGTATACAAAATTTTAAAACACTGGCTCCAATAGGAACCGAGAAATCTAGAACATAAGTTTTCATTGGAGAGAAAGAAAAATGAATAAATAAAGGAACTGATACGCAATATGTGGCTGTTTTTTGTTGTACAATACAACTAATCACTATCAAGCTTTCTACAAAATTTCAGAATCCTAACTCAAGTAGTTGCTGAGAAATCTTTGACAGAAAAAAATGTCCATATGTATTATATAAGAGAGAAAGAAGGAAAAAATGAAAAATTGAAAAAAAGGCAAAATGAGGATTAGCATCTTAATTTCCATCTACACAGTACACTTTGCCTACCTGAAGGTGTGCACAAAATTTTAAAACACTGGCTCCAATAGGAGCTGAGAAATCTGTGACAAAAATTTCCATTGGAGAGAAAGAAAAATGAACAAATAAAGGGACTGATAAGAAATATGTGGCTATCTTTTTCTTACATAATACATCTCATCACTATAAAGCTTTGTACCAAATTTCAGAATCCTAACCCAAGTAGTTGCTGAGAAATCTTTGACGGAAAAAAAGTTTACAGACAGACAAACAGATAAACTAACATAATTACAGAAAAGGCAAAAACTATATACCCCCTATATACTTCGTACCGGGGTATAATATTGAATTTATTATACAAGTTGAGAAAAAGGTTTAAAATGCAAGGCCTTGCCGAACATTTGATCTCTTTTCCTCAGCTTACAAGCTGAGAAAAAGAGATAAAATGCAAGGCTTTGCCAAGCATTTGATCTCTTTTCCTCAACTAGTTTCATGAATTCAATAATACAGAAGCAAAAATGTTAGATTCCATTTATCATGTGCTATGACATTAAAATTATTCTGAAATCATATTTTGGCGTGAAAACAGTAGGGTTTTGTCATATGTGTGACGTTAAAAGCGCCATTTCATAACGTTTCCCGAAAATCTGTAAACCACTAGTGGTTTATCAATTTTAATGCATGGCATTATTTCACTCTCAGACATGACGTCATGATAAATAGCATTATTACACTCCAAGACGCGACGTCATATCACATGATAAGATTTGATAAAAAAAAAGCCTTACCTTAAATAATAGGGCTCTGTGAACATGAATACCAACTTTTATTTTTCCTATAGGTATAACATTGGACTTTAATTCAAATTTCACTTGACTAAGAGGTAATTCCCAACCGAAATTGCTTAACTGTCCTCTTTCTATGGGACCTCCCATCTTCTCAGCAACAAACCTGAAACAAATATAGGCATAGGCCCAGTTAAGTAAATTTTATTAGCATACAATTGCGATTATTTTCTTATCCATCAGTTAAAACGTATGTTTTGGGTGCTCAAAAGAACCGTCTCCATAAAAGAACCGTCTCATTGAGACGGTTCTTTTGAGTAACCACAATTTATGTTTTGGATGAGAAAATAAATGAAGTAGTTTTCCAATACATACTCTCATCTGGAGGCCTGTATAGGTGTGAGCATTTAACCCTTTTACCACCATTAATGATAATTGTCTGCTCGACAGCAGCTATGACATCTTGTAGCGGACCAGGTTTTTTTGCGAAAAGGCTAGAAGTTGGAAAGAGTTCTCAACAAAATACTGATACGAAAAAAATATTGACAAAACATAACCAAACTCGAACAAAATTTATCCTCAAATTCAAGGTATCTTTAGTTTGTTTCATGCAAAGAGTGAGTATGAGCAGGAAGTGCACATGCTCTTATAATTTTTCACTTTTCTCCACAATCGCCGGGCCATTTTTTTCGCTGTGAAAGAGAATAAATTTCGCGTTTTAATATCTTGATTTTGCCGCAAAAACTGTTTTTTTCGCGGAAAAAAAGTTTAGTTTAGTTTTACCTGAGGGGAGTTCAACAATGCGAGTGCTCGCGGGCATTCGTTGTTCTGGTACCTATCTTTACTTGAAATGTGTAAAGCCTGGCATCAGTACGAGCGCCCGCTAAACCTGGCATTGTTGAAATCGCCTCAGTTCTTGGCGTTTCATATTTTTGCTACAATCTTTTTTGCGGAAAAACGTTGAAAAATTTTGCCACAAAATTTCTGGCTGTTCTGTCATTTTCGCTCTGTTTCTCCGCGAAATAGAAAATTTACCCCTTGCCTTTTTCTCCCAGAAGTGAGAAGTAATAATGAGCCGCGACGTGAGATTTCCATCAATGTGGTACGTGCGACCAGCAAAGGCTCAGATCAACCTGTGCTTATGTGCAGTCTGTTCAGAGCTTTTGCTAGTCTCTTGAATATTCTATGACTCTTAGGCTACTGACTGAACATCATTTGGAGTTTCCAAGCTTAAAAGGAGGCTGTACAGGCTCATCTGAGTCTACACTTGTCAAAATGCCACATTGTTGGAAATCACATGTTGCAGCTCATATTTTTTTTCTTTTCTTTACCTGCACTGATGATACCACTCGTATGTGAGGTACAGTAAAACCTGTGTAAAATGGCCACTCAAAAATAGACAAAACAATTATTGTAATGACAAAGGGTAGCTTAATGAAGGTCTAAAGTATTTCAGAATGCTCCCCTTGGAGCATTCTGCAATACTTTTGACCTGCATTAAGGGATTATTCGTCTTGAAAACTTGGAGCATTCTGCAATACTTTTGACCTGCATTAAGCCATAATTTGCCTTGAAAACCAATTTGTGGTCTTTTTGAGAGTGGACGTTTTACACAAGTTATACTGTACCGAAATATCTAAATCTAGTAGAGTGCTTACGCTGCAAGTGCTTTGACCTGTTCTCTCGTCGTTGTCAATGGCTGTATCTTTTCTGTAACTTCTTCAATAAATTTAAACAATACAGAGTCACAGGGTGGGTCATATGGTCGGTTATCTGCGTTGGATATTGCTTCTGCCTCCCTCTGAAGCTGTGCCTGTAATTCTTCTTCCCTCTGTCTTTCCTCTCGTTCTTGTTGCTTCCGAGTTTTCCTGAAAAAAAATAAATAAATAAAATATTCAGCCATGTTTAAGGCCTGAAGTTAAGTCAGCTTAGTTAAAAATCAATTTCTTTAGTTTTCAACCAAAACATCATACAAATTTGTAACTTATTACATCGGTGAGCAGCCATTTAGGCTGAGACTGATGAGCTTAGGCATCCATGAAGTCTTGCAAGGGACATACTGCTCAAATACTTAAAATATGGATGTAGATGAAGACTCCTGATCAGGTTCTACTGTTCGCTTACAAAATTTGAATAAAAATGAAAAATACAACCCAAAAACCCTTAAAAAGGAAATGGACTGGTCCAATTGATAACAGTGGGAAATTCCATTAGGCTTAAATGGGTTAACCTTAATGTAAATGTCCAAATTTATGGACACTAGGGGCCTGCTAAAAAGACCTAGACAAATATTGCGGACCCAGATCAGACTGCTTCTGAGGAAATTTATACAGTCAAACCTGTGTAAAACAGCCACTCAAAAATAGACAATACAAAGATCTTAATGGCAAATGGTAGCTAAATGAAGGTCGAAAGTATTGCAGAATGCTCCAAGGCAATACTTTTGACCTGCATTAAGCTATAATTGGCTTGAATTTTTTGGTCTTTTTGAGAGTGGCTGTTTTACACAGGTTTTACTGTACACATTGTTTATTTGTTTTAATGCTTTACATTCCAGATAACATTTTTTCTGTCATGTCGGGATGATTTCCAGAAAACAATTTAACACAGTGACTCCACCGGTTGTGTGCCTTGACTCCACTGGTGGTGTGTTCTTCGATCCCCAGTCAATCGCTCTACCAACTGAGCCACTGCGCTTGGCTGTAATACATTATAATAAAGTATCAATAGACATTTCTTAACCACACCAAAAATATCACTCAAAAAACATCTAATAGTGTATAATTGACCAATGAAATGACAACTTAGCATGTGATATATTCCCACAAAAAAACTCACACATGTTCAATCTCCCCGTTTAATTTGAGGTTTACCTTACAGTTAGTGGATGGGTGCATCCCGCTTTAACTCTTTTCATGCTTTTTTGCTGTCTGCTGATTTTTTTTTAATCATCTTTATCAAAAAATTCTTTCAGGAATACCATCGCAGTGTCAAACAGTTTGGATAAAGATCAGACCAGACAATGAGTCAGGCCTGATCTGGGTCCAAACTGTTTGCAAAGGTTAACAGCAGACAACATTAGAAGCCAAAGAGTTAAAGTAGGCACGGTTTTCGAAAAGGTGAATTCCACATTAACCTTAAAGCGCCAATCACGCTTGCAGCAGACGACAAATTTTGCAACATCTTTCCTAGTTTTCGACAAAAATACGGTATGATATTTCATGAGAATCATCTGCCAGCAGACGATTCTCATGAAATATCATACCTTATTTGTTATTTTTGAAAATGCATCAAAATTTGAAAGTTTCGTCTGCTGCAAATTATAGGTGGCGCTTTATGGGTTAAGTTCCCACAACCATGGGATCCTGGATCCAAAACTTCTCTTTGTGCTCACTTCAATGTTCTTTCTACAACATAATCTTCAGGCGCAGATCCAGAAAGTTTTGTCAGGGAGGGTCCAAAATTTTCGATTTTTTTTTTTTGCTTTAGTCATCATATTTTACAGAGAGGAGAGTGGCACTGTACCATTATTCTAACCGGGCAACCATTGGCCGGCCAGCAAACCGCCATTTCAATGGCGTTTTGCTGGTGGGCAAAACAGACACCTGGTGACTGCATGATTTTCCAGGGGGAGTCCAGACCCCCTGTCTCTGGATCTACGCATGATCCGGATCTGTAGTTCAAACTCACACAAAACATGAATTACCACCAGTATGTCCTGACCAGTGAAAAAAAAGCCAATGATAGCAACAAAATGCTTAAGCCCATCAAACCAAGCACCTCATGGAAAAAGTGTCTTGTACAAAACTATAAAATGACACATTTGTGCTTCCTTAAACACTCCGTGGTGCGCATATATTACCGTCCACTAGCAGTTAAACGGGACACCATGCCATTTACAATATCTGCCCTTAAAACAAAATGTGATACAGTCTGATCTGAGTCTATGATGGCTGCACATGTCATTTTGCTCAGGTTTTATCATACACTAGAGCTGGTTTAATTCTTTGCATGTCGGGAAATTCTTCAACATTCATAAAGCTTAATTAAATGTAAGAAGAAAAATGGGGGAAAAGGATTCTGCATTCCATGGAATACTACAGTTGTCGAAAGCCAAGACTCTTTGAAAAAATTATAATTTCCATTTAGCTAAAGTGACATATAAGGCCGGAATTTTTATTAGTTGGTTTACGGGTATTTTTTTTAGATTTAGGGATTGGCCAGGGGATGAAAAAAGAAAGAAAAAAGGTCTGAAAATGACCAGTTGACTGGTCATTTTCAGAGCTTTTTTTCTTTTCTTTTTTCCATAGCTTTTTTTTTAATATCTCCAGAACAAACAGTAAAATTGGTAAGGTAAACCAACTGTCTGTATCTTTAAATATTTCATCATTTTCCTAAAAATCTGGACAGGACAATCACTTTTAACAGTGACACTCTCAAAAATACACAGACAGAACCTCAAAAAAAAATTTCAACAAAACAAATGATATTTAGAGTCAGCGGATAAAATAAAAAAAATAATTTCAGAATTTTTTTTTATACTTTCTGGAGGGTTTGTAAATCAACTAATAAAAAAATTCTGGCCTATAGACTTTTATATTAAATAGGATTTTTTTTTTAATCTAAAGACAGTATGCCATCACTGAGGAGAAAAATTCAACCCTAAACCAACCCTAACATAGCCACATTTTAAAAAAGTTAACCTAACCCAGGAAATGGTAAAATAATCCTAAAACTAATAACATTGTGGCAGCCAGTATGTCGTCTGCTGTTGTATTTTGAAAGTCAGTGTGAATGGAGATTAGACTGCTCCATACTGGTTGCATACAATAAAAAAATGCATCTGTTGTTAAAACCAAAATGGCAGCAGACTATGAAATTTTTAGGTACATTTTTTAGATGGCAGCTAAAGTTTGTTTGTTTGTTTTGATTCCTTGTGTCCCATCAACAATCTTTCAGTTATATAGGGATGGATATTCCTGGGTTGAACCAGTACTAAGCTAGGATTAATGTGTCTTGGTCAAGGACACAACACAGCGACGCCTGTGAGGCTCCAACCCGCGGCCCTTCAGTCTCGAGTCAAGCACTCTACCACTGAGCCACTGTGCTATGGCAGTTAAAGGAGCAACTATTTAGTAAAGGGTACTTTGAAACACAGATCAGATGTCAAGAAATTTTGCATCTAATAAGGCTCTACTCTGCTTGCTTGCTTGCTTAGATAATAACTTTCTATAAGTACTGTTACCCCACAATACAATGATAAGTCAAGAAAGGGTCTTCTAACATACTAAAGAAATTTCCTTTTCCTTTGATGATAAAGCTATACCTGATGACACTGAGGGTTCCTAGAATACTGGATCTTAAAAATATCAGGCCCCGAGGTTAAACAACTTTTTTCATGCTTAACTCAACTGAGCATAATATCTATTCTGCTCATAAATGTTAAAATGCCAACAATTGTTGGCATTTTAGCATTTATTAGCAGGATAAATACATCTTCAGTGTTTTAAGCAGGAAAAAATTGTTAGTTTTCAGTATTTAACTTCCCATAAGCAGTTGAAATTTCATGCTCAGCATGAAAAAGTTGTATAATCTTGGGGCCTGGACAGACATTTAGGCTAGAGAATTACTCATATTTTGTCCCAATTTGAGACTTGTATTGTATAAGCATCACCCGGCCCTGAGGTTATAAAACTTTTTTCATGCTCAACTCATTTTAGAATGAAATTTCAACTGCTCATATAAACTAAAATGCTGAAATCAAAGAATTTTCTTGCTTTAAAATTCTCAGATGCAGTATTCATCCTGCTGATAAATGTTAAAATGCCAACATTACTTGGCATTTTAACATTTATGAGCAGGATCAATTTCATGCTCAGTTGAGTTGAGCATGAAAAAAGTTGTAAAAGCTCAGAACTGGTCCTATACTTTGCAGTAGACAGCATTATTTTAAAAAAAAAGGTTGTTTTTACGAAAAATAAGGACACTATTATTTTCACGTGATATGTCTGCTGAAATATTAATTATTATAACCTTTAATTTGTCCAAAAATAAAGATGGTCCGTATTAGCTACCATATGTGACCCCAAAAATACACTGTACCTTAAACTATACAAGAAACAATCGTCATTCAAGTCACTTTGTGGTGTCGCCGTTTCAAAAAGTACATTTCCATTTTTTTGTAGAAACTACCATGACAAAATTAATGGGTGCAATTTTATAAAACTTACATGGATGAAAAGCAAATAGAAAATAGTAACATACAATAAAATATTAAAATAATTACACCCTTGGTTCTCAAGTAGAATTCATTTAAAGTGGACGTAATTTTTAAAATATCACGATTCCCATTGACGCTAACGTTAATGTCACCGAAAAAATTACATTTTAATTTGTCTTGGTGGATAAATAACTACCACGTGAAAAAATAGACACCAGGAAGCTACAATAAAAATGTTTATTGTGTAAATCAATTTGCTTTCATTTGGCACTTTTTTCATGTTTGTAGCTTCTATTGTTTGCAACAATAATTTTAGCAAACAAATCTGGAAATACATTGATTTAAACGGCGACGTCACAAGGTGGCGAATGATTTTTAAACAGCGACGTCGCAAGGTGGCGAATGATTATGTCCTGTGACTGTATATATATGTACATAACATCTTATCAATTTTTAGGTGAAAACAATAATAACTAATTTACTTAATAAGATGATGAAGTGAATTCAAAGAGGTCATTTTGGGGGGAAAAACTGCAATTAGGTCTTATAATTGTAAACAACACATATACCACATCAAATATACAATCAATATTAATATATTTGTCAAAACAACACAGAACTTGCAGTTGTTCAGAAAGAATCTTTATAATGTGCATACAGTAAAACCTGTCTTAAGTGGCCACTCAAAAAGAAGACCAAAATTGGTTTTCAAGACCGATTATCGCTTAATGCAGGTCAAAAGTATTGCAGAATGGGAGCATTCTGCAAAACTTTCGACCTTCTATTGATGATTAAGCTACCATTTTTGTCGTTAAGGTCTTTGTTCTGTCTATTTTTGAGTGGCCATTTAAGACAGGTTTTACTGTACGAGTATATTGGGCGTTTTCCATTTTAGGTATCAAAACAATTTTTTGAAATTTTGATATGAGAAAATTATGCAGTCCTTGCAGATGGAGTCATCATATAAAATATCAAAACATCAAAATCAAGTCCATTATTTAAATCATTATCCTGCAAATAAATGGTGTCTGCTAACTACATCTGCTGTGTATGTCAAATGCAAAGGCTTTCAAAGAACATATATAAGCAGATGAAGAGCAGACAGAAAAACGGTTACCAGCGAAGATAAAATCAGAGAAAAACTTTCCTGAAACTGCTAAGACTGAGAGAGGCTGGCAGGCTGCATGACTTTTGAATTTTTACCTAAAATTTTTTGTAAGGGTACCATACTACATAATGACAGTGATTTTTTTACCTATGCATCCTGCATCTTTTACTCATAATTTTGTCTCTAGTATGCAAAGTTTTTATTACAGCGAGTCCCAGGATGCTGTTCTGGACTCATAAGTTTGGAGTTGGACTCATTGATATGAGTATCAGCGATATTCAGGACAGGACCCATAAGCCCAAAATTGTAAATGAATCACTGAATGATGCCCTGTTTTGGTGTTACTTTTAGCATTTTATCTGAACATCTCAAGTTTTTAACCAATGAAAATAAATGAATGTGAAAATAAAAAGGCATACCTTAATGGAACAAAAATAAGCATTTGAACACTTCTATTTTACCCGCCCCTAAAGCTTATCATTATGATATATAGAGGATCTTACATGAGTGCTCATGTTTTATTGAATTTATTAAACAAGTTGAGGAATAGAGATAAAATGCGAGGCTGGCTGAGCATTTTATCTCTTTTTCGCAATGAGTTTAATTAATTCAATAATACAGGAGCATGAATGTTAGATTCTGTTTATCATATGACATTAAGTATACAATGTACTTTGAAATATCATTTCTGGCATGAAAAACGTTATAATTTTGTCATTATGTGCGCAACGTTGTTATGGACGTCATAGCCTTTCCCGTAAATATGTAAACCACTAGTGGTTTATCGATTTTATTGCATGGCGTTATTTCACTCCCAGACGCGACGTCATATGATACGTTATGTTATTACATAAATGCCCCCAGCTAGATGCCACACACCATCAGCTTCAGCTAATATATATATTGGCATTGCAAGTTTGGAACATTTTTCATCTAAAAATGGGGAAAATTACCATATTTGACCAAATAAGCATGCAAGCTGAATCTACACTGTTTTTCATCCGCATGATGGATCTTTATCAATATGGAAATAGCATCACTTGATTGATTGGAAATCAGAAGCTCATATACTATCTATCTTGTCATACTGGCACTATCAGTTCGTCGGGGAGTGCGAATCTGGAATTTTGAAAACAATTCCAAAATGTCCTAAAATTGTCCCAGGAAAAACAGGATCGCCATTCACAGTCGAATCTTGTAAATTCAAAGTCGTAAGCGACTTATTTCAAAGAATCCAAAGTTTGATTTATAGGGAGGTACCAGTAGACTTAAGTATGTATATATAACTCTCAAAAATGATTATTATCAATTTTCCTATCAAAACTTATGTTTTGTGTGCGTAAAAGAAACGTCTCAAGGAGACGTTTCTTTTACACATACAAAACATAATGAGCCACGGCATTAGATTTCCAACAATGTGGTATGTGCGACCAGCAAAGGCTCAGACCTGCCTGGGCATATGCGCAGTCTGATCAGAGCCTTTGTTAGACTTGCTTGAATATTCTATGACTGTTAGGCTACTGACCGAACATAGCATGGAGTTTCTAAGCTTTATAAAAGGAGCTGCACAGGCTCGTATGAGTCTACACTTAACAAAATACCACATCTTTGGAAATCACATGTCACGACCCATTATGTTTTTATAGATAGTATTGAAAATAGTTCATAAATAGACACTATTCTCTGAATTCACTGTGTCTGAATTTTATTTCAAATAAGTGAGTATTTTGAAAAATGGGAGTTCGAATTTATGAGTTTTTTTCGAGGTTTTACTGTACAATCCACAATCCAGTGTGCCCTTAAAGGACTTATAAGGTCAAATGTGGTACCTGTTGGGGCCAACTTCCTGAAATGAATACATTTATTCCATGTAAAGAGTAAGTAAATGAAGTGACTGCACCATCACAGATGACAGACAACATCTTACTTACGTTGGAGAATGACTGCAAAAACAAAATCAAATTGGTCAATTGAGCACCAAACTTAAAGAAACCACTAACCATATTTTCACACCGGGTAGGCGGCAAAAAAGCTCTTAACAATCGACGAACGCATATCAAAATGGCTAGAAACAGTGCTTTTGATTGCTATTTGTCACCAATCAGGCGACAAATGGCAATAAAAAACTCTGTTTCTAACTATTTTTTATCTACGTTCATCGATAGTATTAACATTTTCTATTGCTGCCTACCTGGTGTGATTTTACATGGTACTTAGCGATGAAAGTTGTTGAGGAAAATAAGCGTCAACTTCTCCATAAGGCCCTACGCTTAAGACACAAACATATTTTTGTGTGCATACCCCTGTAGATGAAGATTTTGCAATAACTTGAATTTGTCCAGATTTTCTAGGGTAAAATTTGAAGGGGCATGACAGAAAGGGATGGTCTCAAAAGAGTATTTCACAAGTGGTGATTACCATTATCAAGGGTTGTATCTAACATAATACTGCGGTTTGCATACTCAGAATTCACCATACAAAAGGGAATTCTACTTTTAACATGCTCATTTGCAGATACAGAAGCTGGGATTTCACATGTTTGTCATACCATATATCTTATACACATGCTCTAAAATGAATGTTTTGAGATGACCCCACTTGCTTAACGCATGAGCGAGTCAATGCGTGATTTCCAATATATTTGAACAAGCCATCCATTGCTTTAGTTAGTAAATTAGGATGGTGTAATGTAACTTTTTGACTGACATTTTGAGTTAATTTGCGCTTTGCTGGGTGTTGGAGGTGTTGGTGCTAATACTCATCTACAAATTTCATCACAAACACATTTTGCTAAAATTAAAAATAATTAAGTTATCCTCGAAAATCAAAGTAAAAAAGATTTGAAAAAAATTGAGTTTAGATCATCTGACAGCCATACTGCAACTGCATTCCAGGGTTCAAGGACTTTTCAAGGACATCTTAAAGACTCTCATATGGGTTTCAAGGACTACAAGTTTATAAAAATTACTGATTTACACATTAAAATTCCACTTCCAAAATGCTAGACTGAGATAATGAAGTAATTTGTATCAGAAAATTAGTAAAAAATTGTTGTGCCTTTATTCGGTGCAGCATATGCTGCACCAAATAAAGGCATAACAATTTTATAACTGGTGTAGGTCTCCAATAAAAGTATTAACCTACTGTTAAAGTCTTACAGAAAATAATATAAGTATATTCAATTCCTTAAGAGTAATTTTCCAGTACTTTTAAAGCAGATTTAGTTTCCAAGTACTTTTCAAGCCTGCGCAAACCGTGGTTTGGCGGGACAAGTGTTAATACATAACTGAAACAGAAAAAGCAAGCTAGATAATTGTATGTAAGAGAATTATTTAGAGAGATTACTGATAGTATCCTTTTAGTATTTCATTAAGTACCTTAGACCATAGTGTATCTTTTAACTGAAAGAGCAGTAAACATTTAACAGAGAGTCAAAGCTTTCAGAACACCTGAACTCGCCATTTTGTAGATTATGGTAGATGAGGGTATTAATACAAGACATTTTTATTCTCACACACCAGATCGGGATTTCCTTTGTATTTATACCCATGTGAGATAATTACATCTAACATACTCGTACTAGCCCAGGGAAAAGATAAAAAATGAACAGCCGCATGTCGATCGCAAGTCAATCTGTGATGTCATTGTTATGTTAAAATGACGTCACCATGTCGCATCTCACCAAATTCAGGTTTTTCTTGAAGCCTTTTTCATGTTTTAATATTATATGCGGTACTTAGTGTTGAGCAAGAAAATAGTCCATTATTCCTGTGAGGGTGGGATAGAAAATCTGTCCCTCGTGATCATCGTTTGTCATCACTCGACAAGCCTCGTGATGCCAATCGGTGATCCTCGGGACACATTTTTCGATCCCACCCTCACACTCATGATGGATTCTTATACTCTTTACCTGCTAGTGTGGTCTGCTGAAAATCTTGCAATCATTTTGGAACCAGACCATGCCCAACAAAATGTTTGGCCTGGTATGGATACAAACTATTTGACGCTCTGATCATATTCTTGATATAATTTTTTGAAAAAGTTGATTTGAGGAAAAAAATCAACACACTGACACACAAAATATTCATGCAAAATTACCCTGGCAGCAAAGAGTAAAATAGAATCAGGATTATAAGAATATATCATGAGTGTGAGGGTAGGATAGGATAGAAAAATCTGTCCCGAGGATCGCCGTTTGGCATCATGAGGTTTGCCGAGTGATGACAAACGATGATCCCTAGGGACGGATTTTTCTATCCTACCCTCACACGAATAATGGATTCCTTTTCTTGCTCACCACTGTTTTTATTTATTTATTTATTCATTTTAAAAAAAAAGCTTCCAGAAGTCCCTGAATACGCTAAGATGCAATTTCACATGATGACGTTACTTGACGTCCTGGGTCTTTGGATAGCATGGCTAAGATGAGATTTTCTATCCCAGGGTATCCTTATCCGGTGTGCAAGAAATTAGGGTCTGGAATCATGTGATTTTTGTATCAAAAATAAAACATGATACCAAATCCTGTATACCTATAATAACCCTCTTATCTAGATTATGAATGTCAGAAACCTTTCTATAAATAGATACATTGCCTAACAGCATAGACCCTGATGAGATGTCACAGAATCTATCATTTGTGTTCGATGGAGACCAGAAAATTCCAACCCTCTGGTCCACCATTCTTGTGAGAAATTTGGCCAGCCTCATTTCCCACTAAAACAGTACCAGGGTAAAGTCAGGTAACTGCGGACATCAGGTTAATTCGGACACACATTTGCAAACAGTGGAAATCCAGATGAGACGGCTCCTCATGAGCCGTCTCATCAGGGTTTTCACTGTTTGCTTAGTTGATATATTTTTTTATTCCAATAATTAAAATATGATACAAACAAGATCCTTGTCCGAATTTACCTAGTCGTCCCTCGCTTTGGGATTTCCCTGTCCCCACTGAACACCAATGATGGATTCTATTTATCCCGGCATGATAAGGCTAAGTAACAATGCTGAAGTACAAAATATCTTGCCAAAGAAAAATCTGAACTAGTGGTGTAATTTCATTTTAACACAGATTCATTATGTGCAAGTAAAAAAGTGGATCCTGATCAGCTAGCAGCTGATCTGGATCTACACTTTTTTCAGAGGGTGGTTTAGAATATGCCCAGTGCACTTATCAGTTAAATACGGTAATGCTTTTTTTGAACAGCTAAATTCTTTGCATATTGGGTAGTTTTCTATGCTTTTGTTGTAGTCTGCTGACTTTTTTCAAAATTAACTTTTTAAAAAATTCTTTCAGGAACATTATCAGAGTGTCTGTAGGTCCTGATCAGGGTCCAAACGGTTTGCAAAAGTTATCAGCAGACAACAAAAGTCACTGCTAAAAAGGAAAGAGTTAAAAAAAAATTTAATCAGCAATGGGTAAGCAAATTGTTTACCAAATAATGCAATATTCCCAAATTTAAAAGCACAAGAAGCTAATGGACATGATACACAACCATTCTCAAATGCCAAAGGGCCAGTTAAGCAAAATATTTCAGTGTAAAATTGTGATTATTTTATTATCAATCAGTTTTAATATGTGTTTTGGGTGCTCAAAAGAACCGTCTCATTGAGGCCGTTCTTTTGAGTACCACAACATATGTTTTGGTTGAGAAATAAGAAAAAATAATTTTCAGTTACACGCTTGAATGCCCAGCATAAAGCAGAGCAACATTAAGAATGAAATATAACACCCACACAAATGTTAGCAATATTGTCTACCTACTTAGAGTGGAAATGAAGCACAATCAAGTGAAATTATTAATAAAATTTGTGATCCAGATTTCTAACGAGCTATCAAGAAAGAATAATTAATCATCACCAGAAAGCTATTACAAGTTTGATCAACAACTTTTGCACTTTTATCCATATTATTATTATTATTATTATTTTTTTTTTTTTTTTGTTCAAAGTGACAACAATTAAAGTTTACAGTAAAAAAACCTTTGGCAAGACATTTTCTTCTAACACTGGTACTCAATAGTTATTGGAAAGACAGTAAAAATATTTTCAGATATAATACAATCAATCAAGTTTCAAAATTGAGTGCGAAGGTATAATAAATATAACATTTTTAAAATATTTTTTTAAGTATAAATGATCCTGAGAAATGATATGACCTCATAATGATGAACTGGTATTCACTCCACAGCTTAAATATTGTGTAAATTTGAAAATCTAAAGCGTTCACAAGCCTATTTGCTAAGTTTATCAAAGTTACCTATATACTGTTCTCCTTTGCACTCCACTTACAAGAGAGAGTATCTTTCTTATATTTCATCCATGCAAAACAACAAATAAAATCTAACTAAGTCATGTTATTCTGTTTAGGCATAAAAATGCCAAAAAGGAAATTAATTCACATTCTACAATATACATCACTTATTCCATGATGTTGTTTACAGCTTTTGGCAGAATCTAAGCACACAAAAATCAAATCAGCCAGTATAAGGAAAGATGGTAGTCCAATGTAACAAAAGTCCTCCAATTTTTTCATGAAAAACATGTTATACCAGATCCTTTTATCAAAGTTTTGAATGTAGAACGTCATGGTCTTCATTCAATTTTGCTTAATCATTCAACAAGTCAACAATTAACTGCAGCAATTAGATACTTCCCTTTCATTTTTTTTCCAAGTTTCAATCAAAAATTAATGATGTGCTTTTTAGTCATTACCTTCCATTGATTCACCAACTTTCATAAACCTAGCTACAATACTTTTGGAAAATTGATATTCTGAGCGAATCTTATATATTATGGAAGGAGCAACATTGGTTTGTGACTTTTGACTGCAACATTTCTGTTTTAGACCATGGCTTGGTGTCCAACAATGGCAGAATTTTACGATACAAATCAAGTCAAAATCAAAAGCAAAGTTTCTGTAAACAAAAATGTTCCAAATATTTTAGTCGTTTCATTCATGTCATTGGTGATAGTTAGATCACATGATTGTCACAAGTCACATGATATTATAAATTGGTGGATTTAACCAAACCTTCAGTTAGACAGCCTACTGGCATGTAGACAAAATACAGTCCACTGCTTAATGCTGTGAGACTGTTTAAGTGATAACATAGTTGATGATCAAACTTCTTTGTTAAAAAGTGACTGCTAGTTTTTGAGTGATATATGATTCAGACATACTTAGACCCACTTGTCCCCCTTGGGGAGGTCTTATGACTAAAATTGTCCTTTCGAATAATGCTGTCAAGGAAACAGAACACAACTTAGGGTACAGCCCATAATTTCATCATTCTTATAAAGGGGAGACAACATTTGCAACTTCCTTTTAGTTTTCTTGTGGCTAACCCCTCCAAAATAGCTATCATTATAGGAATCAGATTTTCAGACATGCAGAAATTTGTTTCTTTTAACCCTATTGCACTAAATATAGCCAAAACTGCGAGCAAAAGGGGTAAAGTTAAAGCTATTGAGAAGGGAGAAAAAATGTCAAGTTATAAAGTTGTCTCCCCTAAAAGGTAAGCCGTTCTGCTACTATAATTGAAGCACAAACTTCCCACTTACCACCTGTAATTAAGTGTTATTTAAGTTACAAGCAACTCATCATTGCAAACATGATCATAGTCCAAGATAAGAGGGATAGCCAGATGGCCATTTGGACCAGCACATGAGATTTTGAAACTCATCGCATATGCCCAACCTCATGCTGGCTTATCTAGCAAAGCTGGAAGTCAAAATTTGGGTCTTGACAGTGCTATAAGTATCAAAATCCCATGTTCTGATGTTTTTTTGTGTTTGTTTTTTTTTAAATAGGGGGTGTCTTATCTTGGCCCATGAAATAATACAACTAAGCATGATAACTGTTCTAAACAATAACTTATAAAAAGCAATGCATGGTTAGGTCAGTGCTCCAGGTATTTGCTCTCAGATAAAGTAACCATACTGATTACCAGAACAGCTGCTCAGTACTGGGGAGTTTAAATTTTGATCTCTCTTGAGTACTGGGGAGTTTAAATGTTGATCTATCTTGAATAATGGGGAGTTCAAATCTTGATCTATCTTGAGTACTGGGGAGTTTAAATCTTGATCTATCTTGAGTACTGGGGAGTTAAAATTTTGATATATTTGTGGACACTCTAGTGCCTATTTACCCATACCATGCTAAATCAAGATTATCAAAGTTTTGAAACATTGTAGATCCTGATTAGCTGGCTTCTCATGAAGCCAGATGACCAGGATCAATATTGTTTTTGAAAGAGTGTTATAACTTTTGAAAAAAGTTCCAAAACAGTGTACTAACTTTTGAAAAATTTATGCATACAGTAGATTAATCAGGTCATACATGGTATGTAATAAAATCCTGAGAAACTGATGTTATCTGGGGCACTGTCAGGCAGATTTTGCTCAAACTGGTTCAAGATAGATTAACCCTTTGTATACCCAAAACCCCTAAATTGATGCTTTTACAAACAGTAAAGACTAAGATGAAATGCCGCATCATGCGGTATTTCATCAGGGTCTACACTATCTGTTAAGGTAAAAAAAGATCTTCAGACAAAAAATGCAAAAAATTTAGAAAATTGTAACACAATAGTGACAATACACCTAAATATGTATAATGTACTATCCCAAGTTTATTGCATCAGACCAGAACAGGAAGAATCCATAAATATACAGAGGGTTAACATCAAATGGATAAGTCCCAAAGGCTCTTTTGTTAATCCAACTTTATATAACTATAGATACAACACACAAATATCATACTCGCCAAGTTTGAGCAAATTGCTAATCAAACTTATTCAACATTAACAAAACAGATACATTTATTCTGTTTGTACTTACCACTTCGCATGTGGATCTCTTTATGAAATATATTTTCAATATTCTTCTTTAAGATAACTGTTATAAATATGTCAGTAAGACACAGATGCCTCCCACCCCTCCCTCACCTGGGCATATTTTAATTTAAAAATGGGCCATTACTCATAATAGTTTCATCAACTATTATCAAAATAGAATTCTAACACACCTTGCCCATATTATAGCCAATGGTAAAGTCTAGTGATATATTGAGTAACAGTTCACTGCTCATTCTAGCGCTATACCATATAGTATTGATATGACCCAACTTCCAAGGCTGTTTGTGTTCTGTTTACGAATCCGGGTCGTTTCGCCCCAGATCCAGTTCGCCCCCTAGACGTTTCGCCCCAGCGGCGTTTCGCCCCAGGTCGTTTCGCCCCTGGTCGTTTCGCCCCCTTAGTCGTTTCGCCCCTGGTCGATTCGCTCCAAGAAGAAATATCAACCTATTCGCCCCAAGAAGAAATATCAACCTATTTTGCAGAAATCTATGTGAAATGTTAGTGCAAATATATTTGTAATGCTTTACGCCAGTAGTAATGTAGATTAACAGTCAAAATCTTCAACGCTTTTGGCTGGATAAAGATTATGTGCCCGTTTTTTTTTTCGCGTAAAGCTATTGTGTCAGTTCATGAGAATTTAATACTTATTGCATATGCGATATACCCTAAACTTCTCATGACAAAGATGTTTTTCTGATATATTCAGCTTGGCTATATAAATTAGGTCTAATTTGTGGCCTAAGTCTCCGTTTTAATCCATATGTTTTATATGCGATCAACATGGGCTCAGTAGATCAGTCTATGTTATTCGGCAATAAACTTGTATCAAATGATCAGGTTATGGTTTAGTTACTAATTTCTGCAAGGTAGAACTTCCTAGGGGTAGGTAATTGTTCAGGCTGAAAGTTCTGAGTTCTCGTCATGTATATCAGTATTGCGCATTCCGTTTATCGCACAGTCCGTTTTCCCTATTATAAAGATAATGCAAACATATTAGAAATTAATTACATTCATTTCATCTAACGACTCTGCAACGTAAAGCAATATTATATCTTGCAATTATGGCAAACTATGCAGAAGACATTTGTAGAATCTTACACAAGGCAAAAGTGTTTCCATGTCTCTTTCCAATGGGTAAAACGAATAACGATAATTATACACGAAATAATGACAAGATAACACTTTTCATACGTTTAATTCACTAATTGCAAACAATCAAACAAACAAACATCACAGACAACAATTAGGCCGTCTATCCTTTGACCTACGTTGGTCATTAATTTCGACAAGACTGCAAATTTTTACTTATTTATATCAGGAGCGTATATTCCTGCTCTCCAAGATCAATGTTTTTGCAATCGAAAGCATCCGGATAAGCAGTTTAAAACATGCGTCAAACGTCGCTGATCTTGTCCAGCTTAATGAACCGCGGCATAAATCAAAGGATCAAACCATTTAATGAACTCAGTACTTAGCCCATTACCCGCCCACTTCCCAGTAAGCATGTAAAATCGTGCCTCTATCGGCCCGCCAGCGAAATGCCATTCGAATGGCGTTTCACAGGTGGGCCGATAGTTGCACAAGATTGGTGCTGGCGTGATTCCTCTGTTTTCAGCCAATGTGTGGTATATTTTCCGTACCTAACACTTTTTGAGATAATAACTTGGGTGGAAATTGAAGTCCGAAGTGTTGATACGGATGGCATATCGCATATTGCTAAACGTCATGGCTGTCTACACTGCCTGTCATGATACACATAAAATTACTGCAATACTTTATTTAAACATTAGCGGCTCATGATAAACATTTTAGATACGGAGGACATACCGCACAAACGTACGTTCACCGACGAAGTCAAAGCACGTCACCGACATATTGAAGTTTAATTGACCAATAAAATTTTAATTGCAGCTGATAGATTGGTGTGTGTTTTCGACACCCTGGTCTTAATCCCATTAATTGACTCACAGATTAAAGATTATCCGGCTGCACACTTACTTTAATTAGAGACAATTAACGTCCAATTACTTTAACTGGTTGATTAGTCCATTTTCTTAATGCAATGAGCAGAGCGCTGCCACCATGCGTATGGGTGAAGGAAATATAAAATTATTTTATTAGTAGACCTATTTTTTTTGTAAGGATTGCATTTTGTTATCAAGGTTTATCCTAGTCATGCTTATTACATTTATGCACTACACTCCTCCCAAACTTTTGTCATGGACACCTGCACCCTCGAGCCTGCACCATACCAATTATCAGATAATAATTTATAGCAGTGTGGATCCTGATCAGATGGCTTTTGATATACAAAAAGAGATAGGTCTGGGTTCCACAAGGCTTAATTGATATCATTATTACTGAAGCGTGTTCATTGTTAAATTAAATTATTACTGAAGCGTGTTCATCGTTAAAATTAAATTATTATCATATTTTAATAATGCTTAAAATATCTTGATGAAGTGTATAACATTTTAAAGGGGTTAAAAATAGAGGGGCGAAACGACTAGGGTAAAAAAATAAAGTGGGGCGAAACGACTAGGGTGTAGGGGCGAAACGTCTAGGCATCAAATTTGGGGCGAAACGACCAGGGGCGAAACGACTAGGGGCGAACTGGTCTTGGGGCGAAACGACTTGTTACCCTGTTTACAATCAGCTGATCGGAGAATTTACCTTGTTTGCACTGGGCTGTGTCTTTATTGATCGTGTCACTCAGACGGCATTCAACACATGTGTAAACAAAGTTCTTATCCATCAATGTGAAGCATATTTATCCAAATTCGGTGTGATGCACAAATGTATTTATCTTAAAATGTGCAGATCAAAACCACATGCTTTCATTTGACCTCCATGTTTGTTGTTGTGAGATAGTTGCATGCTGGGTATATAGTGTGTAACCACTGAAGCATAACCGTCAAAACATTGAGTTGTAAAAAGCTGTCATCCAGCGTCTCAGTACATTTTCTCTAAATCCCTATGTAAGAAAATTCTCTCATTATGACCAGCATTTAGAGAATTCATTTCTGCGCATTTTGAGGCTAAGATCAATGTGAAGTTCATTTAAGAAAGTAAAGTTTTTGTTTCTGAAAGTGACTGACCATTGTATTTTTAAGGCAAATTCCAAGATGGCAGTGGCTAGAGGTACGGATCCGTACCCCTAGCCTGGGAGGCTAGGGATACGGATCCGTATCCCTAGCCTGGGAGGCTAGAGGTACGGATCCGTACCCCTAGTATATTCTACTATGTCAGGCTACAGGTACAGACATATAACCCTGATGACGTTATCGTGATTATAAGTGTTCGAAAATACATTGTTGTTATGGTATGAAACACAAATCCAGCAAGTCGCCATTTGCAATGCGGGATAACTCTGTATAGTAATATAAACACGAAACTCGGATTCGAAAATGGGACAAGTAGTGCTGGATATATGTATTATTATTATTATTATTATTATTATTATTATATTATTATTATTATTATTATTATTATTATTATTATTATTATATAAAAGGAAGATTAACCTCGAAAGGAAATATTTTTTGTGAAATGACAGACCTGTCAGGGTCCGTGGAAACACCCCAAACCACCTCCAAACCACCTCTAAACCGCCTCTTAACCATCCCAAACCACTTTCTTAACACCCAGAACATGTTTTTGTGATAGTATCAATAATTGAAGAAGAAATTTAAATTTTCACTAGCTGCTTGAGGCTCAATATTGTTGTACTTATAACAATGTTCTTACCATTTTCCCAAGCTGGTAATATTTCGTGAAGCTGATTGATTTTTACCTCATAAGTTGTTCCTGTATATTCTGCAGCAACAGGCAGACAGACAGACAGATAGATAGATAGATAGATAGATAGATAGATAGATAAAATTGTAATTCTTAAACCAACGTTGATTTAGGGTGCTCAAATGAACCGTCTCATCGAGAAGACTCTTTTTAGCACCAACTATATGTCTGAAATGACTAGAGAATAATTGATCTACGCATTATATATCCCACTAAACATAAAAAGCTGGCCAAGGTCGGCCCGCCAACGAAATGCCATTTGAATGGCGTTTTGCTAGCGGACCGATATTGGTCCGACATTGTGTGCTGGCTGGGTTTATTTGTTAGGACCTTTAGACGTATGGACAAACTTAATATTTTAGATCTTTAAGATACTTATGTTACTTCTAAGCACGAAAACAAATAATAAAATTGTACGGACTGATGAACGGACAGGTGGTGTGTAAAATTGTATTTTCTATCACTTTTAACGTAAGTTTTTGGTACTCAAAAGAACCGTCTCACCGTGAAGACTCTTTTGAGCACCAAAAATGTTTATCTGAAAATATAACAGTTGATTTACGCATTGTATCAAAACTAACATCAAAACTAAACATAAAAACGGGCCAGGGTCGGCCCGCCAGCGAAATGCCATTTGAATGGCGTTTTGCTAGCGGACCGATATTGGTCCGACATTGTGTGCTGGCTGGGTTTATTTGTTAGGACATTTAGACGTATGGACAAACTTAATACTTTTTAGATCCTTAAGATAGATTACCTCTGTTCTCTCATTCCTGTACTCCTGGATTTAAAGTTCTTGCCACCACGTATACAATGAAATGATATCTCATAATACTTCAGACGTTCATTAAGTTTTTTGTCTGGCATCCGTGGCTGTGCCTTTTCAATGGTTCGTGAAATGCGCCTAAAGAATTGAAGATTTTCTTCCTTCTGATACTGCTGGATGGCAATTTCTAAAGAGGAAAAGTCCTCAAACGTTTTCCCTATGTTCAGCATTTGACCCATTCTGGCAAAGTATATTAATTATTGGTCTAGATATTGTTTGTTCGGATTAGGCTAATTAAGGACGTTCTTAAGTTCTTCTGATGTCTTTGAGGTTGGACATATAAACATTCAGCCAATCATTGTAATTTGTTCTTTTAAGTTTAAAGATGTCTTTGTGGAGCGTTATGCCGACCAATTAATCACAGAATGTTGTTCGCACCCTCGCTAATGACACAACCCGAAAGTGAAAACAGCAAAAACAGATCATGAATAACAAGTTTTAATTTGATTTAATAATAATGATAATAATAATAATAATAATAATAATAATAATAATAATAATAACAACAACAACACAACATAAATCCCGCACCACTTGTCCCAATTCCGAATTCGTGTTTCGTTTTTATATTTACTATACAGAGTTATCCCACATTGCAAATGGCGACTTACTGGATTGGTATTCATAACACAACAACAATGTATTTTCTAACACTTATCATCATGATAATTTAGAATTTCTCATTAGGGTTATATGTCTGTACCTGTAGCCTGGCATGGTAGAATATACTAGGGGTACGGGTCCGTACCCCTAGCCTCCGAGACTAGGGGTACGGATCCGTATCCCTAGCCTCCCAGGCTAGGGGTACAGGTCCGTACCTCTAGCCACTGCCTTCCAAGATGGCGCTTCCCGACATCGTCCAAGCGGCATCTTCCCTGACGTTTCAGGGCCGGGATCACGTGATCCCGGGGCATTTCGCCTTGGGACTTGGGATTCCCAGAGCATTTTGGCATGGGTTCTGGGATCCCAGACTGTTTGGCTACGGGATTGGGAAAACGGGATACTGGGAGTATAAAAGCAGACTCTTAAGCGTTCCCGGGGACTTCAGATTTTTCTTCGGTTAGGGACAGTTGCATTTTTCGTTGTCCGTGTTTTGTTTACTTTCAGACCCTTCTGTTAGATTTCTTTCAACTAAAACACATTCAGATTAAGTTAATAAGCACTTTGAAGAGGGTCTTTTGTTTATCTAAATTTAAGAAAGCATTATTGATTTTTACTGCATTTGACGTCCGCTCGTTTTCTTAACAAGTTTAGGCTTTTCTAAAAGTTTGCATCACCATTGTGTCAGCTAAGTTCTAGCTCATTTTTACCATGTTTTAGCACATAAAGTTCATCTTCATTTCATTTCATTGTTTGGGGCCATAGTTCAGACCGGTTTTGTGATCACTGAAGGTGCGAGTGCGGTGTAAATCGGTTGTGGCATAATTGTAACTCATAATTTTCTACATTATCATCCTGTTAAAAGAAATCCATAACATTGTTTTATACATTGCTCTAGTCATATAAATAACAACTCATGAAGTTTATTTAAAGTTTATTTTCATCATTAAAAGAGCAAATTTTATAACTGAACTATGTCTTTAGTCTTCATTCAATCCCATTAAGCTACCACACAAATCATAACACAATCATTTTAAGTCTCCTTTCTCTGAAGTTCACCCCACCCCTTATAACGAGGCCCAGACTCTGTGAGTTTAGTGCATTGTCTCGGCAGCTCAATCTCCCGCCGTTTAGACAGCCTGAGTCTAGACAGCCTGAGTCTGAGCCCGCTAATATATTGAAGAGAAGTTCTCTGCTGCTAGACCTCGGCACGTAACACAAATTGGTGGCTGGCGGTGCGATCTGATATATATAGTCAGTTCGAGTGATCTGAACCGTAATGAGCAGCGAGAACTTTCACACTGAAGCCTTGGCAGAAGAAGGCCCTGGCGAGATAGACAAAAATGCAAACGTGTGCTCTTCTGACCAAAACCAAGGGCAGGTCCCCACAGGTGACAGTTCATTAACGTTAGCAAGGGACACAGTACTGCAACAAGCAGCAGCCTCAACCCTATTACAGCTTCATAATAGAGAAACACCCCAGGTTGCATACAGCGATAGTGAAACTCTCAGAAATAACACATCACGTTTTGGTTCTAGAAGGTCAAAGGAAGTTGATACAAACGCAAGGTTGGTCTCCAGACCATGGGAAAGTATGGCTTATGGCAGTAGTAACATGTCTCAGCCCCTTGAAAGCATGAATATGACACAAAATTCATTTATGTACTCACAAGCAAACACGCAGAACACCATGGCGGGTCTGACAAATGCTATTGGCAACCTCCAGCAAGAGCACTTAACCATGCATTCAAGGCAAGAAAACATTACTGGAACGTTAACGCAGGTCCTTTCCGTCTTACAAGATATAAAAGATGGTAATCAAACAAATGCTCTGCATCAAACGAGCGCTACCAACATGCAAAATGAGAGCTCCATACCCCATCCTTTGAGTACATCTACTAGTATAGATAGGTACCCAGGGTCAACAAGTGAAGTAAGTCAAAGGAACCACATTCCTTTCTCACGTGACCAGTGGCACAGTGCCGCATCACATGCAAGTAGTAGTATAGACACAGGCTTCGCACCCTATGTGAGTAGTATAGGAGGGGCTTTGGATGCAAACCAGTCAGGAACAGGTCGCTACCAGGAAGGCAGGTATTCTCAGGCACACATTGATTTACAACCAGCAGAAGTTGAAGCCGATCACCAGGCCATGCACTATAGGACTGAACATGAAGGTATGGGGTCAAGTCAGACTCAGAGTAACAATAATCAGATGTACACTGGTTTTTACAATGAAGGGGGTCGATCAAGGGTAACCTTTAATGACACCCCAAGGTATGCAAGTTGTACAAATCAAGTAGGAAATTTAGGCTATGGTCAAATGTATGAGACAGGTGACTCTCGCAGCTTAGGCAGAACTTCTAACAGCTCCAGGTCAGTAACAAAGAGAAACTCTGAGTGGTATGATCTGAAAATACCACCATTCAATGGTAAGGAGGACTGGAAGACATGGATCAACCGGTTTGAGGCCATTGCTGAAAGGAGAAACTGGAGTGAAGAATGTAAATTAGACAACATTTTGCCAAAACTTCAAGGTAAGGCAGGTGATTTTGTGTTCTCACAGTTGTCAAAGCATACACTCAGCTGTTACCGAGAGTTGATCAAAGAGCTAAATAGTAGATTTCGGGTAGTGGAAACTGAAAAATCATTTGCTGCAAAATTTAGCCAGAGATGCCAAAGAGCAGATGAGACAGTGGAGGAATTTGCAGCAGATCTTAAACGCCTGTATGCTAAAGCATACAAGAACAGAGACTGTAGAACAAAGCAAGAAGATCTTGTGCGAAGATTTTTAGATGGTATGAGAGATAATGAGGCCCGCTTCGAAATCGAATATCATAAAGAGCCAGCTGACATAGACGAAGCTGTCTATCATGCTGTCAACTTCATCCATACAAGACGAAGAAACTCACAAGATACCCATGAAAAACGATTCAAGAAATACGCCAGGAGAACAAGCCTGGAACTTGATAGTCCAAGTGATGATGAGGAGAACTTTGAATCTGATGAAGACGATATTAGAGCTTTGAGAGTACCAGCCAAAACTGACAAAACATTGCCAAAGAAGACAAACAGAAGCAATACACAAGGTGAACAAGGTAAAGTTGAGGCAACAGGACCAAGTGACTCTATGAAAATGATCACAGAGACCAGAGAGTTACTTCAAACTTTAGTAAGTCAACTGACAAATAAAGAGAGTAGTGATACAGGTAAGAAATACCTGCAGCAGGCAAATGCAGGGTCCTCTAGAAGAGGGAAGATACAGTGTTATGCATGTCAAGAATTTGGACACATGGCAAGAGAGTGCCCTACGAAATTGGGTAAGCCAGGCCCTAACATAGGTTATGGGAGAGGAAATATACCTTCTCCAAATCAGGGTCAAATGGAAACAAGAAGAAATCCTTTAAACTAGAAAAGGCTGTCTCTGGAGGCCGCAGAGAAGCCTGTTCAATTTCTAAAGGCCAATGCTACAATGAAGCGACAAACAATGATGTCATAAAATCAATTAAGGTCACACGAAAGTTGCCAGATGGTGTTTACATTCGTGGTTCAGTTCAGGGGTACCCACTTTTATTTACCACAGATACTGGTGCATCAAAGACAATTATCTCAAATCGAGTCTTTGAGTCATTAAAGCCAGAAGATAGACCAGAGTTAGAGAAAACATCAAAGCTGGTAGGTGCAAGTGGTGTAAGTATAAAAGAAAGAGGAAAGGGTACATTCTGTTTCAAGCTAGGTTCAGTTAAGATGGAAGTAGAAGCTATAGTAGCAGAGATAGATGATGATGGGTTGTTAGGAGTAGACATATTACAAAATGGTAAGAATGGTCCAGCAGATTTACTAATGAGCAAAGGGTTCTGCTGATAGATAAGAAAGAGATCCCAATCATTCAAGTTTGAGTCAACAATAGGGTAAGAAAAGTGACAGCCGCTGACCATTTTGTTATACCTGCTCAAACAGAGTGTGTTATTGATGTATATATTGAAAGGCGGGAATATGATGACTTTTCCTCTGAGAAAGAATATGTTGTTGAACCAACAGACCACTTTCAAGCTGAGTATCCATTACAAATGGCCTCTACATTAGTAGACATAAACAGAGCATGTACTTGCAAGGTAAGAATGCTAAATCCTTTCCCCACAGCCATGTCCATAAAACAAGATGCTGTGATAGGAAGAGCAGAACCAATAGAAGGTATTCCTATTGTAATTACCAATGAAGAAGATTCTAGCGAAACTGAGAATCATGTGGCTGTCAGACGAATCAAGTTTGTCACAAGTGAGCATGCACAATCACTTCCTGAATATAAGGCAAGGAGAGTACAAGCTGAAGACAGTACTGAGATTCCTTCTCACCTGGTAGATCTATATGAGAAGACATCTCAAGGACTGAATGATGAGCAGAAGCAGAAGGTAGCAAATCTCTTAGGTAGATTCAAAGATAGCTTTTCACGTGATGAATGGGATTTGGGTTTGACCCATCTAACAGCTCATGCTATTAAAACAGAAGGGGCAGCACCAGTTAAGCAACCACCAAGAAGAGTTCCAATGGCCTATGCTGAAGAAGAAAAGAAGGCAATAGAGGACTTGAAGGTGAAGGGGGTCATTAGAGAGAGTTCATCTCCTTGGGCAAGCCCAATTGTTTTAGTCAAAAAGAAAGATGGAGGAGTCAGGCCCTGTGTTGATTATCGAAAGGTAAATGAATTGGTCAAGCCAGATGGTTTTCCCCTGCCAAGAATACAGGACTGTCTTGATGCGGTGGCTGGGTCAGAACTATTTAGTACATTTGACTTGACCAGTGGGTATTTTCAAATACCATTAGTAGAGGAAGATATACCTAAGAGTGCCTTTGTATGTAAGTACGGACACTACGAAATGACCCGCATGCCCTTTGGCCTGAATAATGCCGCCTCAACATTTCAGAGAACAATGGAGATGGCACTTTCTGGGTTACAGTGGATTACGTGTCTTATATACATTGACGATATCATTGTCTTCGGTAAGAATTTCGAAGAACACATGAGTAGAGTAGAGGAAGTCTTTGAGCGAATTAAGGCAGCTGGTCTTAAGCTCAAACCGCAAAAATGCCAGATGCTACAGAGAGAGGTAGTTTTCCTAGGTCATACAGTATCAGGTGATGGGGTAAGACCAAATCCAACTAACATTGAAAAAATAGCATCATGGCCTAAACCCAAAACAGCCAAGCAAGTTAAGCAACTAGTCGCGATGGGTTCCTACTATAGAAGGTATGTCAGAGATTTTGCCAGCATTGTAAGACCAATGATAGATCTGACGAAAAAGGGTAAGAAATTTATCTGGACAGAGGCATGTGATAGATCATTTGAACAAATGAAAAAGGCCCTACTGAGTGCAGATGTAATGGGTTATCCATTAAATGAAGCTGGTGACTTCATTTTAGACGTGGATGCCTCAGACATAGGTATTGGAGGAATCTTACACCAGATGCATGGAAATCGAGAAAAGGTAATTGCTTATGCTAGCAGGTCCTTAAATAAGGCAGAAAAGAACTATTGCATAACAGAGAAGGAGTTATTAGCCATTCGCTACTTCATTGAATACTACAGGCAGTATCTCCTAGGTAGGCGATTCAGAGTTAGAAGTGATCATCAAGCACTGATCTGGTTGTTCCGTCTAAAAGAGCCAAGAGGTAAGATTGCCAGATGGCTAGAGATATTAAGTCAATATGACTTCTCAGTTGAATACAGGCCAGGAAAGAAACAGGGTCATTGTGACGCCCTTTCTAGGTGTGAGAATCCTAGAGACTGTGAATGTCCTGAGCAGGACACCAGCGAGCCATTAAAATGTGGACCCTGTAAGAAGTGCATTAAGAGGGCTCAAGAAATGATGCATACCAAGTTTTATCAAGAACTTATGGCCAACCAAGAAGAGCAGTCACTTTTGGTAGAGGGTCAAAAAGGTGAGTCAATAAATGTAAAGTGTCTGAGAGAAGTTTCAGAGGTCGCAACTACTTCTCAAGGTACCACAGAGCCACCTGAATCAAAGCAGGAAGGTATCATGACATTCTGGGCTAGTACTAGACCTAAGGAAGAATTAGGAAAGCTACAAAGAGAAGATCCAGACATCGGGCCAATCCTCTCTGCTAAAGTAACAGGTAATAAGCCATCAAGTCAGGATATGGTCACATGCAGTCCAGCAACCAGACACTATTGGATCTTATGGGACTCACTTGTTGTCTATGATGGTATTCTTTTGAAAAGGTTTATCAAAAGAGATGGTTCTGGTGAGTATCTTCAATTCATAGTTCCTCTGTCAATGCGAAAGGAGGTACTTTTCCAGATGCACAATTCTCTTGTGTCGGGACACCTCGGCTGCAAGAAGACTAAGGAAAAGATCCTCCAAAGGTTCTATTGGTATTCCCTAAAAGATGAAGTAGTTTTGCATATACAGAAGTGCGATACTTGCGCTGCAGATAAGCGTCCACCGAAGGTACCTAGAGCTCCAATGGGCAGTCTGAGAGTAGGGGCACCAGGAGACTGTATTGCCACAGATTACTTGGGACCACTACCAATCACTGATAGGGGCCACAGGTACATTTTGTTGTTCACAGATCATTTTACCAAAAACGTAGAAGTTATTCCAGTAGGTGACATGACTGCAGAAGTCTGTGCACAGAAACTTCTAAACGAGGTAATCTCTAGATGGGGATGTCCACTGTCGATCCACAGTGATCAAGGTAGGACATATGAAAGTCGTGTCTTTAAAGAACTATGCAGAATGCTAGAGATTAGAAAAACAAGAACTAGTGCCAGAAACCCAAGAGGGAATGGGCAGGCAGAACGCTTTAATCGGACTCTACTGAGGATGATTAAAGCCTATCTGTGTGGCGAGCAGACCGAGTGGGACTTGCACCTAGGATGCCTAGCTGGAGCCTACCGTGCAACTCCAAATGAGTCTACTAGACTTACCCCTAATATGCTAACCATGGGCCGTGAGGTAAGACTTCCAGCAGAGTTAGTATTTGGCAGCACAAATACTTACAATGGAAAAGAAATTACCACATATGGAGATTATGTTGACATTTTAAGAACCAAAATGCAACATGCCCATGAAATTGCACGCAAATATATGGCTACCGCCTCAAAGAGAAGTAAAGAGCTTTACGATGTAAAAGTTGCTTTTCATAGGTATCAAGAAGGAGACATAGTATGGTGTCTTATGGAGGTAAGAAAAGTTGGTGTAACACCAAAATTAGAATATGTGTATGAGGGTCCTTTTCTAGTTAAGAAGAAGCTATCAGAGCTGGACTATGTCCTTCAGTTGGACCCGTCAGGGAAAGAGCGACCTGTACACCACAATAAGCTGAAACCATACGAGGGAGATCATCCTCCAAGGTGGGTGGTGAAAGCAAAGAGACAGCTTTCAAACCACAGAACGTCTCAGCAGTAAGTAGCAGAAGCAACTGGTGTGTCTCAGTAGACATATCAGATGAAGAGTAAGAGGAGGGGGATTAAAACAATTTTATTTAAGGTATGATAATAATGTCAGTCATTGGTTAAAAAGAGAGGGATGTCATGTCACAAATCAATTATTTGACGAGGTTTAGTAAGATGGATGAGATGTTTAGCTATTTAAGGTAAGAGTTGGCAAGCTAAGAGACTTGAAGAAACTGGTAGAACTGAAGCTCAAAACCCAAGTAAAGGTAGAGATCAAGAGGAGGAATATGGGAGCAGAGGTCTAACATAGTACGGCGAAGCTCAGAAAGGTACAGTGTGTGTGAGGTAGTAATGCTAAGTACAAAAGAGTACACCTGACAGGAAGAGATCTTCAAGGAGAACAGGGTACAGTACGGCAGCTTGATGTAAGACTCAGATAGAAGCGGGAACAGTTTTAAAAGCGGAACAATAAGTATGTTAGAAAGGGGGCCCCATATGCCATAAGGGATTCTATAGATGAGGGTTTTGAGAGTTCAAGGGTTGATGAAACACCAGTTTAGGCTAACTGTAGTTACACCTTAAAGTAATCTGGAAAACCGCCACATTAATGCATCGAGGTTTCGTGAACATCCGCCATCAGTGATCACTTATAAACCGAGCTATGGTCTGTAAGAGAGAATAAATAGTAAGGAAGGGTGACATGTCATTTCAGATCAAGATGGAGATGACTATGTTGAGCATGCTATACAGTAGAGAAGCAATTGAGAAGGCTAAGAAGAGGGGCAGGGCGTACATGTGTCTGGTGTGCCATCGCCAAACTGGAGAGAAGCGTATTAGCGAGATTGGACCGATGGAAGATCATATCCTTAAGACACACGTGAGCAGAGACAGGATTCCGTACTACTGTCGCCTATGCACATTCAAATGCCAAACAGCCCATCAGATTAACCACCACTTTAGTCATTATTCTAGACATGTGACGGCAGCCAGGCAGATGGGTATTACTAATCATCAAGAGTGGATTGAAGCAAGTACCATACCATACAAGATAGGAGAGACGGACATGCTGAAGTTTTCTCAAGAAGAGAGTATGCTGTTTTACCTGAAGAAGCAGTCGGGAGAGTCTTCACCAGCTTTGTCTTCAGCGGCACAGACGTCTACAACCGTTCCTGCTCAACCCACTGGACAACTGAGTTTTAACTCACCACAGCCACAGTACTTGTCAGCCACACCTATTGTAGCAGGACAGCATACTGTCCCTACATTTGTTCCTGAGAATCAAGATACCAGGATGGACCAGCCAACAAGGTGCCCTACAGCGGTTGCAGGACAGCATACTGTCCCTACATTTGTTCCTGAGAACCAAGATACCAGGATGGACCAGCCTACAAGGTGCCCTACAGCGGTTGAAGGACCCCTGAAGTCAAGTACAGCGGTTGTAAACTCTACTATGGCAGGTTTTCAGCAGTTTACTCCCTTATCAACACCCAACTTGGTACCAGTGACAAGTCAATGGATGGAGGAGCCTACACCAGCTTACTGGACACCACTACCTGCTACCATCCATGAGCCAAGCACACTCACACTGTCAGGGATGATGGGGACAAGTGTAGCAACTACGCAGAGTCACCAAAGTCCTATATTTACTGGTAGCTCATTGCAATCTTTTCGGCCGATTAGAGCGAGCCAAGAATCCTGGGCCAGTTCTGTATTGAACACTCCACCAGCGCCAACTGTACAGCCATCACCAGCAGCTTCCCTGGAATGTGCAACTATCGTGTCTGAAGAAAACCTGCATCACAGCAACGCTAGTCATCAGAGGCCGCAAGGGCTTTCCAATACACAGGGAGTTGAGAGTGGAAACCAGTCAAGACCACAATCCACTGCCACCACAAGAGTGCAAGCTGAGGACAACTCACTAACAGCAGCTGGAAGCAGGCCTGAAGAAACAGTACCCAATCCTTCTTCCAGATTAGCTGACACGGTTAGCCAACAGGGAGCTACATCACAGGCAGCAGACACTGAAGGTGCAGAGGAAGTGGTAGAAGACTTGTTGCCACAGCTGATGCCAGGAGAAGCAGAGCTGAAGCCCTTAGATGGACCCCATACAAATGCTTCAAAACGCAAAGTACAAGCAGAGGCCCTAACTATCGGAAAGAGAAGGAAAAGATCAGCTACAGTAACTTTGGCAGATGAGACTAAAGATGGACAGATAGAACATGACCAAACTAAAACAGACCAGGGCATTGACTGGGAAAGCATTGGCAGAAAAGTCCAAGACAAGGGAGAGCCGACAGTAGAAGTAAGTCTCGTTGCCATGAACGGACTAGTTGCAGCACTGCAGAGCGGGAGCAACCAACTAGCCAGAAATGAGAAGTCAGGAGAGAGAACAGAAAAGGCGTTGACAGAGATAGCAGGAATACTAGGAAAGGTGGCAGATTCACTCAACAGACTCAAGAATGCGGTTGAAGAAAACACTAAAGAGCAAAGGAGAAGAGAAGAAAGATATACTGAGATTGAGAGGAAAAGAGAGGAAGAACATATAAAAGATCGGGAAGCGGAACGCAGGAGAGAAGATAGAAGGAGAGATGCAGAAAAGAGAGAGCGAGAAGAAATCAAAAGATTATTAATCGAATTGAAATCAAATGAGAAAAGGAACAAAGATGAGAAAGAAGAGAAAGAAAATAACAAACTGTCAAGAAAGTCAGTATTGACAAGAGTTTATACAGAAAACACAATTAGAGACCTCAGCAAGAAGAAATAAAGATCAACTGACTGGCTCGACATGATCATAACATTGTGGATGTGGGCAGATAAAACCAATATTACATCTTACCCAGCATTGGGGTGGATAATGAAGGGACCAGCATTGGATCGAAGTAGGGATAAATGATGTCAATTATTGTAGCGGAACTATACATTCCAGGATATTTGATGTTTGTCGAATGATGGAAAGTTCAAGAGTAATAGTGATATTCAATTTTAAATGAACATGATAATTACTAGGCTTAGATATGGACATTCCTTAAATATGGACATTCCATAATCATAATCATTACTCAATTGATAGTGACTCAGTGAAATTTAAGTGATAAGTGATCAACAATGTGTTCAAAAGTGTGTTTTAAGGTGAAAAAAAAAAGTGCTTGCATTTAAATTTTGTTACCCTGATGATAGCTTGATTTTGTAGCATTGAATTGATAGGGTGGTTATTTGCTATAGGTTGCTTTAGTGCTTGTAGTTAATATTCACTTTATTAGATTCATGTTATGATTGGGAATCCAGTCATCATTCAGAGTGACTTAATTTCTTAAGGAATTTTGAATGAGTTTGAAACGGAAACTGAATAGTATCATATCATTAAAGTAAGTGGTGATTGAAATATTAATAACATTCCAAATTTCATATATTGAAATGTGATCTCCAAATATATATAAAGTCTGATCCAATTTATCAATTTCACATGTGTGCATTTGATAAAGTGATTCAGGGTTTCCTTGTGATGAGTGGTAATATCATATTATCACTGACAATGTTAATTTGTCTGGGTTGTTTTATTAAGCAAGTTTCCTTTGCTAAGGCTAGCTTTTGTGGCATATGAAAAAGCCTAAAGGTTCAATTGTTACATAAAATTAAGTGTTGAAACCTAGTATATGCCAGTAATACTGGATTTTGACAAACATAAGGTTGTTATTTTATTCACATATAAACTTGAAAAAAAAAAAAAAAAGTGAATATGCTTCCCGTGATACATATATAGTAGATGTTGTCCATTTTGTGGCTCCTATTATGATCAATATTTGGTCTTACTACAGAGTAAAAATCAAGTACTGAATATATTTGGTGCCGTTATATCAGGATATTTCAATTCCTGTCTCATATTTAAAATTGTACTTGGAAGTTGAATTACTTTCAGAACTTTTGTTCATGGTCATTAGATGGAACATAAATGACCCTGGAAGGGGGTAATGATATGACCCAACTTCCAAGGCTGTTTGTGTTCTGTTTTCAATCAGCTGATCGGAGAATTTACCTTGTTTGCACTGGGCTGTGTCTTTATTGATCGTGTCACTCAGACGGCATTCAACACATGTGTAAACAAAGTTCTTATCCATCAATGTGAAGCATATTTATCCAAATTCGGTGTGATGCACAAATGTATTTATCTTAAAATGTGCAGATCAAAACCACATGCTTTCATTTGACCTCCATGTTTGTTGTTGTGAGATAGTTGCATGCTGGATATAGTGTGTAACCACTGAAGCATAACCGTCAAAACATTGAGTTGTAAAAAGCTGTCATCCAGCGTCTCAGTACATTTTCTCTAAATCCCTATGTAAGAAAATTCTCTCATTATGACCAGCATTTAGAGAATTCATTTCTGCGCATTTTGAGGCTAAGATCAATGTGAAGTTCATTTAAGAAAGTAAAGTTTTTGTTTCTGAAAGTGACTGACCATTGTATTTTTAAGGCAAATTCCAAGATGGCGCTTCCCGACATCGTCCAAGCGGCATCTTCCCTGACGTTTCAGGGCCGGGATCACGTGATCCCGGGGCATTTCGCCTTGGGACTTGGGATTCCCAGAGCATTTTGGCATGGGTTCTGGGATCCCAGACTGTTTGGCTACGGGATTGGGAAAACGGGATACTGGGAGTATAAAAGCAGACTCTTAAGCGTTCCCGGGGACTTCAGATTTTTCTTCGGTTAGGGACAGTTGCATTTTTCGTTGTCCGTGTTTTGTTTACTTTCAGACCCTTCTGTTAGATTTCTTTCAACTAAAACACATTCAGATTAAGTTAATAAGCACTTTGAAGAGGGTCTTTTGTTTATCTAAATTTAAGAAAGCATTATTGATTTTTACTGCATTTGACGTCCGCTCGTTTTCTTAACAAGTTTAGGCTTTTCTAAAAGTTTGCATCACCATTGTGTCAGCTAAGTTCTAGCTCATTTTTACCATGTTTTAGCACATAAAGTTCATCTTCATTTCATTTCATTGTTTGGGGCCATAGTTCAGACCGGTTTTGTGATCACTGAAGGTGCGAGTGCGGTGTAAATCGGTTGTGGCATAATTGTAACTCATAATTTTCTACATTATCATCCTGTTAAAAGAAATCCATAACATTGTTTTATACATTGCTCTAGTCATATAAATAACAACTCATGAAGTTTATTTAAAGTTTATTTTCATCATTAAAAGAGCAAATTTTATAACTGAACTATGTCTTTAGTCTTCATTCAATCCCATTAAGCTACCACACAAATCATAACACAATCATTTTAAGTCTCCTTTCTCTGAAGTTCACCCCACCCCTTATAACGAGGCCCAGACTCTGTGAGTTTAGTGCATCGTCTCGGCAGCTCAATCTCCCGCCGTTTAGACAGCCTGAGTCTAGACAGCCTGAGTCTGAGCCCGCTAATATATTGAAGAGAAGTTCTCTGCTGCTAGACCTCGGCACGTAACAGTATCATTGGAGCGCCAGTATGATTTTCAAGATGTCATCTATCCCATAAAGCGTTGTAATATTGATGTAGATGGCGTAACATTGTTTTTACAACTATTCAAACATAGGTAAAAAAATATGTGTTTCAGTCCAAACAAATTATACAGGAAATTCTAACATTCTGATAAAAAGGCTGATTGGTTTGGTTTGTTGATTTACATCCCAGTCAACATCTAAGGTCATGTCGGGATGGTCAGTTAACCTAACCACAATTTTTTTCCTGGGCAAGTTTGAACAAGCAGTTAACTAGTATTTCATGCACATACTTTTGCTTGTAACTGACAACAACCCAGTGGAAGGGAGGAGCATGACAGTAGAAATTATTTCATGATCAACAAGAAAGTATGGGACCGGGCAGGGATCAAACTCATGACCCCTGGATCTGCAGTCAGACACGCATATATAGTCAGACACATTACCAACAGCGCTACACAGCCCGAATCTTTATAGAATCTGAAGGAATTATTCATATTTTCAATATTTTTGTGTTAGAATCGAAATATATTTGTGCTGGCAGTGATTTGTTTTCTAACATATCATCCTCTTGCAGTCAATCATATAAGTGTATGAGCCACTCGCACTTTGCACGCATGATGTATCCACTTTTAACAACTGGCCTCCATCCAGTGATATATTAAGTAACAAATCACTGCCAGCGCAAATCTATTCCTTAATAAGACCAGTTTTTCATAATATTATTCAAATATTAACTTTTGTGTTATTGGATATGACATGATATCCACCGGAGGATACTATAACTAAAATAGTTAACCCATTTATGCCTAATGAAATTTCTCACCTTTATCAATTGGACGAATCCATTTCAAATTTAAGGGTGGTTGGGTAGTAATTTATATTTTAATTCAATTTTTGAAAGTACACTCTTTAAGCAAACAGTGGAGACCCTAATCAGACACCACATTCTGTGGCATCTGATCTGGGTCTGCACTGTTTGCCTATGTCCCACAAAAAGGATGCTAGGCTTATATGGGTTAATCTTGTATCAATGCAGTTGACCTCTGTTAAAAACCACCTCTAAGTTGATTGGTCAAAACCAAATGTCAAGCTTGGTAATATGCACATGCAAAACATTAATCAACAACAAAAAAACATTAATTAAATTATTATGAGCTATTAACATTTAGCATGTGAGTAAAAACATCAAGGATCAAATACATTTCTATTGGCAACTTTAGTTTAATGTTGTAATAATTGTTTAACCACAATTAATGTGCAATAAAATGAAAACCGATCAATTAAACTTACGTTTTTGAGTCTCTACCTGTCCGGGAGCCCTTGCCAGTGAGGCTAACTTTAGAGGCATCCTGCTTGGCATCAATGTCTGACTGTGAGTGAGACTGTGACATAGAAGGGCTGAAATTATAAAAAGTAAATACATAAAAGGATTTGGCGGGAAATGACCTCACGTCATTTAATGTTACGCCAATCTGAGTGCAACTTGGCAGGAAGTGATGCGACGTCACCACTGACAATGGACAGTAAACATATACCATAATAGTCATCATGGATGCTACTTAGCTGTGATAATTGTTTCTAATATCCTGAAGAAGGCCCAAGGCCGAAAATTTGAGAAAGAGTGAATACAATTCATTGACTTTATTGTTATTATTCCCTATGGAATTATTATATTGAATTATAAATACATAAAAGCTGCCACTAGCAAGGAAAGAGTTAACCATGAAATAAGGTCAATTTTGTTCAAATCAAGATAGGAGATATAGAAAAGAAATTTTATGCTCAGTTGATTTCTGTTTGTTTTGTGTTTAACATCCCATCAATTGATTACGTCATATGGGGATGGGGCCAAAGGCTTAATGAAAAAAGTCAATAAGCAATGCTTATTAGATAACCCCCCCCCCCCACAGTAAGGGTCAGCGAAAAAAAACTTAGGGCAAGTGATAGTTCAAACCAGCAGACCTTAGTTTTGAAAAAAATGCTCCATCAAAAGCTGTGGTAGGAGTTAATGGGCCATAAAGGCACTATCCATGCATATACAAAAGCCATATAAGGGAATAATTGTCTAAGTTCTCATAGCTGTCATTTTGTCAAAAAAAAAAATTCAACCAAACTCCTTCATGCATATGTTCAATGTATCTACATTTATATAGGCAAAGTATCAAATTGCTCCATCAAAAGCTGTGGTAGGAGTTGATCGGCCCAAGAAGGCACCATCTATGCATATACAAAAGCCCCATTAGGGAAAAATTGTCTTAGCTCTCTCAGCTGTCATTTTGTCAAAAATTATTTTTTCTGAACCAAACTCCTTCATGAATATGTTCAATGTGTCTACATTGTATTGGAAAAGTATCGAATTGCTCCATCCAAAGCTGTGGTAGGAGTTGATCGGCCCATGAAGGCACCATCAATGCATATACAAACACCTTATTAAGGAAAAATTGTCTAAGTTCTCACTGCTGTCATTTTGTAATAAATTATTTTTTCTGAACCAAACTCCTTCATGCATATATTCAATGTGTCTACATTGTATAGGCAAAGTATCAAATTGCTCCATCAAAAGCTGTGGTAGGAGTTGATTGGCCGATAAAGGCACCATCTTTGCATATACAAAAACCCTATTAGGGAAAAATTGTCTAAGTACTCACAGCTGTCATTTTGTCAAAAATTATCTTTTCTGAACCAAACTCCTTCATGCATATGTTCAATGTGTCTACATTGTATAGGAAAAGTATCAAATTGTTCCATCAAAAGCTGTGGGAGGAGTTGATTGCCAGTGTATGGCCTATTATAGCATAAGCATAAAACCCTATATTAAAAGCCATTTAGAACTACAAAGGGAAATAAAGCTAATAGAATTGGCCCCTAGCCCTTACTTTTTTGTCTAAAGTATTTGTCTTGCATATATGAACATGTTTGCAAGGTTTGATGAAAATCCAGCAATGACTCTTCAAGATATTAAAAAAACAAAACGCTACGGACGGACGCATGGATGCACGCACGCACGGACAACATGAAAACAGTATACCCAAACAAAGTTTGCGGTGGGTATAAAGAGTCATTTGATAGTCTGGAGAAGCCAAGTATTAAACCTGCAATCCCTGGTATACAAGGCATGTGATTCATCCACTACACAACAGCGGCTCCTATCATGCTCAGTTGAGTGAGCATGAAAAAAAGTTTTATAACCTCAGGCGGACCTTTAAAAAAAGTTGGTTTGCCATGCTCCTACCTACCCATCCGAAACAGGTCCTACCCCAAAAAAATATTGCCTTTCAGAGAATTTTTTTTTTCAATTTTTCTCTAATTCTGTTCTCAAACCCTTCTTTAAAATCATTAAAAGCTGTATTTTAATTAAAGAAACTGTTACAGAGAATGTTACTATTTGCATTCTTACCTTATTTACAGCATTTGTAGACCTCTAAAAGTGATAGTAAGAAAATAAAATAATGCTGAATTTCTAAAAAAAAAAAAAAAAAAAGACCTACCTACCTACCAAAACAGAAATTGATTGGTAGGTACATGGCAAACAAATATATATATTTAAGGATAGCCTCAGGGCCTGTGCTCACTCAAACGTACTCTGGTTTAGCATTGATCAGTATAATTGGTCTTTTATCATTGAGTTCTTGTCTTGCATAATCATCTAAGGTCAGGAATTTGGTCTCCTGTCTTAACTGGCCAACATCATAGAAACCATTCTCAATGAAGTTGGTACTACCTGAAACAATGAACATACGCCTATATAAAATAAGCGCACAATTGCAAATATTTTCCTATACATTGTTTTAATCCTTAATGCGCCAAACGCAACAAGTCATCTGCTATTCTCGTCTGCTGAAATGTTTAAGAAGCCTCTATGGCAAACAGTGTGGACCCAGATCAGACTGCTCCTATAGGAGCAGTCTGTTCTGGGTCCACGCTGTTTGCTTCTATACTTAATTTGTCAGTAATGTTAGGCAATTATTTGCAGCAGATGACTTCAGCAGACCACATTTTCAGATGCATTTTTTTCTTGGCGCTTTAAGGGTTAACATTTGTTTTCAGTGCTCAAAAGAACTGTCTCATTGAAATAGTTGTTTTGAGTACCCACAACACATGTTTTTGTTGATAAATAAGAAAGTTAATTTCTAATTTTATAGTCAGGATCAGGGACTTAGTCTCCTGTCTAAACTGGCCGACATCATAGAAACCATTCTCAATGAAGTTGGTACTACCTGAAAGAATGAACATAGGCCGCTATAAAAAAACGAAAATTGTAAGCATAAAATTGTCAATATTTTCTTAGCAATTGTCTTTAACATTTGTTTTGGGTGCTCAAAAGAACCATCTCATTGAGACGGTTCTTTTGAGTACCCACAACATATGTTTTTGTTGATAAATAATAAAATTGATTTTTAATCACACATTCGATAAACAATCAATATAGGGATCACACATGTTTTTTTATGCATTAACATTTGCCGGGTCCCAAGGAAGCTGTTTGAACACAAGGCTGTTAAGCCCAGTGATCAAACATCGTCCCAGGGACCCAGCAAGTTAATGCAATGAAACTAACATGTGTGATCGTTATTCTTGCATATTTTACATGATTTCAACCTAAACCACACTGAAAACGCCGCTTAAACATTAAAATATCCCTTTTCTTACACTGGATTTCTCTAAACAAAATGGAGTCAGCGTCAAACTTTCAAACTTCATAACGTTGTCAAGGACTGAAAACGTATGAAAAATACTGATTTACAGGTTACAATTCTATTTCAAAAAATGCTAGAGTCCATAACTAAAGTTATTAGTTTTAGAAAATTAGTGTAAAATTGTGGTGCCTTTATTTGCTGCAATATATGCTGCACCAAATAAAGGCACCACAATTTTATACTGATCTAGGTCTCCAAAATTTCTGTTGAATTCTCCTGTAAATGGTAAAAAACCAAGGACTATTCAAGGCCTTTGAGTGTTTTTCAAGTACTTTTCAATGCAAATTTAATTTTCAAAAACTTTTCAAGACAGTCCTGTATATTCAAGTATATTTCAAGCCTATCAAACCCGGGAAGACAGGTCTTTTCACATCAATGAAGATAAAGACTTACTAAGACATCCTGTGAGAGCATATTTAGCTGAAATATTGTTGTCCAGCAGTTTCTGTAATGCAGCCTCTGCAAATGGACTTTTTCTGGTGCTTGAAGTCTGGATTTCTTGCAACAATTCCATTCCCCTGCAATTAACAGACAGATAAAAAGTTAACCCTAAAAACCCCAATCATCACTGCGGCAGACGACAAATTTCGCGACGTCTTTCCTAATAGTCCGGCAGAATTTGGGCGAATTTTAGGAGGACCTGGAACTTGATTTTAAACTTTTTTTCTTTATTGATTCTGGTAGTGCATACATTGTCCTTGAAAAATCCGAGTGATGCCACTCTGGCATCATTGAGCATTTTGATATATCCAAGATGGCGTCCAAGATGGAGGCCAATTATAAGTGCAAATATTGTGTGATATGGAAAATATGTCTCAAACCCATTTTCAGGCTTTCAAGTGCCCATCAACAGAAAAGTAGGGAAAAAGCAGGGATAAAAATTTGGAAAAAGTAGTGAAAAAGAAGGGATTATCTGTGTAAAAAAGTAGGGATAGTAGGGCTTTTCCAAATTTGAAATCCAATACAAGGAGCTGTTTGAAATAAGAAATCTGAGATAAATATGCAGGATAATACCTGTGACAATAGTACTAGCCAAACATAGAGACTTCAAGGTTAAACATTAAAAATTGAGGTGTTAAGCGGCGCGCTCCCTGAACAAACATAAAAGTTAATATATTAAATCCGAGCGAGCGAAGCGAGCAAGGAAAAATTTCTGGATTTTTACGTGTAAATGATATTTTAGAGTGAAAAAGAAGGGATAATAGGGCATTTTCATGAAAAAGTAGGAAAAGTAGGAGTAGATAAAAAAAAGTAGGGAAAAGTAGGAAAAATAGGAAAAGTAGGGCCCACTTAAAAGCCTGCATTTTCTTTCTTAAATTGTTAGCTATGAAGTTGGAATCTAATTGAAGATACTTAGCTTGTAATCAAATAAAATAAGAATGCGGACAAGATGGCCGCTAAGATGGCAGTTTATTACAAAAAAATAGTGAGATAGTGAGGCACCACACCAGAAAATCTTCCCTGAGACTGGCAAACTCCAGGGATTTGCATGGGAAATGCTTATTTTACTGATTCTTGAATTACAAACATTATCGTTGTAAAATCCCAGTGATGCTATTCATGCATCATTCAGAATTTGATATATTCAAGATGGCGTCCAGGATAGTAGCCGACAAGTTTTACAAACCTGTGGGAGCGGCACCCCACCTGTAGGCATGTCTGATGGATTTGTAACAGACCAGATGCCTTGCCTGATAGAGCAACACTTTACAAACACGCATATCTGAATAAATGTACCCAGCATGCCTGTCTGATAGAATTGCGCTGTACAAGCAGGCATATCTGAGAGTAGTACTGGATCAGCAGACATGTCTGATATAATGGCACCTCTGTACAGGTAGCACCAGACTTGTAACCATCCTTCTTCCATCTGCATCCGGCTAGTAAAATGTCAGTTGCAGTGGCAACTGACCAGTGAAATACCATGCCAACAGGCATGGTCTATAGTGAGGAACCACACCAACAGGCATTGCTGATAATGAGGCACCACACCAGAAGGCATGGCCTAAAGTGAGGCACCACACCAGAAGGCATGGCTGATAATGAGGCACTACACCAGAAGGCATGGCCTATAGTGAGGCACCACACCAGCAGGCATGGCTGATAGTGAGGCACCACACCAGAAGGCATGGCCTATAGTGAGGCACCACACCAACAGGCATTGCTGATAGTGAGGCGCCACACCAGAAGGCATGGCCTATAGTGAGGTACCACACCAGAGGGTATGGCCTATAGCGAGGCACCACACCAGCAGGCACGGCCTATAGTGAGACATCATACCAACAGGTATGGCTGATAGAAAAGCACAACACCAACTGACATGCAGGATTGAGTGGCAAAAGATCGGCAGGCGTGCTGATTGAATGGCAACGGTCCAGCAAGCATCCATCTTGCAGCAGCACTCAACCAGTAGGCATATTTAAACAGCAGCGGTGTTTGTGGCAGTAAATACACTAGGCCAGCAGGCATATATGTTGTAGCTGCAACAGCTTAGCAACTCTCTACACGGAGTAGAACTTGACCAGCAGACATGTATGTTGCATTGACATGTAGTAACAGTCTTACCTATTTGTTAGTTGGCATGTCTGATGTAGGGAAATCGGTAAAGTAGCTTTTCTTTTTGATTTTCAATGGACCAGGAGGCATGTCTGATTGAATGGTACCAAGTCCACAGGCATATCTGTTGAAGTTTCACTGAACATTAGCCATGTATTGCCACCATGTCACGTCATCACATCAGACATCCTTACCATCACGCATATTTAAGTATGCGGTACTGAACCAGCATACATGCCTGTTAATGAGACTTTGGGGCGAGCAGTCGTGTGTGTAAGTTACATCGCACTAGCAACAATGTAATTTGTTACAATTGCACCACTAACAGTAATGCTGGGTACTGTTGCACTGGATCAGCAGGCGTGTCTGTTCAAGTTGCACCCAGCCAGTGTGCATGTCTCTTCTACTTGCACCAGACCAGCAGCCCAGCCATCATTGCCACAGGGTCAGTAGACATACTTATTTACCATTATTCATGTTTGATTATGTGGCACAGGACCAGCACACATGTCTAAAACCAAGCAGTTTTTGTAACAGCTTCACGAGACTAGCAGGCCTGTTGCAGCACACATGTCTTTAAACTTTGTTCTTAAACAGCAGGCATGTTTGTTACAGTTGCACCCGACCACCTGAAATGTTGGTTATAATTGCACTCTACCAGCATGCATGTCAGTTAGAGCTGCATCTCACCAGCAGATATGTTTGAATCAGTTGCAACTGACTTGCAAGCACATCTGTAGTTGTGGGGGTTAATCCAGTAGGTATATCTGTTACACTTGCCTCAGACCCGCAGTTATATCCATATGCTTTTACCCAATCAACGGGCTGGTAAGCACAATTGCATCAGAATATCAGGCATGTATGTTACTGCTGCACCTGACCAGAAGCCATGTCTTTATAATTTGCTTACTATCAGTATGCAATGCTGCATGTCTGTTACAGTTTCATTTTATCAGCTTCCATGTATATTACATTTGCACCTGACCATCAGCCATGTCTGTAACAATTGCATCTGAGCATTTTCCAGGTCTTTCACAGTTGCGCCTAACCAGCAGTCATGTCTGTCAAACTTGCACTTACAAGCATGAATGTCTGATACACTTGCATTGGACCAGCATTCATATTTGTTATAGCTATACCCAACCATATGTGCTGTCTGTTTCACTTGCACCAGACTAGTTTAGTAGTAATGGTTGTTACAACTGCACCGGACCAGCAGGCCTGTATTTTACAATTACACCCAACCAGCAATCAAGATGGTAGCAAACATCTGCAGCATGCAGATCTCTTACTAAGGTTGTTTGTATTGATACACTGCACTTCGTAAGTAAATAGTATTTTCTCCCTTTTTGAGGGGTAATTGTATCTATCCATCCATATACCACTTTCCAGCTGAATTTTTCACATATTAATTAAAAAAAGATTGTTTTTGTTTTGTATTTTGAGCGAACACTCTGTCACAAAGTTTTGAGTGATATCGTCCGTTCAGTAAACCCTGGCATTTATCTTTTCAATTTTTGGACAGAGTGTTTCTCAAAGTAGTAACTTTTATGATAATAATATGATATTATGGTATTATCAGATCCGGCCAAAAGTGGTCTGGAAAGTGGCGCATGGATTGATGGAAACAAAAACAAAACACATTACCATTACAAAAAAAAGAGTCTGTTATCTTTTATGTGCAGTGTATCATAGCAAAAACATGTGAATCCCCACCCTGTTATTGCTGCCATTTTGGATACATCTTGAAATTATACAACGCTGAAAACATTAAACATGCCAGTCAAATTCTCCAAATACAACCGCTGTTGAAAACTATCGAAAATAGTTATAAACTGCGATTTTGATATCATTTGCTTTAAAATGGCGGCAATCTTGGACACCATCTTAAATATTTCAACCTTCTGAACCAAACCAATGTTCCATTTTAATCGCTTGTATCATTTAACCTCTAAACATCCATAAAAAGTCAAAATTAAAATGCTTTTTATCTAGTATGTTTGTCATATAGGTCTTAGGAGCCTAACTGACGGCCCTCTTGGACGCAATATTTCAAAATGCTCAATGATGCCAAAGTGGCATCAGTTGGATTCATCAATGACAATGCCTGAATCAACAAAGAAAAAAACTTTAAAATCAAGTTCCAGGTCATTCTGGTTTTCTACCGGACTATAATTTTTGAAAGAAATAAGGAATGATATTTCATGAGAATCGTCTGCCATTCTCATGAAATATCATGCCTTATTTGTTATTTTTGAAAAAAGCGGCTAAATTTGAAATTGTCATCTGCTGCAAATTATAGGTGGCACTTTAAGGGTTAAAAATAAAATAATTTATTTGTCTTTCACTCTTATTCAAATTTTTCCCCTCTTCTTCAGGGTTTAAATGGGCACTTTTTAACATTTTACTCTCTTTATTTCATTTTACACTACATTCAATATGGCTCCTCATATAGTTCAAATTTGGGCCGCATTCACAAGAAAACCTTATTTTGTTGCATGAAAACAACAAATGTGCAGACCAGGCTGTGCATCCATACAGTCTGATCCAAGGGATGAGAACAACTTTTGACAAAAGCCGCTGAATTTTTTTTTTAAATATTGAAATAAATGCTTTTAAAGAAATTACATTACAGGCTAAATTAAGAAAACCAGGACTTTAGTTAAGAGTGCGTACGGAAAATTTAATTTTCTTATTTCTCAACCAAAACATATGTTGTGGGTACTCAAAAGAACCGTCTCGATGAGATGGTTCTTTTTATCACCCAAAACATATGTTTAAACTGATGGTTAAGAAATATTTACAATTTTACACTGAAAGTTTTTGCTTATTTAAACCTGTGGAAAACCACTGCAATCAGAGGATCCGCTGAAAATTCTCACCACTGATTATTAGTCTGATCCACACCTATGTTATTTATTTTGTATAATTTTAGAGCTAACCGCCCACCATCCACAATTTCAAAATTCTAGCTAGTCTCTGATGCTAAGCAGATTGTATTGAGCCTTACCTGGCTACAAATCCAGAAGACAGGTCTCTTGTAACAAAACCCGTATAATACATAGGCCTCAAGGTTATCAAACTTTTTTCAAGCTCAATTCTTGACTGAGCATGAAATTTATCTTGCTAATAAATGTTAAAATTCTAACAATTGTTGGTATTTATCTTGCTGGTTAATGTTAAAATGCCAACAATTGTTGCCATTTTAACATTTATTAGCGGATAAAGACAACACCAGAGATGTTTAAAGCAGGAGAAATTCTTCATTTTACAGCATTTTAGTTTTATGAGCAGTTGAAATTGCTTGCTAAGATGAGATGGGCATGAAAAAAAAAATTTCCTCAGGGCCAGGTTTTCCTATGATGTGGCTCAAATCAACTTAAAAGTGCTGCATTATATAGTAAAGAATCTTATATTAGTGCACATGTATTCTTGAATTTATTAAACTAGTTGAGAAAAAGTGACCAATACAAATTCAAAGATACATACACATTATTATGATAGTAACCTGATCCGGCGTATTGTATCACGTCGAGTGGATGAGGCCATACCATCAGATCACCTGAGACGTGAAGTGTCCTGGGTGATCCAATGGTATGGCTTCATCCACGAGACGTGATACTGTACGCCAGATGAAGTTACTATTATAGTAATATGTTTATTATATACCTTTTTCTGACATTATTCTGATTTTATATCTTGTTTTGGTCTTTAATCAAGGAAAAAGTGTGGGAACCTTTGCCATTACCTGGTCTGATCTGGCATACTGTATCACATTGAGTAGATGAGGTCATACCATCAGATCACCTGAGACGCTAAGCGCCCAGGGTGATCCAATGGTATGGCTTCATCCACGAGACGTGATACTGTACGCCAGATCAAGTTACTATTATAATAATATGTTTATTATATACCTTTTTCTGACATTATTCTGATTTTATATCTTGTTTTGGTCTTTAATCGAGGAAAAGTGTGGGAACCTTTGCCATTATCTGGTCTGATCTGGCATACTGTATCACATTGAGCAGATGAGGTCATACCATCAGATCACCTGAGACGCTAAGCGCCCAGGGTGATCCAATGGTATGGCTTCATCCACGAGACGTGATACTGTACGCCAGATCAAGTTACTATTATAGTAATATGTTTATTATATTCCTTTTTCTGACATTATTCTGATTTTATATCTTGTTTTGGTCTTTAATCGAGGAAAAGTGTGGGAACCTTTGCCATTATCTGGCCTGATCTGGCATACTGTATCACATTGAGTAGATGAGGTCATACCATCAGATCACCTGAGACGCTAAGCGCCCAGGGTGATCCAATGCTATGGCTTCATCCACGAGACTTGATACTGTACGCCAGATCAAGTTACTATTATAATAATAAGTTTATTATAAACCTTTTTCTGACATTATTCTGATTTTATATCTTGTTTTGGTCTTTAATCCCGGAAAAGTGTGGGGAACCTTTGCCATTACGTAACGTTTCTTGACGTTACTTCATCGTGTTTTCCTTGATTGAAACTAACTCTACATAATATCTACGCAAAGAAAGTTAACCGACGTTAGCCTCGTTTTAAAGGATAGTGATACGGAATCAGATAACCTCAGTTCGTTGATCAACCGGCTTTCTGTATCAGATAGCCAGAAAACAGATAGTTCAAAAGATTTATCATTTATAGGTATATAACAATTGTAGATATTGTATTTACCCTGACTTGCATATCTCAGTTGCAGTGGGCTCATCAACAGCACAGACAGTGATAGCCCAGGCAGCATTTCTCCGTACCTCATCATTGCCTGATCTCAGTAGTCCTATCAAAGGTGCCAAACCATCGGACAGACGGAACTGAAATTGTACCAAACACATATTCATAGGTCCAGATAAGCAAACTACTTTAGCTTAAAATTGTGGTTATTTTCTTATCCATCAGTTAAAACATGTGTTTTGGGTGCTCAAAAGTACTGTCTCACGGTTCTTTTGAGTAGCCACAACATATTAGATGGTTCTTTGAGTACCAACAACATATGTTTTTTGGTTGAGAAATAAACCAAAAATTAGTTCCAAAAATGCACTCTTATCTAGAGGCATGCATATTTCATCATCGATCTTTGAATTAAAAAAACTATAGATTTAAACTGAATATCTCAATAAAAATTCCAAAGGGAATTTAATAACACTAAAACACTATGTTTACTCTGTTTCAAATTTTCGGCCACTTGGCCTTTATCAAGAAACAAATAACTGAAATAATGTTGTGAGCTACATCTCCATTGTCTTAGCCAACCAGTAAATATAAATAATGTTATGATATTGTCATGGGCAATATGACTTCCAGTACGCCGTCATTTGGCGCTTATGCATCAGGACGTTTCGTTTTGGCGTACTGGAAGTGACGTCATATTGCCCATGACAATATCATAACATTATTTATATTTACTGGTTGGCTGAGACAATGGAAATGTAGCTCACAACATTATTTCAGTTATTTGTTTCTTGATAAAGGCCAAGTGGCCGAAAATTTGAAACAGAGTAAACATAGTGTTTTAGTATAGATTTAAACTCTACATACAGAAAAAAATCTCTCTGAGAAAAAATAACAAAATAGAAATTGTGTTTGTGAAATACTGTGCACCTATCCATATACTTGTCGTTTACGACGATACTCTTTATTCAACAAGGGCCATAACTCTGGTACTATTTTTCAGAATTACTTCAACAGTTATCCACTCAAAATCTTTTATCAGTCTACCAAGTTTCAAGGCTGTAACTTTTATCAATATCTTGTGAGAAATCCTGGTAAAAATGAGTGAGGGGAGCCCTAAAGCATGATTTCCGACCATATCCAACAATATACCTACCCAAATAACATTTTAAATATATATTTAATCCCATTCTAATGCACTTATCCCCCTGTTTGCCATTAAACTCTTTGCTTAGTCTCAAATAAGAGCATTGCAAGCCACATGTCATCCAACAAAATGTGACGTTATTAATGAGATTAAACTCTTGCGGATATCATAGGGCCAGTTAAGCAAATATTTTCAGCGTAAAATTTTGATTATTTTCTAATCCATCATTTTAACCATGTGTTTTGGGTGCTCAAAAGAACCGTCTCATTGAGACGGTTCTTTTGAGTACCCGTAACATATGTTTTAGTTGAAAAAATAAGAAAATAATTTTCAGCTACGCACTCTTTATCTGGAGGCCTGGATATACTCTATTTTCTAACGTTATCTAATCAGAACCTGCATTACAATGTTACAACAGCATGTGCATAAGAAATTAAAATACCCCCTTTTTCACTGATTTACTATTAGAAATCAAACCAATGGAGAAAAAACTATCAATCACTTGATAGAGAATCTTACACAAGTGCTCATGTTTTATTGAATTTTTTAAACAAGTTGGGGAAAAGAGATAAAATGCGAGGCTTGTCGAGCATTTCCTCTTTTTCGCTGCGAGTTTAATAAATTCAATAATACAGGAGCATGAATGTTAGATTCTATTTATTGATGACCCTAAAACTACTTTAAATTGTGTTTTTGCAAGAAAATTGTGTTTTTGCAAGAAAACGCTAAGACTTTGCCATATATACACAACTTTATTATGAACATCATAACATAGCATTACCAAAATCTGTAAACCACAAGTGGTTTATCGATTTTAATGCATGGCGATATATCACTCCCAGACGTGACGTATAAAAATGACTTCTACTTACATTTTCTCTTGATTCAGCATCACAAACAAATGCCGCTACAGCCAGAGCAGTCTTACTTTGAACTGTTGTGTTCCTGTAAAAAGTATGCACTGACTCTTATCATCTTGCTCAAATCGAGCTCATTCAATGTACCAACTCAAATGAACTAAAGCGTGTTAAGAAAGTTTGTTTCGCTCTTCATCATAGACTTTGGAATCATTTAAAAAGGAAATGATGCTGAAAAAATGCATTTTTCATGAGCCTACTGTTCCTTGTGATACTCTTTAGCGTTTGGCATCGTGTCTTCCATCGAATGTCTTCACACAATTATGATTACAGACTTGCTGCTTAGTAAACGTAATTAAGACTTGTATAAGATGAATAACAAATCCATTTAGTGTTTCTTAACAAATTCGAAAATACTCTCATCACTATATGGCAATTATTTACATGACAATGGTTCTTTGTCATACACCCCCATTTTGCTCCTCGAGCCCAAAAATTTCCGAGGGGTACTTGATTTTGAGGATCATTTATACCGTGACAAAAAAATGGATTAATCATCCTGTAGTTTATTTCTACTTTAAAGAATTCCTGTGACATTTATGTCAGTAGACACATTATAACTAAAATAATAGGAATACAATTTTATTGCAGAACGAACTTTCTCAACACCCTTTATATACCAGGTTAAATGAGTAATTTTCATAAGATCAAACTAATCAAATAATCATACTGGCCTTGATGCGGGAAAACCAGCATTCAGGGGTATGGAACAACTAGGGTGGAGACCAGCCTACGCATATGCGCAGTCTGATCAGGGCCTTTGTTATTCGCTTATTGAAAAGTGTCATATCTGAATTAGCTACAAGCGAAATTTCAGTTTTCTAGCTAGTCTCTGTAGCTGAGGAGACTGGTTTAAGTCTCGCTTTGTCGGAAACCCTGAAGATAGGTTTTGTAATGTCATGGATCATAGACCATATGCTATCATTATTATGACCATTAATTAGAGAAGTAGTGTAATAAGAACTTTATAACCATATGTATTAATAGCAATAAAAGGAGAAGTGAACAGGAAAATCTTACTGTTGCATTTCTGGTTTTGTTTGGTACAATTTTTTTTTACTTACTTTGAATTCAATGGTTCAATAAGAGCCCTCACTACTCCCTTATTTTGAGCATCCACTCTGAGAGCCTCAATCTGAGCAAGATTAGTCAGAACACAGGCAGCATTGGCAACAGCTTCTTCTCGGGAATCTACCAGACAGTTGATCAATGGCTCAATACCATTCAGGCTCTGAATCTCCCTATCAAAAGAAACCAAAACAAAAATGAGCCGTGACATGTGATTTCCAACAATGTTGCATTTTGACAAGTGTAGACTCGCAGGAGCCTGTGCAGCCTCCTGTTAAGCTTAGAAACTCCAAATGATGTTCAGTCAGTAGCTTAACACTCATAGAATACTCATGCGACTTGCAAAGGCTCTGATCAGACTGCAGGTATGCGCAGACTGATCTGAGCCTTTGCTGGTCGCACATACCACATTGTTGGAAATCTCATGCACTGGCTCAAATGGAGAAAAAATCCTAAAGAAATTTCAGAAAAAGATGAAAGTTTCATAAGACTGCTTTAACGTGTTGTTTTTTTACATAAGGCCATGCCAAATAATTTTTTAGATTCACATCCCCACCCAACCATATGAAATATAAGCAAATAAAAAAAATGGGGTGGAAGGTTTTTCAAAAACCTTCCACCCCAATTTTTTTATTTCCTTAAAAAAAAAAGAAAAAAAATGTTTGAAAAAGGCTGACAACTTTTGGTGCAATTTTTCTGGCCTGCATTTTTGAAAAAAAAAAACATAAAAAAAACCTGGTTTTTATTTGGACACTTGATATTTATCATTTATTAATTTTGACAATTTCATGGTATTAAGAGTTTCTTTCAGCACTGTTCTGTTTTATAAGCAGTCTGAAAAAAAGAAAAAGAAAAACACCCACCCCAATTTTTCACAAAATTTGGATGCAAATCTAAAAATATGTTAGTTGTGGCCTAATAACTGCCTAACTCGTTACCTACTAGTGTCATATGCTGATAGCTTTTGTGATGTAAACACAAGGTAAATTCCTGTATTTTAGAGATATTCTAAAAGTTGTAAAAGTATATGTATGTTATGTCTGTTTGAAGTAAAAAAAATATATATATATTGCATGAAAATACATGTGAATGAAAAATTTAAATAAAGCTGTTGACATATGTCCAGTTATCTAACATACAGACGAACAAGCAGTAGTAAAACTATAAAATGCCACCCTCTAATGACCCTGCACATGGATGAAAGTTCAAAATTTCCAAAATCCTGAACTTTTGAAATTCAAATTTTAAAACTTGCAGTATGCCTTCAAAATAATAATATTTCAAGTTTACATGTTTAATTGTCTTTAGATCCACTGTAAATATATCAATAAAGCTATGGAAAGTCAGCCTAAAAATCCTGAATTCAGGAATAATCCTGAAAACTTTCATCCATGCCTGCATTGCTGTCAGTCTTAATTGTAAGGATATTTGGGCCTGTATCCAGCTGTCAGTCTCAATTGTAAGGTTATTTGGGCCGGTATCCAGCTGTCAGTCTCAATTGTAAGGATATTTGGGCTGGTATCCAGCTGTCAGTCTCAATTGTAAGGATATTTGGGCCGGTACCCATCATAAGGTACAAGTTGGCATGAGCATACAGTGAAGATTCAAATCAGTCTGTGCATCTACATAGTCCGATCAGAGCCTTAGTTTTCTGCTTGAAGAAACATTGAATGCATGGCAACCCAAAGAGTGCACATTGAAGATTCTGACCAGACTGTGCAGATGCGAATACTGATCTGAATCTTACATGGGGCACACATGCAAACTTGTACCTTTTGCTGGACAGCTAATTTCAAGCATGACCATGTTATATCCAAATCTGTGTTACAATGAGGTGTGTTCAAACTCATTTCAAGTACTTACATGCAGTTTGAGCTGTTTGCAGTGGTGAGATTAGCCAGAGCTAATGTTGCTGCTTCCTTTACGTTACCATTGTCAGAGCTTATCATTCTTATCAGAGCTGGCATACCCTCTGTGAAAGAGAACAAATATATGAAACATAGATTTCCTTTACGTTACCATTGTCAGAGCTTATCATTCTTATCAGACCTGGCATACCCTCTGTGAGAGGGAACAAATATATGATACATAGATTTCCTTTACGTTACCATTGTCAGAGCTTATCATTCTTTTCAGAACTGGCATACCCTCTGTGAAAGAGAACAAATATATGAAACATAGATTTCCTTTACATTACCATTGTCAGAGCTTATCATTCTAATCAGAGCTGGCATACACTCTGTGAAAGAGAACAATTATATGAAACATACATTTCCTTTATGTTACCATTGTCAGAGTTTATGATTCTTATCAGAGCTGGCATACCCTCTGAGACAGAGAACAAATAATATGAAACATACATTTCCTTTACGTAACCATTGTCAGAGCTTATCATTCTTATCAGAGCTGGCGTACCCTCTGTGAAAGAGAACAAATATATGAAACATACATTTCCTTTACGTTACCATTGTCAGAGCTTATCATTCTTATCAGAGCTGGCATACCCTCTGTGAAAGAGAACAAATATAGGAAACAGATTTCCTTTACGTTACCATTGTCAGAGCTTATCATTCTTATCAGAGCTGGCATACCCTCTGTGAAAGAGAACAAATATAGGAAACATAGATTTCCTTTACGTTACCATTGTCAGAGCTTATCATTCTTATCAGAGCTGGCATACCCTCTGTGAAAGAGAACAAATATATGAAACATAGATTTCCTTTACATTACCATTGTCAGAGCTTATCATTCTTATCAGAGCTGGCATACCCTCTGTGAAAGAGAACAAATATATGAAACATAGATTTCCTTTACGTTACCATTGTCAGAACTTAATAATTCTTATCAGAACTGGCATACCCTCTGTGAAAGAGAACAAATATATGAAACATAGATTTCCTTTACATTACCATTGTCAGAGCTTATCATTCTTATCAGAGCTGGCATACCCTCTGTGAAAGAGAACAAATATAGGAAACATAGATTTCCTTTATGTTACCATTGTCAGAGCTTATCATTCTTATCAGAGCTAGCATACCCTCTGTGAAAGAGAACAAATATATGAAACATAGATCTTTACCTTACCATTGTCAGAGCTTATCATTCTTATCAGAGCTGACATACCCTCTGTGAAAGAGAACAAATATATGAAACATACATTTCCTTTATGTTACCATTGTCAGAGCTTATCATTCTTATCAGAGCTGGCATACCCTCTGTGAAAGAGAACAAATAAAGGAATCATAGATTTCCTTTACATAACCATTGTCAGAGCTTATCATTCTTATCAGAGCTGGCATACCCTCTGTGAAAGAGAACAAATAAAGGAAACATAATTTCCTTTACGTTACCATTGTCAGAACTTATCTTCTTATCAGAGCTGGCATACCCTCTGTGAAAGAGAACAAATATATGAAACATAGATTTAACAAGTACTGGCCCCCATGGTTATAAGACTTTTTTCATGCCTAACTCAGCTGAGCACAAAATTTATCCTGCTCATAAATGTTAAAATGCCATCAATTGTTGGCATTTTAACATTTATTAGCAGGATAAATAGAACATCTGAGAGACTTAAAGCAAGAAACTCCTTCATTTGTTGGTATTTTAGTTTTAATGAACAGTTTAAATTTCGTGCTCAGTTGAGTTGAGCATGAAAAAAGTTTTATAGCCTTGGGCCAGGTGTTGCCCGCATCACATATGTCCCCTACCAGTGCAACATTTTGATTATTTTCATTACCATAGCATCCACAATTTTTATGTGATGCCAAAAAAAAATTATGAGCATAATCAACGCATTGCCACCTGTTCACGTACCAAGTTTCATCAAGCTAGCTAGCTTGACTAGTTATTGAGTTATCTCAAGATTCATATGTTTTGCAACAATTTGACTATTTCCATTACCATAGATACCCGAATTTTCAAATGACAGTCACCTATTTACATACCAAGTTTCATCATGCTAGCTTAAATAGTTTTTGAGTTCTCCCGGGATCCATATATTTTTGCAATAATTTGACTATTTCTGTTACCATAGTAACCCCTATTTTCATGTGACGACAAAAATTAATGACGTGTATAATCAGCACACTGTCACCTGTTCACATACCAAGTTTCATTAAGCTAGCTTAAATAGTTTTTAAGTTAACTCGGGACCCATTGTTTTTACATTATTTTGAATATTTCTGTTATCATAGCAACCACAATTTTTTATGCAACAGCAAAAAAAATATGTGCATAATCAGCACATTGCCGCCTGTTTATATACCAATTTTCATCAAGCTAGCTTGAATAGTATTTTAGATATCTTGGTATCAAGATTTCAGTGGACAGACCGAAGCACAGACGGAGGGCAAACCTCCCCTCCGGTGTAAACACAGGTAGGTGCCTAAAAACAGAAATATGATGCAGTAACGACTTATGGCTAAATATTTTCAATGATGTACATTTCATGTACAGGTATGTCAACATTTGTAAATTCTAACCTGTGGCTCTTTGATATGTCCAATGAACCGCCTAAGTCTATAGTGTCAAACCCAGGGATTTATCCAGGTCACAAAAAAGGCCATCACTCAAAATGATCTTTACATATTCTGTTTTGTTTGTTTTGATGCTTTACATTCTAGTCAACAATTTTTCAGTCAAGAAATGACAATTAATTTCCTGTCTTCCTGGATTAAACCAGTACTAAACAATGGATAAAAAAGGCTGAAATTGGGTGGGGGGATTGGGGTAGGGGGATTTCAACAAAAAATAACAATAAGGAACAAGGTTTTAGGTTGTTACAATCACAAAAACATGGATTTGTAAACAGAGACAACTGGCAGTCTCATTACAAATGGCAATACGAGGGTTAGTCAAAAATAACTGAGCCCTACCTCATAACATTTGAATCAAGTAAAATGGACATATAATTAGATGATATTTCATTGTATTTATATGTCATCTATTTAATCACCTAATTTATTTCTGTTGGTAGGCTTTTTGTAACGGTTGCTAGGCAACAGAATATGACCTGCCAAAGTGGTGCGTTCACGCTGTGATACATCTAATTCTAAGTTGCTTTGGAAACAGTAATGTTAAAGCAAGGCTTTATTCACTGTCGTCTGATATCTTTAACATGTACCTATTCAGTGCCACAAAACAGAAACCAACTGACCCCAAATTATAGATGCTGTGGTAGTTTGATTTCAGAATTTATCAAATTTTAACATGCCTGTCGTCCTATAATTTACCCCACCTACATTCATATTTACACCATTTTAATAGAAATCATAAAATATTAGCCTAATAATGCTTTAACAGTACTGCATACACAAACCAACCAGCAGACATAATAAGTTCCTTGATTTGAATTCACAATTTAGTTTCCATGGCAACACAATTCTCGTGTATTTAAAAAATTCTGGAATTTTGGCGTTTTTTGTTGCTAGGCAACGCATACAATCAATTTTCACATAAACATTAACCAACTAAGTGTAATGAAAAGACAATATGATATATGTTATTCAAATAACTGTCAAATATGTCTTTCACAAAAACTATCAAGCAAGCAAGCTTTTTAAGACATAATGTATATTCCTAGCAGCGCAGATCGTGAACACATCGATCTGACTGATGATCTTCAGTTGCCTAGCAACCATTATAAAAACTTCACTAGGATAATGCCTCAGGGTCAAAACATCGATGACATATGATACTATGAAAATTATCACATTTGTTGTCTACAATACCAAACTAAAATGTTATGAGGTAGGGCTCAGTTAATTTGACTGACCCTCGTATATTAACATCTTCAATAAAATAAAAGTTATATGTGTTTGCGAAACCAAGGCTCTGGTATGTCTGTGCATTTGTGCAGGCCTGCCTGAGGGTTCATTGCTCTAAAAAGTGATAAGTTCCCAAATCTAAATTGCTGGCTCCTATGTATAAACTCCTGTTGTTAACCCATATAAGCTAAATGGACGTACCTACCCCTATCAGTAGGATGAGCCCATTTCCAATTTTAGGCGTGCTGGGTGGTATTTTCCATTTATTTCCAAATTTCAATAGAACATTCTGTAAGCAAACAGTGAAGATCCTGATCAGACACCACATAATGCGTTGTCTGATCTGGGTCGGCACTGTTTGCCTGTTCCACAAAAAGTACACTAGGCTTATATGGGTTAAATATCTAACCAGAGTGAATAAATAAATTTGAATTCAAAACTTTACCCCATTCTCTGATGGAGTCCCGGCTGATGAGATTTTCTGACATGATGGCGAGTCCTTGAGCCGCTGCGGTCTGTACATCTGGAGATTCATGAGATAGAAGGTGGATCAACATCTTCTCTGTTTCTTGCTCATGTAAGATCTTTCTGTTCTCACCTGAAAATAACCAGCACAATAATTAATCCTTCCCATACTCATTCAGGGCTAGATTAACCTACCTTACAAGTGACTCAGGGGGAGCACAGTGGCTCAGTGGTAGAGAGCTTGAGTCAAGACTGAGGGGCTGCAGGTTCGAGCATCACCAGCATCACTGCGTTGTGTCCTTGAGCAAGAACATTAATCCTAGCTTAGTTCTGGTCAACCAAGGAAGACCCGTCCCTTTATAACTGAAAGATTGTTGATGGGACGTAAAGAATCAAATCAAACAAATACACAAAAAAGTGACTCAGGTTGCAAGGCAAGTGGTCCGCTCAAAATTACAAGTGCCTCAGGTTGCAAGGCAAGTTAACATTTTGATGTTTACAGAATGTTAATAAGTATTTTACACAATTGCCAACAATTTTTGTGATGCAGGGCAGGTGTCTATTTCACAATATTTCAAGGTCTGTATAACAGGATTCTCAACTGAAAGGCCATCTGATCAAGATCCAAACTGTTTTCTACTCCGCTTACAAGATATATAGAGGATATTTACTTTTTTTGGGTCAATACAAAATATATTTCATCGAGTGCATTGATTTCACTTCTAAGTATAAATTAATGAGCCAGTGCATGAGATTTCCAACAATGTGATATGTGGGACCAGCAAAGCCTCAGATCAGCCTGCGCATACGCGCCGTCTGATCAGAGCCTTTGCTGGTCGCTTTCGTATTTTATGAGTGTTAAGCCACTGATCGAACATCATCTGGAGTTTCTAAGCTTAAAAAGAGGCTGCACAGTCACGTCTGAGTCTACACTTGTCAAAATGCCACATTGTTGAAAGTCACATGTAGCTACTCATTTCATCGAGTGCATTGATTTCACTGCTAAGTATGAAATAAATGCAAGTAACTAGAATCCTGCAAGGCAAATGGATAAAAATTAGGGAGGAGTGTAGTACTTAAAAATATCCATCATAATGGTCAGGTCAGGTCCAGATTAGTCTTGCAGCCAGGACCAGATTGGTTTTTTTCAGAAGACTGATCTTGCTACTGGTAACCATGTTAGCCAGTACCACCTGTAACATGTGGGTAGATGGGGCTCATTAACCCGGGATGGTCACCCATCTAGGAGTTTTCTCTAGGCCTCTACACAAAACTAGAAAGTGGCAGCTATGCCAGAAACTAGCCTGTCACTACCTAAGTGACAGTAGCTTCACAGCGCGAATCAACAGGCCGACTTCCTGGTGCTGTAGCAGTGGTCCAACGGTAGAGCACTACTAATTCATGGTGCCAACGGTGGAGCACACAGCCCAAATCAGCAGGGTACAGGCGGAGGTCTTGGACTGCCAAAGTGTCTGAGTTGGTGAAAGGAAGGGCAACCTGCAATAAAACTTTGCTACAAATATACAAATGGCAGTCTTACCTAAAGTAAGATCTGCTCTGTGTGCAGCTAGCGGTTTTTCATTCCTATTGGGATGAAACTATCAAATTTAACATTCCATTCTCATAACTATTTTTTTATATTCTATAACTGTTATAAGATTTTATTTTATATTAAGTTTTTCAACCTTTGCTCCTAATTTGATATGTAAAAATTCAAAGCAATTTCAAACCAGAAAATGGCTCTGACAGGTGAGCTATAAAGGAACATTTTGTATTAAGGTACCAGGCCTATAGTTATGAGTGCTAAACAGAAGATAGTTTTCTTATTTCTCAACCAAAACAGATGTTGTGGGTACTCAAAAGAACCGCCTCAATGAGACGGTTCTTTTGAGCACCCAAAACATATGCTAAAATTAAGGGTAAGAAAATATTTACAATTTTACTCTGAAAAACTTTGTTTATCTAAACCTATGGATACATACTACTTCTTGCTGATCGAGCTATGGCCTTGGCTGCACACATCTTGACATCAGGGAGTGTGGGGATGATAGCTTCACTCATGGGTGGCTCGCTGCTTTCTGCTGAGTCCTGTTTACCTTTTGCTGAAATTAAAAATGAAATGTTTCATAAATACCTCTATCCCTCTAGTGACAACAAAAGTTGTCTGCTGATAGTGATAGCCTTTGCAATCAGTTTGGATCCAGATCAGTGTCGACATTATGTCGAGCCTGATCTGGCTCGACATAATGTCGACACTGATCTGGATCCAAACTGTTTGACACTCTGGTGGTATTTTTGATAATTCCTAAAAAAAATTCAGAAAAGTCAATTTAAAGAAAATCAGTAGATGACAAAATTTTCTAGCATGCAAAAAGTTAGATAGATATGGGCTGCGTTGCGAGAAAACCTGTCTTCGGGGTTTCCGACAAAGTGAGATTCAAACCAGCCTGCTCAGCTGCAGTGACAAGCTAAATAATTGAAATTTTGCCTATAGCAAGTCTAGATATTATACTTCCCAATTAGAGAATAACAAAGGCACTGATCAGACTGCACCTTTGTTGTTCGCAAACCCCGGAAGACAAGTTTTCTCGCGTCACGGCCCATATAGCATAAATACATATCTCCATGTAAATGTAGTCAACAGATATTTGTTCATATACATTAATCCACAATCTAATGCACTTGCTTTTGTAACGTGACATCTGATTGGATAACATCAACAATTTGCGACAGTATATCCTGCAATATACTGTCGGAAATAGTGACGTCATTAATTACGTCGCATTTCGTTGGATGACATGCAGCTTTATACGGCTTGAAGCACTTCAATTTGAGACAAAACTGCAGAAGTGCATTAGAATGGGGATAACTATATTCAAAATTTTCATTTGGGGAGGTATATCGCCAGATATTCAGTCGTAAACTAGGTCGTAAATCACAGTATACAGCTCCGCTTGTGCGTCACCGTAAAACTAAATTTCCAACCATATATCCGACAATATACCTCCCCTAATGAAAATTTGAATACATTACCCCCTAAGTGTTTTAATGGCCCCCTGTTTACATAGTAAATGAACCATAATTTTTCCAAATGACCATTTAAATGATTTTTTTTTATATTTCTTGATTTTATAAGGTGGGGGCATAATGACCCCAATTTTTAAGGATAAAAGGGAAAACACTGCTTAACCCTTCAAAAAAAACCTCCTACAATCTACAACAGATGACATTTTCAAATTATTTTACTGCCCCTATAACTTAAAAAAATTAAATAGGCTGTGACCCTAGAAAACCTGAATTTTTTAACACCAAAGGCTCAGACAAAATATCATGAGTGCTCAAGATCCATAAATGCACAAAATTAAAAACATGAGTCCTAAACATACCACTGTTTGAATTAAACGAGACATGCAGCTCACTGAATGAAAATCTCTGTTAAAAAAATGTAAATAGTTCTGCAACAAATTAAAAAACAATATTATAAAACAAATTCTTCAACAACAAAATAAACAAACAAAAACCCAACACCAGGCTTATCGATAAGAGTGTGCATTTGATAATCATTTTTCTTATTTCTCAACTAAAACATATGTTCTAGGTTCTCAAAATTTTTTTTTCAATGAAACGGTTCTTTTGAGGACCCAAAACATATGCTTAAATTGATTATAATAAAACATGGTAAATGTTCTAAAACTGAACTCTATTCTCGTTTCTCAAATAAAATGTTAGTTATCAAGGATGGAATTCACAAAATGCTGGTTTGAATTGCTAACAGGGAAGACCCTGATCAGACTACTTCTTCAGAAGCAGTCTTATATGGGTCTGGGCTGTTTGTCTAGGAGTTTATTGGCAGGCAACTAGAGTTCAAAATTTTGGAACATTTACCGTAATCACAATTTTACCCACAAAAATTTGCACATCTGGAACATACCATATAAAGCAAGTCAAGCCTTATCCTGAAAGAGAAAAGGGGCCATGCCATACAGAAATGGTCCTTTAATACCATATTCAACCTAACAGGTGCACATGTTGCCCCTCACTTCAATACACCAGACATATGGGCCAGCAAAAAAAGATTTTGGTATTAATGGACTTTTTGCTTACTGTAAAGGCAGCAACTTTAATATTCATGTCTGAGCGTGGCTCGGCTATTTCATCTGCTAAACAAGGGAAATCAGGTTCTATTTATAATTTGGTGAAGAATTAATAAGTTGTTTGGGCAGTGCAAACGTGCATGCATTTCATGAAAATCCTAACTGTATACACACTGAAATCACATGTTTTAACCCATAAAGTGCATAATCACAATTTTTTTTGTCCTCCGCTAAAATTTTTGAAACCTCATAGACAAACAGTAGGAGCAGTCTGATCTGGGTCCATAATGTTTGCCTCTTTGCTTATGTTAAATAGACATTTTCAGATGCAGTTATTTTGCTGGCGTTTTAAGGACTAAATAATGTGTTTTGCGTCTATACTGAGGTAATGGCGCAAGATGATAAGTCACTTTTGAATAAAGCCACGCCTCATTTTCAGCTTAAACTATGTCTAAGGTAGACCAGACGTAATTACGCATTCATGAGGTGCCGCCTTTACAGTAACCAAAAAGTCAAGTAATACTTATAGTAAATATGTAGTCAATGCACAGCTTTCTAGTGGTGATAGAGACCTAATCTTCTTTTGGAGACTTCATCTACTTTACTTATTTGTTTATATGAGCAGCGAAGGCTCATTCCAGACTGCAAGGATGATAATATTACTATATGGCAAACAGAAAGGGTCATTATAGTACTGTTGTGACATCTAGGTATTGACCTGTATACAAATCTTCACAATTTCAATAGCAGTCATGCCCCAAACCTTTTAATACAGGTCAGGCATTCCTGAAAATTTTGCTCAATTAAATCAACAGAAAATCTGGGCTTTTGCCATCTGATCCTCCGCCCTTTTGTAAAAAAATCTGCATATTGGTTTTATAGATCCGCTCAAATGTAAATCACCACTGCGCTGTTCATTGATGCAATTAGTACCAAATCTCATGTGTTAACTCATATATTACTAACATAAGTCATATGAAAAATAAAAATCATTTTGCATGCTAAAACAATGCACAGATCAGTTTGTCTTCACTTGCAGTAGCTTAAGTAAAGAGTTTATGCTAAAAATATCCAAATTTTTCAGTCTGTGTAGCTGAGCATGCTGTTTTTGAACCCCACCTGTAAGCAAACCTCAAAGACAGGGGTTTCCTAGCAACCTGCAAGGAATTTATCAAAGTGACACCGATACAAGCAGCTCAAACAGACAGAAGACCAAACCATACAATGCAATAAATTCAGACATTTTTCTCCTGAAATTTAACCCATTACCTGCCAGTTTCACTTGCTTATAAATAACTTTTGCAAACAGTTTGGACTCAGATCAGGCCCAACAAAAATTTGGACCTGATCTGGTTTCAAATTGTTTGACACTCTGATGGCATTCCTGAAAAGATGTTTTGAAAAGGTTGATTTTAAAAGAACTCAGCAGGCAAGAAAAAAGCATGTAAAATTTCCCAGCATACAAAGAGTGAATTGGCCAGTCTTTTAGTGCAGCCTTCTCAAATGCAAGTGCATCATAAAGACTTAGAAGTTGTGTGTCCAATCCAGATCTTACCAGGGAGAGTTGGAAGAATTGTCACATTTGCCATCACTTGGAACATAAAGTACGGTAAAATTAATTACACAAAATATACAATTGTTGTCTGCGTATTACCTCTGCTGCATAAAATTATACTCAAATGCACTTCAGACTATTTTTACCATGGAAACTAATACTATGAACCCTGATCAGACTGCTCCTTAAGCAGTCTGATCTGTGTCCATATTGTTACATTTGCCATCACTTCGAACATAAAGTAAATTAATACACAAAATATATAATTGTTGTCTGCTTATTACCTCTGCTGCATAAAATTATATTCAAATGCACTTCAGACTATTTTTACCATGGAAGCTAACACCAAGGCCTACAGATAAATGTGTGTAACTGAAAACTATTTTTCTAAACCAAAACAATGCTGTGGGTACTCAAAAGAACCGTCTCATTGAGACGGTTCTTTTGAGTACCCAAACATATGATTAGAACGGTGGGTAAGAAAATAATTGCATTTTTACACTCAAAAATTTTGCTTAACTGGACCTATGTAATACTTTGGACCCTGATCAGACTGCTCCTTACGACTGCTCCTAAGGAGCAGTCTGATCTGGGTCCATATTGTTAGCAACAGAGAGAGAGAAAATCAAATAAAAAAATTTCCGCTTGTCCTACATGCCCATATGATATGTGTTTGTAAATTCAAAAATTTGCATTGGTAACAGTCAAAATTTCTACTCGTCATGAGGTACTTGCTATGGTAAGCGGTCCAGTGAATTTTTCCAGCCCTGATAGGCTAACAAAGTACATCAACAGCTGAGCATCCAGACAACAATTGTAAAAGGTTTACAATTCAATCGGTGAGTTAATCTCTGTGAAAAACATAACACTTTATCACTGTGAGAATCATAACACACAATGAAAACACAAGTTAGCAGTTTACTACAAAAGCACAGTCAAATCGATCATTAGGGAAAAACTGAATTATACAATGAAAAGATAGAAGACTCAAAGAGACTCCTATATTTTGGATGGCTCTACCTTATTATAAAAACCATATGTGCAATAGTAGGTACATGTATATGAGCAACACCCCCATCCCCCTGGACGGAATCCTCCTGCACATTTTTATCTGGATTTTGTACTACATTCACAGTCACTATATACAGCATGCGTGGATCCAGAAAGTTTTAGAGGGTGTCCAACTTTGACTACATTTCTTTTTCTTTAGTTGAGGAGGGAGGAGAGAATACAAATACCACTATACATGGGCCATCATCAGCCTGCCAGCAAAACGCCATTTAAATGGCATTTTGCTGGCAGGCCGATGGTGGTCTAACATTGAATGCTGGCTTGGTAGCTTTGTGGTTTTACAGGGGATCCGGACCAATATTGCTAAGAAACCCTATATTTTTGTGATTTTTCAGGGGGGTTCCGGACCCTCTGTCACCCCCACCCGGCCTCTGGATCTTCCCATGTACAGCCCTCCGCAATTGCCACCTACTCAGCATGTCACTTAGATCCCAAAATTTAAATTTTTGGTCCACTTAACTCTTTCCTTGCTAGCAGTGTCTTTTTATCATCTGCTGAAAACCTTCCCAAATAGAATGTGGGTCTTGATCTGGATCCAAGCTGTTTGGCACCCTGGTGATATTTGTGAAAGAGTTTTTCGAAAAAGTTAATTTTGAAAAAAATCAGCAGACTACAAAAAAAGCATGAAAAATTACCCAGCATGGAAAGAGTTAGATAAGGAGACATCCTGCTACCAAGCTAATCTTGTCGAACAGATGTTTGCAAGGACAGATGAGCGAACAGACAAGCAACTTGCCCCTAACTTTTTTTTTTTTAAAAAATGGGGCACAAAACGACCTCTTTATTTTTTTAACAGTAAACAATATATATATAAGAGTTAGGGTTAATGTTAAAGACACAAATATTACCTATATGCTAGACTTGGTGTAAATTCTTGGATAACAGCTCTACTAACCTGCTGCTCAGAGAAAGGAGAAGAAAGAAGGAAATATAAATGAAAGAAAGACGAAAATGGAAGAGAGAATAAAGCAGAATTATAAATACCATAATTCACATAATAAACACACTGTGCCAGATTTCTTTTTTTCCTTTTTTTTTCAAAATTCTATACCCCTTTTGAAAACAGTGTTGATCCAGATCAGCTGGTTTCATGATGAAGCCAGCTGATCTGGATCTACACTTTCTTTTATCCACACAATGGTTTGTTTGTGTTGGTGCATTATATTCCCGTCAACATTTTTTCAGCCATGTCGGGACATTGATAACCAGTTTTAAGTGGAGGATAATAAGTCTTGCTCAAGGACACACCGCACGGACAAAGAAAATTAGAAATTCATATAGTTAATTATATTAAAGAACCATAAAGTAAGTGAGCACTTATAGGGACATGTGTGTTTATTAGGTCAAATATGGTACATACAGTAAAAAAAAAAACATAAAGGCACTATAATCTGTTAGAATGAGCATTTTTAGTACGACTCAAATAATCAAGTAAACATTCTAATGCACTTTCCATTGTATGGTACGTCTGATTGGATAACATAAGAAATTTCCGACAAAATATAGTTTGAGGTCATTAATTATTTGAGGTCATTAATTATGACACATTTTGTTGGATGAAATGCCACTTTAAGTGGCTTTCAATGCTCCAATTTGAGACGAAACAAAGATTTTAAAAGTAAACAAGCAAAGAAGTGCATTAGAATGGGGATAAACATATTCAAAATTTTCATTTGGGGTGGTATATCATCGGATATACGGTCAAAAATCATGTTTTACAGCTCCGCTCAGTGTTGCTGTAAAACTAAAATTAAATTCTGACCATATATCAGACAATATACCCACCCAAATGAAAATTTTGAATACAGTTATCCCCTAATTTGATTATCATTACTATGATCATTAATTTCAGTGTTGAGAGATCTAGCATAAAAATTAAATTTATTGTGTGTTTTTTTTTTGGGGGGGGGGGGGGGGGGGGTTAACAAAAAGAAAAAAAACATTTAGTAATATTTTGTTATAACTCTGGCAGATTTTCACAAAATATGGCAAAATGTTTATTCATTTTTTTGTGCTAAGCATATTTATATTCTATTTCTTTATCAGATATAGTCCAATTTTGTGATGACCCAAAAAAATATCCACAAAATCTTCATACCCAAAAAAATATTTATTATTCTGAAAACCCCCAAAAATATTGAAATTCAAAATTTTGAACCCCAAAAAATGACCCGAGCCTGCGTATATATGAATTTTTTCACAGAGTACCCCCCTGGGAGTTCCCACAACAAATGCTTAGACTGCTCGTGGGGACTTTTTTCATCTGTTGATAACCTCTGCAAACAGTTTGGACCCAGATCAGGCCCGACAAAATGTCAGCCCTGATCTAGATCCAAACTGATTGACATCCTAATGGTATTCCTGAAAGTAATTTTTTTTTAATTTGATTTGAAAAATAATCAGCATACCACAAAAAATCATGAAAAATTACCCAGCATGTAGAGTTAAAGAATTCCAGCAGAGGAGAGATTGAAAAAAAAAAATATAAAGCTGAAGTAACATCTAATATATTCTAAAATGCTAACATCTATTTTTAAATACAGTAACATACTAAATGATTAAAAGTGTAGATCACAATCGGCTAGCTTTCTCTGCAGGACAGATGGATAAATATTGGTGAACACAATTTTAATGTTTTTAGGTGAGAAAAATATTCATTTTTGACAAACCCAGCCAATTTTTTTATAGTTTTAGATATAGTTTCTAAAAGCTAAATATCATACTAACATGCATAATACTAATTCTTTATTATCCCTTTTTAGACTCTTTGAAGACCTAGATGAAATGCCGCATCATGCAGCATTTCATCAGGGTCTACATTGTTTGCTAAAACAAAATCAAGAAAAAATATAATATTTTTTGGAAACTATAACCTGTGGACCCTCAATATATACAATGGACCATCCTGACTTTATTGTATGTAGTTGTATGGAAAATTCCATTGGTCTGAAAAGGGTTATACAGGTACTACATTTAATGTAAAATAAACTGTGCAACTTACAATCTCCTTTTGCGCTTTTCTTAGCTGCCCGAGATCCGCCTTTTTTCTCGCCACCTTTTGCTCCCTTTGGTTCATCTTCCGGTGGTGGCTGGTCTGTAATCAGAGCTACCAGTTTCTTCAAGCCACCGGTCTCCTTAATTATCTAAAATCAAACATTTTGAGGAGTTGTAAAGTGAATACTGAAAAACCTGTCTAAAACGGCCACTCAAAATAGACAAAACAAATGGTCTTAATGTCAAATGGTAGCTTAGTGCAGGTCGAAATTATTGCAGAATGCTCTCTTGGAGCATTCTGCAATATTTTTGACCTGCATTAAGCGATAATCGGTCTTGAAAAACATTTTTGGTCTTTTTGAGAGTGACTGTTTTACAAAGGTTTTACTGTAGCGGAGTTGTACAGTGAACACCTCCCAATTGACAAATTGGTAGTCTAGAGTGCAGTCCCTTTATTACACCCCTCATTAAACATGGATTTGGATAAAACCTGGTCATGTTGTAGCTCCCAAACTTTTTTACCATGGAATTTTACAAATTTGTTTTGTAAAATTGTCCCTTCATAACATGGTTCACTTATAACATAGTCCATTCCTATGGACTAAAAAACATAGCGTTATAAAGGGACTGCACTGTACATAGCAAACATATACTTACACCAAACATATTTTTTTAGAGAAATTAAGAACTACCCTACTTTAATCCAGTAGTTTGCCTATGTCAGAATTTCTAGGGGACACAGGTGTCCCCCTACCTAAATTTCAAGAAGATATTTGTAAATTCTGGGGGCACACTAAAACTATGTTAATTGGAGTAGTTTCCAGTCATTCTTATATCTGCTCTTATTTTTACTTGATCTGGGCTCGATGTTGATGGTTCAGGCTTGAGAAGGGGTGTACATGACAGTGCCGTTAATTCTCCCATTGCCATGAACTTTGTTTGGTCTTTCCATTTTATTTCTAGGTTTCTATTTTTATACTTTTTTTTATAATTTTCTTACTTTTCTGCATAGAGTCTGTTGTCAGCTTTTGTGTTGCCATTTTTAAAGTGTGGAACTGGCTACAATATAAATATGCGATGCAATTTTATTATAAGTAAATAATACGATCACAGTTTTTATTGCGCTGGTTACTTCCCTTTGTTGAACTCACTAAATACCTAATTACCCATTACCAGCAATAATCCGTAGATTTTCGACGGGGTGCCCAAAGGCTTGCGCTCTTTGTGTTTTTAAGGAACACCAATTGTTGAATCACAAGAACGAGGCAATCTCGCACTCTAGGCATAACACTGTTAATCCCTACCAACAAGAGCACAGGTAATTCTTGAGGACTCCCAGCCTAGCGTAACAATGGGAATAGACTATATTTACCTCAAGACTTTCTAGGTCTTCGAGAAGGTTAGCCAGTACCATGACAGCCATCACATGAAGGTCATTACACTCGGGGTGAGCCACAAAATCAATCAGCTTTGTCATGGCTTCTAGCTCTCTCAGAGCAGCTCTGTTTTCACCTGAAACAATGAATGTAAGGCCAAATGAAAAAATATGTGTGTTTCAGGTTACATGAAATTTTAAAATAGGGACGGTAGGTAGGAAAATCTTTTTATTTTGTTAAAAGTTTTACATGGGGAAGATGGGGAAACAAGATGGCCGACTTGGAAAATCCCTTAGAAATCCCCTTAATATGATTAAAAACTTGAGGGTCGGGGGCAAAAAATTTGGCATGGTCGGGTAACCTGAAACACATTATTTTTTATTTTAGGCCTAATGATTTTTGTTGCTCAACAGAACTGACTGTCTCCTTGAGATGGTTTTTCTGAGAAATAAATTTATGATACCCTCTCCAACTCCCCACTACTCCCCCACACACAAACACAAATCTAAAAAAGGCTGGCTAGTTTATTTTATAAATTATATATAATTAATATTTTATCTTACCATCTTGAGATGCTCTGTCCAGGGCCAGTAATGCAAGCTTCTGTATGACAGCATATTCTGACTTGAGTAGTTCCAATATCGGGTTCAAGCCTTCTACATCTCTGATAACAGCTCTCGTCTGGTAATCCTAGAACAGAAAATAATACATACTTTACTCCAAAGGCTATTTTTAGATCATGACGTCATTTTCTATTTTTAGACAACATTGAAAACAATTCAAGTTTTGAATACTTTTGAAAATATTATGGAAAATGGAGCATTTGCTCCAATGGAGTAAATGCTCTGTTTTCAATGATATTTTTAAATACAAAGTATTTCAAAGGCATCAAAAGGCGTTACCATGGAGTTAAGGGATAAACTCTCTTTCCCCCATTTATGACAGTGTGATACATACTCTTAGAGCATGAATTACTCATCAACTTTGCCTACTGGGTAATTTTGCATGCTTTTTCTGTCGTCTGCTGATTTTTTCAAAATTAACTTTTTGGAAAAGTTCTTTCAAGATTAGCATAAGAATGTCAAACAGTTTGGATCCAAATTGGCAAAGAGTTAATTCAGATTTCCATTATCAGTAAACAATTCATCACATTGTAAAATAAAACATTCCATAAAATTATAATAGTCAACTTTTGTTGTCTGTGGAAAATGTTTGCAAACAATTTATATCTAGGTTCAAAAGCCTTACAAAACATCAGGCCTGATCTGGATCCAGAATGTTTGACACTCTGATGGTATTCCTGAAAAAAATTTCTAAAAAGTTGATTTTGAAAAAAATTCAGCAGACAACAAAAATGAATGAAAATGAAAATTATCCAGCATGCAAAGGGCTACAGGGATTTTTTTTTTCGCAATTTGGGGAATTTCAGGGCCTTTCAGATTGGGAAAAGTAGCGCAGTAAACCCTAAATTAGAAAATTTGTTATAGTGCACAACCATTTCATTCTTGGTCAATAAAAAGCCATATTAGCTATTACACACACTATTGCCATTAAAATGAAGGAGATTGTCACTATGTAGCTTGTGTTTGTGTTGACTGAATGAAAATCCCAATCTTCGAAAAAAAAAAAAATTTTTGAAGATTGGGATTGTTTTTTCAAAATTGGAAAAAAGTCACATAAATTTCATTGGAAATGGGACTGAAGTTTGACCCCTGAAAACACAAAAAATCCATGGGTTAAAATCTGAAATTGGGCAATCCAAGAGTCATGTGGGATAAAGGGTTATTTTCTACAGGGTTCCCACATTTTTTTCAATTTCAAATTCAAGGACTTTTCCAGGACTTTTCCAGGTTAAACAGGTGATTTTCAAGGTCTCATCAATGCAAAATTCCAGGACTTTTCCAGGTTAAACTGATGTTTTTTGTGGCACGAAAGCCTAAACTTATCAGGATAATGCATCTACATATAGCTACAACATGTAAATTGCTTTGAAGTGCTCTTTACATTTCCGCATGTTTTTTCCTATTTTTAAATCCTCTTCAGTCTTCACCCATGTCTGGAACTATGGACGTAAACATGTACCAGCGTAGTCTGCTCTTCAAACAGTTTGGACCCAGATCAGGCAGGATAAAATGTTGGGCCTCATCTGGATCCAAATTGTTTGACACTGGTTGCACATGTCATAAAAATGTGAGGCATATAATCATACTTTAATCTCCTTCTTCTCTCCAAAGCCCTTGCTAGCCAACCTACTCGTCCTGGCACCCCTTTGCACCTTTTCCACAAAGAGGAGTAATAGAATGTTTTCAAGTGGGGACAGGTTTTTATTATGTCCAACACATGCAGGGCTTATTTTCACCATTTCGGGACGGTGACCCATACCCCTGGGCATTTTTAGTCAATTGTGGTCTTAACTTTATTGACAAATCATGAAATACATCAATATATTTATCTGTACATGCATTTAGCTGTACTTTTACCTTACAATCACCACTGGGCATGATGTATTATATGAGACTGTACAATGTTGAATATTCCCAAGGTTCCAACTCATATTATTTGAGGGTGTACACATTTTTAGAGGGTACATGGAGCCACTAAAAATCCTACAGCTACACATTTTGGAAGTGCAGAGTAGGCCTAGATTTCAAACTGCTAAAAATAACTATGCAAACCCACCCTAAAAAGATTTGAGTAACACTACTCTTTAACAGAATTCGCTTGAAAATGACTAGCTTGAAAATGACTAAGTTAACACACTGAAAAAAAAAATTGGGCAGGGGTTCCCCTACACAAAATGATTTTTCGTTCACCCCCAGCCCTTTCCCCGGCCAACATAAAGTGGGGATAAGATAGAAAAAATGAAGGAGTGGGGTGGGGTACTTGGGACTACAGAAACTTACACCAAAGTACCAACTCCTTCAGGTCTGATAGAAGAGAGACAGTTAAGATAGTCAAAATAATATCTTACCTCTCTAATTTTCCATCTCATTTGAGTCCAATTCTTACACACAGATGCAGCTTTTTTATCAACAGATCCTTCCACAGATGCAAACTTTGAATGCTGACTTGTTGTTCAGCAAAAATGGGTATTTTGAAGCTGTCAACATTCAGATCATGCACTCTGTAAGTCGCTCAGGTAGTTTAGAGCAGACGACGAAATCATAAGATTTTGACAAAGCCTCGATCTTTCATTCTTTTTATCAATTTGTTACAGGAAGAATTGGGATTAAATATATATTATTCGGTGAGAACGTTGAAATTTCATGATATGTAATATACAAACCTTCAATGTGGACAAAATAATCTAAAACATGTGGGAAGAAATGCTCAAGAGAACGGTAAAGTTTTGTTTTGATGTGTAGTCTATTCCACTTAGAGTTACTTCCCTTGTCTATCGTATGATATTGGCCGGTACCAGTAAATACTCCCCAGTACTTATCCTGTCGTTCATTTGCCTTATCACAAATGCCGTAGTTGAGCTACAATTGAGCCGTTTTCTCGCGAAAAAAAGTTGGTAGACTAAGTTCAACATCCAAGCATAGCTATGGCGTTGTGGATGGGCGAGACTGCAAATTTTCCCGGACAATTCACGGCTCAAATCCCCAAATGTACTAATTCCCGGACTTTTCATGGCCGTGAACGACCAGTATCTAATTCCTGGACTTTTCCCGTTTTCCCGGTTGTGTGGGAACCCTGTTTCTAGCGGGGATAGAGAACTCACTGTCAGTCTCTAAGCCTTCCTCTGCTTCCTAATTGTGTTTGCATTGCAGTGAAGGTTATTGTGCTTAGGCTGGTGTAATGCTTCACTCGTTAACCCTTTGTATTCATGAAACCCCTAAACGAGTACTTTTGCAAACAGTGAAGACCCAGATGAAATGCAGCATAATGCTGCATTTCATCAGGGTCTACACTGTTTGTAAAGGTAAAAAAGATCTTCAGGCAAAAGAATACACTATTTTTTAAAATTATAACCTGACACCCCTCGATATGTACAATGGGCTATCCCAAGTTTATTGTATCAAACCAGAAGGAAGAATCCATTAGTATCAGGCCTCATACTAGAGCAATAATCAAAAGCCTGAAAATTATTTAAGCAGCAGGGGGTGTGGGGCCCCAGCCCTAGTAGGGGAGCTTTCCCCTGGCCAAAAATGATTTTAGCAAATTATTTAAGCAGCCGGGGGTGAGGGGGCCTGCAGCCCTTGTAGGTAGGTCAGGGGTGCTTTCCTCCCAACCAAAAATGATATTAGCTCTTTCTTAAGATCCCAAATTCACTCTCCTGGCATGAATTTTGTTTTTGAAAATGGCATGAGAAAGCATGAAATTAAGTCAAGTTAAAAGAACATACTATCAATTTGAAATTGTATTGTGTTAGCTACATGTACTATATATATAGGGAAGCATGACAAATTAGTTGATTTTAGTTGCTGACCAAGTTTTTCATGCCAAAGCAAGAACAAAGTGAAACATTTCATATGTGTCAACATCCAAAAATAAGCATGAAAACATGTAAAATTCAAGATGCGAAAGCCTGAAATCCTGCAGAAGCCTGAAAAGTATGAGGCCTGATTAGTATACAAAGGGTTGAAAACTATTTGAGTTATGAGATGATATTCATCTGATCTTACCATTAAAAGAAGTGCTAGTGCCTCAATAGCATTCTTCTGAACATCTGGATCATTTGATGATAGGCAACGAACGAGTGGCTCAATCCCCTGGTGCTCAAATATGGAGGCCTTACTGCTAAATTCGGTAGCCATGTTAGATAGAGCAAGTGCTGAAAACTCGTGGCACACAGAATCCTCTGAAACAAAAATATCACAAATATTTCAGGGACTCAGATAACCCTATATAGGCCAATGAACTTTCCCATAATGTTTGATACAATAACGTCTGGATGGTCCATTGTATATTTGAGCAGTCACAATTAATCATTTCAAAAATATTATATTTATAATTGCCGTTGTTTTCCCTTAGATGAACTTTTATCATGTAACTGTCTTCATTTACTAATGAAGAGATTTGCAACTGTCTTCAATTGCCAATGAAAAGATTTGCCTATGTGAAATATAAAGTGACTTTGTAAATTAAAGTAAAGTAATTCTTTCTCTGAGAAAACAATGCAGACCACAATGAATTGCTTTGTTCTGCAGCATTTTAATATTTAATGCGGGTCTTCATTGTTTGCAAAAGTACCCATTTATGGGCCCCAGGGGATTTTCTGCCTTTTCTAGGGGCCGAATTTCGGCCCCATTCCCAATTGAAAATAGCCACCTTTGCTCCAATTCCATGTCTGTTTTTCCCAATAAAGAAAAGTAAAAAAAATTATTTTACTTTATTTTTTTAGAGATCACTACTACAGGTCCACCAATCCAGCTCCTTCATCATAAAAAGCAATTATAATAATTCATGAGAGGGACTTCCTACTATGCAGAAGCTGGACTCGATTTGTGTAAGTAACAGTGTGTTCTCTTGTTTTGTTATCAATTACATACATTTTAAGAAAAAGAGGGAGGGAGGGAGGGAGGGAGGGAGGGAGGGAGGGAGGGAGGGAGGGAGGGAGGGAGTTAATCAAAGCTTTAATCATACCTTCTGGTGCCAAAAGCTGAACAACAGCTGGAAATGTTTCTTCCTTCTTACGTAGGAACTTTCTCACCTCGGCTGTAAACAAACAAATAACACTTCACTCCTAATTCAAACCTCCCCTAATATGAGGCTCACCATAAAAATATCAGATACATGTAATTTGCATCATATCTATAATACAATAACCAAACCAACTACTTCTGTTTAATTGTCTTAACCAAATTAATAATTACTTATTGGCTGATCCACAAGACTTGGGGAACAACACATATACAGTAAAACCTGTTTAAGTGGCCACTCAAAAATAGACATTTACGGTAACAAAGATCTAAATGACAAATGGTAGCTTAATGAAGGTCAAAAGTATTGCAGAATGCTCCCCTTGGAGCATTCTGCAATACTTTTGACCTGCATTAAGGGATAATCAGTCTTGAAAACAAAGTTTGGTTTTCTTTATGAGAGTGGCTGCTTAAGACATGTTTTACTGTATATATGGGCCAACTCATAAGATATTCTTTCAATGTGCAGCTATCTAGTGGGGCTATAGGCCTATATTTTGGCCTGAGCCTTTATCTATGTCCACACTTTGTGCATGCAAGAAGCAAAGGCTCTGGCAAGACCACATGGATGGGCATGCTCAGGTCAAATAAAAAAAAAAACTGTGTTTAGGGTAACCCGGCCCTACCTAAATTTACTGGTGAAACCTAGATTTTTTTTCAGGTTTTCTGGGAAAAAATATAAGTTTATGCATTTTGAAAGGCGAAAATGCCTTTCAAAATGCATAAAATGATATTTTTTCAGGATTTTTTTTTTAAATATGTGTGCCTACCCTACCTAAAATTTTCATACCTGTTACCCGAAACAAACTAATTTTTTAATTTGGTCTCATCTTAAGTCTTGCTCATAGATGAGAAAACTCAAAAGTACTGAAATTTTGTGCTGGCTCAAACATACCACCAAGCAGGATTGCCAAAATACAGGCAATTGAATTATAAACAGTAAATACTGTGTAAAACTGCCACTCAAAAATAGAGAAGATAAAGATCTTTATGACAAATGGTAGCTTAATGAAGGTCGAAAGTATTGCAGAATGCTCCCCTTGGAGCATTCTGCAATACTTTTGACCTGCATTAAGCAATAATTGGTCTTGAAAACCAATTTTCAGTCTTTTTGAGAGTGGCCCTTTTACACAGGTTTTACTGTTGAAACATCTTTTGACATGTTATATGCATTTCAAATGTTAAAATAGAACAATAATTATTGTCACCTGCCGTTTTCAACTTAAAATTTGGTTGTCAGGTCAACCAATCACAAAATACTTTCAACTTGTCAGAATAGCAAATAGTATTAGACTGCTCCTTCAGGATCTATCTGAATCAGTTAATTTAGAATTTACAATAAAGTGACTGTACATACTGCATTAAGTTTAACCAGGGTTCATACAGGCAAGTATGAGTAAAATTCAAGGACTTTTCAAGGACTTCTAAAGACTATCCTACAGTTTTTAAGGACAAAAGTTCATGAAAAATCCTGATTTAAGTGTTAAAATTCTACTTCAGAAATGCTAGACTGTATAATAGGAGACATTAGTACTGGAAAATAGTATAAAATTGTTGTGCCTATATTTGGTGCAGCATATGCTGCACCAAATAAAGGCACAACAATTTTATGCTGATTAGGTCTCTATCAACAGTGTTAAGTCCCATAGAAAATAGTAGAATTCAAGGACTTTGCAAAAGTTTTAGAGTGGTTTTCCAGTACTTTTCAAGGCAGATCAATTTTCAATGACTTTTCAAGAAAACCCTCTATATTCAAGTACTTTTCAAGCCTGTACAAACCCTGTTAACCCTATTACTCACTTTGAAAGGCCTTAAATGGTGTACTTCAGGATACCCAAAGTGCTTAAATTTGCCCCCCACCCAACCCTAAAACTTAAAAGCATATTTAAAGGGTTTCCCTGATCCTCCATAATGTTTCCCTATCATCCCCATGCAAAAAGCTTTTTTATCTAAGCACTTTGTCAAATATTTTTTGACCTACCATCCCTATTTTAAAATCACATGTCACCTGAAACACACATTTTTTTTGCCTTAAGACCCCCCAGCATGAGCAGTTACTTTCTGCCTTCCATTTTTCACTCTTTAAACATTGACAACATGCCTTCAGATTAATGGTTGGCCCGGGTCATTGTCCCATGATTTCAAAATATGGCTCATCACTTTCCAAGGCAGTGGGCCCAGTGACCCATCCTTTTTAGTTGTGAAAAGTCTCACTTTAATAAAAATATTCATCTTACAGTGAGTCTACCAACTCCACAAAACAGAAAGTACAGGTAGGCTATCAATACAGTAAAACCTGTCTTAAGCAGCCACTAAAAAAAAGACAAACAAATAACAAACAGTAGCTTAATGCAGGTCAAAAGTATTGCAGAATGCTCCCCTTGGAGCATTCTGCAATACTTTTAACCTGCATTAAGCGATAATTGGTCTTCTTTTTTGAGTGGCCGCTTAAGACAGGTTTTATTGTATGATCAGCTGTCAATATACATATATGCATACAAGTGTTAGTGTGTAGGTAAAGTATACTACCCAAATGTCAACTGTGTTTAGTTTGATATGCTTGGACCCTTCATTTCAGAAAATGGCCCACCATTTTTCGCTCCATGGGTCACTTCGGCCCGCCAATCTTGAAAAAAAATCTGAAGCAATGGAAAACTTACGATGTCCTGTCATGACCCCAGTGACCATACACGAGTTTCTACGAACAATCTTGTCCTCACTCTGCATCAAATGTAACACATGTTCCATGGCCCCCAGATCCAGCAGCTGCTTCTTGTTCTCATCACCTACAAAGATAATATGGCCAGCATATACACTGTGGTATACCACTACTACCATCACTTATAAGTTATTTCGGTGTTAAGGTAATTTTCTCATCATGTTCAATTTCTTCATTTAATCATAGATGAACCCCCCAAAATGCTTGGGTTCCGATTGATTTTTGTTCATCAAATTCACTTTGTTACAATGTATCTTTTAGCTTTAAAACTATATGAAAACTTTAACGTTTGATAAGTAGGCATGAAATAACCAATTACCAATTACAGTTTTGTCATCCTGGATAATTAATCAATGACAAAACTGTATAATTATGACTAAATTAAAACCGTAATATAACTGTACAGAAACACATTTAAAATCTGATTTTATCTCTGTTTTGGCAAAACAACACAGAGGTTGTTAACTAGATGATGCAATCTCGAAGCAAACATATTCGAAAGTTTTCATTTTTGTCAGCCTTTATTTGAAGGTAATTTTACTATAACACCGGAGTAGGTGACGAACCTCAAATTGCCGTAGTAGTATGACCACAGTGATATATCAGGATAACCAAAGCTTTGAGCATAAAATAGTGATTATTTTCTATAAGTTTAAACATTTGTTTTGGGTGTTCAAAAGAATCATCTCAATGAGACAATTCTTTTGAGTACCTACAACATATGTTTTCGTAGAGAAATAAGAAAAAAAAATATTCATTTATTAAATTTTAATTAAGCCACAGGCATCCGAAAATTGGTCTTTAAAACCTGTAAACTGTAGCAATATCATTGACTATGTAATTTTGGTTTTGAGGCTATGGCAGTCACTCACAAGTTATGAGGACCAATAATCAAAGGCCTGACTGCTAAAATAGATAGCTTGACCAGCCATTCAGATTATAAGAGAATGTCAAATGGAGCTTTGATTATCTCCTTAAGGCCAGAATTTTTTTATTAGTTTTTTTTCATTTACCCTGCTACTGTAATTTTCCGGAAAGTATAAAAAAATCAAAAATTATTTTTCATTTTATCCGCCGTCTCTAAATATTATTTGTTTTGTTGAAAACATAATAGATTTTAGAGGTTCTGTCTGTGTTTTTCTTTCCTTGCTAGCGGTGACTTATGTCATCTGCTGATAACCTTTGCAAACAGGTTGGCATTAAAAACATTTCCGTGGACGACAAAAGAAAACAACTATTGTTGTGATTTGTGCTTTAAGGGATGTGATCTATCACTTACTTTTATTCACAAACTTATAGATTGCCTCACATGCCTTTGCTTGAACTTCTTCCTCAGGACTGGATAACATCAGTACCACCGTACCAGCCTGTCTACTCTCCACCAACAGAGGATCAAACTGACAAAAAAAACAACAACAATATGTTAACCCTTCCCTGGCCTGAAGGTTATAAACAGAGAAAACTAGGTGAGTGTCAAAAGACGTGAACCATGTTTGTTTGTTTGTTTTGTTGCTTTACGTCCCAAGTCAACAGCTATGGTCATTGCGGGACAGTCAGTTCACCTAACCACACTCTTTTCCTGGGCAAGCTTGAACAAGCAGTTAACCAGTAATCGTGCACATACTTTCGCTTGTAACTGACAACAACCCTTCATGAATGATTCATTTAGCGGAAGAGAGGAGAATGACCGTAGAAATTATTTCATGATCAATCTCCACGAAAGTATGGGACCGGGCCGGGATCGAACTCGCAACCCCTGGATCTGCAGTCAGCTTCGAATCTGTAACCAGACACGTTACCGACTGAGCTATGTGAACCATGTACTCTATTTATCAGCTTACCAAGTTGATTCACTCTTCAATCCAGCGAATATGACCGTAGACGTAATGATCAATTTTTTGTGTCGATGTCATTCAAAAAGTGTAACATCATCATGACCTGATAAAGGCAGTCATGTTTATCAAGCAATGTGCAAAGCTGCAGTTTATATGAAAGGTAACTGATAAAACTTTTTCCATACTCAACTCAGCTGATCACCAAATTTATCCTGCTCATAAATGTTAAAATGCCAACAATTGTTGGCATTTTAACATTAATAAGCATGATAAATACAACATCTGAGAGACTTTAAGCAAGAAACTGCTTCATTTGTCGGTATTTTAGTTTTTATGAGCAGTTGAAATTTCGCACTCAGTTGAGTTGAGCATGAAATTTTTCTATAACCCTGAGGCCTTGCGTAACAGAAAAATAATTTTCTTATTTCTCAACCAAAACATATGCTGAAAATTATGGGTAAGAAAATATTTACAATTTTATGCTGAAATTTTTGTTTATCTAAACCTGTGCCTTCCTGACATAGTTGTTTAAGAAATAGATCTGCTCCAGCAGTGAATTGTTGAATAATAATTCACTGTTTGGAGGTCAGTTGTAAAGCAGATCAAATCACAAGTGCGCAGTGTGAGTGATTTATATTGTACAACTGACCGTCAAACAGTGAATTATTACGCAACAATTGACGCCACTAGAGCTGATCTATTTCGATTCTAACACACAGTAAACGACAAAAACACATTTGAAGTCTTCAGCTTCTTCCAACTTTCCATCATTGCACTGAAGAAATCCCGCCAATAGTTGGACTGTGTTGCATACGTTTACATGTATTAGTAATGTTCATCTTTCAATCGTAAAAATGACGTTAAGCTGTCTAACGCCACGACTGACGTCATTTTGCAGTAACAATTGCGACCATGTTGCTACATTTGTGATCCCCTTTAAATTGATATGCAACATGACTTTGTTCGAAAAAGTGGAAATTGGATCAAAATGTCCCAGCTTGCCCCTGAAATAGGGAAGTAAGTATGAAGTCATGTCAAATCTGACGCTAGCTGTTTGGAGTTAACAAATCAACTGATTCTCAATACTGTTAAGATCTTAATATGGTAAATAGTTAGAAGAATACAGATTTTGAGGGACTCTGACTTCACTTTTGTGTAAAGCCAATGCTTGGCAATGAGTTTAATTTTCTGCTGAATCCTGTGCCCCCCATCATATTGTTTTAGGGGCCCAGCTGGCTCCTGGGGGAAAAAAACTTTAGTCTATATTCCTGCAATGGACCTTAAGCCGTTACTCCATATGCTATTTTTAGATCAAGACATCAGTTTCTGTTTTTAGACAACATTGGAAAATTTCAAGAAAACTTTTAGTAAAGTTTTGAATACTTTTGAAAATATTATGGAAAATGGAGCATTTGCTCCAATGGAACAAATGCTCCCTTTTCTATAATATTTTTAAATACACGATATTTCAAAGGTGTTATTAAGGAGTAAAGAGTTAAAAGGGCACTCTACTTACCACATCATCTGGTGGGGGTTTCTTGTCTTCCTTTACTTTTTTACCCATTTTTTCTCAAATCTACAACAAAGATGAAATTAAATCAATTATTTTTTTTGCAATTTTGGGAAGGGCCCCTAGGGCCTTTCAGATTGGGAAAAATTAGCGTGGTAAACCCCTAAAGTGGGAAATTTGTTATAGTGCATAAATACGGCATTTCGGTCAAATTAAAAAAAAACTAATTTGCTATTACTAATTGTAGTAGAAATAATATGCAATGGAGTAGATGTCAAGAGATTATGTAGCTTTTGTGGTGTGCGTGAATGAAACAAAATCTAAAAAAAATAATTAAGGTTGGGATTTTTTTCAGAATTGGGAAAAAAGTCACCTAATTTCCATTGGGACAGGGGCCGAAATTGGCCCCTGAGAACCCCCCCCACCCCCCCACCCCCCCACCCCCACACACACAAAAAAAACAAAAAAACATTCCCTGAAAACTGAAGGTATAGGTACTAGCTATCATCTGGAAATAGTGTCTGTGAAACACTTAGCCCTAAACAATATGCCAACTTTCTCTTTTTTAAAAACAAATTCCATGGTTTGTATATTTTTCTATAACGAGTTTGTGTATTTGTTACAGTCCCTGTTTTGTCAATGACCAAGATATGTTAATATGGTAAATAATCAGCATGTTAACAGAGTTATGAAAAAAGCAAAGAGCATGCTCCGATTTGTACGCGGTAATCTACAACAGGCCAGCATAGAAACCAAGACTCAGGCTTACATGTCCATGGTTAGATCTAACATTGACTACTGCAGCATACAGGCTGGAAAAATCTTTAAATTGTCATTTGACCTGCATCACAAGATGAATAGTGAAATTAATAAATTACTTTGGCAGTGCTCAGAAATTCTACTCGTCCTGTAGCTTGCAGACCTGGGGTAATCGTAATCAGTAATTGTAATTATCTGTAATTAAATACAATTTTCAAAGTAATCAAATGTAATTGTAATCATGTTTTTTTTCAAATACATGTAATGTAATTGTAATGATTACTGAAAATATTTTAGCTGTAATTATAATTACTTTCAAATACTTTTCAAATACAATTGGCTATTTTCTTAGAAAATTTGCCCAACACAAGAAACAAAATGGTGACTAATGGTATTATTTTAATTCAGATCTATGAATGAGAAAAAGTACACAGGATAAATAAAACATATTGACTTTTGTGGACAATAAAAGTAGCACACTTTAAAATATTTAGTCAGTTTCAGACTTAACATGGTGTTCAAGATTAATTGCATTTTGTATAAAAATTAAAAACCAAACTTTTTTTATTCAAAATTAAAATTAAAAAAATATGGCAATAGACAACTTAACATGGACTAAGGTACATTTTCTCCCAAAATTTACTCTTGACAGCATTTCTGTTTCTCCTATTTGCTGGAGGCCTTTAAAGAAATTTTGAGAAACAAAACTAGTTCTGTTCATTTTGACATGCTTAGCTGATTTCCTATGTAAATTCATAAAATCCAGACCATAAAAAGAAGATTACTCAAAGATGTTAAATCTTTTGTTATTGAATATAGCTAGCTCATGTGAAAAGGTACTTATGACCTTCTTAAAAGCTACCTGTATATGTGTGCAAACTGGACAAAGGTTATTACACAAAAGTACATTTTCTTGTGGAATGGCTAAGTAACTGTTTCTCATCCAATAGTGAATTGCAAGTGTTTATTTCCATCACATCGTTAAATCAATGCACAATGGCAACACTAGTTTTTGTTTGATTTGATTCTTTACATCCCATCAACAATCTTTCAGTTAAATAGGGACGGTCTTCCTGGGTTGAACCAGTACTAAGCTAGTATAAATGTGTCTTGCTCAAGGACCAAAACACAGTGACGCCGATGAGGCTCAAACCCGCGGCCCCTTGGTCTCAAGTCAAGCACTCTACCACTGAGCCACTGCGCTCCCACAGCACTAGTTTTGAACCATTTTGTGTTCCCACCAGAATCTTCAGGAAATACATGTATCAAATGTAGAATGCTTATTCAGCATAGCATGCAAAGTTTTTAGGCCTGAAAGATGTTCCTACAAAGATGACACATTTGAAAAACTTATGATGATTAAATGTAATCATCATAGTAACAGTTTCAAAATAGCTGACTGAGCAAAAGGTTGCAGTTGTGTAACAGACAATTTCCATTTAACATACTTTATAAATCTATCTTGCTATGTGCGCTGTATAGTGAAATAGATCTATAAAGTATGTAGGCAGATATAATGTATGATGTATCAAACTTTAAAACCTGTGCATTGTGTATATCTATTTGTTGAACTTTAATAAGAACTTGAACAAAATTTCATAGCTATCTATTTCTCATTTATTTAAGAAATAACAGTATAGGACATGGCTTTATATATAACTTCAAAGACCCTATCCGTCTTTATAATTTTAAATGTGAGTACCGTACTATATAGTATTGCAATTTTACATAAAAACTTTAAAAGTAATTAGTAATGTATTTGATTACATTTCTAAAGTAATTGTAATTGTAATCATTACATTTCTACAGGTCCTGTAATTGTAATGTAATTGTAATCAATGATAAGTCAAAGTAATTGTAATGTATTTGAATACTTTTCAAAGTATTTGGCCCCAGGTCTGGTAGCTTGAGGCACTTGCCATGGCGAGTGGAAAGTGGATTTTTCCAGCCCTGGCACATCTGGAACCCTCACCAAAGAGACCAGAAATGAACCCCGACATGAGATTTCCAACAATGTGGCATGTGCGACCAGCAAAGCCTCAGATCAGCCTGCGCATACGCGCAGTCTGAACAGAGCCTTTGCTTGTCGCTTGACTATTAGGTGACTGTTAATTAAGCTACATGTACTGACTTAACATCATTTGGAGTTAATAAGCTCAAAAGGAGGCTGCACAGGCTCATTTGAGTCTACACTTGTCAATATGCCACATTGTTGGAAATCTCATGTCGCGGCTCAAATACTAAGTTGAGATGGTACAGCGCAGGGCAGCCCGATTTGTGATACAGGTACAGGAATACTAGCAGCCTGATGGATATGTTGGACTTCCTCGGATGGTAAACACATGAATCCAGAAGAACAAAGCTGCAACTGACCGTCTTCTACAAAACAGTGCAGGACCTGATAGCCATACCACACTCCAGATAAAATTTACTTGACACCAGCCAGCAAGAAGACAAAGGCAGCACACTCCTACAAGCTCCAACAGTACCCCACATCTACCAACTGTCAATTTCAGCATCTTTCCTAGAACCATCCCTGTATGGAACAGACTACCAGCAGCTGCTGAGTTGGGGAGCCTTACAATACCTTCTAAATGGGGATTTCTGCCTAGCCATGAATGTAAACCTTAATGATAAGTGTTGAGCTGTGCCATCAGGCCTGGTGCCCAGGTACCCCCAGGGAAGGTGGATTGGTCACACTCAGATAGGCAAAAAGTGGCTAGGTAAAACTTTCTACTACTTCTTCCTTTTTAATCAATTGCATTCTCCTTATCTGACTGCTCCTATACTTGCGCACCATTAAAAAATTAAATGTCAAGCTTGACAGTTTAATGCCAATAAGGAGATGTTGTTATATCATCATCATCATCATCATCATCATCATCATCATCATCATCATCATCATCATCATCATCATCAGTAACTGCCTCCCTCAATACTTCAGTATTCTCGCATTATGGTCTATCGCAGTAATAGCTCCAGAGGAAATAAACATGTTTTGAAAATAAGTGTCGTAAAACGGAAATAGTTCAACCTGTCCTAGCCTGGAATCGAAACCCATGTCATTGGAACTACAGGTAAACACTCTACCATGTCGCCAATTCATTGTAAAAGCCAGCTGCTACCGCAAAGCAGCAGAAACGTCATTTGTGTTATATATACCTAGACCCTGTGACATTCACTCCCTCCGATTTGAAACAAGTAATACTGGGAAATACAGCAGCGGACAGTTAAGCGTACAAATTTTGTTGAAACTGTATACAACTTACTGACTTCTCACAACAACTTTCCATTCAACAGTCAATCAATTAAAGTTTATTTTTAGCCATCAGTTCAAACAGTCCTGTCATCAACTGGTTACATTAGTACAAAGCTACCTGGATGAATGACAGCGCCTTGAAATATCTTTTGTCCAGCCTCAAATGACCAGTCACTCTTGTTACCATAGCTATCCAGTTAAAAGTTTCAATGAAATGTAATAGATTTTATCAAATGTATGGCTCATGAAAAAATGCTGAATGATAAAATCATCATCATCAATCATGATCATCATCATCAATCGTCACCATCATCATCAAATGCTGAATGATAAAATCATCATCATCATCATCATCATCATCATCATCATCATCATCATCATCATCAATTATCATCATCAAAATCTAATGCTGATTGACAAAATCATCATCATAAATCATCAGCATCAATCATTATCAATCATCAGCATCAATAATCATCACATCATCATCCTCATCACAATGATCAATCATCATCAATCATCATCATCATCATCAATAATAATCATCATCATCATCAATAATCATCATCATCAATCATCACCCCCAATCATCATCATCATCATCATCATCATCATCATCACATCATCAATCATCATTAAGCGTGTTTTAAATGTAGATGCTATGAGTAGAAATAGATAATGAGTTTTATCATTTTGTCTGGAGATCATAAGACTTGAAAGTACCGCTAGTCTTTTGAAAGTACCACTTTGATCTCACAAAGAGGGCTTTTGCACTCTTCTTTATTGAGTTTCAACTTGGACCCAGTATACATTATTTAGAATAAGGCTTGATATTTCATCTTAACATGAAGAACTGTCATTTAATTTCAAAGAAGGCAATGAAATTTAAGGCAAAATCAGCATTGACCATGTGACTTGTTGAGCGCTGACTGACAACTAGGATAGTATACTACTGTAGTTTTGACAAAGAATCCAAGAATTTGTTCCTGAAATTCTTGGAACAGTAATCGTGTGAAATGATACCATGGGAGATATTTATCCACAGAACAGTCATATGATGTGTTAAAGGTGGGCACCATTGTGGTGGAGCAAAACTAGTTCAATCTGTCCCAGCTTGGAATCGAACCCAGGTCAACGGATCTACAGCCAAACTCTAACTAGTTGTTGTTAAGGCCTGTAAAGTGTATGTTATATATATCTATACCCTCTGACATTAGCAATATTAACTATAGCTTCTTTATCTGTATCAAAAGCGTTTGGTTATAGAAAATTAAGCATAATGGACATGAATGTCTGTTGGTGACTACAGCACCATTCCCCACCCACTTTAAAATCAATATGATCTGCAAACGATATAGGCAGCATTTTTGTAATTAGATAACTAAAGGGGTAGTCTCTGGTTTACCGGGCGCACTTTATTCTATTTGTTGTTTAGGGGTTTCTAACATATTGGAATCCGAAAAAAACCGTAATAATGTGGCCTACAAATGATTAAATAGCACTAACACGAAAAGGAAGCAGGGGTGTGGGGGCGCAGCCCCCATAATTTAACAAGCAAAACGTTAAGATTTAGTCTTACGTCATAAACTGCGCCCGGTAAACCAGAGGTGCGCCGACTGTTTACCTAAATTGTTGAATGGCGGGACTTTTCAGCAACTCAACTCGAACTTACTTCACAAAACGGTAGCGAGCGAAAACATGTGAAGTTGCTAGATGACGTCATCACTATATGTGTGAAAATAAGCGGTAATCCTAAAATGCACAAAAGACTCCTTTTCGCGAAAAGGAGTGTTATTAGAAATAATAAAAATCCTTTTCGTTAAACAGAACCCCTACCTCGGAATCCTAATATCAGAGGATCTTAAATGGGAACCCCCATCTCATCAAAATTACCAAAAAAGCAAATAGTACATTAGCTTTCCTAAAACGGAACCTTAGACACTGTCCAGAACCCTGTAGAAGAACAGCATATATATCGTTAGTTCGTTCAGTTCTTGAATATGGATAAATAGTATGGGATCCTTATTATGTAAAGGACATTAATAGAATTGAGAAAATCCAGCGCCAAGCAGTACGTTTTGGAGACTACGCTACACGCGAACCTGGATGTATCTCCAAAATGCTGAAAGATCAAGATCTTCCATCACTTCAAGACAGAAGGATGGCAGCTAGATTAACGTTCTTCTACAAAGTGGTCGAGGGGCTAGTGCCGGCAATATCTCCAGATGCTTTCCTAAAACCGCAAATGCCAAAACGCCAAATTCATGCAAAAAAATTTCAAGGCTTTGATTCTAAAAACATTGTAGAAATTCATCAATCCAAAAACACCAAATCGTTCATAGTTGATCAGTCAAACACAGTGCAATATAGCAGTTCTTTTTTCATTAAAACAGTGAGAGACTGGAACAGCCTAGAAGAAGCTATAGTGTGCGCGGATTCAGTGGAGGGCTTTGTTTCAGCCCTTCATTCTAGAGACTAATATTCTGGAACATATAAAGACTCTCTCTCTCCGGCGCATTTAATGCCGTAACAGGCCCTGAGCTGTATAAATACAGATACAGATACAGATTAAACTCATTTTCGCGAAAAGGAGTCTTTTACGCGAAAAGGAGTACTATACGCATTTTGGAATCCGTTCTATCCAGTTATGTGGGAAAGTGGCCAATCTCTCTGGACCGCGCCTCTTCACACCTATCAAGTTCCAGAAGCAGACTCATATTTCAGCCAAAACGAGTTAAGTTCACCAATTGCAGCCAATTTTTGTCCCACATTTTTTTGGCTTAGATTTTCATTTTTACGTTATTTTTTTACTTATTGGTATAGGTCAATTAGATAATGATGTCTAAAAAAAGTGCTCCTCCAAAAATTTCAATTCATTCAGCCTCACAAAGAGCACCACTGAATTTGAATGTGAACTACGTTACTGTGATGAAGTATACTTGTACATACCGAATTTCTTACAAGACTGAAATATTTAAGAGCTTTAATAGCATGCACTTCTACTTGGATCTCTTGTTGATCAAATAAGCCTATTATGTAGAATCTATATCATGTTTTTGCTTCTCAGCATGGTCTAAGCAGGGTTGTTATGAATTGACAGTGGAATTCAGCTGTAATTCTATGAGTACAATTATTGTTTTAATTTTATCCATCGAATTTGAAGAGTTGACCAGAAAAAAAAATATTGGTTTTGAAACAGTAGATGATGAATATTAAAATTTACATTTTTCTTTGGTATTGGAAATGATCAATCGTATTCACCTATAAAGAACATTGTGCCACTAGGTCGGTAACGTAATTCACATACCTTACACTCTGGTCTTATTTCCTGCGTAGAAACATATATTTTTCTGCAAACTATTAGGTTCTAGTGTGTTGCTTAACACTTTTTACATTATCCTTTTCACATTGGAAGTAAGCTGTTGCATCTAGTTTCATTAATCCTGTTGGAATAACACTATAAATTATGATCAAAGAATAACGATTTTAAATATTCCATATATTTGAAAACTTGTTGTGGCTCACTACAAAGTAAGACAATGCAGAATAAATAATCTTACTTCAATAAATACTTTTATATGTACATATATTACAAAAAAACAAAGTTTGCATCATTCACAAAGATACGCCCTTCTCAGAAACAATGACTAAACGTTTATGGTAACGTAATTCGCATAGCTAATTTGTTCACTTCAATTGGAGATAAGAAGTTATACATTCAGGTTAACTATTCTATCTATCATATAAACTACAAAAGTTATCGACATAGTAAGCCATGAGAACATTTGGGATCACTGTGATGAACTGGAATGGACCAGGATGCAAAAGCGAGAGTGCCAATTTCAAAGTATACACATAAATTCACCAATAAACCTCCAGTGGTAGCAGCAACGAGGTAAAAATGGTTTGAAAAAGAGAAAATAACAATTGAACAACAAGTCAGAAACTTATAATCACCATCGATTTGTTGCCTTTGGCCCTTTGATTGGACTAATCTGATTTTTTTTAAGAATGTGAATTACGTTACCTACTTGTGAATTACGTTACCTATGTTTAATCCTGCTCATTTCAAAAACCATACGAACAATCCCTTCGAAATTTACACTATTCAATTTGTTTTTCAAACAGATTACTTTGCATATGGTGTGTTGATATATTGAGTATCTTTGTAAGTTACATGAATAGGGGAGTTGATGTACCCAAATCATATAGGTAAATCCTTGTTAAAATAAAATTACAACTGCAATATGGTTTAAATTGTTCTTGATTAACTAGGACAGGTTTGCTTTGCTTAAAAACAAACAATTTTTTCAGCTAGTATATGCATTTAGAGAGGTATTTGGATTTTAGTAAAATTGTAGTAACGTAATTCACAGTAATGTAATTCACAAATTTATGTTTCCACTTATTTTTTTCTGTACAAACAACTTCTTGTAAAGTTCTTGTACGGTTTGTTTTATAGTTAGGTTATAGTTCTTACATTGGCTTCAATTGCAATATTTGTATCTCTTCTTATACAAGTAATACACATAGGGTAACGTAATTCATAAAACTGCAGATTTTTCAGACAGCCTCAGATATATTTTCATAATAAACACTTGTTTCCTCAAATTTGTTTCTTTTGTCCATGCTCATATTAATCCTCTTGACATAGAGATGTTTGATGTAAGCTTATCATGCATGGTGTGTAAATTGTGAGATGGTTAAATTGGTAACGTAATTCACATTAGATTATGGGACATTAATCATCAATACAACAAAAAAATTGTTTTTCACTATTCAATTTAATGAGGGACATTAAATGAAAGGTATATATGTGTGTCAATAAAATAAAGTTGAAAACTGCTTATAAAAACATTCATTTGAGCATAATACATTCTTAAAATTACATACCGTGACGATGGGACAGCATTTTTTTGCCATTTGCGGGGCACTTGTTGTTGATAAGCGTCGTAATGAATAACTATTGACCATTTCCATTGCTTTTCTTTTACTTGATAGTCAAGACATAAGCCTAAACTAAACTTATAAACCTTAAAGCGTTAGAAAATACACTGCTTACATGCTAAAATGGGGATGGGACACATAAATGACCGAATTGGTGAACTTAACTCGTTTTGGCTGACATACCTATTATTGTTTGTATGTGGGGACATTTCTCTACACCCTGGATCTGTAAAGAACCCGTGTGGAAAATGCAGCAGACCTTTGGCAAAAAACCACAGGGCTGTGCAGTGTGAAGCATGCTGCTATTGGCTACACATTAAGTGTGAGGGCATCTCTCGGGCAGGGTATACAATCCTATGTAGACTGGCAATCGTCCAAACAGTAGAAATATTTTTTTTTCTAAATCAACACATCATACTAAGAAGAAATTATCCTCTCTAATAGCACTTTAACTCTTTCAAACTGTTTGGACTGGACCAATGCGATTTAGAACCTACCTTCATATAGGGTCGGTTGTCAATGCTGTTGATTAATTACAGCTTTATAACTGTAGTGGAACCTGGCTTAAGGTCATACCCCCTATAACATTTGTACCAATTTGTTTCGGTGGCTTATCTCACAAAATACTATCAGTGGGTTAATATATCTCCAGATGAAATGAATGAATGACCAGATTGCTTATTTGCTTATGTCTCCCATATCCATATATACTATGGATTCTCACAGGAAGGACCTATATTCAATGAATACTCAAAACAAATTCAGAGAGAAATAGAAGCACGTATCCGACATTTCACCATCTAATCTATGGATGCGAATGGACATTCCTTTCTTTCTTTCTTTCTATCGTTACTGGTTTTGCTCAAACTTGAGCATTACACCAGGGAGTGCGAATTTAGAAATTTTGATAAACTAAAAAACAAAAACAAAACAAAAAACAAAACAACACAAAAAAACACACAAAACCTTTGGCTGAATTTTTGTTTAAATAAGGAGTGCCCTAAACTCCTCTGTGGACTGGGTATTGGCCACAGAAGGAGACAGACAATTCCAACGAGGAATAGTTGGGGGGAAAAAGAAATTCTTCAGGGCATCACTGTATGTCTGGTGTCTGCGGTATTGAGCACTATGTGATGACCTGGTAGTTTTCAAACTGTGAGCAGGGGTCATATATTTGTCTTTTTCAATAGACACTGCTCCACAATGAATCTTGTGAAAGAGAAGCAAGGAGGACTGGTCCCTCCGGGCCTCAAGAGATGACCATTCCAGCTCGTCCAGCATTTTGCCGACACTACTCATGTTTCACCATCTCCTGCAGGTCCAGCGGGCTGCTGTCCTCTGAACTTTCTCAATCTGATTAATCTGAAGTTTCAAGTGAGGGCTCCAAATGGGTGCTGCATACTCTAGTTTAGGCCGAACCAAAGTTTTGTATGCAACTTCCTTAGCACTCCTAGGTGCAAAAGCCAAGTTCCTGCGAAGGAAACCAAGTGTCTTAGTTGCTTTGGAAGAGATTTCTGAGACATGCTGACCCCAATCCATTTTATCAGTAATGGTGATACCAAGGTATTTTGCCGCCTGAAAATTTTCCAAAGTTTGATTGTGTAGTGAGTAGTCGAAGAAAATTTGTTTGTGATGCTGATGCCGAGTCACTCTCATTGAGTGACATTTGGCTACGTTAAATTTCATTTGCCAATCGGCTTCCCACTGTCCTAAGCTGGAGAGGTCTTCTTGCAAGGTCAAACAATCCTGAAGTGAATGTTTATTCCTATACAGGGAACAGAAGACCTGATGTTATCCGGCAGATCAGTTATGAAGATGAGGAGCAGGACCGGACCGATCCCTGGGGCACACCGGATAGCACTGGGACTGGATTTCAGACTTGGCCATCTAAAATAACTTGTTGAGTGCGCCCAGAGAGCCACCAGTTGATCCACTTGTGGGTGGATCCTCTAATCCCATAATATTCCAATTTGTGTAATAGCCTCCTGTGTGGAACCTTATCAAAGGCCTTAGCAAAATCCATTATGATTAAATATGTCTGTTTGTGCCCACAATTCACAGCCCCATCCAGGTTGCTCATGATGTCGTGCACAAACTGGACCAACTGGGTTTCGCAAGACCTCTGACTTTGGAAACCATGCTGACAGTCAGCAAGTATGCTATCTAAGGCTAAGTGCTTGTTGATGTTGCTGACTAAAGTATGCTCTAGGGTTTTGCAGCAGATGCATGTGAGCGACACTGGCCTGTAGTTAGCAGCATCGTATTTTTCACCCTTTTTAAAGACCAGAGAAACATTTGCTTGTCGCCACTCATCTGGTACATCGCCCCGAGCTAAAGACTCATTGTAGATGAGTGCCAGTATTGGAGAAATCTCATTGCTACACTCTTTAAGCACTCTGGCATTCAGTCCATCCAGGCCAGAGGCTTTATGGACATTTAGTCCGTCCAACAGTTTGGTGACCCCTTTCAGGTCAACTGTTATGTCCCCCATGGAGGAGAACGGACTAGCCCCTTTCGAGGGCGGGTCAGAGTCATCTTCACATGTGAAGGCTGATTGGAATTGCCTATTACAAATGTTGGCTTTTTCCTTAGAATCTGTCTTAAGAATTCAACTTTCTCGGAGTGATGTGATCCCATACGCGTCTTTTTTAAGTGATTTGATAAATGACCAAAACTTTTTAATCTTTTCAGGCTTAGGAGTGTCCAGATCTGAGCTATCGTTCTCGAACGTAAATATATTGGAAACGTGTTCCAATAGGCATCTCTCAATACCTTCTGAACATACATTCCTGCTAGCTTTGCAAACAGTTTGGATTGACCCAGATCAGGACCGACATAACTTCAGTCTTGAGCTGGATCAAAACTGTTTGACACTCTGATACTTTTTTATGATAATAATACTAACAATAACGACCACAACAGCAGACAGACGGACGGACAAGCCAAAAACAAAAGAGCTCTGTCAAGATTAGAGCCCTAAAATGTGTGAAGACATGTGTTACTAAAATAGAAACGAGCTAATACTGATCGTGGGTCAAAACTCATAACAGCCTGCTCACATGAACTCATCCCCCCTCACGTAAACCCTTATTGGCCCTCCCGTGCATCCTTAGTGCCATGGCGTCATTATGTCGCTGCGATGTAAAGAACTGCGCATGATATCAGTGATTGTATTTGGCCATTTTAATGCCTTATATGGGAGTCATTCCCAATCCAAAAATGGCCTTTATTTTCCCAATTTCATGTATTTTACAAGGTTATTTTCCCAATTTTATCGAAATATATTCCCAAATGTGAAGGAAAAGGTAGCTTCCTAAAATCCCAAATAAAATCACTGGATATAAAAGTTTAAAACGTTGCTGCCGCTGCCTTAACGGGCCGATATATCTAGTAACGCTGCTGTGGCCATGTATTTATCTCTAAGCTTGATTGGGCTGAAATATTACCTTTTTATCTCCCCAAACAAGTGATTTTTGCAGTCACCTTCATGCATTGATGGAGTTAAGATACGAAACTGAATTGGCTAAAAGAAATGCTTAACGTAATTTAGCATTTGAAAAAAAGGCTAACATATGCGTGATGCCTGATTACGGCAAACTGCTGTATTCTGAGCATTTAACATCAATTCATAAACTATTTGAAGATTTCACGACAAATCACAGCTAAAATATAGTCGTCAGATCCAGCAGTCTATTATGTCAGAAAAAATATAAATTGGCAAAATCAAAAACACAACTATCTTGCACCCTCTGAATATCAAATACTTCAGAATCAAAAGAAACACAAAAGACTCAGAGTCACTCTACAGACACCTTTGTTAACTGCTGAAAACCTTTACAAACAATTTGGACCCAGATCAGGCCCAATAGAACACCCAGCCTGATTTGGATACTATCTGTTTTACAATCTGATAGTATTCCTGAAATATCTTTTTTTTTTAAAAAAAATCAGCAGACGACAAAGAACATGCAAACTTACCCAGTATGCAAAAGAGTGCAAAAGGTACTCACCATTTTAATGGCAGAGGTTGAAATTTGATTAGTCACAGAACATTTACTCTGACCTTGCTTTGCAGGCTAGCAGTATATTACAGTTATTCTTGTCAGGCAATGATAACAGTATATCAATCAGAATCGTTTTAAACAAGTCCATTTAATTCTCTTCAGATTTTTAAAAATTCAGTAAAGATAGGTATTTGAGAGTTACTTGTTTCCATGAAAATATAAAATCTAATTGAATGGACTACACAAGTCTAAATCCTATGTGGTGACGACGATCCATGGATATGCAATGACTGCTCAAATTTCCAATTCTCGGATTCATTTTTTGAAAAAGATGTTTCCACAGCCAGTGAAATTAATGACTCAATAGATTGCGACATTTTTAACAGCTATCCTCAGCAAGGCGGAAACATCCTAAGCGATTCATTTGTGCCTACCTGAATATAAATAGTATAAGGCATGAATTTGACTATATTAAAGACCTCTTGATTAAAAAAAATGTTCATCTTCTATTTATTGCAGAAACCAAACTGGACGATTCTTTTGTTAACGCACAATTCATGGAGAGCTGACTGTAATCAAAATGGAGGTGGTGTGGCAGCTTACTTGAGATCTGACATTGCAGGGGACAGGAAGAGTGACCTAGATTTCAAGCAAATTGAAGGTATAAATATTTAGGTCAATTTAGATGGGAACAAATGGCTTTTATGTTCTATGTTTTGTTGTACGTTACTTTATGTCCATTCTAGTATTGCAATCATCTTGGTGGGGAAGAGAGAGCTGGTTGCTTTACTTAATTTGTCTTCCTCGTGTCTCGTGATGGTTGAGCGGCTCTTCCTCGTGGTGCCACGGGGTTGTCTGCAATTTGTAATTGTGGTATTTCCTGATCATACTCACTTACTATTTTTTATCTGGGGCATATAATCATCCATCCATGTCTGATGAACTATTTGAACAGGACTGTACCTTAGGGTTGGACAAAATTAGTGAAAAGTATGAACATTTTATTTTACTTGGAGATTTAAATTTCAATATGCTCAATGGACCTAAAAGTGAAAAATTGACAGGCGTTTGTGATATTTTTATTAAAGCAACTTCTTTATGTCCATTCTAGTATTGCAATCATCTTGATGGGGAAGAGAGAGATGGTTGCTTTGCTTAATTTGTCTTCCTGGTGTCTCGTGATGATTGAGTGGCTCTTCCTCGCGGTGCCATGGGGTTGTCTGCGGTTTGTGATTGTGGTATTTCCTGATCATACTCACTTTTTTTCATTTTTCGCAATATACTAACCTACAACGATTTTATATCATTCTGGTGCAAATTGAACAACCTATATTTGTCTCAGGGGAGTAATTTGCTACTACGCATATCATAAATAAAGCATCCAAATTTCAAGTCCTTTAGGCAAAACAGTTAAACCGGATCCTTTTTGAAAAAATAAAACTCATTTACGCTAAAAGGAGACCTTTCTGCATTTTCAAATTAATTGTCTTCAGCATATTCGACATCTGTTGATAGATTTCATTTAGACAGTGTCAATATGTACTATTTCTAATTAAAACAATAGCATGCAAAGAGAATCTCATACTGTGCCAACGTTAACAGTCCTTTTCGCAAGCATAATTAAGTCCTTTACGTACATGTGTATAGTATCATTTTTTCGCAAATGGGTTTAGAAACACTAGATATCGAAAATCTACTTGCATAGCCCTAAGAAATATTTTAGAAATAATGAAAGTCCTTTTCGCAAAAATAAAACTCCTTTTCGCGAAAAGGAGTCCTTTACGCGAAAAGGAGTCCTTTACGCTTTTTAGAGTTACCTGGTTTTATCCGTATCCGCTCGGTACTTCATCAAAATGTTAATGGATAAGCCCGATACATCTGGGGGAAAATGGAAAATGATGCCCGTGATCGTTGTTTTTATAAATTACCGTATTTCGATACATCAATCAGTGAGGAGAACCGTAAATCTAGAACACCTGAAATAATAAAATACATATCCGAAAATATAATTGGGCGCAGGAAGGTGTTTAGTGGACCTTTTGGCCTTCGGTCTGGTAAGTGTAATAGGTTTTCGCGATTGTCTACACGGGCGGACTTTATTTGATCATTTTAAAGAACACAGAATACGGAATACACAGAATACGCTTAAAAAGCTGCCTAATACAAGTAAAACTGGGTTCTAAGGAGTACTTCAGTGTAGATTAAAAGAATGGTGTTTGAGTGGTGTGGTGAGTAACACAATATAAGATTGCACAGCACCAAAAGGAGGAAGCTAAGAGATGAACCATTTAACAGAAAACTCTATGCACCAGGATAATGTAGGTTCTTAATGGTTCACAATGCAGTTTCCTTAATTTTCAGTTCGATCCGGTTTCAGAATTGTCCTTTGATAAATTGTAATTTTCCCATTCAGCCATTTGATGTGAAAATTTTTATTGAAAAATCCATGCAGGGGCTGAACCAGGATTTATTGATAGGGGGTTTAAATTTACAAAGGGGAGTTCAGGACCTTTGAGACCACTGATCAGTGGCACCGTAACTGTTTGCTATGATGAAACACATTTTTCGAATTGTTTTTATCCGGAGCACAGTGGCTCAGTGGTAGAGTTCTTGACTCGAGACCAAGGGGCCACAGGCTCGAGCCTCACAGACCTCAGTTTGTTGTGTGACTCGTGTCCTTGATCAAGACACATTTATACTTGTTCAACCCAGGAAGACCCATTCCCACATATCTGAAAGATTGTTTTCTGCACGATTAATCGAAATATCGGTTAATCGGTCGATATACAATAGAAAAACATTTATCCATATGAAAATTAAAAAACCGATTACTTTCAATGGATCTTCTATTTATTTATTCACTTAAAATCCGTGCGTAATGGCCTCGTGTGATGTTTTGTTTAGACCGGAAGCAGGGCTTCCATTAACTTTCATATCCAGGAAGTCCAGACTTCCGACCCTTGAAATTTGGAAGTCCCATTGAATTTTTTTGGAAGTCCCACTTTTTTTCTGTGATACCGTCGTGGTGTGGCGGATTGTCAAACTTGCTTTGAAAAATAAGATATATATTTCAGAGATCATTCTTTGTTCCTTACAAGATAGGTAGGGTAGGGTAGGGTAGGTAAGGGTAGGGTAGGGAAGGGTAGGGTAGGGTAGATAGATAGATTTGTTTGGGAGGGTGTTTGTGCAGCAATTTTTATTTTAAAAGCTAGTATTTATTTGTGTAACAATTATTTTTTATAAGCTTGTACTTATACAGAATGAGATCATTCTTTGTTCCTTACAATGCATAGATAGGTAGGGTAGGGTATGGTAGGGTAGGGTTAGGTAGGGTAAGGTAGGATAGGATAGGGTAGGGTAGGGTCGGGTTAGGTAGGGAAGGAAAGGGAAGGGTAGGGTAGGGTAGATAGATAGATTTGTTTTGGAGAGTACTTGTGTAGCAATTTTTATTTTAAAAGCTTGTACTTATTTTGTGTAACAATTATTTTTTATAAGCTTGTACTTGTACAGCGTAAAAATTGCAACAAAACAATATTCGTTTTTAATATGTTGTATGTTCGTTGGTGTAGTGCCTGTGTAGAAGGAGCGTTCAAGTACTAAATTATCGCATGCGCAGGATCTACACAATTAATTACGACGCAGACGTGTAATGTTTATAAAAGTAATTTCACAAGCGTGCAAAGTGTCACGTCGGCACTTCAAACAAAATGGATAGTGATTGAGCTGTTGGCCGTTTCACTTTAAAAACTTTTTGTGGCTTTCCCTGGGTAGAAACCAGTACCGCCGGGAGGGTTTATGATTTGTGTGTTTATTATATGACGGGAGCACCCGAAGGCTCACCGAAAGTGGTTTTATGTGTTTTTATGGTTTTATGGAGAAGCCGGGAATCGAACCTGCGACCCCTGGTTTACAAGGCATAGCGCTTATCCACTACACCACGGGGGCTTCTCAATTGCTCAGGGACTGGACGTCCGTCTCGCGCGAATGGTTTCTAAGGCGGTTGTCAAGATGTGTCGATGTAAAATTTCACACCTGTTGGATGACACGCTTTTATAATTACGCTTCCGACTGAAGCCTACACGTGACACTGGCTGTCAATAAAACTCTCGAAATCAGTCAAGTGGGACGTCCTAGCGTGGTCAATAAACAAAGTAAATGAGTTTCAAAAACGAAGGCGGGACATAAATCACGTAATCTGGTAAATGTGGGCGGGTTTTTTCTGCAGACAGGACGTCTCGATATCCATTTTCGGCCGTACTAAGGGATTTTCAGAAGTCCGCGGTACGTCTCTGATGTGTAATTTCGGCGTACGCAGCCGATTTTTGGACGTAATATACGGCGTACGTCCGCCTAACGGAAGCCCTGCGGAAGTGCATTGTCATTAACAGTAGATGTGTATAAATTGTTGTAACAAAGTAGTAAAACGTTGTAATCTGCAGGCTAACTCAACAACTGATTGTTAGAAAAATTAAACTTGCGCTTCTCTGTTTTAAAGAGTACACAATTACGAAATGTTCGTAAGATGAACAATCTAGCATGCATGTTGTTTTTCTCCGCAGTTAAATTTGAGTTTAGAAGTTTTCAATTTTACCGACGTTTACAGTGGATCTTATTTTACATATTGTGTTCATGTCATGCATACTTGACTTCCTTTTGCATGACGCAGTCATTATGAAACATCACAGGACCGGCGGTCCTGACTGGCAGATTTACCTGCGGTCTGGCAAGAGTTACTTCCTCACAGGACCGACTGTCCTGTTCGTCACTGTGAAACCTGTGCCCAAAAGTTACTGTTTTGGCGGAATATATGTCACAAAATACTCTATTTTAATCAACCAATCAAAAGCCATATTGGAAAACTGCATTTACATGTAGCAGCAATCAATATTTTGTTTACTGAGCTGTCATGGATATTTTGTGGTCATTGGTCTTCATTCAAACTTAAAAATTTATAATTTTTCTTTTTGTTGTTGTTTGTTCTCATATGGTGTCGATCTGGTGAAATCGTGGCTGGTCAGGCAGATTTTTTCAGTCCACCAGACCGGTTGTCCTGTAAAGTCTGGGAAACTTTTGTAAACTGTGATGACGTCACGCAACGTGAAGTTGACAACAACAAATGGCAGACTACGAGTTGCTAATTAGCAAGTCAATTTTCTTCCAGCAGAGTGGATGACGACTTGCTATGAGCAAAGGTGCCAACTTTTATTTGAAACCTATTATCTTTTGAATACATAACACATGCTACTTAGTGTTGTGTTGTGAAATAATTGGGAAATCAATGTCATTGACTGTGCAAAAGTTTCAAAACCGAGACCTTCTATCAAGTTTGAGCGATTATTAATCTGTTTTATATCGAAATGCAAGGACCGATTATCGATTAGCAATTTGGCCTCGATAAGCCAGCCCTACTTGGAAGTTAAGAATAAAATCAAAGCGAAACAAAAACAATGTTTTTATCCACCTGTACTATTTTTAACTATCACTGCACTGACGCTCGGTCTGAAGCACACTGGATACCTGCACATAATCTCCGGTGTTGCAGTATTAGTAGATAGATAGATAATGTAGTACAGTTTAACTTCAGATGAACATTTCTTTTGCAGAACTCTACTTAGATTACACAGCTTCGGGAAAGTAAGTACAACCTTGTTCTCTTGTGTATTCATAAGGTAGGCAAAGAACTCTTCTGGCAAATGAAACCACAAACAGTTTTCTAATATGTCACCTAGCATCAATAGTTGGAGGCAAGGTTGGCAAAATGCCGGCAAATAAGCATATTTGCCATGCCAGTGGCATTTACCGGGAAATAATGGAAAATACTGGCAAATATGATTTACAACCCTCCACATTAAGATTGGTAATTTCAATACTAGAGGTTATTTGACTTAATATTTCATTTCTACTAGTTTATCAAGCTCTCTGGTAAATTATCTTAGTGTAATGTATAAGTCTAATTCCTTAAACATTTAAATTTAATAAAGTGAATTTTAGAAGAAAAAAAGCCTGTTTCGTACCTGCCAAAGTACTCATTAGTTGGCTTGTGCATAGCTACAGATATGGTTGGGTGAGTGACCCTTATCTGTACTATAAATCAATTAAAGACACCCCTGTTTGTGGTCACCTGGACTTTGATTGCCTTAAGCTAAAATGTGAAGTTAAGGTTGGATATTTGGATGAGTGACCCTTATCTGTACTATACCTCAACTAAAGACACCCCTGTTTGTGGTCACCTGGACTTTAATTGTCTTAAGTTAAAATAATATGAAGTCATTCATGACATCCTTGCCCCTGGCTATACAGTATATACTTTAATAAGGTTTTGCTGGAGATGTGTTATTTTAACAATTTATGACAGGCACAGGTGTCAAACAATTGCCAGATACACAGCCTGGTAAATTTTCTACCCATTTAAAGGTCAAATTAGAATTTACCCTTGTCCTGCTGAACCCAGAATTAACCCTTGTCCTGTTGAATCTGTTTTTAAAAACAATAGATCCTGATCAGCTGGTTTCTTTCAGAATCCGTCTTATCAGGATCTACACTGTTTTCCACATAAATTGAAAATACAGATTTAAGCTGAACAAGATAAAATTTGGGAGAAGTGTTACTGTGTAGTACATAAAATATTCAGCATGATAAGCCCTAAAGATACATGTACTAGTTATTGTTAAAATTATTTCAAAATTTCAGTGTAAGATTCATTTTTGGCTGTTTTAACAAGTTTAAATGTATTCAAAGGTTTTATACTGATACTGTAGCCCCATATTCAATATTTACAATTTCACTCATTTAGTTAAATAATACTATTTTAAGTCAACTTTCTAAAGATATCTGCTGCATTTTACAGCTAAAAATCATATTTGGCAGTATTTTGCTGCAAAAAGTTATATTTGCCATTATTTGCCACTTGAGCCTTATTTGCCACGCCGGGAAATACCGGTAAATTCCACCGGTAAATACCGGGGGTGGAATTTTCCGCCCAACCTTGGTTGGAGGCACTAGCTTCGGTCTTTATCGTTGAAAGATGCCAACTTTCAACTAAAATATTACTGAATAAATAATTTTCTCGCACAAACCACATAAAAGAATCTAAGAAAAAATTTGTTTTCTACAACACATTCCTGTTGTTTGTTGGATTTTTGATATATTGTCAAGCAAAGTTTTCAGATCATGATTAAATCCTGCGGTTAAAAACCAAGGTGCTCCGAATTTTTTATCACCTCGCACAAAAACAATATGGCAGCTGTGATGTCAGCGAGACCTTGTAGTGTTTCTAGGCCCTTTTAGCATGGCGCTGCGCCATTTCCTTTTCTTGAAGGGCCATGCCCTTTTCCTGTGCGCCATGCCTTTTTCTGACCGATCGTAGCCTTTTTTCTTTATAAGAATAGTCCCTTTCCTTGGTGTGAAAGTCCATTTTGCTTTGTTACTCTAGCCGTAGTCGGAAATTCTTGAGTGTTTTGATCAACATGTGGCCTGATTACTTAAGAAATTTGTCCACAGGGTATGCACCTGTTGTATACAGACAGGACAGCGTACATGCACTTGACTTGTTGACATCGTTATCATGCTGAATACACAATGACCGTATATAATTCTTCTGTGTTATCAAATGTTTGTGGTACTTCCTACTGTGCCTTTAAGTCGGTATATTTTTTTTGTAAACTAAATGCTTTATTGCTTGATATGTAATAAAAAAGATATGTTAATACCTTTTACTCAGATCTTTTAAGTAAATTTCATTTTAATTGTGTTGTAAAAGAAATCATATTTCTACATGAATTGATGTAATTATTTTCATTTTTTTATCAACTCACCTCCCTTGAAAATATTAATATTACAGTAACATTTATTTCCCTTTGAAATATTTATTTATTTTCTTGAGAAATGAGAGAACAAAATAAATGCTAGATTTTGAGACGAACAAATAGTATACAGGGAACATAAGATCTTTTTACGCTGGGGAACAGAAGTCTCTTGTTGTTGTTTTTTAAAAAGGGACATCCATTTTTGAAGGAGCAAAGGAAGGAATGTTGGATTGGGAGGGGAGCAAACTTCAAAGACAATTAATAAACAGGGAATTTAAGAATCTCTTTGATGTGATTAGGGGTGGGGGGGGGGGGAGGAGGGGAACAAAGACAGTAAATGTGCCCTTTTTGATCATTCAGCGCGCGCTTAAAGTGCCCTTTTTTGTTCCTGGGGTAAACACTACCTTATGAGTAGCTGCACATTTTTGTGTGTTCACTCCTTCCTTGCTAGCGGTGACTTGTCGCACGCTGATAACCTTTGCAAACAGTTTGGGTCAGGATCAGGACCGACAGAATGTTGGTCCAGATCTGGATCCAAACTGTTCACATTCTGATATAGTGTTCCTGAAATTTTTTTTCTAAAAAGTTAATTTTGAAAAAAGTCAGCAGACACCAAATAAAGCTTGAAAAATTGCCCAGCATGCATACTGTTAATGTAGCTTTGCACTAATTAAGAATGTAACAAACAACACATTTGCAGTATATATCATCATAATTTAATTTATCATAATTTCACATGAATGTTCCCTATAATGCTCTCTACTAAAATTGCACAATCAGTTATGCTCAACCAAACAAAATGACCACCAGAGCTAAAAATAGATTTTTCTATGAAAAATCACAACATCTCCTGAACCACTAGTCCAAATTTAAAATAATTTCACTTGAATGTTCCCCATAATGCCCTCTACAAAAATTGCGCAAAGGGTTCTGCTCCGCTGAACATAATGGCCACCAGAGCTATCTTTAATCACTGGCCTAAATTCAAAATAATTTCAGATGAATCTTCCCCATAATGCCCTCTACCAAAGTTGCACACTCTGACAAACATCATGGCCACTAGAGCTAAAAAAAGAAATATCTTTAAACTACATATAATTTCACAGAAATGTACCTCATAATACCCTCTGCCAAAATTGGCCAAAGCGTTCTGTTGTAATAGCAGCTATCTATGAATTGTCCTATTTTAAAAAAGATTTCAAGATTTTGTATATACATAATAAGCTGTTTTGAGAATAGCCAAATCCAGTCCCCATGTTGTCACATGGTCCGAGCTGCAAGAAATCCTGTCTTCAGGTTTTGTGACCAGTTATGGCTCAAATTAGCATTCTCAGCTAGAAGATTTAAATGTTGCATGGTCCTATTTTAGCTAATACTTTCCAGAGAGTAAATAGGGAAGGCTCTAACATAGGTTTAGATAAGCAAAAATTTTCAGCATAAAATTGTAAATGTTTTCTTACCCATAACTTTTTAACATATGTTGTGGGTACTCAAAAGAACAGTCTCAATTTTAACATATGCTGTGGGTGATCAAAAGAACCGTCTCAGAGAACCGTCTCATAGAGACGGTTCTTTTGAGTACCCACAACATATGTTTTGGTTGAGAAATAAAAAAAAAAATTCGTAACACACTCTTAACTAAAGTACTGCTCTAAACAGATATCATAAAGGTGCAGGTTGGTCATTACTTTTGTTATTTCACATGCGTGATGAGGAGCACGGTGGCTCAGTGGTAGAGCGCTTGACTCGGGATCGAGGGTTGCGGGTTCGAGCCTCACCGCAGGCACTGGATTGTGTCCTTGAGTAAGGCACTTTATCATCTGCTTAGTACTGGTTCAACCCAGGAAGACCCATTCCGACATGACTGAAAAAGTGTTGACTTGGACGTAAAGTATCAAAACAAACAAAAAAGTGCATGATGAGGCCCATATGTCACTTCACCATGTAGACAATTTTCTTTCAGAAGTTGACAGAACAGGACTTTAGTTAAGAGTGTGTAACAAAAGCTTAATTTTCTTATTTCTCAACCAAAACATATGTTGGGAAATTTCTTTTGAGCACCAGAAACATATGATTAAAAGTATGGGTAAGAAAATATTTACAATTTTATGCTGAAAATTTTTGTTTATCTAAACCTGTGTTGAACCCATGTTTTTTTTCAGATCACTTAAATTTCTGGAGGACTACATAGAGAATGAGGTTTTAACAGAGTATGGGAATACACATACAACAACCAGTGTCTCCTCCCTGCAGACAACACTGTACAGACATGAAGCCAGGTGAGCTATCCAGCAATAGCTGGGAGCGGGGAGCTCGTTAAACTCCCCAGCATTGACATCTTCCTATAGCCAGTTTTCCTTTGGATTAGCTTCACTATCACAAAGTAACCTTAAAGCTGAGTAATAACTTTCATCCATTAAAACTATGGGCAGATCCAGAGGGGGGGGGACAGGGGTCCGGACTCTGTAACAAATTTTTTAGTGGCGAAGCTCAAGCCTGAATTATAAAAATAAACTGCATGTATGAAAGTTGTTATCTTTGTGACAGAGTCTGTACTCAAAGTAAGAAGCTTTATGAGGGATATCCTGGTAGCATTTGATCGGGAAAATGTGGGCTTGAAGATTGTGTATAATTTTTGGGGTATAGATGAGAAAACATAAAGAAGTCTTCTTTCATTCAATCAGAATATCCGTGCAATGTATTCAAACATCCTTGCAGTGTATTCAAACAAAAACCATGTGACTACCCACCCTGTTAATGGAAAAAGCTGAAAGTGAAAGTACTTTTAAGTTATCAGTATACAACGGTATTTGATCATTTTCAGCCCTGCACATTAAAAGCTGATAACTAGAATAAGGGACAGAACTCGTAATTACACAAATAGTGTGTCAATAGTAGGGCATGCCGCATGTGCCTTATAGTAGTGCAGAGATAAATGGAGAAAGAAAGCTGCCAAACAATAAACAATATTGTTTGCTTTCATGATAAAAGAGGGTCTGGAATCTGGATGGGGTATAATGATTAGTGAATAATGACCCTTTTTTATAATGAATAGTGAATAATGAGCCAAAAAAATAATGAATAGTGAATATTGAGGGCCTAAAAATTAATGAATAATCATATTTTTTAAATGAATTGAAGAAAAAATTAATGAAAAGTGAATAATCAGATTTCTTTGCCACCTTTCTTACTTTTAATGAATAATTGGTCTTATTTTAATGACTAGCCCAAGATTTTAATGAGATGAACAATGGGCTAAATTTTTAATGAATAGTGAATACCAGACCCCCCATCCAGACCCTCATAAAAGAAGTCTGGTGAAAAGGGGTAAAAACATGCAAAGATTTTTTTATCATATCGCTGAAATGGTGTAATAGTAGTTTGACACAAATGGACATTGAGTCACTAACGCCACATGTAGTGACATGTTATTGTTTGTGTTGTAGGGATATTATTAGAAATGCTGTCCATGCGAGTGAGCATGATGCTGTGATCTTTGTTGGCAGTGGTACAACAGGAGCCGTCCATAAACTCAGACATAGTCTCAACCTGACACAAGCACCGGTGAGTAACCAGTGGGGAGTTGTTTAACTCTTTGCATGCTGGATATTTTTTCATAACTTTTTGTCATCTGTGGATGTCTGTTTTTAGCTCGCCTTAGTCAAAGGCTGAAGTCAGTTTTTTTTCAGACATCTGTCATTTAGGCTAGCCTCTCGGAACTTTTTCTTTAACCCTTTACTCCATAATAATGCCTTTTGACGCCTTCAAAATATCAAACATTTGAAAATATTATGGAAAATGGAGCATTTGCTCTTTTGGAGCAAATGCTCCTTTTTCAATAATATTTTCAAAAGTATTCGGAACTTGACATAAATTTTTCTTCTTTTTTTTCAATGTTGTCTAAAAATAGAAAATGATGTCATGATCTAAAAATAGCCTATGAAGTAAAGGGTAAAACCATATCTCCTATTGAACCTCTGATAAAAATGACTCAAAATTTAAAATTATTTCACGTGAGACAAAGTGTAATGCCCTCTACAGAAATTGCACAATGGTTTCTAATCCACTCCACTGAACAAAATGCCCACCAGGGCTAAAGATAGAAAAATCTTTACGGGGAGAGGGACATATTGGTTTTGGTGCATATTCCATTGGTATATGTCACGGCCACCAATCCAGCTCCTTCATAGCATATACCAATTGGATTAAACTTTCTGTTTCCTAATTTTGAGAGCAAAATTTAGAAATCGGGCAATGCTATTCGATGAGACACTCATTGATCTTTTTGACACTGATATCAGTTTTAAGAGGATATTCTGCTTGACAGTTTAAAATGTTTTGTAATGAAGAAAAATGGTATTTTTTTCAACATCAACACATATTCTAGAATCATTTTATGTGCCAGAGCACACTATTTAAGGTAAATCGAAGGTAAACATCAAGGCCATGGAATAGCATTTTTGGTTTTCTAAAATGTTGTATTTGTTAGAAAAAATAAAATAACGATTTTGCTGAATTTAAGGTCCATTGCATTCATAGGAAACAGGTCCTTCTTCTTCATAACACAGTATTGATTTTATGCGATGAAGGAGATGGATTGGTGGCTGTGTATGTGTTGGTATAAACATAATTGTATCACAACACCAAGTCATTAGTCCAGATAAGCAGAAATGTCGTACTTAAAAATATGTCACACAGTGATTATTTTTATATTCTTATCCTTCAATTAAAACCTAAAGTTTGGGTACTCAAAAGAATCGTCTCAATGGGATGGTTCTTTTGAGTACCCACAACATATGTTTTTGTTGAGAACTAAGAAAACTACTTTTGGATTACCAGTACACACTACTATCTTTAGCCATAGCCTGAGCAAGTTACCCGATTTACACATCTGTACAGTAAAACCTGTCTTAAGCGGCCACTCAAAAATAGACAAACAAAGGTCTTAAAGACAAATGGTAGCTTGATGAAGGTCGAAAATATTGCAGAATGCTCTCTTAGAGCATTCTGCAATACTTTTGACATGCATTAAGCGATAACTGGTCTTCAAACCAATGTTTGGTATTCTTTTTGAGTGGCCGCTTAAGACAGATTTTACTGTATGGACATAACATTGGGGCATGTTGAAGAGTTGAGGTTTTGTTGGCCTTGAACCCAAACCCACATTCTTTTTATAAGTAATAGATACCTTGGTTTGTCAATATCCTGTTTGTTTTATTATACCCCCGCAAACTTTGCTTGTGGTGGGTATACTGTTTTCACGTTGTCCGTCCGTCCGTCTGTGCGTCCGTCCGTAACATTTTGTTTTTTTTAATATCTTGAAGAGTCATTTCTGGATTTTCATCAAACCTTGCAAACATGTTCATATATGCAAGACAAATACTTCAGACAAAAAAGTAAGGGCTAGGGGCCAATTCTATTGGAGTTATTTCCCTTTGTAGTTCTAAATGGCTTTTAATATAGGGTTTTATGCTTATGCTATTATAGGCCATACACGGGCCGATCAACTCCTACCACAGCTTTTGATGGATCAATTTGATACTTTGCCTATACAATGTAGACACATTGAACATATGCATTATGGAGTTTGGTTCAGGAAAAATAATTTTTGACAAAATGACGGCTGTGAGAACTTAGACAATTTTTCCCTAATAGGGCTTTTGTATATGCATAGATGGTGCCTTCATGGGCCGATCAACTCCTACTACAGCTTTTGATGGAAAAATTTGATACCTTGCCTATACAATGTAGACACATTGAACATATGCATGAAGGAGTTTGGTTCAGAAAAAATAATTTTTGACAAAATGACGGCTGTGAGAACTTAGACAATTTTTCCCTAATAGGGCTTTTGTATATGCATAGATGGTGCCTTCATGGGCCGATCAACTCCTACCACAGCTTTTAATGGAACAATTTGATACTTTGCCTATACAATGAAGACACACATTGAACATATGCATGAAGGAGTGTGGTTCAGAAAAAATAATTTTTGACAAAATGACAGCTGTGAGAACTTAGACAATTTTTCCCTAATAAGGCTTTTTTATATGCATAGAAGGTGTCTTCATGGGCCGATCAACTCCTACCACAGCTTTTAATGGAGCAATTTGATACTTTTCCTTTACAATATAGACACATTGAACATATGTATTAAGGAGTCTGGTTGAAAATTAATTTTTTTACAAAAGGACAGCTATGAGAACTTAGACAATTATTCCCTTATGTGGCTTTCCTATATGGATGGATAGTGCCTTTATGGGCCGCTCAACTCCTACCACAACTTTTGATGGAGCAATTTGATACTTTGCAGATACAATGTAGACACAGTGAACATATGCATGAAGGAGTTTATAATTTTTGTTTGTATAGATTCTACTAAAATCTTCTTTTCAAAACTTAGGTCTGCTGGTTTGAACTATAACTTGCCAAAATTTTTTTTACTGAATCTTACTGTGCGGGGGTATCTAATAAGCATTGCTTATTGACTTTTTTCATTAGATTCTTCTTAACATCTGAGTTATTGCCCTTGTTATATTACAGGTGGTGTTTGTTGGACCATATGAGCATCACTCAAACCTTTTACCCTGGATAGAGACGGGTGCCAAGGTAATGTAATTCAGTACTCACATAGGTCTAGATAAGCAAAATAGTAAAAGTGTAAGTATTTTCTTACCCATCAGCTTAAGCATATGTTTTGAGTGCTCAAAAGAACCGTCTCATTGAGACGGTTCTTTTGAGTACCCACAACATATGTTTTGGTTGAGAAATAAGAAAAATCAATTTTTGGTACACACTCTTAACTGAGGGCCTGGTACTCAGTTTCTCTAAGATGAGCCTGGATAATCAGGAAATCATCCCCTATTGAAGTTCTCATGTCTATCAATTGGTCGGTAGCAGTTTGATTCAATAGAGCGGTAAATGGGTGTTTGCAGGATTATTACTGAATTCTGGATTTTGAGGCTGACTTTCCATAGAAAGTCAGCCTCAAACACTTCATAAATCATTGCTTCTATTTATCTAAGCCTTAAAGACAATTATTAACTATTTAAACTTAAACTTGTTGATATTTTATAGGCATACAGCAGGTTATAAATAACATTTGAATTTATCAAGTTCAGAATTTTTTGAAATTTCACCCACAGACCGTGTTTATGGTATACCATGGGCTCTGTTAAGTGAGTGAAAGTTTTCAGGATTATTCCTGAATTCAGGATTTTGAGGCTGACTTTCCATAGAAAGTCAGCCTCAAAATACTGAATTAGACAGATTGTACTAGCTTCTTTGATTTATGTTCAGTGTGTCTGAAGACAGCTGGCCATTTAAACTTGAAATTGTTAATACATTGTATTTAGTAGGCATATTGAAGTTTTTAGATCAGAATTTCTAAAGTTCAGGGTTTTTGAAATGTTGGACTTTCACCCATGTAATGCAGCATCGTCTGTCAGTATCTACAAATTTCATTTCTTTGAAGCTCCTGGGTCCAGTAAAGTCAAGTTTTTGAATTTGATGGAATGGCCATCTTCAATTATGCAACCAAGACCGCTTGAATAAACTTTGGTAAACATGACCCATTGAGGTTAACCATGCTTGACCGAAGAATGGCAAGATTATTCTCTTACAGCATTCATTGAGTTTCTTTCGTTTTGTTAATGCTATATATATCAAGTTGTGATTTCAGCAAGTCAACTAGTACAATTTCATTAAAAAAACAAATCCATCAATGGATGAAAATCAGTTTGAAGTCTGATTAGCTGGCAAAATTGCACATGTTTCATATATTTGAGCCACAACATGTGATTTTCAACAATGTGGCATTTTGACAAGTGTAGACTCAGACGAGCCTGTGTAGCCTCTTTTTAAGCTTAGAAACTCCAAATGATGTTGGGGCAGTAGCCTAAGTCTCATAGAATATTTTAACGACTAGCAAAGGCTCTGATCAGTCTGCGCGTATGCGCAGGCTGGTCTGAGCCTTTGCTGAGTAGGAATGTAACAATAAATCGGACTATCGATTTATCACAATAGTAACCTAGGCAATGTTACTGTATTGATAGGAAAGTGGCAATGTCAATAGTATCGGCAGTAGCCTTTTTGCAATAGTTTTTAGACAGAAGGATATTCACTTTAAAATTGTTTGATTGGACACAAAGAGAAAGTTAAATGGCAATAGGATGTATATTAATGTTGTTGCATCCCATGCATTTCAGCAAGATAAGTGAACTTTGACAGTATGCTGAAATTTTTCTGTTGTTTCCATACGAAAATTGGTACCTGTATGTGCAGAAAAGTCCTACTGAATTCTTAGTTTTCCCCTTCAAACAAGCATAATTGTTTCATACAATAGTATTGCAATGGTAGTCCACAATAGTAATAGTATCGCAATGGTACTTCCTGCAATGTCAATACTATTAAAATAGTCAGATTTGGCCGCAATAGTCACCCCTATTGCTGAGCACATACCACATTGTTGGAAATCTCATGTCAAGGCCCATTTTGTATATTTCCTGCAGTTGTTTACCTTTCAAAATGTATTTGTTATTGTCAGTATTTCTTATTTGTATAATTCAGGTGATCCGCCTGAGAACAGACAGCCAGGGATTAGTAGATGTTGGTAACCTGCAAACTCTACTCCAGGTATTGTAACCAGAGATTTTCCTAGGCCTGATTTGGGACCAAATATCTGCCCCTTCCCAATTTAAAAATTAGCAAAAGCTTCCCAAAATGGTGTATATCATTCCCATTCATAGTTCTATATCTTTGTGAAAATTTCGTGAAAATCCTAACAAAAATAGCAAAGTTACCGTTACATGAAAATTTGCATAAAAATGTGAATGAAAACATGTTTTCATTCAGATTTTTATGCAAATTTTCATGAGATTTTATGAAGGGCAATTAAGCAAAAAATGCTAAATACACAGTAGCACTGGTGATTTCATATATGGTTTTAACCTATTTAAAATGGCAATCCAGTTCTTTTAGACTGCATCGAATTTTCCCAATTTAGATGGTCCAAATGCTTTGTTCCCATATTTAACAGGCCCCTGGCCCAGACTTCAGATAGGTAGAAAATCCCTTTTAACATCTCAATTTAGGTAAATGTTATAAAATTTCGAACACTAACTACACTTTTCCCTCTCTTTCGGTTTTCAAGGCTGGTAATCATAAAATGCTTAACAGAAAAGCAAACAGGACAGACCCTGATCGGACTGCTTCTTCAGTTCTAAGCAGTCTGATATGGATCTGCACTGTTTGTGTAGGTCTTTTTTCTATAAATTCTGCGGAGCTAGTATTAGTATTACTTGTTAAGTTGTATTGTGATGTTTGTCATTTTTATGTCCACCCCCCCCCCCCCCCCCCCAAAGTGAGGCATGTAGTAATTGCACTTACCATCCAACTGAATGTCCATCCGTTCATAGTTCATAACACGTTGTGTCCACTATATGAGGCCAAATAAAAAAATGAGTGTGTTTTGGGTAACGGGTCTGAAAATTTTAGATAGGGTATGCACACACATTTTTTTTTTCTCGAAAAAAATATAATTTTGTGCATTTTGAAAGGCATTTGCTTTTCAAAATGCATAAAATTATATTTATCTCCAGAAAACCTGAACAAAATCTAGGTTTCAAATTCACCAGTAAATTTAGGTAGGGTTGGGCTACCCTAAACACAGGTATTTTTTTATTTGGCCTTATTATACATGCCTGAGTGGAATTGGATATAACTTGGTACAAATGTTCACCACATAAAGACGGATGTGTTGTGACTAAGACCCAGACTCCTATCTCAAAGGTCAAGGTCACAAACTGTGAGCAAAGGTAAAAAAATCGAACATTTTGAAATGTCTGGGCTATACGACGGTAATTTGGAAAGTTCTTAGCATAGCATCATAACTCCACAATGGGTTGATAAAATGCTATCAAATTATACATTTTTGGAAACTAGAATTCAACGACTACTTGATGGTTTAATTTTTATCGAAAAAGGACTTGGCTTGCACTCCAGGGGGGTACTCTAATTTTTTCTGCATACGTAGGCTCAGACCCAGCATCTACTGTTCACCCCCAAAAAATATCAGAAATTTCAAGCACCCCAAAAAAATATTTGAAATTTTTGCAACCCAAAAAAATATCCCGAATCTGTATATTTACCTTAAGCAAAGACCCTAAAATACATAGAAATAACCCCTAAAACTAGTCCAATTTGGGGATGACCCAAAAAAAAATATCCACAAAATTTTCATACCCAAAAAAATATTTGTTTTTCTGAAAACCCAAAAAAATATTGAAATTCAAAACTTTGACCCCAAAAAAATGGTCCGAGCCTACGTGTGTATGAAAATATCAGAGTACCCCCCCCCTGGGGCGTGCACGTGCAGCGCATGCTCAAAATGAGTAGGGTTTTATATACCGGGCGGAAATTTTAAACAAAATACTTGGAAAAAAGCGAAGGAAAATTCGGGACCATATTTGCGATCATAATTTGACAAATTAACGATTTGGTGCCAACTAAATTTTTCATAAAATATTTTATGCGATCACTGCTTGCATGACTACCACCTTTACATTCGGAAAATGTTGACTAATAGAGAAATGATAAATTTTCAAAAATGGGACTTTTTCCGTTTTTCTTTATACTTTAACTATAAATTGTGTCACTACAGGAGCATGAAAAATGTCTATTGAGTATGTTTTTTGCTTTATTTGTAGTGAACCATGCATAAAAATCATTTCGTCGCGCAAAAAGTGTGGCTTGTTTTGTTCTGTATTCAAGAAAATTATTCCTAATAACACTACCCCTACTTTTCAAGAAGTGGGTGGGGTAACTTAACCCCTCACATTTTGCCGATGGCTTAAGAAATTCTCATGGTATCGAGTTAATCATCACAAAATTGATTGATTTCTACTCTCAAGGTATTTTAACTTTTTTGTTTGCCACCGTTTTCAATTGAAATGAGCCAGAACCTCAACTCATTGCTAAACTTACTCACCCCATGGGAAGATTATAAGAGTTATCTTCCCTTTGTTCTGATTTACAAAATTTATTTTTGGTTTCAATACAAAGGGCGTAAAGTGTGCTTGACAAAAATACCAACGCACGGCATTTTTAATCTACTGTCCGTTATATATTTCCAAAATATGTGCATTGTGACATGCGATTTTTAGTCGAAAAATTAGCGCATTGCTTTGCTTTCTAGACGGCTTTGGTATTGCTGTTGCGGTATTTAGTTATTAGAACATCCAACTCGAGCATCAGTTGTATAATAACTGTACCAGATCGTGGCCTACCAAATGGTACAAATTTATCTAATTACATGAGCTATTGTTAATGTTCTGCTCACTTTTCAAAAGGTAAAATGTTATTTTTGCCACTGAAATTTTGCGTTTTCCAGTATACAAACAGTACATGTATTCACACTAATATTTTTCGTGTTTGCATTATAATATCCTCATGAAATTTGTGCCATAACATAGAGGAAAGATGGCTCTTTAAAATGATACCAAACATGATAGGTTTTGTAAATTGGTTACTGAGATATAAGACCATGCTAACATCTTTCCAAATGCCCCTCGTAAGTCCATCATGCATTAATGAATTTTGAAATCATTTGGCACAAAATGTTCTTGGAAAGACAATTTGTCATATGCAAAAACCCAGGTTTATAAATTATATTTGTCTATCTTCTCTACTGGCAAAGATCAAAACTGATCATTATGCCAGGTCAAAGGTCTTTTTAAAGTAGGGTTTAGAAATTTGAGAAAGTTAAGTGATCAGTGGGCTTACTAGGTTATATAATAAAAAATGTAAGACTCACAACCTGGGCCATCCCACAAACTGGGCCAAACTGAATCTGCCCACTTTATGGGATTGACCCAGGTTGTGTGTCTTATTAATAGTACATGTACTCGCAAACTGGGTCATACTCAGTAGGACAATGGTTAGGCCAAATAAAACAATAAGTGTTTTTCGGGTAACGGGTCTGAAAATTTTAGCTAGGGTAGGCACACATATTTGTTTAATTATTTTTTTCTGGAAAAAAATATAATCGTATGCATTTTGAAAGGCATTTCGCCTTTCAAAATGCATAAAAATTATATTTCTTCAAGAAAGCCTGAAAAAAAATTCTAGGTTTCGCCAGTCAATTAAGGTAGGGTCAGGTTACCCTAAACACAGGTATTTTTTTTATTTGGCCTTAATAACTGCATTAATTTTGTCAGAAATGGAAACGTACCAATCGTCAGTTGATAGGATGTTTCAGTGCAGCCTCCAATGTGACTGGTACCCTGGTTGATGTAGATTCTATCAATGTCTGCCTCCACAAACACGGGGCCCTAGCTTTCTGGGACTATGCCACAGCAGCCCCGTATGTTCCTGTTGACATGAATCCAGTCTCTGCCAGGTAAGGTTTGCAGCTATTGCCTTTGAAAAGAACTGTTTCTGTTCTTCAGATAACCTTTTAAATGGATACATGAGTACTTCTGCTTTATTGAATTTATTGAGTTGAGGAGAAGAGATCAAATGAGAGGCTTACCTCTTATTTTATCGTTTTTGCAACGAGCATAGTAAATTCAATATTACAGGAGCACACACTTTTGATTCTATTTATCATGAGAAAAGAACTGTTTCCGTTTCTGTTTATCTGCATGGATACAGAGGATCTTACATGAGTGCTAATGTTATTAAATTAAGTAAGTTGTGGAAAAGAAAATGTGAGGCTTGCTGAGCATTTTGCGGAGCGCAGTAGCCCAGTTAGTAGAGTGTTAGACTGGGAATAGAAAGGTTGCTAGTTTGAGACTCACCACTGGCAGAGTCACTATGCTGTGTCCTTGAGCAAGGCACTTTATCCATCTGCTGCTTAGTACATGTACTGGTTCAAACCCAGGAAGACAGAAAATTTGTCCTGACATGTCAAACTGAAAAATTGTTGACTGGGACATAAAGCATCAAAGCAAAAAAAAAGTACTGTGCATTTTATCTCTTTTGTAAGGAGTTTAATGAATTTAATAATACAGGAGCATGATTGCAAGATTCTATTTTTCATATGACACTAAAACTACTATACTTAAGGAATCTTCTAACGCATACAGTAAACAATTTACTACAAACGCTTAATAATGTAAAAAGCAATCAATTTTTGGTTGCTAAACAAAAATACAATATTATTCATATCATGTGTGAAAATTTCAAAACAATACCTTGGGTATTATGCAAACTACAGCTTATTTAATTTGAAAGGGTCAAAATCGGAAGTCACAAAAATTGGAATTTAGGCTCAAATCTGCATTTCAGTGAGGCAATTTTAATTTCATTTGTCATGCTGAACAATGGAAAGCGTCATTTTGTAATAAGAAATGCATGAAATTCACGCTGGGTTAGACGTCAGACACAATGCTGATCTTGACAGAAAATTTTCATTGGTTGGTCACTGCCTGGTGTTTGTCTTTGGATGGGCCCACTGTGGCTCAACTGGGGGAGGGTTTATTTTAGGTCTGACAGTCTGTGGGTTCAGAGCCATTTTCTTTGTTTCATCACAGTAATAATTTGATTGTTTCCCCATGATGATACATTGGATAAGTAAGGAAGCCTCAATGCGAGCTTAACGTATTTTGGTTTTAACAACAGCATAATCTAGGGCGAAGATTTGGCCGGTAAAATTAATTCAAGCCCCCAGTAACTTCGGGCGATGTGTATGCCGTTGTTGGTTAATTATTATTATTATTGTTGTTCCTATTGTTTGTTTTATTTTTGTATTTGGTTCTTATTTTGTTGTGCAGTACTTAGTGTCATTTCTAGTTTTGCAATCATCTCGCTGGGGAAGAGAGAGAGAGATAGTTGCTTAAAAATTGCTTTTAATGTTAATTGACTGTAAGTGTTATGTGTCTCTTCCTCGCGGTGCAATGGGTTGGTCTGCAGTGTGTGATTGTGGTATTTCCGGGCCATAATCTACTGACTTTTTTCATGCGGTTTTGAACAGTTGAAATATAAAAAAGTCCACACTGTGAGTAACACCAGCAGGACTCTGCTGCTAGCCAGCAGAATAAATTTTAACCATAGCTATACTGCTCCCCAGATCTAAAGTCAATCGAGCACATATGCGATGCGATTGTCAGGAAAAAATTAAATACATGTACTTGTGTGTGCGCATTGTCTGGTCACTTTTAAAGAAGTAGAAGATAAAAGTTGGATGCTTTTTCTTACTTTATGAATAATAGAATACAGACTGACTTACCTTTGAAAATGATTCATGTCTCATTAATCCATGTTACTAAATGGAATACATTTGACAAATTGCTATTCTGTTTTTCGCATTGATTTGTTTGAAAAATGGTAAATTTGTGACTTTCGTTTTTTGAAGTTTTCAACTCAAACTTCAATATTTTAAATACTCTTTGTCGGTTTTCTATGCAAATCGCCATGCATTACCGGAAAACATTGTTCTAATTTATTCCAAAATATTTTTCTAAATCGAAATTCTAGTTATCAAGAAAATGTCAAAGCAAAAGTGTATGCGTTAGAAGATTCCTTAGGTGTACATAATAAAGAGTGGATGACAATTTCAGGAGTAATTTCTTGCTCAGAATACCTCACACAGCCAGAACTCGGGAGAAATTTTGAATTATCAGCAAGATTGCATTTTGCTTTGAGATGTTTCTCCCGTAGAGCCAAATTCAATGAGGTTTTGGCAGGAATATGAGCAAATTTCAAAATGTCTTGCTGGAAATAATTTGTGACATTTATGAATTTTGCTGTTGCATGTGAATCATATACCAGCAGTTGATTCAATCAAGCCTTATTATCTCCCAAAATCAAGGAATTTATAACCAATTTTTTTGTCTGCTGGAGTCCTATCCTATTTATCTTTCAGTACTGATCAGCCATATATGTACAAGGACGCTATTTTCCTCTCACCACACAAGTTTGTAGGTGGAGTACAAACTCCAGGTAAGGAACTATTCTTGTGTCATGTAGTCATTTAAGCTCTTATACCGCCTATATTTTTTTGTCCTGAATATGTAATCTGCTTTTTATAAGCCTGTCATGGTTCTGTCTATCCATCCGTAAACATTCTTTAAGGTATCTTCATAACATTTTATAGAAATGTATATAAGGTCAAGGCAATGTGTCCCACACAAGAATGATTGTTCCCCTTTTCTTAGTTTCTGAGTTATGCCCCTTTGAAAAAATCTTTTAAAAAGTCTTGTACATGCCATAACTCAGTAACCATAATATGTATTTTTATGAAACTTTGTAGGAATGTGAATCAGGTCAAGACGACGTGTCACATATAATTATGGTTACTTTTTGTTGTTCATTTAGGAGTTATGGTCCTTTGATTGATTTTTATGCTTATTTTGTGTAATTTTCATTCTTTTACACCCCATGAATTTGTAACTGTTTGGGATATCTTCATGAAATTTTATAGGAATGTGAATTAGGTCAAGAAGATGTGTCAGGCACAATAATGATTGTTCCCGCTTCCTTAGTTTCTTAGTAAAGCCCCTTTGATTATTTATTTTTGAATTTTTTGGGGAAAAATTATCTATTTTTGCATTTTTTTCCAAAAAATTCTTGTACGCCCCATAACTCAGTAACCGTTTGGGATATCTTGAACCGTTATAGGAATGTATATCAGGTCAAGATGATGTGTTGCATACAATTGCTGTTGCTTTCGCTTTCTTCGGTTCAGAGTTGCGGCCCTTTGTGTTTTTATGGCTATTTTTGTCTTGTACACTCCATAACGCACTCACTGTTCATGATATATTCATGCAATTTTATAGGAATGTGTATTAGGTAAAGACGATGTGTAGCATGCAAGAAAGATTGTTCCCCTTGTTTAGTTTCCAAGTTATGCCCCTTTGATAATTTTTTTCCTAAAAAATTCTTGTACACTCATAACTCCGTAACTGTTTGGGATATCTTCATGAAACTTTATAGGGATGTATATCAGGTCAAGACTATGTGAGGAGTACAATTACGGTTGATTTCTGTTTCTGAGCATGGCCCTTTGATTGTGTTTTTATGCTTATTTTGTGAAATTTACATTTTTGTACACCCCCACAACTCGCTCACTGTTTATGATATCTTCATGCAAGTTTATAGGAATGTGTATTAGGTGAAGACAAAAATGGTTGATCATCCTTTTCTTACTTCTAAGTTATGCCTCTTTGATTATTTTTTTCCAAAAATTCTTGAACACCTCATAAATCAGTAGCTATTTATGATATCTTCATGCATCTTTATAGGAGTAGGTCAAAACGATGTGTTGCATACAAAAATGGTTGTCCCCCTTATTAGATTCTGAGTTATGCCCCTTTGATTATTGTAAAAAAAATCTTGTACGCACCATTTCTCAGTAATTTTTACATATATCTTCATGAATCTTTATAGGATTGTGTAATAGGTCAAGACGATGTATCTCATACAACAATGGTTGTTCTCCCTTTCTTAGTTTCTGAGTTATGCCCCTTTGATTATTGTAGCTTTTTCTGTGGATCGCATGACTAGATTTTCACCACAAAATTACGTCCAGGCCTCCAGATAAGAGTGCATATTGGGAAATTATTTTCTTTATTTCTCATCCAAAACATATGTTGTGAGTACTCAAAAGAACCGTCTTAATGAGACGGTTCTTTTTAGCACCCAAAACACATGTTAAAATTAATGGGTAAGAAAATAATTAAAATTTTACGCAAATAAAATTTCCTTATCTGGATCTATGTATGTCTGAATTGTAGTTGGAAACAAAAGTAATTTTTGTTTTATCATATGACGTCAGATCTGTAAGTGAAATAATGCCATGCATTAAAATCATTTACAGATTTTGATATCACTATGAAATGACAGCCATAATAGCGTTGTGTATATATGACAAAAATCTAGACGTTTTCACACCAAAAACGTGATTACAAAATTATTTTTACGTCACATGATAAGTAGAATATAACATTCGTGCTCTTGTATAATTGAATTAAGTTAACTCGTTGCAAAAAAGCAATAAAATGCAGGACAAGCTTCACATTTTATCTCTTTTCCCAACATATTAAATAAATTCAATAAAACATGAGCACTCATGTAAGATCATATGTTAACCGGAAATAGCATGTCATTGTAAGTGGATATCTACTATTTCGATTAGAGCATACACTAGGCAGTTGGGAGTTTAAAACAGGGCCACCAAACAAGTTCTGTCTTTTAAAATTATAAGGCAAAGAAGTACAGAAGTCGGCCTGTGGACATGCAATACTAATGCATCATACGGGTTGAGTATGCGCCCTATCAGTGCAAATAGGGGTGACTATTGTGGCCAAAAACGACTCTCGCGATAGTTTTGACATTGCAGGAATTGCCATTGCGATACTATTACTATTGAGGACTACCATTGCAATACTATTGTGATACTATTGTCTGTCAGAAACATTTATGCTTGTTTAAAGGAGGAAATTAAGATAATGTTAGGACCCCGGGGTTAGGACTTTTCTTTATGTATGGGTACCAGTTTTGTATTGAACCAACAGAAAAATTTCAGAATGTTGTCAAAGTCCACTAATCTTGCTGAAATGCAAAGGATGCAAAAACATGTACATTCTACTGCTATTTAACTTTATTTTTGTGCCTAAACCAAGCAATTTTGAGTGAAAATCCCTAGGTTTAAAAACTATTGAAACTATTGCAATAGTGAAAATACTATTGCCCATACTATTGACATTGCAACTTCCCTATGGATATTGCCTAGGTTACTATTGCGATGTATCGATAGTCTGAAGTGTTGTTACATCCCTAGGCACAAGCAGTCAATTTTCATGCACCCCTAAATTGCCCTAATGAGGTTTTATGCGCAAATTACTCCAAATTGATCCCTGGCAAGCCAGTTTGAAGTTCTGAACCTTTACTGGTAATCTTTGTGATGAGTACAATTTAGCAATTAGGTTGTCTCAATTTTATTTCAGGTGTTTTGGTAGCAAAGAAGAACCTGTTCAGAAATCAGGTGCCAGATGGCTGCGGGGGAGGCTCAGTGTTTTATGTAGGTTCACAAACATTCAGCATGTGGGTTCAGATTGACAAAAAAAAAATAACAAAAAATTGTACCAGGCCGCGTGGTGCAGTCGGTAACGTGTCTGACTGTAGATATGTGTGTGACTGCAGATTCAGGGGTCGCGAGATCGATCCTGGCCCGGTCCCATCCTTTCGTGGATATTGATCAGGAAAAAATCATTTCTACGGCCATTTTTCTCCCTTCGGCTGATTCAAGAATAGTTGTTGTCAGTTACAAGCGAAAGTATATGGACAAAGTACTGGTTAACTGCTTAGTTAAGCTTGCCCATGAAAAAAGTGTGGTTAGGTGAACTGACCCTCCCGACATGACCATAGCTGTTGACTGGGATGTAAAGAACCAAACTAAACAAACAAACAAAAAGTTGTGAATAATTTTTCAGCCGTCTGATTGAACTTATATTTTGGGTGATCAATTTTAAAGAAAGATGATTATTTTGCGCACCCACAGCTTATGTTTTGTAGGAAAACTTTAACTAAAATCTGAACACTCTCAGCAAGGGTCTACAAAAGTAAATTGTCATTATTTCTTATACATCGCAGTAAGTAAGGATCAGTGTTTTATGTAGGTTTACACACACTCAGCATGGGTTCAGACTGACAAAAAAAATTCAACAAAAAGTTGCGAATAATTTTTCATCCATCAGATTGAACTTATATTTTGGGTAATCAATTCTAAACATAGGTTTAGATTAACAAAATTTTTGAGCATAAAATTTTAAATGTTTTCTTACCCATCAGTTTGAACATATGTTTTGGGTGCTCAAAAGAACCGTCTCCTTGAGACGGTTCTTTTGAGTACCCACAACATATGTTTTGATTGAGAAATAAGAAAATTATTTTTCTGTTACGCACTCTTAACTAAAGTCCTGTTTAAAGAACAATCTCATTGAGATGGTTATTTTGAGCACCACAACTTATGTTTTGTAGGAAAACTTTCAACTCAAATCTGAACACTCTCAGCAAGGGTCTACATAAGTAAATTGTCATTATTTCTTATCCATCGTAATAAGCATATGTTTTTGGTGCTCAAAAGAACCATTTCAATGAGACTGTTCTTATGAGTACCCACAACATATGTTTTGGTTGAGAAATAAGCAATTTGATTTTTAAATTACTCTTTCACTCTCTTGGGAGCACAGTGGCTCAGTGGTGGAGTGCTTGACTGACGATCGAGGGTTTGCGGTCTCACCGGCGTCACTGCATGTCCTTGAGCAAGACAGGTTATGCCTTGCTTAGTACTGGTTCAACCCAGGAAGACCTGATCCGATATAACTGAAAAATTGTTGACTGGGATGTAAAGAATCAAATCAAACAAGCTCTTCCACTGACTCTCATTATAGGTCCAGATAAGCCCTCCCCCAAAAAATGGGGGGTAAAATTGTAATTAATATCTTATCCATCAGTTAAATGCTCTAAAAAGTCTAATTAAGATGATTCTTTTGAACACCGACAACATATGCTGGAGTTGAAAAAAAGAGAAAAATCTATTTTGATTGCTCTCTCTCACCTGTCTCAGTCTTACATGTTGCTATATTGTGATTGAGCTCCATCATAATTTAGCCACGACATGAGATTACCAACAATGTGGGAGGGCGCAATGGCTTTGTGGTAGAGTGCTTGACTCCAGACAGAGGGGCCGCGGGTTTGAGCCTATCCGGCGTCACTATATTGTGTCCTTGAGCAAGACACATTTATCCTAGCTTAGTACTGGTTTAACCCAGGAAGACCCGTCCCTGCATAACTGAAAGATTGTTGATGGGATGTAAATAATCAATTTGAAATTTAACAAACCAACAATGTGGTATATGCAGCCAGCTTAGCCTCAGATCAACCTGCGCATACGTGCAGTCTGATCAGAGCCTTTGCTAGTCGCTTGAATATTCTATGACTGTTAAGCTACTGACTCAATGCCATTTGTTGTTTCTAAGCTTAAAAGGAGGCTGCACAGGCTCGTCTGAGTCTACACTTGTCAAAATGCCACATTGTTTGAAATCACGTGTCACGGCTCAATTATGTTTTTGTTGCATGCAATAAAAAAGACACAGATCAACATGCATACTCTGATCAGCATCTTTGTTTTTCATTCTCTGGTAAGTCTAAAAAGCAATTTACAAATTTTCAAAAACTAGGTTTAAGTACTACCTGTTGCAAATCTTCTAAAAAGGGCTTCAATTTTTTTTTTCTAGATTTGTGGGCTGAAGTGACCCAAGGAGCAAGAAAATGGTGGGTCATTTTCTGAAACAATGGGCCCGAGCATATCAAACTTAACACAGTTGACATTTGGGTAGTATGCTTTACCTACAAAAAGACACAGACACTTGTATGCATATATCTATATTGACCGCTGATTATACAGTAAAACCTGTCTTAAGTGGCCACTCAAAAAAGAAGACCAAATATCGCTTAATGCATTCTGCAATCCTTCAGACCTTCATTAAGCTACCATTTGTTATTAAGATCTTTGTTTGTCTGTTTTTTGAGTGGTTGCTTAAGACAGGTTTTACTGTATTGACAACATACATGTACTTTCTGTAGACATGCTGTAAGATGAACATTATTATTAAAGTGAGATTTTTTCACAACTAAAAAGGATGGGTCTACTGGGCCATGCCTTGGGAAGTGATGGGCCATATTTTGAAACCTTGGGACAATTACCTGGGCCCCACATAAATCTGAAGGCCTGTCTTAAGAAGACTGGTTTTCTCATGATAAGGCCCCATATTGGCAGAATTTTGTATGTGATTTTAGAGTATCTAAAATCTTGCATTGTGCTTTCAAATTGTTAAATTTGTTTGCACTTGTATATAAGATGTTGGAAAGGTATTACATTTTATCATTTTACTCAACTTTTTTGATAGATTCAATTATAGTGATTATACACATTGTCAAGCACTTTTATCTTGTAACATTCTCTATAAAATCAACGTCTGTAGCTTCGGATATTGCTGAAATAATGTTGAAAGTGACTTAATCATATGATATGGCATCTGGGAGTGATATAACACCATGCATTAAAATCAATAAATCACTAATGATTGACAGATTTTGGTAACGTTATATATTGACGGCCATAATAACGTCGCGTCAATGTAGCAAAAATCTTAGCGTTTTTTACGCAAATATGCAACTGAAAAGTATTTTTTATGTCATATGATAAATAGAATCTAACATTCATGCTCCTGTGTTATTTAATTTATTAAGCTCATTGAAAAAAAGTGATAAAATTCTTGGCAAGCCTCACATTTTATCTCTTTTCCTAAACTTGTTTAATAAATTCAATAAACATGAGCACTCATGTTAGATCCTCTTTATGACAAGCATCATGTTGGACGGTTACTATTTCAGGTACGAAGAGAGGGGCACCGTTACCTACAGGAACCTGAGATGAAGGAAGAGGGCGGTACCCCGGCTATAGTTGAAGCAGTGAGAGCAGGACTTGTGTTTCAGCTGAAAGAAGCTGTTACATCAGAGCTCATCATGAAACGGGAACAAGCTATGTTAGAGTAAGTGACAAATTAGACCAACCTTGAAAATATTTCTGTCTTTTTAATACCAATCATATCTAAAGGAGAAGGTCTATCCACCAAATGGGGGAAGTGGGGCATTGTAAAATAAGTATGAAAAAGTTGTCACAAATACAGTTGAATCTTGTAAATTCAAATTCCTCCCGATTTGAGGTTTTAAATCCCCAAAATGAGTAAAAAAAATTCTCTCAAACATAAGTTTTTGACTCCTAAAATTGTTTTATTGCTTGTTATAGGAGATAACAACATGCCATGGATAAGTTTCTATTTATTGCATATTGTGCAACTGAATTCAAACTGCATATAGTGGTCATTTTTTTGAGGATTTTGTTTAAATTGCAACTAGCACCAAATCAAAATTACTGCCAAATACGAGGCATGTTTCATGTTTATTTGAACAGATTTAAATTTCACTTTTTGCGGTTGCATATAAATAAAGCAAGCAAATTTTGCTTTTTCATGCATAACATATATGTCCCTGGTATTGCCAAAAAGACAAGATGGCAATTTAAAGCATAGCCATAATACGGTGGAGCTAAATACATCCCCACCCCCTTTTAACTGATTTTAAGAGCTAAAATCGGTGTATCTTCTAAGAAAATACATATTTAAGTGTGAAATTTTCTTTTAAGTTTAGAGGAACACTCAGTCTATAATTAAATTGAGAAACAGCCTATTTGTGTCTGTTTTTGCTCGGAAACTGGGCTTAATAAGTTCTTCCATACAAGTGCCCTAATGGGTATCTCGCGTATAAAATGTGTCTTGGAAGAAGTTCAAAAACAAATTCTCAAAACTCACAGCCGACTCAAACCGGGCCGCGTAGCGCAGTCGGTAACGTGTCTGGCTACAGATGCGTGTCTGACTGCAGATCCAGGGGTCGCGAGTTCGATCCCGGCCCGGTACCATACTTTCGTGGAGATTGATCATGAAATAATTTCTACGGTCATTCTCCTCCTTCCGCTGATTTAATCAAGAAGGGTTGTTGTCAGTTACAAGCGAAAGTATGTGCACAAATTACTGGTTAACCGCTTGCTCAAGCCTGCCCAGGAAAAAGTGTGGTTAAGTGAACTGACCGTCCCGCAATGACCATAGCTGTTGATATGGGACGTAAAGCAACAAAAACAAACAAAAGCAAACAAACAGCTGACTCAATTTCTTAGAAATTTTAAGTATCTATTGCCGATAAAACTGATCACCAAATATTGCATTTGAGTATTTTGCATGCAATTTAGTGTTGCTATGGAAACTGTAAACCCTAAAATTTGATGTTCAAGTCGCTTCCAAAAAGTAAATATCTGACTAGAGGGCTTTATTTTCGAACAGAACATACTTTAATTCTTTATGTACAATTAATAAAAGGTTCCATGAGAAAAACTTCATATTTTTTAGAGAAATTGTTCGAGAAAGATTTAGCATATTTCGTTTCAGACAGCATTTTTAAACGCTTAAAACTTGACTACTCATCTTCAGAGACTGTTTCAAACCAGAAAATAAAAATTAAGAACTATTTTCTTGATGACTTCGTATTCCTGGAGATCAGACTGACCCATGGAAATCAATTATTACCCAATATAATGAGAAATAAATGAGTAACGGCATTTTCAAATTTGTTCAAATAAACATGAAACACATCTTGTATAATTGATTTACTGCATTCTGTATTCATAAGTACACTGTTCTAGAGTATACAGGAGCAGTCAGCTGCTCTGTGATTACACCTTTTACTTAGATTTTGGCTTTTGGATTAATGCTTTACGTCCCAGTCAACAGCTATGGTCATGTCGTTACAGTCAGTTTTACCTAACCACACTTTTTTTCCTGAGCAAACTTAACTAAGCAGTTAACCAGTACTTCATGCACATACTTTCGCTTTTACTTCTATTTGGCTAAATGTTTAGGGTATTTACATGTACTTTTGTTATTTATTCCAGTAAAGCGAAAACTGCTTGGGCAGACAGCAGTTCTCTTGTTATACTGGGTAACCAGGATGTGGAGAGGCTACCAATATTTTCATTCCTGGTCTACCATGGTCAGTCTGGCAAGTATCTTCACCACAACTATGTCAGTACCCTGCTCAATGATCTGTTTGGTATACAGTCTAGAGGGGGTTGTGCCTGCGCTGGACCCTATGCTATGGTAAGTAGTTCATTTTTCCATTTGTTATCACATGGGAGTGATATAACGCCATGCAATAAAATTTATAAACCACTAGTGGTTTACAGATTTAGTTTGTTTGATTTGATTCTTTACATCCCATCAACAATTTTTCAGTTAAACAGGGACAGGTCTTCCTGGGTTGAACCAGTAATAAGCTAGGATAAATGTGTCTTGCTCAAGGACCACAACGCAGTGACGCTGGTGAGGATTACAGATTTAGTGATGTTACGTATTGACGTCCATTATAACGTTGCGTAAAAGAGGGAAAATCTTGACTTTTTCACGCCAAAAATGCAATTTTTGAGTTTTTTTAATGTCATATGATAGAATCTAACATTCGTGGTCGTGTTTTATTGAATTTAATAGAATCTAACATTCATGGTTGTGTTTTATTGAATTTATCAAACACATTGCAAAAAAGAGATAAAATATTCGGCAAGCCTCGCATTTTATCTCTTTTCCTCGACTCATTTAATAAATTCAATAAAACATTAGCACTCATGCAAGACCCTCTATATATTTGATACAGAATAAGAAGTCATAGGTCAAGGTTAGCAACATTTTCGAGCATAAATTTATTAATACTTTCTTACCCATCAGTTTGAAAAAGAATCGTCTCATTGAGACAATTCTTTTGGTTTAAACTTTATTTCTTTGTATAAATACACAATAGCAAAATTACATGCACTAAAATGAATAGGTACAAGTTTTATACAAAAGGGATTCAGAAGGAAGTCTATTAACTTTTGTGAACTGTATCCCTTTAGACGAATATGCGCTAAATGGTAACTGTGTTATGTAACGGTAAATACAACTGTTATGCCATTAAACTTAAGAACAAATTAAGTCACCTAAACCAATGTATACATATAAATGTAGATCTTGTCCCAAAAATACACAAAATGTGTCTGATCAGAACAAGTGGCATTCACTGTACTCATTACAGACAGTTCTTTTGAGTACCCTCAACATATGTTTTGGTTGAGAAATGAGAAAATTAAACTTAAATTATTAGGCACTCTTAACTAGAGGCCTGAGAAGATGTTTAGTGTAAGCTTGAAAATTGAAATAACAGCTGAAGTATTTGTTAGCCTTACTTGCATCAACATGGTTGAGACAGGAGTGCAATTCCTGTCTGTCTGTCCATTAACTTCTCCATAACAGTTTAAATAACCCATTTTTAGTTCACCCATTTGAATTACAAGAAGACCTATAGCAATCAACACGGCATCGGCTTTGGTGTTAACATTAACCCTTTTCATTCTGATGGATTATCCCATACATATTGATACTATAAGTTTGGAATTGTCCAGTTTGTATTTTAAGCGGTTGGCAGTGCAAATTTCTATAAAATGATGTATTTCTGTCCCTGAAGATTGTGTTTATCCTAACAAACAGTGCAGACCCTGATGAAATGCCACCTTATGCAGCATTTCACCTGGGCATTCATGATTTGTCAAAGTACTTGTTTACCTGTATCTAGAATGAAGAGGGTTAAAGGTTTTGTGTCGGCTTTGTAACTCCTAAACAATTTGATATATATTCAGTGATGATGATAAGCCAAATTGATTTTCAGTCATGAGGGCACAGTATGTTTTAAACTCTACATGCTTAACTATTTCTCTGCTAGTTCATCTCCTGATTACCTTTGCAAACAGTTTGGACTTAAATCAGGCCCAACAAAATATCCAGACTGATCTAGATACAAACTGTATGACACTGATGGTATTCCTGAAAGATTTTTTGAAAATATTACTTAAGTTCTTTACCTAGTAGTGTCATCTGCTGATAACTTTTGCAATCATTTTGGAACTAGGTCTGGTTTGATCAGGATACAAAATGTTTGACACTCTGATAGTATTACTGTCAGAAATAATTTTTTCATAAAAAAGTTGAATTTGAAAAAAAATCAGATGACAAAAAAGCATGCAAATTATCCAGTATGAAAAGAGTTATAAAAGCATATTTGCAGATGGCAATAAATTGAATGGAAGATTACTTAAGAAATAAATTTGATTTTTGGAATGTTCATGCAATCATGAATACTTCGGGTCTCTTGCAAGGTAAGTGAAGCCTGAAGGCTGCATAACTTCGCAAGAGACCCAAAGTATTCATGATCCATGAACAGACCAAAAATTGAATTTATTGCTTATATTCATATTTATTATAAATAGCTAAAATATAGAAATCATTATTATTTAGGAAACAAAACAGTTTTGTATTAAATATGTAATCATATTAACAGTTCTGTTGGAGTGTAAAACGGAACAGCCAGTGTGAACACGGACAACCAATGGAGCAAACAAAGGCTTGTTTTGCACGTGTGTCTCAGGTGTGGCTCACTGTCAATCACAACACCAGTGTCATTTTTGGCGAATGAATTTGATGTTGGAAGCGCATTGCACGGGCAAGTGAGCTTGGCAGCTGTCAATCAAATTTATGTATTTCATGAGGCTATGAACGATTGCAAAAATCTCAAAGATTCATTAAAGGCTGGCTTTGGAAATGTAAATATACAAGGCTAAATATCTGCCTGCTATTGTTACAGGATTTGTTGGGCATGGAGGAAAATGTCTCGCAGAAGATAGAGGAAATTCTTGCAGAAGATAGGTACTGATACGTAAATTTTAGTTATTTTCTCTTGTAATTGTCATGCATAAAGAATTTCAAAATCCTTCATGGTCGGGGAAAATAAAATCTGAAGAAGCAGTCTGATCAGGATCTACCCTGTTTGCTTTTCTGACAGGCATTTTGTGAATTCCAGCCCTGATAATCAACATTTTATTTGAGAATAGAACAGAACATTTACAGTAAATTTAGGTAATTTGATTCAAATCTATCCTTGTTAGAGGCAACTTTTGTTGTCTGTTGATAACCATTGCAAACAGTTTGGACCTAGATCAGGCCCATGGTTAAAACGTTTTTTATACTCAACTCAGCTAAGCACGAAATTTATCCTGATCATAAATGTTAAAATGCCAACAATTGTTGGCATTTTAACATTTATCAGCATGATAAATACAACATCTGAGAGACTTAAAGCAAGAAACTTCTTTATTTGTCGGTAATTTCATTTTTAAGAGCAGTTGAAATTTCATGCTCAGTTGAGTTGAGCATGAAAAAAGTCTTATAACCTCGGGGCCAGGACCAACAAATGTTGGTCCTGATCTCACTCTCTGTTGGCGTTCCTGAAAGAATTTTTTGAAAAAGTTAATTTTGAAAAAAGTCAGCAGACAACAACAAAAGCGTGAAAAATTACCCAGAATGCAAAAAGTTAAGCAGGTACTTTGAGTCATCAGAATTTGAGATATTGTGAGTTCACTGTATCTATATGTCATATTTAACCCTTTACTCCACACAAGCGCCTTTGGACGCCTTTGAAATGTAAGATTTTAAAAAATTAGTATGAAAATGTTCCATGTTCCATAATGTTGTTAAAACTATTGAAATGTAAAAAATATTTTTTGTAAAATATTTGATAATTTGAATTATTTTTAGAAATGATGCAATGTTCTAAATATAGCATATGGGGTAAAGGGTTAACAGAGTTTTAGTTATTTCATGCTGAACTAAAATATTTTTACAGAATATATTTCATTTTGTCAGGTCAATAGATTAGAATCCTTAATTAAAAATTAACTTTGATATTTCTCAATCTTAACATATGTTGTGGGTTCTTGACCCTTTACCTACTAATGTCGTCTTCTGAAAAAATTTGCAAACAGTTTGGACCCAGATCAGGCCCGACAAAACATTAGGCCTGATCAGGATCCAAACTGGATGACACTGATGGTAATCCTGAAACAGACGACAAAAAAGCATGCAAATTTCCCAGTAGGCAAAGAGATAAAAGAACCTTGTCTCAATAAGATGTTTCTTTCGGGCATTCAAAATAAATGACAAATCTGATTGATAAGAAAATATTCACAATTTTACACCCAAAATTTTTGTTGATCTAAATATATGATTGTGTTTCAGTCGCTTAGATAGAACTCATTTGAGACGATACAGAGAGTACTCTCAGAGAGAAATAATCAGGTAACTATAGCTAATTTCATGCCAAGTTTTCCCCAACAGTTTCGGATTAGCTTCAAGCACATTCGGAATAGAAATAATCTGACCAATAACAAAATATTAAAAAAAACATGACCTAGTCTTTGTAGCTGGGTGTACTGATTCGATCCTTACCTGGTTGCAATCCCAGAAGGCAGGTTTCTTGCAACAAAGCCCATTTAACCCTTAACTCCATAGGCTATATTTAGATCATGACGTTCTCTATTTTTAGACAACATTGGAAAAAATCAAGAAAATTTTAAGTCAAGTTTTGTATACTTTTGAAAACATTATGAAAAATGGAGCATTTTCTTCAAAAGAGCAAACGCTCCATTTTCCATGATTTTTTTTAAATACATGATATTTCAAAGGTGTTATTATGGAGTAAAGCGTTAAAATGTTTTTGCATTTAAGAGTGGTGGCAACGTAATATAAATATCTATCATGAGTGTGAGTATGGGATAAAAAAAATCTGGCCCGAGGATCACTGATTGGCATCATGAGGCTTGCCGAGTGATGACAAACAGTGAACACGAAAGACAGATTTGATCCGCGCCTTTGTTATTCGCTTTTTGTAAAGTACCTTATGTAAACTTACTACAGTCGAAATTTCAATTTTCTAGCTAGTCTCTGTAGCTAAGAAGACTGGTTTGAAACTCGCTTTGTTGGAAACCCCTAAGACAGATTTTGTCGCGTCGAGGCCCATTTATTTCATGGTATAACTCATTTCAGACCAGGATTTACCAGACTGAATCTCCCCTATTTTCTGGATGAGGAGGGTGTAGACTTTGTCCTGGAAGCTGTACGACTGGTGGCAGAGGAAGGCTGGAAGTTACTACCTCAGTATATGTTTAATCCTGAAACAGGGGAATGGAGACAGGTCAACTTTCAGGTAAACTCTGAATATTTTTAGTTGTAGTCTTTGGGTCCATACTGCATGCAATATTAGTCGCCAAAGTACAGGAAAGCAGACGCTTGTCAAAGCAACAACTTTTGTTCTCTGCTGATAACTTTTGTAAACAGTTTGGAGTCAGATTAGGACCAACAGATGTCAATCCTGATCTGGATCCAAACTGTTTGACACTGATCGTATTCCTGCAAGATTTTTTTGAAAAGGTTGATTTTGAAAAAAACACAATCAGACAACAAAAAGGCATGCAAAATTTCCAAGAAAGCACATAGTTAAATGGTGTGACCTAAAAGATACAAACAGCAGAATGCAAAGAGATAGTGGTTTCAAAACAATGTATAAGTTCTCTTCTACTTTAATGTTTTGGTGATGAAAGAAACATCCTTTCCTTGTTATTGATGTTGCCGTTACAAGACATGTAAATTAACTTTTTGCTTATTATTTCCATCTGCTGATAACCTTTGCTAACAGTTTGGACCCAGATCAGGCTGGACACAAACCTCGAGCCTGACTTAGGTCCAAACTGTTTGATACTCTGATGGTGATCCTGAAAGAATTTTTTTAAAAAGTTGATTTTGAAAAAATCAGCAGACGACAAAAAGACGTGCAAAATTACCCAGGAGGCAAATAGTATAGGATTCCTCTACCTATCATAATATTTACAGGTATTTAAGGACAGAAAATGGCTTGGACATATCTCGTATAAGACGGGAGAAATGACATACAAGGTTCCTCCGCCACTGGTGAAAGGTCCTCTTCCTGAAACTTACAAGGTAGTAATCTCAGCTTGTTCAATAGTTTTTTGTAAGCATAAAGTTCATAGAATCAAGTGTATCTCAAAATTTCTTTGACTTTAAGTCCTTAGATCTTGTACCACATTTTTTTAACCCATTTAAGCCAAATATAGACCTTGAGTCCATCATTTATGCTTGGGGCCTAATATTCATATACTCTTAGGGGGGCAGTTTGATAAGGAACTATTTATTTGCTTTCTTTTGCAAATTATTTGTTTATATTAAGGCAGGATGGTAAAGTTAGATCATCAGTTGAAAGGTTCCATTTTAGAAATTCTGGATTCAAGTTATTTTATAGTTGACTATATATTTACATGTATTAGATTAAACATATTGTATTGTGCATAAACAAAGGGATTGGATACAAGTTATAACAACATTAGAAAATCCTCTCCCCAAGACATGTATTAACAAATATTTGTTGCTCCTTTAAAAAAAATCCTTAAGAGAAATCAGGCCCCAAGGTTATAAAACTTTTTCCATGCTCAACTTAGCTGAACACTTAATTGATCATGCTCATAAATGTTAGAATTCCAACAATTTTTGGCATTTTAACATTCATAAGCATGATAAATACAACATCTTAGAGACTTAAAGCAAAAAACTTCTTCATTTGTCGGTATTTTAGTTTTTATGAGCAATTGAAATTTCGTGCTCAATTGAGTTTAGCATGAAAAAAGTTTTATAACCTTGAGGCCTGGTATTTGTGTTTACAGGAATGTCTTCAGAAAGCAAGAGACTTGTTTGCTCAGGCTAGTAAGGTAAGCAGACCCCAGATAAAAGTGTGCAACTGAATTTTTTTTTTCTCAACCAAGACATCAGCCAGGATGATATTGCTGAAATATATAAAGCTTTTTTTGTTAGATGCAGCTGATATTTTCAAAAGTGTGTATCATAAATTGGCTAGGCAATTAACCAGTACTATGTGCTCATGCTTTCACTTGTGACTGACAGCAGCCCTTCTTGAATCGGCGGAGGGAGGTGAGTGACTGTAGAGAGTAGTTCACGATCAATCTCCATGAAAGTAAGAGGCAGGGCTGGGACTGAACTCACGACCCCTAGTCTGATTGCTGATCGAGGTGTCATGTGTTCGATCTCAGCCCAGCCCAGATTGATCATGAAATATTTTCTATGATCATTCTCCTCTTTTGACTGATTCAGGAAGAGGCTGTTGTCAGTTGCAAGGGAAAGTATGTGCACGAGGAACTGGTCAACCCCTTAGTCTAAGCTCGCCAAGGAAAAGTGTGGCTAGGTTAACTGACCGTCTTGATATGTTAGACGTTAAGCCACAAACCAAACAAACAAAGAAAATCACAAATTGGTTACATTTCACTATAAAATTCTGCACACACACTGGTAGATAGAGCCATTAGAACTTCATTGTTGTTTTGATCAGTGAATTAATCGTGCTCTTCAAAACTGATGGCAATAAATGTTCATAAGCATCACTGTCATTTCCTTAATCTTTGTCATCTCAAATCATTATTATCGTACAGACGCATAGGGTCAAATAAACAAATATTTTGATCATAAAAAAAAAAAAAGAATAATACGGTAATTAGATATTCTATAGAATTGACAGACCTGCAGATAAGGTTGCATAATTGAAAACTAAATGTCTTAAACTTAATCATATGTTGTGTGTGCCAGGCCCTATAGCACAGTCAGTAGTGAGTCCAACTGCAGATCCGGGGGGAGCATTTGTTTGATCTTGGCCCAGCTCCATCCTTTCATGGAGATTGATCATGAATTATTTCTTTGGTCATTCTCCTCCTTCCGCTGTTACAAGAAGGGTTGTTGTCAGTTAGAAGCGAAAGTATGTGCACAAAGTACTGGTTAACCGCTTAGTTAAGCTTGCCCAGGAAAAAGTGTGGTTAGGTGAACTGACCATCTGAACATAACCATAGCTGTTGACTGGGATGTAAAACCTCAAACCAAACAAACAAATATGTTGTGTGTTAAAAAAAATGTTTCAGTGAGACTGATCTTTTGAGCAGTCAAAAGTTATATTTTTTTTAACTTATGAATACATGTACTTTTGCAATAGAAAACTTTTGATGTCTTTTCAATGAAATAAAATTCAATCTAACACTGAAAAATTCGAATATCCTGTAGCTATAGCTGAGTCTCGGATGAGCAAACTTTGCATTGTTCGATTTTATATTGCCTACTGTCACTGTGAGATTTGCTATACAGAGGATCTTACATGAGTACTCATGTTTTATTGAATTTATTAAACAAATTGGAGAAAAGCGATAAAATTCGAGGCTTGCCGAGCATTATATTGCTTTTTCGCAACAAGTTTGATAAATTCAATAATACAGGAGCATGAATGTTAGATTCTATTTATCACATGACATTAAATTACTTAAAAACACATTCTTGCCTGAAAATGTCAAGATCTTGCCATCTTTTACACAATGTTAAAATGAACGTCATTACGTAACATTATAAAAATATGTAAACCACTAGTGGTTTATCAGTTTTATTGCATGTTGTTAAATCACTACAAGAAGCTATGTCCAGGCCCCCTAGTAGAACCTTTAAAACCTTTAGAAACTTTTAATTTGGTTGCAATCCTTTAAAACCTTTAATTAGGCTGAAAAACCTTTATTTTGGTTATTAAACCTTTAAATTTTTCAAGATCATTTGAACATAAGAAATAGATGATCATATGTATGTTGACAAGTAATGTCTGTGACATCTTGAGCTGTATTCATCCTCAGACCATTGTATGACTCTCTATACCTACCTCTTGCACCAGGGTGACTCTTACTTGAAGTCAATTTTTTTAGGCTTCAGATAAGGCAGCAATAAAAAAGAGTGAGGTAAGGTAAATAAATGCTTTTGGATTGATTTCTTGCTTTACATCCATGCTAAACAGCTAAGGTAATGGTGGAATGACTAGTTGATCTTAACCACCCTTTTCATATACTAGGCTGGCTTAACCACAATCCTTTCAGTACTACTCAGTGAGTGCTCATCTTTCACTAGTGAAAGAATGTGCCTGACCTGGGAATAGAACCTGCAAGACTCCAGCCATTAGGTTGGACATGCTTCTGCAATAAATACGCCATAAATATGGATAGCATCTATTGGATTTGTTGACTTTTGAAAAATGTCCAGATTTTCTAATGTCATTGTCAAATCTAAACAGCGTTATCTACATTCCAAGACTAATACAGACAATATGCATATCTGTCTAAATTTTATATTTAAAAAAGAGCATACTACAAATGGGAGTAATATCCTCTGAAATTGTTCAATTACTGAAGATAAAATTGTCCTTACAAAATGACCAGAGATGGCTTCTCCTGCTTTCTTGGTTTTCAAAAATTTTCGGGGGAGGGCCCCCAAACCCCCCTTCCACATTAGAAAATCTGCGATGAATTTTTCAATCCAACACTGCTTAACACAAGCCTTTTAAATAGTTCAAAGTGAGGCTTTCAGCTAGGGAGTAAAACAAAAAGAGTAATTCCCTATTGATTTGTGATTAATGGGCTATAAATTTATTGGCTATTTAATAAGGATTTGCTGCACCCCTTTCATACCATCATCTATCATAACATGGATTTAAAGATCAGGATCCGATAAGAATACTAGCAAATTTGATGTTAATTTGCTCTTTAAGTTTGTTAGAAATTCAATGAAACAACCTTTATTTCGACTAAAATAGCCTTTATAAAAAACCTTTAATTTCATGAGAGTCTGCTAGGGGCCTGTATGTCATGTGTTAAACAAACTTTTAGTATAAGTCAGTTTAAAATACAGCTGTTAATAAGGTAAGGTGTCTAATGGATTTTAGATGGGTTTTTTTCCAATTAAAATAAACTTATCAAGAATCATTGTTCAGTCTTGTCTTACAACCAGGCAACCACCAAGTTAGCATTTCATTTGAATGAAGCATCTAAAGATAAGCTGTCAATAATATAAATTGTCTATCTATTATTGTCATCCAGGTGCATGCCAAACTACACAAAAACTTGTTCATTTTTACATGCTCATTTGTAAAAACCTGTTTTATGGAGGAAAACACTCATTTATTGAATGGACATATGTTGTAGGTGCACATTGGAATTGCCTCTATGAGGCAATTCCAATGTTTACCAACAACATATGTTACTGAAATTAAGGAAACCTACTTTGAAATAATCAGAAATATACACTAAACAAGTATCATCTCCATTGGCTTTCCTCTTTTAAACATCTCAAACTGCCAATCAGTATTAAAATACCTGTCATTATATGGCAAATTGTTTATATTCACATGACAGCTATATCACCAAATTTGACTTCGTGAAATATGCCTTTGCTAACTTGATAGTTGCATGGTTGTATTATTTCTGTTACAGAGCAGGTATCAGCTAGCTGACCATACTGTGATGTTTGACGATGCCGTGAAACCATTCCGTTGGTTTCTGCTCCCAAGTGAAGCCGCTGACTGTTTAACTGGCACATTTACTCGTGATTCAACACAGCTACCTTTCTGTCCACCACAGCACCGACAGTCTGTAGGTCTTCCAGAGTTCATAGGCACCTCTGATAATGGTGATTGTGATATTGCTGATTTCGTTTTGAGTACAGAACCTGATCATGATAGATGTCATAGTACTAGCCAGCATACACAATTTGATGCTAATTCAGCTAAAGCAGGTAAAATTGTATCTGAAACTGTTTGTGCAGAGAAAAACCCAGTGAATGGAAGAAAATATCAAGCAAAAAGTAGTGGTACATATAGTCAAGCACATCTTGATACAAAAACAGTTCTAGCAAGTGAAAATCTACATCGAACAAATCAGTCGGAAAGTAAAGACAATAGCCAAGCAAAGCATACCCAGGAAACAGCATTGTGCAATAAAAGTAATGCAATTAACGAAAGTAATGCAATTAACAAAAGTAATGCAATTAACAAAAGTAATGCAATTAACGGTAATACACAGGAGGTTAGAGAAGAGAAAATGTTTGTTGTAAGAGATGTTGACATAAGTGATTCTGTAGGTACTGATAGCAATAGAGAAGATGGGGCAGAATTTAAGATGATGGACAGTGATCATGCTGTGAAGTCAGTAATGGAAGGAAATGATTCTATCAGTAATGGACTTGGTACTGATAGTAATGGCAAGCATGGGGCTGAATCTAAAATGGAGGATAGTGATCATACTGTGAAGACAGTTAGGGAAGGAAATGATTCTGTCAATGATAGACTTAGTACTGATAGTAAAAGTAAGCATGGGGCTGAATCTAAAATTGAGGACAATAACCAAACTGTGAGGACAATTAGGGAAGGAAGTATTATGGATGGCGATGCAGACAGTGCGGTAGATAAAGAAACCAGGAAGAGAAAGAAAACTGGTGAGGAAGTGCAAGAGATAGCTAAAAGAAGCAGAGACAAGGAAGATGATGGACATGAACAAAAAGAGAAAAGGAAGGCCAGTAAATGGTATTCACCACCAAAAACAATATTTGCTCCATTTTTGAAGGTTAGTTTACATTATATACCTTGTTAACCCATTTATCCCCAGGGTATGCAGCAATCATACACTGTCATGGAGTCAATGAACGTGGAGCAGTAAACTTTAGAAACAGCATTTTCTTGCTTTTTATGCCCCCAAACTTTGAAAAAGTTGAAGGGGCATATTGCTTTGGGCTTGTCCGTCTGTGTGTCTGTCCGTTACAAATTTAAGATAGGGTTTTGAAATTTCATAGATGGACTCAGCATAAAAAAATAACTGACCCGTATTTTTTTAATCTGGATTATCTCCCTTTGTGGAGTTATGCCCCTTTTAAAGGGTCATAGTGAAATTTTGTAATCAGGATATTTCAAAAACTATAACAGCTAGGAGCTTCAAACTTGGTCAGCTTATAGAGGAAAATGAGTAGATTACGTGGTGAAAATTTTAAAAAAAATCATTCTATTTTTTTTAGTTATTGTCCTTTGCAAATTTTGACATACAAAACTTGATATCTCAAAACCCGTTACAGCTAGGAGCTTCAAACTTGGTGAGCTTATAGAGGATAATGGGTAGACTACTTGGTGAAAATTTTAAAAAAAATCATTTTTTTTTTTTTTAGTTATTGCCCTTTGCAAATTTTGACATAGAAAACTTGATATCTCAATAAACCGTTACAGCTAGGAGCTTCAAACTTGGTCAGCTTATAGAGGATAATGAGCAGATTACCTGGTGAAAATAAAAAAAATTAAAAAAAAAATTGAGTTATTGCCCTTTGCAAATTTTGAAATAGAAAACTTGATGTCTCAAAAACTGTTACAGCTAGGAGCTTCAAACTTGGTCAGCTTATAGAGGATAATGAGGAGACTACATGGTGGACATTTAAAAAAAAAATCATTATTTTTTTTTGTGTCATTGCCCTTTGCAAATTTTGACAGAAAACTTGATATCTCAAAAACCTAGGAGCTCCAAAGCTGGACTGCTGATAAAGGGTAATGAGTGGATTACCTGGTGAAAATTAAGAACAAATTATTTCTTATTTTTTTAGTTATCACCTTTGCATTTTTTTTGAGTTAATGCCCTTTGCAAATTTGGACAGCGAAAACTTCCAATAAAGATATCTCGAAAACTATTACAGCTAGTAGCCTCAGATTTGGTCAGCTGAAGGAAGATGGTGCATAGATTACCTGGTGAACAGGATGGTGGACATGCTAATGGTTGGGGGCATAGTGTTTCATAAACACAATTTCTAGTTATCAAATTGGCGTGGGGGGGGGGCATTTTCTTACAACACTGTCATGGAGTCCAGTAATGTGAAGCAATAAACTTTTAGAAACAGCAATTCACACAAACTGTTGCCCTCTACATTATGTGACCTGTGCATCTGCAAAGTTTGAATTAAGGAAGAAGGCAAAGATCAGGAATTGATGCAATCAAATACCACACCTGACCCAGGACACCATATGGGAAAGTGACAAAAATACCATCATATACAAGAGAGCCAAGAGGTCAGCCTTTTCCCAGCAGGTGACCACAAGGCTGCAAGGAACAGACAAGACAGCATGACAGACATGAAACACAAATAACATAAAGGATCCACAAAAAGAGGTACCGCCTTGTAACAGTCAGTAAAGGAGGGCCAAGGTGGATCAAGACAAATAGATATTTGGTTTGCATGAAAGATCCCTAACTTATAGATGTATCATCTCCTAGTTATTACAAATCGAGATATAAAAAGGAGATGAAACAAAGATAAGGACTTAACAGTATATACAATTTAATACTAAAGTAAAAGAAATCCAACTTGAAGTTGCTACGTCCAAGGGTTTAAGGGGAGATGCGTTTAAAAGAAAATACATTACTTGATCTTTGACATTGACCTTGGGGTCAAGGTCATGCAAAACATTGTCCAGTACCCTCTACATCATGTGACCTATGCAATTGCAAATTTTGAAGTTGCTACGTCTAACAGTTTAGAAGAAGATACAATTACAAGAAACATGATGGACATACGCACGAACAGATGACAGACCAACTTTTGGTACAAAATTAATATACCCTATTTTTCTTAAGAAAAAGCGGGAATAACAAATACAATTGCTCATTTGCTCTTTTTGTTGGTGGTAGGGTGGCGGGCTGTCTGCTGCAGCTTTCAGAGAGATGGCCCCGTCATGTTTGGCTTGTTGACGGAATGAAATTTGCTTCACTTGAGGCAAATTTGGGTGGGGGTCAGGGCCCTTTAGTCTATCCTATTCTTCTTTTCACTCTCCCTGTCTCTGGCAGGGATGAAGCGAGTACTAAGAAAAAGTACTCAAGTAAGTACTGAGTACTGACTGTTTTGAAAGTACTCGAGTAAGTACTGAGTACACATTTTGTAAATGTACTCAAGTAAGTACTGAGTACTTTAGAAAAGTACTCATGAGTACATCTGAGTACTATGAGTACTATAAAGTATGCAATGAAAATTTAAGACAAAAGCCAAATTAAATAACTAAACAGGCTGCAAATATTTATAATATACCCGACAAAAAAAGAAACGCACCACTACGATTTTCCCATTAAGTTCTCCTTTCAATATGAAAATGTTAATTGCCATGAAATATTCATTTCTAACCAAATCTTACTAAAACTTAAGTGTGACGTAGATGAGTATCTGTTCTTTCCATGTGTAGGCATAAAACACATCAAGACGAATGGTAAACGAGTTTTGGAAGCGTTAATTTAACCCTACTGTCGGCATGGAATTCCAAGTATGTTTTACATTAGCAAAGTATGAAAACGATATGTTGTCGTTATGTGAGACATCCAATGTGTTTATTGATGCTTTTTTGTAATTCCAAAATCCATTTTCATCAGTTAGGACCGTTTAATTTGATTAAAACAATGTTGAAATCTTTAACTGTTTTGTAAGGTTTATCTCCAGTGTGTAATCATTATCCAAAGAGTAGTCACAATACATGGGCTACCTAGCGTTCAATTATCGCATATGATGAATTTAAAGATAAAATTTGCAAAGAATAAGTGTCTGGATACAATTTGTTCAACTGAGATGATTCACATTGCTTGAACTTATCCAGCAAAAGAGCATTATAAAAACGCTTATTTTCTGTGACTTTGCAATTTGACCCCCACTTTGTTCATGGCCAATTATCTTTAACGCAATTTCGACGCCAGATTGCAAAAGACGTGTGACGCAGCAGTACCTGACATACCTTTGCACTGATATAAACTAAACTGGCCTATCACTTGTGGTCTTCCTGAGAGTTGAGCAGTTCTAAGTGGTGCGTTTCTTTTTTTGTCGGGTATACGTAGTAGTGACATCTAAGATTCAATAGATAAAACCTGATACAAGTTATTAAGGATTTAAGCACTAAATAAAACAATAGCTGATTCTGCAAGCTCTGCAGATCTGAGCCGCCTGATCTGAATCTACAGTGTTTTTCTTCTAGATTTTGATTTTGGCGCTTTATGTGATGAGCTTGAGAACTGTTCTGTTCTGTTTTAAGGATTATATAAATCTTGATATTCTTATTCATAAATATTTGGACACCAAAAATTATAGACATAATTGTCTGAAAAAGTGATCAGCATGTTTCACCAATGCATACATGTACATGTCAGAATGCAGATCAAATTTCAAACAGTTTAGACCATTATCAGACTGCTCCTGATCTGGGTGTGCACTTTTGCTCAGGTATATATCTCCCAATATTTGGGTAAATACAGCCTCTTATTTTGCAGCAAGTGTGAAAAATACAACAATATACTAATTAAAGTACATTGTAATAATCCAAAATAGTGTTGCTCCTGGCCAATTATATGCATCATTAGGCATTTCATCAAGTCCATTGTTAATAAAGAAGGCAATGTGGCCACACTAACCTAAAAAAGCTTGATAGGTAAAACACACTCTTTCTAAATATTAGGATATGGCTAAACAGCAATGAAAACAGATGAGGCAGGAACTGGCATGTTTTTTATCTATATTTTTTATTTTTCATAACACATATGAGGCCACTTTTTTCAAGTCTGAAAAAAGACAGATGAAAGGCATTTCAAACAGATGAGGGAGGGCCTGGGAAACAATTAACTTTTTTTCCTATCTGATTAAATTTTAAAAAAAGTACTCAGTGGTACTCGTAATGTACTCATGAGTACATGGTTTTTTTTGTAACAGTACTTAAGTAAGTACGAGTACATTTACTCATGAATTTCACTAAGTACAGAGTACAGCTAAGTACTGAAAAAAGTACTCGAGTAAGTACGAGTACAAGTACGAGTATGAGTACTCCATCCCTGGTCTCTGGGAGGAGTCCTGACATGACTGAAATATTGTTGACTGCCTTAATCAATCTTTTTGTGTACTTCAGGCAGTGGAGGAATACAACATGATATGTAACGGTGATAAGGTTCTTGTATGCTTGAGCGGAGGAAAAGATTCCCTTAGTCTTCTACACTCTATCAGACAGTACCAGTTCTATGCTAAGAAAAAGGTAAGTTCACTCAGCTTGCAGGTATGCTGATGAACCAGTATAAATCCTGATTTGAAAACAGTATAGTTTCAGATCAGCTGGCCACAGTCACTTATCTTGTTAGCAGGATGACACATAAACAGCCTCGTCACGACAAAACCTGTCTTCGGGGTTTCCGACAAAGCGAGTTTCAAATTAGTCTCCTCGACTACAGAGAAAGTTGAAATTTCACCTATAGCAAGTTTACATATCATACTTTCCAAAAAACAAATAACAAAGGTGCTGATCAGACTGTGCAGATATGCAGGCTGGTTTGCGCCTTTGTTGTTCGCAAACCACCGAAGACAGGTTTCTCACGTCCAGGCCCATATGAGCCAAGCCTACAGTTGTCAAGAGATGGGGAGTGAACTACATGTACCTGATTAAGTATTGAAAGAATTTGGAAATATATATCTAGAATTATGGCCCTTGATTTCTAGCAGGGATATGTTTGCTTGTTGTCACATCCTAAACAGTTCAGTTTATTTATAGTGCTTTGTTTGGGGTCCACAGAATTGGACCACGTTATTAGTTTGTTTTTTTGTTTGATATGATTCTTTACGTCCGAGTCAACAATCTTTCAGTTATGTCGGAACGGGTCTTCCAGGGTTGAACCAGTACTAAACAAGGATTAATATGTTTTGCTCAAGGACATAGCACAGTGACGCCGGTGAGGCTCAAACCCACAACCACTCGGTCTTGAGTCAAGCACTCTACCACTGAGCCACTGTGCTCCCCATGTTAAAAGTGAAACATGTTAGGAAAGGACAATTTTACGGAGGAATCCTAAGACAATTACCTTTACATAATTTGTTTGTAAAATGCCATGGTAAAAAAGATTGGGAGCCACAGCATGACCATTTTATATCCAAATCCATGTTAACTCTTTGCCGGCCAGTGTTGTCTGCTGATTACTTTTGCAAAAAGTTTCGATCCAGATCAAGCCCTACAAAACATCGAGCATAATCTGGATCCAAACCGTTTGACAATGATGGTATATTACTGCATAGGTCCAGATAAGGAATTGCATTTATTTCCTTACCCATCAATTTAGACATGTATTTTAGGTGATCAAAAGAACCGTCTCATTGAGATGTTTCTTTTGAGTACCCAAAACATGTTTTGGTTGAGAAATAAGAAAATAGTTTTCCAGTAGACACTCTTATCTGGAGGCCTGTTACCGTGAACATTTTACAAAATAGTTGATATTGAAAAAATCGGCAGACTACAAAAAAGCACTTTTTTTGTTTGATTTGTGTTTTCATGTCCAGGTCAACAGCTATGGTCATGTTAAGATGGTTAGTTAATCTAATCACCTTTTTTCCTGGCCAAGCCTGACTGAGCCGTTAACCAGTATTTGGTGTACATACATTCTCTTGTAACTGACACCAACCTTCTAGAATCAGCGGAAGTATGAGAAAAACCGTAGAAAATATTCATTGATCAATCTCCATGAAAGCATGGGACCAGGTCGGGATCAAACTCAACGACCACTGGATCTGCAATTGGACTCGCTACCAATTGCACTACGTGGCCCGGTAAAAAATTACCCCGTAGGCAGAGTTAATATGAGGTGTGTTATAAAGGTTCTTGTATTTTAACCCTTAAAGCACCAAGAAAAAAAATGCATCTGAAAATGTCGTCTGCTGAAGTCGTCTGCTGCAAATAATTGCCTAACATTACTGAAGAGTTAAGTATAGAAGCAAACAGCGTGGACCCAGAACAGACTGCTCCTATAGGAGCAGTCCGACCTGGGTCCACACTGTTTGCCATAGAGGCGTCTTAAACATTTTAGCAGGCGAGAGAAGCAGGCGACTTTTGTTGCAATTGGCGCATTAAGGGTTAAAGGACTGTTACTTTTTCCAGGGCATTCAATTTGAATTAGGGGCTGTTACCGTTGATCCTGAAACCCCGTCCTATGACCCAAGTCCTCTGAAACAGTATCTGGGGAGTTTAGGTGTACCATACTTCTATGAGTCCCAAGGTCAGTAATTTTTTTCTTTTGACATGATTGAACTCTTTAACTACAGTCAAACCGGTCTTAAGCAAGCGGTCAAGGGAGAATCCAAAATCGCTTGCTTAAGACAGGTGGCTGCTTAATAGAGGTTCAGCTAGGATGGCCATATGATTGAGGACTCAAAAGAATATTGGCTTCAAGTTGAGGCTACTCATATAATAATGAGTGAAAAGTATAAAGAATAAGGTCTACACTGCTGCAATTATACCATTTCTTCATAAAATATATAAATGAAAAAAAAAACATAACAAAATATGACATTAACAAAATCATGTCCATTCAGTCTTAAGATTCCCAGTGTATGTCAAAAGAGTAGAGATAGCACTTCTAATTATATCTTTTTCTAGAAGCTAAAACTTGATTTTTGATAAGCAAATGCATATTCTATGGCCATCATACTACTGAACATAAAGAGAATGTTGTTAGAATTGTAAATTTATTCAGGTGAAAAAGAATCGGAAAATGGTTCAAATTTTGTTACTCAAAACTAATTTATTTTTTCTCATAAGCTATTGCTTGTTGACTTTTAGCAAAGTTTGCATCCTTGTGTAGTAAGTATATGCCTCCAGCAAAGACTATTACTTTGCATTTAGATTTTCACACATTTACCGTTAAACATCTGTCATGGTATGGATGAATGAACTTTGGCAGCCGCAAAATGCTTTGATGTTGACAATTTTACCAACTGACTGGCTTTACGACTGGTTACCCGCTTGCAATAATGGTTACCCGCTTACAAAAAAAAATCAACAAGTGGTGTTAGTTTAGCGTATTCAAGTTTTCGACTACTGTAGATGCCGTTTTTAATCCATATGTGCTGGTTTCCTGAACCATGTCCTAGTGTTTGATTAGCATAAACAGTGGACTTAGTTGATTTCGGCCCCGTTGTGGTTCGACTGCACCACAAACTTCCAAATGGTAGTTCCAATAACCTCGACATAGGGTAGCGGCCGTTGAAGAATTTATTCTGGGAGACACCACTGCTGGGGAGTTTAATTGCACCAAGCATATGACCGGTGCAAAAAAGTTAATGGATGAAATTTAATAGAAACTGGCCGCATTAAGGCATAGAAATTGGCCGTTTAAAGACACAATTTTAGTGTTTGGGAGCGAATTTTGCCGACCCCTGGCCGCGTTGAACAAGTTCACGCTTAATAAAGGTGCATTTGCATTCAATATCAATCGGGGGCTCTAAAATGGCCGTTTAAGGAAGGGTCACACTTAATAGAGGTGGCCGCAACAGCAGGTTTGACTGTATATCCCTGCTGGTGGCAACTTTTGCCAACTGATAGCCTTTGCAAACAGTTTGGATCCTATTTGTCAAATAAATTTTTAATTACTTAATTTTTTTGAAAAAGATCAGCAGATAACAAAAAACATGCAAAATTACCCAGCATGCAAAGTATTAACCCATAAAGCACCACCTATAATTTGCAGCAGACAACAACTCCAAATTTTGCCACCTTTTATAGAATAACAAATAAGGCATGATATTTCATGAGAATCGTTTGCGGGCAGACCATTCTCATGAAATATCTGCTGCAGTCGTGATTGGTGCTTTAAGTGTTAAGGAATCGATTACCCACCAGGGTTCGCACAGACCTGGAAAAGTCCTTGAATTTGACCTTGGTCCTGGAAAACTCCTGGAATTTGAAAAAAGTGCTTTTGTCCTGGAATTTTGAAAAATCATCCTTGAAAATATGAATAAAGTTCTTGAAAAATATAGAATACAACGAGTCCTCTCGGATTTATGGGATGCACAAAAAAAACCTGTGAAAATCGCAAAAAAACTGAGTGAAAATTGCTAGATACAGGTCGAAGAGCGAGGTGCGACTCATATTCTATTCTATTCAATTTGTGCAGTAGTCCCGGCTTTTATCACCGGAATCAGAATTTAAAAAAGGAGTGCGCCTTTTCTTTTCAACGTATCTGGCTGAAAAAAGTGTATTTTTTCCCATTGTTTTATACAAAATTGGGAAGACATTGAGTCCTTGAAAAATGAAAAAAGTCCTGGAATAGTCCTGGAATTCTGTTTTCCCATTTCCGTACGAACCCTGCCCACACTTATGAGAAAGTTACAGATGATTGAAACTGAAGCAGAGTCAAGGAATTCAATGGAGAAAGTGATTTTGCTATGCAGCAATGAAAATACAAATCAGACTTTCACTATTAATGATATTATTAGCTCACATTAGCACGAAGTGCTCAAAGTGAGTTATTGGGATCAGTCAATGTCTGCCGTCAAAATTTCATTATTTGCTTTAAATGACAACTCCTCCTATACTTCTGGGCCAATTTTAACCAAACTTCACAGGAATGTTCCCTATGTGACCTCCTACAAAAATAGCTAAAAGGAATTTGATCTTTCAAAAAACATGGCCACCAGGGGTCATGGCTTAACGCCATAACAAAAACTTTGAAGATCTCCTCTGAAACCAGTGGCCAGAATTCAAAATAATTTGGTAGAAATAGTTACTGGGTGACCATCTAACTGGGTGACCATCTACAAAAATAGCTAAAACGAATTTGATCCATCAAAAAACATGGCCGCTTTGGGGCATGGCCAGTTTCCATGTACCTATGGGAAAACTAAAAATCTCCTCCTCTGAAACCAGTGGTCAGAATTGAAAATAGTTTGGTAGAAATGGTCACTAGATGACCCTCTACAAAAATAGCTAAAACAAATTTGATCAGTCAAAAAACATGGCCGCAGGGGGCATGGCTTATCGCGGTAACAAAAACTCTCTGAAACCGGTGGGAAGAATTCAAAATAATTTGGCAGAAATAGTCACTGGGTGACCTACAAAAATAGCTAAAAGGAATTTGATCCTTCAAAAAACATGGCTGCCAGGGAGCGTGGCTTATTGGGATAAAGATTTTGAAGATCTACTCTGGAACTGGTGGTCAGAATTCAAATTAAATTGGTAGAAGTGATCACTGGATGACCTTCAACAAAAATAGCTAAAACGAATGGCCACCAGAGGGCATGGCCAGTTACCCTTATGAACCTATGTAAGAAACTTTAAACATCTACTCCTCTGAAATCAGTGGTCAGAATTGAACTTGATTGGGCAGAAATAGTTTTTAGGTGACCCTTTACAAAATTAGCTAAAAGAAATTTGATCCATCAAAAAACATGGCCGCCATGGTCAATTTTGTGGCAAATTCTATTTCCTTTCAGACTTGTTGAAAATATATGGGCCCACAAGATTATTTGCATGCATAGCTATGCAGTGGGGCTTGAGATCTTATTTTTGGTCTGAGTCTCCTACCTCTTACTCATACATGTGATAACCTGATGATGGCCATGAGGGAGATTTGATGTTCAGATGAGGGAGATCAGGGTCTCAATGAGGGAGATTTTTCGAAGTTACAGAAAGGTGTACTTAAACGACTTATTGATGTCTTTGACCCCCTTCATTCTGGTGGATTATCCTATACACAATGATATAATAAGTATGGAATAGTCCATTTTGTACTTTAAGTTGTTTTGACAGGCAAAATTTATTTAAAATGATGTATATTTTTCATATCTTAATAAACAGTGCAGACACTGATGAAATGCCACTGTTTGGGTCTTCACTGTTTGCCAAAGTACCTGTTTACTACTACTGTTTTACCAGTACCTAGACAACTAAAATTTACCAAAGTAATACAGGCTTGTGTTTATTATTGTGTTTTGCACATAAAATGTTTAAACAGGGATGATAAAGATCGGACTTAAGTGTATGTTTATTGGTTCCAATCTCCAACACCTCCAACACCTCCATTCAGTGTAAAACCCCTGAGTAGGGTATTTTTTCAGCATTTACCTGGTCGTTAACAATTGATAATATATATGACGCCAATTTTAAAATTATATTAGCTTTTTACTTAAGAGTTTAAACGCTAGTTTTTATAGTGATTAAAAGCTTGCAGTCAATGTCGTCCTCGGTAGAATATATAATTATAAAATACTTTACTTAAAAATGTTGAAATTTGGAAAATATATATTAAAATAAGTGAATAATCGCCTTGAAATTCAAGAAGGGAGCTAACTCAAAAACGTCATTGCATAGTTACCTTGAAAATGCTTCTTATCGGAGATCATGGGTTTTTACGGATATTTTTTTTCTGACAAAATCAACTTCAGTGAGCCATCACATCATAAAAATACCTTATAAATAAAAGGTTTCTGTTTAAAAATGATAGGTTTAGATGTCTGAGAATGCAGAGAAAGGCACATCAGCGTGCGTCACTCTGTTTGGAGAGAGGAGCAATCTCCGGCTTTGTCTTGCGTCTCATGCGCGGATCCTTTCTCATGCCTGTAATCTCGGACCCACTGACTATTTATACTGGGTCCGAGCTGTAATGTCTGGTGAGTGATGCTGAAGGACGAATTGCACTCTGTCCCGTTTCTCACTACTCTTGATGGAAAGTCAGCTTGAAAGGGAGACTTGTATTTTTTCTTCTTTGCGGACGGCAATCTTTCAAAAAGTTCAGAGTCTACAATATATACGTCATGGTGATAAGCGTGCCATACGCGTGCCCTACTTGAGAGATTATTGTGTTTATATCATGCACAGTATGACACCATGTATATTATGATTATCTGACCGTTACCAGTAGCGTTCAATTGCCGACAGCTGTTAAAAGTGTGTGCCGATCGCAGTAAAAATGGTCGCTTGCGAAAATATCATTATAGCAAAATTCAAAATGCGGGAGATTGCGTTGCCCGCACAGGAGTGCGGGAGATAGGGTTCAAATTCGGGAGCCTCCCGCATGATCCCGGAGGTATCACATGTATGCTTACGTTTGTGTATCGCATTAGCGCAGTTTCGTCTGAACCTTTACTGCCCCCTGTGTGATAAATACCAAAATCTCATGAATTTGCTTGATTAATTCTATTCTCAGGTATTCTAGATCAAGCGTCTAACCTGCCATATGAGTGTGCATCTATATGTAGTTTCTGTAGCCGTATGAAGCGAGGTAGAATCTATGCTTGTGCAAGGAGGGAAGGCTACAATGTTCTCGCACTGGGACAGCACCTGGATGACCTATGTGAAAGGTACTGTCAATCTGGATATTTTCGCGAGAATTTTATTTTCTCAAATAGCGTTAAAAGACATATTTGTAGCGTTAAATATTCACGAATTGGGTATGATTTACCTATATCAGTAAAAACGCCATTTCGAGAGGATTCTATTTTCACAAAACTTCGCATATGCGAAGTTTCGCAAAAAAATAACCCTCGCAAAAATTACCAAATTTGCAGTAATCTTCTTGGGGAAACATCTCATATCTATACTGTAGACTGTTCTTACTCTTAACCCTTTTCATGCTGGATTAGTTTGTGGGTAAAAGTGCGTACTGGAAAATTATTGTTCTTTTTTCTCTTTGGGCACCTGTTTAAATTGATGGGTAGGGAAATAAATGCAATTTTAGGTGCACAAACTATTCTTATCTGGACCTATTTGTACTACACATCTCCCCAATTATCATCCAATTAACTTGAAGGATCAGAAACGGTTTTGTTTACCGTCATAGCTGAAGAAATCCAGCTCCAGTGGATAATTTGTCTGACATATATTCAGGGGACAAAAATATTTCAATATTGCACTTGTCCTGCAAACAAATGCACTTGTCCTTTAAAAGCGTATGCAATAAAGAACATAAGGATTAATATGTAATATGACTTATAAAGTTCCTTATATCACTGCTAAAATGATATTTACCCAGTCAGTTTCATAACTGTGTCCCATATACTGACAACAAGATTTCACAGTCAATACTCAGAAAATGCTAGTTTCACCCTCTGATTTTTTACCCTCACCCTCGAGTAATTCTTCCCAAAACACTCGTCCTACAGGACGAGTGCTTTAGGAAGAATTACTCGTCGTTTCTAGATTTCACTTGTAATTACGAGCAGACATGGAATTTTTATCCCCTGATATTAAAAAAATTACTTTACAAATGAGGAGTATAGTAGATAAAATATCCAGCATTATAAGGATTCAAGACATTTATCTCATATTAACCCATATAAGTGGAATGGAATTTCCAACTCTTCAACTAGACCACTAAGACCAGTCCATTTCCATTTTAAGGGTTGTTTGGTGGTACTTTTCATTTTTATTCAAATTTTAGTAGAACATTTTTCTTCTGTAAGCAAACAGTGGAGACCCTATTCAGAAGATGATGCAGAATGTCTGATCTGGGTCTGCACTGTTTTCCTATGTCCCACAAAAAGGACATTAGGCATATATGGGTTTAGGTAAAATAATTAAAATTCCAATACCCGAAAATAGTGTACGCCTAGGAGTGGTCAGATTGGCATTTCCATCAATACCTTTAACACACCGCAACAGGTTATAAAATGGACAAATTCAGATTTCACAATAAATATGGTGAGGAGATCGTAGGTCCAGCATGCATGCCATACCTCACACTGTGAGATAAAATCTCACAGAATTTGGTCCTTCTGAAAGCTGATTCTCATGAGATTTTCAAATCTCACAGAATTTTCAGACCATCTAAAAACACATTTTATAAAAAAAATATTCATAAATCACACTTAATTGTGTTTGTCACAAGTTTCTTACATTAAAATAAAAGCTTTTTGGTTGTTTTGGGGGAGTGCCAATGTGATTTTTATGAAAATCACACAGAATTTTATCGCTTAAAATGTTTGTTTTTCTCACAGATTTCAGTCAACAGTTTATGGCATGTATGGTCCAGATAGACACAATATTCGAGTCTAAAATTGTATATATTTTCTTATTCATCAAATTTAACATTTGTTTTGGATGCTCAAAAGAACCGTCACATTGAGACTGTTCTTTTCAGTATCTACAACATATGTTTTGGTTGAGAAATAAAAAACATATTTTGTTTATTAAGTGCTCATATCTTAAGGCCTGTAGAGAAGGTGCTTGAACAGTAAGGATAAATCAGGCCTCCAGATAAGAGTGCGTAGCTGAAAATTATTTTCTTATTTTTCAATCGAAACATATGTTGTGTGCATTCAAAAGAACCGTCTCAATGAGACGGTTCTTTTTGAGCACACAGAACATATGGTTAAACTGATGGATAAGAAAATAAACATACTTTAGGCTGATTTTTTTGCCTAACTGGCCCTATGATAAATTGGGTAATTTTCTTTCAGTTTCCTGATGTCTATTTTCCATAATGGCTTACTACGCACTATGAAGGCTTGTTACACTGTAGAGTAAGTGAATCTTATATTATTTGATAACAGTCTTGTTTGGTTTGATGTTTTACGTCCCAGTCAACAGCTATGGTCATGTCGCGATGGTTAGTTCACCAAACCACACTTTTTCCTTTGCAAGCTTGACTAAGCGGTTAGCTAGTACTTTGTGCACTTACTTTCACAAGTAACTGACAATATTTCTTCTTGAATCAGTGGAAGGAGGGGAATGTCCATAGAAAATATTTCATGATCAATCTCCACAAAAGTATGCGATTGGGCAGGGGGTCAAACTCCCGTCCCTGGATCTGCAGTGGGACACACTACCGACTGCGCTATGGGGCCTGCTGGTTTGATAACAGTTGACTCCTAGGTCGATTCAAAGTGTGTCACATATAGTATGCATAAAATTGTGATTATTTACTTATTTATCAGTTTAACCATATGTTATGGGTGCTCAAAAGAACCGTCCCATTGAGACGGTTCTATTAGGCACCCACAGCAAATGTTTTGGTTGAGAAATAACAAAATTAATGTTTAGCTACACACTTTTATCTGGTGTGCAAAATAAATTTGTGGACTCTATCAGCCCTGATCAAACTGAATTTAGCCTAGGCTTGCAAGGACATCATCTGGATGCCAGCATCCCATTTTGTTCTGCTCCACCCCAAGAAGAGGAGGCATATATTGTTATCCCCACGCTTTTTTGAAAAATGGAAGGGGATATTGTAATCGCCTCCGTCCCTCCGTCAGTCCGTTATGCTATCTCCTCCTAAACCATTAGACGAAATTCAACCAAATTTGGTGTGTGAGTTACTCACATGAATGGGGCGTGCAACAGCAAATTTTTTTTGGCCCTGGCCCTGGGGAGGGGTCAAAAGGTCAAATATCATTTCATTTCAATTACTTAGTCAATTTCAAAGATTATTATACCAAACTTTGTGTGTGTTCTCACAAATGAAACATACAAAACATATCAGACCAAGGGGCGGGCTGGGGGTGCCCAGGGAGTCAAAAAAAAAAAAAATTTAAACACGGTCATGTGGCATATCAAATCGATGGGGATTAGGAGCAGAACAGAATGCAAGTTAAATTTTCATCCTAGGGTCAAACTGGTGACCTTGGGTGAGGTCAAAATGTCAAATATCAATAAATTTCAGTTACCATGTCAATTTCAAAGATTATTATTATACCAAACTTTATGTGTGTTCTCACAAATGAAAGATACAAAACATATCAGATGGGATATTCATTCTGTCACCTGAGTCATGCCCCAGGGGTCGGACTTTGGGGCGCTGGGGGTGCCCAGGGGGTCAAAAACCTTTTTTTTTACAAACATGGTCATGTGGCATATTAAATTGATGGGGATGACGAGCAGAACAGAATGAAAGTAAAATTTTCATCCTAGGGTCAAACTGGTGACCTTGGGGTGAGGTCAAAAGGTCAAATATCATTAAATATCAGTTACCATGTCAATTTCAAATATTTTATCCCAAACTTTGTGCATGTTCTCACAAATAAAAGAAAATATTTTGAACAGATTTTTTATTCTGTTGCTGGGGCCATGCCCCTGGGGTGGAACTTGGGGGTGCTGGGGGTCAAAAACTTTAGCGTGGGGATTTGCCATGGCGCATTCTAGTTTGACTTGTCATTCCATCTCATAATTCTTTTTCTTTATACCCCCCGCAAACTTTGTTTGTAGGGGGTATACTGTTTTCACGTCCGTCCGTGCGTCTGTCCGTCCGTCCGTCCGTAACGCTTTGTTTCCTTAATAACTCAAAGAGTCATTGCTGGATTTTCATCAAACCTTGCAAACATGTTCATATATGCAAGACAAATACTTTAGACAAAAAAGTAAGGGCTAGGGGCCAATTCTATTAGAGTTATTTCCCTTTTTAGTTCTAAATGGCTTTTAATATAGTGCTTTTTCCTTAATAACTCGAAGAGTCATTGTTGGATTTTCATCAAACCTTGCAAACATGTTCATATATGCAAGACAAATACTTGAGACAAAAAAGTAAGGGCTAGGGGCCAATTCTATTAGAGTTATTTCCCTTTGTAGTTCTAAATGGCTTTTAATATAGTGCTTTGTGCTTATGCTATTATAGGCCATATACGGGCCAATCAACTCCTACCACAGCTTTCGATGGAACAATTTGATACTTTTCCTATGCAATGTAGACACATTGAAAATATGCATGAAGGAGTTTAGTTCAGAAAAGATAATTTTTGACAAAATGACAGCTGTGAGAACTTAGACAATTTTTCCCTAATAAGGTGTTTGTATATGCATAGACAGTGCCTTTATGGGCCGATCAACTCCTACCACAGCTTTTTATGGAGCAATTTGATACTTTGCCTATACAATGTAGACACATTTAACATATGCATGAAGAAGTTTGGTTTAGAAAAAATATTTTTTGACAAAATGACAGCTGTGAGAACTTAGACAATTCTCCCTAATAAGGCTTTTGTATATGCATAGATGGTGCCTTCATGGCCCGCTCAACTCCTACCACAGCTTTGGATGGAACAATTTGAGACTTTGCCTATACAATTTAAACACATTGAACATATGCATGAAGGAGTTTTGTTCAGAAAAAATAATTTTTAACGAAATGACAGCTGTGAGAACTTAGAAATTTTTCCCTTATTAGGCTTTTGTATATGCATAGATGGTGCCTTCATGGGCTGATCAACTCCTACTACAGCTTTTGATGGAACAATTTGATACTTTGCCGATACAATGCAGACACATTGAACATATGCATGAAGGAGTTTGGTTCACAAAAAATAATTTTGACAAAATGACCACTGTGAGAACTTAGACAATTATTCCCTTATATGGCTTTTGTATATGCATGGATAGTGCCTTTATGGGCAGATCAACTCCTACTACAGCTTTTGATGGAGCAATTTGATACTTTGCGGATACAATGTAGACACATTGAACATATGCATGAAGGAGTTTATAATTTTTGTTTGCACAGATTCTACTGAAATCTTCTTATCAAAACTAAGGTCTTCTTGTTCGAACTATAACTTGCCAAGTTTTTCACTGACTCTTACTGTGCGGGGGGTATCTAATAAGCATTGCTTATTGACTTTTTTCATTTTTTCTGTCTTCATATTTATTTTGTATTCATTTACAATCACAAATACAGATTTAACAATCACTTAGTTGCTTCAGGTTTTCAGAATAATGTGTTGAGAAAAATTAAGATATGTTGCCTAACCATAATATCTACTATACCATATATCTCCTAATAATTTCGACATCAGAATATGGATTTAATGTTTAAATGAACTACACTGTAGGCACAAGCATAGGCCCACTGATCAGGATCTACACCATTTTCCATGTAAGTAAGTGCAGCCTAGTGTCCTGTATTCTTTATTTAATTTAAAAAAATTTTAGGACAAATATGGTATAATTTGAAAATTTATTGGCGTGTCTATATTTATGATGTACTTTTATCCATGAAGTTTCATTCTGACCTGTTCTGTGTGACTTGTGGATATACCTGACTATAAGACGTTTTTGTGACTTTTGGTATATTCTAACACACCTTGCCAACAGAGCCAATGCTAAAAAAGTGTTATATCAAAGATATAGTCACAGTTTTGAAAGGGCGTGGAAAGCATGCACTAGCTGACGTCAATTGTTACTGCAAAATGACGTTAGTCGTGGCGTTAGACGGTCCTTGAATTGTTGAGTAATAATTCACTGTTTGTCAGTCGGTTGTACGAAGATAAATCACTTGCGCTGCACTCTCATGATTTGATCTTCTTTACAACTCACCTCCAAACAGTGAATTATTATACAACAATTCACAGCTAGAGCTGATCTATTTCTTAAATATCAGTTTATCTCATAATTCTTGTCTGTACAAGTTCTGAGGAACTACAGGTGTTATGGTATTTCATCCAAACTTAGTAAAGAGTAGATATGCCTATAATCAGCATCATGATGGCATAATCATTAATCAGTTGAGTTTCCTGGAGTTATGGGGCTTTTATTAAACTTAAATTGAGAAAGTGGGTTTCTGTGGTGTCCGTGCCAATTCTCAACAGTTACTGATTTGATTTCAGTAAAACTTCACTGGCGTTTAAAGGATCATGTCAATAAATACCAAATGCATAATTTGGTCAGATGATTGAGTTATTGCCCTTTGATAATCTTGTACATGTCTTGAGATATAGAATAAATAGTTAAGGGCTAACAGGCTATAATTTCTAAATAAAGTTGTAAATAAATGTATTTCTGCCCATGACTATGCAAACAGTGTACACCCTGATGAAATGCACATTCTGCTGCATTCCATCCAGGTATTCACTCATTACTGAAGTACCCATTTATGGGTTTCCAGTTTAAAAGGGGTAGAGACTGATTGTCCTTTGAAAATCAAATCATAAAACAATGTGCTAATACATTATGCCTGATTTAATTTAACTCTTTGCCCCCTGGGAAATTTTTCACGCTTTTTTGTTGTCTGCTGGTATTTTTAGCTCACCTGAGCCGAAGGTTCATTGGTGAGCTAATAGTATACCAGTGACTCCGGCGTCCGTCGTCCGTCCGTCGTCCGTCAACATTTTCAAACATCTTCTCCTCTGAAACTACTGGGCCAATTGAACTCATATTTCATATGGAGACTTCTTAGGATGGGGGAACGAAAGTTTGTTCAAATGGTCTTGGTCACATGACCAAGATGGCCGCCACGCCCATATATGGTAAAAACCCTTAAAAAATCTTCTTCTCCAGAACCAGAAGGCCGATGAACTTAGGACTTGGTATGTAGCATTGGAGTTGTGGGGCCTACCAAGTTTGTTCAAATGATGATCCTAGGTTAACCTTGACCTACTTAACGTCAAGGTCAAATTTGCTTCCTAATGCATTTAAATGGGAAAATTTCAGAAAAGTTGATTTTCTTGAAAACTTTTGAAGCTTTAGTCATTATTCTCACATGATATGTTTAGCCTAATGCGTCAATTGCTATAAATAAGTTTCAAAGGTCAAGGTTGACCTTTGACCTTTCTGCTTAGGTCGCTCATATTGGAGTCCCATCAATATATTAAAACATAGTTTTCTCACAAACCATTGGCCCAATTGAACTCAAATTTCATGTGAAGACTCCTTATGATAAGTTAGCTACAATTTATGCAAAATATTTTGGTCACATGACCAAGATGGCCACCACGCCCATATATTGTTAAAACCATTTAAAAATCTTCTTCTCCAGAACCAGAAGGCCGATGACCTTGGGACTTGGTATGTAGCATTGGGGATGTGAGGCCTACCAAGTTTGTTCAAATGATGATTCTAAGTTGACCTTGACCTACTTAATGTCAAGGTCAAATTTGCTTCCTAATGCATTTAAATGAGATTTTTTTTTAAAATTGATTTTTTTGAAAACTGTTGAGGCCAAAGTCATTATTCTCACTTGATATGTTAAACCAAATGAGACAATGGCTATAAATAAGTTTCAAAGGTCAAGGTTGACCTTTAACTTTTCAGCTTAGGTCGCTCATATTGGAGTCCCATCAACACATCAAAACATAGTTTCCTCAGAAACCACTTGGCCATTTGAACTCAAATTTCATATGAAGACTCCTTATGATATGTTGGCCGAAATTAATACCAATTGTACTGGTCACATGACCAAGATGGCTACCACGCCCATATATGGTTAAAACCCTTTAAATGTCTTCTTCTCTGGAAGCAAAAGGCCAATGGCCTTGGGACTTGGTATGTAGCATAGGGGATGTGGGCCCTACCAGTTTTGCACAAATGACTAATCTAGGTTGACCCTGACCTACTTTATGGCAAGATCAAATTTGATTCCTTATGCATTTATTTTTGGAAAAATCTTGTATTAAGTACCAAATGTCAAGCTGACCTGTGACCTTTTATCCAATGCCACTCATTTGGACTGCCACACACCTTTCTAAACATCTGTTTCTCAGAAATCACTGGGCTGTTTGATGGATTATTCATTAGATTTTTTTAAGTCACTTGACCAAAATGTCTGCAACCCCCATATATGGTAAAACAAAATTTGTTCCATTATAAGCTGTAGTTGACCTTGACCTATTTTAACATTATTAAGGAGACCAGGTGAGCGCCTCAGGACCTTCAGGTCCTCTAGTTTGTTTTTTGTTTTTTCAGAACAAACTTTTTCAAAAAATTCTTACAGGAATACCATCTGAGTTTCAAACAGATTGGATCCAGATCAGGCCAGACATTTTGTTTGGTCTGACCTGGGTCCAAGCTGTTTGCAAAAGTTATCAGCAGAAAACACTGGGAGATAAAGAGTTAAGGACTTTGGGGCTGAATTCAGCATTATCTTACTATAGGGAGCATTTTACAAATACGGACCTATCTGATTTGAGGATTGTGGGTACATGTGACATACTTGTTTACCGAATGTGTCACACAATCATGTGATTCACCCGATTGGTTGATCCAAACTCGTTATCAATCTGCTTCATCATGTGTCTCTGAAACAGCTTTTTGACCTGGCCATATGCGAAATGTTTTCAAAAATGTTTAAGTATTGAAAATCTTATAATTCTGTCGCTAAATACTGCAATACCAATTATTGTTATTATTTAACTACGAAAGGTTACTTGATGTCTCCACAAACACGTTATTTATAGCCATTCAGTGCTTGCTACTTTTATTAACTTAGTGTTTTGAGTAATGCATACAATGTATTAACAAACCACACTTTTCAGTCGTGATGTGCCTTAGCAGACAGGTCAATTCTTTGAGTATCGCACCTGCGCAGAAAATGCTGAAGTCTGTTGCAAAAAAATGTATTCAGACCTGGTGGTGAAAAAGCTTCCCTAATTAGAAACAGATGATGGTATATTCTTGCTTTTATATTTCTTACACAGAGAGGGAGATTTACGAGTGACTCGTCCATTTGTGTATGTCAGAGAAAAAGATTTGAGAAGCTTTGCTGAAAAGGTATGCTCTCAATTTTATTTCAAAATCATCTTCAACAAACTGTCTGAAAAGAACCCTTTGACCTAGTGCAAAGTATTGAGACCAAGTTCCAAGCTGATTTAAAGGTGTATGTCCATCCCAAATGACTGTGTATTTTGTTGTGGAATCTCTTTGCCACAAATTACATAGGTGAAAGTTTTCAGGCTTATTCCTGAATTCAGCATTTTGAGGCTGACTTTCCACACTGCATGTAATAATAGCTTTTCTGATTTAGTTTCAGTTTAAAGGTTTTTGACCATTAAATTTGGCATTTTGATAGTTTGGAGGCATACAGCAAGTTTTAAATTCTGATTTTCTAAAATTCATGAATTTTGGAAATTTTGAAATTTCACCCATGAAATTAATATGGCATTTCGTGTGATTTTGGTACTTATCACATGCATAAAGTTATTCTTTATACATGCATGGACATAGAATTGTAAAATTTTGCGTTACCCTTCATCTACAATTCTACTTTTAGTCTGGGATCAGCAAAGGCTCACTGATCGTATAAGTACCATAATTTCACATGCTGACCCATAATAAACATTTAATATCATATTAACTCCTTGCCTACTAGTGTCATCTGCTGGTAACTTTCGCAAACAGTTTGGACCCAGATCATGCCCGACAAAATGTCATACCTTATTTGGATTCAAATTGTTTGACACTGATGGTTTTCTTGAAATAATTTTTAAGATAAAAAAAATTTTTGAAAAAAATCAGCAGACGACATAAAAAATTCCCAGGGGGCAAAGGGTTAAGTATAATCATCAGTTAGTATATTGACGGTACCAAAAAGAAATCAGAAATTCAATTAATTGCACCTGCACTAAAAAGAATGTTTGATTTTTTTCGTACCATCATTACTTTTATATACTGTGCTTCAAGGTGAGAAAACCTGTCTTCGGGTTTTGCGAACAACAAAGACGCAGACCGACCTGGGCATCCCGGCAGTCTGATCAGCGCCTTTGTTATTTGCTAATTGAAAAGTATCATATCTAAACTTGCTACAAACGGAATTTCAATTTTCTAGCTAGTCTCTGTAGCTGAAGAGGCTGGTTTGAATCTCATTTTGTCAGAAACCTCGAAGACAAGTTTTCCCGCGTCGTGGACCATATTGTACTAAGCCTTATCCAGGTTTCTAAAAGAGAACACTAAATTTGAATATTTTGTTAGCTTAAAGTTTTAGATGAACTATGAATTTTTGTCTGATTGCAAAAAACAAAAACAAAGTATACTATCTAATATTTCTCACTTATTTGTAGAATAAACTACCTGTGATAGCGGAGAACTGTCCAGCTTGCTTTGAGGCACCAAAGGTAATTCATTATTTAATAACACCGACATTTCTGTCTTCCTCGAAAACGAAACAGTGAAGTGTGAAAAAATATTTCTGGGAAGCAATCCTATTTCATAGGGCCAGTTAAGTAAAATTTTTGAGCATAAAATTGCAATTAGTTTCTTACATGTCAGCTTAAACATGTGTTTTGGGTGCTCATCAATGAGATGGTTCTTTTGATTTCCCACAACATATGTTTTGGTTGAGAAATAAGAAAAAAATATTTTTCAGTTACACACTATTATTTACTATTATTTACACGCTATTTGGGTTACCAGTTTTATACAGTTGTTCCATGATTTCTATGAAAGTTTCAACTTTTGAAATAGAATAAAATATTTTAACAGGCTATCTTTTCTGTAGTGGTTGATGGGCCAATAATTTAGGTGAAGGCTTCATCATGTCATCCCTTGATTAACTCTGGAGATCAGAAATCCCTATACGGGGACTTTGGCAAACTGTGAAGACCCAGATGACCCATAATGCGGCATTTCATCAGGATCTGCAATGTTTGATCTACAGAGAAAGAAATATAATATTGTCTGGTAATTATAACCTGTGACCATGGGCCATTCTGACTTTATGGGGAAATTCCATTGGCCCAAAAAGAGTTAAATTTGTGTCATCACTTGATCAAAATGATGTACCTTTTTTTTTTTTTTGTTTGTTGCTTAACGTCCCAGTCAACAGCTATGAACATGTCGGGACGGTCAGTTCACCTAACCACACCTTTTCCTGGGCAAGCTTGACGAAGAGATTAACCAGTACTTGGTGCACATATACTCAACGTCAGTGAAAAGGTACCAGTAAATCACATACACTTAACATAGGACAATATTTAGTCCATTCTGAACGAAGAACGGCGGATACTCCAACACTCAATTTTATGGCATAGAGTCCCATGCATCAACACTATGGAAAAGGGTATCCATCACACCCGAACGCATTATAATCATTCCCTGATGGACCCCTGTAGTTTCCATTGCATTGTATTGGAAAATGCAAAGTTTGGAGCTACCTTAAAGTTTGATCCTCATTTTTGAGTTCAACGGTATAATCTAAACCATTTTGGTGGCGTTTTCAATGAAAATGTCTAGTGCATGTTCTGGCATGTTGTCTTCTAAAAATGATGATTTCAAATTCTTAAAAACTGCGAAAAACATAAAATGCACATGCATCACATGCACTATAGTTCCAGGGCTCATTTAACTGTTTATCTCTCCAAACCAGCTTGTCGTTGACCAGAAACATGAATGTAACAGTAGCCAAAGAGCTGTACTATATATTTTCCAAAATATCGAAATTTCGCTTCTGGTAACTTTTCATTGACACTTAGTATACTTTCACTTGCAACTGACAACAACCCTACTTGAATCAGTGGAAGGGGCGAAAATGGCCAAAGAAATTATTTCATGATCAATCTCCACGAAAGTATGGGACCAGATTTGCGACTCCTGGATCTGCAGTCAGACACGTATCTGCAATCAGACAGGTAACGGCCCGGTAAATGTAGTACCTGAATCATTTAGAACTTGTTTGATACATGCAATTCATCAGATAAAAAAAGTTTTCAGGCTGCGATGTAGCTATTTTTTGCCATACAATTAGAATACCAGGTCCCAAGGTTATGCTCAACTCAGCTAAGCATGAAATTTCAACTGCTGATTGAAAGTAAAGTACTGAAAAATAATTAGTTTTTCCTGCTTAAAACATTCAAACATTGTATCTATTCTAATTGGCATTTTCGCATGATCTATGAGCATGATAAATTTCATGTTCAGTTGAGATGAGCATGAAAAACGTTTTATCACCTTTGTGCCTGATTGTAAATGAAAACCCTTTGGGAGGAGTGCCGTGGTTCAGTGGTAGGGTGCTTGTCTTGAGATCAAGGGGTTGCTGGTTCAAGTCTCACCGGACACTGCGTTGTGTCCTTGAGCGAAACACTTTATCCTCTGCTTACTACTGGTTCAACCCAGGAAGACCTGAAAAATTGTTGACTGGGACGTAAAGAATAAAAGCAAACAAAAAAAAAAAAAAAAAAAAAAAACCTTTGGCACAGGAAAGGTAAATATATACAGGAAATTATTAAAGTCAACTTTTTTGTTTTTATTGTGCAGGAGCGCCACAGAACAAAGCAGTTGCTGGCATCTCAAGAAATATTGTTTCCCCGGATATTCAACAGCCTCATGTCAGCCATCAGACCCATCATGGCTATAAATAAGACTGGTGTGAAAATCAGTGACTTTCTTCAACAAGATCTACCTCATGACGATATTGATATATGAACCAACCTATGAAATTGTGTTACCCTTCACATAGATGACCAGTGCTTGCCCACTTGCCAGATCCATCCAAGGACTTTTCAAGACCTCTTAAAGACATCACTACAGTTTTCAAGGAATAAAATTTTATAAAAATACTGATTTCCTCTTTATAATACAACTTTTAAAGTGCTACCTGAGAGATTGTTTATAAATCAGTATAACATTGCTTTGACTTTAATTGGTGCAGCATATAAAGGCAAAACAATTTAATACTGATTTACACTGGTCAAAGTAAATTAGGCCCTAGCTGACTTTTTATATAGACTTAATGCAAAAACGTTCATGCTTGTTTAATCATAACATTTTACTGAATAAAGGTTTTTGCATAAAAAGTTTAAGCGAAATAGCAGCAATGTTTCTTCATAACATTTACTAGGTTTCACTAATTTTGATAAAGGGGTACTTTCATCTGTGCCCACGCATTGATTTTCTTCAAACTTTGCATATTAATAACTCATTATATATGAACTATGAAAATGTATTTATCGAATTAGATAGTTAAGAATAAGGCTTAGGAAGCAACCCTGACGTACTCCACCTTTAAGGCGGTACCTGTCTCTAAATTTCTATTTCCTAAATCTATAGTTATGTTTATTTCTATGATTTGTCATCTAGATTGAATCCAAAATACCATAGACATTATTTTAATACCACGAAACCATTTGGATAAATTATGGTTTACGTTTTCAGAAGAAGTGATTGTAAAATTTCAATATTTTTTTTTTAAAATTTACAAAACATTCAACATTCAATTAAAAAGATGGATATGTTTTAGTCTTTGTCAAGATATATTATCACAAAAACATGCCATATGTATACTGCTGATCTGAGCCAAATATCATGAAAATCCAAAACCGGTAACTTTGTCATTTCCTACCTCTTATGGGTATAGGTCAGTTTTAGCAAAATTAATTATTTAGTTCAAATGAATCAATAACTCGACATAAGGAGGTTGTTTTTTAATCTACTTCTTGTTTCCTTAAAGAAAGACATATTTAGACAATTTTAAATGATTCAATGGTCAGAAATGCCGAAGGTCATGGCCCTGTGTCATGGCACTATGGGGCCAAGATAATGTGTATCACTTCCTCAAGTCCTGCATGATATTGTTTAAGAAACATTATATCCTAACAATCAACATGTGAAAACAAGAAGACTAAATATTTCCTTTACATCCCAACTGAACTAGAGGAACCACATTTTGGTGCTGTGACCAGGATAACGTGTAACAGAGTCTTATCAAAGGCATCATAAAACAGTGTTCTACATGAATAAGTGAGGTCCAGAAACAAAACTGTATGCCTAGAATATACAGCCAGCTAAAGTATAAATGTTGCTATTTGATGGAAATCAGCATCAGTTTTACAAAACAGAATGAACAGAGAAGATTTAAGCATTAAATTAGCAATACCTTTGAAGCCAAGAGTTATCTGTGACCAAAATGGTTATTTTTAACCCAATAGGTTTGACAGGGGGTATTTTTGTGAAGCAGGTTTATTAATGAGTCTTACAATTATCAAATCATAGATATAAGGTTCCTCTCCTGTATGAACTGACTTGTCATAAGGTTTCTCTTCTGTATGAATTAAAATTCTTAATAATGTTACATATTAAGTGTAATATAAGCTAGATGTAGTTTTAATGTTAGAAACTAGATGCGTTTAGTACAGGTGTCAACATATTATATCATTTTGGCTAATATTATTGTGTAAGCACTTCATTAAATAAGAATCGTGGCACTAAATATCAAAGAATATTGTTTTTTCTTTTTCCAATCCATTATAGGGGAAAACACTGAACATATCAAATTTTACCAATAAGCGTACTAGCATGATGACTCAAACTAAGCAAGTATTCAAGTATGTTTTACACTAAAAATAATACTTGTATTTTTTACATTTCGATGAATTAGGGCCATGTGTTTACATCAATTTAAAAAAATATGTTACCGATCCTTGAATTTCATGAAATTTGGTCTACATATTCTTAACATATATGGATAGTTTATATGTTGAAATGGTATCTTGACAAAGACCGCAACCTGTAAAAATGCTAATTCCAAATTTGACTGAATACAAAATATACAGTCGAAAATTGGGGTACTATACTATAAAAACGAATGCCCTACCAATATCCTAATACATACAAAGCCATTTTAAGTAACAGGGAACTTATCAATGATATAGCTATTTAATAAAACATTTCTCCGCCCGTTACATTGTATGTTAATTTCTTTAGAAATAATTATAACTGGGTACCCTAAGTTACTATAGTGATATCATTCATGACGTCATAAATTAGCAATGGAATTGCATAAAAACTCAAACACACCATAAATATTAAAGTTATACCCCAGTCAATTAAATAACATAATATTTTCAAAATCCAAGCGTGGGCAGACTCCCATGTTAATTACCCATACCATGCAAGAGCCCCTTTTCCATTGAGCTTCGCACATTTTAGTAAAGGTCCTGTTTCGTTCCCTATCATTCCTATAGTAAAATTTGCAAAACTATGGATACTCTTGGAAAATTCAGCTCATATCGAAAGCGAATCAGTATTTTCAATTGAAATGTTGTGTAATTACACTTAAGACATTGTTGTATAACTTGAGTTAGAGTTTTCAATTGTTTTAGATATTTTTGATATAAACAATTAAACTTTGGAAATTAAACATTATGCGTATGGAAAAAAAAACTGACATGGGGCTTAACTTATTTTGACCAATTCTGCACCAAATAAAGATTTTTCAATTTTATACTGATCTTGACTACTCTATATTAAAGTATTAGAGCTAACAAAATTATAGTAAAATTTAAGTACTTTTCACGGCCTAAGAGCAAAGGCCAATTATTAGACCACTAACCCCCACTAAATAACTTTGCATGCATGCTTAATGGATGACTACAGGTATGCGAGTAGTATTGCTATCTCAAGGGCTTACATACACAATGTATAGAAGTAGCTGAAGGCTGGACCAAATATAAGACCTCTTGCCCCACTCGATAGCTGCCCATGCATGTTTATCTCTTCTCCCAGCTAGTGGCAATCTGCAGATATTCTTTGCAGACAGTTTAGATTAAGATCAGGCCCAACAAAATGATCTGATGGTATTTCTTATTTTTTTTAAAGTTAAAATTAAATTTTGGGATATGCCTCAACACAAACTAAACAATTTTTATGTTTTAACAACAGCATAATCTAGATCAAAGATTGGGCCAGTAAAATTAATTAAGTCCCTCCAGTGGCTTAGGCCTCTCTGTTCTAAGGTGGTGGTTCTGTTATTGATTCATTATTTATATTGTTGCTCCTGTTGTTTGTGGGTTTTTATACCCCCCCCCCCCCAAAACTTTTACCCCCCCCCCCCCCCCCGCAAACTTTTACCCCCCGCAGACTTTGTTTGTGGTGGGTATACTGTTTTCAAGTTGTCCGTCCGTCCGTCCGTAACGTTTTGTTTCCTTATTATCTTGAAGAGTCATTGCTGGATTTTCATCAAACCTTGCAAACATGTTCATATATGCAAGACAAATACTTTAAACAAAAAAGTAAGGGCTAGGGGCCAATTCTATTAGAGTTATTTCCCTTTGTAGTTCTAAATGGCTTTTTATATAGGGTTTTCTGCTTATGCTATCATAGGCAATACACAGGCCGATCAACTCATACCACGGCTTTTGATGGAACAATTTGATACTTATCCTATACAATGTAGACGCATTGAACATATACATGAAGGAGTTTGGTTTAGAAAAAATAATTTTTGACATCTGTGAGAACTTAGACAATTTTCCCTAATAGGGCTTTTGTATATGCATAGATGGTGCCTTCATGGGCTGATCAACTCCTACCACAGCCTTTGATGGAGCAATTTGATACTTTGCCTATACAATGCAAACACATTGAACATATGCATGAAGGAGTTAGGTTCAGAAAAAATAATTTTTGACAAAATGACAGCTGTGAGAACTTAGAAAATTTTTCCCTTATAAGGCTTATGTATATGCATAGATGGTGCCTTCATGGGCCGATCAACTCCTTCTACAGCTATGATGGAGCAATTTGATACTTTGCTTATACAATGTAGACACATTGAACATATGCATGAAGGAGTTTGTTCAGAAAATTTTTTTTTTGACAAAATGACAGCTTTGAGAACTTAGACAATTTTGCCCAATAAGGCTTCTGTATATGCATAGATGGTGCCTTCATGGGCTGATCAACTCCTACCACAGCTTTTGATGGAACGATTTGATACTTTGCCTATACAATGTAGACATATTGAACATATGCATGAAGGAGTTTGGTTTAGAAAAAATAATTTTTGACAAAATGACACCTGTGAGAACTTAGACAATTTTTCCCTAATAAGGCTTTTGTATATGCATAGATAGTGACTTCATGGGCCGATCAAATCCTACCGCAGCTTTTGATTTTTACTGACCCTTACTGTGCGGGGGGTATCTAATAAGCATTGCTTACTGGCATTTTGGTCCTTGTTTTGTGATGCAGTACTTAAGTGTCCTTTCTAGTATTTCATTCATCTCCCTGAGGAAGAGAGAGCTGGTTGCTTCACTATGATTGTTTTCTTACTGTCATGTGACTGTTAGTGCTCTGTGTCACTTCCTCACTGTGCCATGGGTTGGTCTTTGATTGTTGCTTTTCCTGGTCATACTAACTTGCTTTATTATATTGGTGGAATAAGAGGAGCATTGCAGGCTTGGGACATTATTGATGGTTTAACAACTTGAATCAGCTGTTAAGATAATTATAGAATATGTGTGTCAAGACCAGGGTTGAAGCTTATAGGGTAGGCCAGTAGGCCTCAACGCAAGAAAACCTGCCTTCGGGGATAAAACGTATGACTCAATCCAGTCTGCTCAGCAACAGAGACTGGCAAAAATGTTGCAATTTTTGTATGTAGCTATTATACTTTACAGTTAATAACATAGGTGCTGATTAGATTGCTGCTTGCACAAATAAGGGTTTTCTTGTGAGGAGGACCAATATTTTAAATTAATTTTGGAAATTTTATGAAGGAAAGTCTGATATTGACTTAAATATTTAATAAAACAGTAAAATATTTCATAAAATTTATTTTTCACTTTCTATCCTAGTAATTATTCCATGTCCATTCAAATCTAGGATGAGATGCTTTAAAAGAGAATCCCCACAACAATTGTGTCTGTGCAGAAATAAGTATGTCATCTTATATTAGGTCCAGACTTGGACCCAGTATACACGGACTGGTAACTGACATACAGGTAAATGCATTATTGGAAATACGTTGTCAAGGCTGAGCTTTCAAAACTGACACATAACGAAGATTAAATAATCATATCGCCATTATTTCTTTGCATATCTGTGATGTTTCTTCAAAAAGCAATGGTTCAATATACTATCTTTAAGACTGTATTGTTATTATCCCCCGACAAAGTCGGAGGGATATAGTTTTGGCGTCGTCCGTCCGTCCATCCGTCCGGAACCATATCTCAGTACCTATTGGTCAGATTTAATTCATTCATGGTACAAATGATTAGTACCATGGACTCTTCATATCCTATAAGTTTGGTCAAAATCGACCCCTTAACACTTGAGTTATTGCCCTTGTTTAAGTATAGGCAATTATAAGGCAAAACCTACATTAGCTTTTTTGTGTGATGATCTTCACATTTCATCAAAGCTATTATATTTAACAACTTCTCGCTATATACCATGATTGCCAGACGCCTGTAGATAAGAATGGCAGTGTCAAAGTATTACCCCACCCCCTTTTACCCCACTTAAGGGGTCAAAGGTCAAATATTTAAATTTTGCAATAACTAAGACAATTATTAATATTTTTTGCTGAAATTTTGCATGCAGGCAGAGCAGCAATAGATATGAAACATATCCAACAGGATTTCAGTTTGAAGGCCTGATTCCTAGCCCCTTTGGTGGACTTAGGGGGTGCACAGTTTATTAACATCAACAAAAAAACAAGGTATCCTTTTTAGCTATTTTCGGCACTTTTAACCAAAAATTGTCAGAAATCAACCTAAAAAGATGATAAAACTTCTTTATTTACTGTAACTTGTAATATTTCAACTTTGCATACCGACAATAACTTTGTATAATCTCAGGTGTGTTCAGAATCAAATTTAAAGGCTGTAGTACTTTGAAATAGCGCTAAAACAATGCCTTGACAATATAACTTTGTATTTCCGTCAGTGACCAGTCAGTTTATACTGGGTCGGAGGTCCAGATAAACAATATTTTGGGGTAAAATTATAAATATTTTCTTATCCATCAATTTAAACAATTGTTTTGGGTGCTCAAAAGAACCATCTTATTGAGACGCTTCTTTTGAGTACCCATAACATACGTTTTGGTTGAGATATAAGAAATTTATTTTTTATAATGCACATTTATCAGAGGCCTAATATCTGCATTTTGGATTGAAAAAATATACTGAAATATCTAAAATTGAAACACTATTATCATCTTTTCTTATAAACACATGGGTCCAGAGATATTTCAGGAGGGGAAGTTTTCACCGAGGAAGTCTTTCTAAAATCTAGCATCACAAACATCTTGTTGCTGCTGTCCTGAAATATAAATGGGAAGAGTAAAGATATGGGCCCACACACAAGATTGATTTTTATGTTTTACGCCCCAGACAACAATTTTTCAGTCATGTCGGGAAGATTTCCTGTCCTTCTGGGTTGAACCAGTACTAAGTTTGTTTTGTTTGATTTGATTCTTTATGTCCTATTAACAATCTTTCAGTTATGTAGGGATGAGTCTTCCTGGGTTGAACCAGTACTAAGCTAGGATTAATTTGTCTTGCTCAAGGACACAACACAGTGACGCCGGTGAGGCTCAAACCTGTGGCCCCTCGGTCTTGAATCAAGTACTCTACCACTAAGCCACTGGGCTCCCTAAACCAGTAGTATACTAAGTAGAGGATAAAACAAAAAAAATGTGTTTATTGCATAGCACTGGAACCGTCTCATTGAGACGGTTCTTTTGAGTACCCAAAATATGTTAGAACTGATGGGTAGCGAAAGTATTCACAATTTTACGCTTAAATTTTTGTCTGTCTAAACCTATACTGTATGCACAGCTACCCAATTGGGCTTGAGGCCTGGCCTAGAGATTATAAAACTTGAGTACAGTCTCAAACTCAAAATAAAGGGCAATGATTGGCTGCTTGGGGTAACAAGTCAGCAAGCAGCCAATCATTGCGCTTTATTTTGAGTTAGAGAATTAGCTCAAGTTTTATAACCATGAGGCCTGGCATCAAGGTTATAAAACTTTTTTCATGCTCAACTCAAATGAGAACGAAATTTATCCTGCTCATAAATGTTAAAAAGCCAACAATTAATGGCATTTTAACATTTATTAGCATGATTGATACAACATCTGAGAGATTCAAAGCAAGAAACTTCTTTATTCGTTGGTATTTTAGTTTTTATGAGCAGTGAAAATTTCGTGCTCAGTTGAGTTGAGCATGAAAAAAGTTTTATAACCTCAGGGCCTGATTTTTGGACTTAGCTTCCATCTACTCTGCTAGAAGAGGAATATCTAGCGAGACTGTGCAGGCTCAATTACAGTTACATGGGTGAAAGTTTTCAGGATTATTCCTGAATTCAGGATTTTGAGGCTGATCTTCCATAGAAAGTCAGCCTAAGAATGCTGAATTAGGGAGATCATAACAGCCTCTGTTTTAAGTCTGTCTAAGGACATTTGACCATTTAAACTTGAAATTGTGAATATTTAGTGGGCATACTGCAAGATTTAAGATTGGAGTTTCAAAAGTCCATGATTTTGGAAATGTTGAGCTTTCACCCATGCAGTTAACACATTGAATTTCATACAGACAAGGCAAGAAGGCCAGACCCTGAGGTTTTAAAACTTTTTTTCATGCTCAACTCAGCTGAGCACAAAATTTATCCTGCTCATAAATGTTAAAATGCCAAAAATTGTTGGCATTTTAACACTAGCATGATGCATACCACATCTGAGAGACTTAAAACAAGAAACTTCTTTACTTTTCAGTATTTTATATTTTATTTTTATCTTTTGTCCAGGTGTCATAGTAAGAAAGGTGGCAAAGATCAGGAATTGATACAATCAAGTACCACACCTGACCCAGGATACCAAATGCCTCAAGAGTGCTTGACTGGAGACCGAGGGGTGGCGGGTTTGAGCCTTACCGGCGTCACTGTTAGAAGAGGAAAAACCACATGCCACAAATAGATTCTTGACTAAACTAAGCTGTTCGGTGTAAATTTCTGACCATTAATACCATTAAGCTGCAATCATTGCACTGTACAGAGATAGAAATGGTGCAGATTGGCTTGCATGAGTAAATATCAAATAACAGTACCAGGGATTTTCCCAACTAAGTTTGGGCCTTTGAGAACATTTCCTTTGAACCATCAAAATTGGAAAAACTGTGCGATCAAAAATACCTGCATCTTATCATATGACGTCGCAACTGGGAGTGAAATAATGCCATGCAATAAAATCTATAAACCACTAGTGGTTTACAGATTTTCGGGAAACATTAGGAGTAATTTAGGACGTCCGTAACAACGTTGCGCACATAATGACAAAATTATAACGTTTTTACGGCAGAAATGAGATTTCAAAATAATCAATGTCGTATGATAAATAGAATCTAACATGAGTGCTCCTGTATTATTGAATTTATTAAACTCATTGTGAAAAAGAGATAAAATGCTTGGCAAGTTTCGCATTTTATCTCTTTTTCTCAACTCGTTTAATAAATTCAATAAAACATGAGCACTCATGTAAGATCCTCTATTTCCTTTTAAATTGATTTAAAATCAAAACAAATTATCAGTGTAAAGCTGTAACATGTTGCTTTGGCCTATATAATTACTCTATTAACTCTTTCCCAGACCTGGATTCAAACTGTTTGATACTGATGGTGTTCCATAAAGATTTTTTTTTAAAAGTCAGCAGACGGCAAAAAAAGCTAAGCATGTCAATTACCCAGCATGCAAAGAGTTAAAATTTGTGTCAAAATCTGAATGTAAAAACTTATAACTTTGCTATTTTTGGTTTGTTTTCACGAAATTTTCACCAAAATGTAGAGCTTTTTTTCAAATCACTTCAACTACCTGATTTGTGGTTTTAAATCCCATGCTCTCCACTTGTAATACAAATTTCCCAATACTCTTGAATCTACTTGTAACTTCTGCTATCTTGAGAATACCCCTGAAAATGAGAAAATCAAATCATTTCCGAACTGTGCTATGAGAACACTTTAGATTCAAATCTTAACATAGGGCCAGTTAAGCAATTTTTTTTAGCGTAAAATTGGGATTATTTTCTTATCCATCAGTTTAAACGTGTGTTTTGGTTGAGAAATAAGAATTTTTTTTTCTGTTATGCACCCATATCTTGGGGCCTGTCTTAACCCTTAAAGCGTCTGCAAAAAAATCATAGGAAAATGCTTTCTGCTTCAGTCATCTGCTGCACAATATTTTTGCTAAGTTATTTGACTTATGTAAGTGCAGGGACACACAGTGTGAACCCAGATCAAACTGCTCCTAGCAGTCTGATCTGGATCTACACTGTTTGCTTAAATGTTTTAGCAGATGACAAAAGCAGACAACTTTTGTTGTGATTTACGCTTGAGGGGTATACTTAGCTTCAATGAAGTTACCAATGACTTCCATACACTTAACACCGGACACTGTTTGGTTCATTCTGGAAAGAATATTACCTTTCAGAGTCTGATGTATTGTTAAAATGGAAAATATTGTCCATCACACTAGAAAGCATGACAACTATTCCATGATGAATGCCAGTATAGTCTGCCCAGATTGACCTTAGACTAATTACTCTTTGCCAAAATCTTCGTGATAATCGTGCGTTTTCGTGAAGTATTCCGACGTCGGTCATGCTTGTACCGAAATTATGAAGATACTATCAATGTATTAATGCAAATGGACTGATAGCCTAGTGGTTACATGTAGCTAACAACTTGCTACAGATCGCACCTCCCTGGATCGAATCTCTGAAAAACCCTTTTATTTGCAGAAATGTCAAATGTTGACAAGATTATTCTTATAATAATGGGTCATCTCGTGATTTTTTATGCATCTTTTCAATTGTATTTAGCCAGCTTGACATGTACATTCACTATTCCCTAGGTTTATTATATTCTGTTACTCTTTCCTTCTCAGCAGCGACTTCTGTCGTCTGCTGATAACCTTTGCAAACAGTTTGGACCCAGTTTGAACGTCGGTCCTGATCTGGATACAGACCGTTCACCACTCTGAAAGGGATCCTGAAAGTGTTTTTTTTTCAAGTTTTTTTTTTCGCTTTTGGAAAAAGCTAATTTTGAAAAAAGTCAGCAGGTGACAAAAAATACCCAGCGTGCAGAGTTAGTTACACGTGGGCTTATCGAAATCACTCACGGTGCTACATGCGCATTTTGCGCATTATTATTAAGATATGTCAGATTTATATTAAAATATCCATACGAAAAAACGAACAAAAAAAAGGAAAAAAAAGTAACAAAAAATATGTTGGTACGGGATTCGAACCCGCATATTTTTTCCTAAGGAAAGCAAAGTATCCATTAGACTATCAAGGAATTGTAGATATTTTTTGTTCAGATAAGTAATCAAACCACAATCGAAAGCGTAATTATTACGATGATTCCCGCAGATTGGGTGAAATTTCATTGAATATTCATATGTCTCGGGTCAATTTTGACAAACAATAGTTACACGAATAAATAACAAAAACATGAGTGAAAGTTTTCAGGATTATTTCTGAATCTAGGATTTTGAGGCTGAGTTTCATTGAAAGTCAGCCTCAAAATGCTTAATTAGGGAGATAATAATAGGTTCTTTGATTTATATCTTTTCTGTCTAAAGACAATTGACAATTTAAACTTAAAATTGTGAATATTTAGTGGGCATACTGCAAGTTTTAAGATCTGTTTCGAAAGTTCAGGATTTTGGAAATTTAGAACTTTCACCCATGCAAAACTGATCGAAACAAATGGAGGAAGAAAAAGAGAAGGAAACAAAAGAAATGGCCGGGAAAACAAACAGTAAAGAACTTGTCAAGTAGTTACACTTGTGATGTATAGGAAGGAATGCGGGTCAAGTCGGCCTGAGTCAAGTCGGCCCAGTTATATCCTATATTGCCTACTATTTTCCCCGCTATTTTCATCAGGGTAACCAGTATGAGGTGTATTTTATATATAGAAATGTTCAGCAAAAGTTTGAGGGAATAATGTTTGGTTCTATCTATATTGCTGGTCTGTCAATCTTGTTTCACTCAATGGGTCTGATTTCATAACTGTAGAACAACAAAGAAAATGTAGCCTCTGGTAGACAAAATTCAAATTAGAATTTTACGAGAGGCAGACAAGAAATATATATATATATATATATATTTGCGTCGCTTACCGGTATTCTTATTCTTTTTTTTTTAAAAAAAAAAGAGTGAATAAATCAGCGGTATAGGCCTTGCTTTGATCAATTGCCGTTTTTACTAATTCAATGGTCAGAAAACAATAATTGCCTTGTTTGCAAGATATGAGGGGTCAGTGATTGACAAAGTGTGAAGACTTTCATTTGGTAACCTGGTTCATAACAATCAAGTGGCAAGTTCATCCCCCAACAATTTGCTAAATAAGAGCTTAATTGCAACTGTTTAATGTTTATCTTTGATTTAGTCTGAGTGATTATACATGTACAGAAAACAAAACATATACCATATACTTCTGAAAATACACCCGGCCGAATTGACTCAGGCCGAGTTGACCCAGGGCCGACTTGACTCAGGGGCCGACTCAACCTCAGGCCTAGTTGACCCGCTACCATAGGAAAGTGCATTGTTTTAGTGCTTCCTAGGTGTTTGATCACCGTTTTCACTATTTTGTGGAACACTCAATAGTTTAAACCATTTTGGTTGTGTTTTTGAGGAAAATCTCTCAAACCTAAAATTTTTTGCTTGTGAAAATGATATTTAAAAATTTTAAAACCCATGAAAAGCACAAAAAACGTGTACATATAGTGCTTCGTAGTTCCAATGCTTTTAGAACCATTTTATTACTCTAAACATGTCTGCTGTAGACCAGGAACACGGACGGAAAAATAGCCATCCAGATTTGTATTATATTTTCCAAATTACGGATGTTTAAATAGCGGTAACTTTTCATTGACACTGAGTATACATTTTCAGGGTTCACACAGACATGTCTTTGTATATTCAAACTGTGGAAAAAGGGGATTCGTCATCATCAACCTTCTTCAGTAATTGTCTCCCTCAAAGTCAACACTTGAGTATTCTTACAATTTGGTGGTCTGTCATAGTAAAATTGATCAAAATGAAAGCAAAACTTGGAAAAAATATAGCAAATCTAAACAAGTCAAAAAGAACTTTTGCCCCTAATTTTCATCCTAAAAAACAGAAATATAATCATGTAGTTTTTTGTGGTTCTTTAAACATATCATATGTAATGGTCAAAAAAACTTTTTCATTCTCAACTGAACTGAGCATGAAATTATTCTGCTCATAAATGTTAAAATGCCAACATTGTTGGCATTTTAACATTTATTAGCAGCATAAGTACAACATATGAGTGTTTTAAGCAGGAAAAAATGTTATTTCTCTGTATTTTACTCTCTATGAACAGTTTAAATTTTTGAGCATGAAAAAAAGTTTTATAACCTCAGGACTTAATGCTGCTCTTTTAGAAAGATAATATGAGACAGTTCTCAAGATTTTGGTACAAGATTTTGCAACAAGACCTCATCTGCTTGCATACTCAGACCAAAGACTTAGATCATAACTAAGACCTCTAGTCAAGTCAGATACATCAGCGTGTGTAAAATACTTACTTAGGTTTGAGTACTCTGTTGGCTTCTCTAAGATATGATGACAAATTAGTTCCCATCAGAGACAGACAGAATACAGCTATATCTACAGTTGAGTCTTTCAAAGGAACCTGAAAAACAACAGAAGTGGACTGTATCACATGCAAGTTATTGAAATGTTGAGCAAAAAAAAGTAGGAATAAAGCATGAAAATTTAGTTTGTGTGGGAGGGGGTTCTGGCCTTACTTTCAACACATCTTTTTTTCCATCTAGAAAGTAATCGTGCACACCTAGGGTGTGTTCATGGCACCCATTTTTCTGAATGTGATCGGAACTTTGGTTTAGGTAAAAAGAAGTGTGGCTTATTTTACTAGGCCTTGGGTTTCGGGGGTCACCTAGACACCCAGAAGCTCTATCGTAAATGTCACAATCTCGATTTTTTCTAAGACCAATTATGAATTTGACCTTTTTGTGCTAATAAATTAATAAGTATAGTAAAATTGTGTAAAGCTTGTAGTCTGGATACTCACTGATGGGTAAGAAACAGAGAAGACCCAGATGAAATGCCAATGTGTGTGACAGAATGCGGCATTTCATCAGGGTCTGCACAGTTTGCTCAGACAAAATCGATCTTCAGAGAAAGGTAACAATATTTTGAGGAAATTGTAACCTTTGACCCCACAATATATACAATGGACTATCCTGACTTAACTGTATCAAACATTATGGAAAACTCCATTGGTCTACAAAGGGAGGACGTCTACTCACCTTTGCCATGTCACAGACTGTCACATGATGATTGAGAGAAACCAAGTCAAATGAGTGAACTTTGTTGGCCACAGTCTGCGCTAATTTAGCATCCCCACATCCAAAGTCTGCAACAATAAACTGTTTTGGCCTAGAATTAAAACAATATTACTTTATCATATGACATTGCATCTGGGAGCGAAATAATGCCATGCATTAAAATCGATAAACCACTAGTGGTTTACAGATTTTCGGGAAAAGTTATGACGCTCATAACAATGTTGCATACATAATGACAACAATGTTGCATCCATATTAAAATGACAAAATAATCTCCTTTTTACGCAAGAAATGAGATTTCAAAAGTAATCTTTATGTCATATGATTAATAGAATCTTAACATTCATGCTCTTGTATTATTGAATTTATTAAACAAGTTGCGAAAAAGAGATAAAATGCTTGGCAAACCTCGCATTTTATCTCTTTTCCCCAACTTGTTTAATAAAATCAATAAAAGATGAGCACTCATGAAAGATCCTCTATTTAGAAATGTTAGAACATAGAAAATATGATCAGATCATCAGATTGGTATTTTACAGTTCCTATGAATTTATTTTATAGTTTGTATACACTCAAGTATTTTTAAAAGGGTAATTTTGAGTAGGTTCACTTGCCAAAAGGGTATCATTTTTTTTTAATAAGCAAATTTAAAATGTACTGACACCTGCTATTTTTAAAATATCTATAACATGTACATTTACTAGGGAAAAAAAGAAATGCCGCATATAAAAATAAAAACATTGCCTATTAAATGAGGGGTTACAAAATTTCATCTGCTATCTATGTTTTGCTATTGAACCGTGACATGATTGTAACAAGCTAACATGACACCATCATAGGGACATCAGGGTCATACATTAATCTCTTGCTAACAATTTCTCACAGTTTGAGTTCTGCTTCTTGGATAATGAGTCCCTGGGGTTGTCATAGCTGTCACTGTCGCCGGACGAAATCGATTGCGCAGATGAAGCATCAGGATTATTGATCTTGATGTCGGGTCGTAACACAGGGACATCCTAGACACAGATGGTCTGACATTGTCCCAGTTTTTCGGAAATGAAGCTTAGACTTTCAATAGTCCTAACATGGCATCAAAATTGTTGGACTATTACCGATGGCGTCACTTTAGCTTGTAACATTCCTATCTGAATCACTCTTTCGCGTACCATGGGTGTCAATCTTGGCATCATAAAATCGCAATGTGTAATCTTTAATTCCAAAGCTTTAAAATGTTTTCAAACACATATGATATTTTAAAGTCCACTAATAAAATTAAATCAGATTGCTATATCAGCCTGCTCATTATGTAGAAGGAGGTGGCACAGGCTAATTGCCTTCAACTCAGCAAATTTAGTCCGTTACTTTTTTGGTGTTCGCATTGTTTCTATTGAAAATCACCATAGAAGCTACCCCCTAGGTGGCTTTTGCTTCTTCTGCTTCAAAAAATATTGGTTTGGTTGCTTGGTGTAAATTGAGATAAAATTAGGCAAGTGCAGTCCCTTTATAATGCTATGTTTGGGGTCCACAGGAATGTACCATGTTAAAAGTGAATTGTGTTATAAAGGTCAATTTTTGAAAGGAATTATAGAAAAATGACCATTTTATCAATTTTACAAAGGAATTATAGGAAAATGACCATTTTATCAATTTTACAATTTTTCATGGTCATTTTCCTATCATTCCTTTGTAAAATTTCATGTTAAAAAAAATTGGGATCCTCAACATGAACGTGTTATATCCAAATCCGTATTATAAAGAGATACGTTATATAGGGAGTGTACTTTTAATGGGTGCTTACTTTGACTTGACAAACTCTATTATCTTATCTATAGGATTGACAGGCCATTTCTCCACCTGAGCCTGAAATCCATCATGGTACACATGGAATGCATCTACGTCTTCGTGGAACATTTCAAAAGCATCTGATCCTGATCGAGTATACATCTGCTCATTTATATACCTGAACCTCGCTGCATTTAATTTCTTACGACTCTTTTCTAATAAAGTTTCTGGTGCGGAAACTCTTCTCTCTTTATTTACACTCTCACTACTTGGCACTTTAATTTTGGGAGTTACCTGTCTGTTCAATATTTCTTGCAGTTTTTGAGGATCCAAAGAATTTCTCTTCTTCTTAAAGGGACTTTTCTTATCTGAAGTAACTACTTCAACAGCAATCTTCTTGTTTTTAGTCAATATTTCTCTGACTGAAGAATTCTGTTGATCAAACTTTAATCTTTTCAATTGCTTTTTAGATTTCTTTGATTTTAAGTCACCATTAATTTGCTTGTTTGACCTACCGGTATTAACATCAGCAGTTTGAAATTTAGAATTTTTCGTATTTGCTGCATCTTCAGACTCTTTAAACCTTTTCTTTTTAACATCAGTTACTTTATCTTTCAAGCCTGCTATGGACATAGCTGTATCACTTTCACCAGCAATAATTCCTGACTGCACAACACTTTTTATGTTTGAATAATCTTTGAACTTGTTTCTCTTGCATTTCCTCTTACGTTTCTTTCTAACCTTTTCTTCCATAGCCTGTTCAGTGGCTATGTTATCATCATTTTGACTTTCTCTCACATGTCTCTGATCTTTTGCAAGAGCTTTCTTTTGAGCACTGTCTTGAACACAATTTTCACTTCCTTTGTCTTTGATGATACCAGTAGTTTTAACTGTAACTTTAGACTTTTTTGAAAGAGTTTTCTTTTGCTTTCGTTTGAGGCCTTCATGATTAAGGTTATCAGTAAAAGTTAAGTCTTCGACTTGCACATTATGCTTAATTCGTTTAACGCTTTTGGGGTTTGTTTCATCCGCAGCTTCTTTCTGTTTCTTTCTTTTTCCAACAGAAGACTGAACCTAAAATATTTAATCTGTGCCATGAGATAATAAGAGAGGGATTGCCTTTTATTTAATCCTTGTCATGCTGAATATTTTTACGTACGACAATCCTCCTGAAATTTTATCCTGTTTACATGCAGCATTCTAGTTGCAAGCATGTACATGTATTTTCAATCAGAATTGAAAACAGTGTAGATCCTGATCTGATGGCTACTGATGAAGCCATCTAATCTGGATCTACAGCGTTTTCAAAACAAGATAAACTATTTTCAGCGTAAAATTGCGATTATTTTCTTATCCATCAGTTTAAACAGTTTAAACATGTGTTTGGAGTGCTCAAAAGAACCGTCTCATTGAGACAGTTCTTTTGAGTACCCACAACATATGTTTTGGTTGAGAAATAAGAAAATAATTTTCAGTGCTCTCTTATCTGGGGGCCTGTTTTTGTCATGTGCTCATTCATAACAAGTATTTATTTTGTTATCAGTTGTTGAAATAAATATGATAGCCTTCTAGAAAAGAAAATTTAATGGAATAATTGAATATTAATATTCCTACAGAGTGATAAAAAAGGTAAAAAAAACAAAAAAAACATTCCCCATCCTAATGACTCCTTTTTCAATATAAGGGTGCATGCATTCGGCAATGAGACTATTTTTTGGCCTCATTTAGTGACGCACGAGTTTAAACCTTTTAAAGGCTTGAAATCCCTAAATGGGCACTTTAGAAAACAGGTAAGACCCAGATTAATGCCACATTAGGGTCTGGACTGTTTGCGAAGACAAAATCAAATTTCATATAAAAAAGCTGATAAAAAATGAATAAGAAATTATAAACTCTTATAACCTATAACGCCCCAAAACATGCAATGGACCATCCTGACTTAACTGTATCAAACTTTATGGAAAATTTCATTGTTCTAAATCCATTTTTTTTAATTTATGCCTCAATCATACACTACTTCACAAGTTTAGATAAACAAAAAAATCAGCGTAAAATTGTAAATATTTTCTTACCTATAATTTTTAGCATTTGTTTTGGGTGCTCAAAAGAACCGTCTCACTGAGGTGGTTCTTTTGAGTACCCACAATATGTTTTGGTTGAGAAATAAGATAATTATTTTTCTGTTACGCCCTCTTTAACTAAAGGCCTGCTACTTACATTAAGAGTACCAAAGAGACTTTCATGAAGAGTTTCTGCTTCAGTTTCAACATCCCACTTTATACTTTCAAAATCCATCTTTCGCTCACTGTAAAGAAAATATTGAGGGAGATCAGGGGTGTGGAAATAGCAAAAGTTGATACTTGCCCAGGGACCAGCTGCCAGGGACAAGTAAATTGTCATAAGATACTTGTCCAAAGAAAGTTTTACTTGTACCAAATAACAGATAATGTAAAAAGCACTAAGCTTAGCCCTTAATATGCTTAAACAAAGTACATGTATAAACTCTTTTGAAAACAGTATGAAACCAGATATAAACTATTGAAAACAGTGTAGATCCAGATCAGCTGGCTTCTGAAGAAGCCAGCTGATCAGGATCCACACTGTTTTTCACACAACATGTGAGTTTATCATTTATAATTATCATGTATGAAATACAGATATGTATGAACTTTCTTTAAACTTGTCCCAGGACAAGTAAATAGAAATATCTAACTTGACCTGAATGAAATGGGACCAGGTCGGACAAGTCGGGCATGGTAGTTAAACAGCCTAGGAGATCAAAAATCTTGTCAGCTGACATGAACCTAACCCTTCTTATACTGATGTAATCTTCAATCCAGATTGATGATTAACTCTTTGCATGCTGGGTAATTTTTCATGCTTTTGTGCTGTCTGCTGAATTTTTTTCAAAATCAACTTTTTCAAAAAATTATTTCAGGAAAATTAAAGAAAATATTGAGGGAGATCAAAGATGAACTTTACCCTTTGTACACTGATGTAATCTTTCATCCAGATTGAAGCTTAACTCTTTGCATGCTGGATGGTATTTCATGCTTTTGCTGTCATCTGATGATTTTTTTCAAAATCAACTTATTCAAAAAATTCTTTCAGGGATAATAATAATAATAATAATAATAATAATAATAATAATAATAATAATAATAATGAAATACAATCAGAGTGTCAAACAGTTTGGAGTCAGATCAGGACCGACGTCTGGGACCAAACTGTTGGCAACAGTTATCAACAGATGGATACCCCAAAACAGGTACTTTTACCTGTATTTTACATGTACCTGGGGCGGACATGATTTAGCAATTTTAGAGTATACAGAGTACATCAGAACAGCCATCAACAAGAAATGTCACAGTCACGTGACGAATGCCCCCAAAGGAATTGGTCAAGCATAAAACAAATTTGAAGAAAGTTAGCTGTATTATAGGAGATATGCTCCAGACACGATAAACATAGAAATGAGGCCAGAAGTCAATGTCAACGTCAAAGTGACCCAAAATGATACGCACCACTCCGCCATCCCAAGAGGAATCAACACACCAAATTTGGGATTCCTACATCAAATAATATAGGAGATATGCTCCAGACACTATTATTCTAGAAACTAGGTCATAGGTCAAGATCACAGTGACCTAAAAATGGAACAGGACACATCAGCATCTAAAGATGTATCCATATCCAGCAAATTTGAGATTCCCATCTCAAATAATATAAGAGATATGTTCTGGACACGATTATTCTACAAACTAGGTCAAAGTGACCCAAAAATGGTATGTGACACTCCACCATCCAAAGTTGCATCCACCCACTAAATTTGGGATTCCTACCTTTAATAATATAAGAGATATGCTCTGGACATGATTTTTCTAAAAACTAGGCCAGAGGTCAAGGTAACAGTGACCTGTAAATGAGACAAGACAGACCACCATCCCAAGATGCATTCACACACCAAATTTGGGATTCCTATCTCAAATAATAAAAGAGATATGCTCCTAACACAATTATTATTAAAACTAGGTCAGAGGTCAAGGTCACAGTGACCCATAAATGGTACAAGACACTCAACCATCCCAAGATGCATTCACACACCGAATTTGGGATTCCCTTCTCAAATAATATAAGAGATATGCTCCTGACACAATTATTATTAAAACTAGGTCAGAGGTCAAGGTCACAGTGGCTAGAAAATAATATATGAGACTCCACTTTCCCAAGATGCATATACACACCAAATTTGGAATTCCTACTTCAAAGAATATAAGAGATATGCTCCGAACACAAAAATTCTTAAAACTAGGTCAGAGGTCAAGGTCACAGTGACCCGAAATGGTATGTGTGACACTCCGTCATCTCAAGATGCATTTAGACACCAAATTTGGAATTCCTATCTAAAAGAATATAGGAGATATGCACCAGACACAATGCAGTTTCTAGAAATTAGGTCAGAGGTCAAGTTCAAGCTCACAGTGACCCAATTATGGTACGCGACACTTTCCCATCCCAAGATGCATTCACACACCAAATTAGAGATTCCTACCTCAAATAATATAAGAGATATGCTCCGGACATGATAATTCTAAAAACTAGGTCATAGGTCAAGTTCAAGGTCACAGTGACCCAATTATGGTTTGCGTCACTTTGTCATCTCAAGATGCACCATCACACCAAATTTGAGATTCCTAGCTAAAATATTATTAGAGATATGCTCCGGACACGATAATTCTAATAACTTGGTCAGAGTTCAAGGTCAAGGTCACAGTGACCCGAAAATGGAATGTGACACTCCGCCATCCCAAGATACATTTACACACCAAATTTGGAATTCCTATCTCATAGAATATAGGAGATATGCACCAGACTCAATGCAGTTTCTAGAAAATAGGTCAGAGGTCCAGTTCAAGGTCACAGTGACCAAATTATGGTATGTGACACTTCGTCATCACAAGACGCATCCACACACCAAATTTGAGATTCCTACCTCAAATAATATAAGAGATATGCTCCTAACACAATTATTATTAAAACTAGGACACGATTATTCTAAAAACTAGGTCAGAGGTCAAGGTCACAGTGACCCGAATATGATCCGTGACACTCCGTCATCTCAAGATGCATCCACACACCAAATTTGGAATTCCTACCTCAAAGAATATAAGAGATATGCACCGGACACGAAGCGGGACGGACGGACGGACAGACGTACGCCCAATATTGAATATTGGGCCAGCTTATAAAGGGCCATTAATAAGGGGTCAAGTGTCCAAAATAACGGGCCAGTTTAGCTTCTTATTGGCCCGTTAATATCAGACTGACAACTTACTGTGGGACATTTTCAGTTTGGACGTCCATTACCATAGACATAAAATGGCCCCTTTTTAGAAGTTTAGTTTATTACCTCCCCTGAGGTCCCCTGAATCATTTTATGCAACTTACAGAGGGTCATGGCCCCTTGTTAAGAAATGACCCCTTGTCTATCTCCAGACGACTAAAAAGGCCCCCAAATCCATATCAGTAGCACGGACGGACAGACAGTGCGATTACTATATGCCTCCCAAAGTTCCTTTGGGGGCATAAAAACAAGCTAAACTGACCACTTTGGAGTACACCGATTACTGTTTAAATTGTGAAAAAATAAGACAATCCAATTGCCAAGAGGACAAAAAAAGAATGACAAAATGTCCATCCAATCCATTTTACTAATGACCATATTTTTTCAATATGAATAATTATCAGAACCTATCGGGAAAGACAGAAAATATCTCAGCACAGTGTAGGCAGTGCTCTGCCATCTTGTTTTGGAACAGGTCATGTGACCGTTCTGTCTACACCACCTCCGAAGATGGAGTACTCTGGCGAACACCAGCACTGTTCCAGCGCACTTGATTTCTGTTCTGAGTGGAAGTAATAATAAATACGAGCTCAGAAAGTATTCTCGTTAGGTCATACTTACTTTTCGCGCGATAAACACTTTCCTATCGAATTCTGGTACACATATTTTACGCGAAAAGTAAATCTGACAAAACGAGAGAACTTTCTGACCTCAAATTTGTACCACAGACGTAGGAACCCATAGACTGTTGCATGACATTCCCCGATTTTTGATTTTCTTCATAGAGCAGTTGTTTTTCATATTCAACCAGATGTTGAGCATTAGAGCGTTTGGTAGGTAGCGGGTCAAGTCGGCCTGAAGTCAGGTTGGCCTAGTGTAGATTCCATTGTAACCTTTGATAAATAAATATTTGGTCACTTATTAATGAAAACATATTTTCTAATGGACAAATATTGCAATTAAGCTCTTGATGGATTTAATTAAAGGTGAAGTTCAGAACATTCTACATGATTAAAGGTCATGTAATGACTGCCTTTAATCTAAAGTAAGTTTTCGCACTTTTTGTCATGCGTGTGAGTTCCCATATTTTGCAAACAAGGCAATTAATGTTTTCTGAACATTTAATTAGTAAAATCAGTGTTTGCAATTAATTCTGATCAAAGCAATTAACATGAAAGGTGCAGATTGGTTAAAAAGGTATGACTATGATTAGTGCGGTCAGGGACACTCTATATCAACTGACACAGAGATTCACTGGTGCGGTATAATTAATGGAATAAGCAGCGCATAAAAGTATGTTTCTTAGTCCTCCCTCCAACTTTTGTTGAATAAACTTTTTTTTATTAAACACATTCCAACCAGGCTTAATATGGGACCAGGCCGACCGGACCCAGGCCGAGTTGACCCGCATTTGTTTGATAGGCTGGTGAAAAGACCAGCCAATCACAGAGGCTTGGGGACAGACCACATTACCAGAGATGCTGATGTGAGAGACGCAGCATTCATCTGGTTGGAGCCATGGAAGCAGCATGGTGTTGAGATGCTGAGTGGGCCCTGCAGATGTCAGACTTATGCACTGCAGTCCCAATCCAAGGCCAAGCACAATTTTCAGGGACAAGTCAAGCCCCTAATCTACCACAGGCACAGTACAGTATGTCTAAAATAATGTTTACCAAATGTAGGCCGTAGAAGACAAGTTGACAGAACTCGCAGGTTCTACTTAACTCAAGTTACAAGCTCAAGAGAAGCTTAATTTGCTTTGAAAAAATCCAACGTTGATTTCCATGGGCGCGGCCATTTTTCGGTGTATCGGTGCAAACATAGATTTTGACTTCCGGCTTGCGATTTGTAAACACCAAATTCAAGAAGAAATTGGAAATAAAACGACAAAATATGAATAAAGTTATTTGAAATACGAGTATAAATTATTTTGTATGGTGTGAAGTACTAACATACCTTCACCTGTGCGTATGAATGGTACATTTGTGAGGTAGAATTGTTGATTTTAGTGAATAATTGCTGATGTGAGGTCCAATTCAGGGAACAAGTCCTTCACAAAAATGGATGACATTTTCACAAAAGTAAGAGAAGGGAATGCTTTTCATGTGCGTGTTTGGCTGGATAATACTGAAAATGATCTTAACCAAGGGTAAGTTTTAATTTGTATGCATGGAATTTAGAAAATAAGTTGAATGTCATACAATTTGAAAACATTATTTTAGACATACTGTGCCTGTGGTAGATTAGGGGCTTGACTTGTCCCTGAAAATTGTGCTTGGCCTATCCGCAGGTGTACTTTGTACACTCCGGGTTGCAGGAGGAAAGCCTGCAAGTAACCGTATCTAAATTACCGTAGGGTTCTTTAACCTGCACAGAGGGTGACTTTCCCTGCACATGGGACATCCAGTTAACGTCCCGATCCGAAGGAGGTTAAATCTCCAATCTCCCGAGATAAAACTATGTACATCATGTTACTGTGCCAAGATGTGAAGTATGGGATGCAGGCTGGCAAGAAAAGGTCAGAGACCTGTTGGCAGCTGGTTCCAGTGACAACCACTTACCAGTGGCTTTTGGTCCAAGGATAAAATGAGAAAATGTATGCATCATTAAATTTTGTGGCCTGAAGCTGTCATAAAAGCTAGGTACGGTGCCATCATCATGGTCATTTAGCTGTACACATTTAGGACTGATGTCAATGATGGTGTGCTTGATCTTAAATAATTTATCATGGCTATCCGGTTATTAAAACATCTAAATGGACCGGCATAAGATAAGGGTGGGGTCTGAAAACCCCTGCCCAGCCGAGCTGCTGAATGAAAACTAAATGAAATGTCCCTGATTATACTTATAGGTGTGCATGGGAAATGCCCGCCCTATTGACGGCAGACCACAGAGTGAAGTCCAGGTCGGACCTGATAAGCTTGAGGTGGTACATGTAGCTTCCTTCTACTACCTGGGTGACATGCTTTCTGCTGGTGGAGGCTGTGAAATAACGGTCACTACTCATGTGAAAACCACCTGGAAGAAGTTAAGGGAGCTTCTACCAGTTCTCACATCCCGCTTCCTCTCTTACAAGACCTGTGGCCATGTATACAGCTCTTGTGTGCTGAGCTCCATGCTCGATGCCAGTGAAACTTGGCCAATTACCAAGACGAACCTGCAGCGCTTGCAATGCAATGATAGAACCATGAGCAGACAGATTTGCCGTATCAAGCCAGAGGATGTGGCCACGGTAAGGTCAAGCGAACTACTGGCAAAGCTTCAGCTTGAGGACCACGATCTCATTTTGAGAGAGAGAAGGCTTCACTGGTTTGGGCATGTGGAGCGTTCTAGTGGTGCAATCAGAACAGCATGTGATATACAGATTGAGGGCAGGCCGGGGGCAGAAAGGCCCAAGTTACATGGAAGAAACTGACAGAGAAAGACTGCCGTGAGTGGAAACTCACGACAGTTGACCCTCAAGAAAGGGGCACCTGGAGATCAGGTATGAGATCTGCTATGTGTGCAGCTAGCCAGTTACCTGGAAAGGGGCCCACTGATGTGTATGATGCCCCTGCACCTGCATGTTAATAATAAAATAATAAAAAAATCCGATTATGATGTAGGGGTAAGGGATGGGGTTTAAAATTTCATGACAGGGGTGGAATCGTTGTGGGTGGCTAAGGGGTGGTACAGGGTGGTCGTCATTTCATTTCATTTCCCCATTTCATTTATATTTGTTGTACCTACCCACCTATCACCCGATTTTGCTTACTGCGTCTTCAGTTATCTTTTAATTTTACAATTCTTGCTAAAATCGCTTGTAGACCTCTCAAACTTTCAATAAATCTCTTAAAAATCAACTGAAATGATGATTCGCTTGACCCCCTGCGACTAAGTACTTGATTTTTTCAGTACTAAGACACACACCACAATGAATTTTGTGGAAGAAAAGCAAAGATGGCCTATCCCAAGTTCCCAACAGATCTTGAGATGGCCACTCTTAAGGTCAATGAGCATGTGACTGTCTCTGACACTGTCTTTGTTTCACTCTCCTGGGCATTCTGCCTGCCATCTCAATTTGATCAATTTGAGTTCTTGAGTCTGGTGATGATTTCAAAAAATAAAATGTTGCCCAGTCTTCTCTTCATCATGTGACCTATGGCAGTATGCAGATGCAAAGTTTGAATTTGCTACCTCAAACAGTTTAGGAGAAGATGATTTACAAGAAAATACATTATTTGACCTTGACCTTGGGGTCAAGGTATTTGACCTTGACCCCAAGATCAAGGTCACACAAAATGTTGCCCATTGGCCAGTACCCTCTACATCATGTGACATATGCAGCTACAAAGCTCGAAGTTGCTACTTCTAACCGTTTAGGAGGAGATACATTTACATGTTCAAGAAATGTGACAGTTGCAGTTTGTTTGAGAAATAAGAAAATTGTTTTTTCGTTACAGTCTCATGATTGTGTGCTTAAATATATATTGAAACTCTTCATTTCTAATAAATTACACTAAGTGCTGTAACATGTAATTATCTCACGATATGATACACATATCATGTATCAGAGGATTCAGTACATGTACATGTATCTTGATATTAAATAGTTTCTGAAAATATCAGTGAAGCCTTACAGCTCTATCAACAGGGATCATTTTCAGCCAAGATTTTATTGAAAGATTTGCTCATTTAATTCTGCTGACATTGAAATTGACTTAATTGGGAGAAAAATCTCAAAGCAAAATTGTTAAGTTTTGACTGAATGAGACATTTTCTCTTTACAATGTATACTTCTACCACGACCTCAAAGTAATGACCCTTGATTCATTCAATGCATTAACTGTTACTGTCACGCCTCAAAGCGTTTTGTGGAAGTATAGTTGTGATAATCTTAGCCAGGATTATCCCTGATCTAGAAGAATGAAATGAGCATAATTATGAGGGAGGGCAGTGGCTCAGTGGTAGAGTGCTTGACTCCAGACTGAGGGGCCGCGGGTTTGAGCCTCACCGGCGTCACTACGTTGTGTCCTTGGGCAAGAACATTGATCCTATTCCTAGTTTAGTACTGGTTCAACCCAGGAAGACCTGTCCCTTTATAACTGAAAGATTGTTGATGGGACGTAAAGAATCAAATCAAACAAACAATGAGCATAAAAAGATTACAAGGTCGAATACGGTATGTGGTTGTGGATACTTATTAGAAGCAAATTGTGGATCCTGATTGGCAGATTTACTTAGCTTTTAATCCTTACCATGCTCCGGCCAAATAAAAAAATAAGTGTGTTTTGGGTAACGGGTCTGAAAATTTTAGGTAGGGTAGGCACACAATTTTTTTTATTTTTTTTTCTGGAAAAATATAGTTCTATACATTTTGAAAGGCATTTTGCCTTTCAAGGGAGCGCAGTGGCTCAGTGGTAGAGTGCTTGACTCGAGACCGAAGGGCCGCGGGTTCGAGCCTCACCGGCGTCACTGCGTTGTGGTCCTTGAGCAAGACACATTTATCCTAGCTTAGTACTGGTTCAACCCAGGAAGAACCGTCCCGCATAACTGAAAGACTGTTGAGTGGACGTAAAGAATCAAATCAAACAAACAAACATTTTGCCTTTCAAAATGAAAAAAAAAATTCTAGGTTTCAACAGAAAATTTAGGTTAGGTCATGTAACCCTAAACACAGGTATTTTTATTTGGCCTTACCACGGTGCTAAGCAGTGGCAGATCAGTTCACTCAAACCCCCCTTTGAGACAAAAATTATTTCGTTTTCGTGGAGAATTTTCAGAAAAATCTGGAAAAATTCATAAATAGCCAGGTAAAATTAGCAAATCAAAATATCCCTATAAAAAAAACGAGTATGATCCAGATCAGCTGGCAGCTGAAAAGCTGGCTGATCTGTGGAACGTCACTCACAGTTTCTACTTTGCTTGTACAGGTAAATACACATGGGTGAAAGTTCAAAATTTCCAAAATCCTGAACATTAGGAAATCAGAATTTAAAACTCCAAATTATCAAAAATTCTAAGTTTAATGGTCAAATACCTTTAGAGAAACTGAAAGTAAATCAAAAAGCTATTCCATGTATTACCTGCAGAATTCAGGATTTTGAGGCTGACTTTCTATGGAAAGTCAGCCTTAAAATCCTGAATTCAAGAAAGTCAGCCTCAAAATCCTGAATTAAGGAATAATCCTGGAAACTTTCAACCATGAATACATGCTAATTGGAATCCTGCAAGGTAATTTGGTGAATTAAAAGATGTGATAAAATATGTTTCAAAGACTGGAGGCAATCTAGAAATTAGTATATCATCCTGGCCAATTTGCTCCCTGTGTGGAGCCTCTTACATAGCTAGGTAAAGGATGCTGAATGCAGTGAATGGGTTTACCTATCTCATTATAGTAGCTGTTTGAACTGGTAAACCTGTAGCCTAATCAATCAAAGAAGCTAGCATGTGTTTTTTCTGTATGCAGTTTCCCTTCAAAGGTTAATTAAATTCACCAAGTACACATGATATTTGTTGATTGTTAATTGTTGGAAGAGACTGGATAAAAATCTCCTATGCAACATTTCTTATCAATGACTCATCTTTAGGATAACAATCCTCCTACACACTACACACTACAAGTGTACATTAGATTTTTTGTTGACTTTTCTCTGTTAATTAACTCTGCCGTATATTGGTTTCTTGTGGTCTGCTTTCTTTTCAAAATCAACTTTTTCGAAAAATTCTCTCGAGTGTCAAACGGTTTGGATCCAGATCAGGACAGACAAAATCCTGATCTGGATCCAAAACATTTGCAAAGGCAGCATCTGCAGGCAACAATTTTGTTTGTTTGTTTGATTTGATTCTTTATGTACCATCAACAATCTTTCAGTTATGTAGGGACGGGTCTTACTGGGTTGAACCAGTACTAAGCTAGGATAAATGTGTCTTGCTTAAGGACCACAACGCAGTGTCACGAGTGTGGCTCGAACTTACGGCCCCTCGGTCTCAACAATTAAACTCGCTGCTGGCAGGAAAGGGTTAATTATCCCGCGACAAAGTCGGAGGGATATAGTTTTGGCGTCGTCCGTCCGTCCATTCCGTCCATCCGTGCTACTGATATGGATTTGGGGGCCTTTTTAGTCGTCTGAAGATAGACAAGGGGCCATTTCTTAACAAGGGGCCATGGCCCTCTGTAAGTTGCCTCAAATGATTCAGGGGACCTCAGGGGAGGTAATAAAATAACTTTCATAAAAAGGGCCATTTTATGTCTATGGTGATGGACGTCCAAACTTGAAATGGCAGTAGTAATTTGTCAGTCTGATATTAACGGGCCAATTCGGAGCTAAACTCTCCCGTTATTTCGGACACTTGGCCCCTTATTAATGGCCCTTTATAGACTGGCCCGATATTCAATATTGGGCGTACTTCCGTCCGTCCGCACTTTTTGTCTGTCCGGAACCATATCTCAGTACCTATTGGTCAGATTTAATTCATTCTTGGTACAAATGATTAGTACTATGGACTCTTGATATCCTATAAGTTACAGGTAGGTCAAAATCGACCTCTTAACACTTGAGTTATTGCCCTTGTTTAAGTATAGGCAATTATAAGGCAAAACCTATATTAGCTTTTTTGTGTGATAATCTTCACATTTCATCAAAGCTATTATATTTAACACTTCTCGCTATAGACCATGATTGCCAAGTGCCTGTAGATAAAAATGGCAGTGTCAAAGTTTTACCCCACCCCCTTTGACCCCACCTAAGGGGTCAAAGGTCAAATATTTAAATTTCGCAATTACTTAGGCAATTATTTTATATTTTTTGCTGAAATTTTGCATGCAGGCTGAGCAGCAATAGATATGAAACTTATCAAACGAGATTTCAGTTTGAAGGCCTGATTCCGAGCCCCTTTGGTGGACTTAGGGGGTGGGGCCAAGGCCAAAATTAAACTTTTTCAGAATATGGTCATGTTGCATATCAAATTAAAGCTGACAACACTGGCAGCAACATGGTAGCAAATATTTTGCCCACAGACACACCCTCGACCCAGGGGATGGGGTCAAAAGGTCAAACTATATTTTTTTCTGAAAGTAGTCATGTTGCATATCAAATTAAAGCTGACGACGCTGGCAACAACATGGTAGCAAATTTTTTGCCCACAGACACACCCTTGACCCAAGGGGTGGGGTCAAAAGGTCAAACTATATCTTTTACTGAAAGTAGTCATGTTGCATATCAAATAAAAGGGAATTGAGAACAGAGCACCATGAAAGCAAGTGTGCTGTCATTACACACACCAACGACCCCTGCTGTGGGGTCAAAGGGTCATTTTTGTTCTTTTCTAAAAGTGGTCATGTTGCATATCAAAGTAAATTGGAAGAAGTGTAGACCTACATGCAAGATAACACTTTGAATTTACACACAATCTTGACATCTGAGGTTGGGTTTAAAGGTCAGATATTGAAATTGTGCAGATGTAAGTATATTTTTTAATGAACTAAGCACTAAAACATACTTGACGGGCGTTTGTTATGATCTGAATAATACTGTAGGTGAACTAAGGGTTAGATAAATGGGATCTATGTTTTGTGATTTACATGTTTTTCTCAAATAACCCTTCGTCGGGGGATATAAATTCGTCGGATTTGCCTTGTTTTTTTAACTCTTTGCATACTGACCTTTAATACATAAACACATAATTTTGCATGCTTTCTTGTCGCCTGCTGATTTTTTTCAAAATCAATGTTATCAAAAAATTGTCTCAGGAATACCATCAGATCCATATCAGACCAAACATTTTGTTGGGCCTGATTTGGGTCTAAACTGTTAGCAAAGGTTATCAGCAGACGACACTAGTAGGCCAAGAGATAAGGTACTTCCTGCAAAGTCAGTACTATTGCAATACCTTAGTCACCCTTATAACCAGGATGGATCAGATTCCAGTTTAAAAAATAGCACTTTTAATTCTAAGTCTTATCCCACCACTATTATTTGTCTGTATTTTATGTCATATATGTCATATATTCAAGCGCACTTCAGATGAAATTTTTTCATGGAAGCAAACAATATGAACCCTGATCAGACTGCTGAGGCCCCCCCCCCCCCCCCCCCCCCCCCCCAGGGAGGTCTGTGCTCCCTTGATCCCTGAAAATAATGCATTGATCTCCCCGTCTCCCTGCAAATAATGTCCTCTTCTCCCTAAAAGTATTTGCCTTTGCTTCCCAAATCCCTAAAAATATTTCAGCTTCTCCCCAAATCCCCAAAAATATAAGCCAATTCTCCCTAAAATGTATTTATCTTTCCGTAGAACTAAAATCAGATACTTAAAAACTATGAAGCTATATAAGAGCACATGACTAAATGATCACTTAATATTTTGTCTTATACATGTAAAGACAGGTCTTTGCCATGGAATACATGACATATAAAAGCCATGGAATGCATGACATATAATTAATTTCAATGAAATGCATTATATGAGGCCATCCTTAATTAAAATGTTGTTGCTGTACCTGGTAGAGTAGGCTTGAAGGTTTAGAGACATACCATTTGTTTTTCTTTTTGGGAACAGGGTCTGGTTTTTACCAACAGCTTAAACTAGATTTTTCCAGACACTTTAGTGAAAGCATTTAACTATAAAAAGTCTTTTCTACAATTGCCTATCATTTTTCAAAAATTCCTTTAAAAAGGGCTAATTACCTAAAAAGATAATAATATAGTAGGTGTGCAGGTGGCCTCGTAACATTGTGTAGTCACACTGTAGCTAGTAGGGGGGTCCGGGAGCATGCTCCCCTGGAAAATTTTTGAAAAAAGGGGTGTTATCTGATGCAATCTGGGGGCGTCCGAAAGTATGTTATTACCAAATAAAAATCAACAATTTTAAGGAAAAAAAATCAACAAGAAAACTTAATTGCCATATTTCTCTTTCAGATAAATCTAGATGAGCATGTTAGTATGAAAATGAATACATTAAGAATTTACTAGGGGTGGGGGGGGGGGGGGGGGGGGGGTCTGGGGGACTAGAAGCAAAAGAAATTTTTAAAAAATCAAACAAAATGGAGGCTTTTCCTTATTTATTTTTTTTGCTTTTTGGCAAGGCTCCCTAGATACCCAAAATGATGACCTTGCTCCTGAGCTCCCCTAAAATAACTACCAGTGCTCCCCGGCTCCCTGAAAATTGATAGCCATTCTCCCCAGATCCCCAAAACCCCTGGGGGGCCCACTGCTCTCAAGGAGCAGTCTGATCTGGGTTCCATAATTGTTTCAATAACATAATCAGACTCCCTGCTACAGAACAAAAACACAAGCAGGCATATAAAATTCTTTCCTCATTGGTTGTGAATGATGTCACTCAGCAGCTGCTGATAGCCTTTGCAAACAGTTTGGACCCAGATCAGAGCTGATCGGCTTTCGGGCCATTTAACACTCTGATGGTATTCCTAGAGGGTATTTTCTATTTTTGAAAAAAAAATATTTTTTTTTTTAAAATCTGCAACCATCAAAAGAGTACAATGCAATTTTAATATTATACAACATGTTGCAGTTTAGTTTTCGAACTGGGACACATGCATACTTTGTTTTGCAAAATTAGAACACCTTAACCTTTGAAGCGCCAGCAGACGACAATTGCAAATTTTGCCGCTTTTTCAAAAATAACAAATACGGCATGCTATTTTATGAGAATCATCTGCGGGCAGACGATTCTCATGTAATATCATACCTTATTTTTGCCGAAAATTGGGGAAGATGTCGCAAAGTTTGTCGTCTGCTGCAGTTGTGATTGGCACTTTAGGGGTTAAGTGTATTAAGTCATATATTTTGTTAAAAACCCCAAAATAGACGTTAAATTTCAGTCCTGCTGTGATGGTATAAGCTGAAAAGAATATGGTCTTTTCATAGAAAAATAAATTAATATCCTGTACTCCAGCAATTTTATCCTAGTTGTCAGGTTGTTATGACTCTATAAGCATTTTTTTTTTCGGCATAAAATTTCGATTATTTACTTATTCATCAATTTAAACATGTGTTTTGGGTGCTCAAAAGAACCGTCTCATTGAGACAGTTCTTTTGAGTACCCACAACATATGTTTTGGTTGAGAAATAAAAAATGATAATTTTCAGTTACGTACTCTTATCTGGGGACCTGTGATGATATTTGCAAACAGTTTGGATCCAGCTTATTTGCCTGACAAAACATTGGGTCTGATCTGGATCCAAACTGTTTGACATCCTGATGGTATTATTGTAAGATTTTTTTTAAATCAGTATATCTACAACAAAAAAGCATTCAAAATTACCCAGCATGCAAAGAGTTAAATATTTCTGACTTCATTTAACCGTATTTAACCTGAATATTTAGACAGGTAGTCCAGAGCAAACATTGCAAACCCAGATCCAGGTTTACACTCTGACTATTTGTCATTACCTTACAGGGGTTCTATTAACTTAATCCATTTAAGCCGCATGAAATTTCCCACTATTATCAATTGGACCAGTCCATTTTTGGTTTCAGGGTTGTCAGGTGGTATATTTTCATTTTTATTCAAATTTTAAAAGAACATTCGGAATTACAATGCCTCCTTAAAGTTAAGGAAGACTCAAGTAAAGTATTGATATTTCAACATGCTATATTAAATACTAAATAAATTGCCTGGATCGATGTGGTACTTGTGGTGTGATCTTCAGAAAAAATGAAACTATTTTGATTTTAATCAGTTTTAAAAGTTATTTTTCCCATCCTGAAAAATCAATACTTAGCTTAAGTCTTCCTTAACTTTAAGGAGGCATTGTAATTCCGGGCCCTGCAGTTAAACTCTTTGCATGCTAGGTAATTTTTCATGCTTTTGTTGTCATCTGCTGACTTTTTTCTTCAAAATTCACGTTTTCAAAAGATTCTTTCAGAAACACAATTGGAGTGTCAAACAGTTTGGACCCAGATCAGGACCGACAGAGTGTTATCAGCAGACAACAAAAGTCTGCACTATAAAGGAAAGAGCTATTGTTTTGTTTGTTTTGATGCTTTACATCCCAGTCAACAGATATGGTCATGTAGGGACGGTCAGTTCACATATCCACACTTTTTTCCTTGGCGAGCTTGACTAAGCAGTTAACCAGTAATTCGTGCACATACTTTCGCTTGTAACTGACAACAAAGTAAGGAAGAAGGCAAAGATCAGGAATCAATACAATCAAGAACCATACCTGACAAAAAAACCTGCTTGGATCAGCGGAAGGGAGAATGGCCGTAGAAATTATTTTTTGATCAATCTCCCCCAAAGGATGGGACCGGGCCAGGATCAAACTCGCAACCCATGGACCTGTAGTCAGACACGTTAACCACTGCGCTACACAGCCCCGGTAAGGAAAGAGATTAGCACTGGGGATAATTAACCCTTAAAGCACCAAGAAAAAAAAAACGTATCTGAAAATGTTGTCTGCTGAAGTCATCTGCTGCAAATAATTGCCTTAAATTGACGACAAATTAAGTATAGAAGCAAACAGCGTGGACCCAGAACTGTCCACACTGTTTGCCAAAGAGGCTTCTTAAACATATCAGCGGACGAGAAAAGCAGACGACTTTTGTTGCGAGTTAACTTTTTTTTCTTACAGAGATGATCACAGGTTCAGCTTACTTCACTGGGCGGCTCGTGAAGGAAGATCCAACATAGTTGACATGCTTATACAACGGGGAGCGAGAATCAACGCCACTAATATGGGAGATGACACAGCCCTACATCTAGCTGCTAGTCACGGACACAGGGATATTGTTCTCATGGTAAGCAACAGGGCTAGTCCACTACCATTTCCTTCCTGAGGTTTTAGGGGAAAAGGCATTTATCTCCGTAGGCCCAGTTAAACAAAATACTGTAATTGAGCATAACATTGTGATGATGTTCTTATCATTTTGTATATTATTGAACTTTTTCTCACTGTAAAGGCGGCACCTCATGAATGCGTAATTAGGACTGGTCTACCTTAGACATAGGTAAAAGCTGAAAATAAAGCAAGATTTTATTCAAATGGTAAATGTAATATCTCGCCCCATAGACACAAAACATACTATTTAACCCATAAAACGCCAGCAATACTTTCTGCTTATTGGTTTACGTCAGTATAGACTATAGAAACAGTGTGGACTTCAGATTAGAATGCTTGCAGGAGCAGTCTGATCTTGATCTACACTGTCAGAGAAACTTCAAAACATTTCTGCAGACAATGTTACAGCAGATGACTTAATGTGATTTTTGATGACCCACACCATGTTTTGGTTCAGTAATAAGGAATTTATTTTTTAATTACAAATGTACACATTCTTGTTTAAATTCCTGATTTCAGAAAAAATGGTTTAGAAACAATGAGGCAATTTGGGGGAACAACAAACATATAAATACATGTAATATTCTTATTAGAAAATAAATTAATACATGTTGTTAAAATATATGCTTTAGTACATCTTTACTTTTAATGTTGGTTTTTCTGCTTTAATTCGTTTATATGTACATGTATACTCTTCTCATTAAAGTTTTGAAAACCTTGTATATCCTGATCAGCTGGCTTCTGATGAAGCCAGTTGATCAAGATTCACACTGTTTTCAAAAGAGGATCATAATATTTTTTTTTTAAATCACTTGCACTGTTTGTTAATGAGGTTGAATTAGTTTATCTCTTTGCCCTACATGCATGGGTGAAAGTTTTCAGGATTAATCTTGAATACAGGATTTTGAGGCTGACTTTCCATAGAAAGTCAGCCTCAAATGCTGAATTAGGCAGATTATAATAGCTTCTCTGATTAGTTTTCAGATTATTTAAACACAATTAATCATTCAAACTTGAAATTATTCATTTTTGTAGGCATTCTGCAAGTTTTAAAATTTGAATTTCTTAAGTTCAGGATTTTGGAAATTTTGAAATTTCACCCATGTTACATATCTATGCAAAAAAGGAGAGACTTAATTTCTACCTCTTTCAAATCCTATAATTTCAGTTGCTGCATAATAAAGCCAATATAAATGCTATCAATGAACACGGCAATACTCCGCTACACTACGCATGTTTCTGGGGACAGGATCAGATAGCAGAAGTAAGTATTCACGAACCTGAGTTGTGTTGCATAAGGCGAGCACTTTGTACCTGTAGCAAACTACTTTGCAATGGTATTTGACATACAAACAAGTGCTTCATAACGCTATGTGATGTCTCTCGAGCTGAAACATGGAAAGAACTTTGTGGGGCGATGTGTTGCACAGACAAAGTGCTATGTGACATTTTGCATATGTGCAGAATAAATGAAATGGCTATCATTGCGCAAGGGACTGCTACAGAAAAGCGCTTTCTTAAGGCCATTGTTTTTGCATAACATTATAAAAGTGCTACAAATAATGCAACTTGGCCCATTAAGAAGACATGGTGTCTTATGAAATGTCTATCAGAAGTTTATTCACATGCTGTATGAATTTTTATTAGCATAGAAAAGAAAGAAAGGTGTTAAAACATTAAACATCTGCTTCATCCAATTTATGCCTAATAAATTGTCCATTCTTACTGATTGCACAGGTTAAGATAAACACCGTTTTTTAGCATTAAATTGTATATATGCTCTTGCCCATCAATTTAAACATGATTTGTGTGCTCAACAGAACCTTCTCATTGAGACAGTACTTTTGAGTACCCAAAATGTTTTGGTTAAGAAATCAGAAAATCAATTTTTTATTACACACTCTTAACTATAGCCTATAACTACAGGGATGCTGGATAAAATTTCAAATTATTTTGATTGCTGAATAAAGGATTTATGACAGCTAAAAGCGAAGACCCTAATGAGATGCTGCATTTTGTAGCATCTAATCTGGGTCTGCACTGTCTGCAAATGTCCCATTTTTGTGACTTGGCATATACACGCTCAACCCTCTTTACAACGACACTGTTTGTCCCCAAATAATTTGACGTTTAACTGAATGTCTGTTGTAATGAATTCAAATGTTAGCTAAATAGGTACATTTGTGCAAATACAATTGACGTTGTAAAGAATTTTGCTGTTGTAAAGAATGTCGCTATAAAGAGTTTTCACTGTAATTGGGTTAATATTTCAATGTTTTAAAGACATTTCTTAAAAACTTTTCCAGGATTTAGTCAACAATGGTGCTATGGTTGCTATGGCCAATAAGTTCAATGAAACGCCAGCAGAAAAGGCCAAAGGTAGACTCGCAAAACTTCTCTCAGGTAAGTTTGCTGTATTATTCACCAAGGTTTTAACTGCCAATATTTCTTGACAGGAAAATGTTGCCTGCTTTTTAGGTCTGCTGCATTCATCAAGTGCACTTCAGACTAGATTTTATCATTGAAGTAAAAAATTTGAACCCTGATCAGACTGCTCCTAATGGAGCAGTCTGACCCGGGTTCATATTGTTTACAATATAGGCTACTTAAGAACACAAGCAGATGAGAGAACAGATGACTTGTAACTGATGGGAAAGGGTTAATATTAGCTTAACTCCTCTGATAACCTCTGCAAACAATAAGGACCCAGTTTAGGCCTGACAAAATTTTGCGCCTGATCTGGATCAAATCTGTTTAACACCACACTGGTCAATGTAAATGCACCTGTGGTTGCTACAACGAGCTGGTGGTTGCATTTTTCAGCACCGGTGGTGGCGTAAAAGGTAAAAAAATCTATACCTGTTGACTTTATTATTTATTTATAAACTTGCATTCATTTTATTTGTGATGACACCTGGCGCACAGACCACCGGTAACATTGCAGTTTATGGCTCTGCCAAGCAATTGGTGATATAATTCATGGTTTGGACTGCAAATCCAACAAAGTTCTGGAGTTTTGCCGTGACAGGTGCTTTTTTCTAGTGTAACTGCCTAAATTGAGTGAAATCTGCATGTCTAAGCGCAGTTGTTGTCATATTCCCATGAAATAACATCCAAAAAACGATTACTATTTTGGGTTTTTTTTCTTGGTAAAGTAGCAAATGTTTTATTGAGGAATTTTTATTACAACGCACTGGGAGCATTTTTGACGCATTGCTACAACGCACTGATGGTTGCACAGAATTCATGTGGTTGCTGGTGCAGACTCACCACATCATTCGCTGATCACATAAACGTTGCAAAAATCGCCATTTCAACCATCACATGATATTTCGATACTGTATAGAAGGCTCAGGCAAGCCTGTGCAAACGGGCAGACTCCCAAGAGCCTTTGCTGCCAGCACAAGAGATCTTGATATTTATTACATCGTCCAGTGACTGCCTGCGCAAATGTGCAGACTCGCCAGAGTATTCGCTGCTGGCGTGAATAGCACACAAATCGCCATTTAAGGCAGCACAAGAGATTTTGTACAGTGACGAAGGCTAAGGCAAGCCTGTGCAAATGTGCAGACTCGCCAGATCCTTTGCTGCTCGCACAAAATGGCATTCAATCGCTATTTGAGTCACCACATGAGAATTTTAAACTGTGACGAAGGCTCAGACTAGACCAACCAAATGTGGCCAAAGCCATCGCTGTTCGCAGAATGACACCCAAATATAGTGAGCATCACAAGCACAAACTGCAGACAAACCCATGGCACTGAGAGAAATAGCCACACAACAATCACGAGACACCAGGAAGACAAACTAAGCAAAGCAGCCAGCTCTCTCTCTTCCCCATCAAGATGATTGTAAAACAAGAATGGACATAAAGAAACAAAATATAGAACAATTACAGAATCCTGTACTGGGAGTAACAATCAACAACAAATCAACAACAACAGAATCACCGCCTTAGAACAGACAGCAGCCTTTACCTCTGGGATGCTAAAATTGCATTTTACTGGTACAAAATCTTCGCCCTAGAATCTGCTGTTGTTGAAGCACAAAAATTTTAAGCTCGCATGGAGGCTTATTAACTATTGTAATGTATCATAACGGACAAACAATCTCATTAAATTAAAAGTTTTGGGGCCAATCTGAAAAAATAGGCGGAAACACTCTCAAAGTGCGAACAGGGCTAGCTCTGGAGCATCTCTGGTGAGGCTAGACCTTTGCAGAGTCACGCTTGAGCCTTCATCTGTGTACAAAAACCACAAAATCTATGCCTATTGGCTGTATGATTTCTTAATAAGCTTGCTTTTATTTTACTTTTGATGACCCAATGCGCACAAACCGTCAGAAACATTGCAGTTTATGGCTCTGCCATGCAATTGGCGTTTTGATTCATGGTTTGACCGACAAATCCGACACAGTTGTGGAGTTTGACAGTGACAGGTGCTTTTTCTATTGTGGCTGCCTAACTTCAGGAAATTCTGCATGTCTAAGCACAGCTGCAGCTATGTTATTATAGTCCCATGAAATAACATCCAAAAACGATTACTACTCTCTATTTTTTCTATGCAGAGAAGGCTCTGGCGAGTCTGTACATTTGCATAGGCTCACCTGAGTCTTCGTCCTGGTACTGAAATACCATGTGCTGGCTCAAATAACGATTTATGTACCGTTTATAAGAACAGTGAATGCTGTGGTGAGGCTGCACCAGCAACCACAGGAATTCTGTGCAACCATCAGTGCGTTGTATCAATGCGTCAAAAAATGCTCCCAGTGCGTTGTAATAAAAACTCCTCAATAAAACATTTGCTAGTTTACCAAGAATAAAAAACCAAAGTAGTAATCGTTTTTTGGATGTTATTTCATGGGAATATGACAACAGCTGCGCTTAGACGTGCAGATTTCACTCAATTTAGGCAGTTACACTAGAAAAAAGCACCTGTCACGGCAAAACTCCAGAACTTGTTGGATTTGCAGTCCAAACCATGAATTAAATCACCAATTGCTTGGCAGAGCCATAAACTGCAATGTTACCGGTGGTCTGTGCGCCAGGTGTCATCATAAATAAAATAAATGCAAGTTTATAAATAGATAATAAAGTCAACAGGTATAGATTTTTTACCTTTTACGCCACCACCGGTGCTTTAAAATGCAACCACCAGCTCGTTGTAGCAACCACCGGTGCGTTTACATTGACCAGTGTGAACACTCAGATGGTATTGCCTGAAAGAATTTTTCAAAAAAAAAAATTGATTTTGAAAAAAATCAGCAGACGACAAAAAGCATGCAGAATTACCCAGGGGGCAGAGTTAAAATCTCTGACTCCACTTTATCAGTGCCAAAGGCCCTCCTGATACTGGCAATTATTGTATAATAGTTCTGGATATCAAATCATTAACACTTGTCCTGCTGAATATATTTATACCACCCTTAAAACAGAGTTTATGGGGGTATACTGTTTTCATCTCGGTCCTTTCTTCCATCCTTAACATTTTTTTTTTCTAATATCATTTTTAGTCAGAGATGAAAATTCATCAAACTTTGCATGCACATTTATATTGACAAGCTGTATAGTTGTAATAAGGATTAAGGGCTAGGGTTCAGTTCTTTTAGAGTTACTGTTCTTTGTAATTCTATATATTGCTTAGGTAACGCTTGTATGAGGAATTCAACTCCTTCCATATTTTTAAGGGACATTCTGGGGTTTTTTTTTTATACAAAATTGCGAGACATTGAACATTCACATGAAGATATTTGACAAACTGACAGCATTGTGAACTTAACAATTTTTTTCACTTTTCTTCATTACAGTAAAACTTGTCTTAAGCGGCCACTCAAAAAAAGACAAAACAAAGACCTTAATGACAGATGGTAGCTTAATGAAGGTCAAAAGTATTGCAGAATGCTCCCCTTGGAGCATTCTGCAATGCTTTTGACCTGCATTAAGCGATAATTGGTCTTAGAAACATATTTTTGTCTTCTTTTTGAGTGGTCGCTTAAGACAGGTTTTACTGTATAAGGATTTTGTGTCTTGTACCAGTGTGAAAGACTGGTCAGAGTCTCCACTGTTTGCTTACAGAGGCAAAATTAAAATTTTGAATAAAATTAAATATACCACCCAACATCCCTGGAAACAGAAATGAACTGGTCCAATTGGTAAGAGTAGGGAATTACATTCAGCTTAGATTGGTCAAGCGAATTATATTTGGAGCTTTCAGAGTTCCTGTTATTTGAGGTTTTACTGTAGGCCTTTAGTTAAGACTGCGTACCTTATATTAATTTTCTTATTTCTCAACCAAAACATATGTTGTGGGTACTCAAAAGTCACGTCTCAATGAGATGGTTCTTTTGAGCACCCAAAACACATGTTAAAACTGATGGGTAAGAAAATATTTACAAATTTACGCTCAAAAATTTTGTTTCTCTAAACCTATGACTTCTTTGATATTTCAGAACGTGCCACTGCCCTAGGACAAGATTTACAGAAGATACCATTTAAAGACAAAAGCTGGTTGGGTTATAAAACTAGAAGCAGTAAGTATAGGCGTCCCAGCTCTTCTCCTTAACCCAATATATGGGGCTGACTTCTTCGTCTTGTGCTAAATATTATTCAATTCAATTTATTGGTTATTTGATTTGAATGTAAACCTAAATGACTCTCATACCCCTAGTCAAATAGAAGTAATAATGGGAAAACTTCTAGAGCTAGGGGGCTAGTTTTGGACGGATTATATGGGTTAACCCTTAAGAACACATCTATATTCCCTAATACAGGGGTGTGGAAATAGCAAAAGTTTAAACTTGCCCAGCGACAAGTAAATTGCCATAAGGTACTTGTCCATAGAAAGTTTTACTTGTCCCATATTAAAGAACAGATAATGCACAACAATATGAGCAAAGCCCTCACTGTGCTTATACAATGTACATGTAAAAGCTGTATGAAACCAGACATAAACTATAAAAACAGTGTAGATCTAGAAGAAGCCAGCTGATCAGGATCAACACTGTTTCCTACACATGTGAGTTGAAACTTCATAATAATTACCAAATATGAAATACAGAATTGTAAATTTATTTAAAATTGTCCCAGGACAAGTAAATAGGAATTTCAAACTTGTCCTGAATGAAATGGGACCAGGTCGGACAAGTACAGGCATGGTATTTCCACACCCCTGCCTACAAATATTTCTGACTGTGTGTCCGTCCATATTCACCCTAAATCTATGTACACCCTATCTCCTCACCAAACTTAGCATAAAACTTGAACAAGTAGATTGTAAAATGTAGTGATGGAATAGCAAATAATGTAAACCCTGATCATACTGCTTCTACTGCTTGAGTCTTTTTGTCTCAATATTTAAGGTAAATGCTTTAGATATGAAATAATGCTTTAAAATGATCAGGACTTTAGTTAAGAGTGCGTACCAAAAAATTAATTTTCTTATTTCTCAACCAAAACATATGTTGTGGATACTAAAAAAAACGTCTCAATGAGACAGTTCTATTGAGCACCAAAAACATATATTAAAAATGATGGGTAAGAAAATATTTATATTTTTATGCTGAATTTTTTTGTTTATCTAAATTTGTGATGATACAGTACTTCTCACATAGGTTCTGGTACGGTAAATGTTCTAAAATTTCGAACACTCTAAAATTATGAACGACTAAAATTATCACTGAAAATAATTTTCAAAGCATCCTAAAAAATCAAACACTGACCTTTTTGGGGAAAGTGAATTTCTAAAATTACGAACACAAGTTATTTTCGGCGGAAAATCGATGTCCGTTTATGCTCGGTTTACTTATACCGTACAGCGCGTGAGCGGTAGCGACATTTGGAAGGTTCCATTCTACTTAAATGGGTAATCTGGCATGTGACGTTCTTTTCCGCATGCAGAGCGCAAGACTATACTACTATACTTTTTGTCTGCTAATTGTGCGGTACATGCTTTCAGATAAGATCAAAGCAGGCCCCCTAGTGGAACCTTTAAAACCTTTAGAAACCTTTAATTTGGTTGCAATCCTTTAAAACCTTTAATTTGACTGAAAAACCTTTAATATCCTTTATTTTGATTAATAAACCTTTAAATTTTACAAGATCAGTTTGAACATAAGGCCTAAATGAAATTTATGTGTGGTTCCTGTTGGATGCCAAAAAAAATTAGGGTAGGTAGGTAGGCCCTAACATTAAATTAAGACATAACATTAAAATCGCATGACGGCCCAAAATATGATACAGAATATACATGTAGTACAAGGGAGTCAATAAACATATTTGATATATTATAGATAAATTAATATTTTAATGTCAGAAATTCTTGTTTTGCTTGTTTAACTGTGCATTTCTGAAACCAGTCATTTGAGTCCATCTTCGAAAAAGAAAAAAATGCCTTGTACGTATGTCTACCAGGATTATGGATATAATAAATTGACTTTCTTTATATTATGAAACATGATGATGCCTCTATATGCAGTAGTGATGTGTTACTCATCACATGATGCAGTGTTCAGAGCTGGTTTCTTTTGCTTTGTCTTCCCAGTGTCTCATGATTGTTGTGTGACTCTTCCTCACAGTGCCACGGGTTTGTTTGCAGTTAGTGATTGTGGTATTTCCTGTTCATACTCACTATTTTCAATCTAGAACACGTGATTGGCCCATTTGAAAGGCAATTGTCACAAGTTTGACGTCTACCGGTCTTCTGTTCACAGATAACTGGGTCCTGTATATTCACTTCATGACTGTCTTACCCTGCAAGAAGAACTCCCTGGCTTAGGACAGTGGGAAGCTGATTGGCAAATGAAATTTAATGAAGCCAGATGTCACTCTATGAGAGTGACTTGGCGGCATAAGCATCACAACCAATTTCATTTTGATTATTCATTACACAACCCAACCTTTGAAAATGTTCAGTCAATAAAATACCTTGGTATAACATCACTGACAACACGAAAAAGCAAGTGAGAATTAGGCCAGGAAACTGAGGAGATGCCACAATCACAGACCATAGACCAACCCACAGCACTGTGAGGAAAGACACATAACATACTTTCATGTACCGCTACAAGACAATAAGAACACAATTAAAGTAAAGCAACCATCGCTCTCTTCTTCAGTGAAAAACTAGAAAGGACATTAAGTACTGCATTACATAAGCAAGGACCAAACACAAAAAACCCACAACATCATAAGCAATAATAAACAATGAATCAACAACCACAGAACCACCACCTTGGGATGTATAGCAGCTGAAGCCACAAGGATGGATTTCGCCCTGGATTCTGCATTTGTTTAACTTTGGTTCGTCCTATAATCTTGAGTATGCAGCGCTGATTTGAAACCCTCACTCTAAAACTTAGATTGAATTGAGAACATTCTGAGGACAGCTGCCCGTTGGACCTGCAGATGGCGAAATGCAAGTAGTGTTTAGCGAAATGCTCAATGAGTTTGAGTGGCCATCTCTTGAGGTCTGTAGTGTAGGGATTTGTCTTCTTTCCTTCTCTTCCATAGGGTTTATTGTGGTGCTGTGTCTATTGAAAATATAAAGACAAGTACTTGAACCTGCCCACAGTTCGAAAGTTACCAGGTTATCACATTGGATACTAGAAATACGCCCCAAGAAATATAGGAAAGTCCTGAAGAATAAGTTTTTCCCCTTACTATTCCCACTTTGAAATATTATTTCTCCAATGCAGTCTCTACGAGTTGAAAGCTCTCTCATTTCTTCCAAACAGTCAAAGTTTGTTGTTTATTCTCCAAATTTCAAAATTAGCACTCCTAGGCGTAATTACCATCATTGATCGATGCCAGTAAAGAAGAAAGATAGATACTAGGGCCGAAATTGCGCGGTACGAATCTTACGTGGTACGAAAATATGTAACTATTTTTGGCTTTTTTGCAATCTATTTTCCGGATATTAACATTAGTTCGATCTTTGTTGGTGTTTTAAAGGCCAATCACAAATGTCATTAGTTTTTGTGACCAAAGCGAGTTCCGATGAAGTCGAAAAAAACACGTAAATATTGACTGTTTTATCACCTGTTTATATGAGGGCCCCTCCTTTTTCTGAATGAACCCTTTTATAGATTATATGGGCCCTATTGGCATATAGATTGAACACAGCACATGGCGGCACCAGCGACGGTCTTTCTTTTTTTTCGATTTTTTTTTTTTTTTTTTTACAGAAACACCATTTTAATGTTTAGGGTCGCAGGTTTTTAAATAGGCACAGTCGGCAACCGGAACCACACATATATTTCATTTAGGCCTAAGAAATAGATCAAAAGTAAGTTGAAAAGTAATGTCTGTGACATCTTGAGCTTTTCAAAAAGCTGTATTCATCCTCTGACCATTGTGTCTACCTACCTATTGCACCAGGGTGACTCTTATAGTGGTCTTGAGGTCAATTTTTCTGAGGCTTCAGATAAGGCAACAATAAAAATGAGTGAGGTATGGTAAATATAAATGCTTTTGGCCCAAAAGTTGATTTCTTGCTTTACATCCATGCTAAACTGCTGGGGTAGATCTAATGTTGGAATGGCTAGTTGATCCTAACCACCCTTTTCCTAGGCAGGCTTATTATCCAAATCCTTACATAAGTGCATGTACTTGGTGCTCAGTTTCACTATAGTAACTAACAACTATAGTGAGAGAGTGTCCCCAATCTGTGATTAGAACCTGCAAAACCGTTTTTTCTCATGATAAAGCCCACATTCTAAAATTTCGAACACTAGCATTTTTCCATAAACGTAATTTCTAATATTACGAACAATGGAAAAAATAATTATTTTTTAGTGTTCGTAATTTTAGAACATTTACCGTAGCAAAAAATGAGCTTAAAATTATAAATATTTTCTTATCCATTAGTTTTAAATTTTTTGAGACTGTATTTGGCCTTTGTAATCAGCTATTGACAGCTAACAGCATGTAGAAATTATTTGAGCTGGGACATGAGATTTCCAACAATGTGGTATATGCGATCGTTTTACACAGATTTTACTGTATTTTACATGTGGTTTTGTGTGCTTAAAAGAAATGTCAGAATACGGTAGATGTTTCTTTTATGTATAAATTTATAGGAAATAATTAAAATTCATGCAGTCAATAAATATGCCCTATTTTCTGAATCCTGTGTTTTCCATATTTAGTTTTGACTTAACTCTTTCCTTGCTAGTGGTGACATTTGTTGGACCCAAACTGTATGACACTCCGATGGTATTTCTGAAAGAATTTTTGAAAAAGTTAATTTTGAAAAAAAAGTCAGCAGGTGACAACAAAATACATGTATGTTGTTGTTAACGGACCTTTGCAGTAGTGACTTGCAAGTCTATGTTTTCACTGGTATGTTTTCATAAAAATTATGATAAACTTCCTAGCATGCAAAGAGTAAGCAAAGCAGGAACTTTGATCTATCAAAATTTAAGTTATTGATGTTTTACTGGACTTGTTATTATGTTATAGGAGATGCTTTATTATCTCGCCATTATGGCATAGAAATATCTCCCGTAAACCTGATGAATTTATAGCTTTAACTCACTCCTGCGATTATTTTATTTTTCTTATTTCTCAACCAAAACATATGTTGTGGGTACTCAAAAGAATTGTCTCAATGAGAATGTCAAAACACGTGTTAAACTGTTGGGTAAGAAAAAATTCACAATTGTACGCTGAAGAATTTTGCTAATCAGTACTTGTTATTATTTTGTAGGAGATGCCTTATTATCTCGCCATACTGGTATAGAAATATCTCAGTTAAACCTGGTGAATTCTATAGCTAGCACTCACTCCGGGGATGTCTGGAGGGGTCAGTGGCAGGGCAATGATATAGTGGCTAAAGTATTGAATCTCAGAGAATGTACAGTGAGGAATTCAAGAGACTTCCAGGAGGAGTTTCCTAGGCTAAGGTAAGGCAGGGTTTGCAAAGGCTTGAAAAGTACTTGATTTTGGAGGGCTTTCATGAAAAGTCCTTGAAAATTAAATATGCCTTGAAAAGTACTGGAAACTCACTCAAAAAGCTCGAACAGTCCTTGAATTCTACTATTTTCTGTAGGACTTAGCACTGTTGATAGAGACCAAATCAGTTTAAAATTGTTGTGCCTTTATTTGGTGCAGCATATGCTGCACCAAATATGGGGGCAACAATTTTATACTAATTTTCCACTACTAATGTCTCCATTATCTCAGTCTAGCATTTCTGAAGTAGAATATTAACACTACGCTCAGTATTTTTCATTAACTTTAAGTCCTTGAAAACTGTAGGAGAGGTTTTTATAAGCCCTTGAAAAGTCCTTGAATTTAACTCATACCTGTATGAACCCGGTAAGGCCATGATAAATTTTTGTAAGTTAAATGTTAGAGCTCAGCACCACCTTTAGGTGTACCTTGATATTATCTTATGTACTGTGCTACATACTAGGTATACTGTAAGGTTTTTTACCAATGAGCTACTGCAAGAGTCACCCCCCTTGGTTTTAAATGTATATACTGAAAATGATGTTTCAAATGTTGTTGTGTTTTTGTTTATCATCCCACCAACAGCTAAGGTCATATGAAGATGTGGCCACTGCTTTAAGTCTCAACAGACAGAATGATGAAGCTGGGGATTAAACCTGTGACCCCTGGTTTACAAGGCTAGTGATTTATCCACTACACCACGGCCGCTCCCATGTTTCAAATGTTTATGGCTGAATGTGATTAATAAATTTTAAATTATCGTCACTGTTTTGTAATTTTATATGAACCATAACACCATTTATCTGGCTTTCTTTTGGTGGTTTTGATGACATCGAAATCAGTCATTTTTAGCAAAACGGTAAATTTTTCTGCATTTTGAAATTAGCAGCCAAGATAACAACTGAACCAATCAGCTAAAGGGATGGGATTAGAATATGATTAAATAAGTCATAACTGCTATAATTATTTACCAACGGTGATTAGGAATTACCTGCACTTGACCTAATTGGAAATTAATACCATCATTTTGCGCATTTCATTTACTAATTTGTTGGGCCTGGTCTGGCCCCGAGGTTATACTACTTTTTTTCACGCCCAACTCAACTGAGCACAAAAATTATCCTGCTCATAAATGTTAAAATACCAACAATTGTTGGCATTTTAACATTTATAAGCAGGATAAATACATTATTTGACAGATTAAAAGCAAGAAAAATCAGTGTTTTTCAGCATTTTAGTTTTTATGAGCGGTTGAAATTTTATGCTCCGCTGAGTTGAGTTTGATAAAAGTTTTATAACCTCTGGGCCAGAATCCAAACTGTTTGACACTCTACTTGTATTCCTGAACTTTTTATTTTAAAAGTTAATAATTTTGAGGGGAAAATCATGGAACAACAAAAAAAGCATGCAAATTTACCCAGCATGCAAATTAACTTGTAACACATCATTTTTTTTTGTTCCATAACACATCATGTGTTACAAGTTAATTTGCAAGCTGGATAATTTTTATTTATTGTTGTTCCATCATTTTTTTTTTTTCGAAAAATTAACTTTTAAGATGAAAATGGCATCATTTGTTTGTTTGTCCTAGTCAACATTCTTTCAGTTACTTCCTGGGTTGAACAAGTACTAAGCTAGGATTAATGTGTCTTACTCAAGGACACAGTGATGCCAGTGAGGCGCGAACCTGCTGCCCTTCGGTCTCGAGTCAAGCTCTCTACCACTGAGCCACTGATCTCACTAAACATGTCATGTTGACTATGAAAGGTTTGTTGTCTCTATTTCAGAATATTCAATCATCAGAACATCCTGCCTGTGTTAGCTTGTTGTAATGAACCACCAAACCTTGTTGTCATCACTCAATTTATGCCATTTGGTTCTTTGTTTAATGTCCTTCATGGCGAGACAAGTAAGTTATTCCTTTAGATCATCAGAACATCCTGCCTGTGTTAGCTTGTGGTAATGAACCACCAAACCTTGTTGTCATCACTCAGTTTATGCCATTTGGTTCTTTGTTTAATGTCCTTCATGGCGAGACAAGTAAGTTATTCATTTGGATCATCAGAACATCCTGCCTGTGTTAGCGTGTTGTAATGAACCACCAAACCTTGTTGTCATCACTCAGTTTATGCCATTTGGTTCTTTGTTTAATGTCCTTCATCAAGTTATTCCTTTAGATCATCACTCTTTTTTCAGAGACAAATGAGCCGCGTCACGTGATTTCCAACAATGTTGTATTCTGACATGAATAGACTCAGATGAGCCAGTGCAGCCTCTTTTTAAGCTTAGAAACTCCAAATGCTTTCGGTCAGTAGTTTGATATTCATAGAATATTCAAGCGACTAGCAAAGCCTCTGATCAGACTGCGGGTGTGCGCAGGCTGATCTGAGGCTTTGCTGGTCGCACATACCACATTGTTGGAAATCTCATGTCGCGGCTCAAATAATAGGCCTCCAAAAAAACAAAGATTTTGGGCGTAAAATTGTTAATATTTTCTTTTCCATTATTTTAAACATCAGTTTTGGGTGCTCAAAAGATGGTTATCTCATTCAGATGTTTTTAGCACACCTGAGCCGAAGGCTAAAGGTGAGCTATTGTGATCAGTCTTTGTTCTTCGTCTGTTGTGGGTAAAATTTATCTTTAAATGACATCTTCTTCTTAACCACTGGTCCAAATTTAAAACAACTTCACATGAATGTTCCCCATGATGCCCTCTTCCAAAATTGCATAAATGGTTCCCCTCCACTGAACAGGAGGGCCGCCAGAGCTCCAGATAAGAAATTTTTTTAAAGACGTCACATGAACCACTGACCCAAATTCAAAATATTTTCATAGAATTGTTCCTCATAAACCCCCTACCAAAATTGCATAAATGAACAAAAGGGCTCCAGAGCTCTAGATAAGAAAATCTTTAAAGGCATTTCCTCCTGAACCACTGGTTCAAATTAAAAATAAGTTCACAGAATTGTTCCTCGTGATGCCTTCTATCAAAATTGCATGAAAGGTTCTGCTCAATTGAACAAAGGGGCTGCCAGAGCTCTAGATAAGAAATGTCTTTAAACGACATATCCTGAACCACTGACCCAAATTCAAAATAATTTCACAGAATTGTTCCTCATGATGTACTCTACCATAATTGCACAAATGGTTCTGCTCTGAATAAATGGGTTGCCAGAGCTCTAGATGGTCCGAATTCAAAATAATTTCACAGAAATGTTCCTCATGATGTACTCTACCAAAATTGCACAAATGGTTGTGCTCCATTGAACAAATGGGCCTCCAGAGCTCTGTCTTTATACGACATGTATTTAAATGACATCTCCTCCTGAACCACTGTTCCAAATTTAGAATAATATCACAGAATTGCTTCTCATGATGTACTCTACCAAAATTGCACAAATGGCTCCTCTGCCGAACAAAGGGGCCGCCAGAGCCCCAGATAAGAAATATGTTTAAACTACATCTCCTTAACCACTGGTCCAAATTCAAAATAATTTCACAGAATTGTTCCTCATGATGTACTCTACCAAAGTTGCACAAATGATTCTGCTCCTTTGAACAAAATGGTTGCCAGAGCTCTAGACCAGGCAGGACAAGTCGGTCAAGATTTTTCCACACCCCTGAAATGTATATTGAGGTTACAGTAAAAATTCTAAAGTTTCCAGCACTTTTCTGTTTCTGCTCTCAAATAAAATGTTTTTTAGGGCTGGAATTCACAAAATACTTGTCAGAATAGCAAACAGGGAAGACCCAGGTCAGACTGCTTCATCTGCTCTATTTGTCTTTGCCTTTTTTGGCAGCTGACTAGTTTTCGAATTTTTACCACATTAACTATACCCAAAATCATGGGTGAAAGTTCAAAATTTCTAAAATCCTGAACTTTTGAAATTCAAATTTTAAAACTTGCAGGATGGCTACAAAAATGGATAATTTAAAGTTAAATGATTAATTGTGTTTAGATAATCTGAAAGTAATCAAAGAAACTATTATAATCTCCTTAATTCAGCATTTTGAGGCTGACTTTCTATGGAAAGACAGCCTCAAAATCCTGAATTCAGGATTAATCCTGAAAACTTTCACCCATGCAAAATAATCATTTCACTGAGATGGTGAGCAACCCCTGAACATGTGAATAAAAAGAATGTGCTGACAGTTTTTCCTTGCCTGGACCTACCGTACATAAGCTGTATAACTGTTGTTGTGTGTGTTGTTGTTTTTTTTTTCAGATATAGTAGTAGATCAGAATCAAGCATTAAGATTTGCCATAGATATTGCCCGGGGTATGGAATTTCTACACACTTTAGAACCTGGTGTACCAAATCTCGTGTTGACCAGTAAACACGTAATGGTGAGTAGATGCTTGTCTTTCTTTGACTATACCATGGGGCTCGGCCTGAGAAAACCTGTCTTCAGGATTTCCGACAAAGTGAGACGTAAACCAGTCTCCACAGCTACAGAGACTAGCTAGAATATTGAAATTTTGCGTGTAGCGAGTGGAGTCGTTATACTTTCCAGAAAGCCAATTACAAAGGCACTGATCAGACTGCACGGATGTGCAGGCTGGTCTGCGCCTTTGTTATTCGCATACAACAAAATCATTTTTTTTGTGTATCAAGGCCCAAATGATAATATCACAGTCAAACCCTTAGGTCCTGTTGAGCAAAATTTTTGAGCGAAGAATTGTCAATAATTTCTTACCCATTAATTTAAACATATATTTTTGATGCTCAAAAGAACCGTCTTATTGAGACAGTTCTTTTGAGTACCCACAACATATGTTTTGGTTGAAAGATAAGAAAAATAATTTTCTATTGCCCTCTCTCACCCAACTATATGAGGTAAGGGTTAACATATGAGATAGGTACGGTAAATGTTCTAAAATTTTGAACACTTTCTTTTTCTGTTCTCAAAATGTTGGTTTTCGGGGCTCCAATTCACAAAATGTTTGTGGGAATAGCAAACAGCTCAGACCCCAATCAGACTGCATCTGCACAAGTAGTCTGATCTGGGTCTGAGCTATTTATCGATGCTTTTTTGGCAGGCAACAAGTGTAAGCAATTTTAGAACATTTACCATAGTATTTCATGTGAATCTGAAAGATGATTCAAATAAAACATTAAATAATTTTGTTCCCCCCCCCCAACAAACATTTTTAAAAAAATCTCGAAATCTCTTGAAAATCACATAATTTTCATAAACTATTATAAATTTTTGACAAATAACAACTTAATTATTGAATATTTTATCTACTGACCTGTGTATACTATGTACACACAAATGCCTTAAGAAAATAATGCTTCCTCTATGGTGCTATTCGCTATTTTACAGTCCAAGGAACAGGGTCTGTACTTTTCATACTGTCCATTCGAATGGACAGTAAACATATACCATAATGGTCAAGATGGAGGCTACTTAGCTGTGAAAATTGTTTCTAATATCCTGGAGAAGGCCAAAGGCCGAAAATTTGAGAAAGAGTGAATACAATTCATTGACTTTATAGTTATTATTCCCTATGGAATTATTATTTTGAATTATTTATAAAATATTATCAATCTTAGAATTTATTTGATATTTAGAAATAATATATCACTTTAAACATGTTCATTATATGTGTTTCTATGTATATGTCATATCTGGGTTGGCTGTTTTAGATTGATGAGGATCTAGCTAAGATTAATATAGATGATCCTAAATACCAGAATCCTGACGGAGCCATTGTGGGGGTAAAGTGAATGAACTGCCGATCATGTTAGATATATTAACTTGAGCTGTTTGTTATGCAACCATGTACTAACACAGTCTTCTATTGTAGAAGCATCAGTTGTTGAATGACCTCATCATCATCATCATCATCATCATCATCATCATCATCTAGCAGACCGATGATCATAATTTAGCAGTGAACTCTCATTCAAGAAGAATTATTTGAGAAAATCTTATATCGGTTAGGCTGCAATCAAAACAACAATACTATCGAGGAACGTAGATCAAAAATCAATAGAAACAGTGTTTTAGATTGCCATTTGTCGCCCCACTGGGCCGACAAATGGCAATCAAAACCACTGTTTCTATCGATTTTTATCCACATTCATCGATTGTTGATTACGTTTTCGATTGCTGCCTACCGGGTGTGATCCTAAGCATTAAAAATCAATCAATAAATACAAATAATGATTTTGCATTTTTTCTCAAAATTAAGCCACCAACCGAATCTCCAAATGTATGCATGGCATACAGTGGAAGATATTAGGGCCGGTATCCAGCATAAATTACAAGTAAACATGTGCATACAGCGAAGGTTCAAAGCAGTCTGCACATCCACACAGTCTGATCAGAGTCTTAATTTTCTGCCTAAAGAAACGTTGGGACACTTGACGACCCATAGAGCGCCATTGAAGACTGATCAGAATGTGCTGATGTACAGGCTACAAGGGACAAAAAGTCCATTCGTCCGCTCGTAATTACGAGTGAAATCTAGGAAGGACGAGTAATTCTTCCCAAAGCACTCGTCCTGTAGGATGAGTGCTTTGCGAAGAATTACTCGAGGGAGTCATATTAAGTATTACTCCCTTATATTATTTACTACATATGCATTAAAGGACAAGTGCATGTGTTTGTAGGACTAGTGAAAATTGTAAGTGACTCGTCCTGCAGGACAAGTGCTATATTGAAATATGTTTGTCCCCTGGGCTGATCTGAGTCTTCAATTGGGGCACATGCCAACTTGTGGCTTTTGCTGGACATCTGCCCATTTCTGGTAGCATTATACTGTAATGACATCCTTTGTGAAGAACAATTTTTAGAAAAATGAAAAAACATGTCTCCACACTCAAGAAAAATGGTTTCACTGCATGAATCATATACATGTATTTCATTGTTTAGTTTTACAAGCTCCTTTGTGGAAACATCAACAGAGCTAACAAGATTTTTGTATTATACTAGCAGTAGCTTCGGATAATATGGGCAAGTGTGTGAGATTTCGGTACTTATCGCATCATCCAGCATTGAAGGCTCAGGTGAGTCTGCACATATGTGCAGACTCGCCAGAGCCTTCATTGCTCCCATACACAAAGTATGGATGCAGATGCAGGCTTTGACCAAAATTTAAACCTCTAGCCCTAAATCTCCTCGGGCATTTATTAAAGGTATTTGTGCATGTGCCAAGGTACCAAACTCTCATGTTTGGCCCAAATGTTTTTTTTTCTTCAAACTGTTTGTTCTAAATGAAAATATTTTTGTTTGGTTGATTGGAAGAGATCCTGAGAGACACTTCCAAAATGTAGCCTTAACAAATGTTTTTGGGGTGGGTGAGTTTGTGGTAAGAAAAATAGATACAAAAAAATGCCCAAAATACGGAAGTTTAGATTTAAAACCTGTGAAACATTTATTTTGCAAGCATCCAACGTAAGAAGAGAGCAGAATTTGCAACAGCAGAATCTGCTGGCTTAAGATGTTAACTTAAAATTGGTCAATTAGCATAAAAAGAGCTATAATAAATTCACATTAAGGACACCGGGTTCAATTTCATTGTGAGAAACCTGCCCAAGAGAATTCACTCATACTGCTACATCTTATCAAGTAAAGCCTTCCTGGCCGATTAAGGCGAAAAAACGGTACCTCACCGTGCTTGGGAAAAAGTTAGGGTCGTTTCAAAAGTACCCTAAGAAATGCTTATTTTTGCATTGAGGTTAACGGTAAAGACTAAAATTTTGACATAAATGAGGAAATTTAAGATATACCTGCCCAAGAGAAATTAATGATTTTTTGATATAAGATGAACCAGAACATAATCTGTTAAAATTTGAAGTAAAAATGAAAGGTCACAGTCGTATATGAAAAAGGGGTCATCCTAAAAGTAGCATTTTTACATTAAAATTAGTATCTTGGATGGATTTTGTGTAATTTTGAATAGAAATAGTTTGATTTACTTAAGCAATTACTTTAATTATGCCTATGCTGTGTTGAAGAATAAATAAAAGGCCAAAAATATATAAAAAAAAATAAAAGGAGGGTCGTTACAAAAAGGATTTTTGATTATAAAAATGTCAATTTTGATTAATTTTGACATAAATGCGGGAATTAAAGATATAACTGCCCAAGAGAAATTAATGAGTTTTAGATATAAGATGAACCTAAATAAAATCTGTTAAAATTTGAAATAAAAATGAAAGGTCACCGTCGTATATGAAAAAGGGGTCATCATAAAAGTAGTATTTTACATTAAAATTAGTACCTTGGGTGGATTTTGTGTTATTTTGAATAGAAATAGTTTGATTTACTTCAGCAATAACTTTAATTATGCCTACGCTGTGTTGAAGAATAAGTAAGAGGCCAAAAATCTATAAAAAAAATAAAAGAAGGGTCGTTACAAAAAGGATTTTTGATTATGAATATGTCAATTTTGATTAATTTTGTCATAAATGCAGGCATCTAGGGAATATATGCCCTATAGAAATAAATGACTTCCATATATTTGATGGAACTTAACATAATCAGGAAAAATATGTAATAAAAATCAAAGGTCACCTCAGTATATGAAAAAGGGTCATCCCAAAAGTATTATTACTGCAACAAATCAGTACCTCTGATTGATTCTGTGTAATTCTGAATGCTACAAGTTATATTTTGCTTGGGCAATAACCCTAATTATGCCTTTGCAGTGTTGGTAAATTATTTAGAGGCCAAATTTCTACCAAACTCTAAAAGAAGGGTCGTCAAAAAAGTTTTTTTAATTATGAAAATGTCAATTTTGATTTAGATATAAATGAGGAAATCTAAGATTTATCGGCCCAAGAGAAATAAATATATTTTAGATATAAGATGAACCTAATGATTATCTGTTAAAATTTGACATAAAAACAAAAGGTCACCACAGTGTATGAAAAAGGGGTCGGCCTATAATTATTATTTTTACATTAAAATCAGTACCTTGGATGGAATTTGTGTAATTTTGAATAGAAATAGTTAGGTCTTCTTAAGCAATAACTTTAATTACTTTATGCCTATACTGTGTTGAAAAATAAGAAAGAGGCCAAAAATCATAAAAGAAAACTCTGCACAGTGTTTCTAGACATCATACTATGGTGATCAAAGCTTTTCCTACAAAGCATTCACAGATCCAGAGGGGATTGAAGGGTCAATAGTCAATACCCCTCCCACACAAAAAAAAGAAAAGAAAATGAAAGTGATATTATTAGATTTTCTTAGGAATCAACAATTGGACAATACCCCCAGCCCCACTGTCACTAATCATGCCTGGAAAATAATTGGACCCCATCCTGAAAACGTTAGACAGTCAAACCACCTCTAACGGCTAAATTGTAAGGTCAAGTTGAGGATTGCAAAAAATCTCTCTCTCAGACCTTGTTTTATTGTCAGGACACCTCCTGCAGAAAAATCTGGATCTGCACATGCAAGCATCCACACATATTTTACTTTTGAACCTACATGTACCCCTGGGCTGTACATTCATCACTATGGCGTTTCAATAAAATATGTAGGGATACCACCAACATAAATTCACAATGACAATCGCTTTTCGAATCCCTGGTTTCACCAGGGCAGAGGTAGAGAAAGGGCAGAAGTAGAGGTTATTGTTTTTTAGTCCTCAACTTACTTTACAGTTTACTAAGGGGCCCAACGGTTTTTTAACATAGAAAACTATCCTTCTCCAACGATCCAGAGGGAGTCCCAACATTTTTCAGGGGTCTAACTTTTTCCAGAAGGGTCTAAATGCTAATTTCTATAGAAACCCATATACTTTGTGATTTTCCAGGGGGGGGGGGGTGTAGGCACCCACCTCTGGATCCGCACACGAGTCTGAGAATATCCGGTGGAACGTTTGTTTGTTTGATTTGATTCTTTACGTCCCTTCAAAAATCTTTCAGTTATGAAGGAACGGGTCTTCCTGGTTTGTACCAGTACTAAGCTAGGATTAGGCCTAGTGTTCTCGCTCAAGGACACAACGCAGTGACGCCGGTGAGGCTCGAACCCGCGGTCTCGAGTCAAGCACTTTACCACTGAGCCACTACGCATCAGGTGGAATGATGCTACATTTGGTTTGCTCAACCGAGAGCTTTTTGCCAGATTTATTTTGACATTATCGGTTAAGGAACTCACCTTTTATGACCTTTCACATTTTGTTTTTGCACACGGAGTAAAATAATCAAAGGGGCATAATTGCCGACTATCTTTTTTTTTTTATAATCGCAACTGCAATTTAAAATCGCTGTCGACTTCGCAGTGAATATGCAGTCCAGTTTCACGAAAATTCCTGCTTTCAATCACTTTAACCTAGTTGATATTTGTTCTCAGATTGTTAATATATGACCTGGCTGATTAAATGACATTCATTTTCCCAAAAAATGTGTTATTTATCGCTCGTTAACTTGAAGTATTTTGCGTTTTCCTCGCAGAAACTGACGTGTATAAGAAGTACGACGTCAAATTGTTAACGGAAGATGCGCGCTTCGCATGCGCAGCCGTATCGAGGTCGGTGTCCTTAATATTGCTAACCAGTTTATTGTGCAAAATCTGGAATCACTGGCTCCAAATTATAAAAGATAAAAATAATCTTGGAAATTGCAGTGGTTGAAACTGGTCTTGGAAGCTTGTTGATGTTACACAAGTGGAAGTCATTCATTTGTCAGCCCCAGTGTGAGACAACTTTCTTTTTAGTTTGTGTCCTTTAGCATTTAGTAAGACCCAGGTCAACTTGTCCTTCAGCTTGTTCTTATATAGTCATAGGAAACATTGCTCGAGATATTAGATATGCAAACTTTTTTACCATAAAATTGTGAGTATTTTCTTATTCATCAGTTGAATCATATGCTTTGGGTATTCAAAAGAACCGTCTCATTGAGACGGTTCTTTTGAGTACCTACAACATATGTTTTGGTAGAGATATATAAAAAAAATTCTGTTACTCCATGCTTATCTAAACAGTGAGTTAAGGGATAAATACTTTCAAAATCATGTTTTGGTAAATAATAGTTTTATTGAAAAAATTTTGGTTTCACGTTGATGGTGATCATAAGTTTTGTGGGTTCAGAGCCAGTATAATAGCATGGCCTTGAAACAAAATTTCAGACCACAGTCTATACTAAGTGTGTAAGTGCACAATCTTTGCATATATACCTTTGGGCATAGCTATTTGAAGCCATTGCCATTTAAGACCAAATCCAAGTTGGAATCCACAAGTTTTTGTGCTGTATGAACGTGGGTTTTAATTCATCATTAAAACGGTCTCCAATTTGCTTGTTTAACATTACACAGGAAATCGTTTCAGCCTGGAGTTGCCATTTTATCATTGCTTTGTGCGCAAAAATGCTGTGCGCTCAAGCGAAGTCAATTCCATTTTGCATAGAAAGATCTAGGCACAGAGACCAACCAGGTTACTGTTTTACTGGTGTTTTCCGTGTTTGATTTAGGTTGGAAATCAGATCGAATGCGAGAATAACATTCATATATGTTTATTGCATTGCATTAATACTTGATAAAAATGGGATGATAATTCTAAACATTTGATCCATAAAGTCATGCAAAAAATTCATCTGAAAATGCCGTCTGCTGTATATTTTTGTCCCCCGCCTTTTCGAAGAAAAGCGGAGGGACATAGTTTTCGGCATTCCGTCCTTCCGTCCGTCCGTCCTTCCGTCCTTCCGTCCTTCCGTCCTTCCGTCCCCCTAATATAGTAGGTACCTTGTGTGCGCAACTCCTCCTACAGTTTTATGCCGATTCTTTCGAAACTTTACAGATGTTTTAGTCATGGTCTGAAGATATGCATGTGGTTTGGATATTATCCTGAGATTATTTTTTGTCACTTTTTTCGCAATTTGAACTTAGTCATTTTTAGGCGTTTTTACTATCAAAGTGAAAAGATAGTGGGTACCTTGTGTGCGCAACTCCTCCTACAGTTTTATATCGATTCTTTTGAAACTTCACAGGTGTTTTGTACATGGTCTGAAGATATGCATGTGGTTTGGATATATTCCTCAGATTATTTTTTAACACTTTTTCCGCCAGTTGAACTTAGCCATTTTTCTGACATTTTTACTATCAAAGTGAATGGATAGTGGGTACCTTGTGTGCGCATCTCCTCCTACAGTTTTATATTGATTCTTTTGAAACTTCACAGGTGTTTTGGACATGGTCTGAAGATATGCATGTGGTTTGGATATAATCCTCAAATTATTTTTTATCACTTTTTCTGCTATTTTAACTTAGGCATTTTTCTGGCGTTTAATAATGGCGGGGGACATAAATTCTCTGAATTTGCTTGTTGCTAACATTATTTAACTAATTTAAATATACGGACAAACAGTGTTGACTCATATCAGACTGCTTCTATAGAAGCAGTCTGATCTTTATCTACACTGTCAAAAAGGCTTCTAATGACAAACACAGAAGACTTGTGATTGGATTAAAGGGTTAACCATTTCTTATTTGAAACCTGTAGATGGGTATATCATTTGGGTATATCGTTAATCAGTGTAGACCAAGATGAGGTCTAATAGCAGTTGATAATCAGGGGACTCTCTGCCATTACAAGTTCAGATCTATTTGTGATTGTTCCTGTGTGTTTATGAGTGTATTAACTCTTTGCCTGCTGGGTAAATTTTGCATGCTTTTTTGATGTCTGCTGATTTTTTGAAAAAAATAATGTTTTGTAAAAAAACTCTTAAATGAATTGCTTAAGAGTGTCAAACAGTTTGGATCCAGATCAGGCCCGACATTTTGTTGGGCCTGATCTGGGTCCAAACTGTTTGCAAAGGTTATCAGCAGAAGACACCAGCAGGTAAAGAGTTTTGTTTGGATTTTATTGAGTGTTTTATTTGTGAATTTCAAAGTGATCACTAAACCTATGTTGCAGAATAATAATTACGGGGAGTTTACATCATTCAAATGAAATGATTCAGATTTTGAAAAATGTTTGTAACTAGCAGGCAGCACACCCCTTGCTATATGCGGATCCAGAAAGTTTTGTCAGGGGAGGGGGGGGGGTCCAAATTTGTTGGGTTTATTTTGGGGTTTTTAGCTGATGGGGGGATAGAGGATCCAAATACCACTTTAACTGGACCATCATCGGCCCTCCAGTGAAACGCCATTAAAATGGCGTTTCACTGATGGGCAGATGATGGCCCAACATTGAATGCTGGCTTGGTAGCTTTGTGATTTTTCAGGGCACCCAGACCAGTATTACAAAGAAACCCTATATTTTTGTGATTTTTCAAGGGGGTCCAGACCCCTTGCCCCCCTCTGTATCGGCCTATGCCTTGCCGTGTTCATGGTAGCAAGGTTTCATTTCTGCTCAAAGACCAGACTGGACCCGAGGGGGGTCCGGACCTCCCCTGAAAAATCACAAAAATAAATATAGGGTTTCTTAGCAATACTGGTCTGGATCCCCTGGAAAATCACAATGCTTAATAACCAAGCGAGCATTCAATGTTGCGCCATTATCAGCCCGTCAGCGAAACACCATTTACATGGCGTTTCGATGGCGGGCCGATGATGGCCCGCTTTTAGTGGTATTTGGATCGCCTCATCAACTTAAAAAAAACGTTGGCAAAGTTGGACCCCCTCTGGAAAAACTTTCTGGATCCACACATGAATTATCCAGCCTTCAGAGCAACAGAGGAAATGGTGCAAGCTCCCCTTTTAGATTGAAAAATTGCCATATTACAGGAAGTGAAATGCTGTTTGAAGTTTTTTTGAAATGCAATTTTTTTTGTTTTATTTTTTGTTTACGTATATATTGTTATAATTTTAGATTTAGTTCTCATTGTTTGTATCTTTATTTCTGATATTACCATTTAGCACTATAGTTTCATATTACTAGTGTATGGTTTTAGAAAAATATACTTTAGTTTAAAAAACATAAATGTATTTTATGTACATTACCAGATGTCTCCAATGAAATATAAATTTAGTTAGTTTGCAGATTACAGTGGCAAATCCATGTATAAAGGTTATTGCTGTTTCAATCTTTTCCTGCTATCTACAACTTAAACCTTAATGCGCCAATCGCAACAAAAGTCGTCCGCTTTTCTCGTCTGCTGAAGTGTTTTTTGAAGCCTCTATGGCAAACAGTGTGGACCCAGATCAGACTGCTCCTATAGGAGCAGTCTGTTCTGAGTACACGCTGTTTGCTTCTATTCTTAATTTGTCACTAGTGTTAGGCAATTATTTGCAGCAGACGCTTCAGCAGACGACATTTTCAGATGCATTTTTTTCTTGGCGCTTTAAGGGTTAAGTCTCCAGCGGGTAACTGGGTCTAAAATGCTGATGGTATTCCTGAAAGAATCTATGCATAAATTTGTAGCGGACAAATCATTATTTATAAATTACCAAGCTGGACCAAAGCCGTTATATTTTCTGATTTCTCAACAAAAACATAATTTGGCCTTGATGCAAGAAAACTGGTCTTAAGGGTTTGGGAACAGCAAAGTTGCAAACCAGCCTGCACATATGCACAGACTGATCAGGACCTTTTGTTATTTGCATTTTGGAAGTATCATCTAAATTTGCAGCAGGTAAAATTTCACCAACTTTCTTGCTAGTCTCTGTACTTGAGTTTTGCTTTGTCCGATACCCTGAAGACAGGTTTTGTCCCATTGTCGCATTGAGGCCAATATGTTGTTGGTGCTAAAAGAAATGCCTCAAGCAGAAGGTTCTCATAAGCACCTAAATGAAATGGATAAAATGATGGATATAGAGGATCTTACATGAGTGCCCATATTTTTTTGAATTTAGTTGGGGAAAAGAGATAAAATGTGAGGCTTGCCGAGCATTTTATCTCTTTTTTGCAACGAGTTTAATAAATTCAATAATACTGGAACATGAACGTTAGATTCTATTTATCATATGACATTTAAATTATTTTGAAATCATATTTTGGTGTGAAAACGTTTGGGTTTTGCCATATGCACAACGTTAAAAGCGTCATTTCATAACGTTTCCTGAAAATCTGTAAATCGCTAGTGGTTTATCGATTTTATTGCATGGCGTTATTTCACTCCTAGACGTGACGTCATATGATAAAAGAAGATATTCAAAATTATTTGCCAGATGTATTATGGTGTATTATGATGTATTATGGTTTTCTGCATCTATGTGCAGTTTACTTATTCCTTGACTATTGATGGAAATCCTCGACAAACACTGTAGACCCAGGATGTAGCATTCAATCAGGATTCGAACCTACTGCCAAAGTAAAAGGGATGTTTGATATAATAATTGAGCCACGACATAAGATTTCCAACAATGTGGTATGTACAACCAGCAAATGCTCAGGCCAGCCTGTGCATACGCGCAGTCTGATCAGAGCCTTTGCTTGTCGCTTGACTATTCAATGAATATTAAGCTACTGACTGAACATCATTTGGAGTTTCTAAGCTTATAAGATAAGAAGGCTGCACAGGCTCATCTGAGTCTACACTTGTCAAAATGCCATATTGTTGGAAATGAACGTTTCATGGCTCATATAATCAGGAATACCAAATAATGAAAAATACATTATCTTTATTTTGGTTGAAGTATTATAGTTGGCATAAATGGAATCTGAGGGCATAGAATTCATGGATTTGTTCCTGTAATGTGATTTTTGTATACCATTTTACCTTAAATATTTAGTCCAATACCATATGCTTCTGAATCATAATACTTTTACAAGTTGAATAAATCTGTTTAAATATTTTGTGAGTTGTCTAAAATGTTGTGACAGAATAGTACTATCAGACTGCTCCTTTAGTAGCAGACTGATCTGGGACTACACTTTTGTTAGGTCTGTCTTTCCAAAATATTATCCAAAATAGTCTGATGAATATGGCTAGGTATGCACATTTTTCTAGGTCCTTTCTGTCAAAAATAATTTTGGTACCATAATTTACCATTACCATAAACATTCTGACTGATAGCCATGAGAAAATAGTGTCAATCCAAATTCAGAAGCAATCTACTCAGGGTTTCAATCACTAAACTACATTACACCACCTTATCAGGGTGCTAATTTTGTGAGAAGTTATGTAAGGCAACATTGTGTCTGTATATTTAGGTATGATACCCTGTCCCTGAGGTCATAAAACTTTTCATGCTCAACTCAACTTAGTGTGAAATTTCAACTGATCATTAAAATCAAAATGTTTAGAAAAGTCTTTTCTTGCTTTCAAACTCTCAAATGTTGTATTTATCCTGTTAATAAATGTTAAAATGCCAACAGTGTGGGCATTTTAACATTTATGAGCACAATAAATTTCATGCTCATTTGAGTCAAGCTTGAATTTTTTTGTAACCTCGGGGCCATATTGCATTAAGTTATATGTTTGCACGAAAGTTTCTTTTAGATTTATTTTTGTGTATGGATGCCTTTCAGAGTTGAATTGATGCCAGTTACTAGTTATTTAATGTAATAAATATCAGTTTGATAGTGTAAATGATTCCATCATCCATAAAATAAGTGAAAAGAAATTTTCTTGACAAGACCATTCTAAGCATCTTTTTTTGGAAGCTTATACTTGTACATTATAAAAATGTTTAAAACTGATCTTTGGATTTCTTGGCTGTTAAGCTTGTATGAATATTGCATCAACTACCAATAATTTGCAGCAAAAGATGTTTTCAAAAAATTTGATTTTTTAAAACAACAATAGCAACAAAAATAAGGCTTTAGATTCAGTAGGAAAAGGGCTTATATAAGGCATATGTTTATTGTTTGTTTTGCTGTCCGTTACAGATTGATGAAGACCTGTCAGCTCGTATCAACATGGCAGATTACAAATTCTCCTTCCATGAGAAAGGAAAGCTGTTTGCCCCTGCCTGGATGGCACCTGAAGGTTTGTATTAAGTATTGTAATACGTAAGATTTTGTGTAAAACACTCAGAACCATAGGTTTAGATAAACAAAATTTTGAGTGTAAAATTGTAAATTTTTTCTTACCCATCAGTCTTAAGATATGTTTTGGGTGCTCAAAAGAACCGTCTCATTGAGACAGTTCTTTTGAGTACCCACAACATATGTTTTAGTTGAGAAATAAGAAAATTAATATTTTGGTACACACTCTTAACTAAAGGCCTGCTCAGATCAAACACAAGATTTTGGAACTCATTGCATCAGCTAGCAGCAAAGGCTCAGATGAGCCTGCACATATGGACAGTCTGCCCAGAACCTTCGCTTCTCGCATACAGAAAGTATAGAAGTATGCGGAGACTCAGACTAAATCTTATGCCTATTGCCCAACTAAATGATGTCATGATCTAAAAATAGCCTATTATATGGAGTAAAGGGTTAAAAAGTGGGCTGATTTGGGTTTACACCTGCATTAGGAGTCTGAAATGAGTTTTAGTGGTAAATCCTGTCCTTTTTGCAGGGATTTTTCTACCTTTCTGAAGTTGGGGCCAGGGGCCTGTTTAATATGGGAAAAAAAAACATTTGGATTATCAACTTTGGGGAAATTTTATGCAGTCTTCAAGAATCAGACCCCCATTTTAAATGGATTAAAAAGTATATATGAAATTAGCACTGATCAGCAGTGTAAAGCATTTGTTCCTTTAATTGCCCTTCTTAAAAATTCATGAAAATTTGCATAAAAAACTGAAATGAATTTTTATGCAAATTTTCATGCATCTGTAACTTTGCTATTTTTGTTCAGATTTTCATGGAAGTTTCACCAAAATGTAGAACTAAAAAAATTTAAAATGATAGCACCATTTTTGGGATTTTTTTTTTTTGCTCATTTTTTAATTGCGAAGGGGCTGATATTCAGCCCCAAATCATTCTTAGGAAAATCTCTCATTTGATATGTCATATTTTGCAATTATTTTTTTTGCAGCTCTTCAAAAGAGACCAGAGGACATCAATGCTAGAGCAGCTGATATGTGGAGTTTTGCTATCCTGCTTGTAGAGTTAGAAACTAGAGAAGTGCCTTTCGCTGACCTGTCACCTATGGAGATTGGAATGAAGGTAACACATTGTACAGTACAGTCACCTTATAATAGTATGTTCGGGTCCATGACATTTTAGCATTTGGGAGCATGATGAGTTTCATGCCCGGTTGAGGTGATTAACTTCGTTCTCGGTTGATTTAAAATGTTAATACATAAAAACATGCTATGCTTTGGATTCTTAGATGGTGTATTTTTCATGGTCATAAGTGTTAAAATGCCAACAAATGTTGGCAATTTAACATTTATAATCATGATTATCTTCATTCTCCGTTGAATTTAGCTTGACAGGGGTTTTGCATTGATTTCTGGAAGGAATGGCATGTCATGTTTTTAGACACTTAGATGGTATGCTTGTGGTGTTAAACTGTTAACAGTAGTTGGCGTTTTGACATTGGTAGGTTTCGTGCTCGATTTGGATGTACATGAAAGGAGTTTAATATAAGATAATGACAGATAATGGTATGATGTGCTTTTAGACTATTTGAAGGTGTTTTCAACATGTATATGGATGTTGAAATGCCAGCAATTTTAGGCTTTTAGAAAGTGTAATTTTTCATGCTGATAGATGTTGAAATGCCAATAGTTGTTGGTAGTTTGACATTTGTCAGTATAGTTATCTTCAGGCTGGGTTGAGTTGAGCATGGACGGGGTTATAGTGTATTTATTAAGTTGATAAATGTTAAAATGTCAACAGTTGTTGGCATTTTAACATTTGGGAGCATGATGAGTTTCATGCCCGGTTGAAGTGAACATAATTGGGAATTTTATTGCCTCGACACTACTAAGTGATGACAAGCAAATTTTGACTGTTTATTTGTTGTTGCTGCTTTCGGGTGGCAACCTTTACATATTAGAATATTTGAAAATATCATTTTCAGTGGCAGTTCCTACATAAAATTAATAACTGCACACTGTTTGCATCTTTTGAAATGCATCAACGAAAAATACATATACGTTAAACAGTATTTAACGTTTTGCCGCAGCGTCAAATACTTTGTTAACATCAAATACTTTGTTAATGTTTCCCGCCACGTTGTGACGTTAAAGTATTTAAATTTAATAATGGCAAAACAACATGGCGATTCAAATCCTGCTGAGATCTAATGTTCAATTAGTGAAAGCGCTACAGGATTAAAATGTGTTAAAAAACTGTTTCTTCATTCTTTTATTTTTATATCTATACCGACACAAGGATATATATATATATATATATATATATATATAAGGGTTTGTCCAGTAAGGCACGGTTTAAGATAAACAAAATGAGACGGTTCTTTTGAGTACCCACAATATATGTTTTGGTTGAGAAATAAGAAAAATATTTTTTTCGTTACACACTCTTAAATAAAGGCCTGATTAAGGGGAATCAAAAACATTTTAACCTCATGTATATTTCCTTTTTCTAGGTGGCTTTGGAAGGGCTGCGTATCTCTGTCCCTCCAGGAATATCGTCCCACATGTCACGGTTGATCAAGATCTGTATGAATGAAGATCCAGGAAAGCGGCCCCGATTTGATATGATCATACCAATTATTGAGAAGATGAAACATGCTAGTTAGATGCCGTTAGATAACAAAATGAGCCAGTCCATAAAGACAGGTACTTGCTGTCCTGGTGTCTCTCCAGAGTTCGCACAGGCTTGAAAAGTACTTGAACATACAGGACTGTCTTGAAAAGTCCTTAAAACTTAAATTTACCTTGAAAAGTACTTGAAAATTACTCAAAAGCCTTAAAAAGTCCTTGAATCCTACTATTTTTGTAGCACTTAGCACTGTTGATAGAGGCCTAAATCAGTGTAAAATTGTTGTGCGTATATTTGGTGCAGCATATGCTGCACCAAATATACGCACAACAATTTTATCCTTATTTTCTAATGCTAATTTCTCCATTATCTCAGTAAAGCATATCTGAAGTAGAATTTTAACACTTAAATCTGTATTTTTCATTAACTTTTAGTCCTTGAAAACTGTTGTAGAGTCTTTAAGAGGGTCCTTGAAAAGTCCTTGAATTTTACTCAAACTTGCCCGTATGAACCCTGCTCTCTCTTCCCTGTCTTAAGGGTTCCAAAATATAAATTGAGTCTTATAAACCATAGTAACAAATATATTATGTTAATAAAATAAATTTTGCCCCACAAAAAATATCAAAGGCTGTTATTTTTGTGAAAAACTGGGAATAGCTTTTGCACTCAGTGTTTTCATAAGAAACATGTTTTACAGGCATTTCATTTAAATAACACACATGTTTAAAATGCTTAGCAGATATAAAACGGATGCATTTTTACATAGATTTAATAAATAGATTCACTCTCACAGTGATTTGTTGGTAAATATATCACTGGCTGGAGGTCAGTCGTTAAAGTGAATAAATCATGAATGCGAAGCAACTGACCAACAGACAGTGATATATTAAGCAACCAATCACTGTCAGTGCAAATTTATTTCGATTTTAACACACAAAAAGATTAAAAATATGAAAGAATCCTACATAGTCTATAACCATTCCACCATCCTGAACAGACTGTCAGAATTTCCAGCAACAATTGTTTAGACAATAGCATATTTTTACATACATTTTGAATGTCAAGTGGTTGTGAAAATTATGTTATGCCGTCTATTGTCAAAGTTAAAATGCCGTATGTGATAGATGACCTCATGAAAATCAAACTGCCAACTGAATTACGTTACGCGGGTCCATGCCGAGTCCTTGCAGTGATTTATCAACCAATGAATCACTGAGTTTAACCATTGCCAGAATTTGGCTATAGAGATGAGGTCAGTTAGATTTTGGGATCCCAAAGGATGCACAGATTTTTTCTCTACGGGTTGTAGACAAAATCTGGGAGTCTAGGATTCAATATCCTGTTTCAGGAAAAACCATGGAACTTTTATCTACTGACAAACTTTACTTTTATGAGCAGGGAAAGCTCTGGTTTAATGTTGCTGATGCTCAGGCTCATCTGAGCGTTGCTGCTAGGCCGTGCAGTAAGTACCGAAATTTTATGCTGGCTCGAAATTGTATTGTTGTAATTTTAAGTATAGTTATTGTAATTTTATGCTGCAAAAATAGTCACTTGTTGCTTTTATGCTGGATATAGTCATATACAAATTACACACATACATATGTATGGGCCTTATTCATTTATAAAATTTTGAGTTGGTGTCCATCGATTGATACAATTTGGCATGTGTGCCCATCAAAGACTCAGATCAGCCTGCGCTTCCGCGCAGCCTGATCAGAGTCTGCGATGGTCGCTCTATTGGTAGCCAAGGGTTAAAAGTCTTTAGATGGGAACAAAAGACTCTGATCAGACTAAGCAGGGCTCTACAGTAAGCATGTTCCTATAGTACCTGTACTAGTAAAATCTTGGTCAGGACAAGTCAATTCTGGATCCTGGTAGCCTGATTGGGCTAGTTCAAAGAGAATTGAAAAATAAAAACTATCATATTGGTCTAAACAGTTTACATAAGGGTAATTGTTTTCAAATAAATGTTGTTAAGTTCTTTATTTCAGTTTGAAAACAATTACAAATGTTTAATCGAAATGAATCCATTTACGATTTGGAATGACGCTTTATTGCATACAATTTACAATTTGTTAATAACTTGAAGTTAACTCATTTTAGGTCATGGCTAGTGCATTTTAGGTCAGGGCAAGTACATTTCTCAAGGTCCTTGTCCGACCGGGCTAGTGAGTTAAAAAAGTAACGTAGAGCCCTGCTAAGTGGATACGCAGAATGATTTGAATCTTGCCAACTTGTAACTTATGCTGGACCGCTGCTCAAAGCATGTTTATCATCTCAATATACATATTTACCTTGCAATTAGTCTACAGCTGGGATATTAGCTGATCCATATTTTTGTTTTATATCCATTATAGTTTACATTTAACACTTTCAGGACTGATCTTATTTTCAAGGTCAAAGCTTTATGTTTGAAACTGCCTACATACAGTAAATGTTCTAAAATTTTGAACACTGTACTCTTTTTCTTCTCAAAATATGGTGGATATCTTGGCTGGAATTAACAAAATGTTTGTCAGAATAGCAAACAGGGAAGACCTTGATCAGACTGGTCCTTCAGCAGACTCATGAACTGGGTCTGCAATGTTTGTCTAGGCCTTTTCGCAAGGCAACTAGTGTTCAAAATTTTAGAATATCTACTATAGGTTTTGTTTGGGAGGCATGGGGGGGGGGCCTCTTTTTTTCTCTAAAAATATTGCTACATTTGCATATAGTCAATAGAGAAATTATATTATTGTATAGACTTTAATGTCGCCTTTCATATGATTTTATGTTGCTTCATTATTATGGCAGGGTTCACATAGGCTTGAAAAGTACTTTAATATACAGGACTGTCTTGAAAAACTCTGCAAAATAATATTTGCCTTGAAAAGTACTTGAAAAACACTGAAAGGCCTTGAAAAGTCCTTGAATTTTACCATTTACAGGAGGATTCAACAGTGTTTTTGGAGACCTAAATCAGTATAAAATTGTGGTGCCTTTACTTGGTGCAGCATTATGCTGCACCAAATAAAGGCACCTCAATTTTATACTAATTATCTTAAACTAATACTCTAGCATTTCAGAAGTAGAATTTTGATGTGTAAATCAGTATTTTTATTAAGTTTTCAGTCCTTGAAAACAGTAGGAAAGTCTTTGAGAAGTCCTTGAAAAGTCCTTGAATTTTAATTCAAACTTGTCTGTATGAACCCTGTATGAGTTCCCTAAGAAGACATAGAACAAGAAGTTTTATTTTGTTTGTCACAGGATTTTTAAGGCTCAAGAACACCTCATGCCTAGCAAAGTAAAGTCCTCAGGACCCATTAATATGCTCATGTATGCTGCCTTTATCTCAGAAAATCGGTGAAGGCTGTTGCAGAACAATTGTGGTCTTGTTTTCAGTTCTAATATTGCATAAAAATATTAAGTATTTCAGGGTGGGTAGTCACGTGGTTTTTGCTTGGATACACTGTACGGATGTTCGAATACACTGTCCGGACATTCTGATCGAATGTAGGTAGATTTCTCTATGTTTACTCATCTATACCCAGAAAGTTATACACCATTTTCCAGCCCACATTTTCCCCTATCAAAAGCTACCAGGATAGTATCTTTAAGCTTCTTACTTTGAGTACTAACTCTGTCACTAATGTTGTCCGTACAGCTTATTTCCAAATTCAGGCCCGATCTTTGCCGCTAAAAATTTTGTGACAGAGTCTGTACTCAAAGTAAGAAGCTTTATGAGGATATTCTGGCATCGTTAGATCGGGAAAAATGGGGGCTGGAAAATGGTGTATAACTTTCTGTGTAAAGATGAAAAAAACACGCAGAAATATCTACTTGCTTTTGCTTAAAACATCGGTGTGGAAAGAAGTCCGCCATTTTTCTGTACAGTGTATCCTAACAGAAACCACGTGACTACCCACCCTGTATTTGTTATAAACAATTCTATTCATTATTAGTACATGTATTACTAACATTAACCGTATTTGTCACTCACGATGCAATTTTACAAAAGGTATTGAATGAAAACGACCATTTCATGGTAATTTTTCTATAACTCCTTTGTAAAATTATATGGTGTCAGAGTGGCCAATATGATAAATGTTAGCAAACCTAAGGATGAATAAAATATTGTTTGCAGCACAAGTGCCATATTTTAGTTGCAATAATAAAACCAGTCCAAGTACCAGTCAGGCTACCAGTCTGAATACATATGAGCCGTGGCATGGGATTTCCAACTATGTGGTATGTGCGACCAGCAATGCCTCAGATCAGCCTGCGCATACGCACAGTCTGAGTCACTTGAATATTCTATGAGTGTTAAGCTACTGACTGAACATCATTTGGAGTTTCTAAACTTAACCCTGAAAGCGCCAATCACGACTGTAGCAGACGTCATATTATGCAACATTTTTTCTAATTTTCAGATAAAATTAGGAATGATATTTCATGAGAATCGTCTGCCAGCAGACGATTCTTGTGAAATATCATGCCTTATTTGTTAATTTGAAAAAGTGGCAAAATATGAAATTGTCGTCTGCTGCAAATTATAGGTGGTGCTTTAAGGGTTAAAAGGAGGCTGCACAGGCTCTTCTGAGTCTACACTTGCCAAAATGCCACATTGTTGGAAATCACATGTCGTGGCTCAAATATAATGTATATGTTCTAAAAGTTTGATAGAAGTCTGACAAAAAAGCAAGGCTGCAAAATTGAATGCAATGCAGACCCAGATAAGTTTGAGAAGGGTCTAGACTGTGCTAATCTAACACAGTGATGTTACTCTTCAACTTTTATGAACTATATGTGTGTTGGCAAAATAATGAAAAAGGGTACTTTTTCATTTAAAAAGTGGAGCGTGTTTTCGTAAAAAGGTATTACACTTTACAAGCTCCAAACATAGCCAAAAGGGGTATATTTTCCTCTTAGATGGTTGAAAAATTGGTACTTTGTCATTTCAAAATGTGGAGCACATTTTCGTTAACAGTAAGACCTCAATAACTCAAACTCTGATAACTTGAGTTGATTTTTACATCAGGGCTTTGAGAGTTTTTCTACTATAAATTCAGTTCTCCCCAGTAGCAAAGGAACATCAGTGCATAACTCACTCAACCACTTTATGGTTTACCCTATAAAACAGCAGAAACAATTTGCAGTAGATATTTTCAAATTTTGTTGCTGATTAACTTGTTGCCTACAAGTGTCGTCTGCTGATAACCTTTGCAAACAGTTTGGACCCAGATCAGGCCCGACAAAACTGAAAGAATTTTCGGATGAAAATGATTTTAAAAAAAATCAACAGACGACAAAAACACATGAAAAATCACCCAGCATGCAAAGAGTTAAAGAAGCAGAATAAAGTTTGATTAATCCTTAAACTGATTCTTTATTACTCTATATGATATTGAATAATCCTGTTTGAACTAAAGAGGTTGGATATTCCATTTTTAGACAATTCTCATGTACCGTGTAGTCATACCACTACGGCAATTTGGGTCTCGTCACCCACTCCAGTGTTATAGTAAAATACCTTCAAATAAAGGCTGACAAAAATGAGAACTTTCGAATATGTTTGCTTCAAGATTGCATTGTTTAGTTAACAACCTCTGTGTTGTTTTGCCAAAACGGAGAAAAAAATCAGATTTTAAATGTGCTTTTTTACAGTTATATTAAAAAAATGTCAATTATGGTTTAGTCATAATTATATGGTTTTGTCATTAATTAATTATCCATGATGACAAAACCGTAGTTAATTATTTCATGCCTAGTCATCAAACATTAAAGTTTTCATATAATTTTAAAGCTAAACTAGAACACATTCCATGAGGCGCCATCGCAAATCCCCACACTCTCGAAGAAATCTAATGGTAATTGACCCTTCAACCCCATCCCAAGGTCGCCAGTTTGATCGTTGGTTAAATTTTTTTAGTGTATCCTGGTCTACTGCTCATCCCCTTTAATTTGATATGCCACATGACCATGTTCAGAAATTTAATTTTTGACCCCTCCCGAAGGCCCCAGGGGGCAGGGACCCAAAAAATTGTGCCGGTGCATGTGCCATTCGTGTGAGTAACTCACACACCAAATCTGGCTGAATTTTGGGAGAAAAAAATTTTTGACCCCCAACCCCCCAAGGTACCCTAAAAGGCCCACCCCATGGGCATGACCCAGGCGGCCGAATGAAAATCCCATCTTATATGTTATATATCTTTCATTTGTGAGAAGATACACAAAGTTTGGTTTAAAAATCTTTGAAATTGACTTTGTAATTCAGATTTAATGATATTAGACCTTTTGTCCCCTCCCCAAGGCCCCAGGGGGCGGGGACCCAAAAAATGGCGCTGGTGCATGTGGCATTCATGTTAGTAACTCACACACCAAATCAGAATGAATTTTGAAAAAAAAAAAATTGACATCCCCAACCGTCCACGGTACCCCCAAGTCCCACCCCTGGCGCATGACCCAGGTGACCAAATGAAAATTCCGTCTGATATGTTTTATATCTTTCATGTGTGAGAAGACACACAAGGTTTGGTTAAAAAATCTTTGAAATTGACTTTGTAATTGAAATTTAATGATATTTGACCTTTTGGCCCCTCCCAAGGGCCCCAGGGCGCGGGGCCAAAAAAAAATGTGCCATTGCACGCCTCATTCATGTGACCAACTCACTCACCAAATTTGGTTGGATTTCGTTCAATGGTTTAGGAGGAGATAGCATGACGGACGGACGGACGGAGGCAATTGCAATATCCGCATAAAGATGAGTTAAGAGATACAATGTGAATTTGATGAACAAAAATCAATCAGAACCCAAGCATTTTCGGACGTTTATCTGTGATTAAATGAAGAAATTGAACATGATGAGAAAGTTACCCGAACACGGGAATAAGTGACGAGACCCAAATTGCCGTAGTGGTATGACTACAGTGATGTATGGCTACTCAGAAATTCAGGAGAGATATTTTACACATTTGTTGTCTAATTGACCCTTTAAGGGTTAATCATGGAAAACTTTATAATGATTTATGTTATAAGAATCTTTTTTAGCCTTTACAATTTTGATGTAATGTTTGGCTTTGGTATAAAATATATATTGCTGGGCTTGTTTTGAACCAGTAATTTTGTATAATATCATTACAATTGGTTTTATAGACCTTTTATGGAAAGAGAGAAATTTATCTGTTTGTAGGTGGTCTTTTTGTCATCTGACCGTAAAGCAAAGTGGAAGAATGGATATTAGAAAAATTGATTGACCATAAATTGATGCAAACATTAACAATGTAGGAATCCAGGGTTATCACATGTCGCATGTGATAACCTTTTGTTTCATTCAATGATGTGTTTTTTAATTGAAATTTCAAATTCATGCAATGAAATCACATTTTAAACAGTCATTTGGTTTAAACAATATTTATTCAGGAAAAGTACATGATATACATAAATACAAGTTAAGACAATAGGATCTGATAGTAAGCCAGTGGCTTATTTAGATCATCTCCTAAACAGTCATTTGAAAAAATATCATTCTGGTGATCATTTCATTTGTTGTGAAATTCGTTATATGCTTGTTTTATAAAGTATTATCATATGAAGTCCTGTCTGCGAGTGAAATAACTCCATGCAATAAAATCAATTCGTTTACAGATTTTTGGGAAACGTTATGACGTCCATAACAACGTTGCGTACATAATGACAAAATTATAACGTTTTTACAGCAGAAAAGAGATTTCAAAGTAATCTTAATGTCATATGATAAAAAAAATCTAACATTCGTTCTCCTGTATTATCGAATTTATTAAACTTGTTGCAAAAAAGCGATAAAACGCTCGGTAAGCCTCACATTTTATTGCTTTTCCTCAACTCATTAAATAGATTTAATAAAACATGATACCTCATGTAAGATCCTCTATATATGAACTTGCCACTCTCATTCTTCTATTTTGATTACTTTGAACATATGGCTATTACAAAACAAATACATTTTTGAGTCGGGGTATGACAAAACCAGCAGATTGATTTCTGCAACCAGCAATGACTAGGATCAGCCTGGCCCCAAGATTATAAAACTTTATTCATGCTCAACTCAACTGAAATTTCAACTGCTCAAAATAACTGCTATGCCTAAAAATAAAGACTTCTTGCTTTCAAATTCCCAGATGTTGTCATCATTTATGAGCATGATAAATTTAATGCTCAGTTGAGTTGAGCATGAAAAAAGTTGTATAACATCTGGGCCTGGACATCTACCCAGTCTGATCATAGCTTTTGCCAGGCTAAATCTAAACCATGAGTCCTTAGCTTTTTTGTGAGTGCAGAGTGAAGACTCTGATCTGCCTGGGTTAATGCTTCTGCTGTTTTTTCATGCACTGGTTTGAATGAGTAAAGATTTAGTATTAGCCATGTGTCCATACTAACATTACATAGGTCAAGCTAAACAAAATTTTTGAGAGTAAAATACTATCATTTTCTTACCCATCAATTTAAACATATGTTTTGGGTGCTCAAAAGAACCGTCTCAATGAGAGGGTTCTTTGAGTACCCACAACATATTGTATGTTTTGGTTTGGGAAATAAGAAAAATAATGTTTCAATTATGCTTTTCTATCTGGAGGGCTGGGTTATGTAGAAGATCTATATAGATTTTGTTGCACAGTTTGATGAAGTTGTCTCTGCATGCATGAAGAAGATAGGGAGCGCAGTGGCTCATTGGTAGAGTGCTTGACTCGAGACCGAGGGGCCGCTGGTTCAAGCCTGACCAGCGTCACTGCGTTGTGTCCTTGAGCAAGAACATTAATACTAGCTTAGTACTGGTTCAACCCAGAAAGACCCGTCCCTTTATAACTGAAAGATTGTTGATGGGAGGTAAAGAATCAAATCTAACAAATGCATGAAGAAGAGTCTTTGACTATCTTTAGTGTACCTAATGATGACTCCGATCAGACTGTGCAGATGTGCTGGCTGATCTTAGTCTTCCTCAATTTACCTGATGGATAAAACAGTTTTGTTTGACACTGTTATGCTATGATAGTGCCTTGCTTTTATTATATTAATTATGTACTGTCCTGCCAGCCAAGAGTGATAGTGATGTCATATTTTGTTTACAAAGTTATCAGAGACTTAGAATTGATAGATCACTTGTGTATTAATCCTATCTGCAGGATAGGATTAATACACAAGTAATCTATTGATTCGCATTAGCTCAAGTGGAGTGTACAAGTTACTGTTTTACTTAACAATTGTAAACAAACTATTACTTCACTGTCACACTGGGTTGGCACGACAGTAAATTTACTGCTGATTTGATATTGTGCCTGTTATTGAAGAATTATCTCCTTGCCTACTTGTGCCGTCTGCTGATAACCTTTGCAAACAGTTTGGACCCAGATCAGGCCCGACAAAATGTCAGGCCTGATCTGAATCCAAACTGTTTGGCACTCTGATAGTGTTCCTAAAAGAATTTTTCTAAAAGTAAATTTTGAAAATATTCAGCAGACAACAAAAAAGCATGAAAAATTACCTCTACTGAAAACAGTGTATATCATGATCAGCTGACTTCAGAAGCCAGCTATTCTGGATCTACACTGCTTTCTTTTCTGTTTTTGAACTTGTGATACCGGTCAAATCTGGAATCTCTGAAAATCTAATTTTGATTTTTTCTACCATATTCAAGCTTATCAATGCACACTCTCTCAACAAGTGCATGCTGAGTATCTTGTGGATAGTTGACACTACAGTAGAACCTATTTTAAGCGGCCACTCAAAAAGAAGACCAAAAATTGGTTTTCAATACCGATTATCGCTTACTGCAGGTCAAAAGTATTGCAGAATGCTCCAAGAGAGCATTCTGAAATACTTTTGACCTGCATTAAGCTATAACATGGCTTTAAGACGTTTGTTTTGTCTATTTTTGAGTGGCCGCTTAAGACAGCTTTTACTGTACTTCTAATTTCTTTCTTATTTCATCAATAATATGATAATATGGATACATCATTTGGATGAAAACGGTTTAGATGCTGATCAGCTGACTTCTATACACTGTTTTCAAAAGAAGGTGTACAGTAAAGCCTGTCTTAAGCGGCCACTCAAAATTCTGCAACACTTTCGACCTTCATTAAGCTACCATTTTCCATGGGAGCGCAGTGGCTCAGTGGTAGAGTGCTTGACTCGAGACCGAAGGGCCGCGGGTTCGAGCCTCACCGGAGTCACTGCGTTGTGGTCCTTGAGCAAGACACATTTATCCTAGCTTAGTACTGGTTCAACCCAGGAAGACCGTCCCGCATAACTGAAAGATTGTTGAGTGGACGTAAAGAATCAAATCAAACAAACAAACAAAAAACATTTTCCATTCAGACCTTTATTTTGTCTATTTTTAAGTGGCCTCTTAAGACAGGTTTTGCTGTATAATATTTTGAAAATTTTATCCACACAGTCCACTTATTAGGTTATATATGGTAATTTATTAAGCGGAGAAAAGGCTAAGGTATCAGAAATTAGCCATAATTTATTCGTACATTTATACCCATTAGTATTATAGTTATTTTTATTTGAATGGTGCTTATCACAAATGCATCTCAAGTTAGCATTCTGTCCCAGACAGTTTCATAAAAAAATATACAGGATTACAGTAAAACCTGTCTTAAGCGGCCATTCAAAAATAGACAAAACAAAGGTCTTAAAGACAAATGTTAGCATTATGAAGGTCGAAAGTATTGCAGAATGCTCTCTTGGAGCATTCTGCAATACTTTTGACCTGCATTAAGCCATAATCAGACTTAAAAAAATATTTGGTCTTCTTTACGAGTGGCCGTTTAAGACAGGTTTTACTGTAGATGTAAGTTAAAGATACACATTTTGAATATATCACTTCTCGCAGAATAGCAAATAAAGGATCTTTGACATTTTTATAATGTATCTGTGTATTTTTCATATGCTTCCCAAAACTTCCTTATGCTTAAGATATCACTGGTATCCTCTTGAAGGGGATGTTTAATGTATTAGAAACCCTAACAAAGTTTCTAATTAAACAGTCATTGAAATATATCAGGTAGTCGTGAGATATTGGTACTTATGCAGGGTTTGCACAGGCTTGAAAAGTACTTGAATTTAGAGGGCTTTCTTGAAAAGTTCTTGGAAATTAAATCTGCCTTGAAAAGTACTGGAAAATCACTCAAAGGTCTTGAAAAGTCTTTGAATTCTTCTATTTTCTGTAGAACTTGACACTGTTGATAGAGATCTAAATCAGTATAAAATTGTGCCTTTATTTGGTGCAGCAATTTCTGTACCAAATAAAGGCACAACAATTTCATAGTCACTTCCTAGTACTAAGGAGCTCTAGCGATAAGGCGTATATTTTCCCTAGTTGACATGATTACAAAACCGTAATTTTCAAATTGCCCTAATGTTTTTAAAATTAGTCTGTTCCGGTAGTAAAATTTACATAGAAAGCATAAATATAGGTTTCAAAATTATTCATCATTTACAAAACCGTTAAAACTTGCGCCTTCTACTCCCACCCCTCATTTTACGTCTTTAGACTTGGTACCGTTTAGACGAGAGTTTTAGTAAATCCTTTGCAGGTTTTCAAAAAGTAAAAGTGCTAAAATATTAAGGATATAAGTGCCCTTCCTTTTCGAAACTTTGCGGTATTCCTTCTGCACATGCGTACGAAATATACTTAAAATTGTTATGTTTGCCATTGAAAAGATGAAACTGGCGTCTTTCAGTTTGTTTTTAGATGCTTTCCCCCCCTAGACCCAAGATGCCCTTTGGACAATTAAATGTCGCTATACAAATATATAACATATGTAAAGGGCATCTTGGGTCTAGGGGGGGAAAGGGGATGTATAAGCGAAAGAAGACATCAAATATCTGACAAAAATAGACCACTTTGCAAGATGGTCATTTTTATTGTACATCAACTGTATAAATAGTTTTACTGTACATAGCGTGATAGGACGATTGGTACCCTTGTTTAACGGTCTAGTTCCCATATATGTTACTGAATAACAAGTACAGTTGATGATCGAAATAAATTCTCCTTCAATAAGAAGTAGATTTATTACATGCATTAAGGAAATCCCGTTTTAAATATACAAATTCGGGGGCAATGGTGCATCGACGGCCCGTCTATATATATTTCTTGAATGTGCCTAGTTTCTCCAGTCGTTATTTTAACAAAATAAAACGAACGTCTCGTTTAGGGAATTGCTCGCCTTATCGCTAGAAATTCTTTCTCCATTAATTCAGTCTAGAACTTTTGAAGAAGAATATTAACACTTCCATCAGTGTTTTTTCTAAACTTTTAGTCCTTGAAAACTGTAAAATAGTCTTGAGTCCTTGAAAAGTCCTTGAATTTTACTCAAACTTTCCTGTATGAACCATGTTATGGCATATTGCTTATGTTGCTCTTAATGCATGCATATGCAGCTATCTAGTGGGCCAAGATGTGAAAATTTTAGCCTGAGCACTCCTTGTGTGTATGAGCAGGGAAAACCTTGCAAAGACTGAGTTTGTGCATGCTTATCTGACCCTTAGCTGCCTTTTTCATATGACTGGAGTGAAATAACTCCATGCAAATAAAATCGATAATCCACAAGTTGTTTACAGATTTTTCGGGAAACGTAATTACGTCCATATCAACGTCACATTCATAATGACAAACTTTTTACTGCAGAAATGAGATTTCAAAGCAATCTCAATGTCATATGATAAATAGAATCTAACATTGGTGCTCTTATATTATTTAATTTATTAAACTTCTAACTTGTTGGGAAAGAGAGATAAAATGCTGGGCAAGCCTTGCATTTTATCTCTTCCCCAACTTGTTTAATAAATTCAATAAAACATGAGCACTCGTGTAAGATTCTCTATGTATAATATGCAATAAGTACTGAAATCTCTTCAACTGGCGTATATGGTATGAGTGGACATATTAGAGTTTTATTTTGATTGCTGATTCCAAATAGTACCCCTGAAACTATTCTAGATATCAGTTAAACCTGGAAAATTCAAGCTCTGATTTCGATTTACTCACTAATTGGAATTGAATTTCGGACACAATAGATTCAGAGAATAAGGCTTATTCCTGAACTATTTTAATATCTATCTATAATAAAATCATATGTTTTGTGTGTCACTTAAGCAAAATATATGTTTGATAGGAAATATACTTTTTGGTGGTTATAAACTTTTATGTCTACCACCTTATAATTCGACTACTTATACTCTAGTTCTTTTAAAAGACTTCAAATTAACAAGATACCATATTATGCAAAAAATATTGTAACTTTTGGTTAAAAATATCTTTATCTTTAGCCTTTACACTGCATTCTGAACGCTTTGGTAAGTCCTCTGACTTTTCAGTTTATTAAAGATTACAGTTTTAAATGATTTTTCTTGTGTTTTCATTGTCTCACCATGAATTTCTTAAAAAATCTTCGATATTGTCTAACATAAAACTCCTCCTTGAGCAAGACATTTTATCCTCTGCTCAGTACTGGGTCAATCCTGGAAAAGCCTTCCCGGCATGACTGAAAAATGTTGACTTGAACATAAAGAATCAAAACAAACAAATAGGGATTTAAAGTAAAAGCTATCAGATGAATTAGTTTATATCTATTTGGCCTTTGACTCCTAGGTTACTCAATTCTTGTTTTTCAGCACGTCGCTTCAGTGCTATAGTGTACTATCTACCATTGCACAAGCTTTGAGAAAAATGAGTTTGAAAATTTTAGCATCCTGATTTTTTATGCCTTATTTATCACAGACCTTTGAATCATACCAGAGGGTTAAAATATATACATACACTGTAAATGACCTTGGTTTGAAGAATTTTTACAGTAATATGGAATTTATGGGCATTTTGCAGTTTGCAGATAGAACATTATGCCCTAAAAATCGCCTTCTGCGTTCAGTGCTATAGTGTACTATATTTTCCTACAGCTTATTATTCTGTTTATGGAGTCTGAACAGAAGTGATTATTTGTACCTAAAAGTAGCAGATTTAGTCATTTATTTTGTAGAACGGTAACAAACCGCACCAATTAGGCCATTAAATATATGCAAGGGAGGTAATCTGTTTCTACAGTTAATTTTTCTGTCAATGGGGTCGATTTGTATAATATTTTAGACTTAACTGATTATTTGGACCTAAAAGTAGCAGATTTAACCATTGATTTGTAATCACATTGATAAAGCAGTTTAGATACTTGTAAGGGAGGTAATCTGTTTCTACACCTTATTATTCTATCCATGGATCAATTTGCATTATATTTTTGACTGAGTGGATTATTTGGACCTAAAAGTAGCCAATATAGCCATTTGTTCATCATCAGACCGACAATTTAGGAAATTTAAATTTATTTAAGGGAGGTAACTGCAATTTTTAGCAATTTCTCCAAGGGAAGTGACTTTAGGTAGATAGAACAGTATGACACTGAACTCACCCAGTCATGTGACATAATAATCATTGGCCATTGGATGAAAATCATTTAGAACACTATAGCACTGAATGAAATCGTCTTTTTGTAGATAGAACAGAAAAGCACAGCGATTTTAAGCTTACTGGGAGGAGATAGGCAAATGAAACCTTCACCAGTAGATAGAACATTTGATCACCTTTCAAAAGGTATGCACAACTCATTTTTGACCAAAATGTCACTTAGAACACTATAGCACTGAAGTGACGAGCTATTAAACAGATGCAACTGTTGTGTTAACATAAACACCCTTGTTATAAAAAGGAAAGGAGGTTGCTCATTACAAGCAGTAAAAATAGTATGACCAGGAAATACCACAATCACAAACTGCAGACAAACCCATGGCACCGCAAGGAAGAGCCACACAATCACGAGACACCAGGAAGACAAAGCAGAGCAACCAGCTCTCTCTTCCTCACCAAGATGATTGCAAAACTAGAATGGACATAAAGTAACTCACAACAAAACATAGAACAATTACAGACTCCCGCAATGGGAGTAACAATAAACAACAACAACAGAACCACCGCCTTAGAACGGACAGCAGCCTAAGCCACCAGAGGGGCTTAAATGCATTTTACTGGTACCGAATCTTTGCCCTAGATTCTGATGTTGGTGAAGTACAAGAAGTGTTCAGCTCGCATGGAAGCCTAACTATCGCAATGTATCATCATGGAGAAACACTCTAATCAAATTAACACACTATGATGAAACAAAGAAAAGGGCTCACATCTCACAGATAGTCTGAGCTAAAGAAAACATCAAGTTGGGCCACGGTGGGCCCAGCTACAGATAAGCATTTAGCACCAACCCACCGATTAAAGCTTTATGTCAGAGCCGTCATAGAATCTGAGTCCTGACCCACCGCCATGCATTTAAAGAGGAAACCATAGCTATAAACCCTGATTGGGTTTAAAACCAGGCACGCAGACTGTCGCATGACATCCAAGTTATATCCAACCTTTATATAACATTTTATAATCTTTTTGAATTGCAATGGTCACTAAAATTAGGTTTTCCAATTATTCTTTTGAATTTATAAAACTAAAGCATCATAAAACATAGGTTCTGATATGCCTTGTTGCAGAAGAGTTTTAGCCCTAGTTGTATTTAACAATTAACTCTGAGTGTCTGTGGTAGAAATTAGAAAATGCATTTCGAATTTTATTATATCTATAACCTTGTTTAAATAATTTAGCAGTTAAAAATAAGTTTCTGTTGTTGAAGTCATCAACATTAGAACACACTCTTGCAAAATGAATAAGCTGAGAAATATATACACCATAGGAAGGGGAGCGAGGAACATCTCCATCAAGAAATGGAAAATTTACTATTTCAAAATTAAAATCATCCCGTTTATCATAACTATGCCATTGTTAAGGACAAGTTCAAGTCCAAAAGCGGAGCTTCAGTGTCAGAAGAATTAGCCTTATTTAACTGAAGTTCAGAAGGATATATATGACCTACCATTTGTTCAAAATAAGGATTATCAATATTAAGTATGTCATCTAAATATAGGGAGGTGGAGTTAAAAGCTTCAATAATATAAGTTTGACTATTGTATGACAGAGACAACATGAAGCCTCTCATAACAAGACAAAACTGCAACAAGAGGAGCACAATTAGTACCCAATGGAATACCTACAATTTGTCTATATAATTTCGAGCCAAATCTTATAAATATATTGTCCAAAAGATAATAAAGAGCATCACAACTTTTCTGACATATCGTTTAGATTGTTTGGAAGTAAAAAGGGCATTTTTATCATTACAAGCCAAATAGAGTTATCCCGATCTGTTAAATGATTGTTCAATTAATTCTGTTAGTTTTTCTTTGATTAGATTTTGAGGCAAAGTAGTATAGAGAGTAGAGAAATGCTTTTTGGTGGTTAAACATTCATTGAAAGAAAGTCAGATTTTAGGTATTATTTGAACTTGACCTTCGACTCACAGGTCATATCAGCGAATATTAACAAAATACTATGATTTGATATCTAAATTTCAAGTTCTCTCTTGCGCCTGAATTCTATGGTGACTTGGTGTATAAATTGAAGAAGATTGTTGGCTTTCATAATTTTTCAGCGCAGTTTATTAAAATAATTTCCTATTATAAAAAGATTGGCTATGATATTAATGTATTGCAACAGTCTGGATGCTTGGTGGTCAACCAAATCACGGTTGGCAACTTTGCTTTCCTCTTTAATTGCACGCTGGTGGGTCTGACTTCAGACTCTATGACGGTTCCGACTTAACGACTTATCTATTGATGAGATGGTAGGGGCCTGGTTCTTTGGCTGTTGTCTGGCCCACCGGGGTTTACCTTTTGGATTTCTTTTGCTCCGGTATTCAGTTTTATGTACTGTTGAGTTCTTATCTTTGCTTTACCTCCTTTTATATCTTGATTTATATGTTCTATGAGATGATGCATGGATAAGTTAAGGGTCTTTCGTGCAAAACAAACTTGTATGTGTCTTAATCCACATCTGAACTAAGGGTGAGGTTGGCGTGCCGTGAAACCGGTTTAAGTCCTCCAGTAAAATATTTTTCCTGACCGTTCCAAGGCCGTACTTCTTTTGTGGATCATTTGTGTTATTTGTGTCTTGTGTTTGTGATGCTTTAGTGTTTGTTCATTGCTGCCTTGTGGTCACCTGAAGGGAAAGGACTGACCTCTTGGCTCTTGTTTGTGCTGTTTATTGTGATTTTGTTACTTTCCCATTTGGTATCCTTTGGACAGGTGTGGTACTAGAATGTATCAATTCCTGATCCTTGTTAATCTTTCTTACTTTGTTTATTATTCAACTTCTCTTTGCAAAAGGGAGCGCTACCATTTTTCTACAAAAAAGCGAATACATGTCCTATTCATTAGAAGGTTGATAAATCCTTTGTGAATAACTACTAGTATACGCCTGTATCACTTTTAGATTCAGAAGCAAAGGTTTTTGAACAACTAATTTTAAGCATCTCTTCAAGCACCTACAGGAAAATAATATACTTACCTCTTTACAATCCATCAGCTTACCTTCTATATATATATTGTAATCTATTTTGCCAAGCTTTTGATGCTGGTAAGGAAATTAGAGTTGTCTTCTGTGACATAAGCAAGGCATATGATCGTCTCTGGCATGCTGGTTTGTTGCGTAAACTTCAGGCTGCTGGTGTTCCAGGAAATCTCCTTGCATGGTTTAAAAACTATCTATCTGACAGAAAACAGTGTGTTATACTACCTGGGATTTCCTCTATTGGTCTAAGATACTAGCTGGTGTTCCTCAAGGTTCTATACTTGGGCCTCTTCTCTTTTTAATCTGCGTAAATGAAATAGGTTCTTGTATACGTGTTTGCAGATGACATTAGCCTATTTATTATTGTTGATGATCCTATAGCTATCTCCTCTGCTGAACGTCTCAATGCTGACATTGTCAAGATTACAATTAAATAGGCTGAAACCTGGCTGGTAACGTTTAATCCTAACAAAACTGAATCACTTATAATATCTCGTAAAACAAATAGACACATCCATCCACCCCTCCATATGGACAATCACAGGTAGGTATCACCGGAACTACTGTGAATTCGCGTTAACATAAATTTGTTCCATCGCCACATCTGGGACCTTTTGGGGTAGTGGCCTTTGTCACAAAAATGTAACTAAAGGTAGGTACTCTCGCATGTTTTAATTTTTTGTAAAAGAATGAGCAAACTATGTAGAATTTGGGCAATGCTATTCCATGTTGATATGATTTACCTTTCCAAACAGGCCAAACACAATGTTGAAAAAAGCTTTTCTTTGAGATGACGACCATAACCAAATTGAACCCAGAACAGGATTTCTTCAGTTTAATGTCAACACGAAGAAAGTATGCAGATGTTTTGCCAGTTTAAGCGCAGACCATGTGCTTAAACAGCCCTTATTTATCCCTCTGATGTAAAAAAAATCAACCTGTTCATGCACTATGAAGGAATAATGCCAATTCTCAGGCGTGGTAGCTCCCTCACCTTCGCAGAAGTTGTAACGCCATGCTCTAGTTCCATCGAGTCTACCATGTTAGTACATGGAGACGGGGAGAGAAATGTGTGTATTACCGTAAACTGTGTCCATTGAAGCACCCTTATACACCACAAAACACAGACTGCCATACCTGTCTGATCTGTATAAAAGTATCGTTTGATCATTTGTCCTGTGTGTGTTAACTTTGTGCCCATTTTTGCCAAGGGAAAACATTCAGATCATAGAGCAAAAGTTTAGATTATTAGTGGCAAACAAGGTGTCTAGCCTTTTGTTAATGTTTTAGTCCTTTTCACTGGAACTAAGGAACTGTTAACGGATATTTTTACCCATGCCCTTTTAAGCAAACAAACGTGTAAATCAGAACTTTGTTTACAGTTCTTAGTTCTAATGGAACCTAGACAAGATAAAACAAAACCAGGGGAAGGAGAGTGATTAGCATTTCGTTTGACAATGAAAAATCTGAACTTGCTTGCTTTTATTTACGATCTTAATATTGTCCTAGTTATACAGAATCTTGAATTTTAGTTGGTTTCGCTATGACAGTGAAATATATGCGAAATGAAATTACCAATGTGAACCATGTTCATGCAAACCACCCAACATAGCCTCTTATTTTAAATGTATACGTTTGTGTTGTGTTCATTCTACTACAAACGATTTGTAAGAAGTTACAGCAAAAGTTATCCTCCCTATAGGCAAACACTGTGCAAAAAACCCAACAAAAATATTTTGACAATGGAACAATTCGGTGCATGCGCTTTGGCAGGAATTCGTCTCTGAAACTAGGCTACTGTAATTGCATAGGAATATAACCAAAATAATGGTCAAAACAAGTTAACTTTAAACATTTTCGCAAATTTTGTCCCGTAGATTTTTTTGGACTTAGGTTTTCATTTCCTCTGTATTTTTTCACTAAATTGCATTTGTCCAGTCGATTTTCGTGTGAAAAATGTACAACTATATAGTACACAGTTTAAGCTTAATAAAGAAAAGCACTGAATTTTAATGTGAATTACGATACTGTGATAAATTCAACATGTGCATTTCAAATTTCTTATGAGTATTGGATTTCGAGAGCTTCTGTAGACTGTACTTCTTTCTGGAACTATTGCTTGTCATATAAGCTCAAGATATATGTTTTTTGACATATTTTTGCTCCTCAGCATATCCAAAGAAGGTTGTTTATGACGGTAGAATATGATCATTTATTTATGTTTTTACAATTGAAATAGCTGTTTAAGGGCTGCTATCAAATTTTGAAGAGCCAACGAGAGACACTTTAATTTTTTTAAGAAAATGATAAACATTGTTCAATTCAATATCGTTTGGATACTGGTAATAATTATTTGCATGTTTGTATAAAGAAAATTATGACAGTTGGTCCGTAACATAATTCACTTTACAGGTACTCTTGTCATTCTTTCCACTGTAGAAACATATATTTCTCTGTCAAAAACCAGGCTCAAGCGTATTATTCAACACTATTAATATCACCCTAGGGCCTTTGCGCATTAATGGTAAGCAAAAGTATTTGGTTTTGTTTCTCTTGTATACAGAACGCTTCATAGTTCAAGAATAGGAACATGAGTTTAAATTCCATATTATTGAAAACTTGTTGTAGTTCACATAAAACACATACATGAAGAATTAATTAATCTAATTACATCAAAGATTATTCATTTAAAATCTTGACAAAACTACAAAATGAAAAATACATCTCCATCATAAAAAGTTGGAAGTGATTCCAGTAAACGTAATTCATATTAAATATATAATAAGTTGTGATAAAAAGTAATTAATAGACATTTGATTTTTTATTTAATATTTATTACATGCTCTTTAAGTGATACCAGCACAGTAAGTTCAAAAAAAAATTGGTTTACTAGTTTACTATGATCAACAGGAATGTACAGTGATGTCAAAGTTATGGGCGTCTTCATATTGTACTTAGAACACAATTGATAAATTCACAGTAGTCGAAAAAATGGATAAAAATGATTGGTAATAGGAATTATATCAACTTGACAACCGGAATAAAATTTGAAATCGCTGATACTGTTATATATAACCTTACCCAGTTAGCTCAATATGTGAATTACGTTACTTATCTGTGAATTGCGTTACCATTTTTAATTGTGTCCATTTAAAATATCCTAATGAAAAGCCCAACTGAGCTTTCAATTATATAAGTTATGGTTTTATTAGAGGTACATTGTATATATTGTTTAAACAATGAGTTTCTTTACAAGTAGCATGATATGGAGAGTTGATGTACCTAGTGGTATCTTTGAAGTCCTTGTTACTGCGAAATCACATCTTTCGTACGGTGTGCTTGGGTACTAATTTACTGCAACTGATGCGCTATGATTAGAAAACAGTTATATCATCATATAGGATATACCCTTAGGCCGTTCTTCAGCGTTAAGTAAAATTATATTTAACGTAATTCACACTAACGTAGGCCTAATTCACATTTTTAAAAAGAAAGTTAGGTTGATTTTCTAAACGGAAAAGACCAAGTTTAACACAATAAAATATTTAGTTAATATGTCCCTGTATCTAATTTTAAGATAGAAAACATACAGGTAACGCAATTCATATTTTGTCATGAATTCTTTTTTGTTCAGATTGCAAGTATATTGTTGAAAAAGATAAAGTTAACCAAGCATTTTTTTTTGCATTTCATACACTAATGAAACACGTTTACCTCAACCTATTAGTTGTGCTAATTTGAACATTTGGTTTAAACATATTTATTTCAAATCAGTTTATACAATACAATACAATTTTCAATCATACAAACATTAGGATTAGAACGGAAGCAAAAGCTTATCAAGTTCTTCTCCTTTACAATATTTTGACAAAGTGTAGAAGGCAATGACTTCAGTTTCGCATAATACAAGTTCATGGGCTAAAACGACATTTCCATCAAGTTGGCTGTATTTAACAGAGGCTAGGGTTTCTTACAACAATCACACCTGACTGGTTATTATGCTGAGCTATATCTTCAAATTTGATAACAACATTTAACTTACAAGATACAAGTTAATTGGTTTGTCTCTAACTTTAAGTACCAGTCAAGTGTTGATACTAGCAGTTTTAAGCTGAGAATACAAATTATTTGAAGACAACTAGACAATAGAGGCTAAACCATTATTAAGAGAGAGAGAGAGAGAGAGAGAGAGAGAGAGAGAGAGAGAGAGAGAGAGAGAGAGAGAGAGAGAGAGAGAGATGCGGTGGGAATAGTCAGAATTGTCCTGGTTGGACTGGAGATGTTTGGGTTATTGGCAATGGTTACATTTTCCAGTATCACTTTAGTATCTTAAATACAGACAATTTTTATTGTTTTTGTGTTTTACCATAAATCAATCTATTTAGATGCTCAGAATCGCTTACTTTTCTGAATGTATTTATGCACATCTTCAAATATGATTGAGTTGATGTTTGTTGAAGTCTTTCATCACCACGCAGAAGTACATCCAGAGTCATGTTGCAGTAATGTGTTATTAATTGACGAAGTTCTACCCTAAGGTGATTGTATAGTTGACAAATAAAGAAGAAATGGTAAGCATTCTCAATTTCTCCTGAATTGCAAGTACATAGTGGAGAGTAAATAATATTTTAGGAATAAGTCATTTTAAGTGAGCTACAACCTGTACGAATTCTTGTGTGACATATTTGGTATTTCCTTATTCCAGAGTAGTAATGTTTTGGTATAACAGGCAAGTTTTGATTTAGTTTGTGTTTGAAAGCATCTAGCGTACCAGCATATCTGATATCAGGATTTAGTCTGTATCAATCTTGAATTGATGAGGGTAGGAAAGAATTATAAAGCAAAGTAGTGCGAGAAGCAATAGTCTGAGTATCATTAGAATTAAGTAGGTTATAACGTGACGCATTCTAGACAAGAGGAGGCACAAGAGATGAGAGATAAGGTGGGGTAAGACCGTTAAACATTTTGTAGAAGAACACCAGTTTATGTTTGTTTCTTCTTGCATCTAGCGTCTCCCAACCAGTTTCTATGTAAAGGTTGGCAACTGATGCTAATTTTGCTGCTCCTGTTGATATTCTTGCAGCTTCTAATTGTATGAGTTCAAGTTCTTTTTTGTTTTGCTGCGTGCAATTATCCCAAATGACATCTGCATATTCTAGGAGTGGCCTTATAAAAGATTTGTAAATTGTTTCTAAAGATTTTCTATCAATGTCAAACTTTAGCCAACGCATTATGTTTATTCTTGTCCATGCCTTTTCCTTAATATAATCTATATGTTTTTGCCAAGAGCAGTCATTAGATAGAATAACACCTAAGTGTTTATGAGATTCGACTTCTTTGATCTGTTGATTTAGCATAAATACAGAAAGATGAACAGTGTTAGTTTTTCGTGAGATTAAAAGAGGTTCAGTTTTTAAGTGATTGAATTTTACAAGCCATTTTAGTGCCCACTCTGCTATCTTTTCAAGGTCTGCATTAAGGAGTTCTGATGCGACACTTGGATCCTCTACAATGATATATAGACTTGTATCATCTGCAAAAAAACGTATAGATGATCCAATGTCGTGAACAATATCGTTTATAAAAAGAAGGAAGAGAAGTGGACCAAGTATAGAGCCTTGATGTACCCCAGCTGAGATAAAATACCAGGCAGACTAAACACCAGACATAACAACCCTTTGTTTTCTACCAGTTAGGTAATTGGTAAACTATGATAAGAGATTGCCTGATATACCAGCTGATTTTAACTTATGAATTAAACCAGCATGCCAAACACGGTCAAATGCTTTACTAATATCGCAGAAAATCGCTCTAACTTCTTTACCTGCATCTAAAGCTTGACAGAAAGTGTTATATAGATAAGATAGTTGATTAACAGTAGAGTCTCCCCTTCTAAATCCAGACTGAAAAGAAGTAAGAATGTTGTTTTCCAAGAAATGATTATATACATACTTAAAAATAAGTCTTTCAAAAGCCTTGTCCAGATTGCTTAAAATTGATATAGGTCTATAGTTTGAGATTCCAGATGGATCACCACCTTTATGCACTGGGCTGACATAAGCATGCTTAAAAGAGTCTGGGACTATACCTGTATGAAGAGATTGGTTAAAGAAACCACATAGAGCTGGATATATCTCCATACTAAGTTATTTTAATACACAATTACTTATCCCATCTGGCCTTACCAACAGGAAGGCTTTTCAAGACAGACTAAACTTCATCTGAAGTAAGAACGATATTACTTAAGGGGCTGTCAACAGGGTAACTATGAATATCAGGTATCTCAGCATTTCTTTCATCGAGCAAAGTTTGGTCTTTACAGAAATCATTTAATATATTTGCCTTTTAACACTCTTCTACATAAATTTGACCATTTGTTTCAAGAGGGGGGGGGGGGGGATAGAAGATTTTGAATAAGGAGCTATAAAGTTTTTTTAGCAATTTCCACCACTGTTTATGTGATAGAGAATATGATTTTAATTTAGTAGCCATGCTGTCATTAAACGATTTCTTTGATTCGCGTATATGAGTTGTGTTAGCCTGTTGCGCAAATTTCTAAATTTGGTCCAGTGTATTGGAAGATTGGTTTGTTTTGCCCTTTAAAAAGCTCTTTTGCGCTTTCTAATGTGTCTCTTGATTGAAGTTGTTATCCAGGGCGGATCTGACGGTCTAATAGTAATGACTTTGTTAGGTAAACACATTTCGGTAATAGACTGTAGATGTTCTATTCAAATTTTCGCAAATTTGAACATTTGTATTGTGCTGAAGTAGTAGAGATGGTAACGTAATTCCCAGCTTGAACCCAGCTAGTATATCCGAGTTCCCAGCAAGTTTTGGGACATTTGTATTTTCAGTCCAAATAATGGAATTTTCTGTTTGCAGATACAACAGTTACAATTTATTTTACGCTTATAATCTTTTAAAAACTTTACTTTTGCTCTGACTGAGAACTCCAGAAAATTACTTAATAACTAGGGAAAGTTTAGAAATGGGGACAGTTTTTGAAGAGAGAGCTGGTTGCCTTGCTTAGTTTGTCTTCATGTCTCGTGATTGATGTGTGGCTCTTCCTCGCGGTGCCATGTTTGTGATTGTGGTATTTCCTGATCACACTCACTTACTATTTTTGGTAATCCTGTGCCTTGTGATAGAAATGCATGCACCTTGCAGAAGAGACATTTGCACGGGGAACCGTGCTGGATCCGAGAAGGCGAGAAACAAGGGGGGCACTACGGTTGGGGAGTTTGTATTTTTACGGCTTTTTACCCAAATAAGCGTCTGTTGATCATAAAACGATCATTCTGAATTCCACTTCCTGCTTCAATTTCGTAGACAACAAAACATTGAAAAAACTTTAATTGGAAGACTTAAAGATCATCAAAGCTTCAAAAGAGGTAAATGAGACCTTCTACTCCTTAAATAGATACTGAGAATCAATCTAATTTTAAGCGAAAAGAAGGTATAACCACTGACAAACGTGAACTTCCTGAATCGAGACTCATAAGTTAACAAGAAATATCTTTCAAAAAGATAAAAGTCACCTGTTGTATTGGAAGTACACATGGTCAAACAGCAGCTTCAGGGACAGTTCTACCACAAGGGAGTGTACTTTCCGTGTTACTGTTTATCAGGTGCATGTCAAAAGGCAGTAAGGGCAATCATAGTTGCAGAACTGCGACTTTAGATATTTTTTTTCGATCTGGCTGAATCTAAAGTCGCAGTGTTTTTGTGCTCTATCTTGACCAGTGATGGAGTCCCCTTTTGTTTTGGGAAAAAACTCGTTTCCTTGACAATCCAACCATTCAGACTTCTTCATGTGTTTTACATACACAACCAAAGTTATAAAAATGTTACCATTGACTTCGTTTTTGTGACACGATCAATGCGATCTGTAATAATATGTTGTTGTTGTTGTTTTTCGGCTCATCGCAGCCATTTTGCATGCTTTTCACGAGTTAGGGGTGATGACGTTTTTGCGATAAATTTCGGATGTTAAATTGATGAGACGAACTTATTAAAACGTTGAGAATATATTATAATAAAACCCTGTACTGGTTATACTCCCCATGACTAGGTAAGGGATGTCAGCGCTTTTTCAAAAACTCAGTACATTATAAGAATAACATTAACAGTGGATTTTGGACAATATAAGAAACAAGTAAGTGTTTGAATTTTGAAAATCAGCGCAAAATTGTTAAAGTTATCGATTCTGTTAACTTACTCAATGTTGGTACGCTCGCAGCAGTCTCGTTTCTGTATTATTGTGCATTGTTGCGCCCCCTATTTTCTATTAATTTATAACGAGTAATGACCTATTTCAGAAAATGAAAGTCGATTTCCAAGAATGGTTTGATTTCAATTTAATATAGCATGCCAAAGAAAATGAGATACTTACTTGACAGAAATCCTTAACAATCACATACCCCACCCATATTACACTATATAAATCCAATTTTCGGAAAGGAAGCTTTGTCATGTACCAAAATGTCATAATCAGACTGAAAATGGACTTTTCCAACATGACGGACAATTGTTATTCTGATCATGTGCTCACGTGACAAGTTTCCCGCCAAAAGTAGCAAGCTAACGCAAGAGTACATTGACCTCTGAACCGAGAGGGGGTCACCTTGTTTACGACAAGAAGCGATGGATATTGGAAAGATCAGAATCAAATTACTTTTGCACAGTGATCAGTAAGATATTAGTGAAGGAAAATATTTTTTATATCATGGCTAACCTTGCTGCAAGCTGAATAGCTTTACTAGCACACGCTTATGTTCAATTAGGCTATCAGTCAATACACACAATTGGTGCCCATCGTTTTTAAGGCGCCAAGTGAATCTTATATAGAGACATTGGTTGTTTTGACTTTCTCTTTGAGCATGTGCGCAATGGTTTAAGATTAGAATTGTAGAATGATGTCATTGTTTGAATATGCAAAATCATTTGGCATTTTTTCTATGTATTTCCTGTTAGCGGAAGTGGGGGAATTCCTTATCTGAAAATAGTCAATTTTCTATCCAGTGACATCCGTCGAAATACAGAACCAGGGTGAAAAATTTGCATACTAGGTTGAAGATTGACCTTTATTTGTTGACATTCATCAGATATTAAAAGGAAACCTATTACAAATGGTGAGAGAGGTCATCATAAAAATCAGCCTGTATGCACAAAAAAGGATCCCATCCATTGCCATTAAGAACTCCTCGGACACAGTTTGTACATGTCCAACTGGGTAGTTCTCGATGTCAACAAATTGGTAAAAAGCGACCCCAGTTAGATTGGAAATTGGTCATCATTTTTGCAAATATCTATATGTAACAAATGTATGGTGAGATGGTATTGGATTATTTAAATCTCAACAGACCAGGTATGATCAATTTTTGGCCAATTATGATAATAAGGAAGGTAAAAGAAAACATTATATAAGTCTGATTTTGGTATTTAATGTTGTTAAAACATCTGTGTATTCAGAAAACGGAAAGTGAACGGGTCATTGTCGGTACATAAAATACCAAAACAAATTCGTGCGTGACTTTAGTTTCCCACAGAAAAAGCATGCTCTTCAGCTAAGAAGACAAAAATGACGCCATGTTTTGAAAACAAATAGTGTAAACATTCTGTGTGAACAGGAGTATTTTATCTTTTTAGAACTAATCAGGTATGCATCAGCGGCAAACCAAATAGCAACATGTAGATAAACCTATAAACATACAAAATGGAGTAGTGTTAGAGGAAGACACTGTTTGGAAATGTGTTTTCAACTTGGTTTACGTCCACGCTAACAGTAAGGGAAAAGATAGAGGCTTAAAAAATCAGGGCTATATGATAACATAAAATAAAAATCCATCATATCGCCCTGAATTCAGTGCTAGGGCAATCACTGCAAATTTGCAGATGATCACAAACATTGGCACAGAGGTAAGGCAATGAACACATTAGCGGAAAAGGTCTGCAGTGATATGAAAGTGGTCTATGCATGTTGCAAGAAGTGGAGGATGAAGCTTAGTCTGGGGAAAACTGAAGTCACTATTTTCCATATACACCCCATCCCAGAGACACAGACATAGTCCACTCTCTTTTTAAGATGGCACTGTCTCCGGGTCCGGTACCGGACCCCCAGAGTACGGGGCTATGGGTCCGGTACCGGACCCCGAGACACGCCAATGAGGACTGTTTGGAGTCCGGTAGTTTGTGAAACAACTACTCGACAAGTCTAGGGATACGGGGATGCGTGTCCGTACCTGCACGTATATGTAGTAACAGTTATTTTACCAACAAAAACTCGTGTTGAAGTTTCACTTTGCTTCGTCCGCCATCTTTGATCATCTGTATTTACCGTCACACTATTCAAACAAGTATAAGCTTATACAAAAGATATAAGATTTTTAACGGACAAGAGTGAAAAAAAACATAACTAGATATAATTTGTCTTACTTTATTCCTTTTATTTTTATTTTTCTTATCATTATTTTTTCAATAAGGTCATGAATAAAGGTAGTTATTATCATGGGGAACTTACTATCGCATCAGTGAATTGGCGCAGGGTTTGATGTTCTTTAATTGATGTTTGTCTCAATGTTCTTATTAATTTATTGTTATTATCTGTCTACTTGATTATTAACCTAAAGGTTAAAACCAATTTGACCTTTCATTGAAGTAAGCAAACCGTGATTGCAGGTGCATTGCTTAATTGCTTTCATACCGGCTAATTGGTCACATTTCTGTCTGTCTGTCCGCCCATCCATCCACCACCACCAGCACAAGTGAAACGCATGGGCCAATGCTGATCTGAAGTTATTCAACATAAAACAGCTAAAACGTGGGTCGATTTTTGGCCCGATATAACATGCTAGCACGGAAAGTTATTCACAGCGGTGAGACGGTTCTTTTGAGTACCCAAAAGCTTAAGACCAAATAAGCACACAAAATCAGACCACTGTCGAACACCAGCCAAACGCTAGGACGTTATTCACAACAAAACAGCTATATATGACTATTTAGCTCTACGAAATGTGGTGCTCAGAAATTTATGATAGGGATCTAACATCAGTTGGGCGTATTCATGCGCTGATCCAGGGGGGCAGGGGCTGCGGACCCCCCTCCCCTGAAAAATCATAACATAAAATATAGGGTCTCTTAGCAATACTGATCAGGATCCCTTGAAAAATTAAAAAGCTACTAAGCCAGCAATATTGGGCCATCATTAGCACGCCAGCGAAACGCCATTTATGTTCTGCTAGATTATTCCAGTCCAGTTTTTGTAGCAAACAGTGTGGATCCGGATTAACCTGCTCTCCTAAGAGCAGTCTGATCCAGGTCCACAATGTTTGTTTGTACGGAGAAATTAGCCATTGACTTAAGCATAAGTTGCATTATCCGTACATAACGACCCATATGTCGTCTACTAGTTCGTTATTGAAAGACGTCTTTGAAGCAATCAATATCGACCCAGATCTCATATGAGCAGTCTGATCCTGGTCCCAAATTTTTGTCTGTACGGTGATATTGGCTATTGACGTAAGCATAAGTTGCATTTCCCTGCCATAAAGACCCATAAGCCGTCTTTGTATCAAACAGTGTGGACCCAAATCTGATTGCTCTCCTATGAACAGTCTGATCAGGGTCCACGGCGAAATTAGCCGTTGGCGTAAGAATTAACATGTAGCAGATAACTCCAGCAGACGTAAATTTTAGATGCATTTCCGCGATTGAGTCGATCAACCTATGTAGATCCATTTGTATCGTCTCTGTAGCAAATAAAGTGGACCGAGATCAGACTGTTATCATAGGAGCAGTCTGATCTTGTTCATCACTGTTTGTCATTATTTTAGATGCATTTCCGCGATCGAGTCTTCAACCTTAGGATATCCATTTGTAACGTCTCTTTAGCAAACAGTGTGGATCCAGATCAGACTGTTATCGTATGAGCAGTCTGATCTTGTTCAACACATTTGTCTTTATGCTTAAAAGTCATTTCCTTTTTGGACCATATCAGTTGTTTAAAAAAAGACTAAGAGTCTTCTTATAAAGCTATGTCCGAAAGTCAAAAGATACCAGTAAGATCCACTGCCGCTGTCCCATAGTGAGTCTATTTGAAAGCTATAGTTGAATAATTAATCTACACTACAGACGGAGTAAGCTCATTTGACACTGCTCACTCATCTCACAGCTGCCAACGAGTAGTTTAAGTTTAATTGTTTCCTTTAATTGAAGACAAGAAGATAATTGATTTGTTACAGGTGAGTTAAGTTCTTTTTTTACTAAACCGTTATTTTTTATACCTTTTGTATAAGCTTAATTGTTTGAAGAGTGTGACGCATGACAGTCAGTACAGATTGGTTTCCCTTTGAGGATGGCGGACAAAGCAAAATGAAACTTCAACATGAGTTTTTGTTGGTAAAATAACTGTTACTACATATACATGCAGGTACGGACCCGTATCCCTAGACTTGTCAACCGGACCCCGAGACAGTCCTCATAGGCGAGGCTCGGGGTCCGGTACCGGACCCCTAGAATCAGTGTCTAGGGGTCCGGTACCGGACCCGTAGCCCTGTAGTCTAGGGGTCCGGTACCGGACTCGGAGACAGTCCTGAAATATAACTCTACGCCAAGGAATTTAGGCATTAATCTAAACGTTTCATCACATCTGACAGTTGTTGAGAAAAAATCAAGTCAAGCTCTGCATGTCATTCGCGAAGTTAAGAGAATTGCTCGGATGTCTTCAAAAAATCTTGTCAGATTGCGGTCCGTGTATTCACCGGATCGGGCCTAATCACCGGATCGGACCAGATCGGGCCTGAAATTGACCATTTAGCTCCTTTTTTAAACTTCTTTTTATTATTATTATGTTTGTAAAGCATGTATATGATCATAATAATGATGTCTTGATCATCAGGTTTCGCTTTTTAGGTCGCAGCGACCATTAACATCACGCCTAATGGAACTGAAGCTCACCGATTGGGGCCCATAATTGGTCAAATAGCTTATTTTTTCATTATCTTTTTTGTATGATTACGTTTGTAAAGTATGTATATGATCATAATAATGATGTCTGGATCATCAGCTTTTTATGTCAAATAACTCTATGATATAATTATCTTATGTTTGTAAAGTATGTATAGGATCAAATTAATGACGTCTGGACCTAAAATGGCTTATTTTAATTTGACAATAATTGGTTGTCAAATTATGGAAAATTCATACAAATTGCACTAAATACATTATTCTTTCCTATACATCATTCTTGTAAAGAAATAAATGTTCATAAAATGCAAAGGAATATGCCAATTTTAGGACCGATCCTGTCCGATCCGGTGATTAGGTCCGATCCGGTGAATACACGGACCCGTCAGATTGTATATGAAAGAAACTAGAAGCAATCCAGAAAAAGACACTGGCATTCGTGTCTGAGCTTACCATCTACTGCTGCTCTGGATGCATTAGAGGTGGCAGTAGGCAAGGTTGGGCGGTCGAAACCAGGGGTGGTTTTAACCAGCGGTATTAACAATAACTGCCCTGGTCAATACTCCAGAATTGGTCAATACTGGTCGATTGGTGGTCAGTTGATAAATTGATTGGTCGATTTCATCTAAAAAATGGGTATGTCTTTTTGGTTTTCACTTTAGTGGAATTCATTAAAATGTTATAGTTGATCTGAGTGCTAAAACTGTTGTCCCTGCCAAGGGGTCAAATGTAGCATTTAAATTGTGAAAACCATATAAAAGAAAATGTGCCCCTCCCATTTATGTGTTGGTTACTCTTTGCCTGTTAGTACTATCATCTGCTGATAACCTTTGCAAACAGTTTGGACCCAGATCAAGACTGAAAAATGTTTGACCTGATGTTTGACACTATGATATGCTATTATTTATTAAAGAATTCTTTAAATGACATGATTTTTGGGAAAAATCAGCAGACGTCAAAATAGCAACAAACATATCCCAGCATGCAAAGAGTGTATCTTTGAAGTGTGTCTTAGAAAGGTATGAAACTGCTATTAAAACAAATGGCTCTTTATATAAACATCTTAAATTAGGTGATAGCCCTAATCTTTTAAAAGTGTTAAATTAACCATAGTCCTGATGAGTGCAGATATGCCCCCTGTTGCTTCAGAATAAGCCATAATTTTCAATGCAGTCTGTATAATTGTAACTTATTATAAAATGCAATTTGAACCAAACTGGTTTGAAAGTTTTATTTTGAAGTGGTTTATTCACCAGAAAAAGGGTTAAAATTATATCAGATGGATTGTTGAACAAATCTTACTTCACAAGAGTATTAAAGAAACAAAATCAACGACCCCTGGCTCAACTATGAACTATTTATTTGGGTAATTTTAATTCAGTTGCAAGAACTATTAGCCATAGCTCCAGATAAGGCTGCGTATTGCGTATTTACGCAATTTCGTGGACCTGAAAACGCAATTAAATTAATTTCTGTGCGTACAAAAACGCAATAAAAATCCTTGATACTCAATTCCGAACTTTTTCGTAGCGTATGACGCTATTGTATTCTGTTTGCGATTGTCGTTTTTCGCATCACAAGCTGTTGTTGGGTACAAATTTATACACGGTTTCGCGTTGAATCTAGTTTATTAAATTGTAAACCAGTCCAGGAACATTCTTATCGCTGTTTAACTATACCCAATATTTACACGATTACGACATTTGTCACACTTTGCAATAACAATGGCGAAACGTGGGCAAAAAGCCCCAGAGCAATTGAATGATATCATATCATAACTAACTCTAATACCGCGTTGGTGATTCAAAGAATCAAAGATGACTTGATAGATACGTTGGATTTTCGAAGTTAGTTGGAAATAGCGATCTCAGATATACTAATATTGCCAGTGTGCTTTCCGAAAGTAAAACCGAAAGTAAACAAAAAATCAGGAGAAACAAAGTCCTGTTTCATTGCTTATTTGCTTTCAGATGGATACCCAAAAATAGTAAATGAGTATGATCAGGAAATACCACAATCACAAACTGCAGACAACCCTGTGGCACCGTGCGGAAGAGCCGCTCAACCATCACGAGACACCAGGAAGACAAATTAAGCAAAGCAATCAGCTCTCTCTTCCCCATCAAGATGATTGCAATACTAAAATGGACATAAAGTAACGTACCGATACAAAAACTTTAAATACCCAATTTAAAATTTGAAATACCCAATTAAGTCAAAAAGAGGTGGGTAAATACCCAATTGCCTCCAATCCTTATCTGGAGCTATGATTAGCAATATGTTGCCTTGCCTTGGACAATGGTTTACCAGTATCAGATAATATGAAAGAGACCTGAAGTATACATGATTCCATGAGCATTCAGTAAATTGAATTCATTTCTTAAATATACACAATAAGGCCAGATAAAAAAATACTCGTGTTTAGGGTAACCTGACTCTACCTAAATTTACTAGTGAAACCTAGATTTTTTCAGGTTTTCTGGATTTTTTTCATTCATTTTGAAAGGTGACATGCAAGATTTGATTTGAACAGGTTTGCATCCATCCACTAACTGTAAGGTAAACCTCTGATTAATGAGGGTCTGGATGGGGGATCTGGTATTCACTTTTCATTAAAAATTTAGCCCATTATTCATCTCATTAAAATTTTCGGTTATTTATTAAAATAAGACCAAGTTTTCATTAAAAACTGATTATTCACTATTCATTATTGTTTTCTTCTTTTCATTAAAAAAATAGGATTATTCATTATTTTTTATACCCTCATTATTCACTATTCACTATTTTTTGGGCTCATTATGCAATTTTCATTATAAAAAAGGCCATTATTCACAAATCATACCCCATACAGACCCTCATTAATTGTGAGAGGTTGAACATGTGTGATTTTGTTTGTGGGACTATATCAAGTGCAAAGCTGCCATTGCATTGGTCAGTTATACACTATCAGACGACTTTTGAGTGACATTCTGGCGCGGTTCGGAAACATCTTTTGAATTCAAAACTATTTTTTTGAGTTGTACTGATTTTCCATTCGGAATTATTAAGCAGAAGGTCATACTTTTCTTTCATTTCAGTGAGAGGAAAAAGATCTAAAATGTAGACATTTTCAAAGTGTAAAAACTATATGGCTGTTGAAGGAGGCTCCTCGTTAAGAATGCTTCATGTTGAAGAAAGTTTTCTCTGGTAAATCTGGTGTGAAGAATGACAAAATGAATCCTGTGAATAAAGGCAAAGCTGAAGAGATTCTGGCCGAGTATATGCTCAAGCGGTCGGTGAACAAGAGTACTCTCTTCTCTAATGAGAACTATAAAGAAAGGTGGTTTGTGCTGGACAATGACAACCTCAAGTACTTTGATGGCAGTCTTGGGGTAAGTAGTTTAGTACATGTATGGTGGTGTCAGGGATTGTTTTGCAATTTTTAAAAGGGGTCCTAGGGCATTTCAGATTGGGAAAATTAGCGTGGCAAACCCCTAAATTGGGAATTTTGTTATAGTGCAAGTATGTCATTTTTGGTCCATAAAAAACAAATCAGCTATTACATATATAGTCCGGTAGAAAGCCAAAATGACCTGGAACTTGATTTTAAAGTTTTTTTCTTTGTTGATTCGTGTTGTTGAGGCATTGTACTTGATGAATCCAACTGATGCCACTCTGGCATCATTGAGCGTTTTGAAATATTCAAGATGGCGCCCAAGATGGCCGTCAGTTAGGCTCCTAAGACCTATATGACCAGCATACTCGATCAAAAGCATTTTATTTTTTACTTTTCATGAATGTTTCAGAGGCTTAATGTTACAACCAATTGAAATGGAACTATATTTTGATTCAGAAGGTTGAAATGTTAAAGATGGCATCCAGGATGGTCGTCATTTACGCTTCTAAGACCTATATGACCTGCATTCTCTTTAAAAACACATTAAATTTGATTTTTTATGGATGTTCAGGGGCTAAATGATACATACAATCAAATAAGAATATTGTTTTGATTAAGAAGGTTGAAATTTAAAAATGGCTTCCAAGATGGCCGTTACAAGCGAAAGATTGTGCACAAATTACTGGTTAACCGCTTGTTCAAGCCTGCCCAGGAAAAAAGTGTGGTTAGTCGAACTGACCGTCCCGCAATGACCATAGCTGTTGACTTGGGACGTAAAGCAACAAAACCAACCAACCAAGATGGCCGTCAATTAGTTTACTAAGACCTATCTAACTAAAAAAACTCGATATAAAGCATTTCAATTTTGACTTTATTATCGATGTTTAGAGGCCTGATAATAAAAGGATTAAAATGAAGCATTCACAGGTTTGATTCACAAGGTCGAAATATTAAAGATGGTGTCCAAGATGGCCGCCATTTGAAGCAAAATTCAACCTGAAATCAAATTCGCAGTTAGTAACTATTTTCTGATAATTTTCGGTTGTATTTTGAAAATTTGACTGGAATGTCGTTTTCAGCGTTGTAAAATATTTAAGATGACGTCCAATATGGCAGCAATAACAGGGTAGGGAATCACATGGTTTTTGCTATGATACACTGCACGGAAAAATAACAGACTCTTATTTTTCATAATGGTAATGTTTTGTCTTTGTTCTGGGAAACCTTACCATCAAGACATGCACCATGTACTTTCCAGACCTCCTTTGGCCTGATCTGATAATACCATAATACCATATTATTCTCATAAAAATCCTACTTTGGGATGACATTTCTTCAAAAAATTAAGTGATAAATGACAGGGTATACTGAACGGACGATATCACTGAAAACTTTGTGACAGAGTGTTTGATCAAAGTACAAACCTTTTTTAAACCAATATGCGGAAAAGTTAGCTTGATGGATGGATAAATTTGTTTTTAGTGTATAAACAAAAAAACAACCCCTGAGTAAGGTATCTGCATGCTGCAGATGTTCGTTACCATCTTGACTGCTGGTTTGGGAGCGCAGTGGCTCAGTGGTAGAGTGCTTGACTCAAGACTGAAGGGCCGTGGGTTCGAGCCTCACCGGCGTCACTGCGTTGTGGTCCTTGAGCAAGACACATTTATCCTAGCTTAGTACTGGTTCAACCCAGGAAGACCCGTCCCGCATTACTGAAAGATTGTTGAGTGGACGTAAAGAAACAAAACAAACAAAAAACTGCTGGTTGGTACGAGCCTGCTTGCCGGATGCAATTGTAACAACCATTACTACTTCTCTGGTCTGTTGCAAGTGCAACAGACAGCACAGATGGTTGAATATTGCTATAACAAATATGAATGTTGGTCCGGTGCAAGTGTGTCAGACATGCATGCTTGTTAGCACAAGTTTACAGATATCACTGTTGGTTAGATGCAACTGTTAAAGACATGGGAAATGACCAGATGCAATTGTTACAGACATGGCTGATGGTCGGGTGCAAATGCAATATACATGGATCCGTATAAGATGAAACTGTAACAGGCATGCATGTGATAGTATGCCAATTATAAAGACGTGGCTGCTAGTCATGTGCAACAGTAACATACATGCATGATGGTCGGGTGCAATTGTGCTTACCAGCCCGTTAGTTGGGTACGAGCATAGGGACATAACTGCAGGTCTGAGGCAAGTCTTGCATATTTACCTGTTGGTTCAGCCCCACAACTACAGATGTGCTTGTAAGTCAGTTGCAACTGATTCAAACATATCTGCTGGTAGATGCAACTCTAACAGACATGCATGCTGATCGAGTTTAACCGACGTGCCTGGTGGTCGGGTGCAACCGCAACAAACAATCCTGTTGGTTCAAAGCAACGTTTAAAACATGGGTACTGCAACATGCCTGCTAGTCTCGTGAAGCTGTTACAGACATAACTGCTTGGTTTCAGACATGTGTGCTGGTCCAGTGCATAATAATCAAACATGCGTAATGGTAAATATGTCTGCTGACCCTGTAGCAATGATGCCAGGACTGCTGGTCGGGAGAAAGTAGAAATGACATGCACACTGGCCACATGTAACTTGAACAGACATGCCCACTGATCCAGTGCAGCAGTATCCAGCATTCCTGTTAGTTGGGGTTGATTGTAACATACATTATTGCTGGTGCAATGTAACTAACATGCATGACTGCTGGCCCCGAGTCTGGTTAAACGGCATGTGTGCTGGTCCACATTATTAAACACGTGTAATGTTAAGGATGTCAGATATGATGAACTGTCGGCATTACATGGCCGCTGTTCAGTGAAACTACAACAGATATGCCTGCGGACTTGGTACTTTTCAATCAACAATGCCTCCTGGTCCATTGGAAATCAAAGAGAAAAGCTACTTGACCGATGCCCCTCCATCAGACTTGCAAGTTAACACTGTGAAAATTTATCAGCCAAGACTGCTACATTGCCAATACAACATACATGCCATGTAGAGAGTTGTTATGTTACTGCAGCTGCAACATAATGTATGCCTGCTGGCCTAGTGTAACTGCACAAAACACCCAACTGTTCAAACATGCCTTCTGGTTGAGTGGTGCTGCAAGATGGATGCTTGCTGTACTGTGGCACTCAATCAGTATGTCTGCTGACCTTTTGTCACTCAATATTGCATGTCTACTCGCGTTGTGCTTCTCTATATGCTATACCTGCTGGTATGGTGTCTCACTATCAGCCGTGTCTGCTGGTACGGTGTCTCACTATCAGCCGTGTCTGCTGGTATGGTGTCTCACTATCAGCCGTGTCAGCTGGTATGGTGTCTCACTATCAGCTGTGCCTGCTGGGGTAGTGCTTCACTTTAGGTCATGCCTTCTGGTGTGGTGCCTCACTGTAGGTCATGTCTTTTGGCGTGGTACCTCACTATATGCCATGCCTGCTGGTCTGTTTTGCACTTCAACCAACATTTTGACTAGATGAGTGCAAATGGAAGAGGGATGGCTACAAGTCTGGTGCTACTCTTACAGAGGTGCCATTACATTAGACATGTTTGCTAATCTGGTGCCATTCTCAGATATGCCTGTTTGTACAGTGCAACTCTATCAGACATGCATGTTGGGTTCATTCATTCAGATACACGTGTTTGTAAAGTGTTTCTCCATCAGGCAAGAAATCTGGTATGTTAAAAATCCACCAGACATGCCTACAGGTTAGATTCGGCTCCCACAGGCTTGTAAAACTTATTAGCTACCATCCTGGACGCCATCTTGAATATATCAAATTCTGAGTGATGCATTTATGCATCACTGGGATGTTACAAGGATGATGTCTGTAACTCAAGAATCAGTAAAATCAGCATTTTGCATGCGAATCCTTGGAGTTTGCCGGTCTCAGGGGAAATTTTCTTATATATTTTGTAATAAACTACCATTTTGGCGGCCATTTTGTCTAAAATGCTATTTTATTTTTATATTTTTGTTATAAGCTAAGTGTCTTCAACTAGATTGCAACGTCATAGCTAACAATTTAAGGAAAAAATTGGGTTGAGACATTTTCCATATCATACAATTTTTTAACTTATAATTGGCCTCCATCTTGGACGCCATCTTGAATATATCGAAATGCTCAATGATGCCAGAGTGGCATCACTCGGATTTTTCAAGGACAACATATGCACTACCAGAATCAACAAAGAAAAAAAGTTTAAAATCAAGTTCCAGGTCCTCCTAAAATTTGCCCAAATTCTGCCAGACTAATACTATTGTCATTAAATTGAAGGAAAATGTCACCATGTAGACCGTGTGTGTTGACTGAATGAAAATCCCAATCTTCAAAAAAAAATTTTTTTTTAAGATTGGGATTTTTTTTTCAAAATTGGGAAAGAAGTCATCTGATTTCCATTGGAACTAATGATGAGGTGTTCCAATATGGCCGATATAGCAACTGCCTCGGCCAAAGGCAAAGCTGAAGAGATTCTAGCCGAGTATATGCTCAAGCGGTCCGTGAACAAGAGTACTCTGTTCTCTAATGAGAACTATAAAGAAAGGTGGTTCGTGCTGGACAATGACAACCTCAAGTACTTTGATGGCAGTCTTGGGGTAAGTAGTAATAGTACATGTATGGGATTGTCAGGGATTGTTTTGCAATTTTTAGAAGGGGCCCTTGGGCCTTTCAGATTGGGAAAATTAGCGTGCCAAACCCCTAAATTGGGAAATTTGTTATAGTGCACAATTATGTAATTTTTGGTCAATACTAAACAGATTAGCTATTACATATACTATTGCCATTAAATTGAAGGAGAATGTCACCATGTAGGGTCTGTGTGTGTTGACTAAAAGAAAATCCCAATCTTCAAAAAAAAAAAATTTTTTTTTTTGAAGATTGTGATTTTTTTTTCAAAATTGGGAAAAAAGTCACCTGAATTCCATTAGAACTAATGTTGAGGTGTTCCAATACTGCCAATATAGCAACTACCTCGCCCAAAGGCAAAGCTGAAGAGATTCTGGTCCAGTATATGCTCAAGAGGTCCGTGAACAAGAGTACTATGTTCTCTAATGAGAACTATAAAGAAAGGTGGTTCGTGCTGGACAATGACAACCTCAAGTACTTTGATGGTAGTCTGGGGGTAGGTAGTTCAGCCCTTAATGCGCCAATCTCAACAAAAGTCGTCTGTTTGTCTCGCCTGCTGAAATGTTTAAGAAGCCTTTATGACAAACAGTGTGGACCCAGATCAGACTGCTCCTATAGGAGTAGTCTGTTCTGGGTATGTGCTGTTTGCTTCTATACTTGATTCGTCAGTAATGCTAGGCAATTATTTGCAGTAGAGGACTTCAGCAGACAACATTTTCAGATGCATTTTTTTCTTGGAGCTTTAAGGGTTAGTACATGTATGGTGGTGTTTTTCAGGATTTTCAGGCTGACTTCAGGCCTTTAGTCAAGAGTGCGTACCGAAAAATTATTTTCTATTTCTCGACCAAAACATAATATGTTGTGGTTACTCAAAAGAACTGTCTCATTGAGACGGCTCTTTTGAGCACCCAAAACACATGATTAAACTAATGGGTAAGAAAATATTTACAATTTTACATGCAAACATTTTGTATATCTAAATCTATGGACTTTCTGGGGATTGTCAGGTTCAAAATACTGAACCAGTCCAGGGCTCCAGATAAGAGGGGGTAAAGGGTATTTCAGCATTGATTTTTTGGAATTCAGCATTGAAAATTAAATTGAAGGGTAAAATAACTCTTTGCAGTTTGAGGTTTCAGTGCTTATATTCAATTTATTTGGTGAAATCTTTTATTCTTAGTAAGAAAAAAACTAATTAATATACACCAATTGTATAAATCTTGGAAGTTTTCATGTATTTGATGCAAGCCACTTTCCTTTATGTTAAGCAAATATTGGGTCATTTTTCAAGGCTTTGCATTTTCTGCAATTTGATATTTTAAATATGGAGTAAAATACTCATTAAATTAAAAAGAAGGGAGTGAAATACCCATTGGTCCAAATCCTTATCTAGACCACTGCCAGTCTTGGGACAAGTCTTAGCCTAAGATGTACAACGTACATGTGAGGATGTTTTTCAGGATTATTCCTGAATTCAGGATTTTCAGGCTGACCTCAAAATCCTGAGTTAATACTGGTAGGCTGTTTATATGGCTGTAATAGCTATTTGGAATGTTTCCAGCTGATATAAAGGTGATTGACAATTTAAACTTAAAATTAGAGATACAGTGAAGGCCCCTAACATTGCGCACTTAAAGAGACTTGGTCTGTAACTATGAACATTTTTCAAAAAAAATATTTTCTTTTTAAATCATTTGTAAAAATAGAATTAAGTTATGTTTTCACAATAAATATGTTCAGTACAGCTGAAAACTGCATGGAAAAGTGAATTATCTTATAAAAAAAGGTGTTTTTTTTCTAGTTAGTTATTATTTACGTCCCTCCAATAATTCTAGACAGTTGATTTTTAACATAAATGCTGTTGTTTTGATTGTGATAATTTTCTAAGATTTACGAAAATGGTAAAATGTTAAACTGAATTTGAGTATTTTTACTGTAATCTTGAAAAATAGAAACTTTATTTCTAAAATTTGAAGATCAAAATTTACAGACTAAGCAGCTTTAAGCATTGTATTTTCAAACCTTCGTTGGATATAATAAGAAAGAAACAAATTGAAAAATTGTTCACAGCTAATAAAGTAATCATTATACTTTATTTACACAAAGTTCAAATTGTCGACTGGGTTGTAAAGCATCAACACACACACAAAAAATTAACTTCTCCCTGTTCTAGAGTTCTAACCTAGCTCCTGATAGAGCAGCCAAACGTAGTGTATCAAACTGAATGGAATCTTCCATTTGTTAGCTCTTTGCATGCTGGTTAAATTTGCATGCTTTTGTTGTCGTCTCTCGAATTTTACAAAATCAACTTTTTCGAAAATTTCTTTCAGGAATACCATCAGTGTGTCAATCCTTTTGGATCCTGAATCCTGATCAGTCAGGGCCTGATCTGGTCCAAACTGTTTGCAAAGGTTATCAGCAGTCGACAAGTTGCCGCTAGCAAGGAAAGAGTTATGAAAGCCCTTTAAGGGCAAGGCCTCCAGATAAAATGCGTATTTGAAAATTATTTTTTCTTATATCTTAACCAAAACATATGTTGTGGGTTCTCAAAAGAACCGTCTCAATGAGACGGTTCTTTTGAGCATCCAAAACACATGTGTCTATTGATGGGTAAGGAAATAAATGCAATTTTAGGTACAAAATTGATCCTTATCTGGACCTATGAAATGCTGGGAAACAGATTTACAAAAGTCAATAGACTTTCTTTTGAATCCCTTTTTTGTATTTCGAAATGATCTGTATTTGAACTTATTGTATTATATGTACACATGTTGTTTTACAAAAATGAAATAAAAGTTTAAACTAAATGCTAAAAGTTTTTTTATTTCTATTGTAGAAACGAGGTAAATTGAAGGGAACTATACCATTACAGAATATCAAAACCATTGAGTCAGTGGAAGATGGAAAACTAGATGTCAAGAAAAATGTGTTCCAGGTATAGCATGGGGTGCAGGGGCGAAGACATAGACCATATCATGTTGAAGCCCACAAAAAAATAAAAAATTAACCCTTAATGCGCTAATCACAACAAAAGTCATCTGCTTTTCTTGTCTGCTGAATTGTTTAAGAAGCCTCTATGACAAACAGTGTAGACCTAGATCAGACTGCTCCTATAGGAGCAGTCTGTTGTGGGATCATGCTGTTTGCTTCAATACTTAATTCGTCAGTAATGCTAGGCCATTATTTGCAGCAGACGACTTCAGCAGACGACATTTTCAGATGCATTTTTTCTTGGTGCTTTTAGGGTTTAAGAGATACCTGACCTACAGTGTAGTGATAGTGAACAACAAAGCTAGGGGCTGATCAGACTGCACGGATGTGCAGGCTGGTCTGCGCCTTTGTTGTTGGCAAGCAACACGGTCAGGGTTTCTTGTGTCGAGACCAATGTGATGTTGAAGCCCAGGCTTCCTGGTCCGGGAGGGGGGGGGGGGGGTGTCTGTATTTTCATACATAAGTAGGTATGAAGATTTTGTGGATATTTTTGGGTCATCACAAAATTGGACTAGTATTAGAGGTCATTTCTTGTATTTTAGGGTCATGTACAGAATGGGAATATTTTTTCGGTTACAAAAATTTCAAATGTATTTTTTTTTGGGGGGGGGGGTTGATAGGGTCTGATCAGGGTCTTCCCTGTTTGCTATTCTGAAAAAGCATTTTGTGAAACCCAGTTTATTTGAGAACAGAAAGAGAAAAGTGTTCAAAAATTTTAGGACATTTACTGTATATATTTTGTTCCAGGTAATGCATAGAGCAGAGAAGGGGGAAGGCTTTTATACCCTGTATATCATAGCACTAAGCCCTGATACAGTGCATGAAAGGGCTTTTTGGCCCCTATGAGGCTAAAATATAAAAATTGTTATTCACCTATTTGTTCTTATTAGTTGATTAGATATATAACCAAAGTGTAAAAGTCTCAAATTACTTTGACTTTTACCGTTGCTATGGTAGCACAAATGGCCGCCAAAATTAGCCAGGGTGGGTAGTTACGTGGTTTTTGCTTGGATACACTGTACGGAAGTTCGAATACACTGTACGGACATTCTGATCAAATGTAGGTAGATTTCTCTATGTTTTCTCATGTATACCCAGAAAGTTATACACCATTTTCCAGCCCACATTTTCCCCTATCAAACGCTACCAGGATAGCATCTTTAAGCTTCTTACTTTGAGTACTAACTCTGTCACAAATGTTGTCCGTACAGCTTATTTCCAAATTCAGGCCTGATCTCCGCAGCTAAAAATTTTGTGACAGAGTCTATACTCAAAGTAAGAAGCTTTATGAGGATATCCTGGCATCGTTAGATCGGGAAAAATGGGGGCTGGAAAATGGTGTATAACTTTCTGTGTAAAGATGAAAAAAACACGCAGAAATATCTACCTTCTTTTGCTTAAAACATTGGTGTGGAAAGAAGTCGGCCAGTTTTCCGTACAGTGTATCCTAACAGAAACCATGTGACTACCCACCCTGTTAGCTGAAAATAGGAAATTGACCATTTTGGAGCAAAATGGAGAGGTAAGAAAGAGAAATTAACATAGAGCACAAACAAATATACCAAAAAGTTATTTTAATAGAAGATGAGAATTACTACGGCACACAACATATTAAAAGGATTTTTTGATATTTGGCTAACTTTTTGGCTGTGCTGATATCTAATTCTTAAAAAATGGGTCTCAAAAAGCCTTAAATTTGGTCCAAAATGACAATTTCTCTGTTTTAAGCCTATTTTGTTGGCCATTTTTGTTACCATAGCAATGGTAAAATTCAAATAAGTGCTGAAATTTTACACTACAGTTATTCTTCTAATAAACCAATCAAAAGAAATTGGTGAAAAGCAATTTTCAGTTTTGGGCTCTAGAGGGGGCCAAAATAGCCCCTTAATGCAGGTACCCCTTTAAAGTGTTCAAAATTTTAGGACATTTACTGTATATATTTATTTCAGGTAATGCATAGAGCAGAGAAGGGAGAAGGCTTTTATACCTTGTATATCATAGCACTTAGCCCTGAACAACAACAGAAGTGGGTGGATGTTATCAAACAAGGTTAGAAAGTTACTACAATAAAACATGTCTTAAGCGGCAAACTCAAAAAAGACAAAACAAATATCTTAATGACAAATGGTAGCTTAATGAAGGTCAAAAGTATTGCAGAATGCTCACCCAGAAGGGTTGATGCTTCGTTAAGAACCAAACAAACAAACAAACAAACTTGGACCTGCATTAATCGATTATCCATCTTGAAAACCTATTTTAGTTTTCTTTTGAGTGGCCACTTAAGACAGGTTTTACTGCACTGGTGATGTTTGTGTGGTGAGGGGGACATGTTTCAGTTTATAGTTTTCACCATTATACCATTTTCATTCTCCGGGTGGTAGGGTGGTGCACTCCCTGCGCAGCTGCAGGTTTCAGAGTGATGGCTCTGTCATGTTTGTCTTTTAAGCAGGATGAAATTTGCTTCATTTTCAAGAGGCAAATTTGGGTGGGGCCAAGGCCTTTTAATTTATCCTTTTCTTTTCTCTCTCACTAATCATTATACTTTTAGGCCGAAGCTCGCTAATCACTAGCACCTCTCATTCCGCTATTCAGTAAAATTAACCCAAAAAATTCGCTAATCGTTTTAGGGCCAAAATTCGCTAATCAGTAAACCCCATTGACACCCTAATACTTACCAAAGGAGTTTCGTGAAAATATTCAATAATATACATGTAGCTAAAAGAGAGTATGCTTAAAAATAGGTGGGGTACCTGTTTTATTGTGTCTCCTGCAAAGCATGGTAGACACATAGGGATCATGACTGCGGCGGCGTCTGGGCGTCATACTTTTGGTTTTCGATCAATAACTTTTGAAAGGATTCATTAGTTTCATTCAAAGTTTACAAAATGGTAAAGCATCATTAAATACAGGTCAAGTTCGAAAAAGGAGGTCATCCACAAAATTTTTACTGAGTTATGGCCCCTTTTTCTCTAAGATTTGGGCTAAATTGTGGTTTCCGATCAATAACTTTTAGAGGGGTGCAACAATTTCATTCAAAGTTTACAGAAGGGTAAAACATCATAAAACACAGGTTAAATTTGAATTTGGAGGTCATCCGCAACATTTTAAGTGAGTTATGGCCCTTTTTTGGCTAGGTTTAGGCTAATGCAAAAGCTATATTGGCTTTTTTTGTGTGATAAAATTCCCATTTCCCCAAAGCTTTTATATCTGACAACTTCTCACTATAGGCCATGATTACCAAGAGCTTGTAGATAAGCATGACTGTGATTAATATTTTACCCCACCCCCTTGACCCCTTAGGCGTGGTCAAAGGTAAAATATTTACAGGATTTTAGATCGAAGGTCTGGGTCAGACTCCCTGTTTGGACTTAGGAGGTGTGGTCAAAAGGTCAAAATTCAACTTTTTCAGAACATTGTCATGTTGCATATCAAATAAAATGGAATCATATATGCAGCAACATGGTAGCAAATATTTTGCCCGCAGACCCCCCTCCCTGGGCCCTGGGGGTAGGGTAAAAAGGTCAAAATTCAACTTTTTCAGAATATGATCATATTGCATATCAAATTTAAGGGAATGACACATGCAGCATCTTGGTTGCAAATATATTTTATCCGTAGACCCTTGGGGTCAGGTAAAAAGGTCACAATTCAACTTTTTCAGAACATGGGCATGTTGCCTATCAAATTAAAGGGAACTGAGTCATCTCCAAGGGGAGTATTTTTGAGTGGGTGCTTAAGACAGGTTCTGCTGTAGTGAACTCTGATACTTTACAGTTTCATTTTCTTGTCATGCATTGGTTACATATATGATCTTAAAATAACAAGTACAAACATATAATGAACCACACTTCTAACGTAAAATCAAACAGACCCTTTAATATTACATATATTTTTTCATCTATTATATTGTAACGCAATCTTATCAAAAATTAAAGGCTTATTTAAGAAAATGAAAGTAGAACTTCATCTGTCAATCATTCCCTTTTAACCTGATTGAGTGAATGTCTGCCATAACCCCTGACTGGTACAATGATTTCGACAAGGCCTCGTATATTAATTAAAGTTACTTTGCTGAAACATTTTGCGTTGGAAGTGTGGGTCAGTATATAAAGGGACTGTACTGTATATCATAGGTCCAGATAAGGACATTTTTTTAGCCTTTTTGGGCGTTAAATTGTAATTATTTTCTTACCCATCAATTAAAATATGCGTTTTGTGTGCTCAAGAGAACCGTCTCATTGAGACGGTTCTTTTGAGAACCCACAACATATGTTTTAATTGAGGAATGAGAAAAATAATTTTCCATTGCCCACTCTATCTGGAGGCCTGTATATAGTATATTACTATTGGCTGTATGTTCTTATTTTCAGCTGCCAGAGCTAAAGGAGTTCAGTTTTACCCGAAGTACCATACTGGTGTATGGACCCGGACCCTGTCCCGATATAACTGCTGTGATCAGATTGACAGAAATGCCCCCGGCTGTAAAGTTATCCCTAATGGAGATGGTAAGTGTTGTCTCCCCTTAACTCTTTGCATGCTAGGTACTATTTCACAAGTCCTTTATGACAGTGACGTAAGGTAAATCCCCAACCGTTATAACTTTCAATACCTGTAAGATCTACTCATAACCTAAAATATATTATGACCTCACTATTGGAATCTCCTTGTTTAATATTATACTCAAAACAAGTTTTGCAACAGTTATAAACATGTATTTATTTTTTTATATTGGGGAAAAAATTGAAACTTATATACATTTAGAGGAACTTATTTTATTTGTTCACAAAGACCTGAAAGTATGGTGGATGTGTGTTTGGTCCAGAGGTTGTTGAATGAGCACAAAGAGAGTTATCCCCTAAATGTGATTTGAATAATTTTGGGTTTGATAACTATTGCCTTTAGCTAATCATTATGGATGATTACATGCAACTGTTTGAGCAAAAATGATCCAGTATGTGGGAATTATTGGTATCTAAGCTTAAATTTGGAAGATTGACAAATTCCCAAAACTGTTGTTTTTTGGTCAAAACTGTTGGCTAACTTGTTTTGAGTAGTATATGGTAATTTATATGCTTTTGTTGTTGTCTGCTGTTTTTTTTTCAAAACAAATTTTTTGAAAAATTCTTTCAGGAATACAATCAAAGTCAGAACAGTTTGGATCCAGATCAGGCAGAACATTTTGTAAGGGCTGTTCAGGGTCCAAACAGTTTGCAAAGGTTATCAACAGACGACACTAGTAGGCAAAGAGTTAAGCGTTATAATGGTGAATTTGTCCATTGAGTAGATCTGAGCCAGCACATGGCATAACCAACAAAATATTGTATCCTATCTGTAAGTATTATGGAACTTTTTGGTTACTGTAAAGGCGGCACCTCATGAATGCCTAATTCGGACTGGTCAATATAAGACATAGGTAAAAGCTGAAAATGAGGCGTGGTTTTATTCAAAAGTAGCTGTATCATCTTGCACCATTACCTCAGTATAAACGCAAAACACAGTATTTAGGCCTTAAAACGCCAGCAAAATAACTGCATCTGAAAATGTCTATTTAATATAAGCATAGAGGCAAACATTGTGGACCCAGATCAGACTGCTCCTATAGGAGCAGTCTGATCTGGGTCTACACTGTTTGTCTACGAGGCTTCAAATATTTTAGTGTACGACAAAAAAACATACATTTTGTGATTACGCGCTTTAAGGGTTGATAAATGTGAGTTCAGTGTGTATACGGCTTGGATTTTCATGAAATGCATGCACCTTTGTGTGGCCCAAACAACTTATTAATTCTTCACCAAATTATAAATAGAACCTTATTTCCCTTGTTTAGCAGATTAAACAGCAGAACCACGCCCAGATATGAATATTAAAGTTACCGCCTTTACAGAGAGTAAAAAGTTCTAAAATATGTTATTTGCCTCAGTAAGATCCACTCTCTCTAAGTCAAGTAATTTTGAGCGAAGCTGTATTTCACAATTTTTACCAAAATTTCTTCACCGACTTCCATATTGCTGCCTTTTGCCAATCTCATCTCCACCTCTAAACTATTTGTAATGTTGTTCCTTATGATAGGACTGACTATTTCATTGAAATTTCATTGAAATAAGTGCTCTAGGAGGCGTTACCCCTCCCCACCCCACTACCAAGAATTTGATTAAAAGGGAAGTCAACTCTGGTAATTACTATGATTTATATGAAAGATCTTAAGAAACCATGAAGTTTGATACCAGTTTCAACTAAATCGGTTGAAAAATGTGGAAGTTATGGGCGTTTGAATATTTGCAAATGGACTGTAATGGAAGCGGCCATATTGTAGGCTTAGTGACGTCACTCAGTCTAATTAAATATGCGTTATCAAAATGAAAGACAAACCAATGGATTATTTGCATTAATCTTTAATGAAACATTTCCTTGTGTATAAAGCTACATATCTGCTGAAACACAGATGATGTGATAGTAGTGATAACTAAAAATTAAGCAGTTGAAAAAATTCTGAAAACTATTTAAATATTCAAAATGGCGGCTAAATGTTGGCCATATTGATTTTTTTAAATGCCCATAACTTGCCCATTTTTCAATTGAATTTGTTGATACTTGTATCAAAATTCATGGTTCATGGTTTCTGATAAAACATACTTATCATTAAGGTTGCTGTCCCCTTTAATATTTCAAAAACTGTTCAGATAACCACCAGTAATCCATTATATTATTTCTAGGGCTGGCTAATTGAAGCCACAATGCTAATCGATAATCGGTCTTTGCATTTCAATATATAACCGATTAGTAATAGCTCAAACTTGACAGAGGGTCTCGGAATGTTTTGGTTGGTTGGTTGGTTTTGTTGCTTTACGTCCCAAGTCAACAGCTATGGTCATTGCGGGACGGTCAGTTCACCTAACCACACTTTTTCCTGGGCAGGCTTGAACAAGCGGTTAACCAGTAATTCGTGCACATACTTTCGCTTGTAACTGACAACAACCCTTCTTGAATGAATCAGCGGAAGGGAGGAGAATGACCGTAGAAATTATTTCATGATCAATCTCCACGAAAATATGGGACCGGGCCGGGATCGAACTCGCGACCCCTGGAATTGCAGTCAGACACGCATCTGTAGCCAGACACGTCGGAATGTTTTGACAACTCTTGCATGGTCAATGACATTAATTTCCCCATCATTTCGCTAAACAACACTAAGTAGCATGTGTTATATATTCAAAAGATAATAGGTTGTAAATAAAAAGTGGCACCTTTGCTCAAAACAAGTCGTCATCCACTCTGTTGGAAGAAAATTGACTTGCTAATTGGCAAAGTTGGCAATTAAACTCGCAGTCGGCCATTGTTGTTGTTAATTTCACGTTGCGTGACGTCATAAAAAGGAAGTCAAGTATGCATGACACGAACACCTTTGTGTAAAATAAGACCCGCTGTAAACGTCTGTAAAATTGAAAGCTTCTAAACTCGAATTAAACGGCGGAGAAAACAATTTTTATGCTAGATTATTCATCTGATGAATATTTCGTGATTTTGTACTACTTTAAAATAGAGAAGTGCAAGTATTTAGAAGCGCAAGTATAACTTTTTCTAACAATCAGTTGTTGAGTTAGCCTGCATACTACAAAGTTTTACTACTTTGTTACAGCAATTTATACACATCTACTGTTTACGACAATACGCTTCAGGGCACTTCCGGTCTAAACAAAAAATAACACGAGGCAATTACGCTTGGATTTTAATTGAATAAATAGACAGAATATCCATTAAAAGTAACCGATTTTTGAATTTTCATATTGATAATCGTTTTCTTTTGTATATCGACCGATTAACCGATATTTCGATTAATCGTGCCAGCCCTAATTATTTCCTTTGATAAGAATACCTGATGATAAGACGGAGTTTGGCAGTGGGAGGCTTTGTTAAATGAAAAACAGTTCCGACCCTGGAGTGAACGGGTCAAGAACAGAAGTTATGACATCACAAATAAGTTTGTGACGTCATATAAGCAGTCATTGACCATGTGACTACTATTTTCTTGCTTAATTTCTAAATAAGATATGTTCTGGGTGTATGTTTTGAATCTATGCCATAAGTAAGACTTCTTTTTGTCAGAACTGAACTGCAATAGTTCAGTGCCTTATACAAGTGCTTATTACCAAGCTGCAGTATCAAACAAGGGTAAGAAAAAACAACAAGATATAAACAGTTCTTTCTTTCTTAAACTCTTTGCACATGCTGGGTAATTTTTCATGCTTTTCTTGTCATCTGCTGGCTTTCTTCAACATTAACTCTTTCAAAAAAAAATCTTTCAAAAGCTCTATCAGAGTGTCAAATGGTTTGGTTTCAGATAAGGACCAACATTCTGGGTCCAAATTATTTGCTAAGGTTATCAGCAATGGACAAAAGTTGCTGATATCAAGAAAAGAGTTAACCCTAATATGCCTTATAGAACTTCCCATGCTTATCAGTAGGTTGAATCCATTATATTTTTATGGGTGATAGGTATACTTTTTCATACCTATTTAATTTTGAATGGAAATTCATGTAAGCAAACAGACTGGGCCGCCTAGCGCAGTCGGTAACGTGTCTGGCAACAGATGCGAGTGTGACTGCAGTTCCAGGTGTGGCGAGTTTGATCCCGGCCCGGTCCCATACTTTCGTGGAGATTGATCATGAAATAATTTCTACGGTCATTCTCTTCCCTTTCCCTGAACCGTCATTCAAGAAGGGTTGTTGTCAGTTACAAGCCATAGTATGTGCACGAAGTACTGGTTAATTGCTTGTTCAAGCTTGCCCAGGTAAAAAGTGTGGTTAGGTGAACTGACTGTCCCGCCATGACAATATGCGCAGAAATTTTAGTTATCAACATGTTCGGCTGACATGAAAGAAGACAACATAAGTAGTAACAGTTAACACATTCACACATACACTTATTTAACAAATATACGTTTGTTGTTGTCTACTGACTTTTTTCAAATTTAACTTTTTCAAAAATTCTTCAGTGTCCTAACTGTTTGCAAAGGTTATCAGCAGACGACAAAATCGCCGCTAGCAAGGAAAAAGTTAACAAATTATGAATATAAGTGAAATCCTTTTTCAGGGACAGAGGCGAACAGTGCAGAACCAGATCAGATGCCACAGAAACTGAATGCAGCATCTGATCAAGCTCCCCACTGTATGCTTACATTTTGTTTGTTTGTTTGTTTTGTTGCTTTACATCCCAAGTACAGCTATGGACATTTGTAGATAGTATTTACATTTTCGATTGGTGCCTACGAGGGTCATCAAATAAAGAATGAGACTTTCTTCATAGTCTAAAAATCTGTGTGTGCATTTAGTTTAAATTCACCATAATAACAGTATGACATCTTAGCAATTCAGGAAAAGAAACAACATGTTTGTGATTGATAAGTTGCCATAGTAACGGGATGTTTTGTGGAAGGACTTGAAGATGCACGGCCACATTTTCATTATTTTTTAATAATCACAGTCATTTAAAGTCTTTGATTTTCGCTCATATATAGAATTTAACCTCTTTGATATCATTTCTTCTACTGAACAATCTTAGTGTTACATAAAATGCTTTAAAAGATGAACCAAATATGCATATCCTTTATTTTGGTTGCCTAGCAACCAATTTACTCGATTTTTTATAAACACATTTCTTTGTGTTGCTATGGTAACTATGATAGTGAAGGATATCCCACAAAATACATCTTTACCTGCAGCTTATTGTAATTGAGTAAAGATGAACAGAACTATGTTCACTTTAATTGCCTTCGATTATTTGATATTAACTTTTAAAGTCAAGAGGTCAGGGAAAAATACTTAATATTTCTTGAAAACTTGATTTCTTAAGCTTTGTTGCCATGGTAACAGCTCAAGACTCTGGAACTTTACTTTCCCTTATTGGTTATAGACAGATTGCATACAAATATATAAGTACTAGTAGAAAAATAAACTATACATCTTGTGTTGTTGCCATGGTAGCCATCTGTACTGAGCTGTCCATGCATGTTTGCCTAGTCTTCTAATGTTGCCTAGCAACAAAAATTCAAACTTTGTAAAATGTCGAATATGGTATATGTGAACAGCCAAAACGTCATGCTAGCTTTGAAAGAAATTTCATAAGCCTAGCATGTAAATTCACTGCGCTATAGATAAAGTCTCATTCTTTATTGGCTGACCCTTGTATCCGGTGAGCTAATCTTTACATCATCTTTATGTCAGTAAGAATGACTTATGGCTTCACAGAATTAATATGCTTTTTAAATTTCATTCATCACTTTTTTACTCTCTGAGGCCTTGTGTTTATATATCACGTTCACTAAGCCTATGATAGAATCGGTTTCAATTTGACAATTTCTTTTAATCAGTAATCAATAAAGCATTTTTAGCAAATATCAACATTAATAAGTAAATTTTAGGACCAAATCAAATCAAATAAGCTTTATATCATTCAGTCCATTTACATAGCAATGTGAAGTAAACACTAATCAATGCAAATTATAGCTGTTAATCACTAATCAATAATTGTGGTGTATTTAATCATTACCATAATCATATGGGACTTAATCAAAAACCATGTGGCATTTAATCATGTGGCATTTAATTAATAATCATGTGGCATTTAATAAATTAACTCTCCAGACCTTCAAGAAAGGAAAAGAAATGTGACAATAATGAGACATTTTCAGAGATATTTTTAGTTATAAGTGTTTGTATCCTAAATAAATATGCAAAAAGGTTATTGTTGATGTTAAATTTGCCCCTTAATGGTAAACACTAATGTTAACTTGCAAAAAACAAAAAAACAAACAACAAGAAGAATACATGTAATTCAGAATTTATTAGTTTATCATTAAAGAGACTAAGTCTGCAACTATGAACATTTTTAGAATTTTTTTATTTTCTTTTTAAATCATTTGTAAAAGTAGAATTAAGTTATGTTTTCACATTAAATCTGTTTACTATAGCTGATAACTGCACGGAAAAGTGAAATATCTTAAAAAAACAGGTGTGTTTTTCTCTTGTTGGTAATTATTTGCGTCCCTCCAATAATTATAGATAGGTAATTTTAACATAAATGCTGTTGTTTTGATACTAATAATTTGTTAAGATTTACGAAATTGGTAAAATGTATACCTGAATTTTAGTTTTTTTACCGTGTTCTTGAAAAGTAGAAACATTATTTCTAAATTTAAAAGATCAAAAGTTACAGACTATGCAGCTTTAAAATTTAAGACTCGAAAAAGCAACCATAATCATTGAAAAATGAGGTCATTAATTGCTAATCATAAAAATGAACTTGAAATGGCTTTTTTGAAAATCCATGGTAATAAAATCTCCCTTGAAAAGTGCTTTGAATACACCCTAAGGCCTTGAAAAAGTACTCTATACAGTAAAACCTGTGTAAAACGGCCACTCCAAAATAGACAAAATAAAGATTTTAATGAAAATGATAGCTTAATGAAGGTCAAAAGTACCTTCGAGCATTCTAAAATACTTTCACTTGGGTAACGCAATAATTGGTCTTGAAAACCAATTTTCAGTCCTTTTACAGGTTTTACTGTACATGTATTTTTCTATAATCTACATTTTTATAGGTTTTGTCATATTAAGATGTTAAAATTAGGTTGATTTTTTTCCTAATTTGGTGCAGCATAATTATTATGATGCACCAAATAAGAGAAACAATTAGCAGATAATTGTATTCAAAATTTTCGTATAGGGAGGTGTATCAGTGGATATATACACTTAGCAAAATTTCTAATTGTTCACCTTACATTTGAAAGTAAGATTCGGTTATACAAAATGCATGCTTCTATAAATCAACCAAGGTTTTGCCAAGACACTGCATGTCATTTCATTTAAAAATGAGCGGTACTTTTTGCACAGACGATGCTAGAGTAAAGGTACCCTCATTTCAAAAAGTCACATTTTTTCTACAATATTCAAATTCCACAGAGACGCTATCCATATGTATTTTTGTTTGTTTGAAGACGTGTCTGACTGCTGTGATTTAAGAAGAACAAGCATCAAATGATTTGCTTCACTCGGACTCCTCGTTTCTGTTGCATAATAGCATGAAGACAAACACTATTAGCAGCTAAATTGTAGAAATTCAGCTTTACGCACTGTTCTGTATGCCTTATTTTCTGCGACACGGCATTGAAATTTTCAGTGTTTATTCATTACTACTAGATGTCACTGTTCTAGTTTGGAAATTGAAACAAAATGCAAAGGGCCATCAAATTGATTTTTTAAGTTTATATTCATACTGGAAGTGCACAGCAGCAGTGAAGTGTTTGTCATCACAAAATGGATAAACCAAATTCTATTCTGTTAGGCCATTCTTGTTCAGATGAGCTAAAATGCATACAATAATTTTAAAACGCACTACTGATGAATTTAAAAAATCTTGGAAAATGTGTTATTTTAAAAAATGTGTAAAAATCTACTTTAGTCAAAATTTCAAGTGTTTGGTGTTTTTTTTTAAGTCGGCTAGACCAGTTTATTACCAACTGCACTTTAATTTGATATAAAACTTCACTTAAAACCATTTTTCTTCAAAAAAGCATATTTTTGCATTTTTAACAAAAAAAACAAACTGTGGATTGAAAGACAACTTTTCTGAAAGACCGCTAAACTTTTCCCCCAAAAAAACTGCACATATTTAGGCAAAAAATTCATTTCAATGTTTATAATTAGCGCTTGGTCAGAAATAATGAGTTTAAAAAGTGACCAATTGGAAATTTTGTTAAGTGTATGGTCGGAAATTTATTTTTTGGGCGTTGCCTGAGTGGAGCTTTAAAAAGTGATTTCTGACCTTAAATCCCCAAATAATTATGGTTATCACCATTCTAATGCACTTCTGCCCTTGTTTGCAATAAGAAATCTTTGTTTGGTCTCAAATCAGAGTCTTGCAAGCCCCATAAAGTCACATGTCATCCAATGAATTGTGACGTAGTTAATGATGTGAAGCTTTTTACGTCTGTAAATCACAGCATAAGCAAGTACATTAGAATATAGGGATCACACATGTTTTTTCATGCATTAACATTTGCTGGGTCCCGAGAATGCGGTTTGAACAAGAGGCTGTTAGGTCGAGTGTTCAAACACTGTCTGAGGGACCCGGTAAGTGTTAATGCATTGAAACAAACATGTGTGATTGTTATTCTTGCATATTTTACCTGATTCCAGGCGAAACCGCACTGAAAACATCGTTAAAACATTAAAATATCCATTTTCGTACACTGAATTTCTCTAAACAAAATGGCGTCAGCGTCAAACTTTCGAATGTTATTACGTTGTCACAACGTCATAGACGTGCGCAACATTTTTGAGAACAAAAACATCGGCAAAATGATCATTCAAGGCCGCAACGCTTTCCAGTGTAACTTCATGCAAACAATTCAGGGCTCAGTTAAGGTGTTAAAAAGTTAAAAGCCATGTTCAAACAGCACGTGAATCTCCTGATTTGAACATGGAGTTTTGTTCATTTGACAACGGCTTCAAACAGCTTCGCGCAGCTAAATGTATGCAAGAATTTAAGTTTATCACGCAACATCTTAGTTGAGATATTGTGAACAACAGTATGTTGTTTTGGGAGAGTATCATTATGATTCTATGGAAACTGAAAGAAATTCTCTTAGTGATTTGTGAAATATCATTGAATTTGACATATATAGCAATCCCTACAGGTGAAGGATGATCCCTGAGTATGATATTTGTTTTGATTGTAGGAACAGCATCAGCTCCCCTGTCACCAGCTCCCGGTTCCAAAAGTCTTCCTCCCCTACCAGAGATCCCCTCCAACAAACCAGTGCCAAAACCTCGACCTAAAGAAAAGAAAATCTACGTAGCTGCTTATGATTACAAACCCTGTGAGGAAGGAGATCTAGAACTGATTGCAGTAAGTGCCCTACTTTGCATGCTGGGTAATTTTTCATGCTTTTGTTGTCATTTGCCGACTTTTTTTCATAAATATTTTTTTTCAAAAAATTATTTCAGGAGCGCTGATAGTGTCAAACGGTTTGGATCCAGATGAGACAATGTCGGTCCTGATCTGGGTCCAAACTGTTTGCAAAGGTTATCAGCAGGTGACAGAAGTCTCCGCTACCAATTGCAAGGAAAGAGCTTGACTAGTTCAGTATTATGACACCTCAGCGACAACAGCACAAATACATTAAAATCAATGTCTTTAGTATGCTGCTTAACCACCAGGTTTTTTCAGGTTATAATTTCAAAAAAAAAAATATCATACTTCTAACAGTTCACTGTTTGCCAAAGTACCCATTTAGAGGTATTCAGTATACAAAGGTATATAGGCAATTGTATGATGCAATATTCTTAGAAGCTAAATATGTGGAAGACTTTCAATACGGAGGTTTATGTTTGAACAAGATTTGTGAGTGTGATTCAAAAGCATTATTGTGATTCACATTTTTGATGACAGTTTCTCAAGCAGTTTGTAATAAAAAGCAAACTATCAGGTAAGCATATGGTTGAGCACAGTCTTTCATAAACACACTTTCTAAGTTATTCTTTGTAGGGGCTAGATGAACTTTTGGGTAATACAGGGATGACAATATTATTTTTAGCTTTTCTGAAAAAAATGGACATTAAGACTATTTGAACAGTGTTTTTTTAAAGTGGATAAAATATGAATATTTTTAAAAATACATCAAATATTGGGTAGGGTATAAAACACTCATTAGATCTCAATACAGGGAATAAATTACTCGCTGAATATTTAAAACAGGGAGTAAAGCTCACTGAATCTCAAAACAGGGAGTAAAATACTCACTGAATCTCAAAATGGGAAGTAAAATACCCACTGAATCTCAAAACATGAAGTAAAATACTCATTGAATCTCAAAACAGGGAGTTACTCACTGAATCTCAAAACAGAAAGTAAAATACTAACTGAATCTCAAAACAGGGAGTAAAATACTCATTGAACATCAAAACAGGGAGTTAAATACTCAATGAATCCCAAAACAGGGAGTAAAATAATCACTACATCTCAAAACATGGAGTAAAATACTCAATGAATGGTAGAGTGCTAAATTAATCTCAAAACAGGGAGTAAAAACTCTTTGAATCTCAAAATAGGCTGTAAAAAACTCAATAAATAATCTCAAAATATAGATAGAACACTGAATCTTGAATCAGGGAGTAAAATACTCACTGAATGTCAAAGCAGGACGTAAATAATTATTCAATCATATCTATTGCACGTATTTTTGTTAAACATAATAAAATCAAGATTATCCATCAGTTTAAACATATGTTTCGGTGCTCAAAAGAACCATCACATTGAGATAGTTCTTTTGAGCACCTAAACCATATGTTTAAACTAATGTAAAAAGAAAAATTCTCAATTTTTCACTGTAAAGAATCACACCAGGCAGGCAACAATGGAAAACGCCCTTAACAATCCTCAAAAACAGATCAAAAATCGATAAAAACAGTGTTTTGGATTGCCATTTGTCACCAGTTTGGCGACAAATGGCAATCAAAAACTCTGTTTCTAACTATTTTTTTATCTACATTCATCGATCATTTAAAGTTTTTGATTGCCACCTATCTGGCGTGAGATTGCTGAACTGGACCTATATTATCTTCCTCAGGGTATGGAATATGAAGTACTAGATGATACCAGAGACCATTGGTGGATGGCCAAGAATTCACAGGGGTAGGTTCTTTCTCCCACTTTCACATATACAGTAAAACCTGTCTAAAGGGCCCACTCAAATAAGACCCCAAAAAAAGGTTTTCAAGACCAATACTCGCTTAATGCAGGTTAAAAGTATTGCAGAATGCTCCTGTGGAGCATTCTGCAGTACTTTTGACATGGGTTAAGCTACCACATGGCTTTAAGACCTTTGGTTTGTCTATTTTTGAGTGGCCGCTTAAGACAGGTTTCACTGTACAAGATAGGCTTGCAGCTTTAAACAGTCTAGAAAAGTGGAAGAAAATTAATCCACCTTTAGAATGATCGGCTCTAACACTTTCCTTCCTCAAGGAAGTCATAGTTTATGATGAGGAAAAGCCATTTTTGGTGATATGGAATCCAATTCTGATCAAGTCCCCATCTTATAACCTGAGAGCCAAAGCAAGAGTACAGTGAAACCTGTCTTTAGCGGCCACTCAAAAATAGACAACACGAAGGTCTTAAAGACAAATGGTAGCTAAATGAAAGTCGAAAGTATTGCAGAATGCTCCCCTTGGAGCATTCTGCAATGCTTTTGACCTGCATTAAGAGATAATCAGTCCTGAAAACCAATTTTGACCTTCTTCTTGAGTGGCCGCTTAAGACTGGTTTTACTGTAACTGTTAAGCATAGCTGAAAAATTTCACTCAACTTGGCTTCTAACCACTGAGCCAAAGAGTCGAATTTCTGACGAAGCTGTAATGGATTGATTCTAATCTTGAAGCAAACTCTATTATGTGTTGATATCTGAGGTGAGAGTAATAGGCTGTATTAGCTAAAGACTGCCATCACCCAAAAAAGCAAGTCTTATCCAACCAGCTCCAATTGGAGGTCCACAAGAGTCTTCCTTTATGTGATAAATAGTTTTGAAGAATATTTATCATATGACGTTTGGTCTGGGAGTGAACTACGCCATGCAATAGAATCTTGGTTTACAGATTTTCTGGAATCGTTATGAGGTCCCTAACAACGTTGTGTACATAATAACAGAATTATAAGGTTTTTACGGCAGAAATGAGATTTCAAAGTAATTTTAATGTCATCTGATAAATAGAATCTTACATTCCTCCCCTTGTATTATTGAATTTATCAAGCTCATTGTGAAAAGAGATAAAATGCTTGACAAGCTTTGCATTTTATCTCTTCCCCAACTCGTTTAATTAATTCAATAAAACATGAGCATTCATGTAAGATCTTCTATAAAATCAGAGAGTTGGTTCTTTTAGTGTCTGCAACATATCTTTTGAAAGGAATTTATAAAAAAGTCAATTTTCTTTGAAGCAAGCCTCTATGTTGGGAATGGGTAATTAAAAATTGATTTTCAGATCTCTCAACCAAACCATATGTTGTGGAAACCCAAAAGAACCCTCACTTTAAGCAGACAAAACATATGATACTTCTGATGAATAAGAATATATACTGAACAATTGTGAAAACGCTACACAGGTATTGTTTGCCAATTATCTACAAAATGAAGCAAGCCAGTAAACAGTTGAAAGCGTGCGTAAATGTTTAAAGACTAGGTTGTGCTAAACAGTTTTACAGATGTTGTCACGAGGAAAGACATGAAAGCCATTTAAATGAGACAGGGATCTAATTTTTCAGGTTGCACATTTGAACTGAAATCTCACACAGTTAGGCCTTCAGATTTTCAATACCAACCAAGTCCGACTGCACGAAATGGTAGTCCGGACATGTGACAACCAGAAATGTCGAGAACTTATCACAAGTATGTTTTGATCGTTTAGAAAATCAATTTTGAAAAGCAGGGTTTTGATCAAAATTTTTTGTAGCGATCTTAGAGAGCCACACTCAAAGCGGCCTCAGAAGCCCACTGAAGCGGCTCTCTGAGTCACGTGAGGAGGTAGCCATTTTAGAACCGGTTTTGAGACCCTGTTCGCTTCCTTATGGCGGCTCCAGGAGCCCAGGGCTCCTAAGATGGATCCCAAGCCATTTTTGGGAGCCAGGAAGCCGTTTTTGGAGCCGTTTCCCTCAACTATATAAAGTGTGTTAGTGCTCTCCAAGCATCACTTTACTATTAGAGTCATCCCATAACAAGTAAATCCCCTGAAGAGTCTTCATATAGATAAAATCATGGTCAGGTTATCGTTAGCGTTATTGCCAAGAGCAAGACCAAAGAGTAAGACCACAGCCTTGTTTAAACTGTCTGGGTCTACGCAGCCATTTAACTTATCTTTCGATCAAATTGCTAAGCTTGAAATTTTAACACTGAAATATCCATAGGAAAATCAACGTGTTATTGCATCTTAGTCTGGGGAAATACTAGTGGAGAAATGGTAGGAACAATGTGCTGATAGGTCTGACTGATTTGGCAAAAGAAAGTTATCGAAAATCGTGATAAATCGAAGATTACCAAACATTTAATATTCCCTATTTGTTTGTGTCAAGGAAGACAGCCAAATTCGAAATTGATTTCTGAGCTTGTTTCAAGTGATAAGTCAGTTTTCTTGTGTTTTCTTGTGTTTTAATGCAACACGAGTATGATAAACAAAACAATATTTTTTCGTGCATGTGCAAATGCAAAATTCAGTGAATAAAGCTTAAAACACAAAAAGGAACATAGCTCAGACATCAAAAGAGACAAACTGAGGGAGTTTCTACAAATTGTTTGCAGGATGTCTGAGAAACATTATCAAGTTTTAGTAAATAATTTTCTTTCAATCCTTTGTCACAAAAATAAAATATTTTAGTGTAGCGTTTTCAATTTTGCTTGGTATATTTACATTTTTACTCTCAAGTTTTTTTTTATCTAGACCAATGTTGAAGTATCAAACTGTTGCGAGTCTATTGTACTTCTTTCTGTTTTCTACATGTTTATCGCTAGTGTATTTCTGTTTTAACATGCATTATTTTTGTTACAGAGAAAAAGGTTTTATACCAGCAAATTATGTGAAGAAAAAGTTTGATTTAGAAATATATGAGTAAGTATATGGTATATAGGAGTCATTATGAAAATAGTTTTGCCTTTGTATAAAGGTATGAGTGCCTAATGAACCTGTTTTTGCCTAGTGTGTCCTATTTTTGGGACAACAGCAAACAATGCAAACCGAGATCAGATGCCTTAGAGTGTGGCATCTGATCAGTGAATTCACTGTTTGCTAACAAGATTTTCAATTCAAAATGAAACAGAAATAAAAAAAAATCTTGTCCCGTTAATATTTTAACCCTTAAAGCACCAATCACGACTGTAGCAGACGACAGATTTTGCAACATCTTTCATAAGTTTAAAAAATTACGTATGATATTTCATGAGACTCGTCTGCCAGCAGACAATTCTCATGAAATATCATGCCTTATTTATTTTTTTGGAAAAAGCGGCAAAATTTGAAATTGTCATCTGCTGCAAATTATAGGTGGTGCTTTATGGGTTAATTAAAATAAGGAATTTCGATTGGCATATTTGGGTTAGAAATTTAAGGAGTGCAGTGGCTCAGTAGAGCCTTAGACTAGGGTTGCTAGTTTGAGACTCACAGGAGTCACTGTGTTGTGTCCTTGAGCAAAACACTTTATCCATTGCTTAGTACTGGTTCAACCCATGAAGACAGGAAATTGTCCCCATTTGACTTAAAAATTGTTGAGCATCAACACAAACAAATAACTTTCTTAATTGCTTCATTTAGAAATCAAGTCAGGCTTGATACTGCTTGTGATTGCAGGAAAACTACATGAAATGTCAAGCTTTATTTATCTCAAAAATGAAAAAAATGATAAATCACTGTGTGACACAGAATTTGTCATCTGCAGTTTCAATTGGGCATTTAGAGGTAAAAAATATGGTTGCTAAATTCCTGAAAATATAAAACTTTTTCAGGCCTCCAGATAAGAGCGAGTAATGGAAAATTATTTTTCTTATTTCTCAATCAAACCATATGATGTGGGTACTCAAAAGAAACGCCTCGATGAGATGTTCCTTTTGAGGATCCCAAACTCTTATTAAAATTAATTGGTAAGAAAATAATAACAATTTTACGCTTAAAACTTTTGTGCTTTTTTCAAGTTTGCTAAATTTAAGGAAATAAATCTCATTGACACTGCTTTTCATAAGTAAATGGATAAACATGTTATTTCCTCATTGTAGATGGTATTATAAAGGAGTATCAAGGGAGAGAAGTGAGGTGATATTAAAGAATGAGGGTCGTGAAGGAAGTTTCATGGTTCGTGATTCCAGTGTGGCTGGCCAGTATACATTATCCATATTTACCAATGAAGGGTAAGTTTGTCGTCATAACCACATCAAAAGTCCTCTGCTTTTGTCATCCGCTGAAATGTTACAAAGCCTTTTTTGACAAAATAGTGTAGACCCAGATCAGACTGATCCCATAGTACAACCATGAATATGCTTATGACATCAGCAGGGTTCCCACAAGCTCTGGAAATTATGGAAAACCTGGAAAATCACTAAATAAAGTTCCATGCATGGAAAAATCATGGAATTTGAAAAAAAAACGTGAATAATCATGGAAAAATCATGGAATTTTGTGAAATAATTTGAAGAAACCACCAGTAGCCAGAAAACTAGCTGTCAGACACTTGTGTGTCCGACAGCTAGTATTCTGACTACTGATGGTTTCAAGTTTTAATTATTTCAAAATGTATGCATGGTCTGTCAGGGAGCGCAGTGGCTCAGTGGAAGAGTGCTTGACTCGAAACCGAAGGGCCGCGGGTTCCAGCCTCACCGGCGTCACTGCGTTGTGTCCTTGAGGAAGAACATTAATCCTAGCTTAGTATTAATTGGTTCAACCCAGGAAGACCCGTCCCTTTATAACTGAAAGATTGTTGATGGGACGTAAAGAATCAAATCAAACAAACAGCATGGTCTGTCTGCAAGCATGCTGTTGTAATGCTGCATCCCGCATTTATGCTCAGCGTGGTGAAGATGCTGCTTAAAGGGGAGGTTGGAGGCCGTACATTAAATAGTCATGGAAATTACATTGTTGATCGTGGAAAATCATGGAAAAATCATGGAATTGTGTTTTTGAGTTTCTGTGGGAACCCTGCATCAGAATTAATGCAGAAATCACAAAGGAAAAATATTTTATTTTATGATGATATAACTGATACAGTAAATCAAAGTATCATTGCACCTTAGGACCTGATGATTGGTAGTACACGATAAAAACTAATCAATTATTGCAAAACTGGTTCAAAACTAATGGCAAAATGAGGAAATATACTGGGTACTATTTTCCTCAGACCTATATAATCTTCAATTTTATGAGAACCTACTTGCTATAAATATGCACAATACGGCCACTGGCATTGCTGTAAAAGTCTTATGGAGCTAACAGTATGGTGCAAGCATTGCGTGGTGGCCCTGACATGTGTATGAATGAAACCATTCAGGAGGTTCATAATGGCATGTGATTAGCCTTGTTAGTATGATTAATTTTAGCTGTTAAGACAAAGCTTATATAGGCTGAAGAACAATTATACAATTATACTGAGAGGAATTAGTGTTTTACATAGAAAGGTAGAGTTTATGGAAACTTCAACACCATTTGACCCCCCTTATGTATCACTGATGTTGACATTCAGGCCATTGCTGCTATCATCAATTCTGTTGATTTAATTTGTTAAATGAATGTTGAGGATATCAGATTTCATAAAAAATAACGAATTTCAATTATTATTTTTCATCCAAACATGTTAGAAAATCGTAAGTTTCTAGTTCCTCTCTGTATATTTATTATGTAAATATTTGTCTTTTTCTAGGAGAGATGGTCAAGTGCGGCATTATCATATTAAAAAGAATGGAGACAAGTTTTATCTGGCCGAGAAACACATGTTTTTGACAATTCCAGACTTAATATACTATCATAAACACAATGCCGGTGGTATAGCTACCAGGTTAAAATCTCCACCATCTAAAAACAAGAATGCACCGGTGACGGCAGGATTTGGACATAGTAAGTATTCATATAGTTTCTGACCATGATCAACAAATATATCTATAGTTTTGTCTTTGAAGCTAGATCTGCAAGAATAATAGCTTAACTCTCCTTGCTAGCTGATACTTTTGTCGACTGCTGATAAATTGTTTGGACCCAGATTAGGACCGACACAATGTCGGATTTGATCTGGACCCAAACTGTTTGACACTCTGAAAGAATTTTAAAAAAAATCATTTTGGAAAAAGTCAGCAGACGACAAAAAAAAGTCATGAAAAATTACCCAGCATGCACAAGTAACAACTCTATCTGTCCTTGGGGATATTGATATTTCAAAGTTTTTTTTAGCTTGCCTGTACAAAGTACAAAGAGCTATACAGCCAACTTAACTCTTCGTGTGCTGGGTAATTCTTCATGCTTTTGTTGTCGTCTGCTGACTTTTTTCAAAATTAAGTTTTTCGAAAAAATATTTCAGGAACGCTAACAGAGTGTCAAACTGTTTGGATCCAGATCAGGACTGGGTCCAAACTGCAAAGGGTTATCAGCAGATGACAAAAGTTAGCTAGCAAGAAAAGAGTTAACGTCTGTCCTCTCGTAAGCCTGAAAGTTTTCTTGTAGTCAGCACTATAACTCAAAATATGTTGAGCTGATTTTTATTGAACTTTACACAAGTCTTAAGCACTTTAAGACAACATATAGAACACAAGAACTTTTACTCTTATTCTTCTCCTTTTGTATTTACAGCCCTTTGAAGATTTCATTAGGCAAGAAAGGTTTAAACTAATAAAACTAGATACTGCGTCAAATCTTTTCTCATGTGGAGCTTGTTTAACCCTTTTGTATACTGGCATCTCAGAAAGTGGTACTTGAAGACCCAGATAAAAGGGTCTGTGGAAATGGTTCATATGTGAAAAGTACAGTAAAACCTGTGTAAAATGGCCACTCAAAAATAGACAAAACAAAGATCTTAATGACAAATGGTAGCTTAATGAAAGTCAAAAGTATTGCAAAATGCTCCCCTTGCAGCAGTCTGCAATACTTTTGACCTGCATTAAGCGATAATTGGTCTTGAAAACTAATTTTTGTCTCTTTGAGAGTGGCCGTTTTACAGTCAGGTTTTACTGTATGCAGAGAATGAAACACAATAAAAATTAGTTTTGTCTTTGTATAAGGTTTCATTTTGACATATATGTGAAAAGGCCTTAACTTTTGCATACTTGTGTCGTCTGCTGATAGCTTTTGCAAACAGTTTGGACCCAGATCAGGCTCGACAAAATGTCGGGCCTGATCTTGATCTAAACTGTTTGACACTCTGATGGTATTCCTGAAAGAATTTTTAGAAAAAGTTGATTTTGAAAAAAATCAGCAGATGACAAAAAAGAATGAAAATTATCCAGTAGGCAAGGAGTTAAGCAAAATATTCCAGAAGGTGTCCTCTCATCTTGATCCTTGAATTCTGTTTTAGGTTTGATAGTAGCAGGTAGATACGCTTTCTAACCCCTTTCAATTGCACATGTTTATTTCCCAACCAGCAAACCACTTTTAATAAGGCCCAGATAAGGAAACTTTTTGAACGTAAAATTGTAATTCTTACTCATCAATTTTAACATGTGTTTTTGGTGCTCAAAAGAACCATCTCATTGAGATGGTTCTTTTGAGTACCCATAACATATGTTTTGGTTGAGAAATAAGAAAAATAATTTTAGATTACACACTCTTATCTGGAGGCCTGCAGTTTTATTTTTGAAACAGCAACCCCAACTCATATTGATGCATTTATATTTTTCAAAGTCCATCGCTTTTATCATATGATGTAGCTGTTATTCAGTGGATTATGTTAAGTCATAAATATGTTATATGCTGAATTGAAAAAGAAACACAACAGTTTTGAAATGCTATATTTTCTCAAGAGTTCAATTGAATTCTTAAGTAATTGAGACAGTTCTTTTGAGTACCCACAACATATGTTTCCGTTTAGAAATAAGAAAAATAATTTTAAATTACACACTCTTATCTGGGGGCCTGCAGTTTATTTTTGAAACAGCAACCCCAACTCATATTGATGCATTTATATTTTAATTTCAAATTTCATCGCTTTTATCATATGATGTAGCTGATATTTAGTGGATTATGTCAAGTAATAAATATGTAAATGCTGAATTGAAAAAGAAACACAGCAGTTTTGAAATGCTATATTTTCTTAAGAGTTCAATTGAATTCTTAAGTAAAATGAATGAAACGCTTTTGTGCAATATTCCTGCAATTTTCTGTTGCATTCCTGACAGTATGCAACAGAAAAAGTCAAATGACATTCATTGGAATTTGATGTTAAACAGCAAGCATAATTAAACACCTCTTTTGGTGTCAGTGGCTGTTCTCAGTATGAATCTTTTAAAATTTGGATTAATTTTGTAACTTAATCATTTGTTCTTTTAAAGGGTGCTCTTTGGGCGTGCTTGATTCGGCCGTTCAGTGTGTACCGAGTAATGTTCCTGAATCAAGTGATTTTTATACCCTGCCACTTTAAAAAGTGCGGGGATTATGTTATACGCTCCATTCTAAAAATTGCGTTTTAGTGTCCGTCCGTCTGTCTGTCTGTCTGTCTGTTCGTCCGTCAGTCTGTCCATCCGTCAGCGCATCCTTTTCACACTCTGCTGGGAGCATTTTTTAACCAATTTTCTTCAAACTTGGGAAGGAGTGTCCTGGGAGTGCAGATGGGTACATTTTGGCAAATAAGTACAGAGTTACAGCCCTTGATTGATGTTAATAATTGTTTTTCACTCTCTATCTTTTGCATTCCTATACCGATTTTCTTCAAGCTTGGTATGAGAGTCGATATTGTGAAGGAGTATTCCGGGATTGCAGATGGGTAAATTTTGACAAATAAATACATAGTTATAGTCCTTGATTGACATTAGAAATTCGTTTTCACTCTCAATCTTTGGCATTTTTTTACCGATTTTCTTCAAACTGGGTATAAGAGTTGATATTGAAAAGTAGTGTCTTGGTATAGCAGATGAATAAATTTCGACAAATAAGTACAGAGTTATGGCCCTTGATTGACGTTATAAATTGGTTTTTCACTCTCTACCATTGGCATTCCTTTACTGATTTTCTTCAAACTTTGCATGAAAAGGTCTAGTTTCAAAATGATTTTCTTTGCATTGACAATATCCCATGGCGGGGTATGTTGCATGCCTGCAGCGCTTTTATTTAGTGTGGTGTGACGTTCTGTGATCACTGTTCCACATTGAATCAAATATAGAACACGAATCTAAAAATGTCACATGTAATTTTGTATTTATAGATGTGTTTGCTATTTTTTTTATTATTTAAAACCATTCTAAATTACCCAGTTTATTCATAAGTGTCCTTTTGGTGAAATAATTCTGCTGACAGATCTCTATTTTTACGACTGTGAAACAGAACTTTTCAGCGAGAATCAAGTGTATAGGATCATGTTCAGAGCAGTACACATGTACCAATTTGCAATCAAGTATGGTGTAGGAAAAAATAACTGAAATTTAACCCAACAATTATGCTTCTGACAAATGAATTACAGCTTATGAGAGACTCTCGCATCCACTGGTGTTTCTGCAACAATAACTATTTTATTAAACAGGCAAGTGATAGATTTGTTTGAATCTTTTGCTGGTATGAGAACATGCACCCGATATAATGTAATTCGTGAAACAGGCCCAAGGCTTATTTGATTAATTTCCTATGGAATAACTTTGCATGCAATATTCTATATTGTAAATTCAGAAATTTTGGTGAAATCACTCTGCCGCTTACTGATGTAGGTAAATTATGCTTCAGATGCAAACGGGCCATGTAACGCAGTCAGTAACGTGTCTGACTGTAGATACATGTCGGACTGCAGATCCAGGGGTCGTGAATTTGATCCTGGCCCTGTCCATACTTTCACGGAGATTGATCATGAAATAATTTCTATGGTCATTCTCCTCCCTTTCCCTGATTCAAGAAGGGTTGCTGTCAGTTACAAGTGAAAGTATGTGCACAAAGTAATAGTTGACTGCTTAGTCAAGCTTGCCAAGAAAAAAAGTGTGGTTAGGTGAACTGAATTTCCCCACATGACCATAGCTGTTGACTGGGGCATAAAGAACCAAACAAAGCAAAAAAACTTCAGTAGTAAATTTTTCAGGGCGCAAATATGTCTTTAAATGCTAATCACGGAATTAAAATTCTCTGGAACATTTCTGAATTTACTGTGTATTTGAAGGGAAAACTCAGGTGTTGATTGATGGATTATTTAGAATAATTTTGCATTAAAGCTGCATGTCATCCAAGGAAATGAAATGTAACTAATAAGGTCAATCTTTGTCAGAAAGTATATCGTTGGATCCACTGTCACAAATTTCTAACTTTATCTAATCAGACATTTTGTTACATAGCAGGTACATTAGAATTGAATTGTGAATGACATCATGACAAAAAATATTCAGAACATAAAAAAATTAGAGAATTTTTGGGGGCACAAGAAAAGAATCTTAAAATATGCAGTGTTCTGACAGGCTTATGAAATTTTTTTCCAAATCCATAATGCAATGGATAAGAAAATTGACAATACTGACTCACTCAGGGGAGAGCTCATTGTCATTTTTATGGGACATTGGCAAACAGCACTGATCCAGATCAGAAATCGTAGAATGCCGTCTCTGATCAGGGCCACCACTGTTTGCTAACAAAATGTTAGAATTGAAATGAAAAATAACACCAAACAACCCTACAATTTTAAATGGAATCATCCAATTGATAAGCTACTTAACTCTATGCATGCTGGGTAATTTTTCATGATTATAATTTTTCGTCTGCTGACTTTTTTCAAAATTAACTTTTTAAAAAAAAATCTTTCAGGAACACTATCAGAGTGTGAAACGGTTTAGATCCAGATCATGACCAACATTTTGTCTGGCCTGGACTGGGTCCCAAACTACTTGCAAAGGTTATCAGCAGACGACAAAAGTCCCCTCCAGCAAGGACAGAGTTAAATGGATTAACTTACCACTAATACACCCACCCAGCATTTGTCCTTTGAAGCACACCCAAGCTTGAAAGTTTGTGTTCTTTTTTTATTCCTTGCTTGTTTTGTTTTTCAATTTTTGAAAATCCCATTAAACATCAATTAGGTCAGCACACAAGATTTTGATACTTTTCCTATACATAGGTTTAGATAAACAAAGTTTTTTAGCATAAAAATGTAAGTATTTTATTACCCATCAGTTTTAACATATGTTTTGGGCACTCAAAAGAACCGTCTCATGGAGACGGTTCTTTTGACTACCCGCAACATATGTTTCGGTTTAGAAATAAGAAAATTAATTTTTTGGTACGCCATACGTGTAAAATCATTATTTAAACATGCAGATGCAGCAAACTAGTGAGGCTACAGGCCTAATTTTTGGCCTGAGCCTCCACATACTTCCCTGCTTTATGTATGTGAGAAATTAAGGCTCTGACAAGACTGTGCATATGCGCAGGCTCTTCTTAGCCATTGCTACTCGCCAATGGGATTTGTACCAAATCTTGTGTGCTGGTCGAACTACTTTGATAATGAGTCTTAGTCCATTCTTGATTTGATACCATAAACATACACATTTAACAAACAATGTACACCCAGATGTGATGTCATATTAATTATGTAAAATTCAGGTCTTTGCTAGTTACTATCTTTAGGGACAGAAGCACAAAAGGCTATTAAGAAATTCTAACCTTTAACATTTTACCTACAAGAGTCATCTGCTGATAACCTTGGCAAACAAATACAATACAATACAACAGACTTTATTGATATAGATAGCTCAGGCCATTCGCAGATGGCATTAGAGCATTTCAAAACATGTTTCACTGAAATACATGGTTGACGTCAATTTCCAAAAGCATAAAGATAATGTAATAAATGTAACATTACAGCATAAGAGAGAGAGACGGTTTGGCCGGGGGGTAGGCAGTGTCGGGATATATGGAAGTGTTTGTTATTTGAAGGCTATATGTAGGCATTGTCATCGAGAAAGGTTATACCCATACACACGCTTGCATGCATGTTATAGCCATTCTCCATACCAATGGTTTGACATCATGGTTCTTCGTACTGCTTGGTTGAGTAAGGTGCGGCAGAAATTCTGCTTAACCTGTGGGGCATAATTTTGGCCTGGTATTTACTCAGGGGAGAGCACAGCGGTAGAAAAATTTCAAACGTCGCACAGGGTTCCAGCTTATTAAGTCTTAGGGGCGCTGCCTCAACTAGGTTTCACCCGGTCAAAACATCGCCCAAACACCAAGATTGATGCGATTACAAAAAGCAATTTTCTGCTAATGCTCTTCCCCGATCATGCTGCTCGATTCCCAAATATTGTATAATAACAGTTGTCAGTATTAAAGCACCACGACAATAGCAGCGACAGCAACAACAACAACAGAACAAAAACACGATATAATAATAATAATAATAATAATAATAATAATAATAATAATAATAATAATAATACATAGGGCCAGTTAAGCAAAATATTTCAACGTAAAATTGCTATATTTTTCAATCAATCAGTTTGAACACATGATTTATGGGTGCTCAAAAGATCCGTCTCAACGAGACGGTTCTTTTGAGTACCCACAACATATGTTTTATTTCAGAAACAATAAAAATAATATTCTGTTACGCACTCTTATCTTGGGGCCTGATAATAATAATAATAATAATAATATCGTACCATGCTACCGCTGCAGTGCATTAGCACTTAAGTCACTTAACGTGGATTATAAAGAAAAGCACATGCCGCACGTGGAGTGCAAATGCTATTCATTCATGTGTGTACAAACAGTTGGAATTTCATTCAGGACTAATACTCTGCGGTGATTTAGAGTTGACGGAATATTGAAACTTTTTGGGATCAGGTAAAGAATTTGGCCATTAGGGATGCGACCGGCAAGGGTTCAGACGAGTCTGCACATAAGCGCGGACTTGGCAGAACCCCCGCCACTCGCACACAGAGCATATATGTACCAACATAAGTAAATAGGATGCATGACACGTGGGGATAGGTGATAAACAAACAGCGAGGACTGAGATGAGTTGCGCATTTGTGCACCTCGTCAAATTTCTCACTGCTCGCATTGCATCATGATACTAAGTGAAAACAGTTAATAAGATAGCTGTCCGTGGAGTCCGGCGAAGGACGGGACGCGAGCCTTACTCACATTCCGCATATTTGTAGGCCTCAAAATAAATATTTTGTCAGACAGGACCCAATGACGTCCGACGAAGTGTTTCGGATGCATCTTGACCAAACAGAAAAGGCCCGAATCAGACTGTTCCTATATGAGCAGCCTGATCCGGATCTTGACTGTTTGTATTTGTACTTGCACTTAACAGATTGAAGCCAGATCAGGCATGACGAAACGTCAGTCGTGGGTAGGTGAACTGACCGTCTTGACATGAGCAAAGTGTTGACTCAAAGGACATAAAACCTCAAATCAAACAAAAGTATTTTTCATGCATTTATGTTGGCATTTTACTATTTATGAGCAGGATAATTTTTAGTGCTCAGCTGAGTTGAGTATGAAAAAAGTTTTATAACCTCGGGGCCAGAAGTTTGTAAGTAATTAGGGGCAATTCTGATTTTTTTTCATGAAAATTAAAAGCCAGTTTAAACTCAACAAAGCAGTCACTCAGGTGAGCTAATGATAAAATTTCTTTATTTTTATTTATGTGGTGGTAAACACACTGGTAGCTGCAATCCTGAATGCACTGATTTATATCAAAAATGCTTTTTGGTTGCCAAAAACAATGTTTTTGATTATCAAAATTTTGATCATAGAATGCAAATAGGACATCTTAATACGTATACAAAATCTGACCATAAAACTCAAAATTTACCTCCTGAGAGCGGCTGTCTCCTACTTTTGCCTATTTAATTCAGACAAATGGGGGAGGTGTTGGGGCACTTCTAAAATATTTTGCATAGTGTTTCTATCACTTTGTTGCTTTTTGTTCCAGGTAAATGGGAGTTAGATAGAAATGATTTAGAAATTATGGATATCCTTGGTTCTGGCTGCTTTGGGGTAAGTATATCAGGGTTCGCACAGGCTTGATAAGTACTTGGAATTTAGAGGGCTTTCTTGAAAACTCCTTGAAAATTAAATCTGCCTTGAAAAGTACTGGAAAATCACTCAAAAGCCATGAAAAGTCCTTGAATTGTACTATTTTCTGTAGGACTTATCACTGTTGATAGAGACCTAAATCAGTATAAAATTGTTGTGCCTTTATTTGGTGCAGCAAATGCTGCACCAAATAAAGGCACAACAAGTTTATACTAATATTCCATTACTAATTTTCCATTACTAATGTCTCCATCATCTCTTGATTTGAGGTGAGAACCGTAGAATTTTAACACTTAAATCAGGATTTCTCCTAAACTTTTAGTCCTTGAAAACTGTAGGATAGTCTTTAGAAGTCCTTGAAAGTCCTTGCCTGTATGAACCCTGTATATGTTACAGAAGACAATTTGAGCTGTGACATGAGATTTCCAACAATGTGGTATATACAGGAGACCAGCAAAGGCTCAGATCAGCCTGCGCATATGCGCAGTCTGATCAGAGTCTTGGCAAGTCACTTGAGTAATCTATGAACGTTAGCTACTGACCGAACAGCATTTTGAGTTTCTAAGCTGAAAAGGAGGTTGCACAGGCTCGTCTGAGTATTAACTTGTCAAAATGCCACGTTGGAAATCACTCGTTGCGGCTCATTTATCTGCCCAGTTATAGCAGTGCTAGACTTTATAGCAGCTGTTCTTATGAATATACAGAATTAATGAGGCTCAATTGGTTGATTGGTAGACTTGAATTGATGGGTCGAAGGAAGCACTATGTTTTTCTTTTATCAAGACACTTAATTCTCTGTTTAGTACAGGTTCAACCCAGGAAGAGAGGAAAACATCCCAACATGACTGAAAACTTGTTGACTGGGATGTAAAGCATAAACACAAACAACATGAATAAATTGCTTCTCACAGAATAGTAAATAAGTTTGTAAATAAAAGGATACAATCTATTGTAAAGTACACATGTATGCCCTTATGGGGACCTGTCCTACTCGGTAATTTTACATGATAGGTTCAGGGAGTGCAGTGGCTCAGTGGTAGAGTGCTTGACTCGAGAAAGAGGGGCTGCGATTTGAGCCTCACCGGCGTCACTGCGTTGTGTCTTTGAGCAAGACACATTAATCCTAGCTTAGTACTGGTTCAACCCAGGAAGACCAGTCCCTACATAACTGAAAGATTGTTGATGGGAAGTAAAGAATCCAATCAAACAAATAAACATGATAGGGCCAGATAGGCAAACATTTTCAGCATAAAATTGTGAAAATTTTCTTATCTATCAGTTTTAACATTTGTTATGGTTGCTCAAAAGAACCATCTCAATGAAATGGTTCTTTTGAGTACCCACAACATATGTTTTGGTTGAGATATAAGAAAATATTTTTACTTACACACTCTTATCTGGAGGCCTGGGTAAAGCTGCAAAATAATGCTGAAAGGATTCAAACAGCAGGCCACCTTTTTAGTTAAATTGTGATTTTTCCACAATAAATCGCTGGTATCCATCATGTGGGTAGATATTTCTGCAATGGAAATCTAGGCGAACTTTTAACAGGCCCCCAGATAAGAGTGCTTAACTGAAAATTATTTTTCTTATTTCTCCACAAAAACATACGTTGTGGGGTACTCAAAAGAACCGTCTCAATGAGACAGTTCTTTTGAGCACCCAAAACAATTGTTAAAACTGATGGATAAGAAAATAGTCGCAATTTACGCTGAAATTTTTTTGCTTAATTGGCCCTATGCTTTTAATACTTTTTTAAGAAAGAGCTGACAACATGGTTTTAAAATAGACTGCTCAAAGCAAAAGTTATAGCGCTGTCATAATTGCAGAAAATGTATAAAATATGAAACCCTTTATTGGCAGTGAACTTGGCATTACCAATACATTTTAGAAGGAGTTGACAACATCTTTAAATATAAACTGCATCAAATGCAAGTTGCAATACTATTATGCTGTCACAACCACGGAAAAATAGCTGTGGGCTATTTTTATTCACAAGGTTGTACATCGGGCGCCTTGCATTTGCGCACTTTTTGCAATTAGCGATAATATCGTTTGCGCACTTTTTGCAATTTCAATTGCGCACTATTTTCACACCCCAGTTAGGAGCAATTAGTGATAAGTGGCCGTGAAACGATGCCTTGTACAGGTGAGATGCGTACTTGTGAATATTTTCTTTTCTTTCTTAATATGGAACATGAAATGCACTCGCAAAACAAAGCGTTTTTGAGCTTACAGCTGTTTCGCAGCCACATTTATACATGTATCTACTTTTAAACACGAAATTAAATTGCCAGAAACAAATCGAGGAAATGAATACAAACAAAATAAGAGGAGCACTTCAAGTTATATAACGACCCCAAAGTGGGAAATAATATTTTCGTGTACCCGGAATCTACAATGCCTGTGCAATGAAGTCGGTTAATATTTCATTGGTACATGGATTATGCAATGAACATTATGCTCCTTTAGTGTTCACATTGAGGGAGCATTTACCGTAGCATATGGAGTGCCATATGATCTTTTTTTGTGTTGAGCAGGGGGCAACGAATTTACATCTTAAATTTCGGCTAAAGAAAGGCTTAAGAATGCTCAATGCATCTTTAACGAGTTATGACTAGCTGGGACGCCTTTCTATTACCTGAATTATCACTAATTAATTTAAAATGAGGTGTGAAAAAGGTGCGCAAATGATATGCAGAATCGTGCGCAAATGAAGGAATCAAAGTGCGCAAAAGATATACTGAAGTGCGCAAATGAAAAGCGCCATGTACATTTTTCAATAGAAATGAATTTTTGTCAAAAATGAATACTTGAGCCGAGACCTCAGTATGTGCACTCAGCAAAGGCTCAGATCAACCTGGGCATATTTTGTGTGTATAGTAAAACCTGTCTTAAGCGACCACTCCAAAAGAAGACCAAAAATTGGTTTTCAAGACCGATTATCGCTTAATGAAGGACAAAAGTATTGCAGAATGCTCCAAGAGAGCATTCTGCAATACTTTCGACCTTCATTAAGCTACCATTTGTCTTTAAGACCTTTGTTTTGTCTATTTTTGAGTGGCCGCTTAAGACAGGTTTTACTGTATTTTTACAGACAGTACACAAAGGTAGATGGAAGAATCATATAGTAGCCATCAAGATGATGAAAGAGAGAACTATGTCTGAAGATGCCTTCCTTGAAGAGGCTAAAACTATGACGTAAGTTTCTATATGCTAGGGCACAGTTCTAGATAATATGCATTTTTTCAGTTGAAAATGGTGATACATACAATTGAATATCAATATAGCACACCAGCTGGGGTCCATGATCAGAATTCAGGCTATAACTAATCATGACCGTTTAACTTTGTGGTGTGTTTTTCTGCGACTTGGTAGTGTGGTACACCATCTTCCATTTGTTTGTCATGTATTCACCCTATCTTCATTTATCGCTGCTTCCTGGTCTACAGGTGGTCAGTAATGTTAATACAGGTAACCAGAACCCCCCATTTCCAGGTATTGGTGGGGGTGGGTGGGATGAATACTGGTTACCTGTTCTTCCATTACTGACCACCTGTAAAACGGGAACCAGCAATTAATATAGATATGGGCAATGGGGCCGACAATTTTAATTTGCCATATTTACATTGTAGCATCGTAAACTATTCATTAATATACCTTGCTTTCCATAACAACGGGAGTTCCAATGATTAACAGCGTTAAAATCTAAAACACTTTATACAAGCTAATTTTTTTCTTTTGACAAAAATGAACTCTTGACAGTTGCTAAAGAAAGTAGTATAACTCCAGCAAGGGACAAAGTGCTGAACTGTGAACACCCCAGTACTGGTAGGTTTGAGCAGTAATGCAGACAAGCATGTGGTTTTAAAATAAATTACTGAAATGAAATAAGAATTTAAAAATGGAGAATGACGTGTTTTCAACACTATACAGGTGACCTTCCATGTGTTTCATCCTCATTTCCTGGAAAGAAACACTATGAACACTGATCAGACTGCCCCTATGGGAACAGTCTGATCTGGGTTTATATTGTTTGCTATATAGCTGTCCAAAGTATATATGCAGATTCAAGTGCAGATTATATTTATCGTGAATGGCAGGAAAAAGGTTATCACTTTGCCTACTAATGTCATCTGCTGATAACCTTTGCAAAAAGTTTGGACCCAGATCAGGCCCGACAAAATGTTGGGCCTGATTGGGATCCAAACTATTTGACATTGATGGTATTCCTAAAAGAAACTTTCCTAAAAGTTGATTTTGAAAAAAATCAGCAGACGGCTTAAAAGCATAAAAATTCCCAGTAGGCAAAGGGTTAAAAGGTATGTCATATGATAATTAGGGATTACCACACAGAGTTTTGGGCATCACTAGATATATCAACCTCAGACCCCATTATCAGCCTGAGAGCTTTAGGTTTCACCATTCAAAATACATGACTTCCAGTTTTCAGCATGGCAGGAATATAACCTGTTGGTAGGAAAGAGCTTATAGCAAATGTAGACTTCGGGTTATTGAGGCAAATAGTGTTGGAAATATGTGATAAATGTATTTATTTTCTCTATTTCAGTCAGTTGAGTCATCCGAACCTTGTACAGCTTTACGGTGTAGTTACCCAAGGGAAGCCCTTAATTATAGTAACAGAATTAATGCAATATGGTACGTATGGTTTGCCAATTGTTATAACATTACAAACACTATAGGGGCCTCGTAGTGAGAAAACCTATCTTCCGGGATTTGTTACCATGTAAGGTGCAAATAGACCTGCTCAGGTACAGGGAATAGCTTGGATCTTGAAATTTCACATGAAGCAAGTGTAGATATTATACCCAGTGGCTCAGTGGTAGAGTGCTTGACTCAAGACCGAGGGGCTGCGGGTTTGAGCCTCACCGGTGTCTATGTGTTGTGTCCTTGAGCAAGACACATTAATCCTAGCTTAGTACTGGTTCAACCCAGGAAGACCGGTCCCTTTATAACTGAAAGATTGTTGATGGGACGTAAAGAATCAAATCAAACAAACAAACAGACTTTTCTAAAAGCTGACCAGCCTGCGCAGATCACAAGCAGCAGTAAGATTTTCTGGAGTCGAGGCACATAGGAGATATTGAGATTGGTACTTAATAGGTAGGGGAAAAGAGAAGGCTCTAATAAGCCTACTCATCTGAGCAGTCTGGCTAGATCTGCCACTGTTCCCGTGCTCGAAGACTAGGGCCAAAATGTTGGTATCTAGCTCAGTGGCGGGTCCAGAGGGGGTTCAGGATTTTGCATTAAAACGTGTATTTAAAGTTGTTATTATGCTTTTTGAAAGGTACTATAATGCCTTTGTTTGCGTTAGTGCACCTTTTGAACATCTTGTCCTACCAAGGGTTGCGATTGTCTAATCTAACCCTTGGCCTCACAGCTTTGATTTTCTCCGATTGAATACGCCATAAGCCGAAAATAGTAACAATTAATATGATCAATCACAAAGCGGTGCAAAAAATCGATAAACACCATGCCTCCAGATAAGATGGCATGATTAATTTACATTCCGTTTTCTTATTTAACAACTAAAATGTACGTTTAATGTGCTCAAAAGAACTTTCACATTAAGATGGTTATTTTGAACACCCATAACATAATTTTGAACTTTATTATATTTGAAAAATAAATAATTTTACGACCAAAATCTTTGCTTATCTGGACTAATTGAGACTTAGCAGGCGGTGCACATTAGATGCCGATAAACTGCTACATTTAATCTGATTGGCAGGAAGGGATTATCGAAAAAATCCTTCCTGGCGTTTTCATTGGTCGATTTGTCTGCGCTAATAATAAATTTTGAGGGTCATGAGGCGAAGGGTTTGTCGAAAGGTAGATACGACGAAACCTTCGCTGGTGAAGATGCTTTTGAAAGGCGTGGTATTGTCTTTTGAAAGTCATAATTACTTCTTTTTTTGCTTTAGCACTCCTATTGAATCATCAAAATTTTATTGTATCAAAGCAGATTTAAGAGACCCATTGGTTTAAGAAGGGATTAAAAACCTTGGAAACCTTGGTAAAACTTAGGTAAACAGGTTTTACCCAATTTATCCCTTTTCTAAAATTTCAAACACTTTTCTTGTTCTGTTCTAAAATAAAATGCTAGCACTCACAAAATGCTTGTCAGAATATGAAACCGGGAAAACAATGAGCAGACTGATCTGGGTCTGCTCTGTTTTTCTGGGCCTTTTGGGGAGGCAACTAGTATTAAAAATTTTAGAACATCTGCTATACACTGAAAATAAGTGTTTGTGAAACTCTACGCCCTTGTAGCAGATGCAATTCCCAACATTAAACCTTATCAGTAGGACAAGCCCATTTCCAATTTTAGGGGTGTTGGATGGTATTTTTCTTCCAAATTTTGACAGAACATTCTGTATGCAAATAGTGAAGATATTGATCAGATGCCGCATCATGCAGTGTCTGATCTGTTTCTGCACAGTTTACCTATGTCCCACAAAAAGGACTCTAGGCTTATATGGGTTAAATTTTAATGCAAGCATGCACACACAGACACCAAAAACAATAATACACCCGTTTTACCTTACTGTGCTTTGGTCAAGATAAACAACACATTTAAGCGTAAAATTGTGAATATTTTCTTACCCATTGGTTTTAACATTTTTTTGGATGCTCAAAAGAACCGTCTCATTGAGATGGTTCTTTTGAGCACCCACAACATATGTTTAGGTTGAGAAATAAGAAAAACATTTTAATTACGCATATCTAATTATGTATATCTCTATTTCAGGTTCATTGTTAAGTTATTTAAAGAGACAGAAAAATAGACTTCTTTCCAAGGTGGAAACTTTAGTTGATATATGTTTGCAATCATGTAATGGAATGGAATATTTAGAAAGTCGAGGTTTTATCCACAGAGACCTGGCGGCGAGGAATTGCCTTGTCGGAGATAATCAGATAATCAAAGTGGCCGATTTTGGATTAGCTAGGTAAAGTTTAAATGTTTTGTCGTCCTGGATATATTTTCTTTCAATGTAAAAGGATGATAATTTCAGGAAAACAGTTGGTTGGGTTCTCATACGTAATACACTATAATGTTGATATAAGGCACTAGCTTGGGTCCACAATGAGTGATCACACTATATCTTTGTTTGTTTGTTTGATTTGATTCTTTACATCCCATCAACAATCTTTCAGTTATGTATGAACAGGTCTTCCTGGGTTGAACCAGTACTAAGCTAGGATTAATGTGTCTTGCTCAAGGACACAACACAGTGACACCAGTGAGGCTCGAACCCACGGCACCTCGGTCTCGATTCAAGCACTCTACCACTGAACCACGGGCTCCCTACGCACTATATCTGATCAGATAGTTATACAACAGTGTATAACTTTGTTATTTTTTCATAATTCGAAAATAGGATACCCCACCCACCATCTTTATATTGGTGACCTACAAAACATTCTTTCTACGGTTCACAGATAGAACAATGTGGGACTTGATTTGTCCATTTGTATCTGCAATTTATAACACCATACTGTGATAACAATAAACTAACAATGTTTATTAGATAGTACACCTAATAAACAATTAGTTGAGCAGGTTATTAATTATTCTAACACACCTCGCCTATATAGCCAATGGTTAAACTCAGTGATTTATTGGTTGATAAATCACTGCAGGGACAGAGCTCATACCGGTGTGACGACATTCGGCTGCCAGTTTGAATTTTCATGACGTCATCTATCACATACGTCATTGTTTCGTTGACAATAGACGGCGTAACGTCGTTTTTACAACTGCTTGACGTTCAAAATTCACGTAAAAATACGCATTTCAGTCTAAACAAGAGTTGCCGGAAATTCTGACAGTCTGTTCAGATGGCGGAATCGTTATAGACTATGAAGGATTCGTTCATATTATTAATCTTTTTGTGTGTTAGAATCGAAATAGATTCACACTAGCAGTGATTTGCTGCTTAAGATATCACTGACTGTCGGTCAGTTGTAAGTGGATAAATCATTCGCGCTTCAAGCTCATGATTTATTCACTTTAATGAATGACCTCCAGCCAGTGATATATTAAGCAACAAATCACTGCTAGCGAGAATCTATTTCTTAATTGACAGCCTATTATACAAGCCTATTTTCAACAGTTTTTGTCGATAAAATTTGGTACATTGGTGTTGGAATACAATTAAATTTTCTTCCACACCAGATCGGAGTTTCCGTTGTTTTTACCCATATGAGAAAATTCTATCTCGCATACCCAGTACCAACCCCTGGGAAAGATAAAAATTGAACAGCCGCACCTTGGAAGACAAGTAACGTCATTGCTATGTTAAAATAACATCATCTGTGATATGTCGCATTTCAGGGTATTCAGGAACTTCTGGAAGCTTTTTTTAAAACACAAAATGCAGTATATAATGGTGAGCAAGAAAAAGAATCCATTATTCATGTGAGGATGGGATAGAAAAATCCGTCACTTGCGATCACCGTTTGTCATCACTCTGCAAGCCTCGTGATGCCAAACGGTGATCCCCAGAACAGATTTTTCTGTTCCATCCTCACAATCATGTTTTTTTAACCCTTTGTATTTGGGAACCCCTAAATGAGTACTTTTACAAACAGTGAAGACCCAGATGAAATGCAGCATAATGAAGCATTTCATCAGAGTCTACACTGTTTCTTAAAGTAAAAAAGATCTTCAGACAAAAAATACAATATTGTTTGAAAATTATAGCCTGACATCCCTAGATATGTATAATGGACCATCCCAAGTTTATGTATCAAACTAGAAGGAAGAATCTATTAGTTTACTAGGCAGGCCTCCAGATGAGAGTGTGTATTGTAAAACTATTTTCTTTATTTCTCATCCGAAACATATGTTGTGGGTACTCAAAAGAACCGTCTCAATGAGACGGTTCTTTTGAGCACCCAAAACACATGTCTAAATTGATGAGTAAGAAAAAAATTACAATTTTACCCACTGGGCCGCATAGCGCAGTCAGTAAGGTGTCTGGCAACAGATGTGAGTCTGACTGCAGATTCAGGGGTCGCGAGTTTGATCCCAGCCAGGTCCCATACTTTCGTGGAGATTGATCGTGAAATAATTTCTACGGTCATTCTCCTCCCTTCCGCTGAATCATTGAAGAAGGGTTATTGTCAGTTACAAGCGAAAGTATGTGCACAAAGTTCTGGTTAACTGCTTGTTCAAACTTGCCCAGGAAAAAGTGTGGTTAGGTGAACTGACCGTCCCGCCATGACCATAGCTGTTGACTTGGGACGTAAAGCAACAAAACAAACAAACAAAAAACAATTTTACGCTAAACAAATTTCCTTATCCGGATCTATGTACTAGGGGTTATATTCATCAATCAATGTCATGTTTGTTTCAGATATGTGATAGATGATGAGTATACCAGTTCAACAGGAACAAAGTTCCCTGTGAAATGGGCACCACCTGAAGTTCTCAGCTACACTAGATTTAGTAGCAAGTCAGATGTCTGGGCTTTTGGTAAGAGTTTGTTAAAATTAAGTACCAGGGAGCGCAGTGGCTTAGAGGTAGAGTGCTTGACTCGAGACCGAAGGGCTGCGTGTTCGAGCCTCACCGGCGTCACTGCATTGTTGTCCTTGAGCAAGACACATTTATCCTAGCTCAGGGATGAGAAAGTTCTGGATTGATTAGGATTTCCTGATTGAGCACTGGCATATGATGTGTATAATGTCAATGTAAATTTGGTTGAGATTTTGTTTTAACATTGTTGAATTGATTTTACCATAGATTAAGCATAAACGGAGTGCTTTCTATTGGTATTATGTTAATTTGAGCTTTTTATAAGTGATCCAAAAACCTGTTTGGCTCCATTCAGGATCCAACAGACAGGTTCTCTGGATTGAGAATGTCTGACTGTCCTCATAACTGTAGCTTAGTACTGGTTCAACCCAGGAAGATCCGTCCCTATATAACTGAAAGATTGTTGATGGGACATAAAGAAAGAAATCAAACAAACAAAAATTAAGTAACTCAATTAACCATTTACATTTAACTAAGTCCAGTAATTTTGATCACAACTTTATGTAACTTGCTCACAATGTTAATTATCAAAATGTCTACCTAGAGTTTGATAATATACAATTATTGACTATTGAGGCATTGGACATGATGTGATATCGACCTGAGAGTACCAATATTGGCTTCGCCTCGGTCAATATACTGTTTTCATGTCCATCCGTTCCTAACCTTCTGTTTCCTTAATATCTTGAAGAGTCATTGTTTTGCAACCATATTCATATCTACAAGACAAATGCTTTTAATAAAAAAGTAAGGGCCAGGGGCCAATACTATTAGAGTTATTTCCCTTTGTAATTCTAAATGGCATGCACGTCCGTCCGTAACATTTTGCTTCCTTTATATCTTGAAGTCATTGTTGGAATTTCATCAAACCTTGCAAACATATTCATATCTACAAGACAATCTACAAGACATACTTTTAATAGGGGGCCAATTCTGTTAGAGTTTTTTCCCTCTGAAACTCTAAATGCCTTTTTATAGGGTTTATGCCTATGCTATTATAGTGCATACATGGGCTGATCAACTCCTACCACAGCTTTTGATGGAGCAATTTGGTACTTTGCCTTCACAATGTAGGCAGATAGAACATATTCATGAAGGAGTTTGGTGCAGAAAAAATAATTTTTAATAAAATGACAGCTATGTGAACTTAGACAATTTTTCCATGGCTTTTTATATAGGGTTTATGCTATGATAGTGCCTTCATGGCAGATCAACACCTACCACAGCTTTTGATGGAGCAATATGATACTTTGACTTCACAATGTAGACACATATGATTATGCTTGAAGTTTGGTTCCAAAGACATTTTTTTAACAAAATGACAGCAATGGTAACTTAGACAATTTTTTCTCTAATATGGCTTTTGTATATGCATAGATAGTGCCCACATGGGTTCATCAACTCCTACTGTTGACAATAGGTGTTTTGATGTGGGAAATATTCACTGTTGACAATATTACAGGTGTTTTGATGTGGGAAATACTCACTTTTGACAATATTACAGGTGTTTTGATGTGGGAAATATTCACTTTTGACAATATTACAGGTGTTTGATGTGGGAAATATTCACTGTTGACAATGTTACAGGTGTTTTGATGTGAGAAATATTCACTGTTGACAATGTTACAGGTGTTTTGATGTGGGAAATATTCACTGTTGACAATATTACAGGTGTTTTGATGTGGGAAATAGTTATTTCAGGTGTTTTGATGTGGTAAATAGTTATTACAGGTGTTTTGATGTGGGAAATATTCACTGTTGACAATATTACAGGTGTTTTGTTGTGGGAAATAGTTATTTCAGGTGTTTTGATGTGGGAAATAGTTATTTCAGGAGTTTTAGTGTGGGAAATATTCACTGTTGACAATATTACAGGTGTTTTGATGTGGGAAATATTCACTGGTGGGATGATGCCCTATGACCAAATGAGAAATGCTGAAGTGGTGGACTTTGTGTGCTCCAGTAACAAAAGATTACACAGACCTGATGCTGCTCCTGTGGTTGTTTATTCTATAATGTTAGAGTGTTGGGACATTGTAAGTTTATAAGAATCTATCATGAGTGCGAGATAGAAAAATCTGTCCCAAGGATCACCGTTTGGCATTACAAGCGTTTGGCATTACAAGGCTTGCCGAGTGATGATTGTTTGTTTGATTTGATTCTTAACGCCCCTTTAACAATCTTTCAGTTACAAAGGGATGGGTCTTCCTGTGTTGAACCAGTACTAAGCTAGGATTAATGTTCTTACTCAAGGACACAACGCAGTGACGCCGGTGAGGCTCGAACCCATGGCCCCTAGGTCTCAAGTCAAGCACTCTACCACTGAGCGACTGCTCTCCCACCAAGTGATGAAAAATGGTGATTGCAAGGGACTGATTTTTCACCCATCGTCACACAAATAATTGATTATTTTTCTTACTCAATTTTGAATACTGCATTTTCATATTGAATAAAAGGCTCTCAGAAGCTCCTGAATACTCTGGAATGTGACAGGAAGTTTTCAGGATTAATCCTGAATTCAGGATTTTGAGGCTGACTTTCTAGAGAAAGTAAGCCTCAAAATGCTGAATTAAAGAGATTATAATAGCTTCTTTGATAAGTTTTCAGATTATCGAAACAGAATTAACCAGTTTAACTTTAAATTATCCATTTTTGTTGACATCCTGCAAGTTTTAAAATTTGAATTTCAAAAGTTCAGGATTTATGAAATTTTGAACTTTCAACCATGCAACATATAGCCTAATGATGTCACTTTAATGTAACTTGTCTTTCGATGTGCGGCTGTTTGATTTTTATCTTTCACATAGGTTGGTACCGGTACATTAGATAGAATTATCTCAAAATGGGACAAAGCAGGGGGAATCCTGATCTGGTGTGAGAGAAATGTGTCGCCGATCTCTATCTCACCAATCAATTCAAAGTTTCTACTTAAGTCTGGGCCAAAAGAATTTTTCAGTCATGCTGAATAGTCTATGTCGAATGGCCCAAAAAAATGGTCCCGTGTAAAATTTGTGACGATTTTTGGCGACCTATATAAAATTAAAATTTGGGGTATTTGCAACAATTTCAACCAGTTCGCCCATATGAGTTTGGCGTCTGGTCCGAGTAATGACGTCATCAAAATGGCGGCCATCACACAATTATAATGCGTATATATTAAGAAAAATCAAAGTATGTTGGCAAAATAAACGTTTTTGTTAATAGATTTAATGCCAGTACTGTTCCAGGTTTTAAACAGAAACAGTATTTACACAGAACTCTACTTTGAAATGCAATAGGCCATCTTGCCCATGAGCATAGGGCATGAGTCACATTGTAGCATATGTCGAAAAGGAAACAAAATGGCACCGTGTAAATTTCGTGACGATTTTCGGCGAACTATATCAAATTAAACTTTGAGGCATAAGAAATGATCTTATCCAGTTCACACATCTGAGATTCGCATCTGGGGTAAATAGTGACGTCATCAAAATGGCGGTCACCGCGCTATTGATACGAATATTCATAGTATATGCATTAGAGTATGTTAGCCAGACAAAGTATTTATAGTTTAATGCTTGTGCCGCTCCAGATTGTTGATAGAAACTATATTTACACAATATTGTACATGCCCGAGGGTGTTCATATTTGGCACAGTAATTGGCTATTGAGCGTATACTATAACAAAGGTCTCAGATCTGATCATCGATGTGACCTTGAAATCGAAGATCAAAGTCAAATATACTTAGAATCTATCTGACTTATGGGTCGTTACACGAACTCCTCTTTTATGTTTTGACTAAGGTTGTTTATATTTGGCAAAATGGTTGTCTGTGGTGTGTAAATTAAACAAAAATCACCGGTATGACTTTAGAGTCAAAGGTCAAGGTCAAATAAATTTAAAATTTGCCTAAAAGCTCTTAAAGCAAACTCCACATTCATAAATCCACCAACCCGAAGTGTCTATTTATCCGTTTATCCATAAATCTTGTATCTCATTAGACCTTTAAAATTATCTAAGCTTTGGTCAAATGTTCACCTCAGTTAGACGGTGTGCAGAACCCATAACTCAATTACGCAGACTCAAAGTCAGGGTTACAGTTACAGGTAATGGAATTTAGCCTTCAATTGCGCGTATGCTCCATATCTCCCCAAACCCTTGAAGGATGATCATTACATTTTGGTAAGATGTTCAGCTCAGTGCAAGGGTGTGCAAAACACATAGCTCAATCATGCAAACTCAAGGCCAAGGTCACAGTTGAAGGTAATGAGATTGAACATTGAATTTCATGTCCACCCTATATTCAATTTTGGTCGAATATTTGTCTAAGTTAGATGATGTGCAAAGCGTTTAATTCAACCATGGCCACAAGGTCGTGGTCATACTGGTGACCACAAGTTTGAGCCTTTAATTCTGTGTCCGCACCCTATCGCCTTTACCCTGAAATTATTTCATAAAATATAGGTGAAATGTCCGCTTCAGTAAGAGGATATGCAAAATGTATGACAACACTGTGGCTAAAGCTCTATGTCAAAATTTAAGGTCACAAGTTTGAACTTTTGAATTCCTTCCTTTATGTCAGAAGGATTTTCATTTTAACTTTAGTCAAATATTCAAATCATTGAGACTGTACGCAAACATTATGTTTCATCCATGCCAACTCAAGGGCACAGTTGAAGGTCAATAATCTGAACATTTGATTTCATGTTTGCATTATGTTTCTTTTAAATATGCTAAACTAAAATGGTTTCTTCAGTGAGAAGATGTACAAAATACATGTCTCCGTTATACGGGCTCAAGCTCAGTGTCATAACTTCATGCCAAGCCTTGAAGGATATTCATTTAACTCTGGTTACATATTGACCTAAGTTAAGGAAAAATGCGCAGAACACATGTCCATGGCCGTTCATGGTACCAGTCATGGGGCTAATGGCTTTTGCTCTCAGCAACCAAAGACATGCATGGTAGCCTTGCCATTTACTTCCTTTAAAACAGTATTGTAGTCATGCTATGATAATGGATGGATGACTAAAAAGCTGAGTGCAATGAGGTGATGTATAGGTCAAGCAGTAATCGAACCCTGAACGCTGTGATCCACATTTGGGAGCACTAATCGCTCGGCGACGCTGTCACTGCGACAAATACAGGTCCAACCACTCTGTCGTTCTGCGGTTAGGGATATAGCTGCCCTTCCAACTGCCTTCTTGAGCTTTGCCTGAAGGTGTTCATATTTAGCACACTGATTGCTTATGGTGTCTAGATGACAACGAAGGTTTTCAGATTACTGATATAATTTGGGAGTCAAAGGTCAAGGTCAAATATACTTGAAACCTGTCTTACAACTCGTAACACGAACTGCTTTCATTTTTGATGGAAGCTGTTCATATTTAGCACACTAATTGCTTATGGTGTGTAGCTGAAAAAAGGTTTCGGTTTGCCTATTTGATCTTTATTGTCAAAGGTCAAGATGAGATATACTTAGCAAGCGAACTTGCTGATGCCATGGTTATAGGTTAAGGTCTAGAACAGCCGAAGTCAGCATGCAAAGATCTTTACATTCACTTTTGTCAGTAGATGTTGCTGATTTTACTGGATTAATGTCCGGCAATGTAAAATATTATGTTGGAAAGCTTTCAGTAACGCCGATTCTTCTGTCCATGAAGCTTTCAGGAAACTTGGTCATGTCCCACTGGAAGACGGGACTAAGAATGCCCTCAAACAGTATATATGCCCGCTTGTCATCCAGGAACAACCATTGGAAATTTTACAAGGTTAAGATGGTGGATGTTTCGTAGGAAACTAAACTTTCTCTTCTTCAGAGTGTCATAAGATCTCAGTATCAGAGCATTATATGGAAATCCACAAAGGAGCCAATTCTCACTATACAGTTGCTTGAAAGTAAGAAAGACGGCAAATATCAGGAAACGATACAATCAAGTACCACACCTGGCCCAGGATACCACATGGAAAAGTAACAAGAATACAATAAACATTCATAAACACGAAAATCATGTTGGAGTTGATAAGGTGATACTTATGTTCCTATTATAACAACATTACCTCCAAATAAGGAGTAATAAATGGTTGCAGTAAATCTACTTGCGTCACTTCTCACCACAAATAACTTATGCACTAGCATTTGTTTGAACATCATTGCTTGTATTACAATGACGAATTTCGAGTAATATTGTATGCCATTACTTTGGTGGTATTCTGTCTCCTAAGTGATATGCGAAGCCCTCTCGAGGGGGAGGTATATGTTTCCTCGTTTCTCTGAAATAAATTGGCTTGTTCCTCTGTTCCCTCAAATTTTGTGTCTCATATTCCCTGTTCCCCAATATTGTCTCTGTTCTCCTCAAAATTTGGCCTTTCTTCCTCTGTCCCCATGAAATAAAAAACGTTTTCCCTTGTTCACCAAAACCCCTGCGAATGCCTCATATGCACCTGCCCAGCAATCAATAATTCATATAGTATGGCTCCAAAGCAATCAAATAGGGCAAAAACTGAATTTATAGATTCAGGGTCAATTTAAATAAAATAGGAACCCCAAAATGACTTGGCCCTGTAGAGCAATCGGTAGTGAGTTTGATTGCTGATACAGGGATCGTGAGTACAATCCGGGCCCAAAACTTTCGTGGAGGTTAATCATGAAATATTTTCTATCGCCATTCTCCTTCTTTCAGTGACTCAAGAAGGGATATTGTCAGTTACAATCAAAAGCGTGTGCACAAAGTACTGCCTAGTCTAAGCCTGCCCCGGAAAAGCGTGGTTAGGTTAACTGACCATCTCAACATGGCCATGACGATAATTATTGACTAGGACTTTAAACCCAAAACAAAAGTATCACAAAATAGCTCCAGGGATCAGTCATATTTATATAGTATGGTCTCAAATTCATCAAAACAAAGGAGCCGCTGTACTCCTCGCCTTGTAAACCAGGGGTCGTGTGTTTGATCTCCGGCTTCACTAGTCTGTCAGATAAGAATTTAAGCTGTGGCCCCGTCTCGATATGACCTAAGCTGTTGGAGTGACGTTAAGCACAAACAAACAATCAAATAAACAAAAGGAAACAAAAAAACACTCAATTTCAGCATGATGTCCTACGGGATAACAAGACTTAGTACGGTAATGGGTTCTGGGTCCATTTTATTGAATCGGATGCCCAAAAACGGATCCAGGAATCAGAAAAAAAGAACACGTCATTGTCATATCAGAAGACATCAAATCGATCAAATAAAGACAAAAAATTGATTCCAGCAAGAAATTCCCACATAACTAGTGCTTTGTACTTATGTATATATGTGCATACGTAGCATTTAAGCGGCCATTTTGATGACGTCATCATTCGGTCCAGACGCAGAACTCGGCTGTGTGAACTCGTTTAAATTGTTACATATGCCCCAAAGTTTATTTTGATATAGGTCACCAAAAATCGTCACAAAACTTACACGAGATTCCCATTTGACATAGACTTTAAGGTCAAATGTCGTGTACGATAACAGCTCCATAATTCGGCTCTAGACCTATTTCAATGAAATAAGGACCCCAAAAATAGATTTTTTTTCCATTCTAGGGATATAAAACCTAATTCACTTCATATTTTGTATAGAATGGCCCCAAATTAACTAAACCAGAACAAAAATTTGGCACGAACTTTCTATAGGATTACAACAAAAGTAATGGGATCTGGGTCAAATCTATCGATTTGGGAGCCCCAAATGGACTCTAGGCGTCTGAAAAAATGGAACACACCTTTTTCGTATTGTTTGACGTCCAATCAGTTAAATAAAGACGAAATATCATTTCTAGCAATAAATTCTCCCTCAATTATTGCTTTAAATACGATGTCTTATATGTGTACATAAGTAGCACTATGGCCGCCATTTTGATGACATCATTACTTGGACTAGACGCGGAACTCAGATGGGCGAACTGGTTCAAATTGTTACATATGACCCAAAGTTTATTTTGGTATAGGTCGCCAAAAATCGTCACAAAATTTACACGGGATGCCCATTCGACATAGACTAGAAGGTAAAACTGAAATGAGATTTCCAACAATGTGGCATTTTGACATATGTAGACTCAGACTAGCCTGTGCAGTCTCCTTTTGAGCTTAGAAACTTCAAATGTTGTTCAGTCATTAGCTTAACAGTCATTGAATATTCAAGTGACTAGCAAATGCTCTGATCAGACTGCGCGTATGCGCAGGCTGATCTGAGGCTTTGCTGGTCACACATACCACATTGTTGGAAATCTCATGCCATGGCTCAAGATGCATCTGATGCCAAAGGAAATGTGGTGAACTAAAGAATTGGTAGTAACCTTCAGCAGAATGATTCATATCAGGTTTTTTTTTATGATCATATGCTCTGTAGATTTACTCTTGTGACTGAATACTGTAAAAAAGTAAGTAAGGATGCAAAGATCAGGAATTCATACAATCAAATACCACACCTGACCCAGGATACCAATGGGAAAGTGACAAACTCACAGTTATACACCACAAACGAGAGCCAAGAGGTCAGCAGGTGACCACAAGGCACAAATAAACAGACGTGCACTAAGGCATAACAAACACAAGCAGAAAAAACCCATAAAAGATCCACAAAAGAAGTACCGCCTTGGAACAGTCAGTAAAATATTTTACTGGAGGGCTTAACCCTTAAAGCGCCAAGAAAAAAAAGCATCTGAAAAATGACGTCTGCTGAAGTCCTCTGCTGCAAATAATTGCCTAACATTACTGACGAATTAAGCATAGAAGCAAACAGTGTGGACCAAGAATAGGCTGCTCCTATATGAGCAGTCTGATCTGGGTCCACACTGTTTGACATAGAGGCTTCTTAAACATTTCAGCAGACAAGAAAAGCAGACGACTTTTTTTGCGATTGGCGCATTAAGGGTTAAACCAGTTTTACGGTGCCAACCTCACCCTAAATTGTGATGCGGACCAGGACACATTTGGGAAAATGACAAAACACATTTTAGCATGGTTGTCTTGTCAGACGTGCAGCCTTTATATATGTATACTTTTTTAAGGAATCTATACCTTAAAATCTTTCTTTTGTTTCAGAATCCTGAAAGAAGACCATCATTTTCTCAGCTCCTAAAGACATTCAAAGGACTTTTAGATACCAGCAATTATCCTGCTCATAACATATAAATATTTGCCTGCTGTGAAATTTTCCATGCTTTTTTGTTGTCTGCTGACTTTTTTTCAAAATCAACTTTTTTGAAAAATTCTTTCAGGAATACCATCAGAGTGTCAAACAGTTTGGATCCAGATCAGGCCCCCGTGTGATCTGGGTCCAAACTGTTCACAAAAGTTATCAGCAGACGACACTAGTAGGTAAAGAATTAACTCAAGTATTAATAGTATGGTTCATGTCCTAAAATTTTGAATACTTGTTAACTGATAAAAGGCCTAGGCTAATAGTGTAGACTTGGACCAGACTGCACTAGATCAGTTTGATCTGAGTCAATACTGATCCTTATGCTGATAAGCATTTTTTGATACATAAATCTATAAGCCATAAATTTAGTTGAAACAGTAAGAAAAATGCCTAGATTAACTGTGAAGACTTAAGATAAGACTGCGCCAGATCAGTAGGATCAGAGTCTAGACTTCTCCTCATACTGATAAGTATTTTGTGATACACAAGCCGGATAACCATAATTGAGTCGCGACATGAGATTACCAACATTGTGGTTTGTGCGACCGGCAAAGCCTCAGATCAGCCTGCGCATACACACAGTCTGATCAGAGCCTTTGCTAGTCCCTCAAGTATACTGATTGTTAAGCTACTGACTGAACACCATCTGGAGTTTCTAAGCTTAAAAGAGGGCTGCACAGGCTCGTCTAAGTCTTAACTTGTCAAAATGCCACATTGTTGGAAATCTCATGTCTCGGCTCAATTATGGTTATTAATTTGGTTCAAAGCAGAAAGAACAAAATTGAATGCTCAAAGTTTTAGAACACTTGCCATAGTGACCTTGACATTGCAAGCATGAATACAGCATTACTGTGTGTTAGTAGTAGCTAATGGTGATCATATAATCATTCATGGAAAACTGAGTCAGGACAAGTATTTGGTGAAAGTCTCCTTTGTTAAAGGGTAAAAGTGATTCCATTGGCCAACTGGTGCATTTGTGTATGTTATTCTTTTTGGTCAGGATCTTAGCTATTTGGTCAGGGTCTTAGCTATTATGTCAGGATCTTGGCTATTTGGTCAGGATCTTAGCTATTTGATCAGGGTCTTAGCTGTTATGTCAGGCTCTTGGCTATTTGGTCAGGATCTTGGCTATTTGGTCAGGATCTTAGCTATTTGGCCAGGGTCTTAGCTGTTGGTCTGACAGGATCTTGGCTATTTGGTCAGGATCTAGTTAACTGTTGGTTTAACAGGATCTCGGCTAATTGATTGTGATCTTGGCTATTTGGTCAGGATCTAGTTAGCTGTTGGTCTGACAGGATCTTGGCTATTTGGTCAGGATCTAGTTAGCTGTTGGTCTGACAGGATCTTGGCTATTTGGTCAGGTAGCTGTTTGCTCTGGATCATAGCTATTTGGTCAGGATCATAGCTATTTGGTCAAGATCTTAGCTATTTGGTCAAGATCTTAGCTATTTGGTCAGGATCATAGCTATTTGGTCAATATCTTAGCTATTTGGTGGTCAGAATCTTGGCTATTTGCTCAAGATCCTTGCATTTTGATCAGGACCTTACATAGTTGATCAGGATCTTAGCTATTTGGTCCAAATCTTAGCTATTTGATCAGCATCTTAGCTATTTGCTAAAGATTTTTGCTATTAGATCAGGAACTTAACTATTTGGCCAGGATCTTAGCTATTTGATCAAGATCTTAGCTATTTGATCAAGATCTTAGCTATTTGATCAGGATCTTAGCTATTTGGTCAGGATCTTGGCTATTTTGTTCAGATCTTAGCTATTGTATTCCACCTAATAAGCACATCATGCAGACATTTTCAAAATTATATACTCTTGAAAAAGTGTAGATCCAGGTCAGCTGGCTTCTAATGAAGCCAGCTGATCGGATCTGCGCATTTTTTACCCAAAGGGTGGGAGCGCAGTGGCTCAGAGGTAGAGTGCTTGACTCGAGACTGAGGGGCCGCAGTTTTGAGCCTCACCGGCATCTCTGCGTTGTGGTCCTTGAACAAGACACATTTATCCTAGCTTAGTACTGGTTCAACCCAATGAAAGATTGTTGATGGGACGTAAAGAATCAAATCAAACAAACAATTACCCAAAGGGTGAACTCATATTAAAAATAAAATTAAACTATATTTGTACTTTGATTAACTGTGAATCGGAAGTACAAATAAAGTGTCAAAACCCAAGCAATTATCCCTTTACTCCATAGGTTATTTTTTGATCATGACATCATTTTTCTATTTTTAGACAACATTGAAAAAATTCAAGGAAAATTGAAGTATTGTTTTCAATACTTTTGAAAATATTATGGAAAATGGAGCATATGCTCCAAAGAAAATATTATGGAAAATGGAGCATTTTCTCCAAATGAGCATATGCTCCATTTTCTATAATCTTTTTCAAATACATAATATTTCAAAGGCGTCAAAAGGCGTTATTATGGAGTAAAAGGTTAAAGGAGCATGACTGCACAATAGGGCCAGTTAAGCAAAAAATGTCAGCGTAAAAGTGTGATTATTTTCTAATCCATCAGTTTAAACATGTGTTTTGGGTGCTCAAAAGAACCGTCTCATTGAGACGGTTCTTTTGAGTACCCACAACATATGTTTTGGTTGAGAAATAAGAAAATAATTTTCAGTTACGCACTCTTATTTGGGGGCATGCTACACTTATCAGATTAAATGTGCTATTTACGTTTTGAGTGTGTTTCAATGCATATGGTTAGGTATACATATCTTTACCTTCGTGTGGAAACCTGTATGTGGATCTGTATGTGGATACATTGGCGAACAATATACAGTAAAACCTGTGTAAAACAGCCACTCTCAAAAAGACAAAAAAAATGGTTTTCAAGACCAATTATCGCTTAATGCAGGAGAAATTATTGCAGAATGCTCCAAGGGGAGCATTCTGCAATACTTTTGGCCTTCAATAAGCTACCATTTGTCATTAAGATCATTGTTTTGTCTAATTTTGAGTGGCTGTTTTACACAGGTTTTACTGTAGGCAACTATAATACCGCATCCCATGCATCATGGTCATTATCTATGGCTTGAAAAAGATTAGCAACTATAGATGCCCATGTTTAGTTGTCTGTCCTTAAATTCTCAGATTGTTTTGATAGTTTTTTTAATTGGATTTGTTCAAAGAGCTCTTTGCCAAAGTATTGAAGTCTATATGGTGCTTTTTTGGTACTATGTTGTAAACTTTGTATATTGATCAATATTCTATGAAAAATGTGCTATATTTTCTTTATTAAATACTTATATGTTAGAATATAGATATGAGCCACGACACATGATTTCCAACAATGTGGCATTTCGACAAGTGTAGACTCAGACAAGCCTGTGCAGCCTCATTTTAAGCTTAAAAACTCCAAATGCTGTTCGGTCAGTAGCTTAACATTCATAGAATTTTCAAGCGACTAGCAAAGGCTCTGATCAGACTGCGCATATGCGTAGGCTGGTCTGAGGCTTTGTTGGTCGCACATACCACATTATTGGAAATCTCATGTCGTGGCTCAATTATACTTAAGCTTAAAGGGGAATGCAATTTTCCTTGAGAGTATACACAAGGCATATTCAGATGGTATATCTTAATGCAAATTTGATTTAAAATTAGATTTCAATTAGGGAAGTATTAGTAATTCATATTCTAAAAAGCCAATCAAGGATACCATTTTGAATATTTAATCAACTTCCAGTCAATTTTGAAATTACATTTTTTTTTTATATAATTCCGAATTGTACAGTATTTTTTTTTCAAAACTTCTATTTTCAACAGATGTAACAATAAAAATGTCTTCAAAGTAAAATGTATAGCGGGCAATTAGTTATTCTGTTTATGCATATGTGATGTCACATTGCCTAAATATGGCTGCCTGGCAACATTTCCTATTCTCTACTATACATATGTCTGTAACTTTCTTATTTTTCATTAGATTTTGATCAGATTTGCAGCAGATTGCATGGATTGACCCTTTTCATTCTGGATACAGTAAACAGGTACTTTGGCAAACAGTGAAGACCCTGATGAAATGCTGCATAATGCAGCATTTCATCAGGGTCTGCACTGTTTCAAAGATAAAACAGTCTCTTAAGGGACAGAAATACATAATTTTATAGAAATTTTGACCCGCAGTCCCTTAAAATACAAAATGGACAATTCCATACTTATTGTATCAATATGTATGGGATAATCCATCAGAATGAAAAGGGTTGATAAGGACGATTCACTTTACTCTTAACCTACAAGTGTTGTCTGCTGATAACCTTTGCAAACAGTTTTGGACCCAAATCAGGCCCCACAGAATGTCGGGCCTGATCTGGATCCAATCTGTTTAACACTCTGATGGTATTCCTGGAAGAATTTTTTTGAAAAGTTGTTTGTGAAAAAAATCAGCAGGCAACAAAAAAACATGCAAAATTACCCAGTAGGCAAAGTTAATTTCAACATTGCATTTCCCTTTAATCCAGGATATTCCATAAGCTTCTACAATGAACCTGACTGTACATTGTGGACTGATGGTATCATTTTTTATCATTTATTTAGTAGATCTTTATATGTATACCTCTACTGTGTGTTGTTAAAATCAAAATCAGGTGTAATAATTTTTAGAATCTAATTGTTGACTGTAAGTGACATTATTTCCCCTGCAGGCATCTTAAATTATCCTTGTAGTAAGCATTAGAATCGTAAAATGTGTAACACAGCCTGAAATTGTCATTTTGCTATATAATCTTAACCATTTTTTTTATTCATCCTCCAGCCATGTTAACCCAAATAAGTCAATCATTCTTTTTATGGGACATAGGCAAACAGTGCAGACCTAGATTAGATGTAGCAGAATGCAGCATATGATCAGGGTCTTCACTGTTTGCTTACAAAATGTTCTATTGAGATTTGAATAAAAATACTACCCAGCAACCCTTAAAATGGAAACAGACTGGTCCAGTTGATAAGAGTAGGAAATTCCATTCGGCTTAAATGGGTTAAATCCATAACCTGCTATCATGAACCATGTTATAAAAAGGTTAACCCTTAAAGCGCCAAGAAAAAATGAATCTGAAAAATGACGTCTGCTGAAGTTGTCTGCTGCAAATAATTGCCTAACATTTCTGACCAATTAAGTATAGAAGCAAACAGCGTGGACCCAGAACATACTGCTCCTATATATAGGAGCAGTCTAGTCTGGGTCCACACTGTTTGCCATAGAAGCTTCTTAAACATTTCAGCAGACGAGAAAAGCAGATGACTTTTGTTGCGTTGGCACATTAAGGGTTAATGTGCTATTAATCATGTACCATAATCTGCCTATCAATGTCCAGATAAACCTGCTCAATAGTGCATTCCAGTTAATAGTATTGTCTTGTACTCTTTAATACACATTTGTTTGTTAATTATCAAATTGTAAACAACCAATGCTCTCCTCAGGCCCCAGGTTATAAGACTTTTTTTCATGCTCAACTCAACAGAGCATGAATTTATCATGCTCATAAATGTTAATATGCCAACAAGAGTTGGCATAATAACATTTATTAGCATGATAATTACAGCATCTTATTCTGAGCGTTTGAAAAACAATAAAAGTCACTCATTTTTCAGCCTTTTAGTTTTTATGAGCACTTGAAGCTTCATGCTTATTTGAGTGGAGCATGAAAAAAAAGTTTTATAATCTAGAGGCCAGGCCTACATTAATCCACAGGCTGATCTCAATCTTCACTGTCATATATTGCAAAGAGACAGCTCTTCTTATACTGATATATGAAAGATTTTTACATTGTCATTTACATTTTTACATTTATTTCATTGTCATCTTAATGCTCCCAACTTTGAAAAAGTTGAGGGGGCATATTGCTTTCAGCTTGTCCTTCAATCCTTTGAATCATTTCACTTTTCATTACTCCAACCTTTACAAACAGTTTGGACCCAGATCAGGCTGGACATTTTGTCGGGCCTGATCTGGGTCCAAATTGTTTGACAGCCTGATGGTATTCCTGAAGGAAACATTTGAAAAAGGTAATTTTGAAAAAATTCAGCAGACAAAAAAGCATGCAAAATTACCCAGCATCCAAAGAGTTTAAAGTATCATCAAACCTTATTCGCCTCTTATGTGGTCCACTACTGGCAGTATGTTCATGAAATTTCATAATTGAGCCGTGACATGAGATTTCCAACAATGTGGTATTTTGTGCACGAAGTACTGGTTCACTGCTTGTTAAAGCGTGCCCAGGAAAAAGTGTGGTTAGGTGAACTGATCATCCTGCCATGACCATAGCTGTTGACTTATGACATAAAGCAACAAAACAAACAATGTGGTATGTGCGCCCAACAAAGCCTCAGATCAGCCTGTGCATATGTGCAGTCTGATCAGAGCCTTTGCTAGTCGCTTGAACATTCTATGATTGTTGAGCTACTGACCCATCATCATTTGGTGTTTCTAGGAGACTGCAGTGGCTCGTCTGAGTCTGCAATTGTCAAAATGCATGTCAAAATTGTTGGAAATCACATGTCAAAATGCCACATTTTTGGAAATCACATGTCGCAGCTCATATTTTGATTCCTCATGAAAAAGCAGCCAACCCCCCCCCCCCCCCCCCCAAAATATTCTTGTCCTAGATCTCCCCCATTCTTGAGTTATGCCCCTTTGACTTTGATTTAAGATATGAAAGAGATCTTGTTGGCTAGATATCCCAAAAAAGTATTTAAGCTAAAGTCTTGTTACAAAAAAGCATCACCCTAATGGATAAGCATATGGCTGGGGGCATTGTGTTTCACTAACATTATTTCTAGTTCCTTATAGTTTTATAAAACAGAAAACATTCTGTTGTCCCTTTATGTAAACACTTTGAGTCTGATATTCACGTGCGGCCTCTATGCAAGAAAACCTGACTTTGTTGTATGTTAAAGCTGCATAGTCTGTAACTTTTGATCTTCTAATTTTAAAAATAATGTTTTTATTTTTCAAGAACGCAGTAAAAATACTCAAATTCAGGTAAACACTTTACCATTTTCGTAAATCTTAATAAGTTATCACTATCAAAACAACTGCATTTATGTTAAAATTCAACGGTCTATAATTATTGGAGGTACGCAAATAATTACCAACAACAGAAAAATACACCTATTTGATAAGATAATTCACTTTTCCATGCAGTTTTCAGCTGTACTGAACATTTTTATTGTGAAAACATAGCTTAATTCTACTTTTACAAAAGATTTAAAAAGAAAGTAGAATTTTTCGAAAAATGTTCATAGTTACAGAGTATGCAGCTTTAATAACAAAGGCACAGTATGATCTTTACTAGGGGTGACTATTGCAGCCAAAAATGACTATTGCGATAGTATTGACATTGCAGGAAGTACCATTGCGATACTATTACTATTGTGGACTACCATTGCAATACTGTTGTGATACTATTGTCTGAAACATTTATGCTTTTTTGAAGGAGAAAATTAAGAATATGGTAAGACTTTCAGCACATACGGGTACCAATTTTTGTGTAGAAACGAGAGAAAATTTCAGAATTTTGTAAAAGTCTACTAATTATTCTGTAATGCATGGGAGGAAACAACATATACATCTTATTGCCATTTAACTTTCTTTTTGGGCCTAACCAAGCAATTTTAAAGTGAAAATCCCTATGTCTAAAAACTATTGAAACTATTGCGATAGTAAAAAGACTATTGCCAATACTATTGACATTGCCACTTTCATATCGATGCAGTAACATATCTAGGTTACTATTGTGATGTATCGATTGTCCGATGTATTGTTACATCCCTAATCTTTACTGATTTAATCTCTAGAACAACAAAAGCACAGACCAGCTTGCACATCCCCATAGTCTGATCAGCGCCTTTGTTATTTACAATCTGGAAATTAACCCTTAATGCGCCAGTCACAACAAAAGTCGTCTGCTTTTCTCGTCCGCTGAAATGTTAAAGAAGCCTCTATGGCAAACAGTGTGGATCCAGATCAGACTGCTCCTATAGGAGCAGTCTGTTCTGGGTCCACGCTGTTTGCTTCTATACTTAATTCTTCAGTAATGCTAGGCAATTATTTGCAGCAGACGACATTTTCAGATGCATTATTTCTTTGCGCTTTAAGGGTTAAGAATCCCTTGCATTCTATATTGACAGACAATAAGGAATCTAATTACCCTGTTTGAATATGCAGGTTGATCTGTGCTACAATGTTCATAGTCGCTCTTTTTTTACCTATTTGTTATGTGTAAATGCCGTCTGTATATCGAACAAAAGTTCAACTGTATTGTAATTTTATATCATTTTACATCAGGAGTACTGAGTACCCTAATGATTATTCATGTCTCATACCAGGTCTTCATTCAGAAAATACACTGAAGGGGGCGGGGCATACATACTGTCATGCCAGCTAAGAGTGACAGTGACGTCATGTTTTGTTTACAAAGTTATCAGGGACTTAGAATCAATAGATCACCTGTGTATTAATCCTATCCACCGGATAGAATTAATACACAAGTGAGCTATCGATTTGCGTATGCTCAAGTGGTGTGTACACGTTAGTGTTTTACTTAGCAATTGTAAACAATTACGTCACTGTCACTTTTGGTTGACACGACAGCAGATGGAAGATTCTTGCTCACCAGGTCAGGGTTTCTGCTGTTTATACCCATTTTAGAATAATATCTCACATACCCCATACCAAATCATGGGAAAGATAAATAAGGCACAGCTGCACGTCAGTAGATAAGTGACATCATTGTTAAGTTAACATCATTGTGATATTATGTCGTGCGGCAGCATATTCAGGAACTTCTGGGAGCTTTTTTTTAAAAATATGAAAATGAGGTAATTTATGGTGAGCAAGAAAAAGAGTCCATTATTTGTGTGAGGATGGAATAGAAAAATCCTTCCCGAGGATCACCTTTGGCATCACAAGGCTTGCTGAGCGATGACAAACGGTGATCCTCGTGATCAATCTTTCTATCCCATCCTTGCGCTCACGATAGATTCTTATATTCCATCCTCAATTTTCTCCACATCCATTGACCCTTTGTATACTAATGGATCCTTCCTTCTGTTGATACAACAAACTTGGGATATTCCATTGTACATGTCTAGGGGTGACAGGTTATAATTTACAAAACAATATTGTATTCGGTTGTATGAAGATTTTTATCACCTAAACAAACAGTGTAGACCCTGATGAAATGCAGCATGATGCTGCATTTCATCTGGGTCTTCACTGTTTGCAAAAAGCTTGTTTAGGGGTTTCCCGGCCGAATACAAAGGGTTAATAATCATGCTTCCATTTGTTTGTGTATCAACATTACAAATACATGTAGTTTTCTACCACTGATTCATTCCTGTCAAGTATCTCCTTCCAAATACAATATATTGTATAAATTTTCCATTACATGACAATAATTAATTCCAAGAACTTAAATCTGATTATTCTTCTGTTTTATATTACCCACTGTTTACCGTAAGTTATTTTCTAATAACTAAGTAAGCAATGGCTGGAATCTCATGAAACTTATACCGAGTATATATGACCATGGTGTGGTTATACATATGACTGTTTGTCAGGATAGCCTTAGTAACAGAGGACTTATTGCTATATTTAAATAATTTATTTCATCCTCAACCATAACTAAGTAAGCAATTGATCAAATTATATGAACTTTATTCTAAGTACAGTAGAACTTCAAAGGCTTGAGACCATAAAAATTAATTATAGCCTTCTTTTCGACTTAATTTCAATGAAAAAAATCTACATAATTTTGGCGGGGGATATCAATTCGTTGTCTAATTCACTTGTTGCATTCACAATTCTTATGCATTCTTGACATAATTTTGTTCTTGACTGTTCTATTTAAAGCATGTCAAATATTAGCAGCATTCCTCACACAGCAAGCAGGGCTTGGGGGGGGGGGGGGGGGGGGGGGGGGGGGGGGGGGGACAGCTTCCATATGATGCCTGAATTGGGATTAGTGGAGATATTTTTACAGCTAAGCAAGGTGTAGATTAAAATGCATAAAGAACTAAGATGCTTCATATGTACATAAATGATTATTCCATTAATGTGTTAATATAAATATGGCCTTAATATAAATTATTACACATGCTTAAAATGTGTTACACTTGTGACATCAGTTGAAGGCTATGCTCAATTTGTAGTTGAGAAAAATTGCTATCAGTGCTTTCTTTAAAGTACAAGCAGACAATATGTTATACAAAGATTTAAAAATGCTGATGCTGAAACATTACATGTTACACTTGTGACATTTTTAGGTTATGTTGATCCATCCAAGCTGCAAAAAGGGTGTTATGCTTGTTCATTAAACTATACTCAGAAAAACAATTGAAGGATATTAAAATTCTTTTGACTTTATAACATTTGAGATAATGATTTTCGAACCAATTATTTTTGTCATCGATAAAATTATTACTATGCCATTCACTAAAAATGCAAATTAAAATTCACGGATCATTGGTTACGATACAGTACTGCACCGTATGTACCGACCCTCTCTACCCAAAGTTCACAAGCAAAAAATTTAGCGCTCTCAATTTTTGCTGCAACCTTTACCAGGTCATTGCTTATGTTCTAATTTCGACCACGGACAAAAGATAAGACCAATTTATCAGTCATTGCCCCTAATAATGGGACAACTTCTTCAACAAAAATACACTGATTTGGCATACCCCAGCAAATTTGACCACAAATTTGCAGTAAAACACTGACAACAGCTTCAAAATTAGGTGCCATTTTTTAGAGGGAGAACCATGGATGATTTTGGAGCCAGTCATTATGGAATATAAACGATAAAAATGGGTTTCAATCATTTTTGAACGTTTGTGACTTTTGAACCATTTGAAATTGTACTGTACTAAAACCATTGAAGCGTGACGACAATAAAGCATTCATTTTGATTGCAGATGTCTGGAACTATGAAATGCATGCATAATTAGTAAAGTTTCTATTGTATTGAATGTTAGAGATGGGACTGAATCCAAATATCCTTCAATTGTTTTTCTGAGTATATATATTTTCAATAAAATGTATTCACTCTTTCTCATATAGAGAAAGAGTGAATACATTTCATTGACTTTATTGTTATAGAGAAAGAGTGAATACATTTCATTGACTTTATTGTTATTATTCCCTATGGAATTATTATATTGAATTATTTATATATTTTCATGTGACTAATACATTGCTGTTTCTAAAACAAACATATCCATAATGATAACCTTCATATGTTCTCAAGGTCAGCTGAAGGGAATTCAAACATGTGAAAAATTGCATGCACTTAAGCTCAAGGGGTGTGCTTAAATAAATACACAAATTTTTCAAGTGAGTGAAAATGAAATCAACTTATAGCTACTATACCAAAGTACACATACTGTGCAGCCTTGTACAATACACAAAGAATTGTAAATAAAATTAAGAAATGAAAATAAGGGTATTGTGAAAATGTCACACAAAAAGTGTTACACTTGAGACATTTTTACTATGTTTTTAGCCCATAACTTTGATACGAATATGCTAGAGCTAAGAAACTTGCCATGATTTTAGAAACCATGTTGTGCACATGTTCAAATAAATGTATGTGAATATCATCTTTGAAATTGACAAAAAACTTGATTACAGAAAAATCTTCATATTTTTTAAGTTGCCCATATCAAGTTCCATCAAGGTAACTTAAATAGTCTTGGGATCCATATGTTTTTGCAACATTTTGACAATTTTCATGTGATAACAAAAACAAAATGACGTGCATAATGAACACAATGTGATCTGTATACATACCAAGTTTCATCATCGGGATCCAGATTTCAACAGACAGATGGGTGGAGAGACAGATAGAGAGGGCAAACCAACCTGTAGTCCAATCCTGTGTGAACGCTAGTACGGACTAATAAAGACATTAGCATTTTAGCATTTTAAAAAAACATTCTTTTGATATTGATTATTTACAATTAACCCTTATGCCCAGGTCACACATTCACGGATCACCTCGCCTGTTCCACTACGGATTAAACCTCGCGGATGACCCCGGAAATGCCAATGTATGTAGTCTGATACGGATGCACAGCGTTGTGGCTACAGGTTTGGATTACTGATGCAATATGAAAAGCTACGGACCAGTACAGATTGCCACAAATGATGCCCGATCATATCCGTGGCTACTCCGGCGTTCAATCTGTGAATGTGTGACCTGGGCATTAAAGTGCCACCTATAATTTGCAGCAGACGACAATTTCAAATTTTGCTGTTTTTTCAAAAATAACAAATAAGGCATGATTTTTGTCAAATACTAGGAAAGATGTCGCAAAATTTGTCATCTGCTGTAGTCGTGATTGCCGCTTTAAGGGTTAATTGCTATTTTGGATGGGAGAAATACAAGTAAGGTAAATATCTGAAGAAATCCTACCAATCATCAAAACAAGTTTATTAGGTCTAAACATAGTACATGTTTTTGCCCATAGGGGCAGTTGATATAAGCCAACAGCAAAAGAAATAAATAGAACAATAAATCGACCAATAAAGAGCCTGATCACTTAGCCATGATCCTGATAATACTTGTTTGTTTTGAAAATATCTGCTTGTTATGTCCACTGTATTTCTTGCACACCGGATAAGGATAACTGAGATTTTACCCTGGGCTAGAAAAACTTATCTTACCCAGGCTATCTTACCCAGACTGTCATTGGAGGTCTACATACACTGGTTGTATTGAAACTCACGCACATTGTCGTCAAGTGACGTCATTGTTAGGTTTAAGTGACATCATCAGGTACAATTGCATCTAAGCGTATCAGAGACTTCTGGAAGTTTATTTAAATAGAAAAACAGTGGTGAGCAAGAAAAATAATCTATTATTCGTGTGAGGGTAGGATAGAAAAATTCGTCCCTCAGGATCACCATTTGTCATCACTCGGCAAGCCTCGTGATGTCAAACGGTGATCCTCGGGACGTATTTTTCTATCCTACCCTCACAGACACACTCATGATAGATTCTTATAATATTCAATTGCTCTCCAGACAACATTTGTAATGACAGCAAATAGTATGAACCCGACTGTTCAGAATCAGACTGTTCATAAGGGAGCAGATTGATCTGGGCCAAATATTTTTTACCATGTAGTCTATCCAAGTATATCAGCTGATGGGAGAGCAGATTACATTTGAACCGTGATATGAGATTTCCAACAAGGTATGTGAAACCAACAAAGGCTCAGACCAGCCTGCGCATACACGCAGTCTGATCAGAGCCTTTGTTAGTTGCTTGAATATTTTATGACTCTTCGGCCACTGACCTAACAGCATTTGGAGTTTCTAAGCTGAAAAGGAGGCTGAAAAGGCTTGTCTGAGTCTTCACTTGTCAAAATACCTCATTGTAAGAAATCATATGTCACGGCTCATTTGTCAGGAATGGCGTGAAAGGGTTAAAAATCCCTGGTACACTTGTATATAGATATAGGATATTTACTGTTTGAGGTGAAAACCAAATACATTTCATGGAGTGTGTTGAAAACATCAGAATTTTCAGGAGTACTGAGCTCTCGTGAAAATTCTGATGTTTTCTACACACGAGATGAAATATATTTTGTATTTACCGAAAAAAATCTTTTTATTTTATACTTTTTATAGGCTACATGCAATGTCTCACCCACTGAAAAAGGAGGTGCTGAAAATGCAAAAACCATGCTCAAAGACAGCTAACCCCGTAGCCAATGATGGGATCTAACTGAAATTCAAACTCATCCAAGATTTTATGTATGTTCTGGTTACCTACAAGAATGAAGATGATCAAATGAAAAATGAACACATTAAACAGCTATATTTTAGATGCTCAAGGGCAGCTAACACTGTATTTGGTGGTCATTTGAAGCCGGAAATCAAACTCATTTAAGCTTTTTAATAGTTGTCTTTGTTACTTGTAAGAATGAAGTCAAAATCCAATCAGAAAATGAAGGTGTAAGAGTGAGCACAACATTATCCATCAATTTCTAAGATGCTCAAGGGCAGCTAATTCCATAATAGACAATGGGATCTGGCTAATATTCAAACTCATTCAAGCTTTTATAGGTGTGCTTATTACTTATTACCAGCAAGAATGAAGAAGATCCATCCAAAAATAAAGGCACAAGAGAGGTAAGAACATTTCTCCCATTATAAGTCTATGGAAAAGTTTCCTGACGCCCAAGGGCAGCTTACTACGTAGCCAAACGTCTGATCAGGCAGAATTTCGTGCCCATCTGAGATTTTATGGTTGTCCTAATTATCTGCAAAAATGAAGGCGCTAGAGTGGTCACAAGATTATTCATTGATTTTTCAGCACTCAAGGGCAGCTAACTCAGTAGTCGCTGAAGGGATCTTGACAAAATTCAAAATCATTCAAGAGCAGTTATCTCCGCAGCAGGAGGTCTGATCCGGCAGAATTTAGAACCCACCTAAGATTTTATGGTTGTTCTTGTTACCTGCAAGAATGACGAAGATCCAATCAAAAATAAAGGCGCTAGAGTGGTCACAAGACTATTCATGAATTTTTCAAACCCTCAAGGGCAGCTAACTCAGTAGTCATTGATGGAATCTTAACAAAATTCTATCTCATTCAAGCTTTTATGGTAGTCCTTGTTACCTGTAAGAAAGAAGACGATTCATCCAAAAATGAAGAACTAGAGTGGTCACAACATTTCTCCCACTATAAGTCTATGGGGATTTTTTCAAACGCTCAGGAGCTAACTCCTCAGCCGCTGGTCTGAAGTTGGCGAATTTCAAGTCTATTCAAGATTTTATGGTTTTCCTTCTTACCTGCAAGAATAAAGAAGAACCAATCAAAAATGAAGCAGCTAGAGTGGTCATAAGATTTTCCCCATTATAACCCTATGGGGGCTATCTGTTGTCATGGAAACCTGAGTTCTGATCCGATCTGGCCCAAAACCTAATGCATACAATCCCCCACCCCAATGATGCTCCAGATGAAATTTGATTACAATCTGCCAACTGGTCTGAGATATTCATGTTTGAAAGTTTGAACAGACAACCCATGGACACACAGTTGGATGCTGGCTCGAGTCCCCTCCTATAAGCTCACCGGGAGCCTTTGGCTCAGGTGAGCTAAAAAGGCTACGCAAAAATATAGACTGAAATCAATCACATTTTTTTTTTTATATTCTCTGGTGATTGATACCACTTTTATTTGTTTTTAATATCAGTGATTTTGTTACCTGCGCATCCTGCATCTTTTGCGCATAAGTTTTTATTTCAGCGAGTCCCGGGATGCAATAGTATTGCAGACTTGTCATTAAAAATAGTGTTTTGGACTCATTAGTTAGCAGTTGGGACTCATTGATATTGGAAACAGCGAGTCCCAGGACCCATAAGCTCAAATTGTAAATGAATCACTGAATATGCATTGATTTTGCTGCTAAGTATAAAATATTTAATAAATAGAAGATTTAACTCTCTGTACTGTACCTACAAGTGACATTTGCTGAATCAGTAATAACCTTTGCCAACAGTTTGGAACCAGATCAAGTCCGACAAAATGTCAGGCTTGACCTAGATTCAAACTGTTTGACACTCTGATGGTACCCCTGGAAGATTTTTTTTGAAAAAAAAATATTTTTCAAAATCAGCAGACCGCAAGAAGCATGAAAAATTACCCAGCCTGCAAAGAATTAACAGGGGATTTCTGACCTTCTCTAGGGGCCGAATTTTGGCCCCATTCCCAATCAAAAATAGCCACCTTTTTCACAATACCATGTCTGTTTTTCCCAATTAAGAAAAGTAAAAAAAAAAAATTTTTTTTTTTTTTTTTACTTTTTTTTGAGACCACTACTACGGTAAATCTTGTATTAGTTCGTACACTCGAATAGTTCGTACACCATAAATTATTCATGACCGATCAGCTCAAAATGTCATGTATTAGTTCGTACAGTGGTCATTTTTCCTATTTGTAATTTTTAATAGTTCGTACACAACGTTTTTTCCGTTAATTTGGTCAATCAGTGTGTCTGTCTACGATGCTTTCGTTTTTCGTCGAGCACGTCAGTTAACAAACATATCAGCGGAACAGGAGCGTTCCGCCTGTCAGTGCGATCGTCAGTGTCGCTTATGCGCGTGCATCCAGCATTGATGCATGCCAAACTTTTATTCAATGATAAACGCTAGGTTCAATGAACGTCGGACTGATGCAAATCGCGGAGATATTTTGTCCAGTCATGACAAAAATCAAATACATGTACACAACCACGCGCGCGTGCACACAGTGTCCTACGTGTCTGTGATCATTGAGCCTTTCTGGTCTTTCTATGTCATAAATATGCCCAAGCGTCTTTTTTTTAATCACTGGATCCGAGCATGATGAAACCATATCGGCTGGTGTTTATCACAAATGTTATCAGCGAAGGCTCAGGGGAGCCTGTGCTTTTGTGCAAGCTCGTCGGGTAACTCAAAGTTTTGGAGTGGATGAAGAATCTAGACACCTACGTACTCCCACTAATTAGCTGTGCTTTAAATGTGCGTGCATCAATTTCATTTCTAAGTTTCACCAAAAACGCGCACGCAATAAGCGTAATAAAATAACTATATATATTGTTTATCCGATGGAACTGTTTATCAAACAAAGACGACACTGATGAGCCTAGCGCGGCGTCCTCATGAAATTGTATAATGGGTCTCACACATTAAATGATTCCTGTGGATCATCACATGTACGCACAGACGCACAAACCAAGATGAAAAGTGATTTATGCATGCTTCTGCATCATGCTTTACATTGGGCTGTCTATGAAACGAGCCAGTTCATGAGATTATCATGATTATGGTACCTCTCGCACATGCAACCAGCGAAGGCTCAGACGAGCCTGCACATCCGCACAGTCTTGCCAGGGGCATAAATGCTCACATACAAGGAATGTGTCTAAAGTTAGGCTTATAGTCCCACTAACACCGCAACAATTGCTTGCTTTCAGATAAGAAAAAATGGTCGAAAAACCTCTCGTTTACCTTACCTTAACAAAGGCGCAGATCAGCCAGCACCTGCGCAGTTCTACCAATTATCTCTAGAAAGTATGACAGCTAAACCTGCTACATGCAAAAAATAAAATTCCTGTCAGACATGCGTGCGCGGATCCAGACAATTCCGACGGGGTGGGGGGGGGGGGAGGGTCGAATTGCTTCTCGAGGGAGGTTCGTACCAGTTTTTCTTCTAGGAAACAAATTGCAACTTATGATTTTCATGGGGAGGTCCGGACCCCCCTGCCCCCTCTGTACCCGCCCATATCAGAGTCTCAAACAGTTTGAATTCACATTTTTTTTTTGCTGGGCCTGGTCAATTCACAAAACGTCTGCTAATTATATCAGCTGGCGCCAAGGGCAAAGACAGCATGATCCTTTTAAGATCAAAGAGACCGCGCACACCAATTCCGGCCACGTGTTGTTTATCCCCATATTGTAATCGCCTCCGTCCGTCTGTCCGTCCGTCCGTCCGTCTGTCCGTCCGTCCGTCCGGCTGTCCGTTATGCTATCTTTTCCTAAACCATTGGACGAAATTAAACCAAATTTGGTGTGTGAGTTACTGACATGAATGGGGCGTGCAACGTCAAACTTTTTTTTGGCCCCGCCCCCTGGGGCCCTCGGGAGGGGTCAAAAGGTCAAATATCATTTAATTTCAATTACAAAGTCAATTTCAAAGATTTTTATACCAAACTTTGTGTGTGTTCTCACAAATGAAAGATACAAAACATATCAGACGGGATTTGTATTCTGTCCCCTGGGTCATGCCCCAGGGGTGGGACTTTGGGGCGCTGGGGGTGCCCCGGGGGTCAAATTTTTTTTTTTCAAACATGGTCATGTGGTATATCAAATTGACGGGGATGACCAGCAGAACAAAATGCAAGAAACATTTTCATCCTAGGGTCAATCTGGTAACCTTTGGGCGAGCTCAAAAGGATAAATATCATTAACATGTCAATTTCAAAGATTTTAATGCCAAATTTTGTGTGTGTTCTCACAAATAAAAGATAGAAAACATATTGAACAGAATTTTCATTCTGTTGCCAAGGTCATGCCCCGGGATGGGACTTCGGGGTGCTGGGGGAGTCAAAAACTTTAGCGTGGGGATTTGCGATGGCGCCCCATCGACTGCGCGCTCTAGTTTAAAGTTTGGGGTCGCACGTGATGATGGCCTTGACGCAAGAAAATGTACATTACACATTAAACAGTGGCTGGGGCGTTATGAACAAGTCGAACAGGTTCATGCGCGGATCCAGGAATTTTTGTCAGGGGGGGGGGGGGGGGGGGGGGGGGGGGGTCGAAGCCCGACGGCCAGAAAACAGTCTGGACAATGTTTTTTTTAGTCATCAACTTATTTTACAGTTTACAGAGTGGATCCAATGGTTTTATTACAGAGGGGAGGAGGGGGTCCAACTTCTTCCAGGGGGTGGGGGTGTCCAAAGAAACCCATATAACTTGTGATTTTCCAGGGGGGGGGGGTGGGGCTCTGGACCCCCTAACGCCCCTCTGAATCCGCACGTGGGGTCGCCTGACGCCACTGTTTCCTTACAGAATCATGGTCTATCAAAATAAAACTGAAAAATTCCAACCAACGACGACTAAACGGAAAAAGCTATCTCCTGCTGGTCGAGATAGCAAGTGCGGATCCAGAAGGGGGGTCAGGGGGTCCGGACCCCCCTGGAAAATCACAAGTTATATGGGTTTCTATAGGGTATAAGCAATTGGACCCCCCCTGGAAAAAGTTGGACCCCCCTTGAAAATGTTGGACCCCCTCTGGAACCTTGAAAAATGATAGATTTCTTCGAAATTAACCATTTGACTTCAATTAAATAAGCTGAGGACTAAAAAAACGTTGTCGGGCTTTTTTGTCAGATTGACCCGGACCCCCCCCCCTGACAAAAAATCCTGGATCCGCGCATGGAAAGCAAGGTGTACACGGGATAGTATGGTGCTCAAATAGCAGTGCAAAGACTAGCATGTGCATCCAGCCCTGTTTCTGGCTGTAAAAGAGTCAGTCAGCCTCAAATCACGAAAGACAGATTTTCTCATGTAATGGCTTTTCCATGGTCAAGCGACCGAAGATGACAAAGTACGGGAATCTGGTTCTACATTGATTGCCATTATCATAATCTTAGAATGCTAACAGCCTAACACCGAGCTATATTGGGTCCGAGCTAACACGTAAGGGGGTGTGCGAACAAGCTGAGCATGTTATGTCACCACAAGGAATACGACGTATGATGAAGACTCGAACCAACCATCCTATGCAGAAATATAGGTGTTCATACAAAGCCTTTAAATGGAGTAAGCATTCGCAAAAACGTAAGTTGTGGGTCTTTTTACAATATGAAGGCAGAGAAATGTACTACTCTGATTGAGAGTTCTGCATGCCAGTTGTTCATATTTCATATTTAGAAGTCGCCATTTTCATTTTCAGTTTTCATTCCAAATCAATGAGTGTACGCGTACGTCTAACCTGTAGGACTGAGTGTACGTACATGTATTGTCTTGTCTACTTCTATGCTGCATTTCGAGGGTTCTAAGAAAATAAGAATCTACATCATGACCAAAAACGAAAGCTGCGATATACATTGCTAGAGCTAGCCGTCGGTAGTGAACAGAAGTTGTATTTTTGTTATGATTCCTCGGACCCAGTGGGTCCGAGTAGGATTCCATCGTCATCGTCATAGAACAAGTCCGACGTGACACCTCTTCCGTAAAGCAGGCCTATGTAAAGTTGGCCTGTAACCGGGTGATATCGCCGGGTATATCGCATATTGCATGTGAGTCGGTTGAAACGGCAATCCGGACTTTTATGTTTGGTTGTTTATTTTCAATCTTTCACCATGCTATTAAGAATGTTAGTTTAATTGAAAATACTGATCAGACATTCAGCCTGTAATTAGGCTAAAAGGATAAACAGAAATTCCTCCCTCTTTGGCAATTTTCGCATGTTTTTGGTCCCGTTTTTCGATCTTCAGAATTTCATTTTATTAGTTCGTACAGTCCAGTTTCTCAGAAAAATATTTTTTATTAGTTCGTACACAGCGAAAAATAATTATTTTTTACTGTACGAACTAATACAAGATTTACCGTACTTAGGAGAAACAATGACTCGTATCAGAATGATACTTAAACACTTGTGCTTAAGTAGTATGCTTTGCATAGTACAATAAAAAATAACTTGACTTTGAGGATATACTTTGCTAACCTTGCTATGTTCTATGTCATTAATTTCTCCAAATTTTGATGTTAAGTCTATCATTTTTTCCCAATTTGGGTAGGGACCTTTTCCCAAAATTGCTGGGAAAAGCTCTCATTAATGGAATCAACTCTTGTCATCTGCTTTGTTTTCTCTCTGTTTCTCAGTGACTATAAATTAATATTATTAAATAATTTCTTGTTAATTATACATAGGCAGGGTGGGTAGCCACAAGATTTTTGTTTGGATACATTACACGGATATTTGTATACGCTGTAAGGATATTCTGATCTAATGTAAGTAGATTTCCCTGTGTTTTCTCATCTATACCCAGAAAGTTATACACCATTTTCCAGCCAACATTTGTCTTGATCAAATGCTACCAGGATATCCTCTTTAAGCTTTTTTCTTTGAGCACAAACTCTGCCACAAAGAAAATAATTGTTGTCCGTTCACTGGCGTTCAGCTTATTTCTATAATTCTGTCTCCATCTTCGCCACTAAAAATTTTGTGAGAGAGTCTGTACTCAAAATTAAAGTAAGAATCTTTATGAGGATATCCTGGCTATATTAGATGGGTAATTAATGAGGGCTGGAAAATGGTGTATAATTTTCTAGGTAAAGATGAAAATCACGGAGTAATCTCTACTTACTTTCTGTTAAAACATCATTGTGGAAAAGATGTCACAACATTTTTCCTTACAGTGTATCCAAGCCAAAAACCCTTTTTTTAAACTGATTTTGAAAAAAATCAGCAGATGACAAAAAAGCATGAAAAATCACCCAGCATGCAAAGAATAAATGCAATCAACTCTCGTAATCTGCTTTGTTTTCACTCTGTTTCACACTGACTATATGCCTCGGTTACATTTGCCCTACGACGAGTATACGATGCCCGTACGATGTCCAAATCACCGTTTCCCTGCGGCCTCCGCAGGGAGACCTTGCGATCATCGTATGGATTTACGGGCATCGTGGCCTCTACGATATGTTTAAATCCACACAATGACAAATTTGAAAAAATCGTAAGCCCGTAGACACATCGCAGTGACATTGTATGATCCCCATACGGGCACCACACGGTGATCGTGAGGACAAAGCAGGTTTTAGATTGTCATTTTGGCTCAAAAATGATCGTAGACTCTTGCAATAGTTGTAGGGAGCCCGCAAGGTCGCCGCACGATGCCCTTGCAGGGCCCATAAAATCGTACGGACATCGGACGATCATCCTGCGGTAACCCCAGAGCTCTCACAAGGATATTGAAAACAGGAGTTCAGGACTCCCATCTGGCAAAAAGTAGGAGTCCAACTGGAAAAAGTGGGAGTCCCACTCAAAAAAAGTTGGAGTCCCACCAATTTGTGCATACTGTATATCTTTTCAATTTTAGCCGGAAGTGATACAGTTGAATAATTTTTACATCGACTGATTTTAATCCCTTTAAGCATTAATGGATTGTTCCTACTTAACAAAACAAAATATTTTGCTATATTTTTTCATGTAACCTGGACACACATTTTTTTGTTTGGCCTTATCAAAATAAAAGATTAAACTGTTGGTACTTGTTTTATTCATTAACAAGACAGACAGACAGACAGGCAGGCAGGCAGCAGTCCTCTGTTTTGTATAATCTTATGCAGATGGAAGTCTTTTTTTCTTCTAAAACAACGCAACTCGCTAGTGTCTAGGGCGATTTCAATGAATAGACTGACATTACTTAGCCATTTAAAATGGCTTCCATGATTTAGAATGAACAATTTTACTTGCTGAAAGTGATTTGTTTGTGTTTATTCATAGACATTCGGCTTGAACCGATGCACTTTTGTCAGTCGGACGTTACCGTATACGGCTTACCGCTGTACCGTGTTTTTTTTTTTTCAACAATTCTCAGACTCTTTTGTTTGCCATAGCAATGAACGTATAAAGAAATGCAAATCCGTACGCTTATTGTTTTTTCTCCATGTTTATGTTGCTCAAATCGCAAACGAGTGCAATTAAATATGTTATCTCAGTCGAATTCGGAAGTCGGTAGTCCGATGCTGTTTACAACACCCTATTATTTTTTTCTCCCTTTAATTAACAGTAAATCGGTAGCGCATATGTTTCAAACAATTATTCGATAATCCTTGCTTAATTCTTTAATAATCACCTTGTAATAATCACACTGCCCCGCATCGGTAATCCTGTCAATCACCTGTCAGAATTGCTACACTGCAGTCCGAGTCATAAGATTGGTCAACAGAGACAGGACCATAATCGCGTCTCCCGCGGCTCAAAAAGTGTGTCGGGATCGATAATATCAAAGGGCTTTTGATCTCCCGGTGTGTACTTATCTCTCAGCTACTTGATTTTTAGCGCGTGCCGACTAAAAAAACATGCGTACGGGGAACTCCCGCCTAGCGAAAATCATGCGTCCCAGGGAAAAAATGTGCGTACCATTACGCGTAATTCTGCGTTTCCGAGAGCTCTGAACCCCAAGGCAATGGCACAATGATCGTGCGGGTGCCTTGCGATGTGTCAACAATTCCCAGACGGGTATATATTGGATATCATTAGCTGTTTGTTTCATTTCAATATTTGTCTTCAGGCGATGTCTCTAATACCACCACTCAGAGTGACTCAATATGGACCCAGTTCAGTTTGCTGATGGATGCAGTCTAATCAGGGCCCATAGAGTATGCTTCCATGATAGAATTGTCTGAATTGCACTTGAAAATATGCACCTAACTTGAAATGCATATGCATTTTCAGTATATAAAATGCTTGCTGGATAAAGGGTTTAATAAATGAGATAAGATTTATAAAAAGTTCAGATATTTTTTTGTGATTTATAACTCTGGGATTTGAATTTGAGTATTACTTCAAGGATTAAAATATATAAGTCTCGTAGTGAGAACATGTGACTAGTTCGAACAATGATATTTGAATGTATGAATGTTATACAAAATGTATTTTACTGAAAAGGAATGGCAAATGTGCTGACTACGCTGGATGGAAGAAAGCCCATTCTGGTCAGTACCTTTGTTAATCGCATGCAACAACTTCATTTTTGCTTATGACAAATATTTTATGCGTTGCTGGCCCTAGAGTGCCTTTGGATGATTAAACTGAACAAAACCATAATGAACAGAACAGAACAGAAATTTTATTTTAGACTTAAGCATACAAGCTCATCGTCATAATAAGCGTTTTAGATCTAGTCTACGCTCAATCTACGAGACGATACAATTAAAGCACCTTAATTTTCAATTAAAGTGATACTTTTCGAATTATAAAAGTGTACTATAAAAAAGGGGTTGTTGTAATATTCTGTGACTTAAACTTTATGAAATCTGCAGAACTTAAAAATTGACATTTAAATATACACAAACCTATCACGCAGTCCATACCTTGGGACCATATTCAACTGAGAACACTAGCCTCTTCATAGCACCATTTGTGATTACATGACTTTGAAACACAGTTCTAATGGAATCCAAAAATGAACATGGATGGGCGTTTAAATCCATGCACATAATTACACGACAATTGCACAGTCAGCGTACCAACTCCTTGCGACTTCGGCAAGGTCATCGTATGGGCATCGTGCGATTTATATAGGGAGGTCGTGAAGATAACACAATGATTGTACAATAACCTTGCGGTTGTCGTACGATATCCGCAAGGTCTCTGTAAGGTTTTGTCCTAGTTTGTCTCCGAAAGAAATCGTAAGGTGATCGTAAGCAATGTAAACACATAGGTCGTAGCTTATAGCCGCCTACGATGCCGAAAAATTGTAGGAAAATTCATAGACAAATAAATTGTACGACGTCCATGGCAAATGTAACCGAGGCAACAATATTTTTAACCCATAAAGCGCCACCTAGAATTTGCAGCAGACGACAATCCTGAATTTCGCCACTTTTTCAAAAATAACAAATAAGGCATGATATTCCATGAGAATTGTCTGGATTCTCATGAAATATTATCCCTTATTTTTGTCAAAAACTAGGAGACATGTCGCAAAATTTGTTGTCTGCTGCAGTCTTGATTGGCACTTCAAGGGTTAAATAATTTCTTTTTATACATAAGCAGTTGCTTCTATTAACTCTTGTCCTCTGTTTTATTTTCACTCTGTTTTTGTGTAACTATAATCATCATTTTACTATCCGTGTTAATTGCTTCATGTAAGGTAGCAATGTCTTGAAGTTCACTGTGCACTTTCTTGAATACAGAGGCAATGGCCTGCCGAGAACCCTGAAAAACATATATATGTACACAGGCTTAGATAAACAAAACTTTTCAGTGTAAAATTAATATTTTTTTATCCATATTTTTAGCATATGTTTTGTGTGCTCAAAAGGCCTTTTTTGACATGCAACTAGAGTTCAAAATTTATGAACATTTACCGTAATAGAGTAAAAGTCAAAATTCGTCAAAATTCTTGTCCGTTTCATATCTTATGAAAACCGCTGATGTGATCATGAATTTTTTTTCTTCACACAATACTACTGATCATACTTTATAAGGCTAGCTGATAAAACGGAAAAATATTGGTGTGTAAATATATTTTTTTATTGGATTAAAACCCCATTTTTTGACATTTTTGCCCGTCCAACGGAAAAAATTGAACTTTCGACAAGAATTATTAAAAAAACTGTTATTTTCTCAGGAATTTTAACTGGCTGTATTGATTAAAGCATTATCAAAGTAAATGTAGGAGGTTTCAATATGTGATTTTTCATTACATCTTTTTGCATTTTTTTGCCCAAAAACCTCTGTCCCAAGCAATTATGTCAAGACCGTAACACTTAGTAAATTGCAAAAATAATACTGGATCCCTAATGGTGCTGAATCTGGTTTTCTGTCATACTTATTTGACACTTTCTGTTTACTAAGAATACATGTGTTTTGTAAAGCATCTACAGAACTGGCAAAAGAAAATACTGTTTTGGTGAGTGAAATTTTTATAGTATATTTTTTTGTGTCAAATGACCGTAACATAAAAATGGACAATGGAGTTTGATAAAAAAAATTCTGATTTTAACATCTTTACCAAATAAAATTTCTCAACAAAAAATCACTCTTGTTGCAATGTTTTAGGGGGTATTCATTATTTTAGGTAAAAAATATGTAGAATATATCAATACCGTAACAGTCAATACCGTAACGATGAAAATGTTGCGGTATTGACACATCTTGTTACAATTGTGACATATGCTGTCAAAAAAGTACAGTTTTGAATGCAAAGATATTAGTTTTTAGTCAAGTTTATTAAGTGAATTTATGATAAGAATGCTTTATCAAATAAACAGAAGCATAAAACACAAATTGAATGATGAATTTGAGTATAAACAGTTTGTTACAGTATTGACATATTGTTTTGTTTTCAGACAGGGTTTGTCAATACCATAACGGTTTTGTCAAACCCGTAACAATATTTTGAAATAAATGCAATCTACCATATATTCCAAAATTCTTTCTGTGCACATGTGTCAAGAGTATTAATATTGCAATCTGGTCAACAGTGCTCTACACCTAATCTTAAGCAGAAGAATTATGCTAGCATATATTCTTTAAAGGTCAATACTGTAACATTTTTGTCAAGTACCGTAACAGTGATATTTTTGGGAAAAAAGTATATCAGACAGAGACAACATGTAGATTTTAAGTACCTGATTAATTCCTTTGGTTGATTACAATCATACCAAAGCATTGTAATTTTCTAGAAATGTGGTTTTTAAACAAAATACTGAGAAAATAGTATGCAAAATCACTTAAAAGATTAAAAAAATGCATTTATTTTATCACAAGCAGTGAATTCAATGCATACCAAATGTGAGTAAAATTGGTATTTTTCTACAGTGAAAAAATATCGTATTTTTTCACTAGTGACTGATACGGTTTATATTTTCACTGTAGAATAGAATAGAACTGTAGCAAAACAAGGCTTTCTTGGTAATTTTGGGACTGTGATTTTTTAACAAAAGGTTTTAAGTGAAGTATATTTGTAAAAAATAACGCTACGCATGTTGTGACGTCAACATCAAACATAATGACGTCACTGTTTGACCTGGCGTAGCGCCAGTTTGCACGTGACGCCTTCCCTAAGGCACACTCAATAGACTTTCTTCAAATGCAGATTTCTTGCGTTTCATTCGTTAAAATATGATTCTAAGCCATTTTTAGGTGCAAACTATGTTTACACCCAATGTTATACCCAATAAACACACTGCAAAAGTCAAATCGAACGAGAAACGACCAAGTAAAAAGTTAGGTTTTGATTTCTGTATATCCGTTGAGTATAAAATAAAAAGAAAATTTACTTTTTTTCGGCAAATACCAAATATATTTCATCTCGTGCGGTGAAAATATCAGCATTTTCACTCGTGCTACGCACTCGTGAAAAATACTGATATTTTTCACCGCACTCGATGAAATATATTTGGTATTCACCTCAAAAAAGTAAATATCCTCTATTTAGCGTTTGCTCTTTGTCATAAATAATCATTTTGTTCAAATTTTACCTTTGACACAATTAAACACATGATTTATTGAACTTATCCAATGCAACAAAATAAATATCCATGACGAGATTTGAAGAAAAAACAGGAAGTAAAGTTTGTTACGGTATTGACATTTTATCTGGTCATGTGATCTTTGAAACTTAATTATAAGAATCTGATTGGCTGTTAAGGTTTCTTTTCGCTTTTCATAGTATTCTCAGAAACAACTTGTTACTTTCATGAAAAAAGAATATCATTTTATCTAATTCGTATTTTTCCTTTTACTTATTTCAAAATTTGACGAATTTTGACATTGACTCAATAAAGATTTGAAGATAATGTAAAAGAAAGGTCCCAAAAAATGAAGGACTTATAACCATGCAACTATCAGCTTAGCAAAAGCATGGTTCATAAAATCAAATTTGGTGGTATAGCTGTCTTGTAAATATAAACAATTTGCCATATAGTGACAGGTATTTTGATACTGATAGGCAGATTGAGATGTTTTAAATAGGCAAAGCTAATGGACATGATTTGAGCCATGACATGTGATTTCCAACAATGTGGCATTTTCTCAAGTAGACTAAGACGAGCCTGTGCAGCCTCCTGTTAAGCTTAGAAACTCCAAATGCTGTTCGGTCCGTAACTTAACACTCATAGAATATTCAAGCGGCAAGCAAAGGCTCTGATCAGACTGCACGTATGCGCAGATTGATCTGAGGCTTTGCTAGTCGCACATACCACATTGTTGGTAATTTCATGCCGCGGCTTATTTTTGATAAATGTATATTTAAACATAGGTTTCCTTAATTTCAGTAACATATGTTGTTGGTACACATTGGAATTGGCTCATAGAGGCAATTCCAATGTGCACATACAACATATGTCCATTCAATAAATGACCATGAACAGTTTTTTCACAAACTTCTCAACTACTATTTTATGTTTCAGTGCAATGAGCATGTAGAAATGAACAAGTTTTTGTGTAGTTTGGCGTGCGTCTGGATGACAATAATGGACAGCCAATTTTATATTATTGACAGCTGATCTTTAGATGTTTCATGGAATAAAATGCTAAATTGTTGGTTGCCTGGTTGTATTCCACCTACCTCTTTCCGACTCTTATCCTCAATCAGAATCTTCAATTTTCCTTTCTTTGCCAGCAATTCCTTAATTTGGTTTAATTTCACAGTCAAACCTGTCTGATCTATTTTAGCCTTCATTTGAATCTGCTTTAAAGAATTACTTTTTATTTGTTCTTTTTTCTTCTCTTCTAAAAATTCGCTAAACTCGTTTTGAGAGACAAGTTTATAAGAATTGAGATCAGATTCATCGGCGTCTTTTTCTTTTTTCTTTGAACCAGAAGCTGATTTCATCTCAACCAATCTTAAATCCCTCTTCTTAGCATCAGACATTGCCTTCCATAGTCTAGTTTTCTCAACAAATAATCCATTTTGATCAAACACTTGAACTATTCTTTCATCTCTAGCTGATCTTACAGACTTTTTCTGTGTAGTTTGAGCAGCAATTTCATCTTGAGGTTTTTTAATAGCCGATGCATGTACTGATGTACTGAAATTATTGCAATAACCGCAGTATAATCCATCATATAAACTAAATTGTCTCATCTGTTTGCTATGCATTTGTGTATGTAAAGGTTTACAATGCATTAAGGTATATATTGGTCTAGTTGAGCTTCCATTCCTGAGCAAGATTCTCGCATAATATGTAAACATTGGTGCCTGAAATGAAGAAAACGGTAAAAGTTCTAAAATTTTAAACACTTTTCTCTTTCTTTTCTCAAATAAAGTATGAAATATCAGGGCTGAATTTCATAAAATGCCAGAATAGCAAACAGTTAAGACCCTAATCAGACTGCTTCTTAAGAAGCAGTCAGATCTGGGTTTGCAATGTTTGTCTAGGCATTTAGGTATAAACAGGTCTAGTTGAACTTCAATTCCCGAGCAAGATTCTCGCATAATATGTAAACATCCGTACCTGAAATGAAGATTATGGTAAAAGTTGTAAAATTTTGAACACTTTTCTCTTTCTGTTCTCAACTAAAATATTGGCTATCAGGGCTGGAATTCACAAAATACTTGCCAGAATAGCAAACAGGGAAGACCCTGAAAGACTGCTTCTTCATAAGCAGAAGCAGTCTGATCTGGGTTTGCACTGTTTGTCTACAGTAAATGTACTAAAATTCCTAACACTTTTCTCTTTCAGTTCTCAAATAAATTTTGGCTATCAGGGCTGGAATTCACAAAATGCTTGTCAGAATAGCAAACAGGGAAGACCCTGAACAGACGAGAAGTAGTCTGATCTTGGTCTGCACTGCTTGTCTAGGCATTTTTGGCTGGCAACTAGTGTTCAAAATTTTAGAACATAGATCTACCATTTCATGCTGACTCCCAATTGATGAAAGTTCAAATTTCCAAGGTATTCAAATCTTAACTCTTGCCCTGCTAAATAATTCAATATGGCACAATCGCTTCTGTTTCTCAGCCAAATCAGTAGCATGATTTTAATTAATACAGTGGATTTTGAGGCAATATGGATTACAGTGCAGATCCTGATCAGCTGGCTTCATCAGATCTAGATCTACATTGTTTTCTAGAGGATATATCTGGGCTCAGCAGGTTAAACTATGCAGTATGCCTTCAAATTATCTAGTGATCTGTTTTAAGCATTTTGGTCAATTGTGTTTAGATAATATGAAAATAAATCAGAGCTGCTTAATTCAGTAATTTGAGGCTGTCTCAAAATCCTGAATTTAGGAATCTTGAAAACTTTCCCCCAGTTTAAATAGTTGTTTGTCTTTAAATACTATGAAAATAAATCACAGAAGCTATTTCAATCTGCTTACGAAAGTTTTTTGAGACTGGCTTTATGATAATGGGAATCCTGGTAGCTGAAAGTCTGCTAAACCCTTAACCATTTAACACTACAGACCTGACAAAATGTCTGAGTAAACTGTAGATCCAGATGAGATGGCTTATATGAGCTGTCTTATCTGTATCTGCACTGTTTGCATAATGTAAATTTTTCTCAATCTCAATTTTTGCAGCAGTTTTCTTCTTCATGATTTGTCTTACTCCCCTGAATAACACAATGGACTCTTCTACAATTTAAAGTGGAAGAGTTTACCTCTGGAACTTAGGAGTGAAGGTTAAAGTGCCAATCACTATTGTGATGAGATGAGAAAATTTGATTTTTTTTAAAAATATACATTTGAGCCATGACATGTGATTTCCAACAATGTGGTATTTAGACAACTGTAGACTCAGGCGAGTCTGTGCAGCTTCCTTTTAAGCTCAGAAACTCCAAAAGGTGTTCAATCAGTAGCTTAAAAGTCATAGAAATTAAAGAGACTAGCAAAGGCTCTGATCAGACTGTCACACATACCACATTGTTGGAAATCTCATGTCGTGGCTCATTTGATATTACAGGCTGATGATTCACATGTAACTTGGTTTATATTTAGGCTGCTCCAAAACTTGAAAAGGTCTGCCGCTAATTTTAGTGGCACTAACTCTTTACATCTTTAGTGTCGTCTGCTACCCTTTGAAAAAAATTGGATCCATGTACGGCTTGGCAAAATGTTGGGCCAGATCTGGATCCGAACTTTTTGACATTCTTATGGTAATCCTGAAAGATTTTTTTGAAAAAGTAACTTTTTGAAAAAATCAGCAGATGACAAAAAAACAAACAAAATTTCCCAGCATGCAAAACATTTTAGGTAGCACAGTGGCTCAGTGGTAGAGCGCTTGACTCGAAGCAGAAGGGTTGCAGGTTTGAGCCTCACCAGTGTTACTCCTTTGTGGCCTCGAGCAGGACACATTAATCCTTGCTTAGTACTGGTTCACCCAAGGAAGACCCGTCCCGACATAACTGAAAAATTGTTGACTGGGACGAAAATAATCGAATCAAACAAAAAGCAAAACATTTTAAAGGTGATTGAGTGGAAGTTATATATAGTGATACATTGTATCAGGATATCTGGGCTTATTTCTAACAGAATTACTTTCCTAAACCCTTTATGTATAGACTGGCTCAAGTCCTTAAAACAATTTTTCATCAATGTGTCATATCTACTTGTAGCTAGTCTAACTCTGATGACACATAGATGAAAAATTGTTTTAAGGACTGGAGCCAGTCTACTTTATGTACAAATTAAATGGATTCTTCCTTCTGCTTTCAGGTGTACTCATAGTTTGCGGCACACTTCTCTTCATGTTCTACATAAATGACCACCCGGAAAATATTAAAACACAACTCATTCAAAAGTCACTGCAGTTTACCTTATTTTCCTGCAGTTTACCTTATTTTCCTAATCATGGATTCAGAGGGGGAACAGGACCGGACACCATCTCACCCCTGGAAAATTACAAAGCTATAGGGCTCCTTAGCAATACTGTTCCGGATCCCCTGACAAATCACAAAGCTACCAAGACGGCATTTAATGTTGGGCCATTATTAGCTCACCAGCAAAACTCCATTGTGTGGGCCATTATCGGCCCACCAGCAAAATGCTGATAATGACTCTCTTTTAGGCTTTAGTAGTATTTGGATCCGCTCTCCCCTCCCCTTGTCAAGTAAAAAAACAAAAAAATGTCAGTTGGACCCCCTCTGACAAAACTTTCTGGATCTGTGCATGTTTCCTGCAGTTTACCTTATTTTCCAACCAAAACATATGTTGTATGGACTCAAAAGAACTGTCTCAATGAAACAGTTCATTTTCTTTTCTTGTAACCAAACCAGTAAATCACATCCTTATCTGTAGCTATGTAATCTGGGTCTAAGACTTAAGGTTACCCCAAATATTTTATGTTTTACATCATTGGGATTTAATGTATACTTGTAAAATGTCTCATTTGGTATGATTTTGACTCTTTTGAAAGCTAACACTTGTATAGTTTATTTAAAGTTTAAAAATATTTAGAAAATCTCACAATCTTGCTGAAAATAAACATTAAGTGGAGATCTTTCTCAGTGTTTTCTTATGCCACAAACCTAGCAACAAACCTGTATGTTCTTCATACTTGACCTAGAGCGTCCAAAAAATGCAAAATGAAATAAAGGTCAAGGGGGCTGACATGTTAGAGGCATTGAATTATAGAGGTATTTTCGGATAAAAGAAAAGCGGCATACAACATGTCAGATTGCTTATTGGATACATTTGTTTATTTTAATAGTTGTTTATTAATTACTTTATTCAGTCAGATTATTATCAAGTAATTGAAAAGTGGAAATTCGAGTCAATAAAAAAGGAGCGAAACTAAGACTGAGCTAAAAAACGAAAATGGCCGAAGTGTTAAACAAAACCGGTGGCGCAGAAGACGACGAAGAATGGCTCTATGGAGGTAAAATATATTTGAAATCATACTCGGATACTCTTAATCAACGTCCTGGTTATATGTTTGAATATTGTATAATCATTTTACCTGCACGTTTTTAAGAATGATTTAATGTAATGAGTTTTCGTGGCATGTTGTTGTTGTATCAGGGATCCTGTCTGAGAAGGCTCAAACTCCCAAAGCCTGGGAGAGGCCCGCCACGCTAGCATCTGACACCCCGAGACCATTGTACGGTCAAAAAACTCCCAAAAAACTAGTGGGGTTTAATGTGAGTTTCCGAACCGTACACTGGACACGAATATGTCATGCCAGCGTAACGGTCGGAGTCTGTTTTTACCTTGTGGAAAGAAGCCGGAGTGCCCGGAGAAAAGAACCACGGTGAGCTTGCTCGGAACAGACAAACCGGAACAAGCCGCTTTGAAGCTGGAGGGGTACACTGCATCATCAGCTCTACAAAATTTACACAAGAGCCTCAGCGTATGCGTCATAGAACAACACTGTTCTCAGCAAGAACCCCAAATGTCCCACGTGCTCTGAAAACCCCCCACCCACTAAAAAAGAAAGAAAAGTCCGAAAATTGATTACATTCAAATAAAGTGCTAAGATGTAGAGAAACCACTTCTTTTACAAAAATGTAACACTCAGGTTACTAGATTGAATGCCAGTCGCAGATAAAAACATAAGCCAGGCACTAAAGCCAGATGTTGGAACATTCGACAACAAATTAGCGGTTGGCCCACGTGGCTTCACAAAATATTTTTCGCTAAGGCATTTTACAAAATACGGATATAATTATCCTTCCTAAATAAGAAGCAGTTTCCAAATAACATCTAAAGCGCATATCCCATTAAAACCAGTAAAAGGGAATAAAATATAAGCCCCATTTTACTGATAATTTAGAATTTTGAAGAGCAAGAAAAAACTCGTCCGAACAGTGCGACAATCAGGCATGAGGGCTGCTGCATAATGATAACTCATTTAGATTGGAATTCTCATGGACTCAGAGGGGATGCGGGAAGGGGCTTTGAAGTCATATTGATACAGATGAGCGCAGATCTATGAGAACTTGTGACGGTCATTATGTCCGTGACAGTATTGTCACTATATTTTTTGGTAGCAGCAACTTATCATCTTATAGAGCTGTGACATGTTTTGTTGATTCTCTTAAACATTGATACGTCATATCCAGCTCTGGATCACCGAGGCCTTTTACGCACTCGGTTAATACACAGGTAATTCTCTGTTATCACAATGTCATTTTCGTGATTTTTTTTAACTTGCAATATCTTTAAAACAACTCAAAATTTTGCGTTGAAATTTTCACTATCGATTAGAAATATGATTTTCTTTTGATACAGAAAGTGTATATAAAATAATCAGACATATTAACGGACATGTAATTGATTAAAATTCCAGGATTTTGAACGCTTTTAATAAGCATCTGACATTATTTTCACCGAGTACCTCAGCAGAGCTCTTCAGTGTGAGGTTACATATATCATAGCCTAAAATACCTGGATGACTTAACAATAAAATACCGTCATGTGAAATTTCTCAGCTATTTTTGGACTCATCACTGGTAATGAATCGTCTGAAGGTACTGTGAGGTTGCCTTTGTCAAATTACTAACACGCATTATGGTGATTTTTCTTAGACAGAACACTTGTTAGAATCTCTGATGGTGGGTTTAGGAAGACTATCAATCCCTTTAACAAAATTCCGTTTGTGCATGCGCCAAGTGCTACACACCTTTGTCTAAACTCTCAGGATTTTCCAAAAAGTATCTCTGTGTCTTCATGACTGGGATAGTAGTGCAGGGCTCTGTTTCCTCGTAAGACGTTTGATTGAGATGTTTACAGTACTTCATGTATATAGCTTTTCATTGAACACTTTCTTATCTTCAATCAAGAAGGAAAAACAAAATCAATGACCACTGGCTCTATTACCAACTATTTATCAAATATTTACTTGTTTCACTCGCAAGAGCTTCATCTTGATACTTTCTTATCTTGCAGGATCTGAAAATGCTGAGAATAAGCAGCCAGGAGCAGAAGCAGCACCTGTGGCAGTGTAAGTTACCTCTCTATCATGGGTCTAGAAAACACAAGTTTTGACAGGACTTTAGTTAAGAGTGCGTACCGAAAATTTAATTTTCTAATTTCCCAACCAAAACATATGATGTGGGTACTCAAAAGAACCGTCGCAATTTAAAACTGAAGGGTAAGAAAATTTTTACAATTATACGCTGAAAAATTTTGTTTATCTAAACCTGTGTTTTGAGCATAAATTTGTGAATATTTTCTTATCCATCAGTTTAAATAAGTGTTGGAAACGGCCTAAGATTTCATAATTGATTATTTAATTGGCTTCAGGGTAAATGGCACATTTCAACATTGAATACATTTATAAAAACATTTTGTTGTTTTAATATTTGTTGTACATGTATGCATTTAGGTAATATTGCCAGTTATAAATTTTCCCTTTCTACATGCTGTACTAATAAAGAGTACTTTAATACCTTCATTTTAAATATGCTGAATTTAAAACATTTTAATTGTAAGCCGTTCAGTTTTAATTGTAAGCCGTTCAGTTTTACATGCTAACATGGTCAAAGTACAACCAGGCAACTAGCAGGCCAGCAAAGAGGTAGTTAGTGAACTCAAATTAGGAGATATAGATCTCATACAAATATAAACAATTTGCAACAGAGTAACAGGTATTTTAATACTGATTGGCAGTTTGGGATGTTTAAAAGATGCAAAGACAATTGACATGATACTTGGTAAGTGTAAATTTCCAAATAGTTTTCCTTATTTTCATAAACATATGTTGTAGGTACACATTGGACTTGCCTGTATGAGGCAATTTCAGCGTGTACCTACAACATATGTCTTTTCAATAAATGAGATTTTCACCAAATTGCAATTTTAAGTAATTTGTTCCCAAAAAGTTTAGTCCTTTATCAGTTGTTGGTAGCCATATTAAATACCAGTTGTATATTTCAGATGTGAGAACTACATTAACCCTTAGCCTACCAATTACAACTTCTGTTGTCTGCTCTTAGCTTCTCGTCTGCTTACGTTCTTAGGTAGCCTATATTGCAAACTTTATTGACCCAGGTCAGACTGCTCCTAAGGGAACAGTCTGATCAGGGTTGATTGAAGTTCATAGTGTTTGCATCCATCCCCCAATCTAGTCTGAAGTGCACTTCAATATATGCAGCAGACGTAAAAAGCAGACATCATTTTTTGGATGGGATAAAGTTTAAGTTATACTCTATTTTTTCCCATTTATATTCCTATGAAGGCCTGCCTATAAATTATAAAATGTGTGTATTAGGTTACCTGACCTTGCCTAACTTTTTGCCCCCGACCCTAAACTTTTTAAGCATTTTAGGGGATTTCCAAGAGATTTCCCAGGTAAGCCATATTGTTTCCCCATGTACAGAGTTTTAATTAACAAAATAAAAATATTATCCTACCTACTCACTGTCTCTATTTCAAAATTGCATGTATGAAACCTAAAACACGCATACCTTTTTTGTTTGGTCCAATTTGAAATGTGAATTAATTCATTTAGCTCTTAGGTACATGTATGTATTTCAGAGATTGTGAAATACAAAATACTTACAAAAATGATAAACCATTGTCTCTCTATATACGGTACCCATAATTCCTTGCAAATAGTGTTGATCCAGATCAGGCAGCTTCTGGTTGATTAGAATCTACAATCTACACGCATGCGCGCAGTCTAATCAGAGCCTTTGCTAGTCGCTTGAATATTCTATGAATATTAAGCTACTGACCGAACAGCATTTGGAGTTTCTTATAATTAGCTTGAAAGGAGGCTGCACAGGCTTGTCTGAGTTTACACTTGTCAAAATGCCACATTGTTTGAAATTACAGGTCTCAACTCATATCAATGACATCATGGAGACTTGGTCATTTTCCTATAATAATTCCCTTATAAAATTTCATGTTGAAAACAATTTGGAAGCCACAGCATGACCGTGGAGGGCAGTGGCTCAGTTGGTAGAGTGTTAGGCTGGGAATCAAAGAATTGCTAGTTTGAGACTCAACCCTGGCGGATTCACTGTGTTTTGTCCTTGAGCAAGACACTTTATCCACTATTAAATACTGGCCCCGAGGTTATAAAACTATTTTCATGCTCAACTCGACTGAGCAAGAAATTTCAACTGCTCATAAAAACTAAAATACTGACAAATAGAGAAGCATCTTGCTTTAAGTCTCTCAGATGATGTATTTATCATGCTAATAAATGTTAAAATGCCAACAATTGTTGGCATTTTAACATTTATGAGCAGGATAAATTTCATGCTCAGCTGAGTTGAGTATGAAAAAAGTTTTATAACCTCGGAGCCTGGTTCAACCCAGGAAGACAAGAAATCGTTCCGACATGACTGGAAAATTGTTGACTGGGATGAAAAGCTTAAAAAAATGGCTGTGATATATCCAAATCCATATTGCAAGGTGTGTTATAAAGGGACTTAACTGTATTTGCTGTTTTTTTCAGAGTGGGAAGTGATGCCCCTCCAGGAACTGAAGATGTGGTGAGTGTCAAAAACAAATTTTTTTCGAGCGTAAAATTTAGATTTTTTTTAGATACATCAAAATGCAATACTTAGCCAAGCATTTTATTGCTTTTTTGCAACCAGTTTAATAAACTCTATAATAAAAGAGCAAAAATGTTAGAATCTTTTTATCATGTGGCGCTAAAATTATTTCGAAATAATGTTTTTGGTGTGAAAATGTCAAAATATTGCCATACACATGGTGGTGTTATGGGCATCATGACATTGTGTTATAAAAAATATGTAGTTCACAAGTACAAGGCATTATATCACTCCCAGATAAGTGAGTGAGTGAGTGAGTGAGTGAGTGAGTGAGTGAGTGAGTGAGTGAGTGAGTGAGTGAGTGAGTGAGTGAGTGAGTGAGTGAGTGAGTGAGTGGGTGGGTGGGTGGGTGGGTGGGTGGGTGGGTGGGTGGGTGGGTGGGTGGGTGGGTGGGTGGGTGGGTGGGTGGGTGGGTGGGTGGGTGGGTGGGTGGGTGGGTGGGTGGGTGGGTGGGTGGGTGGGTGGGTGAAGACTTTTTATCGAGGGTTACAACATTTAGCACATTTATAGATTTACATAAGTGGCTAATCTTCCATGAGGCCCACAGATGCAAGATCATTATCCACTGAATAATAGAGACTCATGGATGAAAGTTTTCAGGATTATTCCTAAATTCATGATATCAAGGCAGCCTCAGAAAACTGAATTTGGCTGATTGAAATAGCTTCTCAGAATTATTTCTTAAGTTTATCTAAAGACAATTAACCAGTTAAACTTGAAATTGTTATTATCATATGACGTCGCGTCTGGGAGTGAAATAACGGCATGCAATAAAATCTGTAAACCACTAGTGGTTTATAGATTTACGGGAAACGTTATGACGTCCATAACAACGTTGCGTACATAATGACAAAATTATAACGTTTTCACGCCAGAAATGAGATTTCAAAGTATTTGTCATATGATAAATAGAATCTAACATTCGTGCTCTTGTATTATTGAATTTATTAAACCAGTTGGGGAAAAGAGATAAAATGCTCGGCAAGCCTCGCATTTTATCTCTTTTCCCCAACTCGTTTAATAAATTCAATAAAACATGAGCACTCATTTAAGATCCTCTATATATTTTACAGGCAAAATGCAAGATGTATGATTTGGATTTCTTATGTTCAGAATTTTGGAAATTCAAATGTTTAACTTCCACTCATGGAGACATCAAATGATAAATGTATTTATTGCTATATTTGCTAGAGCCTCGATAAATCTCAGGAGAAGTTTGCAGAGGACGATGATGACTCTGACGATGAAGATGATGTTCAGGTTACTATTGGTGATATCAAGGCTTATACTGTCGAGTAAGTTAAAAGAAAGATATTTCTAACCCTGGTAATGGCAACATTTGTTGTCAGCTGATAAAATCTTTCAAACAGTTTGGTACTAAATAAGGCCCAACAATATGTCGGGCTTGATTTTGATCCAAACTGTTTCACACTGATGCAAGACAACATGGAACCATATATTTGTCTGTCGTTTTTTTTACTGAATTCTGAAGTTGCTGGTCAATAACTCATCAATTTTGTTTTGAAGTTTTTTTCAATGTCCAGTCTGTATCTCGCGTATATTGTGCTGAAAATATGAAACACATGGTCAGGCCTCCAGATAAGAGTGCATATTGGAAAATTAGTTTCTTCATTTCTCATCCAAAACATATGTTGTGGGTACTCAAAAGAACTGTCTCAATGAGACGGTTCTTTTGAGCACCCAAAACACATGTTTAAATTAATGGGTAAGAAAATAATTAAAATTTTACGCAAATAAAATTTCCTTATCTGGACCTATGCATGGTCCTCTACACTCAGACATGATCAAAGTGTCATAACACATTTTTGCCTTTAAGAAAGAAAGCTGGTAGTCAGTGCAAGCGGAAAACAATCATTTGACCACACATCAAGAAAAAACAGTCATCAGGCAGGGGACAAAAATAGTTCAATATTGCACTTGTCCTGCAGGATGAGTTACTTACAATTTTCACTTGTCCTGCAAACATATGGACATGTTCTGTAAACTTGTATGCAATAAAGAACATAAGGGAGTTATATGTTAAATGACCTATAAAGTTCTTCATATCACTGCTAAAATGATATTTAATCAGTCAGTTTCATTACTGCATACTTTGACAAAAAGATTTCACAGTCAGTACTCAGAAAATGCTAGTTTCACTCTCAGAGGACGGGTGCTTTGGGAAGAATTATTCGTCCTTTCTAGATCTCACTCGTAACTATGAGCAGACGAGTGGAAGTTTTGGGACCAGAAAAAGATTCTTATTATGCAGTTCTACAGAACCAGGTTGCTTGCTCAAGAGTTATGTTAAGATGTAGCAATGTTTAGCAAAAGCCAAAAATGTTGGTATTAGACTGTGTGCATGTGTAGCACTTTGTTGTTGGCATACTATAAATAGAGGAAATTACATGAGTGCTCATGTATTATTGAATTCATTAAACAAATTGGGGGGAAAGAGATAAAATGTGAGGCTTGCTGAGCATTTTTTCGCGTTTTGCAACAAGTTTGATAAATTCAATAATACAGGAGCACGAATGTTAGATTCTATTTATCATATGACCCTAAAACTGCTTTTAAATCATGCGAAAATGCTAAGAATTTGCCAATAACACAAACGCAGAGAAGAGAAAAGCAGGTAGTTTATAATTATCAGACTGATATTGAACTCCTTGAACTGAGAGCCGGAAGCCATGAGGAAAAATGTCAAACCATCGATAAAACTATGGAGGAACTCATTTGCCAAAAAGCTACAGGACAAAGGAGGGAAATGATCGCACAACTATGGAAAGACGACTGTGAAAGGGAAGAAAGAATTTCGCTAGAAAGGTGGGAAAACACAACCCTTAAATGGTTCAAAAAATATGAAGAGGATTTCTTGAAATTCTTCCAGTCAAAAAACCCGCTGATACGGGATGATAAATTTCGACCACCAAAGGTCAGAGAAGAAAAACAGACCAGTGAGAGACAATCCAATCTATCTGAAATAGGAGATGATGATGATGTTATTGTGACGGGTACCTCTTATGCAGATGCCACCAGGAAGAACACTGTAGATGCACGGGACAATATCAATACAACGTTTATAGGTAAAAATGTTCGATTTTCTAATAATAACAATACCAGAAACAAACGATCAAACCCAAAACCACAAACCCAATTTTTCCTGGTCAGGGCAGTCAAAACCAAGCCGCTAATTTAAACAGACCCAAACCAAATTATCCCTATATTAATACTAGAAGGCCAGGTCAACAGGGATACAGTTCTAACGGTCCAAGACCAGGTCTATCAAACAGGCGACCAAATAATTACCCCCAGAATGCTGGTAGAAATACAACTCAGGATCCAGATTTACGTTCAAATAATTTTTTATACCGCGGCAACTGGCAACACAACAAAAGATAGCATGTAAAACAGATATACAAATAGTAAATTTATCCTCAAGAAAACTCAGTAAAACTGAAACCAAACTTTTAGAAAGAGGCCTTAAATTTACCCCTACTCCCACAAAACCAAACATTCAGGAATTAAATGAAGACAGAATGGAATTTACACGAAAAGTTAGATTAGTAGAATATTTTGAAGGAAATAAAGATGATAACGATGAATCTTTAGTAAGAAATAAATCTCACTGGATACCGCCTAAAGGTAGGGACAGCGACTTAGAAGCCTTTGTGACCAATGTCACAGACATTCCACTTACCCCAAACGATAAGTCAAAAATAAAACATAATTTATCAAAATCACAGCACAATTCAATTAAATCCCTTGCACTTGACGATAATATCATTATAAAAGAAGCTGATAAAGGGGGTGCAACAGTCATTATGAACAAATCATTTTACCAGAGCAAAATAGAAGATATGCTTTCGAACCAGGAATATTATGAGCAACTAGATAACGATCCGCATAAACCTATAATGGCAACTTACAAAAAACTTGTTCATAAATATGAGAATAATATTACCAAAAAGGAATTTGAATATTTGACAGTATTTGAGACTCAACCGAGTAATTTCTATGGCTTACCCAAAATTCATAAATCTAAGGAAATAAATGAGGCATGCACTATTTCGCAGGACAATTATGTCGAAATAGACGCGCCAGAAAACCTTAACTTCAGACCCATAGTCGCAGGCCCTATATGTGAAACTCACAGATTGAGTAATTTTATTGACATACTACTACAACCATATTCGAAACACGTGAAAAGTTATATCAAAGATACAACAGACTTTTTGTCAAAACTACCACAATCGACAGATTCTAATGCAATTTTGGTATCTTTTGACGTAGAAAATTTATATACAAATATTCCACACAAATTAGGAATAGAAGCTATACAGTTTTGGTTAGAAAAATACCCACAAGAACTACCTGCAAGAATAGATAAAAACTTTATTCTAGAAGGAATTAAATTTATTCTTGAAAATAACTATTTCTGCTTTAATGAAAAGCATTTTTTACAGAAGAAGGGCACAGCAATGGGAACCAAATTTGCGCCTATTTTTTCGACACTTGTACTGGGCTATCTTGAAGAAAAACTATATGCTAATCTTGAGAAAGAATTTGGCTGCCAGTTTAAGCAATATATTATAGACAATTTTAAGAGATTTCTGGACGATTGTTTCATTCTTTTTACACACTCAGATGATGATCTGAAAAAGCTACATAAGTGCTTGAATGAACTACATCCGAGCATAAAATATACTATGGAACAAAATAAGTCACAACTTCCGTTTTTAGATACATTGATTATAAATAATAGGGGAAAAATACAAACAGATATCTTCTACAAACCCACAGACTCAAAACAATACCTCTTATATACATCCTGCCACCCAAAACACACTCGAAACAGTATCCCCTATAATTTAGCCAGAAGGCTCAAAATGATTGTATCTGAGGAAACAACATTAAATAGCCGTTTAAACGAATTGAAAATATATTTAACAAAACGTAAATACCCGTTAAAACTTATCGAAGATGCTATTGCAAAAGTACATTTTCTAGATAGGCGTACATTGTTAAGCAACCATAAAAAATCAGAGGAGTCAGATATGATACCATATGTAACCACGTTTAACCCTAATAATCCAGAAATTTATCCCAACATTAAACAATTTAAATCAATTTTGCAGAGAAATCATGAACTGCATGAAATCTTTAGAGGAAAGGTTTTCCTCAAAAGTAAAAGACAGCCTCCGAACTTAAAACGCTTGTTAACCAAAGCCAGGTTTACCAATAAACCAAAGGAGGATTACAAAGTTTCAAAATGTAATGAGCCCCGATGTGGCCTATGCAAATACATAACAGAAGGGTCCTTAGCGAATTTTAAGGGAAAATTATTTAAAGTGAAAGATGATATGTCATGTAAGTCAAAATATGTAATCTATATGATACAGTGCAGAGGCTGCGATGAACAATACATTGGCGAAACAGTAAATTTGAGAAATCGCATAACACTCCATAATCAACATATAAGGCATGCGGAATGACGAAAAATACCAGTAAGTGGACACATTGCAGACTGCTCTGATCAGGACCCAAAATACTTTGTTTTCCCTTTCTATCTAATGAAAACAGAAAGCATAATGAAACGAAAAGAAAAGGAGAAGTATTTCATTCGAACATTTTTGCCTAAACTTAACTCTTTATATTAATTAATTCTGTATGCTGCCAAGTGCGTACATTGTATTTATGACGTTTTCAAAGCTATTATTCATCACGCTCTTTAGTACAAAGCGGAAGGAAGTAAATGACGTTACGTTACGTCGTCGCTCTTGACAACGTAGCGCCATTTTACTTTCAACAAAGAAACGCAACGTTTAAAGGCTTTGAAAATTGTTTTTTAACATGAAACCGGTTAGCCATATAAAATAAAAATTTGTGCATTCTATTGGACTTTTTTAATACTATATATATATATATATATATATATATATATATATATATATATATATATATATATATATATATATATATATATATATATATATATATATATATATATATATATATATATATTATATATATATATATATATGTGATGTTATTACGGACGTCATTACTTAGCGTTACCTGTAACCAAATTCTGTAAACCACTAAGGGTTGATCAATTTTAACGCATGGCATTATATCACTCCCAGACGTGATGTCATATGATAAAAGTCTTTTCTTAGATATTCTCTTCCTTTTCTCACAAAATATCTACTATTCTGCCAGCCGAGAGTGACAGTGACATTGTGTTTTGTTTACAATTGTTAAGTAAAACATTAACTTTTACAATTCACTTGAGCTAACGCGAATCGACATATCACGTGTGTATTAATCCTATCCTGCGGATAGGATTAATACACACTGATCTATCGATTCTAAGTCCCTGATAAATTTGTAAACAAAACATGACGTCACTGTCACTCTTGGCTGGCACGACAGTAATCAACATTGATGAGAGGGCAATGATTGAATTAGTAGTGAGCGAGTTGCTTGCAAGTTTATAGAATTGTTTGCTTCTTTTGTTTTTAGTGCAGGAAACAGAATGTTTAAAGGGGGAGCACCATACCAGAAGGGAGCCCAGGGTATGTATCAGTACAGTTTGATATAAATATACTAGTCAAAAGTTCTAGCCGGCCACGTGTGTTTTTAACGATTTTCTGAAAAGTTGTAAGCACTATATCAATTTCATTAACATTTGCAGTACAGAATAGGCCAGCCTATCAGTAAATGATACCAGAAAGCGGCTTAGCTTAATTCATTAGATTGTATCCGAGAGGCTTTACCGAATACACGGACCCTCAATTTCAAAATTCTCAAGAATTTGCATTGGATGGTGGGGTAATTTTTGACATATTGGCCAATAGCAATGAGTCTCCTGCAGATGGAGTATTCATTTCAACATTTTAGTGTTCAATATGAGTTTGGCTTTTGAAATGAAAACCTTTTGCATGTGAAAGGTGGTTATTTCAAAAAGTCACGACTTCCAAATTGTGCCAAAATGCGAATTTTGAAAATGAGGGTACCACTATTCAAAATGGCATCCTGCATGTACTGATAAACATTTTGTCAATATCTTTACTGTCTAGGGTACATGGCATGTCTGGCCATTTCGTCATAGCATTTCACGTTTTAAAGAAAATTAATAAAATGCTGGTGGCTGGTTAGAACTTTGGCAAGTATATTATATATGGGCCAGCTCATGAGATATATGGTACTCATCACATTGTTGAGCAATGAAGGTTCAGATGAGACTATGCCATTGTGCAGACTAGCTAGAGCCTTGACTGCTTGCTTGCACAAAGAATGGATGTAAATCAGGAAAGTAAGGAGAAAACAGAACCAGCAATAATCAACAGTTAGTGGAACATAATTTATTTGAAGTCGACACGTTTCAGTCTTACAAAGACCTTCGTCAGGACATAAATAACATAAAAATAGAATAAAATAATAGTCTGGTTGTTTCTATGCCAGAAACAATATGGCGGACAGTCAATATAAATGAAGGTTATGGTCTGATAAGAAATGTTCACTTTAGTTATGTATCTTGAATACATTGAAAATACTGTGTATGGCTACTTCCCTGTCTGTGTCTGTTTCTTCGTTGAGGCAAATGGTGCTGGTGGAGGAAGATGGTGAGATATCAAGATCTGATAAAAGTTCATTGTTGCTGGCCAGGTATAACTTAAGTAGCTGTGTTGTAGTCAGTGCTGTCCATTCAGGTAGTTGATGGTCTGTGTCTGTGGATATGTCTTCTCTCTGTGTATAAGTGGCTGTAGATGTCTTAGGTGTAGTGATGTTGAGTCTGATGATGTTTCTGGGTCTTGCTTCCATCCGCAGTGTCCACATCTTTGGTTTGAATATTTCTGGCTTATAATGTGTGTTTGTCAGTGTAGTAATGATGAATTTTCCCTCAGTGTCTCCGTGTGTCTTTCTTGCATGTCTTAGGATGATTTCTTTCCAGGGATAAATTTTATCACAGCTCCAACATTGGAATTTAGTCCTTTGTTGGGCATGTAGCGCATCTGTATGTCTTCTTAAGGTTGCTGGCGTCGAAAATTGTTTGTGGCATATATTACAGGTGTTCATAGTTGTAGGTGAAGTGACTTGTTGTTGTTGTTGTTGATTACTAATGAGGTTGAGTCCATTTGGCATGCGTGATTGTAACTTAGCAATCCAGGCTTCTTCAGTTCTGAGTCTGACGTTAATGTTTCTGTTAGTCGACGTCACTATTATTGCGGAAACGTCTTTCACGTCGTGGCTGTTTGTAGAGAAATGGCGGGATACCGGTTTGTCGGCGTTCTCTTGTCTTATGTCAGATAGGTGATTCCTAAATCTTTCATTGAACGTGTTGCTGGACTGGCCTACATATTGTAGGGAACATTTAGTGCAGGTTATGACGTAAATTACGTTTTTGGTTTTACAATTGAAACGACCATGTATGGGGAAAGTTTCTTGTGATGATGAGCAAAAGATGGTGGTAGTTCTTTCCATATAGGGACATGTTACACAAGGTTTGCCGCAGGGTCCGGAACCTTTGGGTATATCTATCAATTTCAAGTCTGCTCTTACCAGGGATTGTTTCAGGTTTAAGGCGCGTCTATGTACCATTTGAAAATGGTAATTTGACATGTATTTGGTATCTCCTGAGGATGTCAGTATGTGCTTGTTCTTTTTGAGGATTGCGTTGATCGGTGGGTTATGAGGATTGAATTGGATGATGAAGGGTATATCTGTCCTAAGTTTGTTGGTTTGGTTACTATGGGGTATCAAATGGTTGTGTCTGTCTTTGTCAAAAGCCTTGTCTAAAGCTGTTTTGACTAGTTTCTTGGGATATCCTCTGTTCGTCAGGTTGCATTAGACTTGGTTCGCTGCTGCCCAGTAGTGGTCCGTTGTGCTGCAAATGCGTCTTAGTCTGATGGCTTGGCTGTACGGTATGCTGTTCTTCTGGTGTGCTGGGTGGTAGGATGAGTAGTGTAGGTATAGGTGTGTGTCTGTAGGCTTGGTATAAAGGCTAGTTTCGATCTTACCGTCATTATCTTTGCTGACGGTAACGTCTAGAAAGTGAGCGTTTTTTTGGCTTATGTCCCAAGTGAATTTGATTGATTCATGGAAGTTGTTTAAGGCCTCGAGGAAGGAGTACAACTCCGTAAGTCTATGTGGCCATATCATGAAGATATCGTCGATAAAACGCCACCATACTAGAGGTGACAAGTGTTGGGTGTGAAGAAAGTCTTTCTCAAGTTTTCCCATAAATGGGTGTAGATAAAGTCTCAGGCAAACATTTAGACCTCTACCTGCACTGGATACGACAGCATGGGTGTTTAAAAGAGTTTTTTATGCGTAATACTATGCAATTCAAACAAAAATCTCATGTACTGACCCACATATTTTGCTTTGTAAATTATTTTTTGTTTCTACACTGATTAACCTGTTGTGTTTAGAGAGATGAAAAAATAGGGGGTTTTGCTAATTGAGGACAAAATTAATGCAGGCCTTTAGTAAAGAGTGAGTAACAAAGAATTAATTTTCTTATTTCTCAACCAAAACATATGTTGTGGGTACTCAGAAGAACCGTCTCAATGAGACGGTTTTTCTGAGCTCCCAAAACATATGTTAAAACTGATGGATAAGAAAATATTAATGATTTTATGCTGTAAATTTGAGCACCCGGTTCCTTTGAGGCCCAACAAAACATCAGCCCAATCTGGATGAAAACTGTTTGACACTTTGAAAGTATTCCTGAAAGAATTTTTCAAAAAATGATTTTGGGCAAAATCAGCAGACGATGAAAAAGCATGCAAAATTTGCCAATAGGCAAAGAGTTTTTTTTAATAGAATGAGTATTTGTCCAGGAACTACCATTCAACAGTCTGACTGAGAATTCCAAATGAAAACTCGAATAAGTGCACAGATAACAGCAGCATCATGCTATTTAGGGACATCAATTTATATTATACAATTTCAAATTCAGTTTTGAAAATGTGTTTGTAATAAAAGCAGCAGGCCTCTAGATAAGAGTGTGTAATCAAGAATTAATTTTCTTATTTCTCAAACAAAACATATGTTGTGGGTACTCAACAGAACCGTCTCATTGAGCACCCAAAACAAATGTTTAAACAGATGGATAAGAAAATATTAGCGATTTTGCGCTGAAATTTTTTGCCTGTCTGGATCTATGAGCACATAATCAGATGAGAGAGCAGACAACAACTATCATGAATGGTGGGAAAAGGATTAGTCAAAACTGGTTGGATGTATTTGCAGCAGCTGGTCAGAAGATAGGAACACTTGGGCCAGGCGTGAAGGGAGTGGACCCTGATGCTGAGGGGATAGTCAATGGAGTCAGTGTGTTTGAGTTCAACCTTGATACACTTAAGGATGATGAAAAGCCTTGGAGAAAACCAGGTATTTATTCTTATCAATCATAATTCATAACTAGTATTCATTTCATAATAAATATCATAATTATTTACCATATTGAGCGTACATTGGAAGCATGGAAATCATACCGTAACCTTGAGCTTGTTTGAAAGGTGTGACTAGTTCTGATATATCAAATGTGCTAGAGCGGTTAGGTCTTTAGTGTATCGTTACTCTGATGATTGCTCGAGTCACTAATATAATTTTGCCCTGAGGTTATACAAAATTTTTTCCTGCTCAACTCAACTGGGAATGAAATTTCTACTGCTCATAAAATGCTGAAAAATAGAAACTTTCATTCCTTTTAAATTCTCAGATGTTGTATTTATTATTATAAATGTTAAAATGTTGATAAATTTCATCCTCAGTTGAGTTGCATGAAAAAGTTTTGTAACCTCGGGCCTGTTTTCATACCTAATTTTTCAAACTTAAAAGCCATTATTTTAGTCAAATTCAACCAGCATTTAAGAAGTATTTTTAGCATACCCGACTATGTCAAGCATTGGTCATACCTTGTCCGTTGTCCATCGTGATTCATCTTCAGAAATTTGCTTTAAATGACAACTCCTCCTATACTATGATTTTAAAGCAAACTGAACAGAAATGTTGCCGGGGCAACCTTCTATGTACAAAAGCAGCTAAAACAAATTTGATGGCCGCCAGAGGGTGTGGCTTATTGTGGCTAAGGAAACTTTAAACAACAACTTGTCATATGAAAGAAATATATGAAAGAAGGGGATTAAAGATAAAAGCTCATTTTGAGAAAACAACATGGTAAAAATATTTTCTTTTACATTTTGATTGTAGCTTAGGCTCTGTCCTAAACCGTACACTAGACAGAGTTGCTGCTCAGTTGATATTTCTCTACTGTTATTTAGTACCATAATACAAATGTATATATTTTTAGTACTCGGAATGAGAGCATTATGGATAAAGTTACAGCTGCTTGTCAATAAATTTACGGACAGAATTATTAAATTTGAGCCAGTATCCAGTAAAGGTACAAGTTGGCATTTGGGCAGTCTGGTCAGAGTCCTTGATGGGCACTCTAGGGTAGCCAAGGGTCCAATGTTTCGTCAGGCAGAAAACTAAGACTGATCAGACTGTGTGGATGTGCAGACTAACTTAAATCTTTGCTGTACCTACATGCCAACCAGGGTTTGCACAGTGAATATAGAGGGCCTTCTTGAAAAATAAATCTGCCTTGAAAAGTACTAGAAAATTACTCCAATGCCTTGAAAAGTTCTGGAAATTTACTATTTTCTGTAGGACTAAACAATGTAAACAGAGATCTAAATTAGTGTAAAACCGTTATGCTGCACCAAATATAGGCATATAATAACAGTTTTATGCTAATTTTTTAATAGTAGTTTCTTCATAATATCAACTTTGCATTCTGGAAGTAGCCTCGCATTATGAAGTAGACTTTTAAAGTGAAAATCAATATTTTTCATAAAGTTGTAGTCTTTGAAAACTGTAAGAGTCTTTAAGAAGTCCTTGAAAAGTCCTTGAATTTTATGCAGACTTGCTTGTATGAACCCTACCAACGTGACACCTGCTCATTTGTTTCTTCTTTTGTACAGGTGCTGATATTACTGATTACTTTAACTATGGCTTTAACGAGGATTCCTGGAAAATTTATTGCAATAAACAGAACAAATTGCGAGCTGAAAATGGACTTTCAGCACCAAAATTTGTAAGTATACTGTGAAACATGTTAATTTGCTGACTTTATCACCAAACTTTTGCTGTATTCTTTTTTAATGAAAAACTGTGTGTAGCTTTCGACCAAGTCCACGCTAATCATATATATCTTAATATTTAGATTTTCGAAGCAATACTTTAATAAACCTTTAGATTTTTTGCAACCCTTCATAGCCTCATGAATTACGCAAATTTGATTGACAGCTGCCAAGCTCACTTGCCCCTGCAATACGATGCGAAGGTCGAACTCATTCGCCAGAAGTGACACTGGTATTGTAATTGACAGCCAACCACACCTGAGTCGCACATGCAAAACAAGCCTCTTGTTTGCTCCATTGGTTGTCCTTGTTCAAGCTGGCTGTTCCACTTTTCCTTTTTTACACTCCAACACAACCGTTAATATGATTATATTTTAAATACAAAACTGTTTTAATTCCTAAATTAAAAGTAATGTTTATATTTTAGTTATTTATAATAAAATGTAAATAAAAGCAATAAATTCAATTGTTGATCTGTTCATAGAATCATGAATACTTCGGGTCTCGAGCAAAGTGAAGGTGTAGCCCTTTGGGTTTCACTTACTTTGCAAAAGACCTGAAGTATTCATGATTCCATGAACATTCCAAAAATTGAATTTATTTCTTAATACTACCACACAAAAAATAAGCGTATCAAAAAAGGCCACAATAAAGCAAGTTAGGGAAAACGATGGTACTCAGAAGTGTTTCAATGAGATTTTGTTTTGGACACCCCAAACATATTATTTATATGAACCCTGGCCTCGTGGTTATAACACTTTTTTATGCTCAACTCAGCTGAGCATAAAATTTACCCTGCTCATAAATGTTAAAATGACAACAATTGTTGGCATTTTTACATTTATTAGCAGGACAAATACAACATCTGATGAGTTTTAAAGCAAGAAAAGTCTTTATTTTTTCTGTTATTTTAGTTCTTATTAGCCACAAAAAAAATCATGCGAGGGTTGAGTTGAACATGAAAAAGTTACATAACATCAAGGCCAGGTTTTTTCTTTTTCCATAACACTGTAGATCTAGATCAGCTGTCTGATATGATAGCCAAGATAGCCTCCATGTCACTACATAGCAGGTAATGATCCAGGTGAGAGATTCTGGCCTACTTGGGCCTCTTGTTGAGGTGAAAATCTCCCTATATTACTATGCAGGGGCAATGAAATAGCAAAAATTGATACTTGCCCAGGGACAAGTAAATTGTCGTAAGATACTTGTCCAAAGAAAATTTTACTTGTCCCAATTTAGGACAGATAATGCACAAAGAACTTAGCTTAGCCCTTAATGTGCTAAAACTATAAACATGATTGTATAAACTCTTTAAAAACAGTATGAAACCAGACATAAACTCTATTGAAAACAGTGTAGATCCAGATCAGCTGGCTTCTAAAGAAGCCAGCTGATCAGGATCTGCACTGTTTTCCCCACAGCACATGAGTTCATCATGATTGTTGAATATTATATACAGAATTGTATTAACTTTTGTTTCTTTAACTTGTTCCATCATAAGTAAAACGAAATTTCTAACTTCTCCCGAATGAAATGGTTAATATATATTGTTTTGTTTTCAATTTCTTAGACTGGAACCGGCAACCATCCCACCTTCATTAGAGTCAGCTCAACACTTCCTAGTGTACACCATCCAGGTAAAATATTCTTGTCTATGAAATGAGCATCAGTGTGAGAAAACCTGTCTTCCGAGTCTGACCAAGTAAGGCTCAAACCAGCCTGCTCAGCTACAGAGACTAGCCAAAATTTTGAAATTCTGATGGAACAAGTTTGACTCCAGGCCTTTACTTTCCATACTTTCCATATAGCAAATAACAAAGGTGCTGATCAGACTGTGAAGATGTGCAGGCTGGTATGCACAAGTGTTTGCTTGGAACAAAGTCAGGTTTTCTTGCATCAAGGCCCAGATACCTATAACATAAGGCTATGCTTAAAAAAATGGTACATATATCTAATTTCCACATGTTTTTTGGCAAAATTTTGAACTTTCATCCTTGATCATAATGAAAATCATATTAAAGTCATCTTGTATCAAAATATCACAACACAATCTTTGATTATTTGAACTTACACCCTTGATCTTAGTGAAAATCATATTAAAGTCATCTTGTATCAAAATATCACAAGACAATCTTTGATTATTTGAACTTACACCCTTGATCTTAGTGAAAATCATATTAAAGTCATCTTGTATCAAAATATCACAACACAATCTTTGATTATTTGAACTTACACCCTTGATCTTAATGAAAATCATATTAAAGTCATCTTGTATCAAAATATCACAACACAATCTTTGATTATTTGAACTTACACCCTTGATCTTAATGAAAATCATATTAAAGTCATCTTGTATCAAAATATCACAACACAATCTTTGATTATTTGAACTTACACCCTTGATCTTAATGAAAATCATATTAAAGTCATCTTGTATCAAAATATCACAAGACAATCTTTGATTATTTGAACTTACACCCTTGATCTTAGTGAAAATCATATTAAAGTCATCTTGTATCAAAATATCACAACACAATCTTTGATTATTTGAACTTACACCCTTGATCTTAATGAAAATCATATTAAAGTCATCTTGTATCAAAATATCACAACACAATCTTTGATCATTTGAACTTACACCCTTGATCTTAATAAAAATCTTATTAAAGTCATCTTGTATCAAAATATCACAAGACAATCTTTGATTATTTGAACTTACACCCTTGATCTTAATGAAAATCATATTAAAGTCATCTTGTATCAAAATATCACAACACAATCTTTGATTATTTGAACTTACACCCTTGATCTTAATGAAAATCATATTAAAGTCATCTTGTATCAAAATATCACAAGACAATCTTTGATTATTTGAACTTACACCCTTGATCTTAGTGAAAATCATATTAAAGTCATCTTGTATCAAGTGCTTGACTCGAGACCGAAGGGCCGCGGGTTCGAGCCTCACCGGCGTCACTGCGTTGTGGTCCTTGAGCAAGACACATTTATCCTAGCTTAGTACTGGTTCAACCCAGGAAGACCCGTCCCGCATAACTGAAAGATTGTTGAGTGGACGTAAAGAATCAAATCAAACAAACAAACAAACAAAATCTTGTATCAAAATATCACAACACAATCTTTGATTATTTGAACTTACACCCTTGATCTTAATGAAAATCATATTAAAGTCATCTTGTATCAAAATATCACAAGACAATCTTTGATTATTTGAACTTACACCCTTGATCTTAGTGAAAATCATATTAAAGTCATCTTGTATCAAAATATCACAACACAATCTTTGATTATTTGAACTTACACCCTTGATCTTAATGAAAATCATATTAAAGTCATCTTGTATCAAAATATCACAACACAATCTTTGATTATTTGAACTTACACCCTTGATCTTAATGAAAATCATATTAAAGTCATCTTGTATCAAAATATCACAACACAATCTTTGATTATTTGAACTTACACCCTTGATCTTAATGAAAATCATATTTAAGTCATCTTGTATCAAAATATCACTAGACAATCTTTGATTATTTGAACTTACACCCTTGATCTTAATGAAAATCATATAAAAGTCATCTTGCATCAAAATTTCACAACACAATCTTTGATTATTTGAACTTACACCCTTGATCTTAATGAAAATCATATTAAAGTCATCTTGTATCAAAATATCACAAGACAATCTTTGATTATTTGAACTTACACCCTTGATCTTAATGAAAATCATATTAAAGGCATCTTGTATCAAAATATCATTAGACAATCTTTGATTATTTGAACTTACACCCTTGATCTTAATGAAAATCATATTAAAGTCATCTTGTATCAAAATATCACAAGACAATCTTTGATTATTTGAACTTACACCCTTGATCTTAGTGAAAATCATATTAAAGTCATCTTGTATCAAAATATCACAACACAATCTTTGATTATTTGAACTTACACCCTTGATCTTAATGAAAATCATATTAAAGTCATCTTGTATCAAAATATCACAAGACAATCTTTGATTATTTGAACTTACACCCTTGATCTTAATGAAAATCATATTAAAGTCATCTTGTATCAAAATATCACAACACAATCTTTGATTATTTGAACTTACACCCTTGATCTTAATGAAAATCATATTAAAGTCATCTTGTATCAAAATATCACAAGACAATCTTTGATTATTTGAACTTACACCCTTGATCTTAGTGAAAATCATATTAAAGTCATCTTGTATCAAAATATCACAACACAATCTTTGATTATTTGAACTTACACCCTTGATCTTAATGAAAATCATATTAAAGTCATCTTGTATCAAAATATCACAACACAATCTTTGATCATTTGAACTTACACCCTTGATCTTAATAAAAATCTTATTAAAGTCATCTTGTATCAAAATATCACAACACAATCTTTGATTATTTGAACTTACACCCTTGATCTTAATGAAAATCATATTAAAGTCATCTTGTATCAAAATATCACAAGACAATCATTGTTTATTTGAACTTACACCCTTGATCTTATGAAAATCATATTAAAGTCATCTTGTATCAAAATATTACAAGACAATCTTTGATTATTTGAACTTACACCCTTGATCTTAATGAAAATCATATTAAAGTCATCTTGTATCAAAATATTACAAGACAATCTTTGATTATTTGAACTTACACCCTTGATCTTAATGAAAATCATATTAAAGTCATCTTGTATCAAAATATCACAAGACAATCATTGTTTATTTGAACTTACACCCTTGATCTTAATGAAAATCATATTAAAGTCATCTTGTATCAAAATATTACAAGACAATCATTGTTTATTTGAACTTTCACCCTTGATCTTAATGAAAATCATATTAAAGTCATCTTGTATCAAAATATCACAAGACAATCATTGTTTATTTGAACTCACACCCTTGATCTTAGTGAAAATCATATTAAAGTCATCTTGTATCAAAATATTACAAGACAATCTTTGATTATTTGAACTTACACCCTTGATCTTAATGAAAATCATAAGTCAGCTTTTGTATCAAAATATCACAAGGCAATTACTGTTTAGGATTTTGGGAAATGTTGAACTTTCACCCATTATTTTAGCAAATAACATAAGCCAGCTTGTATCAAATTTTTACAAGGCAATTATTGTTTAGGATTTTGGGAAATCTTGAGCTTACACCCAAAATGGCTCATGATTTAAAAAAAAAATATGCCAGCTTGTATAAACTTTCACAAGGCAAGGCAATCTCTAGTATTCAGGCATAGGTCTAGATAAACAAATATTTTGTGCGTAAAATTGTGAACATTTTCTTATCCACCAGATTAAACATTTGTTTTGGGTGTTCAAAAGAACCGTCTCATGGAGACTGTTCTTTTGAGCATCCACAACATATGTTTGGTTGAGAAATAAGAAAATTAATTTTTAATTATGCACCCTTATCAAAAGGCCTGTGTATGTATAACATCAATTCAAACAAAAGCATGGAAAACTACCCAGCATCAGGCCTTTAGTTAAGGGTGCTTACCAAAAAATTAATTTTATTATTTCTCAACCAAAACATATGTTGTGGGTACTCTAAAGAACCGTCTCAATGAGACAGTTCTTTTGTGCACCCAAAACATTTGTTAAAACTGATGGGTAAGAAAATATTTACAATTTTATGCTCAAAAATTTTGTTTATCTAAACCTATGCAGCATGCAAAGATTTAAGGTGGCTGGTTGTTGTGGCTGGTTTAAGGTTGTTGTTTTTTCAGCTGGGCCATCAGTGAGAGTATTAACTAGTCAGCACCAACAACTGCAGCCTGTCACACATGCTGGACACATAGCGGTGATTGGGTCAACGGCAGCGTCAAGGAGACCTGCGGTTGAAGAGATTCAGACTATTGGCACGATTGGTGCAGATATGGATGTGTAAGTGTACTCAGTGTGGGCTTCTGTTGGTTTGTGGTTTAACATCCCGGTCAACAGCTATGGTCATGTTGAGATGGTCAGTTAACCTAACTACACTCTTTTTCCTGAGCAAGCTTAGTATAAGGCTTTAAGCGGTTAACCAGTACTCAGTGCACATACTTTCGCTCAGTGCACAAACAACAGCCCTTCAATCATATCAGTGTAAGGAGGAGAATGGTCAAAGAAAATATTTCAAAATTAATCCCCACAAAAGTATGGGTTTGGCCGAGATCAAACTCACAATACATTCAGATGATGCACAATGCACACTATATTTAGTGATTTTATATGTTTTGCAACTATTTCATGTTTTGCAGGTTTTCATAACTCTAAAGTGTAATGAACAAATTCAAATTGCGGAACTTAGGGTATTACAAAAAATTTCAAGACATTCTTTAGATCAGAAATTAGCATTAAAAGGGAGGAAAGGATCAGGAAATGTAGTCACTTATTATCAAATAGTCCAGAAAAAAATATACTAGCCAAAAGTTCTAACCGGCCATCTGCCTGCATTTTATCAATTTTCTTCAAAACTTAAAATGACACGACTAGCGTTTTTGTATATCGAAATAGTCAGACGTGTCATGTACCTTGGACAGTAAATGACAATATGTTCAACAGTAAATGCAGGATGCCACTTTGAATAGTGGTGACCCCATTTTCAAAATTCGCATTTTGGCACAATTTGTGAGCAATGACTTTTCGAAATAACCCCCTTTCACACGCAAAACAATTTCATTTCAAAAGCCAAACTCGTATTGAATACTCAAGTGCTGAAATGAACACTCCATCTGCATTAGACTCGTTGCTATTGGCCAAAGTGTCAAAAATTACCCCACCATTCAATACAAATTCTTGTGAATTTTGAAATTGAGGGTATGTGTACTCGGCAAAGCCTCCTGGATACAATTTAATGAATTTTGCTTAGCGTTTTCTGGTATCGTTTACTGATAGGCTGGTCTATTCGGTAATGCAAATGAAATTGATCTAGTGCTTACAGCCTTTCAATAGGGAGCGCAGTGGCTCAGTGGTAGAGTGCTTGATTCGAGACCGAAGGGCCGCGGGTTCGAGCCTCACCGGCGTCACTGCGTTGTGTCCTTGAGCAAGACACATTTATCCTAGCTTAGTACTGGTTCAACCCAGGAAGACCCGTCCCTGTATAACTGAAAGATTGTTGATTGGACGTAAAGAATCAAATCAAACAAACAAACAGCTTTTCAAAGAATCAGTAAAAACACACGTGGCCGATTAGAACTTTTGATAAATGTTTTGGGTACTCAAAAGAATGTTTCTTTTTGGTACCCTCACCATATAGTTTTTTTTTCAGAAATATTGTAGAATAACCCCCATTACCTGTAGTTCTGCTTTATTATGATTTGTTTTTCAGGAAACCTGATATAGGAATGCCTCCTCCTCCAGGGATGGTAATGGAGATGCCTCCTCCAGATTATAGTGTTCCTCCTCCAGGCATGACAGCTGTGCCTCATGTATTCCCAAGTAAGTACCAGTACTACATGTATTGATAAGAGATGCTGCTGATATAGGAATGTCTCCTCCTCCAGGGATGGTAATGGAGATGCCTCCTCCAGATTATAGTGTTCCTCCTCCAGGCATGACAGCTGTGCCTCATGTATTCCCAAGTAAGTACAAGGTTGATTCTGCCAGGCCCTGTAGCACAGTCGGTAGCAAGTCTGATTGCTGATCCTGGGGTCATGAGTTTGATCCCAGCCCCATACTTTCATGGAGATTAATATGAATATTTTTTATGGTCATTCTCATCCTTCTGCTGATTCAAGAAGGGCTGTTGTCAGTTTTTATAGTAACAAGCAAAAGTATGTGCACGGAGTACTGGTTAAACTGCTTATTCTAAGCTTGCCCAGGAAAAGTGTGGTTAGGTTAAATGATCATCTGGACATGACCATAGCAGTTGACTTGGACATTAAAGATTATCACAGCCTTCACTGTATACCTAAGGAAAAAGTGCCAAAACTTGATGTATCCTATTTGGAAAACAGTGTAGATCCAGACCAGCTGGCTTCTATGCAATTTATTTGGATACTGTAAACTTGAAAATTTTTGTGAGGGTATTATTTTTGTGAAAATGAAACTCTCTCGAACTGCGGGAACCACTCTGTAGTTTACTGATATAGGTAAATCATGCCCTAACGGCAAGTTTAAGCGTCCCAAATATGCCTTTTAAAGATTTTCGCAAAAATAAAATTCTCGCGAAAATTTCCGAATTTACAGTATAAATTGGAGAGGAGTGTAACACATCTAAATATCCAGCATGATAAAGGTTAACCATTTTACGTGTTTTTCTTTCTTCAGATATTCCCCCTCCTGGGATGTCAGTACCACCACCAATATTCAATCCTCCACCTCCACAGGGTAAGGACAGTAAAACCTGTGTAAAACGGCCACTCAAAAATAGACAAAAGATCTTTATGACAAATGGAAACTTAATGAAGGTCGAAAGTATTGCAGAATGCTCCTCTTGAAGCATGCTGCATTACTTTTGGCCTGCATTAAGTGATAATTAGCCATGAAAACCAATTTTTGGTCTTTTTGGAGTGGCTGTTTTACACAGGTTTTACTGTAGCATGTTATTACAGAGACTACAGAGACTTAACTTACGCATATTTACTGGTTCGCAAAATAAAAGCAATTGAAAATCACAAATATACAGACTTACATTAAATACCACACGGAAAGACATTTTTTTTCCTTGACTTTTGTATCCATGGTCATACCAGCAATCCGAAACCTTTGTTGTCATGTCCAAACCTAAGACAATCACAGGGGACAAAAATTCCACTCGTCCACTCGTAATTACGAGTGAAATCTAGATAGGATGAGTAATTCTTCCCAAGCACTCGTCCTGTAGGACGAGTGCTTTGGGTTGATTTACTCGATGAAGTCATATTACTCCCTTATGTTCTGTATTGCATACGCTTTTAAAGGACAAGTGCATGTGTCTGCTGGACGAGTGAAAACTGTTAGGCATTTGTCCTGCAGGACAAGTGCAATATTGAAATATTCTTGTCCCCTGAATCAGTGTCGGTAATATTAACCACTTACATCTACTCAAAATATAGGCCTTACACACCATATAGACAGATTTTAAGTATTTTGAACTTTACCTTTGAATCAAAGGTCATATCAGCAGTCCATTGCCTTAAATTTGCCTTGAAAAGTACTTGAAAAACACTCAAAAGTCTTGAAAAGGTCTTGAATTTTACCATTTACAGAAAGATTCAACACTGTGTTTGGTGACCTAAATGAGTATAAAATAAATATCAGCAGTCCATTGTTGACATCTACACACGTTAGGCAATCAGTGTGCAAACTATAAGCCATCTACATCAAAACATGTAAGAGATATTCAGTTTACAAGCGATATAACCCGAATTTAATTATTTTGACCCTGACCTTTGACTCAAGAACCATACCTGGAATACAAATTATTTCTTTTCGTCTACACACCTCAGGCAAACATTGTGTTTTTTTATAATATCCTCATTAAAAAAAATTAAGAGAAATAGGCACTTGAAGCCAAGCAGTCTGATTTTATACTTATTTGTCCTTTACCTTTGGTCACATTGGCAATCATCATACAGAATATGAAGCACCTGTGAAAAATTATAAGAGGACTTTCTTGTTAACAGTTATGAGCCATTAGACAGATTCTAACACACCCTACCTATAGAGCACATGGTAAAAAAACGTAACATATCAAACAATAATTCACATTTTTGAAAGCGGGAGGAAAACCCGCGCTAGCTGACGTCATTTATTGCTGCAAAATGACGTCATTCATGGCATTAGGCGGTGTAACATCGTATTTACGCTTGAAAGATGTTGCAAATACATGTAAATGTATGGGACACAGTCCAACTATTGGCGGGAATTATTCAGTGCAATGGCGGAAAGTTGGAAGAAGCTGAAGACTTCAAATGTGTTTTCATCTTTTAATGTGTGTTAGAATCAAATAGATCAGCTTAAGTGTGTGAATTGTTGAGTAATAATTCACAGTTTGTCGGTCAGTTGTATGAAGATAAATCACTTGCGCTGCACGCTCGTGATTTGATCTTCTTTACAACTGACTTCCAAACAGTGAAATATTACACAACAATTCACTGCTAGGGCTGATATATTTCTTAATTCTAAGTATATTTGACCTTATCATTTGGCTCCAAGGTCATAGCAATGAGCTGTAACATTTATTTGTAAATCTTTTACTGTAAATGTTTCTTTAATTTTTCAGCCTTCTATCCTCCACCACATATTGTACCTCCTCCAGAAGCGAGGTAAGATATCTTTAACCCTTTGTATTCTGATGGATTGTACCATACAGATATATACACTAAGGATGGGATTGTCCATTATATATTTAAAGGGTTCACAGGTAGTAATTTTCAAATAATCATGTACTTCAGTCCCCGAAGATTGCATTTATATTAGCAAAATATATTTCCTAACAATACACTGGAACGTCTTTAGAACGCGGTCATATATAACACAATGGTCGATATAACGCTGGTATAACAAGGCTCTGGTTTTTCCCCCTAAAATTGACCTCTTTCCAGGAAAGAACGAGCAGATGGCAGGCGAGACAGTAGCGACGAGACACACAGAAGACACATTTGAAACGGTCAATTCACTGAGGCGATAATAGCTTGGCCATCTCTATTGTTGTATAGATTTGATGTATTGATTATACCTGATCAATTTAAGCATTTGTGTTTGTTTTCTTTTCAACTTCAATCATCCATTTTGACACGCTTGTAAATACAATTTGGAATACCTCACCTGTCAGATCGGAATACACCTAGTTTGGTGAAATTGTTTGAGACTTGTTCACTTGTCAAGTGCTATTAACGATCAATTATAACATAAGCGCTCCTTATAGTGATCATAGCCACTTACAACATGTTTCATGTAAATGCACTTGGAACAGTGTGTCAAGCATTTAAGACTGTATGTCCAGGTATGTTTAGGTGAGGGGAAGGTCTCCTTTTGAGCATTGTAGTCATACATTAATTCACCAGTCCATTACAACTATATTTGGCTTCAACAAAGGGAAGGTATGCTGTTTCAGCTATTTCCCTAGATAGCACTAGGAAGTAAATAGTAAAAAAACAACAACAAAACTAGGCCAATGTTTAATTTAATTTTTTTTCATAAATACATGTTTTAAACACATGCTTTCATTGGAATTATTATTTTTACAACAAACTAGATAAACAACAACTTATTTTACAATGCTAAAGCATAATACAACAGAATTAGGCATGTTTGGCAGTGTCCTAGCGCATTGATACAGAGTGGGTGGGGTAACACTTCTTTCTTTCAATCAGCGTGTTATAGCGATCTTGACCCCCTATAGCACACTTGCGGATCGTGGCTCCCAGGTGCCGCGTTTTAAAGACGTTCCAGTGTACTGTTTTGCACTGAAGAAGGAATAAAATCCAAAACTAGTTTGTAAAAGAAAACAATTGAGATGTGCTGATTTTCTATTCCAGTACTTACAATACTGACTAACTTAAGTAAATAGGCAAATAGAGTGTAGTAAGATCAGAGTGCTCCCAAAGGAGCAGTCTGATCTGGGTCTTCACTGTTCGTGAAAGAGGCTGTTAAAACATTTAACCAGATGCCAAAGCAGACATCTTTAACCTTTAAAGGGTTAGTAACATCTAGCACTAATGTTTATGTAATTTCTTCATCTGTGATTTGAATGCTTCCGACATGATGTTAACTCTTTCCTTGTCGTCTGCTGATAACCTTTGCAAACAGTTTGGACCCAGATCAGGACCGACAAAATGTTGGTCCTAATCTGGATCCAAACTGTTTGACATTCTGATAGTGTTTCTGAAATAATTTTTTGAAGAATTTAATTTTGAAAAGTCAGCAGATGACAAAAAAGCATGAACAATTACTCAGTTTGCAAAGTATTAAAATTAACACATGCTTTTGGATATGCTGCTACAAAGAAGCTTAGAACTCATTTTACATTATGTTTGTAGATTTCCAGAACGGCCACCATTTCCTACATATGAAGTCCAAGGTCAGAACCCTGGCTACCCCACAGACCCTAATGCAGGGTGGGATGCGAGAGACCCCTACAGAGACAAATATGATTATAAAAAGAGAGATAAAAGTCCCAGCTCTGGCTACAGCAGGTACAGTATATCTTGCCTCTTTCTACACCATAGTTGAAGATGAGGAAAAATGTTGAGAGTAAAATTGCGACTACTTTCTTATCCATCAGTCTAAATATATGTTTTGGGTGCTCAAAAGAACCGGTTCCCAGAGACGATTCTTTTGAGTGCCCACAACATATATTTTGGTTTTAGAAATATTTTTTTTTATAAAGAACCTACCTTCTTTATCTGCAAGGTATTTATTAGGCTACTTTGAGGCTTACCTAGGGATAGTCTGTTTTATAAATACATGTATAGCATTAAAAAAAATCTTTCTTTTTACTTACTCCATATAATCCTAGCATCTCTTTTATGGGACATTAGCAAACGATGCAGAACCAGATCAGACACTGCAGAATGTGATTTCTGATCAGGTTCTGCACATTTTGCGTACAGATCGTAGATTTGAAATTTGAAGTTGTAAATTACTACTCAACAAACCTTAAATTCAAAATGGATTCATCCAATTGATAAGGGCAGGAAATTCCATTAGGCATTAATAGGTTAATAAAAGCATTAGTTGTGGTCCTCATTATTGGAAGTATATTGGCCAGCATATGAGATTTTGGTACTTATCACATATGCACAGGTTATCTTAACCCAAAAAGCGCCACCTACAATTTACAACAGACGACAATTTCAAATTTTGTCGCTTTTTCAAAAATAACAAATAAGGCATGATATTTCATGTGAATGTCTGCTGGCAGACAAATCTCATGAAATATCATACCTTATTTTTTCTGAAAATTAAAAAGAGATGTCATAAAATTTGTCTTCTGCTGCAGTCGTGATTGATGCTTTACGGGTTCAAAAGCCCATGCTGGCTTATACAATGGAGCAAGAGGTCTAAATTTGGTCTGATTCTTAATCTACATCCATACTTAACACCAGAGCCTTCACTGCTCAGATAAACAAAGTTACTTTGTTTATCTGAGCAGTGAAGGCTCTGGTGAGTCTGTGCATTTGTGCAGGCTTGCCTTAGCCTTCGTTGCTTGACAATGTGATAAGAACCAAACAAAAGGTGGTAGAGGAATAAGGAATAGTCAACAAATTAGAATTAGATACTTATTCATTGTGGAGCAACGAAGGGTGAAGCAAGTCTGCACAAATGCACAGACTCACCAGAGACAAAAGTATGGATGTGGATGTAAATTTTAGTCCTCTAGCCCCCTGGATTTGTCAACATGGGCATTTAAACGAGGCCTTTGCGTGTATGGGACTAATTTCAGAATCTCTTGTTGGTCCCAATTAATGATTTTTCACTATAAATATTGTAATTCATCTGAAAATATGTAAATTTTTATTGCGAGATATAAAAATAAATGTTGCCGATAACATTGGCCTGCTTATAGCAAGGTAATTCTATTTTTCTCCAGTGATGGGAGTGAAAGAAACAGATATTCTTGCATCGGAATTCGTTATGCGAAGCTGTTTGAAGCCGCAAAATCCATGTTCAAATCATGAGATTCATGTGCTGTTTGAACATGGCTTTTACTTATAAAGGCCTAATCTGGGCCCTGATTTGTATGCATGACGTTACACTGGAAAGCGTTGCGGCCGTGACTAATCATTTCGCCGATGCTTCGCGAAAACGTTGCATGCGTATATATGATGTTGTGGGGACGTAATGAAAGTTTGATGCTAACGCCATTTTGTTTTGAGAAATCAAGTGTAAGAAAATGGAAATTTAATGTTTCAGAGACGTTTTCAGCGTGGTTTATGCTGAAATCAGGTAAAATATGCAAGAATAACGATCACACATGTTTGTTTCATTGCATTAACACTTGCCGGGTCCCTCGGCCTCGTGTTCAAACAGCTTCCTCAGGACCCAGCAAATGTTAATGCATGAAAAAACATGTGTGATCCCTATATTCAAGATCTTCAGATAGAATAGACTACTATGATAGATAAATGCACATTAACCCTATTGCACCCAGAGTGGCCAAAATTTGCCATTACGAGTGCAATAGGTTTACAAAGCATACCTGTTTTCAATAAATTTTACCCTTAACACTTTAACTGCTAACCTGGTATGCAGCTCTGAAGTGTTGTCTGCTACTGTCTTCTGCTCCAATTATTTTCACTTCAATCCTTGTCCAACTGGCCCAGGATTTTTATCTTTTTTTGAAAACACTGTAGATCCAGATCAGTTGGCTTCCGACGAAGCCTACTGATCAGGATATACACTGTTTTCCACACTGCTTGTAAATACATACTTAAATGCTGCAAGTTAATGGGATAAAAATCAGGGAGGAGTGTTGTCCATAAAAGTAGTAGCCAGCATGATAACCAACATATGTTGTGGTTTAGAAATAAGAAAATTATTTTTCTGTTAGGCACTCTTAACTAAAGTCCTGTATGTGCCCCCAATTGAAAATGGCAGGGGCATAAAAAGTATGGGTGTGAGGCCCTAGAGAAAAATCAGTCCATCAGCTGGTCATTAATCTGGCAAGCCTTGTGGTGCAAAGCAGCGATCTGTGCTGAAGATTTTTCTATCCACCCCATATGTCCTGTAAACATAAACATTTGGCTTAAAATGTTAAGATGTGAATATTTTCTAATCAATCCACTTGAATGTTTGTTTGTATCTTGTGGATACTCAAAGGAACCGCCCAATAAGGGTATATTCATTCACTTTAACCCTTAAAGCGCAGCAGACGAACATTTTTGTTACATCTTTCCTAATTTATGAAAAAAATAAGGTATGATATTTCATGAGAATCTTCTGCCAGCAGACAATTCTCACGAAATATCATGCGTTATTTGTTATTTTTGAAAAAAAAACAGCAAAATTTGAAATTGTCATCTGCTGCAAATTATAGGTGGCACATTAAGGGTTAATGTGCATTTTTTATGTTACCATTAATTATTACAGAGACTACAGCAGAAGCAGAGACAGTCGGCGAGATAGATCAAGATCAAGGTCACGGTCAAGGTCACGAGAAAGACGCCATAGGGACAGAGATGACAAACATAAATCAAAAAGGTAATGTATTCTTCAAACTCAGAGGAACAGCTAATTTTAACCCATTCATGTTAACATCTAAAAAGGCCTACTAACATATGACTTTGTTGCATGCCATCAACAAAGGCGCAGACCAAACTGTGCATCCGCACAGGTTGATCAGCGCCTTTGTTTTTAGCTACCTGGAAAGAACAGTAATCAAACCTGCTCCATGCAAAATTTCAATGTTTTAGCCATTTTCTGTATCTGAGCAGGCTGGTTTGAACATGGCTGTGTAGGAAAACCTGAAGACAGGCCCCTGGGTTATAAAACTTTTTTCGTGCTTAACTCAACTGAGCATAAAATTTATCATGCTCATAAATGTTAAAAGGCCAACACTTATTGGCATTTTAACATTTATTAGCATGATAAATAAAACATCTGAGAAGCAAGAAAAGTCTTTATTTTTCAGCATTTTATTTTTATGAGTAGTTGAAATTTAGTGCTCAGTTGAGTAAAGCATGAAAAAAGTTTTATAATCTTGGACCCTGGTTTTCTTGTGACAGCGTTCATAACTTCATATAGTGTAGACCAAGATGAGATGCCACAGATAGTTTGTTCAAACCATCTTGGTAGCATGACCAAGAGGGCTGCTACTCCTAGATATGGAACAAACTATTCAAAACATCATCTGTGGAACTTAAGGGCCAATGAACTTGAGCGTCAGTATTGTAGTATTTTGTGGATGCGGTTGTTTTGGTATTTAGAGGAACCCCAGGCTTTTACTCCCAATCGCTGGATTAGACGGTAAGCATGGGTGTGGGTTTCACTTTTGGCACCAATCAAGTCAGTGTATCTCGGTCTTGCAGACAACACGTTTTTTGTGACCTGCCGTTTCTATTAACAAGACGTAGAACCCAGAGTACCAAACGTGACAAAGGTTAGACCTGCTGGTAGTGAAACAACAGCCTTGATAAGAAAACGTAAGCTATCATAGCTAGAATAAGCATTCCAGTGTAAGAACTTGTCATTTTCATGTTTGTTTACGAATCTCGTGGTAACTAGCTTGGAGTTAAGTCCTTTGTTTAGCTATTTGCCTACTTGTTGTGTTGTTCGTATCGTAGGCCCTTCTGTAAGCGTTTGAATATCCTGATCACCTCTTTGTTAGTAAATTACAACATTATTCAGTCCTTTCACAACTATATATGAATGGAAAAGTGTAGATAATTTCCTGTCATATCACAACACATATGTATAAGTCATAAAAAGTTCTATATCAAAATATTTTGAGTTTTTCTCTGAGCGCTCAAAAAGTCTGTCTGCTCAGGGGAAGCAACTCAACTCAGTCCTGATCTGGGTCCAAACTGTTTGCAAAAGTTATCAGCACATGACAAAAGTGGCCGCTAGCAAGGAATGTGTTGATAGATCAATGTCATGATAGTAGACTGTTTGCTATATTTTCAGTAGGAAAATCAAGACAGAACCCGACGATTCCGACTACTACAAGTCATCGAAGCACAAGAAGTCAAAACGCTCCAAGCGTGACAAGAGTGATGATGATTACAGCCCTTCACGACCTTCTAAAGATGATGAGCCTATTCCGACAACTAATTAGCAATTTCATTTTAGATCATTTATATCTTTCAATCATGTGGGGAAAACAACTTTTCCAGCCATTATTGACAATTGTTGTTTGTTCTCTCATCTGCTTATGAACTTAGATAGCCCATATTACTTTGTAGCGCAGTCAATAATGTTTCTGACTACAGATGCGAGTCTGACTGCAAATCCAGGGGTCGCAAGTTCAATCCCGGCCTGGTTCCATACTTTCATGGAGATTGATCGTGAAATAATTTCTACGATAATTCTCCCTCCATCTGCTGATACATTGAAGAAGGGTTGTTGTCAGTTACAAGGAAAGTATGTGCACAAAGTACCGGTTAACTGCTTGTTCAAGCTTGTCCAGAAAAAAGTGTGGTTGCGTGAACTGACCGTCCCAACATGACCATAGCTGTTTACTGGGATTTAAAGCAGCAAAACAAACAGGCCATATTGCAAAGAATATGCACCAGTTTAGACTGCTTCCTTAGGAACAGTCTGATCTGATCAGGGTTCATAGTGTTCGCTTCCATGGTAAAAGCATTCTGGAGTTAATTTTGAACATATGCACCAAACGTAATAAGCAGACATAATTTTATTGACAAAAAATAAAATAGCAGAATAATGGTTAAGTCCAAGTGGTTCTTATCAAAAAATTAGTGAGTTGGCAGTCTGGTCATGGTCTAAACGGTGATCTGATTGATCGAATCAGATCACCGTTTAGACCATGATCAGACTGCCAACTTGAATTGTGCCGGACTTTCCCTGATTGTAGATAGCTGTGCTAGCATGTTGAAAGAATGATTTTACACATCAAAATCTCATGAACTGGCCCATTGAATTATTGTCTATCAGAGCATAATATAAAATGAGCCGTGATGAGATTTCCAACAATGTGGTATGTGCAACCGGCAAAGTCTCAGATTAGTCTACGCATACGCGCAGTCTGATCAGACCTTTGCTAGTCGCTTGAGTATCCTACGAGTGTTAAGCTACTGACCGAACACCATTTGGAGTTTTTAAGCTTAAAAGGGGGCTGCACAGTCTCGTCTGAGCCTGTACATGTCAAAATGCCACATTGTTGGATATCTCATGTCGTGGCTCAAATACTTTTATGAAAAAAGTACCGTAATCAACCTAATAAGCCCATATTCTCCCATAAGAAAACTTGTATACACATGGGTGAAAGTTCAAAATTTTCAAAATCCTTTAAACTTGCAGGATGTCTACAAAAATTAATAATTTCATGTTTAAATGGTTAATGTTTAGATTATCTCAAAATTAATCATGTATAAGCTATTATAATCTCCCCAATTCAGCACTTTGAGGCTGACTTTCTATGGAAAGTCAGCCTCAAAATTTCTGAATTCAGGATTAATCCTGAAAACTTTCACCCATGTATAAACTTCTAATTACTAGTCTGCCCAGCGGTGCAATTTCATTATTTATATGGATTCAGCGTGTTGGTGAAAAAGCTAGTGTAGATCCTGATCAGCTGGCTTCATCAGAAGCTAGCTGTCAGATCTTGCTCTATAATATAGGCCTCATCACAAGAAAATCCCTTGTTTGTTGCATGCAAACATTAAAGGCACAAATCAGCGCAGTCTGATCACGCCTTTGTTATTCGCTTTTTGGAAAGCATAACATCTTAACTTCTTACATGCCAAATTTCAATTTTCTAGCCACTCTCTGTAGCTGAGCAGGCTAGATTGAACTTACCTGGTCACAAACTTTGAGGACCAGATTTTTTTCTCGTCAAGGCTCATATTGAAATAGTAGGGTGGACAAGGCACTTATTATATCAAATATGCTATGTATTTATTGAGCCGTGACACGTGATTTCCAACAATGTGGTATTTTGACAAGTGTAGACTCGGACGAGCCTATGCAGCCTCCTTTTAAGCTATGAATTACCAAATGGTGTTCAGACAGTGGCTTAACAGTCATAGAATATTCAAGCGACTAGCAAAGGCTGGTCTGAGACTTTGCTGGTCGCACATACCATATTGTTGGAAATCTCATGTCATGGCTCATATTATTACACAAGACTATTACAATGTCATGTTGTTGAATATATGTTTTAGATATTCCTGTCAGACCATGGAATAATAGAAGAAAGAAAGGACACTTTGTTTTGTTTTTATGTAAACCCTCATAAACCAAATTTCCTCTGACTGAAGAGAGTACTATTCACACACTAAGCTCCACCCACTTTCACAAGTCGAGGGTGTTGTTTACCAAGATCTTTAGTTGCTAAAAGGAAATATTTGGAATTTTCCTTTTATATGGGCAGTGCAGCCGTGTTTGTAGTCTCTGAACCCCTGGAGAAAATATTGCTTACCATAAATCAACTCTAGATCTAGTGGTTTCAGACAAGATTTTTTGTATGTTTTTACTATGTAAGTGAATGTAAAACATGTGACCCCAGGATGGGGCTATTTTTTACTACAGATCCACAATTTGAACACACTTGTCTGAGTACTTTAGGTGATGCTACATAACCAAATATCAAAACTCTTGGCCAAGAAGATTTTTAAAAATAGTTATTTTCTATACAAGAGGGCCCTTGATCGCTCACCTGAATCCTAGCACATGAGTAGATGATGTATTGGCCTGTGGCTAAAGAGATATGATTTAAAGATATTTCTTTTTTTTAGCTCTGGTAGCCATGTTGTTCAGCCAAACTGAACGTTCTGATCAATTTTGGTAGAGGGCATCTGGAGGAACATTTTAGCAAAGTTATTTTCAATTTTGACCAGTGGTTCAGGAGGAGATTTCTTATCTAGAGGTATGGCAGCCCCTTTTTTAGCAGAAAACCATTTACAATTTTGGTATAGGGCATCATGAGAAACATTTCTGTGAAATAATGTTTTTTGAATTTGAACCAGTGATTCAGATGTCGTTTAAAGACATATGTCATGTAGAGCTCTGGCAACCCCTTAGGCGGAACCATTTGCGCAATTTTCGTAGAGGGCATTTTAGGAACGATTCTGTTAAATTATTTTGAATTTGGACCTGTGGTTCAGGAGATGTCGTTTAAAGAAATTTATTATCTAGGGCTCTGGCAGCTCCTTTATTTGGTTGAGGGGAACCATTTAGTAGCAGCCATCATGAGGAACCATTCTGTTAAATTATTTTGAAGTTGGACCTTTGGTTCAGGAGATGTCCTTTAAACATATTTCTTGTTTAGAGCTCTGGAGGCCCTTTTGTTCAGCAGAGCAGAACCATTAGTGCAATTTTGGGAAAGGGCATTATGAGGAACAACTCTGTGAAATTATTTTGAATTAGGACAAGTGGTTCAGGAGATGTAGTTAAAAGACATTTCTTTTTTAGAGCTCTGGCGGTGATTTTGTTCAGCGGAGCGGAACCATGCAATTTTGGTAGACGGTACAGGGCTCTACATTAACTTTTTAATCCACTAGCCCAGTCAGACAAGTACCTTGAGAAATGTACTTGTCCTGACCCAAAATGCACTAGCCCTGACCTAAAATGTGTTATTTTCAAGCTATTAACATGCATTAACACGTAAATTACCAAATCATAATAGGAATTCTTTTCAATTAAGCATTTGTAATTTGTTTTCAAACTGAAATAAACAACTTAGCAACATTTATTTGAAAATCATTACCCTTGAGTAAACTGTTTAGGCCAAGGTCTATTTTTTAACTAGCCTGATCGAGCTACCAGGACCCAGAATTGACTTGTCCTGACCATGATTTTACTAGTACAGGTACTTTAGGAATATGCTTACTGTAGAGCCCTGGGGTATCGTGAACAATTCTGTGAAGTTATTTTGAATTTGGACCAGTGGTTCAGGAGATGTCGTTTAAAAGATTTCTTATCTAGAGCAATTTTAGTAGGGTGCATTACAGGGAACATTCAAGTGAAATTGTTTAAAATTTGGACAAGTGGTTCAGGAGGAGATGTCGTTTTAAGAAAAAGTTTACGGACGGCACACAAACATAGAAATCTTGCCGAAAATCACAAATTTTTAAATTGAATATATATATATATATATATATATATATATATATATATATATATATATATATATATATATATATATATGCAAATCGAAATCATCAATAACAATATTTTAAAGACATGGTAACGAAATTTTGCACGACACACACGTGTGCACTATAATCACTGTGCGAGTCTGTCCATTCAATTTGCTTTCCTTCTGGCACGAGATATACTGATAAATCTACGTTCACCACGGGTCATGCACATTACAGTCAGTTGATTTTTGAAGAGGTCCATATAAGGATCATTTCTGTCAAGTTTTGTCAAAATCCAATTTTTGCTGATGGACGAACAACACACCACTGTACAGGCTTTCAAGTGCCACTCAACAGAAAAGTAGGGAAAAAGTAGGGATAAAAATTTGGAAAAAGTAGTTAAAAAGTAGGGATTATCGGTAGGGATAGTAGGGCTTTTCCAAATATGAAATTCATTACAACGAGCTGTTTGAAATAAGATATTTCAGATTAAATGAGCAGGATAATACCTGTGACAAAAGTACTAGCCAAACAGAGAGACTTTTAGCTTAAACTTTAAAAATTGAGGTGTTAAGCGGCGCGCTCCCTAATTGAACACAGAAGTTAATTCATAATATTCAAGCGAGCGAGGAAAATTTTTTGGATTTTTACGCGTACATGACATTTTAGAGTGAAAAAGTAGGGATAGTCGGGCATTTTCACCAAAAAGTAGGGAAAAGTAGGAGCAGATCAAAAAAGTTGGGAAAAGTAGGAAAAATTGGAAAAGTAGGGCCCACTTGAAAGCCCCAACTATCACAATAGCTTACATTAATCGATCAGCATCTGACAAATTGATTGCTTGCCAAATCACAATAATAAATGTCAGATGAATCACCCAATGGAAAAAATAAATAGGCTAGAAAGAGAACAGTACATATATTTAGATGCACACTTTAATTTTAAACAAAAGTACAATTAGTTAAATCTTGAAACAAGTATAACAACAATACCCAATTAATGATTCAGTTGGTCGTCAGCCATCGGTCATTGTCCGAAAAATCTTTCCAAATGTCTGACACCTTAGTAGCCCGGTTCATGTAAGATGATTTGTCTGAAACAATTTTCTACTTAACATGTACAAGAAAATTGGAAAACTAGATTTAGATCATTTGGCTTCTCTCTATAGCCAGCTGATCTGAATCTAGTTTCCGAAACGGGATAAATCCAGGTTCAGCGTAGAAAGCGTACAGTGTGTCATTAAGAGGGCTTATACATGTACACTTCCTGTTGCAATATGTTACTATTAGGCTATTTTTCCAAATGTCCAAACCAAACGAGATTGGGGCTGTTCCCACAAAATGTCTTAAGTAAATTTGAGTCAAGCTACATGTAATGTAAATACCTGTTCAAAAACTCAACTGATTTTATGCCCATTAAATTTATTTATCTCTGAACAGTTATGAAAAAGAATACATGCTATAAAATGGTAAAATGTTGAGTCTGAATGATTTGCATGTTGGGCAACACGTAGAATATATCATATGCTGTGAAATGTTGTAAAAGTGCCATGTAGCGTAACATAAAAATGATGTAAAATGTTGAATGCTGAAAAAGTGTGATTCATGTAGTGAAATGACCTTAATATTTATAAATATTGGCAAATGTGCTGAAAATGTGAGCCTGAATAGTTTATATTATCAAAATATTTTAAATAGAATTTGCCTTCACTTATATAAATTATTTGGTAAATTAAAATGTTATTTTACAGTTTATTCTTACTCTTACCAACTTTAGCATGCAAGATCTCGTGATGTGCAAGGTCTACACTGATATAGGTGGTATAAAATAGTTATACCATATTTGTCCACCTGTATGTGTACAGGCGGACAAGCCATGGTATAACTATTACATTTCTAGGATTTTAAGAGGGAAGCTTGAAAAACAATTATTTTTGACTATTTAATTGAGATTACATCAAAAGTTGTGCAACCTTTGTTGACCTTCACACTCTTGACACATATGGTACAATATTCAACCTAAAAATAGCAGTGACGTAGGTTCAGATAGAAGTTTAAGGGGGGCATCAAATTTTGATTATTTTCTTGCCCATCAATTTAAATGTCATTTGGGCACTCAAAAGAACCCTCTCATTGAGACGATTCTTTTGCATACCCACATCTAATGGTTGAGAAAGAAAAATGATTTTCAATTACACACTTTGTTACATGTATTAATGTGAAATCTTTGTCAGGTGGAAAAAGTGAGGATTCTGATCCACTGGCTTCATTGGGAGCCAATTGATCTGGATCTTGACAGCAGGGCTCACCCTGCCATTGGCTATTGTAACCATTTGCTACTAAAATGTAGAGTGGCTACAAATAGAAGTCATTGGCTAAAAGTACAGTCTGGATGGTTTTAAAATTACACATTTGCGAAAAAGTATATTTTGATCAGCTTTTGGATTTTCAAATATTGCTTTTATTATTCCTTAACACTTTATTTTACTCTTTGGATGCTGGATTCTTCAATACCATCCAGGTGTCAAACAGTTTGGATCAGACCTGCCATTTTGTCGGGTTTGATCTGGGTCCAAACTGTTTGCAAAGGTTATCAGCAGACAACAAAAGTTGACCCTAGTGGGCAAAGAGTTAAATACAAAACAACTTGTTGATACTACTTTCTGGCTTAAACCTTGGCTACAGTCAATTTCATTTGGCTCCAACTTTTTCCATTTGGCTAAAGTGTTGGCTACAACAACCAGAGTAAGCCCTGGACTGTTTTTAAAGAGGGTCAAAAATCTGAAAGTGGAAAAGGCATAAATACAGTGTGCTCTTTTTAAGTCAAATTTTTGGAATGCAAGTATAATTTCATGCAATATTTCCGGCAGCTAGAATTTGAATACTTGAATACCTATATTTTTGCATTACATGTCTCATGCAATGGGCCCAGTAAATGTAGCTATGGCCCATACAACAAGCTGAAGTGCTTATAACTGAGCCATAGTTAACTAAGTCAGTCACTGCAAGGGAAGACATGAAGTCGACCTGTACAGTGGCTCATCAGCTGTATTCTCACACCTTGACCTCTCCCCACCCCTACCAGTCATCTTCATCACTACTATCATCACCCTGTCCATCTCTGATAGTTTTCTTAGTCTTTACAAAACCGAAAACACTTGTGTCTTTCTTCTGTGAACCAAACTTAGGTGGATTAAGGAGATCCCCTTCATAATTCAGAGCTTCTGCTCGACCTAGACGCCACTCTAACATTTCAGTAGGAAACTCATCTGTCCCGCCCAGTTCATCAAATCCAACTATATAATCAGTCGTCTTACCATTTTTTGCAATACAGATAGTTGGTAATACAACAATCCTCAAGCGCTCAACGAGAAATTTACATTTTTCGGCATTGATTTTCAAGAACCTTGTCTCTATATGTTTTGGAGCCAGAATCTGCATGTGTTTATCGACAATCTTACATCTGAACGTACTGTCCCTGTAGAAATGACAGATCACAGTTTTGCTTTTCTTACAAGCATCAAAGAATTCCTTCTCGTCTGCCACTTCCTCGTACTTGCCGTGTCCGATAGCTAGCCACTCTTGCTTCTGTAGCTGAGACTTCTTCAGGGCTGCCATTCTCCTCTCTCGTAATGCCTGCAATCAGAGTTTACAAAGTTTCAGAACACACAGGTTTAGATCAAACAAAAATTTCAGCCTACACTAAAATTGTAAATATTTTCTTTCCCACCATCTTTACCATATGATTGAGGCGTTCTTTTGAGTACCAACAACATATGTTTTGGTTGAGAAATAAGAAAATTGATTTTTAAGTACCCACCCTTGTTCAATTGCCAGTAGATAATGAAACTCCCAAAGATTTTCGTACCAAGTATTGACTCTCTGGAAGATATTACATCATGTAATTTGTTTCATACTGGGTAACCTTGCATGCATTATCAGATTTATCTTCCTTGATCTGGAAATCTTGTCCTGGCCATATCCAGGGCACCTTTTGAAACAATGTCATGGGTTGCCACAGGTGGATGCATCATTGATCAAATAGATGTTGTGGCATAAACAGAGCACCCAAAATGTTAAACGTATGTTAAAACTGATAGATAAGTTTACGTTCAAATTATGATATAACTGGGAGTTATAATTGTGTCCATACCTCAAGATCATCCTCATCCATCTTGTCTAGTCTTTCAATTTCAGCATCAAGCTGCTGCTCCATTGCCTCAGTAGCCTTAAGAAGATGGCCTTCCAAGGCCCTCTCAAGTCCCCCAGCACTCATTATGAACCTGAAAAATTAAACCACTTGTAAATAAAATAAATCATATAAGTCATATAAATGAAGCAAATTTTATATCAATTACATGTAGGTGAAACATGCCTTTTGGGTGCTTTGAGAAGGAGCTTTCTGACCTAACCTTCTGATGGGAATTTGTCTTCCAGCCATGAATGTACACCCAAATAAGGAGTGGTGAGCTGTGCTGTCTTGTGCCCAGGTACCCCCAGGGATCATTCTGATGGGCGAAAAATGGCTGGGAACAACTTTCTTAAGTTTCTTTTACTTCTTTCATTCTCTATTTTGCATTCTTACGGTGTCTTATCTAATGCTTCTGTCTTAACTATTTTCTGTTTCATTCTCTCTCTTGCTCACCACTAAAAAAATGTCAAGTGTGACAGCTTAGTGTAAAGATGTAGATTTATTTACAGCATAGAGTCTGGAGTACTGTACCGTTAAATGTTCTTTTCAACAATATTCTGTCATGTCGGGATGTTTCTCCAGTAAGCAATATGGAAAGTCATGCTCAAGTACAAAAAACAGAGCCTCCCTTGAGGGAATCGACAAGACAGTTCACCGACACACATTTTGAAGACAGTTCAACGACAGAATTGATAACAGTTCACCGACAGAATTGAAGAGAGTTCAAAGACAATTTTTATATTGTATTTATAATGAATGTCACAGAAAATTTACTCTTAAACGAATGACTAATATATAAAGCTTATGAATTCGCATGATTGCTGTTGCACTTCGTTTACCACTCTCAACCAGTACCACTTTTCATTAGTCACACCAGTGATCGACCTAATATACGTCAGTGGACACAGCCATGCCTAATGCATATAGAGCGATCATAACATTGCCCGTATAAAAACTCAGAAAGAAAACATAAACTGGGGAAGAAATAATAATAAACGTAAAAAAAAAAGAGAAAGACATACAACCTGTCTATTTCTACAAAGATCAAGCAGATTATTTTGCATTGTTGGTGAATTTGCTAAAAAATAAAGTACACTTAGCTATAGGACCACTTCAGTTTAGCTTCATGTAGCATTAAAAGGTCTGCCTATTGTTTGTAAATCACACGCAAACGTGTACGAAATTCGCCTTATTAAGTTAAACAAACAATAATGCATAGTCCATCATCCAAATGGTGCGGTACAACAATCAAATCTCTCAAATTCAAACTCTCTCATTTGCAAAAGAAATATGCTAACCTTGCTAATTATATCTACTTTTTTTTTTTTACTTCAAATCATAATTGGTCCACAATTTTTCATAATTGACAGTTACATTTTCGACCATATATCAGTTTAGCATAAAACATATGTGTCAATGAACTGTCTTCAAAAGTGTCGGTGAACTGTTTTCAATTCTGTCGGTGAACTGTCTTCAAAAACCATGTCGGTGAATTGTCTTGTCGGTGAACTGTCTTGTTCCCCCATTGAGGCTAAATCAACACTGAGCACTCCAGCCATCCTGCTCACATCTGATGATCAGATTTGATTGCTAAAAGATTAATGTATCAGATACAGTTTATTCTCCAATAGAGAACCGTCTCCAATAAAGAATCACTTGTATGAACTTTCCAATATATTTCTTCCACTTGAGGAAGCAAAGCCAAGCCTTTTGTATTGTTAGTAAGGGTAATCATTAGGGATGCAGAACATACTTAGTTTCTTCTGAATTCCTTAAAATTACCTCTTAAGTTGGCTAAAATGTGTTGTAGTATATTGTCAGCAAAGCAATTTTAAGCCTGGTTTTCAAAGCAAAATTTCAAAAAAATGATAATTGTTCAGTTGAAAGGAAACAAGGTGGTTCCAAAACTATGTCATGGACATGCCCTATGATATCAAACTTACATACAAAAAAAATTGACTTCCAGCTGTCAGGAAATTTAACAGATGACTGTTATCTTGGACACTGTACAGTTGCCAGTAAAGAATCACTTATTTTCAGATGTGTCTTCTGATGACTTATACTGAGTTGGTGGTGACAGAGAATGAAAGTAGGCATCCTAACATAGAGTTTACTCATCAAATAAAAGTTTGCTACTACCTGAAAGCAAATAAAGCAAATTGTATTGAACCTTTAACAAAAATATACTTCTGGGGTCGGAACATATAAATATTTAAGAATATTGTAACTTATAATGAGCACTTATAAAATTTGAACCAAAATTTTGTATTATAACTGTAAAAGAATGACCTAAATTACTTAAATATGTTATTTAGGGATGAAACTTTAGATCTCTATATTTTTAATGTGATGCTTAATTCATTTTCACCTTGGGACTGAACTGTTTTCAGGTGATTCTTTACTGGGGAATATGGTTCTATACTGGAAACACTGTATAAGGGTCATAAGTTGCCACTATTCTGTTAATCAAAGCTTTTTTATATTAAACTTACATGGGTTGTAAGAGGTATGATGGACCTATCATATGTGTATTGTTTCAAATCAGTTGGCAGTTACAAGCACAAATTGTCAAGAATAGAATCCTTAGTGATTCTTTATTGGGGAATAAACTGTACTTGAGATTCAGTGGTGTATGAACTCAGATCAACATTGTTGTATCAGCACCAGTGTTGTTGTTGTGCGATATTCATGATATTCTAGAATAATCTACCACAAATCGGGACGCTTGCACTTTAGCGGGCACCGTTGTTCAGTCAGTTCACATAACTTATGATAATTCGGTGTCAAAATGAAGGCTAAAACAACTTTACCTTAGTTATATTTGGGACACTCCCTCTGATGTTGAAAATATTGTTTAGTAGATGTTTTTCTCACAAAAGTGCCGCTATGTAAGTGTTGCTACGAGGTCAAAACATCAAATCACACTGGAATCCAACAGAACATGTCCAAATTTGCTTCCATGTTTATGAGTCAGCCAAGCCTCGTAACCAACAAATCAAACGATTGGACGAGTTGGCAACCAACAGCCAATCAAATTGTGTGTTATAATATCGAGTGGTAAAAATGGACCGAAAAGGATAAAAACGCTAAACCCCGGGATTCGTATAGAATAGATTTGATGCCAACGTTTTCAGCCGCGTTAGCTCCTTCGCCATCGCGGTAGTTGTAACGTCACGCTCTAGTTCCTTCGAGAGTACCATGTCAGTACATGCAGGCGCGGAGAGAAATGTGTGTATTATTGTACTATCTACTGAAACCCCCCCAAACCACCACCAATCCATCTCAAACGCTGCTCCCCGTGTACAAACCAGCACACTTACCCCTGCCCCACTCAAGTCCTCACCAACATGACCTCACAACCTTTAGTTCAGCATTTTGCACAGATGCGCTACAGATGTAAGTATCAGGCTTCGTCTACTTTTTGGTTACTGTAAAGGCGGTACCTCATGAAGGCGTAATTAGAACTGGTCTACCTTAGACATAGGCAGAAGCTGAAAATAAAGCGTGGTTTTATTCAAAAGTAACTGTATCATCTTGAGCCATTACCTCAGTAAAGACGCAAAACATATTATTTAATCCTTGAAACGCCAGCAAAGTGACTGCATCAGAAAATGTCTGTTTATTAACTGTGAGTATAGAGCAAACAGTGTGGACCCAGATCAGAAGGCTCCCACAGGATTCGCCTGACCTTGGTGTATATTGTTTGTCGAAGTGGCTTCAAACGACACAAGCAGACGATCTTTGTTGCATTGGCGCTTTAAGGGTAAATAAATGTAACGGTCAGGATTTCCATGAAATGCATGCACGTTTGCATAGCTCAAACAACTTATTAACTCTACCAAATAGATAGAACCTGATGTCCCTTCTTGAGCCGATCCACGCCCAGATATGAATACTTAAGTCGCCGCATTTACAGTGACTGAATAGCCCTTTAATACACCCAACACCATCCAAACCAATCTCAAAAGGGTATAGATATGGGTCAGCTCAAAATATTTAGGTTCGTTTCACAAAAGCCTTCTTTATACGATTATGCTGACGTATCCAACTGGTGGTCTATAATTTGTACTTGCCTTTATCTACATCCATACTTTGTGTGTGCGAGCAGCGAAAGCTCTGGTGATACTTTAAACTCTTGAATGCGCTGGCGAATCTGAGGCGCGGGACATGTGATAAGTGACATAATCTAATTTACTGACACATAAATACATGTAGATAAATGATATGAATACCCTTCTAGTATGTTTGGGCCAGTGGACGAGACCTGATACTTTCATTTGTAGCGCCATGTAGTTGCCATTGTTTTTAATATATGAAAACATATTTTTAAAATTAGAATTATTACATATCAAAGGGGTCTACATCTTAATTTGTTGTGGTTTTATTTCAGGTTTTATTTCAGATTGTTCACCCATAGAATGACCACGCGGCATATAAATACCAACACCCACAATTCCAATCAATACAGCACACAGTGGAATATAGTTTTTATGGACATTTACTTCAAGTTGTGGTGCAGCACTCAATTGGAACTGCCTCGGCCAATTCCGCGAAATTCCGTGGAATCAGACCACTGATGTACATCGTGGATCTACTTTGATAACGCAGGTGATAATGTGACGCTGACGTTATATAACGTGACGCTGACGTCACAGAAACCATGTTAACACAGTAACAAGTGTGATTGCAGCAAAACAGCTTTAGCGATATTTTATTGAAAAACCCCCATAAACTTCCTTTATTCTGCTGATTTAACTTTTCGGATAATCAGAATAATCGATTTTAACAGAGCTGAACTAGAACTAATTTTCCAGATGCCAGTTTCGTCTAACAAAATGGAGCTTTTGGGTACATAGTACCACGCGTAATGCTCTTCACATATATCCTAGCCATGATTCGATTGTCGAATTGTGGCGGACTTTCCTGAATGCAGCACTCTGTGAATCTCTTGTGGTTCTTCTGTTACTTGCGTGATTGCTCAGTTTCTTGGACTGGCTGCAGAGCTTTGTCAAGACATTGAAGCTGCGCTTTCTGTATATTCTATCTCGCTTCAGCACCCTTTTTTGCATGGGGTTGGGTCAAAAGGTCAAAACTTTATTCTGAATGTGGTCATGTTGCATATCAAATTAAAGGTAAAGAAATATAGACCAGCATGCAAGCAAAGTCTTTGACCTTACACACAACCCTGACATCTGGGAGGGTTTGAAAGGTCAGATATTGTACATATAAGTATATTTATCCCCACGCTTTTTTTACAAAAAGCGATGGGGATATTGCAATCACCTCTGTCCGTCCGTCCGTCCATCCATCCATCCGTCAATTACGCTATCTCCTCCCAAACAATTGGATGAAATCCAATTAAATTTGGTGTGTGAGTTGCTCACATGAATGGGGCGTGCAAAGGCACAATTTTGTTTGGCCCCACCAAAAGGTCAAATATCATTAAATTTCAATTACAAAGTCAATTTCAAAGGTTTTTAAACCAAACTTGGTGTGTCTTCTCACAAATGAAAGATATAAAAAATATCTGACAGGATTTTCATTCGGCCATCTGGGTCATGCCACATGGTGGGAGGTGGAGGTTCGGGGTGGGGGGGGGGGGGTAGGGGAGTCCAAATTATTTTTTTCTGAAATTCAGCCAAATTTGGTGTGTGAGTTACTCACATGAATGACATGTGTAACGGCACAGCTTTTTGGCGCCCACCCCCATGGGGCCTTGGGGAGTGACCAAAAGATCAAATACCATTAGATTTCAATTACAAAGTTAATTTCAAAGATTTTAAAACCAAACTTTGGGTATCTTCTCACTAATGAAATAAATAAAAAAATTAGACAGGATTTTCATTCGGTCGCCTGGGCCATGCCCCAGGGGCGGGAATTGGGGGTGCTGGGGGGGGGGTCAAAATTTTAATTTTCAGAACATGGTCATGTGGCATATCAAATTAAAGGTTATGAAAAGGTTAAACATGATACACTGAAAAATTTACCCTAGGATCAACCTGGTAACCTTGAGGTAGGTCAAAAGATCAAATACCGTTAGATTTCTTCGAGAGGGTGAGGATTTGCGATGGTGCCCTAGCGAATGTGTTCTAGTTTATATTGAACTAAGCAATAAAATAGTTGACATGCTTTTAATTATGATCTCTATGATACCCAAGTTGAACTTAAGGTTTGGAAAAAGGTGATTTTGTGATTTACAAACCCATTGTTGGGTGATATAAATTCGATGAATTTGCCTGACTTTACTTTGGTTTTGCCAGGCGACACATCGGATAGTTTTGTGGTAACATCTTTACTGTTTAGTTCAATAGTAAAAGCAGGACATGCAGTCCGTGGGACGATATCGTTGCTGCCCAGGTTGGGGGCTCGCACAAGTAACTGTTGGTTTTTATCTATAGTGCTTGGATTGTTGGCGATGACTACACTTTGGTGGTTGCCTTTGGTGGTATAAGGTTCTCTTAGGTTTCTGTAGGGGTTTAATTTATTTCCGTATGCAGACATTTTTTCTTTATTTTTTTAAGAAAAGAGTTTTTTTAATTACAAAATAGATTATTAGAAATGGCTGAAGGTGTAAATGATTTTGAGAATCCAGAATTCGATAGAGATATTATGATGATGCCACGGATGACCTTGACGACAAACTATCAATGGTTCCAGATGAACCTACTCAAAGAATCGATTTAAATCAACGCAAAACACTTGAAGGCCTAAGAGGAGAGCTTGGAGAGTTTGGTCTTGAAGATCAGAAACAAGGATTGGTGAAAAGATTTTATGAAGAAATACTAAAACGATATGGGATAGGTCTATTAAAAATAGATTATTCTCAGCTCAGCATCTCAGATGATGGCCAAATATTCTTCTAGGTTGTTGATGAGCACAAAATAGACTTACTGCAAAACAAGGACCAGCAACATTTCTTTCTCTTAGAACTCTCACCAGTGAATATATCAAAATTGTAGGTCATGTCATGGTGTAATGCAGGCAGTATGAGAATCATTTGATATTCCAAATAAGAGTAAGATGCGAGTAAGACCAAAAACTGCTGCTGTCTGAAATAAAGTAGCGGAGAAAGCTTATAATACAGTAGAAAATAGACCAATACAGGACCTTTCATCAACTATCGATGGGATTTCAAAACACAATTACTACAGCAGACACAATTGCAATAATTGTAGACACATCCTTCATTGAACTGCCTGATGTTACTAATGTCCAAACACAAACAAAAGATCTAACATTCAGAGAACTACCATGCTTGTATCGATTCTTTATCTTTGCCTTTTCCTTACTTAGATAAGGCATTGCAACGCACCCTTGGTGAACTTGTTAATCATTTAGCAAAACTGACAGACATTGACAAAGACATAGCAAAAGAAAAACGTATTCTATAGGAAGCAGAAGGTGAAGTCAGAATTGAGCCGTAACATGTGATTTCGAACAATTTGTCATTTTGACAAGTGTAGACTCAGACGAGCCTGTGAAGCATCATGTTAAGCTTAGAAACTACAAATGATGTTCAGTCAGTAGATTAACACTCGTAGAATATTCAGACGACTAGCAGTGGCTCTGATCAGACTGCACGTCTGAGTCTTTGCAAGTCGCACATACAAATTGTTGGAAATCCCATGCCACTGCTCAAATAACGATATAAGAGCTCGTATGCAAAACGTGGAAGATGAGAAAGCTGCAAGACATGAGGCTGCCAGTGCAAACAAAGAAGCTTTGTGAGGCCAGGTAAACAGGATAAAAGAGAGTATAAATAAAGTTTTGAAAGAAGACACTAGTCTTCATGAAAGATTGAGAACATTATTCAGAGAACAAGACAAACCAATAAATAGTGTTTTGTGTGCCATTGGTATGATTATTGGTGCTATTGTTGAGGCTGTTATTCTTAGTGGCACCACAGGTGGCTCTACGGCTCCCAAACCATCTCCACAAGGTAGTGTTAAAGATTGGATAAAGAATCAGTTGCATAATCTTGGTAAACTACTTTCTGATTTAGCTTAAAAGCAGCAGCTGCATTACCTGGTGTAATTGGATCAATAGTGTCATGGCTTTTATCTGCTACGGGTAAGGTTGTTACTTGGTTTGGGCTGTTGTTGTTGCTTAGGCAGGTATCATAAACTTCGAAAAACCTTTTCTACATTTTATCGACGATACTATGATTTGATATCTAAATTCCAAGTTTGACTTAAATGTCTCTTGTGGCCAGGACGTTCGGAACCAGAGTTCTATGGTGGCTTGGCGTATAAATTAAAGAAGATTGTAGGCTCTAATATTTTTTCAGAGCAGTTTATTAAAATAATTTCCCATTATATAATACCAATACGGTTGGCAACTTTGCTTTCCTCTTTAATTGCATGCCAGAGGGTCGGACTTGAGACTGTATGATGGTTCCGACTTAAAGAATTATCTATTGATTAGATGGTAGGGGCCTGATGCTTTGGCTGTTGGCAGGCCAGGCGGGGTTTACCAGTTGGATTCTTTTGCTCTGGTATTCAGTTTTATGTACTGTTGGGTCCTTACTTTTGCTTCATCTCCTTTTTATATCTTGGTTTATATGTCCTGAGAGATGATGCATGGATAAGTTAGAGGTATTTCATAGAAACCAAACATCTATGTGTCTTCATCCACATCTGAACTAAGGGTGAGCTTGGCGCCGTGAAACCCGTTTAAGCCCTCCAGTAAAATATTTCATACTGGCCGTTTCATGGCGGTACTTCTTTTGCTGATCATTTGTGTTATATATGTCTTGTGTTTTTCATGCTTTCGCGTCTGTTCATTGCTGCCTTGTGGTCACCTGCTGGGAAAGGGCTGACCTCTTGGCTCTTGTTTGTGATGTTTAATTGTGTTTTTCTCACTTTCTCATGTGGTATCCTGGGTCAGGTGTGGTACTTGATTGTATCGATTCCTGATCTTTGCCGCCTTTCTTACTTTGTTGTATGTTGCCACTGAAGAATGTATAACTAAATAACTTTGTATAGTGTTATTGCAACAACACCTATTACAATGCTGCCAACTATTAAGGTAGTTTTATTTTTTCATGTTTACCACTGTGTTTATAATCATCACCAGGCATTGGTGTAGGTGTGTTTATGTGTGGGTTTTTGGCCTGGATGTTCTTTGTTCTAAACTGCACAGCGTTTGTCTTCTTGTTCTTTTGTATTTTTAAAGCTTAGGCACGAGCTGCAAGGCATCTTTCTGTCCACCAGGGTCTGCACTTATTCCATATATCCAGTCTTGTCCTTAGCATATTCTTCTACTTGTTTATGGTATTCTTGTGGGGATATGGACGAGGCTTCAGTCAAAAATTGTTTGTTTTGTTTCATTATACTGGTTAATTTTTGTGTGTGTTTAGGTGGAACTGGCGTTGCATAAACACCATTGTTTAGACCCAGATCTTGTGCAGCTGTGGTGATAACAATTTTATTATTGTAATCTGGTATATCACTAATTGTTAACCCCCTATTGCTGATGCCTTATAAAGTCCAATTCCAAAGACAAAATATACCTTGCTTCTGGCATATTTAATGTGTTTTGATACCTTGCTATTTGACTTGGTAAATCTTCTGTGCTGTTGATTGCATCTTCAGTACTTGCTATGAACTGTTTTTGTGCATCAAATGCGTTCCTGTACCAAGTATGTTTGTTCTTGTTTGACTTTGTGAGCCATAAAAGGCTCAGCAGTAAGTTCTTATTCTTTCGTTAATTCGTTCAACTCCTGCTTTTGTGAAACCTTTGGAATTGTCGAGAATCCAGGCGTTGCTCACTCTTGCATCTTACACTATGTAATCAATGTGTATGATATCACTAGTTGTGGATTTTGTGAATGAATATTACTTTCTGTCATAAACTATGCCTTCACCCAGTGGATTGTATCTCACATTTGTCCAGTAAATATATATTGTTCCTAAACCCTGGCACTCACCTTATTTTTTTTGTCTCCAGTCAGAATGAACATCAACATTAAATTCTCTACAAAGTCTCTCAAATGCGTCTTTATCATAGCTGCAATCAAACATTGTCTAAGCTGGGAAGCATTTTTGAAATACTAATCAATCTGATTTGAGCATTGTGGGTAAGTGTGACATATTTGTTAACCGAATACGCCACCAAATCATGTGATCTAGACGATTTGTCGATGCAAAGTGTTGTTATCAATCTGCGTCATCACGCGTCACTGAAAACACTTTTTTTACCAAAAAATATTTTAGTGTAGAAAATCTTATCATTGTTTCGCTAAATATTGTTATACCAATCAGTGTTATTGTTTAGCTACCAAATGTTATACTTGATTTAAGAAATAGATCAGCTCCAGCAGTGAATTGTTGAGTAATAATTCACTGTTTGGAGGTCAGTTGTAAAGAAGATCAAATCACGAGCGCGCAGCGCGAGTGATTTATCTTCGTACAACTTACCGACAAACAGTGAATTATTACTCAACAATTCACGCACTGGAGCTGATCTATTTCGATTCTAAGACTCAATAAACGACGAAAACAAATTCGAAGTCTTCAGCTTCTTCCAACTTTCCGCCATTGCAATGAAGAACTCCCGCCAATACTTAGATTACGTCGCATACGTTTACATGTAATAGTAACGTCTTTCAAGCCTAAAAACGACGTTACACCGTCTAACGCCATGAATGACGTATTTTTCTAGTGACGTCAGCTATCACACACTTTTGCGGTGAATTATTGTCCGATATATCACAGTTTGTTACCGTTGGCTCTATAGGCGAGGTGTGTTAGAATTCTCCATAAACGGATTATTAATAGCCATTCAGTGCTGGTTACTTTTCTAACGTAGTGTTTCGGGTAATGCACACCGCGTATTGACACAAATCTGACTTTTCAGTCGTGATGTGCCTTAGCAGACAGGTCGATTCTTTAGTATCGCGCCTGCGCAAGGCAATGGCTATCAAAAGCATACCATAGTACTGCAATGCTTATTTGTTTAAGCAGGCGTCTTGTCTGATAATAAACATCAAATCGAAATACTGCACCAATGGTCACCAATCAAACCTGTTGCCTGTAAATGATTATTGAAGTCTACGCCACAACCAGATGTTGCACACCATAAAGCACAATTTAATTGGTTTTGCCAGAATAGCATCCAGTTTGAGCGCCATCGTTGAATTAAAGCGTCTGATTCGACGTATAGTAATTTATCTTTATCTTAATGTTTGGAAGTTATGTTTTAACAGTGTTATGGCAATGTTTTCATTGGTTATGTCAATTGTTTTTACTTTGAATGCATTATAATGTGGAATTTGTGCTTTGCTGAATACTTGAATTCTTGTCTGATCATTTGTTTTACATACATATATAATTTTTAATATATTTTTTCTCTAATTTCTCTACTCGACCAAGGATTTAACTTAAAGCAACTGAAAGAACATCGACTGACTTTCGTACACCTTTTTGTAACTGCATCACTGTCATCAAATGGGTTTAAGATACCTGTTATTCTATGAAGATTCATGTTTAAGTGGCCATCTAAAAAGGTATCAATGTCTTTTCTCAAACATCTTCTCTCTATGGAGTCAGAAAGTTTCTGCACTTTCTCAAGCACATATTCAAGAAATAAATTCGATCTTTGTAATGTTCATGGAATGTTCGGGTCTCTTGCAAAGTTAACATGAAGCCCTTACTTTGCAAATATTCATGATAACATGAGCAGACCAAAATTGAATTTATTGCTTATATTTACATTTTATAATAAATATCTAAATATATAGAAATTATTTATAATTAAGGAAACAAAACAGTTTTGTATTTAATATGAATAGTAATCGTATTTACGGTTTTGTTGGAGTATAAAACGGAAAAGCGGAACAGCAAGTGTAAAAACGGACAGCCAATTGAGCAACCAACAGACTTTTTTGCACGTGCGACTCAGGTGTGACCCAATGTCAATCAAAGAACCAGTGTCGCTTCGATTTTCGAAGTGTCTTGCACGGGCAAGTAAACGTGACAGCTGTCAATCAAATTTATGTCTTTCAGAAGGCTAAATCTAAAGAGTAATTAAAAGCTTGCTTTCAAAATGTAAATATACGTAGCTTTGTAACTGAATCGTTACCATCAACATGGTCTAAGATACTTGTAATTATATGATAATACATATATTGATGGCCATTTAAAAGGCTATCTTCTTCTTTATTCAGATATCTTTGTGACAAATGAAAAGATCATTTAAAAATGTAGCTGTAACAACATCATTTTTATATTCAATTCTCTCTTCCGGATTTCTGGGGTGAAGGACATTGATTATTCTACTATAATTTTTCATGTCCAAGTCCGACGCAATTGACTTTTGTCAATGTTTGCCTTCAGCAAGACCAACTTATTGTCAAGTTCTTTAGTTATTCGATGCGTTTATTCAAATACCTTTTGTTAACAGCATCAAATGACTCTGAAGGCATAAAAGTATGGTATAATTTTGAAATTTTGACCAGTAGCCCCTTAGAAATTAAATTATTGTGGAGAATCCCATCCTTAGCCTTGGTGCATTATCGTACCGCGTACGGCTACCTACTCGGTGAGTTTCACACCATGTGAAGAATTGGTACATATACGTTAGTCAGGAAAAAATATCAGAAAAGTTAACAAGTACAGGCATTTTGTGAAGAAAAGGGTTTGACACCTTAATTAGGGGTAATTTGGTATGCTGAATCCGAAAACCAATGTTGGCAAGCTGAGAAATGACGCCTTAATGACCTAATTTGCATATTTTCAAAATGGCCGCCAAAAATCATGGAATTTGACATATTACTGAAATATTTTACTTTTTTGAGAATGTTTTTTTTATCCAAAATCATTAGTATTATGTCCTAAGATTGTTTTACAATTAGAGTACACGGTTTTGGCGGCAATTTGCATAATTATTCAAGGATATTACCGTATTCATGGTAATAAATGTCCGTTTAGTCTATAGAATTAGATATAAACTCGCCTTATTCAGTATCCTGCTTTTTAAATGTTAGTTTTATTCATAGCACGATTTTGGACAGTTTACCAGCCTTTCAAGTAATAAATAAGAAAGAAACTTTGATAATGAACAAGTTGTTTTGTTTTAAAATAAATATGTCACAATGTCCATGCCGAAATATACGGTACATTTTGTATCAATAAAAAGTGAAAGAATACACATTCCTGAGTACCCTAGAATCCGATTAGACCAGCCTTGCACCATTTGGAAACTTCTAATGTGTGGCAAATTGTTTTGGGAGACCACTTAAATAGGGAAAAATATTGCCCTAAAGAATTAACCCATTTGAGCTATGTGAAATCGCATGGTTTCCATGGCAACGCATAATGCCCTTCTACAGAATGGGGATATCCCTACAAAAGTACTCATATCTCAGTAGCAACTCATCCAAACTTTTAAACTTGGTATCAACTGGTACCAACTGAATGTTAAGACATATGACTTTCATCCAATGCTCAGATATGCAAATGATTAAATTTGCATATTCATGTATATTAATGAAAACATTAGGAATAAGAGAAAAATCGCAAAAAAGGGTGTACATGCAAATTTATCTACATCTCAGCTGCTTACTATCCTATACTACCAGCCTTGAACCTCTTGGCTCTCATTTGTGATGTCTAATTGTGACGTTGTCACTTTCCCATTGATATCCTGGGTCATGTGTGGTGCTTGATTGTATCTTGTATCTATTCCTGATCTTTGCCCTCTTTCTTACTTTGGTACCAATTTAATGTTAATACATAGCATGTTTACTTAATGGTCCAATATGCAAATTATCTAAAAAATGTATTCATGAACATTTTTATTTAAGTATTAGAAATGAGAAAAAAATAGATAACAATTAATAGAATGTACATGCAAACTTACTCATATCTCAGCTGCTATTTATCCTAGATTTCATAACTACTTACTTTCTAAACTTGTTCCCAAATTTAAGTCCAGAAAAAGTTCTATAATAGTTTTGTTTGATGTGCAAATTAGTTAATTTGTTTATTAATGAGTTTTTTTTCTAAGATAAAAAATATTAAATGAGTATGATCAGGAAATACCACAATCACAAACCACAGACAACCCCATGGCACATTATTGATTCGTTTTCAATTTTTCTTTAGTTTTCTATAGTTTTCATCAATACTTATGAATATGTTTGTTAAATGATTGTATATCTGACCACTGGAATAAAATACTATGTCTTAGCCTTAATTTGATTCTAACATTAATTGTCTAGGACAAGTAAAAGATGAGGTATGAGTAATTTTAGAAGTAGGCTCCCACTAATTTTTCTACGTTTTTTCTCTCATTTCTAATGTTTACATTAATATTTAATAACTTTAGAAATAGATAATTTCACATGATGACTATTGAGTAAAGTAAAATGTCTTAGCTTTAAGTCTGTACCAAGTGTGGTAGTCTATGAATATTAGCAGCTAAGATATGAGTACTTTTGTAGGTACACCCCCTTAATTTTATTACCATTTTCTTTCATTTCTAACATCTAAATTAATATTCAAGAATATAATCATTAACTGATTTGCATATCCGATCATGGCATAAAATGTGCTATGTCTTAGCATTTATTTGGTACCAAGCTTGTTGGTCTAGGACAATTAGCAGATGAGATATAGGTAATTTTGTAGATCGCCCATTTTAATTTTTCTACAGTTTTCTTTCTCTGTTAAATGTTTTCATTAATATTCACAAATATGTAAATTAGATTTGTATACAGACTATGACTATTGAGTTAAAGTGTAATGTCTCACTTTTATTTGGTTACAAGTTTGGTAGTCTAGAATAGTTAGCAGCTGACATTTAGGTAATGTTCTACGTACCCTCCTTATTTTTTAACCATTTTTCTCTTATTTCTCATGCTTTCATAAATATTCATGAATATTCAAATTAGATCATTTGCATATCGTATCATTGGGTAAAAGTACTTTGTTTATGCTTTGATTTGGTGCCCAGCTTGATAGTCTATGATAACTACCAACTGACATATGTGAAATGTGTATTTTTTCTATGAATTTTCTTTTATTTCTATTTTATTAATACTCATGAATATGCAAAAGCGAAAATTTGAATATCAGCACATTGAATAAAAAAAACTCTGTCTGGGCCAAGGTCGGTAGTCTAGGATCAGCTGCTGCTTAGATAGGAATCATTTTGTAGGTACACACACTTTCTTTAGAATCTTATTGTAGATTTTCACTTTATGGGGGGAGGGTAAATTGTTCTATGCACGACTCCCTGACCCATGTTTTTCTTTGCTATTTAGCGACCATTTTGTTTTGCCAGTAACTGACAGCTTGCTTTTCTTAAATTAATGGAAGAGAGCAAAAATCCATGAAAAAAATGTGCACCACGCAAGTGTCGATCTTGGGGCTGCTTGCAAATGACCCAGCTACAGTGCCCGATGGGTTGCCATGGAGACCATGCAATTTTATGTAATCCAAACAGCCTGGGGTATATTTTCGGAGAAAATAAGAATTTTTGGTATTGAGTGGTCCCACTGAACAATTTCACACCCATGAGTAATTGTCCTTGGGTGCAAGATAAATCTAATAAGCCCCCTCCCGAGGTGTGTGTGTGTGTGTGGGGGGGGGGGGGGTGCCAAATAGTTATCCATGATCTTACCTACATTTTAATTACATAAATATTCATGATTATGCAAATGAGAAAATTTTATATGTGACTATTGTTTGAAAGGACTTGTTAAATTGTATCACTGATGATATAATAACATGCAACAAGGACAGTTTGGGGCAGAATTCAGTTTATATTTGCTTTTTTCTATGATTTTCCCTTATTTTCTGAAATTTTCATCAGTATTGATGAATATGCAAATTAGATAATTAATCTGCATATCAAGCCATTCCATCGGCTGAAAGTACTATATCCAAGCTTTAATTTGCTAGCAAGTTTAAAAGTGTAGGGCGAGTTGTTAATGAGATACGAGTCATTTTGTAGGTACATGCCCTCTTTCTTTAAAATCGAATTAACCCCCTCCCCTAACTGAACCTTACAGAACGTTGTTTAAATTGCCATACTTTCCTGAAAACAATAGAAATATCATTGCGATGCATTTTTATAAAGTTCTCAAGTTAATGAAATCATTCCTGACACATTTCGTCCACATAATATGCATGGACTATCGTGAAAAAATCTTAACTAAGTCACAAGTAAGATTTTTGCTCAAGTTGTCCCCCCTGATTACCTCTTGGTCATATTTTTAGTTCAAATTGCATAAATTGATGTCAGCGAAGACCTCCAATCATGAGAAGATGTTTTTGGATTGATATGTACCAGTTTGGCATCCTTAACACGTTACTCTACAGATTTTTATGGATTTTTCTTCAATTTGGCGGCCATCTTGGAAATATGCAAATTAGATAGTGAAGACGCCATTTTTCAGCTTGCCAACATTGGTTTTTGGATTCAGCATACCAAAATACCCCTAACAGGCATCTCAAAACCTTTTCTAAACAAAATGCCTGTACCTTCTTAAATAAGCGTCTTTTTCTGATTTTTTTCCTGACTACGTCACATCTGTGGAAAAATTAGTATCAAATCATCAAATGTGAAAAAATGGTACCAAAACTCACACTTATGAAGAACTGGTATCAAATCCTCACACATGTGAAAAATTGGTACCAAATTATTACACATATGAAGAACTGGTACTTAATCGTCACATATGTCAGTGACAAAACTGTGAAGAATTGGACTGAATCGAATGCAAAATGTAGCAGATTTGGGGGTATTTTATCAATGTGAAGAATACGCATGTATGCTATATGAAATTTGACTTCGTGCGTATTTTTCACAAAATTTGAGATATTGGTACAAAATATGTGACGTATTGGTACCAATTTTTCACGTGCTTCTAGGAATCGGTACTGATTCTTCACAATGTGAAATTAACGAAGTGTGAAATTTGCGGATCAACAAAGCTATAGTTTATTGCTATGGGGAATACTGTAACTAAGGCAACACCGTCCCATAGAATAGCTGCTTTGAGGCTGGGTTAGAGTTAGGGTTAGGGTCGGTAATCCAGAATTACCTAGCATGGATAGAAATTTTCAGCGAAAAAAATGACATGCTTCGAATATAGCTACTGTTCGAGATGGTAGGTATATTCATACGAATACTGCTACGGAGTAGCTCTATTCGAAGGAACAACGGTGAATCAATGTGAATGGAAAAGAATAATTCATTCATTTTGTTTTAACCGCACGTAATCTAAAGTCAGACCAGAGTTAATCATGTTAATACTCTGGAAGAGTGGCGCGAACTGTCACCTGTCTTTTGCTACCTGCCTATCGATCACCCTGATGCGCATGGCGGAGCGTCTCAACCACCAAGACACCAATCCGATCGATAGGCCACAGACGCTTATCAAATCAACAACCGGTTAAGTTTACGATACACAAGTTTACTTGTAAACAATGACAGGTGAGAAAAGGAGAATAAAATGAAACAGTGAAATAGTTTTATGGCCAGTGATGATCATTTTCATTCATACAATGTCAGTTGGATAAATCACGAGAATGACAAAGTTGCAACATTTTTCTCTTTGGATATCTTTTTTGTTCTTTCATTTATTCTATGGATTGTTACTAGCAGGTGAGTGAAGGCTATTTCAATGTAATTTATGAAATATGCAGCAGACGAAACTTTTAAGAAATGAAATATTTTCTAAGACAACAGGGTTTAGCCGATTCGTGCATATTTATGCAACCGAACAATTATCTCAATTTAAAAAGAGAAAATTAAATTAAATAAAAGTCTGTTTAGCTTTATAATTTAATTTGAGACATTTGCAAACAGTTTGGACACAGACCAGGACCGACAAAATGTCGATAGCTGATTAAAAGTGTTTGACATTCTGGTTTGTTTGAAAAAAGTTATTATTTTAAATCCGCAGACGACCCAACCCAGCATGCAGTTAGCAGGAACACTATGATCTAAAATTTCAGAGATTTTATAATGAATTTAAATTCTTCAACTTAGTTTCTCTGTTATTGTTTATTTTTCTGTGTATATACCTTGCATGAAATTAGCTTGCTTAAATAAATTCAATATTAAGTCAGATTTTTCGAATTCCTCTTTATAGGTTATCAGTTTTAGTTTAATGCTCTTAAAATTTTCATCGAATATTCACTAGCTTGCATTATATCTTAAATTTACCTCACATTTCCGTCTAACTTTATTTGAGTATTTTATAAATCATAATTTATGAATGAATCGTGAAATTTTATTATCCGCTCCTTTCTTACTTCCTTTTTATTAAATCTGTGTATGCTGGGTCATGAATTTCTCATGTTTTGTTGTCGTCTGCCGGCATTTCAGTTAAAAAAATCTTTCAGGAACATTACCAGAGTTTCAAACGGGTTGGATCCAGATCAGGACCGATCGTGTAGATATTGCTTTGAGTTATTTTAAGACTGTCAGTTTTATTTCTACCATAGTTTCTGGTATAACTACACAAACATGCTCATGTTTCTCAAAATCAAAATCTGTGTGTCCTCTGTCCCTATGACCCCAAGAGTGTCTCAATTCCCCTCACTTTAGACATTTGTTCTTTTATTAATTCTCCTGGCATTCCATTAAGCACAGGAAAGGGCCTCATATGTTTACACTTTGATCTGTTGATTTTCTACGGAAAATGCCACAAATCGAAATGATGTGAAACCCCCCCCCCCCCCCTAAGCCCTTGTTATATCTCTAGATTCGAGACACCGAAAGACAAATGATTTGCCGTAATCAACATAATAAGAACACACACTCTAATAGGCGCACACTGTGCCTTTAATAGATCGTTTACACACTATATGAAATTATATTAACGTGTAGTCATTTCTGTGCACAAATTAATTATCACTATGGATTTATCGTGTGGATGATTAAACTAGTGTGGATCCTGATCATCTGGCTGATCTGGATCTGGATCTACTTTGCTTTCGAAAACCGTATAAATTTGGAAGAAATTATGCCCACAGTGGTGTGCTTATTATGGCGTTTACGGTAGTTCTTCTTTCTGTTTGATTTGATTCTTTACGTCCCATCAACAATCTTTCAGTTATATAGGGACGGATCTTCCTGGGTTGAACCAGTACAAAGCTAGGATAAATGTGTCTTGCTCAAGGACCACAACGCAGTGACGCCGTCTTCTTTCTGTAATGTAACCACAATTATACCACCCTTACCAACTTTAGCACGAAATATCTCATGATGTGCAAGGTCTACACTGATGTAGGTGGTATAAAATAGTTATACCATGTTTGTCCACCTGTACGTAAGATAATCCACTCGCTTAAGCTCGTGGATTATCTCCACGTACAGGCGGACAACCCATGGTATAACTAATACATGTAACCCATTGTCACCATCCTTGTTTATAAGAACCAGCTGTGTTTAAGGCATGGTTCACTGAATTTAATGACCTGTCATTATTACTCATTCCTTTTCTCCATGTCTGTCATATTGTCATAATTACCACTTCATTTGAAGCAGATTCAGATTTCAGTATCATTTATGACTATTAAACTTGAAAACAAAGGGAATATGGAACTCAAGAGCAATAATTTATTATCTAACTTTTTTTTTACTTGCACGGATCCAGAAAGTTTTGTCAGAGGGGGTCCAATTTGACAACTTTTTTTATTTGATGAGGTAAGGGATGATCCAAATCCACTATAAGCGGGCCATCATCGGCCCGCCAGCGAAACGCAATTTTTGGCGTTTCGCTGGCGTGCCGATGATGGTCCACCATTGATTGCTGGCTTGAAAGCTTTCTGATTTTCAGGGGATCCGGACCAGTATTGCTAAGAAACCCTATATTTTTGTGATTTTTCAGGGGGAGTCCGGACCCTCTGTCCCCTCTTTGAATCCGCCCATGTTTTATATTAGTTTTTTGATTAAATTTGATTACAGGCGCAAAGTAGGGACTAGACCAATTCCCTTTAAGCAAAAACTGACTGAGTGCATGGCATAACTTGATTTAAATAGGGTACGTGTAGCTCAGATTAAATTCTACTGCGCACTAAACATTGTATCAAAATAGCAAGCTTCAGCCCTAAACATGCTCCTACCATAAAATCAAGCAATGATACAACTTTTATTTAACAAACTTTATTCTGTATTATAGACTAGGCCCATTCCTTGGTGAAAAATGTCTGTACATTTTGCAAGCACCAGGATAAAACAATTATATTTAGCACAGCTTACAGCTATGTTGGTGTAATGTTGCACATTTTTCCCATCTAAACAGAAATTAAACGAACTATGCATGATGACGTATCAAGCAAAGCTAGAGGTCTAAGTTTTGGTCTGAGTCTTCATCTAAATCCACACTTTGTTTATGTCTCTTGTGAGTATGCTCATATACTTAGACTCGCCTGAGCTTTCGTGATAAGTCTCGCTTGTGGGTGCTTATATGAGAACCAAGCCAAAATGAAGAATCACACACTCATTAGCCTGGTCCGCATTGCTTTATCTATTTGCTCTTGCGAATGCCAACTAACACCACAAGACTCTTAATTGTGATAAATCAGAACTCCCCACGACGAACTTTTAAGTCCCAATAGTCAAACGTTCGCACGACAAGACCAAGTTCCTAGGAGCATATTCTCACAAGAGGTTCGATATGGTCAAAGTTCCCACGACAAGAACGTATTCGAAGGAGGCATGAGACCATCAATACCCCATGACATGACAATGGTGAGATAGGTTTGATATAGGCGGTAGCTTATCTCATTTCAAGGACCTTTCAATGACCAATGCTTCAGTTTACGATAAAATGTAGCGTCAAAGAGTCGCTTACAAGTAACCATTAAAAGCGGGCCACTATCATTTAAAGCGGGCCACTATCGACCCACCAGCGAAACGCCATTTAAATGGCGATTCGTTGGTAAGCTTGTGGTGGCTCGAGATTGCACGCTAGCTGGGTTTTGGCCTTTGCACCCGCCTCTCTCTCTCTCTCTCTCTCTCTCTCTCTCTCTCTCTCTCTCTCTCTCTCTCTCTCATAATAACATGAATTTTCTTTACCCTCTCATAATAACACAAATATTATCCGCAACTCTCTCTCTCTCTCTCTCTCTCTCTCTCTCTCTCTCTCTCTGTAACATGAAACGATCAATGCGTCTTTTTACACGTTTCCAAGCCCACCCCTCCCCCCCCCCTCTCTCTCTCTCTCTCTCTCTCTCTCTCTCTCTCTCTGTAACATGTAACGATCAATGCGTCTTTTTACACGTTTCCAAGCTCACCCCCTCTATCTCTCTCTATCTCTTCATTTCTCTCTCTCTATCTCTCTATCTCTCTCTCTCTCTCTCTCTCTCTCTTATTAACTTTAGAATATTCTCTGTAACATGCAACAAACAAGGTGTCTGTTTACACATTCCCAGGTGCGAACGCATGTACATCTATTATACCAAATTTAGGACTTTTTATTCAAACTTTTAGCTGTAAATTAGAAATTTAATCTTTTTTCTCGGGTTTCTTTCAAATGATGACTATATACTTTAATATAATAATTAATAAAGTGAAGTCTATGTCAGTCACGCATACAGCCAAACAATATTACTGTCGAGGGATGTTGGGGTCTATTCATTATGTATAATTAATTACCAACCGACTTGTGACGCGCGCGAACATTTCTGATCAGACTGGAGACTGGGCATATACGAGCTCGAACAGAGCTCTCACTAGGATTTGAAAATAGGAGTCCCAGAGCCCTCTTTGCCAAAAAGTGGGAGTCCCACCACACAGAATATACAATGTAGCCCCTTCCAAAATAGGAGTTCCAGCACCAAAAATGGGAATTCAGGACTGCAAATCAGCAGTTAGTGAGATCTCTGGGCATAGTCTGTTCAGAATCTACTTTGCCTCCATGTTCAGTAAAGCTATACAATTGAATGGCATGATAAAACAAACGAAAAGATTGTGCGTCCAGTGAAGACTCAGATCAGCCTTCGCACCCGCCCAGTCTGATCTGAGTCTTTACTGAGCGCTCAGCGGGTAACTAAGGCCCAAAGCTTTCTTCATGCGGACAGTGAAGAGTCTGATCAGACTGAGTTGATGCCTAGGCTGGTCATAATCTCCTCGTGACGCTTAGCCACATTGTTAGCTTCCTCATATTGAAGCTTAAACCCATATACGCCGAATGGAATTTCCCACACCTATCAATTGGACCAGTCCATTTCCAATTTTAGGGGTGTTGGGTGGTATTTTTCTTTTTCTTCTTCCAAATTTCAGTTGAAGATTCTGTAAGCAAACAGGGAAGATCCTGGTCAGACACCGCCGTATTGCGGTGTCTGATCTGGATCTGCACTGTTTGCCTATGTCCCATAAAAAGGACGCTAGGCTTATATGGGCTAATTAATTATTATCTCGTGCATTGTGCAGTCATAAAGGTGATCTCAGGTTTGCACTCAAAATGCATCTAAGAATGTTGTCTGCTCCAGTCGTCTGCTGCTATATTTGCTAACATTATTGACTAATGTAAGTATTTCTTACTCTGATCTCTTTACAATGATAATGTTAGAGTGACCAGCTTAGATAAAGGTTAAGCAGTCCTAAGGAACAGTCACGCCGTTTAGAATCTGTGCCATATTAGGTCACTAAGGTCGCGACTTCCCCAATCCAGGACTACTTAGTGGATGAACTTGACCCTTTTATTTTCCCATCCATTTTAATAGAATAAGTATGGCATTGGCCATTTTGTATTTGGCCCATATAAGCATAGCGTACTTTTATGGGATATAGGCAAACAGAGCAAACCCAGACCAGAAGCCACAGAACGCGGCGTCTGATCAGGGTATTCACTGTTTGCTTACAGAATGTTCTATCTAAATTTGAACAAAAGTGAAAAATACCAACCTACAACCCTTAAAACGGAAATGGACTGGTCCAATTGATAACAGTGGAAAATGCCATTCCTCATAAATGGGTTAAGCAGTCACAGATCGAAAATTCTAAAAAGTAAGTGAGTATGGAGCACACGGCGCTGTGAGGAAGAGTCGCAGAACAATAACAGTCACAAGACACCAGAAAGATAAACAACCAGCTCTCTCTCTCTCTCTCTCTCTCTCTCTCTCTCTCTCTCTCTCTCTTTCCCATCAAGATGATTGCAAAACTAGAACGGACACAAATCACTGCACAACAAAACATGAACAAACACAGAGCCCCCACTATGGAAGCAACAATTAATATCAGAATCACCGCCTTAGAACGGACAGCAGCCTAAGCCACTGGGGGCTGAAATGCATCTTACTGGTACCAAATCTTTTCCCTGTATTCCGTTGTTGTAAAAGCTCAAAATTGTTTAGCTCGCATGGAAGTCTCCTATGTATTGCAATGAACCATCACAGAGAAACAATCTAATCAAATTAACGAGGAACATCTCCACCAAGAGATGGGAAATTAAGCAAGTCATCCCGATATCTTGCTATATATATACCTGACGACGGTATATATCTTATTCTGATGAAATGCCGCATTATACTGTCAGCATTTCATCTTGGTCCACTGTTTGCCAAAGTACCTGAGTATGAAACGTGTTTACAGTGTTGTTGTATTTGGGAAGCATCCGTAACAAAAAGTGTGGGCCCAGTCCAGACTGGTCACTAGGAAGCAGTTTGACCTTGGTCCAAACGATAAGTGTGCAGAATTAAAAAATATTTTTCTTATTTCTCAACCAAAACATATGTTGTGTGTGCTCAAAACAATCAAAACATATGTTGTGTGTGCTCAAAACAACCAAAACATATGTTGTGTGTGCTCAAAAGAACCGTATCATTCGGTTCTTTGAGCACCAAAAAGACAGGTAAGTAAATAAATAATTTCTATTTTACTCTTATCTGGACCTTGTAAACGAAATTATAGCTGCTTGTATGGCTGGCAGCGGAATTCTTAATGGACTTCGAATTAACGCAAGTCAAAAGTTTCTATGTAGCTAGTATGTTGACATTCAAATTTGACATTTATTATAACACAAAAGATATTCAACACCTATTCGTGTGAAATAACCGCTCTTTTATGGCAGAAGTTTGAATTGTTAATGAAATTGTTAATTAGATTCAGGTATGTTAAGTAGAATCTAACCCGCGCTTTTATATATGAATACTAAAAACCGGGACAGATGATGTGGTTGTACAGTAGACAACCGCATTTATCCTAAATAGCAGGATGCCCTCTTTAAATTCAATGTGGCGTCTGATCTGGGTCTGCGCTGTTTGCATATGTCCCACAAAAAGGACGCTAGGCTTATATGGGTTAAACGCGCGCGCGCGGTCATTCAATGAAGCTATAGCTGTCTGGATCACCTACGTGATAAGTACCAACACCCTATGAGCCTGCTTCATGCCTTGTGGCATACGATTAAACCCTCAAAGCGCCAATCACGACTGCAGCAGACGCCAAATATTTCAACATCTTTCTGAATTTTCGAAAAAAAAAATAGGTATGATATTTCATGCGAATCGTCTGCCAGCAGACGATTCTCATAAAGTATCATGCCTTATTTATTATTTTTGGAAAAGCGGCAAAATTTTAAATTGTCGTCTGCTGCAAACTATAGGTGGCGCTTTAAGGGTGAACTGTCTACATTACATCACCTGCAGTACTCACCTTGAAAAGCAGATGTTTGTATTAAGTCTTTATATGTAAGTATATGGCGGGAAAATTTACCACGCCATTTTCCCTATATCATGAAATGATTAAATCACCAATCGACACTTTTTAAACTCTTTGCCTACTAGTGTCGTCTGCTGACGACTTTTGCATTACAAAACGTCGGGCCTGATCTGACCCTAAACTGTATGATAGCTGACGATTCATGTGAAAAATCAAGCCTTATTGAATAGGTTTCTTACTTGAGATATATTCTTCTTCCCTTTAATGGTAATTTGGCGGGAAATTTCATGATTCACAATGTATTGCTCCAGATAACCAACACGTGACTTTTCATTCCACACATAGGCATCTGTGCCTATCCATAACTGATTGAGGAATAGATAAAACCCCAGGGGGGAAGGTACTCTCATTTGTTATTCATACGTAGGCTTGGACCCAACATCTACCGGTTAACCCCCCACCACCCCCCCCCCCCCAAAAAAAAAATAAATATATATCTGGAATATCAGGCATACCCCAAAAATATTTGAAGTTTCCCCATTCTGTACATTGACCTTAAGAAAAGACCCTAAAATGCATAGAAATGACCTCTAAAACCAGTCCAGTTTTGTGATTACATCCCCAAAATATCCATAAAAACTTCATACCCCAAACTATTATTTTTTTCCTAAAAACCCCCACAAAAACTATTGAAATTCAAGATTTTGACCCCCCCCCCCCCCAAATGGTTCGTATATACGTATATATGAAAATATCAGAGTACCCCCGGGAGAAAAACAAGTCATAAATACGGGACCATATTGTGTGTTCGCAGGCAGGGTATATACACAATATAGAATATCTGACATCTCTGCAGAGTTGTAGATCCTGACGAGACAGCTCAATCAGACATCTCATTATTATCCACGATTGGTGCAGTCGAGAAAAAAGGTGGCATCTTTCTTGAGTTTTGTTGAAATGCTAAAAACTTACATGGGTTTAAATTTTTGCGAGGTCTTCCATTGTAAAAGCATAGGTGGAAGGGTTGAGATGTCTAATGATCACTGGCCTTTTCCTAGTAGTCACAAAACGTTTACACAACGTCGTGTCAACGCCGATGCGACGTCACAACGTCGCATCGGCGTTGATACGACATAGTTTCGAAGCTGTGCGTTTGCTGAGATTTTTTTTAAAAGATCGTCCTTCCTTTCGATGAAATCCTTTATCCTAGACCTACCTGCGAGGCAGGTGACATGTTTTCTATTTTCTTATAAAAAGAGCCGTATCGGTGGCCAAATCTTATATTATAAATATTTCCGCTTTTTTCAATCAAAATATGAGGTCGGCTGGTACGGTTGAATATTAAATCCGAACATGCTTTTGCATTTGAAGTGCGAGCGATTGCTGTGAACGGTTATCTTAATCCCCACCACTGAGTAACGTCATTTGTCGTCTGCTCTTCTCGTCCGCTCCTCTCTTTAGATAGCCTGAATTGCAAACACTATGAACCTACATTGGGAACAGATCAGACTGTTTGCTTCAATGAGCAAATCTAGCCTGAAGTGCACTTGAATATATACAACCGAAGTGAAAGCAGCCGACTTTTTCGAGCAGTGAAGGCTCATGTACGCAGTCTATTCTTAACTTCTAACAAAGAAAACAAACACAGTTTGCATGTTGGCGCGCTTTAATGTGAGCAAATGAGCAGCGTGACATGGAAGGACGTTGTAGACCTTGATGAGATCTATTTAGAAGTGCTTGTAAAAGCCCTGCCAGTAACACAGCTTACTTAACCCTTAGATCTTCTCATTGCCGAAGTACCTGCCGTCCAGCCCACATGACACCAAACTTTCTATTTTTTGTTTGGCGAAAACTTGCTGTGATTTTAAACAGTGCAGTATACCACATAGCAATGACGACGTGCAAATCAACACGGCAAGATCTCTTGCTCGAATCTATACAAAATTTTGTGTGTTGCTCACATCTGTGAAGCCGCTTTAGAACTGATTTTTCACGACACTTCATTCACAAATACCTGATTATTCTCAGTCCGTGCATGACGACTGAGTAATAATATACTGCACAACCTTTGTTAATGCTAGTACCGACTAGACAAATATTCTGCTCTATTCGATGAAACGAGCAGAATGTTAATTCATTTGTCACCTATGCGACGCGAACCAAAACCACATGAGCTGTTGCCTCAAATCCAACATACATGTATACATGTCTTTCTAGAACACACTCATGTGGCCCTAAAACACAGCTGATAACGTCAAGTGTTACAAAGGTGGTTCCTAGCAGTATCGGCCTAGACTGGATAATCGGGGAGGTAATGGCACGCACCGTGGGCTCTGCTGGAAATAAGTTGTTCCATCCATAACAGGTGGGGACTTTCGTAGACTACCCACGTTAAATAAGACACATTTACCTTTACCTTCAAGATGTGTCTGGAACAAATAAGACAGGACATGCAAAGCAGGTTGTAAATCCCACCTTAGCTCCTGTATGTTGCTACTAAAAAGTAGTAACGTAATGTTAAGATACATATATTCTGCGAAAAAAGAATATGCTTGTTTTAATCTGGTTTGCAGCTACAGGAAGACTCCTCTGTTTTCAGGCCTCGATTCTAATTTAAATTGAGAGCTTTTATGACACAAGAGAATTGTCTATTAATTGAGCCGGTGTCCAGCAAACGTTACAAGTTGGCATATGCGCCCAACGAAGACTCAGATCAGCCTGCGCAGATGCGCAGGCTGATCCGAGTCTTTGGTGGGCGCTCTATGGGTAGCCAAGGGTTCAGACGGTTTCTTCAGGCGGAAAACTAAGACTCTGATCAGACTGCGTGGATGCACAGAACGATTTGAATATTCGCTGTACGCACGTGCCAGCCTGTACCGTATTCTGGGTACCGGCTCGTATATTGATTGATAGCACACAGGGTAGGTCACATTTCTGATCAGAATAGATACTGACTGTCAAATGAAAAAGGATTATCTAAGCCACGACATGAGATTTCCAACAATGTGGTATGTGCGACCAGCAAAGTTTCAGACCAGCATGCGCATACGCGCAGACTGATCAGAGCATTTGCTAGTCGCTTGAATATTCTATGGCTGTTAAGCTACTGACCGAACAACATTTGGAGTTTGTAAGATCGAAAGGAGGCTGCACAGGCCCGTCTGAGTCTACACTTGTCAAAATGCCACATTGTTGGAAATCACATGTCGCGGCTCATCTATGTGAGACACAAGTACAGAATATCTGATGCCTAGGCTAGATTCACCATGTCTGCATATCCAGTGTCGCTAGAAATAACACAATCATTTTAGGTGACAGTGAGCATGTTTATTCTGACAACAGTTACAGGACTCGCAAACTTGTCTTTACATGTAGAATTATCATAAAAGTGTCAAAGATCCGTATTAATCGCTTTGAGTGCCAGAGCTCAAGACATTAAAATCATGGACAAAACATATACTTCCTGACCAGACTGCTCCCAGGGGATTCAAAAACTTGTCTTAACATGTAGACTTATCATATGTTAAAGATCCGTATCTATCTATTTGAGAGCCAGATCTCAGACATTAAAATCTTGGCCAAACATAAAAGTCCATGATCAGTCTGCTTCCAGAGGAGCAGTCTGATCAGGGAGTTTTTGTTTGCTTTCTTCTGCAAATAAGCTATTGATAACTAGGATGGGTTATTCCTGATCATCAGCTGGAAGATTCCATTTAAGACATTCAGCATTTAAAGAGTTAATACAGACGATGCATATGAAACATATTGGTCCAGAGAAGCAAACGTTTCATTGGCGTAGCTCCCATTTCGCAGTTATGCACGTGCGTAATAAAAATAGTAACGTTCAAGGGAGGTCACCTAACGTGGTAAAAGTGATTTTCCATACCATGAGGAACTGCTCTTAAAGGAAAGAATTCGCTCCCTCTGGGAGCAAATTCTTTCCTTTAAGAGAAGTTCACATTTCGCAAAGGGGCGCCATGGAAGATAATCGCTGCTTGATCCAGTAGTCTCCCTTTGATGTGCGTATCTTTTTCGGCGTTCTGGCTACGCCGTTGCGTTTGAACCATTGGCTTATCCTGCAGTTAGGGACCCAAATGTCTGAGAGAGATAGATTTTTGAATTATCACAACATTTATTAATTCAAAATTATCTTGAGCTCTGTGGAATCTGATATAATTGTCAGCTCAGCACATATCAGATTCATTTTAGCATCACTCCCGAGAGACTTTGTCCTCACAACTATTATTCAATTGCTTTGTATGTCCATAGTTTATCATTAATAATTCCAGTCAGAAATAGCGATGCTATACTTGTTTTAGACTCTAAGTTCTGTGCTGGGTCACGAATCCATCATGTAATTGTTCTGACCATAGATCTGATCCAATCTCGGTCCCTACTCTGCAGGTTTAGATAAACAAAAAAAAACCCAGCGTAAAATTGTAAATATTTTCTTACTTTTTTTGGTATGCATTACCTTATGCCATTTCTAGTTTTGCAATCATCTTGACGAGGTAGAAAAGAGCTGGTTGCTTTGCTTTTATTGTCTTTTGGATGTTTTGTTGCTATAGGTGTCCTGTGGCTCTTCCTCGCGGTACCGTGTGTTGGTCTGCAGTGTGAGATTGTGGTGTTCCCTCGTCATACTTACTGGCTTTTTGCATCCGTGATGGCCTCTCTTGGTCTTAGGTCAGCATCTTTTGTCATATGTTCCCTATAGGAATGATCTGTTCGATGTAGTTGCAATACACTTCATGCTGGAATGAGAGTGTCGGAGTCCTTGTGATTAGCATTTCTGTTGTAGATTGATGGAGCCATTTCCTACCTCGACTAATCCTTCTGATAGTCCAACGATAGTATCAATACAAGTCATTGTTTTTTCGTTTTATTCTACAGACATGTAGATATTAAATTTTCAATCTTTTCTCTTTCGCGTCGAGTTCCTGCAGCATTAATGGATGTTCGTTTAGTATATAAATATGGTTATGTTTTTTTCTGACATAAATAGACAGTCAAGTTATTTTATGGTCTCTACCATTGTCGTTGTTAGATGTCTAGCCTCCTGTCTTTCTGTCATTAGGTCATTGACGAACTGGTATAAGCTTTAGCCGTTTCTTCCTCGGTTTAATGAGCTTTCTCTGTCTGGAATTTGGTTTCTGTTCACCGCATGTTGCCTTCAAGCTTATCTATGTCATTTGACCAAATGAAGCTGGTAATTTCATGTTGTTGAAATTTTGGTTACAAAACTCTGCCAACCTGTTTAAGAGGAGCAGGCTACCAATCAGCTTTTCCAATTCACAGTAAGGGGAGTTGTGCACTGCTAAAACAACAACCAGCATCTGCTGACAAAGGGATTTGACTTGACTTGGGCCAGAATTCCATGTATTTGCAGGCAGTCAGATCTGAAATCTAATCTGTTGCATACTCACTGGTTTGGGTATTATCACTCTTTAGCCATATTTGCCCATTATCTGGCTTATCTGCCCATTAAGCACATCCAATGACACTTGATGACATTTTACAAATTTCTTTGGACAATCGGTTTATTCAAAGTTAACAAGATAGTAAACAATATCTTCGTGTAAACTATAATTAACATAAGTTAATGTGATTTTTTTCGTTGTTCATAAGTATCATATCCTCCAATATATCGTTTCACTTTCTTCGCTGGTTATCTTGTTTTTGTCCTTTTTTTATCTTTTGCATTATTGTTAACATCATTTCATTGTCTTGTCAGACTACCACAAGCATGTTACAAAGGATTGATGACAATAGCCCACATGTAATTAAGATAGGATATAGGCTATGCCCGAGTAACTTAGAGCAAATACCATAAAAGATCATAAACAAATAATACAGAATAAAGAGCATTGTTTTTCACATTATAGACTCAGAACTAAAATATATTCGAATGTTTCAAATTTTAAGGCGGCGATTCTGTTGTTGCATGTTTCATTTTGCTATTGACGTTGTTTATTGGATGTTTCGTATTTAGGCCTGGTTTTATGATGCATTTCTTTAGTTGCGTCCATCCAGTCTATTTTGGAAATCATCCTCTCTGTCTGTCTGTCTGCCTGTCTGCCTGTCTCTCTTACGTTTGCATTTTAAAGGAGAAACGGTATATGTTTGCGCTTCCGTGGTAGCTCTCTCTCTCTCTCTCTCTCTCTCTCTAGACAGAGAGAGAGAGAGAGAGAGAGAGAGTGAGAGAGAGAGAGAGAGTTGCTTCGCTTATTGTATACTTGCTCGTATGTGTGTGTGCAGTGGTTTGTCTGTGTTCTATGCTGTCTTTCTCAAGATGCCATAGGCAGGTTTGTAATTGTAGCATTTCCTGGTCATTTTCACCAGGTTTAAAGGCTTAGTCACAGTGTTATCGGTATGATTTCGACGAAGGATGGAAACAAAAGATACTGCCATTTAGGTGAAATTTAATTTCCCCATACTTAATCTGTATTTCATGCCTAAACAAACAGAAAGTGTTGCGCCAATCTTGTATACTGTAAATTATAAATGCGCTATCTTACTCCAACTGACGGGTATATGATTAAACCCTAGATAAAACCCCTTTCCCCCATTTAATATATTGCTGTTTGAATGACTTAATTTTGAAGATGAAACAAACCATTTGTAAACAAAATGTTTACTTTTCTTTACTCTGTACTTTGCACCAGTTCATATAAGCCAGCACATGACATGTTGGTACTTATTGCTTTGTTGAGCAACGAAGGCTCATGCGAGTCTGCGCATATGCGCAGACTCGCCAGAGCCTTCGCTGCTCGCATGCACAGAGTATGGATGTGGATGAAGACTCGGACCAAGAATGATCAGCACCTTTAGATCTGCTGGATACATCAGCATGGGCGTTTGAATGAGGTTTTTGAGGATATGCGATAAGTACCAAACTCCAATTAGATGGCACATACAGACATAGACTTGTGATAAATCAAAAGTCGGGGTTTGAATGCATAATCAAAGAAGAATTCTACGTACATTCGAACTTGAAAAGAGGAGCAGAAAACGTTTTGCGCTCTTATGATGTGTGTAGCTACTTGATTTGTCCAGTCAGCTCTGAGGCGATGATTCTGTTTGATAATATTTATTTGCTGATCCCCGTCGTGTATAAGTGTGGGTTACGTGTCGTGTTTAACCCTGGTTTTGTGGGGTGCGTTCTGTGAGTCCTTTTTAGTTGGACAATCGCCTCGCTGATGAGAGAGAGAGAGAGAGAGAGAGAGAGAGAGAGAGAGAGAGAGAGAGAGAGAGAGAGAGAGAGATTTGACGCTACATTTAATCATAAACTGAAGTATTTGTCATCGAAAATAAAAGTCCTTCAACCACCTGTATCAAGCTATCAGCATAGTCTTGTCATGCGGTATTGGTGGCTGATTTGCATTTGGATCATCTCTCTGAAAGCTGCATTGGAAAGTGCACCACCCTACCACCCACGAGAAAGAAGACAAAACTGAATAAACATGGGTGTGTTCAATTGCCTCACCGTGGGCATATAGGTCCTTTGTATAAGCATATTAGGTATTGAGAACATATAATGTAATGACCATGAAAACGGTGGCAAAGTGTCCATGTTGTGGGGGAAAAGGCGTGATTTCATAAAACGACATGCACGGCCCCGATCGGGATACGAAGCATACAAAATAAAACATGCGAGGAGACCCATTTATAAATGGATTCATGGAATACTGGGACCATGATCTGCTATGTCCTGAAGCACAGCATGATCTGGATCCTCGATCATCGATATTAATACAAAACATTTTCACAAAGCGTAACATTCGAAGCATTCAATCGGGCCTCCAGACAAAAGTACGTAAATAAAAATGATTTTTTCTTATTTCTCAAGCAAAACATATGTTGTGGGTACTCAAAAGAACCGTCTCAACGAGACGGTTCTTTTGAGCAAACACAACAAATGTTAAAAATGATGGATAAGAAAATATTCTCAAATTTAGGCTTCAAAATTTTGTTTAACTCCAGTATTGAAATTTGATTGTCGTTTATGATAAAATCAACTCTTCCTTTATTATGTACCTAATTCTCAAATTAGTTATGGCTTCTTAAATTTCAAGATTGGGCTGTGATAGTCTTTTTGTTCCGTGATTTGAGAGACACCTATTATAATACGATGAGGTACAATCAGACACCGTGATAACGTCAAATTACCGTCAAAAGCATGTTGAAAATAGAAAATTATTATTAATATCAGACTTGCCTTGGTAGAACGATATTTAAAACTTTAGCGGACACCCAAATCCATGATCATTTCGCATTTTACAGTTTTCATGAGAGGTTTGTAACAAGCTATTACCTCTCATGAAAATGGAGAAATCAGCAAAGCAGATAGGCTAGAGGGAACCATAGATATTTAACTGTCTACCAAAAATATCATGTAAGTATTGGCACGTCCCAAAAAAGGAGAGTTCTTCGGTGCAAAGAGTGCATCAAAAGTGCGTGTGCAATTGCGAGCTGGTGTGTGTGGGGGGGTGGGGTTAATTATGGTCTGGTTTAAATACATGTTCTGGCTATCTGGCTATATCCTCGTCGTACAATTTGTTCTTGGCAATATGTTATGTCCTTAAGAAAATCTCGGAAATAGGAATTCTCGCTAAAGTGATCGTTTTATAGAGTTCAGTGAATGTATAGACTATATTAGACGTTTTTGTTGTAAACATAATCAGACACATTGCTATGTCATTAACTGAATCCTTATCCATACACATCGAAATCTAGTCATTGAAAAACTGCTTTTATAACACCCATGCGGTCTTGTTACATTTTCATGTCTTATTCACTGGATACCAATGGTAATGAAGTGCGCACGCACGTGCGCAAAGCTTAGCTGACTTTTCATTGCCCATGGGCTTTACCTATTTGAGGCTTTTATTACATGTTTGAGGGCACGACGCGGATAGCTTGAACCTCTAATCTTGGACATATATCAGACTTCGTTGAACATATTAATAACGGAATTAATGACTGTCTTGTGTAGCTTAATAACATTGAAAGATTATCTTACAGTATCATACGAGAAATAATTCTGAGGTATTTCTGGGAGTGGATCTCTAGAGGGATAAAGCAAAGATAATAAATCTTGATATTGTATGCTGAATATGTACGTGCATGCATGATGGGTTGACCTAAACTGGTTCCTTCCTCTAGAGCTATCTAGGACCAGGTACTTGTACATGCTTTTCGCAAACGGTCCGAATATGGATTGGGAGATTTTGTGAGATTCGACGTGATTTGGGGGAAGCAACTCTGAATGACACAACGACATGGATGATGATTCATGAAATATTTAGATACAAAGTTTCAGTAAATTTTAAATTGCATCCAGAAGCGTCGTGAAAAAAAATTGTACAACACTCAATGTGGATTACTTAATGTTGAAAATTCCCCATAACTTAAGAGATTGCTGTGAATAGAAAAAATTGAAATCTGAATACTGTAAGCAAGAGAAGGCCTATGCTTCGTGGGAGGTTGGGTGGTGTGCTCTCAACTGCAACGTTCAGAGAGATGGTCCTGTCATATTTGGGATGTTGGATGGATAAAATTTGCTTCACTTGAGGCAAATATGGGTCGGGATCGAGGTCTTTTAGACTATTGCATTCTTTTTCTACCCCCTCTCTCTCTGGGAGGAGTCCCGACATGACTGCAATATGGCTGTCCGGGACTTTAAGCATACACTCAACCAATCAACTCTGTTTCTCTGCGGCTTGCTGCTATACTTGATGAGATGTTTTTCCGAACGGTTGGTGCTAAATTATGGTTGCAATGCAAAGCTGGTCGATTAAATCATTAATTGTGCAAGCCTTGATGGCAATGAAGTCTTGAAGCTGCAATATGACATAACAGTGATATATTGAATTAGCACGTGTAACTGAAATATGATAGACAATATTGACAATGTTCCCCTGCGTATTGTTGTAATTAACTGTCTTTCTGTGGTAAGATAAACTAATATCATCCAAGAACAAAGACAGTAATCTGACTATCACCAGAATTCAGATGGATCTGAGGCACCCGTTTCATGTCATAAAGACTTTTCCTTCAAGTTTATTGTATTTGTCTCAGATTTACAAGAGCAAAGAGCATGAGATGCATCAGGGCTTACCCTGGCTCAGAATTTGTTGTAGCCAACACTTTAGTCAAATGGAAAAAGTTGGAGCCAAAGAAATTAACTTTAGCCAAGGTTTTAGCCAGAAAGTATGAACAAGTTGTTTTGTATTTAACTCTTTGCCCGCTTTGTCTGCTGATAACCTTTGCAAACAGTTTTGACCCAGATCAGGCCCGACAAAATGTCGGACCTGATCTGGATCCAAACTGTTTGACACCCCGATGGTATTGAAAAAATCCAGCATCCAAAGAGTAAAATATGGCACAATAATAAAGTGTGAAGGAATATTAAAAGCAATATTCGAAAATCCAAAAACTGAACAAAATACACTTTTTCGCAAATATGTAATTTTTGAACCACCTAGACCGTACTTTTAGCCAGTGACTTATATTTGTAGCCACTCTACATTTTTAGTAGCAAATGGCTACAATGGCTAATGGCAGGGTGAGCCCTGTGCATTTACAATATTTCCTAACAGTATAAGGGTCTATAGATGAGGGCTAACTAATTAAAGAAAAGTGGTCATATTATTTACCGAAGGGAGAAATATCAGTCCAAAATACTGATAAACATAAAGTTTCAAATTTTAATGAAAAGTGAAAAATAACATAAGTTATATCCAATTTAAACCATATAACCATAGTGTTTTATGGAACATGGGCAAGCTGTGCAACTCCAGGATCATCATTGTTTGCTTACAGAATGTTCTATCAATATTTGAATAAGAATGAAAATATACCTACCAACAACCCTAAAATTGTAAGTAGGCTCATACTATTGAGAAAAATGGGACATTCCATTCGACATATATTATTTAAAAATATAAGGTAACAACAACAACAACAACAACAACAACAACAACAACAACAACAACAACAACAACAACAACAACAACAACAACAACAACAACAACAACAACAACAACATATAAAAAGAGAGTGAATGCAGTCAAATAAAAGAAATTAACAAATAGAAAATGAGCTTCGTTAACATAGGCTTACCATAAATCTTTTGTATATTTAGAAAAGTTCCAAGTATAACGCGCAAAACTGCGCGTTTAACTTGGAACTTTCCTAAATATTCCATAGAATGTGTGACAAAAAACTGAGGTCAAGGTCAGTCTGATATCATCCTTTAACTCCCAACAACACACACATAATGAAAATGCATATGTTGTGGGTGTGTATATGCTGTAGGTGCTCAAAAGAAGAAGCAAATAACAAACTTTTTCGTTCAAAAGTCTGGGTTACCTGAAACAATGCTAATCGCTGGACTGACAGTGGCCCCTTTGCTTATTGATCCTGCACGGGATTGTCGAGACATATCGTGTTTCAGAGATGAAGATCTCGATAACAGAATCTGAATGTATTGTCTAAGAAATCCAACTTTTTTTTGTACTTGTATCTCTGATACTACTAACATTTCTACCCTTTCTGTCTAGAGGAAACTCTAGTAGCCTAGATCACGGAACGACCACGGCTTCTTTCATTTGCACGAATGAATATAACGTGCCAAGTTGTTACGAGAAAATGAAAACGGTAGCTGCGTTCACTACAAGTACATATAGTGCGTGATGTACAGACATACGTACATGTACATGCCTATGATTTTCAAAACCCAACATCTGGTCAATATCTAGCTTTGGGAAAGGCGGCAGTCGTTGAATACAATACATTGTATTATGACTTTGTCACCTTTCCTTTGATCTATGCTGTTCATTAATTTCGACAACACTGGTGAAAGGTGGATCTTATAATTGACTTGAATATCTGATGAATGAATTAAAAGGTGATCGTTTTATTGGTCATGATGCAAGTATTCTATTGTACAAATACTCGCGAATATACCAATATGAGTCTGCCTATAAAGCTGAAATAAGATTTTTTTAAAAATACACTGGACCAACTTATGTAATGACCTAGATGATAGGTTGTGTCTATCAAGTCTAGTCTAGTAATCTATGTAGTAATAACTATCAATTGGTAACTTGATTTCTATAGAATTTTTCCCTATCGGTTATTAGAAATACTCGTATAGCATTAGATGAAGATGTTTTTCCAGATTAGTTTTTATTTCTTCACAAAAACATGAGTATGTTGTCGGTACTGATGGGAGAGTCATCCTGATGCGTTTCCATTTAAGGTAAAGTCAGGTAACTTCGGACATCAGGTAAATTCGGACATACATTTGCCAACAGTGGAAATTCAGATGAGACGGCGTCTCATCAGAATTTGCACTGTTTGCTTAGTTGATTTATTTTTTTATTCCTTAATTAAAATATCATTGAAACAAACTAGGTCTGTGTCCGAATTTAGCTGATTGTCCGAATTTACCCGACTTTATTCTAGTGCCCACGTCATCTTTTCTGTGGAAAGGTAAGAATGTCGCCACTAAGTTTTAAAGTCGCTATTAGAAAAAATGCTCTCTTTCTTTCAGACGGACCGTACCTGCTAATAGCACCAGCCGAATATATAGCATTTTCCGGCGACCTCTACGTGCAATACAAGACGCCCAAGGACGTCTCCCTGCCGAGCGCCTTCATTCGCCTCGTTCTCATCACATATCCTCTTCCGGATTCAGGCCCTGAAGAAATTACAAACTTGGGAATGGACGCTCGCTATAAGGAAGGCGAAGTGAAAGTCACATGTGGTATTATTGAAGTTGCTGGGAAGTATGAGTTTCACCTGTATCAACAGTCTGGAGGGCCTATTTTGACTCGTGTAGAAGTAATTGTACGATGGCCCTCAATGCAACTCCAGCTTCCTTTTGTCCATTCCGCTCACACAAATTCCGTCCCTCTATTAATTAATTCAACGGCAGCTTGTAATCCAAGACTTAAAAGATATAGTTTTCAACTTAGGTTGGAATATGCAAAAAATTCTTCACTGTTGTCTATAGCGGGTAAAGAGGAAGAAATATATTCGTCAGCTTTCTCAACGTTCTTAGCAAGGGATTTATCAGTGGAATTCCCATGTTCTTTATTTGATATGGCTGGTGTTTACCGTGTGTCCTTAATATCAAGTGTAAGTGCAGTTTCTGTGGTGACGCGGAGTAATACAATGTTGACAAACTGGAGTTCTAATTTTAGGATTATCATCTGGACGGAAACAGTATTTCCTTGTTATAGCAATTTGAGAGTCAATTACGTCCAACCTCAGTGCCCTGGCGCCAGACATAGCAATAAGATTCGGATGTATAAACTTATCAGGAAGGTACGAGGGTCCCTCGCGGCGCCACTTGAAAGGTCCTACGTTGAAGAGCAGTTTGTAGACCGCAACAAAACGTCCATTTATTTCTCATGCTCCAGTTTTGAGACAGCAGCGGCCGGGTACTGCTTTGTTTATGTGACTATCAACAGACATGGGACAGTGACCAATCAGACAGAGCGATGTATATCAGCACATCCTGATTCAGGTTTGTATATACAATGTATATTGCCTTAACCCGTTTTCCCAACACATCTTTAAGCTTTTTATGCAGTAAAACCTGTCTTAAGCAACCACTCAAAAAGAACACCAAAAATGGTTTTTGATACCAATTATAGCTTAATCCAGGTCAAAAGTATTGCAGCATGCTCCAAGGGTAGGGGGAAAATTGTTGGTAAGTTAGGAAATGGCAAGCAAACATTTTTAATTTGGGCCGTGTAACAAATATTAAACGTCCACCACAGTCCTGATGGCACATTAAGCGTTAATATTAAGCATGAGATAAACGTGGACATTATTTTTGACAAAAGAGTACAAGATATCCTAATATTTAAAACGGCTATCATCATGTTTACTAAATGGAATACATATTATTGACTTAAATTCAAGCACAGTATTTATGTTTCAGGTCACTATATTCTCTAACTAATGGATTTCTATTTGATCAATTGCACTCAGGAATCGCTATCAATTATTTGTCTAGAGTTTTGTTTATTCGCCCATGCTTTATCAGTTATGATAAGCCCTTAGGTGTACTGATACTCGATTCTTCTCTCTTACTTGACAGTAATTTGTAACACTAACATTATCACTGGACAATTCAAATCGATGGAATTTGTTCAGTTTGAAATTGAGCTGTCGTATACGCTTTGAGCATACTCGTGTTTTAGTTTGATAGTAGCCTTCATAGAGTGTCTCTTTATTTAACAAAAGTCTTCATAGAATGTCGCTTAATTTGAAAATAGTCCTCCTTTATTGTCTCTATTTTAACCTAAGTCTTCATAGAGTCCCACTTTCTTTGATAATAGTGATTAGTCTTTCTAGAGTAGAGTGTCTCTGTTTTGACCAGGAGTCCCCTTAGTTTTCACTGAGTGTCACTTACTTTGACAATAGTCTTTCTAGAGTAGAGTGTCTCTTTTTTAACCAGGAGTCCCCTTAGTTTTCACTGAGTGTCACTTACTTTGACAACAGTCTTTCTAGAGTAGAGTGTCTCTTTTTAACCAGGAGTCCCCTTAGTTTTCACTGAGTGCCACTTACTTTGACAATAGTCTTCCTAGAGTAGAGTGTCTCTTTTTTTAACCAGGAGTCCCTTAGTTTTCACTGAGTGCCACTTACTTTGACAATAGTCTTCCTAGAGTAGAGTGTCTCTTTTTTTTAACCAGGAGTCCCCTTAGTTTTCACTGAGTGCCACTAAGTGTGACAATAAACTTTGCGTGTTTTAACAGAAGTATCCTTAGCAATTATCTAGTGTCCCTTAGTTTGATTATAATTTTCATAGAGAGCCCTTTTAATTTAGCAAAAGTCTCCTAAGTCATCATATAGAGTCCCTTAGTTTTTGACAATAGTCTTCTTAGTGTGTCCCTTAGTTTGACAGTAGTCTTCCTAGTCTCTTTATTTAAAAGAAGGTTCCTAAGTCTATAAAGAGAGTCCCTTAGTTTAATTGTAATTTTCATTGAGTGCCCCTTTAATTTAGCAAAAGTCTCCTACGTCTCCATAGAGTGTCCGTTAGTTTGAACTTATTCTTCTTTGTCTTCATAGAGTGTCTCTGAATTTAACAGAAGTCTCATAAGTCTTCATAGAGAGTCTATTGTCGTCATAGAGTGCCACATAGTTTGAAAATAGTCTTCTTAGAGTGTCTCATAACTTAATCAGAAGTCTCCTAAGTCTTCATGGAGTGTCCCTTAGTTTGAACGTAGTCTGCGTCTTCAAAGAGTGTCTCTATACTTAACAGAAGTCTCGTATACCACTTAGTTTGACAATAGTCTTTCTGGTCTTCAAAGAGCGTTTCTTAATTAGGAGAAGTCTTCATAGAAAGTCTATTGCCTTCATAGAGCGCGTCCCTTAGTTTGACAATAGTCCTCTTAGTCTCCATTAAGTTACCCTTCGATACAGGCAGTGCAAATAGTGCTACAGTAACACCGGATAAAACATTGTCTCATGGGCTACCCAAAATATAGGCAATATGTTGATGGGATGTCGTTGTTTTGATGCTCTGATGTGTTCTTCGGATTCATGCGTGGGTCTACAATTGTTTTCAGAGGTCGCAGAGGTCTAATGAATGATACTCTGTTCGTGGGCTGAAATATGTGTCACAAGAAGATGACAACTAGGTTTTTAACATTCAAACATTCAGACACATTCAGACACAGCAATGCTTGACTACAAATCTCCTCATTATGTGAAACAGCGTTGTAAAAATACTCTAATTACCAACCTTAACATATCAGAAACTCTGCTGTTCAATATTCTGCTTGGAGACATTGATTTCTACTTACTTTCGCATCATGCTCTGGAAACACCACCCGCTGCTCCCGGTATTAAAGTTCGGGCACATGCATGTATAGAAATTTCTAAGAACCATTGCAAAAGAAAATTGACTCATGTCATGTGATTTCCAACAATGTGGCATTTTGACAAGTGTAGACTCAGACGAGCCTCTGCAGCCTCCTGTTAAGCTTAGAAACTCTAAATGGTGTTCAGTCAGTAGCTTAACAATCATAGAATACTCAAGCGACTAGCAAAGGCTCTGATCAGACTGCGCGTATGCTGGTCGCACATACCACATTGTTGGAAATATCATGCACTGGCTCAATTTATAAGAGCCATTGCAAAATAAATCACTTAGCATGCATACACTTGGAGTCAAGGCGGTCACAGCTAAACCTCCAGTGGTTCATGGCAGGTGTCAGTTACCTGGCCCGCTCAACAACAAGAACCAGAGCTGCATATTCCGAATTTCAGAAGTGGCAGCCGTCACCATTTAAGATTCATATTCATTCATAGTAAAGTAAGTAGGGTTGAGTTGCTGGGTAGCTTACAGAGTGCGGCTCACTAGACAAAGGCCAAAGGTACCGGGACCCTTTAAAGTTTCTGGGAACACTTTTCTTATTATATTTATGCCGATGTTTATTAGTCCGGTAAATATCCATTTATCAGAAGATGATGGTCGAAATTCCAAAGGGAGCTCAAGTTATCAACACGGGCGGGTTAAAGCTGCATACTCTGTAACTATGAACATTTTTCGAAAAAAAAAATCTTTTTAAATCATTTGCAAAAGTAGAATAAAGTTATGTTGTCACAATAAATCTAATTTCTACAGTTGAAAACTGCATGAAAAAGTGAATTATCTTATAAAAACAAGTGTATTTTCTCTTGTTTGTAATTATTTGCGTCCCTCCAATAATTCTAGACAGTTAATTTTTAACATAAATGCTGTTGTTTTGGCACTAATCATTTGTTAATTATTACGAAAAAGGTAAAATGTATACCTGAATTTTAGTATTTTTACGGTGTTCTTGAAAAATAGAAACATTATTTTTTTAAAATGAAAATATCAAAAGTTACAGATTATGCAGCTTTAAAACTTCTTTTGCTGCTCAAAATGTGTTTTTGGTCACTAACCGTGGGTGCGCAACCAAGATTTCCTTTAGGGACAGTCTGATTTGGGACCATTTTGTTTGAACATGCTTTTCCTACCTTTTGACAATCGGTGAGTCAATGCAATGGCAAAAAGTTTCTGTTATGTCCCCTATTGTTTAGATGAATCTGAAACGTGAAGAATCACGAAATGTTTTCAATATGCCTCAGTTACGGGGAACTAAATGGAATGTGCAATCAAGCGAAGGACAGAGATGGAAGCATACTTTAGCCAAGAGTTTAAAACTGCATAGTCTGTAACTTTTGATCTTTTAATTTTAGAAATAATGTGTCTTTCAAGAACAAAGCAAAAAACAAAAAATCACGTATATATTTGACCAATTTCGTAAATCTTAACAAATTATCAGTATCAAAACAACAACATTTATGCTATGTATTAACTGTCTTTAATTATTGGAGGGACACAAATAATTACCAACACCTGAGAAAAACACCTGTTTTTATAAGATAATTCACTTTTCCATGCAGTTTTAAGCTATGGTGAACAGATTTATTGTGAAAACATAACTTAATTCTACTTTTACAAATGATTTAAAAAGAAAATAGATTTTTTCGAAAACTGTTCATAGTTGCAGACTAAGCCTCTTTAAGTGCTTTAACATGTCATCGTTAAACTGTTTGTCCTCTTCTCACATACCTTCATCTTATTAGCCGTTTTATCTGTACTTGAGAGACCCAACCATATAATGGCAAACTAAGGTCTTCTTTTTGTCTTTCCCTTAAGACGCCCTTTAAGCGCCAAAGCGCGGCTATCAGATGGGGTTTAATATGCAATAATTGTCCTTATGAGCAGTGGAGATTCTGCAAAGCCTGTGCGGAACTTCCGCACAGGCTTTGCAGAGCCTTCACTGGTAGCGTTTGTGTTTATATACATTATATTCTTTTGAACTGAATGCTTCGACCAGATTACCAACTTAGCATTTTGATGTTGATCAGAGTGTTTGCTGCTTGCATGTATCTGGCCATTGTGCTACTATAGTTCAGCGAAAAGCTTTGGGGCGTGGCTGCTAACATTTGTATACGGGTCAATACTCAATACTAATGATCTGTACAGTACTCGCATTTGTTTATGTTTTGAAATAACAATCCCCTTGAAATTAGACTTTAATGGTTCCGAGGTGTCAATGCGATATGAAATTGAAGAAGGGAGATTATGTTTAAATGGTATGGTCATCAGGTGCGCATAATGATGTTAAGAGGATTTTAGCTGTCTAGGCGATAAGACTTCAATGGATAAAAAGTGCGATTTGTTTTCTAGACAAAAAACAGTTCATGAGATTTGGATATTGTTCGATTTTATTAACCTGACACAGGTGCATAATTTCACGGTTAGTGCACAAGCTATTTTTACCTTCCGTCGACTTTCGGTATTTACCGTAAGTTTTACAGGAATTTTGCGAGTACTAATGCAGATAATGAAACGTTTTGTATCGTCCTCCTGACTAGTCAATAGGTTATGATACAGAGTTTACAAACAAAAGGTCGTGAGTTCGAGTCCACGTGTGTTCTTTTTTTTTTTTTACCTCTATTCGATTCGTTTAATTTCATTTATTATAGATGTACCACCACAGGAGCTTGAAGTTCTATCCTTAAATCGCTTCTAAACCCTAAAACCGAAATTCTCATAATGTCATTACTACGTAATGACATTGTGAGCTTTTGATTATGAGGCTATAGGGGTGATTTAAGGACAGAACTTCAAGCTCCTGTGGTACCACGACCTTTGAGGAATGAAATTTTGGATCATTCTATTTCAATCGGTTGATGTGCAACGCGTAAAACGAGCCTGTCTGTCCGAAACATCTTCAGAGATTCACATGAAAATATTGTTCCATATTATAGCCAAAACATACGGTTGAAAATTATTCACTATACATGTTGTTTGAACTTAAGGTCAGTGGGAAAACGTCTGAAGAAAAGTATGCAGCAAGTCTTGGCACTAAGGCAAAGCAGATGATTTTTTAATGTCTGCGATCGAAAGCACAGAGATTCAATTTCACATATCGAGTGTACGGTAAATGTTCTCGGTGAGGATCCTACAAAAATAACAATAACAAATGCAAGTATAGATAAACAAACAACTTTGAAACGTGTCTATATTTACAAAATTGAAAATACGGATCTACAAATAGGGGTTTCAGGCGTTTTATTACGTATACTATTCTATTTTGAAGCACGTAGATGTTCCAGACAGCATGGCGCAGTGTATGCGTTACGCATCAACCTTTTGAATATAATGATCCATAGGACATTACACAGAGGTCGTGGTACATCTATAATAAATGAAGTTAAACGAATCGAATAAAGGTAAACATGCAAAACAAAAAAAAAAACAACAACAAAAAACAAGAACATACGTGGACTCGAACTCACGACCTTTTGGTTGTAAACTCTGTACCATAACCACTTGACTAGTCAGTAGGACAGTGCAAAACGTTTCATTATCTCATTAGTAATTGAAAAATTCCTGTAAAACTTACGGTAAATACCGAAAGTCGACGGAAGGTAAAAATATCTTGTGCACTAACCGTGAAATGATGCACCTGTGTCAGGTTAATAAAATCGAACAATACTTATCCAGTTTAAGAGATATGATAAGATAAGTTAAACAAGTCCAAAAGGCTAAAAAGCCCATGAGGAAACATACATAACATAAATAATGGCATGTTGAACAGTGCAATGATAAAGAGGCACATAATTTATGAGGCATGCATTCATACATAATAATGAGCCACGACATGAGATTTCCAACAATGTGGTATGTGCGACCAGCAAAGCCTCAGACCAGCCTGCGCATACACGCAGTCTTATCAGAGCCTATGCTTTTCGCTTGAATATTCTATCACTCTTAGGCTACTGGCCGAACATCATTTGGAGTTCCTAAGCTTAAAAGGAGGTTGCACAGGCTCATCTGAGTCTACACGTGTCAAAATGCCACATTGTTGGAAATCACTTGTCACGGCTCATTTTGTATTCGCAGAAGTATAACCAATAACCTTACTAAATATGTCAGTACTGTAGAGAAACAGTAGGGGTCTTGTCAGAGCATTCGCTACGTTGATGCACATGCATGATACCACGGACTCAGTATGGGTACGAGATGATACTGATGGTTTGATACAACAATGGCTGGAATTGTCAATTTAAGAAATTTAAGGCATTACAGGTCGGAAGTTTTCTGAAGGATGTTATGAAAAGAACACATAGCCAGTTGAAATGTCGCATTTAGTGGCAGTATATTTGGGTCGGACTTTTGACTCTTTGACGGTTCCGACTCAAAGACTTATCTATTGATGAGATGGTAGAGCCTGATGCTTTCGCTGATTGTCGGGCCCAACGGGATTTACCTGTTGGATTTCTTTCGCTCCGGTATTCAGTTTTATTTACTGTTGAGTCCTTATCTTTCCTTTATCTCCTTTTTATATCTTGATTTATATGTCCTGAGGTTTGATGCATTGGGAAGTTAGGGTATTTATGCAAACCAAATATCTATGTGTCTTGAGCCACATCTGAATTAAGGGTGAGGTTGGCGCCGTGAAACCGGTTTAAGCCCTCCAGTAAATTATTTTACTGACCGTTCCAAGGCGGTACTTCTTTTGTGGATCTTTTATGTTTTTTCTGTCTTGTGTTTGTTGTGCCTTTGTGCGCGTCTGTTTATTTGTGCCTTGTGGTAACCTGCTGGGAAAGGGATGACCTCTTGGCTCTCGTTTGTGGTGTATAACTGTGAGTTTGTCACTTTCCTATTGGTATCATGGGTCACATGTGGTACTTGATTGTATCGATTCCTAATCTTTGCACCCATACTTACTTCGCTGTTTGTCCAGGTGCGCGTTTTCGGATTTTTGTACCGGATGGGTAAGGGAAGATTTGTCGCCATCTTTTCATGAGAGTATATTTTCTGTGGCAGCGGAACCAACTGAAACAGTTATTGGATTCCGATATAGCACACAAAGAACATGTCCTTTCAAGTTAAAGACCATCAGGTTATAAATTGATTATCGGGGGATAATGATGAAAGAAAGACTAAAACATATTGGATCATATATTTTCATTGATTGAGAAAAAGCAATATTCTTTGACTCTATTGTCTACATTAATTCTCACCATGCTGGATTTTTTTGCTGGATGTTATAAATGTACTTCAAAGTACACTCCCTCCCATTTTGATGGAATTCGCTTGCGAGATTTCAGTGATTAACATGTTTTACATGTATGCACAAAACAGCGTGGATCCTGATCAACTGGCTTCTCAGAAGCCAGCTGATCTGGATCTTCTCTGATTTTAAAACAAGATGCATCCAGAATTAATAAGATGCAGTTTTTTCTGCCTTTAAAGGTAACTGGAAACTCTCTGCATCTTGTGAGAATCTGATTTTAAGATTGATCGTTGCCTTTACTATATAATAGTATTTCCCTAGTCATCTGTATCGCCTCGGATTACAAGGGGTGAACCCTGTGTTTAGCCGTCCGTCCGTCCATCCTGAAATAGGGAGATAATGATGAAAGAAAGACTACAACATATTGGATCATATATTTTCATTGATTAAGAAAAGGCAATGCTCTTTGACTCTATTGTCTACATTAATTCTCACCATGCTGGATGTTAAAATGTACTTTACAGTTCACTCCTCCCCATTTGAGCCGCGACACTGTGTGATTTCCAACAATGTGGCATTTTGGCAAGTGTACACTCAAACAAGCTTGTGCAGCCTCCTTTTAAGCTTAGAAACTCTAAATGATGTGCATTCAGTAGCTTAACACTTAAAAAATATTCAAGCGACTAGCAAAAGCTCTGATCAGACTGCGCGTATGCGCAGGCTGATCTGAGGTTTTACTGGTCGCACATACCACATTGTTGGAAATCTCATGTCGTGGCTTATTTATTGATGCAATTCGCTTGCGAGATTTCAGTGATTAACATGTTTTACATGTAGGCACAAACTAGCGTGGATCCTGATCAGCTGGCTTCTCAGAATGATCTGGATCTACTCTGATTTTAAAACAGGATGCATCCAGAATTAATAAGATGATTTTTTTTCTGCCTTTGAAGGTTACTGGAAACTCTTTGCATCTTGTGAGAATCTGTATTTATAGAGATTAATCGTTGCCTTTACTAGTAATAGTATCTCCCTAGTAATCTGTATCGCCTCGAATTACAAGAGATGAACCTTCTGTTTAGCCGTCCGTCCGGTTTTGAAAACAAACGCCATCATGATGATGATTTGGTACTCGGAGTGAGCTGGAAATGTTTAGCTTGGACAGCATGATACTTGACCAGCAGTACAGCAGGCTTAACACAACATAAGATATCAGAATAGAACATACATGCATATAAAGATGTTAAATAATAAGTTGTGTATAGCTATATTAGAATAAATTGCTTTTCAAAATGTATGTCAAAAGGTCAAGGTAATACATGCATATGTCCATGTATGTTTCTTATATTTGAAAAGTTTTTTTCTCCATAAGGTAAAAACGTTACACGTACTGAATATCAAAACTCTAGACTGAATTCAAACGCATTTTATTGCAATGATACATGCTCTACTCGTATATGCAGTCGTTCAAAAGCTATGACCAAAGTTAAAATATTTTGCACGCACAAATGCCAAAGACCATTTGCACAATTTTCGATATCAGGGCTGTGGTCAACCTCTCTTAACAACCGATCGATCTATCAGCATTAAGGAATCTGGTTAATGTACTTTCCCTTATTCAAATAACTTTTAATGGCACAGATAAAACACCCCTATTCTATGTACAGATAATGCGAAGCCCCCATATAAGCCCTGACAGTCTAGAAATGGCAGAACATCGAATATTCCGGTTAGCCTGTGCATGCACAGGCTAACCTCGGTATTCGTTGTTCAATATGATCATTTAAAATCTTTAAGAATTTGTCATGTAAACAGTGAAGGTCCTCACACAAATGCATGGGTGTGCAGGCTGGCTGACTTGAGGTTCGTCTAATTGTCGACTATCATGTGACTCCGCAAGTTTTCAGTGTAATTAATTTGCTTCGTTTCAATAGCTCTGCTATCCCATATAGAAGTTAATGGCATTCTCAGACGTTAATGGAACATTTTCATTTAAATAATTCATCTAACGAAATAAAATACATTTTAATGGCTCATGCTAAGCATAGATCATAGATCGTCCCAGAATTATGGCGTAAATCAGGTTGGCTAAGGGAAACATTTTTCAAAGACAGTGTTTGATCATGTAAACTGTTAAATAGATTTATTCTTTCAATCATTGTACAAGGGAACACACACACACGCACGTGCGCGCGAGGCACAGTGACACTTACTCCATAAGTGGGAGCTTTATTTAGCAGCGTGTATACTTTACTCAAGTTCGCTCGTTTAAAAGTTTCTTCGTTCGACATTTTCACTGTCAGATATTTTTTCGCTAAAACTTCAGTTTTTTTTTTACTTTTGAGCGGGTCGAACCATCATGAATGCGGCGTGCGTCCCAAGCGTTGCAACGTCTGACACCCTACAGACTGATAGAATATCATAATTCTGCATATAAAGGAAGCACAAAAATACCTTTTATCATATGACGTCGCGTCTGGGAGTGAAATAACGCCATGCGATAAAATCTGTAAACCACTAGTGGTTTATCGATTTTCGGGAAACGTTATGACGTCCATAACAACGTTGCGTACATAATGACAACATTATAACGTTTTATGCCAGAAATGAGATTTCAAAGTATTTGTCATATGATAAATAGAATCTAACATTCGTGCTCTTGTATTATTGAATTTATTAAACTCGTTGCGAAAAAGAGATAAAATGCTCGGCAAGCCTCGCATTTTATCTCTTTTTCCCAACTCGTTTAATAAAATCAATAAAACATGAGCACTCATGTAAGATCCTCTATGTATGTACATTTGTGGGGAAACAGCTCATTTATCATTGTTTTCGTATCACGTCAATGGGTCCGTGGACATAACTACTGTCGTGCCAGCCAAGAGTGACAGTGACGTCATGTTTGTTTACAAAGTTATCAGGGACTTAGAATCGATAGATCACTGGTGTATTAATCCTATCCGCAGGATAGGATTAATACTCAAGTGATCTATCGATTCGCGTTAGCTCAAGTGAAGTGTTCACGTTAATGTTTTACTTAGCAATTGTAAACAAAGTATTACGTCACTGTCACTCTTGGTTGGCACAACAGTACCATATATATGTTTGTATCTTTGCTTATAAGCACATGTGCATTGGTACAATCTGAGCACAATATAAACACTTTAATCATTCCTGAAGCGAAACAATAATAAAAGTCATACACGCAGCTCCTTAACTAGAATGGAGAGTTACCATCCAGATCAAGGTCGACGTTTTAGTCTTTTGGGCTTTCAGGAAAATATGTCATTTCACTTTGTCTTCAATGACTGAGTGCGCCTAGACCAAACTGTTTGTAAAGGTTACCAGAGTTAATCCTCTTTTTTCTTATTAAGGCAGGGCCTGTAAGTCTTGGTCTGAGTGAGGCTGTTGGCATGATTAGTAAACAAGTGAGTATGACCAGGAAATGCTACAATCACAAACCACATTGCAACCCACGACAGAGACTCGGAATACAGATACGCACAAGACAGAAAGCATACACTTAAAAGGCAATCAACTCTCTTCCTCTAAACTAGAACTACATCGCTTAAGAACTACATCACACATAAACTCTCACATACTGTATGAGCAACAGCAAACAATGAATCCACATCAATAACAGAGCCATCGCCTTTCAATGTATATACAACGTCGAGCTTAGATACATTTTAAGAGTAGAACCCTAGATTCTACTATTGTTACTATTGTTTAGCTTGCATGGATACTTCCTAACTTATGCAATAATCAAATCAAACCAACAAACTGTGATGAAACAAAGAGAAGGGCTCATAATTCACACACATACTTTGGTTAAAGCGATGGACCCAGAAAAAGACAAGCATCAGGCTCCAATCGATGAAAATTTTATTTCAAGGTCTCGCCCAGTGTCGCACAATTAAAGAGAAAACCATATCATAAGTGTGTGGATTGGAAAGAAAAATCCGTCCCAAGGATCACCGTTTGCCATTACGTGTACTCGGCAAGCCGAGCTTGTCGAATGATGGCGAACGGTGATCGCGACAGACGGATTTTTCATTCCATTCTCACTGTCTTTCTTGTCCATATGAGTAAACCAGCGGAAATCCGATACGGTGTGCAAGAAAAGTCGTAGTTGCGTAAATCTGTTGCTCCGAAATTTGAGGCTGACTTTATAGACGCCTCAAAGATTATAATAGCTTCTTTGATTATTTTCAAATTATCTTTTAATTAACCATTTAAACATGGAATTTAATTTTGCAAGTTTTAAGCTTTTAAAAATCAGGATTTTCACAACCAAATCAGCCTTCAGCCATGCATTCGTTCCTTCGTCGTGCTCATTAAATTGACAATGATTTCAATTAGGTCCCGACTCCAGGACAATAATAGATTTTCTTGATCCCGCTGCCATATTGGAGACGAATACAAGGAATAACAATACAAGTATCAAATTGCTGTATTGTGGAAACACAAAATATTTGTTTCGGGATTATTTTTAAATCAAACTGATTGAGATGCATGTTCATGTTTTGACCAAGACAAATTGGGGTCACAACAAAAGTCAGAATAACAATAAAAGGTCAACAAAAGTATGTCGTAGGACGCGCGAATAATGGTTTCCGTCGTACAAGCGGTAGCATCAACAACAATCCACCCCGCATTCCAGGCTGGACCAGAGTTTACTGTAGTTTTAACCCTTAATGCGCCAATCGCAACAAAAGTCGTCTGCTTTTCTCGTCTGCTGAAATGTTTAAGAATCATCTATGGCAAACAGTGTGGACCCAGATCAGACTACTCCTATAGGAGCAGTCTGTTCTGGGTCCACACTTTTTGCTTCTATACTTAATTCGTCAGTAATGTTAGGTAATTATTTGCAGCAGACGACTTCAGCAGACGACATTTCAGATGCATTTTTATTGACGCTTTAAGGGTTAATTTGTGATCTAACCCTTATCTTGCCAAAATGTTTTGTCATGAAAATGCCGCCTGCTTTTTATATTCAAATGCACTCCAGAAATTTTTACTGTGGAAGCAAACACCATGAAGCCTGGTCAGGCTGCTCCTAAGGGTTCGAATGTTCCCTTCATAAAGAGTTCAACAACAACAACAACAACAACAACAACAACAACAACAACAACAACAACAACAACAACAACAACAACAACAACAACAACAACAACAACAACAACAACAACAACAACAACAGCAGCAGCAGCAGCAGCAGCAGCAGCAGCAGCAACAACAACAACAACACCAAAAACGCATTGCCAAGCAACGAAGGTTTATGCGAGTCTGCGTATTTGTACTTATCGTATTATCGAGCAACGAACTCTTAGACGAGTCTCTGCGAATTCATAGTTTCACCAGAGCCTTCGCTGTTCGCATTCATAGGGTACATTGTATGCGGATTGAGACGAACATGACTTGAAAATTCAGACCAAAATTTAGACCTCTAGCCCGTTGGATACGTCAGTATTGCGAATATGAGACAAGAATCAACATCTAATGTTCTGGTCAAAATTCTACTTGGACTACAACTTATTGCCGTGTTATTAAACATTTCTAATAAGGTTTCAAAGTTGAAAACTGTTTTCATGATAAATCTAACTGGGAATGGAATTTATCCTGCTCATAAATGCTAAACTGTCAACAATTGTTTACATTTTAACATTTATAAGCATGACAAATACAACATCTGAAAATTATAAAGCAAGATAAATCTTTATTTTTTAATCATTTTAGTTTCATGAGCAATTGGAACTTCTTACTCAATTGAGTTTAGTATTAGAAAACTTTTATAACCCTGGGTCCTGATCGTAGATGGACATAAGAAACTTTAGCGTGTTTTATGTGTATAAAATAGATTTGTAGCTAAAATAGATCGGTTGCTTGAGGGACGTATAATTCACAATATGATAAATACTGTTTTTGCAAGTTCGTCCATATTTTCACAGTTGTATAAACAATAATGCATCACTAGTCACCATACGCTTAAGCATATTGGCCCATCAAGGCACACAAATCTAATCTTTGTCAATTCTTAACACATCAAAGACAAATTAAATCATGGGAAATGAAACAAAAACATAACTAAACGTATAGTAAAATCTCTATCATGAATCTTTGCGTACCACTGGTTGGTTTAAATAAATGGGCTACATGTTTCACATTCGATTTTGGTATTTTATATGGCATCACCGAGTAGCCAAGAATCAATCGTTTCTGCGCATATGCACTGTCTGAAAAAAGCCTTCGCTGCCCGCTCATAAGACGATAGATCATTTCCAGCCCAAAATGGTAGATCAGTATGGGTTTTTATCTTACTATGTTTTGCGCCTGATTTTGCGGATATGCAATACGTATCACTTTGCCATGGATAAGGCCTAACACTAACCCTGGCTATTCGAGTATCATATTGCGACCTCTTGTTTAACACTGTATATCATATGCAGAGGTGGCAGCTCTGTAACAAGCATATTTTTAACCTGTATTGAAACTAAAAAATCTTCCAAATAATGAGAAAGCATTAAAATACCCTTATTTTTTTCTAACGAACTACATTTGTACCAGTGGATTGACCGCTGCATGAGTCAAAAGGTTTTATTGTCTAAGACAATACTCTGAGACTATCATTTGTCATGATTCCTTGCTGCGACAGGAAATGACCATTTTCTCGATCCATTTCGTATTGTCTTGTGTTTCACAAATCCTGCAGTATAACGGGAACACAAGAAAAACTCACGTCTGACACCATGTGCTGATTAGCCTTCTATTACCACTTTAAATAAACATGCCTGCTCACCTGGTGTTGCATTAAATACTTTTATGGTCGATGACAAAGGAAGAGATAGAACAGACTGCGCATATGCGCAGTCCGATCTTTCTCTTCACTTATCCACTGGTCTTAAAGTATATTTTTGTAATGTAACGGATCCGAATACTGAGGGATAATTGGACAGACCCGGTGATTATACGCAGATGATTAGTTCAATGATGATTTGTTCACGAATGATTGTATCAAATCAGGCAGCAATGCTATCTCGACAAGCAGCAAAGGCATTGATTCCTCCAGCTATATGTACAGCACGCAAATATTTTTCATAACTAACTCGTTGAATCTGAAGTTTTAAGAGAGATTCCAGCCGCTCTGTGATATCAGGCAGCAATGTTTTCTCGACAAGCAGCAAAGACATTGATTCCTCCAGACATGTGTACAGTTCGTGCATAGTGCAAATCTTTTTACCCTTACTAGCTTGTTGAATCTATCGTTTTAACAGAACAAAACAATCGCAGTTTCCAACCGATCGATCAATATTGGTTTCCAATCAAAAAATGTGATGTTTATCATAATAATGACATGTGTCAGAGATCAAGTGATAAACTGATGAACGGTTGATATTGTCACTAAAATATTTATACAAGAATCACGAACAGCAAATTTCTGATTATCACAAGTGTAAGAATACAGTTATTATAATCCGTTATAACACAAAACAATATTGGTGCTGCATAGTGTCTTTTGAAGAAACAAAGATAACAGAAAAAAAGTGGGAGAAAACCAAAAGAAAACATATAGATCTAAGCAACCGCCGCAATAAACATTATATATAAAGAACAATTTTACTGCTACTTTATTTGAAATTAATTTCAAAATAGGTTATTTAAAATTATATTCAAATAAATATTGTTTTTTATTTTACTTGATTGTTCGAATCATACCAGTTGGCCTGCTTTCTTTCTATGAGTCTCATGCGGAAGTTTGTTCGTGTTGTCACTTAGCACCTGTAGACTTGGTTATCACATGTTTTCACATTTTATATTAACAAATGGGCACTTGCTAACGACAAGTAGCCTCAAATGCTAACGGCAAGTAGCTTGGGATCCCTTGTCTGTGTAACATTCATAAACGAAGCAAAACATGTTGTTTTGTTCGTCCGCCCGTCCATCAATCGAACACTACTTTCTTAATTATTCATACATACAACCAATCAACAACCAAGTAAGCATTTCATTCCAATGAAGCATTTAAAGATAAGCTGTCAATAATATAAAATTGACTATCTATTATTGTCATCCAGGTGCATGCCAAACTACACAAAAACTTGTTCATTTTTACATGCTCATTACACTGAAACGTGTAAAGTAGTTGAGAAGTTTATGAAAAGTAAGTAATGGTGCAAAGATCAGGAATCGATACAATCAAGTACCACACCTGACCCAGGATACCAATGGGAAAGTGACAAACTCACAGAAGACACCACAAACGAGAGCCAAGAGGTCAGCCCTTTCCCAGCAGGTGACCACAAAGCACATATAAACAGACGTGCACAAAACATAGCAAACACAAGACAGAACAAAAACATAAAAGATCCACAAAAGAAGTACCGCCTTGGAACGGTCAGTAAAATATTTTACTGGAGGGCTTAAACCGGTTTAACGGCGCCAACCTCACCCTTAATTTAGATGTGGATCAAGACACATAGATATTTGGTTTGCATGAAAGACCCCTAACTTATCAATGCATCATCTCCTAAAACATATAAATCAAGATATAACAAGGAGATAAAGCAAGGATAAGGACTCAACAGTAAATTAAACTGAATACCGGAGCAAAAGAAATCCAACAGGTAAACCCCGGTGGGCCCGACAAACAGCCAAAACATGTTTTATGGTGTTAACATTCATTTATTGAATAGACATGTTGTAGGTTCACAGTGGAATTTCCTCAATGAGGCAATTCCAATGTGTATCAACAACAAATGCTACTGAAATTAAGGAAACATATTTTGAAATATACACTAAACAAGTATCATGTCCATTGGCTTTGCCTCTTTTAAACATCTCAAGTACTAAAATAGCATATCTACATGACAGCTATATCCCCATATTTGATTTCATGAACCATGCTTTTGCTAAGCTGCTACTTGCGCGGTTGTAAGATATCGGACATAGAATGTGACATACATTTATCTGTGTTCACAGAATTGAGCAGTCATTCATCTTTGTTTATCTGGAGCACTGTTTAGTCTCGGTAGACGACTTTGTCTTGGACCTCCCACATTCCTCCTCCCTTTTACAAAATGATTTCTGTAATGAATGGTATTTTTATTCAAGTGTTTTGAGTGTATCATTAGTAGCCTCGCCTATTGTCCAGATTTTTTGTCACTGGGCAATAACCCTTGACAGTAAGGCCAAACATTTTGTTGCTTTTGTTTTGAATCAAGAGACCTGGCATAGCAGGTTTATATTTTCACTTATAAATCATTACTGTCCATGTTGATTTTCGTTTTGTCATTGGTTCAGATAAAGAAACATTTTGGGCGAAAATCTTGAATATTTTCTTATTTATCAATTTAAGCATTTGTTTTGGGTGCTCAAAAGAACCGTCTCAATGAGACGGTTCTTTTGAGTACCCACAACATATGTTTTGGTTGAGAAATAGGAAAGTCATTTTTGAAAACGAACTCTTATCTAGGGGCCTGTTTTGGGACAGCCCCGATTTTTTTAGCACTTCAATTAGCTGTAAACCCACGAAGGCAAAGTATCATGCATATAGATAGCCATTTTAACTGAGCCATCAATTATATGTATTGTTGTAGCTGAATAATGTCAACGTATGTGACTTGAATCGAAACGCATATACATGTATTAGAAAAGTACTCGGTACTGCTTCTAGGAATTCTCGTTTGATAGAAAGTGCAGTGACATCATGTACATCACAAAGTTGCTGTAGATCAGATATAGTTATATGTACCTAATATGCATCCACTGACGCCGATTTAGAGGGCATATGCTAAAACCTGGAGTGGAGTGAAGCTATGGAGTGGAGTCGTGGAGTGGAGTGGTTTTTTGGAGTGTTTTTTTTGAGTCAAATTTGAGGTCCTTTAAGGTAAAACATTGACCTTTAAGGTCAAAATATGCCCTTTCTGTGACTCTGTCCAGTGCTCTTGGGATACCAGATGTAAACATGCTAAGAGCTAATACCATTAATCTTCATTAAATTATAGCTACTGCCTATCAGATTTGAATCCCTCGATGAATCACTGCACCACATTCCTGCTGAATCTGCATCGACCGTTTTTTATTTTCAGCCTAGTTGCATATTTTTTATTTCTGCATGATCATGCACTCATACGCTGGATAAAATTCCAGTGGTGTTCCTGTCCAGTTGGCTCATTCAGTTGATATGGATACTCTCTGTCTTCACTCTTCAGACTAGGACGTATAATAATTTAGCTGGACAATTTAGCTGGAACTGCCCAGGAGCATCTAATTTTTATGACATGGCAACTGTGTTACAACAGGGTCAAGTTCTGACTACAGTGGATTTTTCACCTGCAATGACTTTGGCTTGAATTAAGACAACATTATCTCTTTGCCTGCTAGTGACCAGATAAATTGTTTTCTGATAACCTTGTGAACAGCTTGGTCCAACATTTTGGGCTGGGCTTGATCAAAACCACTTCACTTTCTTGTATTATCCACAAAGCATTTTTTAAACATGTTAAATGAAGTTGAAAAAATATCAGCGACTACTACAATGAATCATACAAAGTTGCATAGCATGCAAAAAGGTAAGAATTACCAATAAAATCAGAGATCCATTGCATGTCAAAACAAACCCCAAGGGGACCATTTTGAAGATGCCAGAATTATATGCTTAATCAGGCATTCATCATTGGGACTTGGTATGTAGCAATGGGGATGTGGGCCCTACCAGGTTTGCACAAATGATGAATCTAGGTTGACCTTGACCTACTTTATGGCAATATCAAATTTGATTCCTAATGCATTTATATAGGTAAGAACTTCATTTTTCTAAAACTGTTTAAGCCGAAATCATAATAGTTAAACCAAATGAGACAATGGTTTTATATTAAGTATCAAATGTCATAAGCTGACCTGTGACATTTTATCCAAGGTGCTCATTGGACCGCCACACACCTATCTAAACATCTTTTTCTCAGAAATTTCCGGGCTGTTTGATGGATTATTCATTAGATTGTTTCGGTCACTTGACCAAAATGGCTGCAACCCCCATATATGGTAAAACCAAATTTGTTTCATTATAAGCTGTAGTTCACCTTGACCTTTTTTAACATTATAAAGGAGATCAGGTGAGCGCCTCGGGACATTCAGGTCCTATAGTTCTGCTTTGCTGAGGATGCAGCCCAAAAAATAGAAGTGCCCTGGGTTTTGAACCTGATGTCACACATTGTTTAACCCTTTGCATACCAATCGATTCTTCCTTCTGGATTGATACAATAAGCTTGGAATAATCCATTGTACAATCTACCCTGCCCCTCCCAATTTAGATTGACCGAAGACAGAATACAAAAATACTTCATTTGAACATGTATTTGACAGTATGTGCAAATTTGTGAAGACTCATCAGAGACGTCTCTGCTTGCACTGTCAATCGAGCGCGTACATGTGATTCACCATGGCAAGTCTGTACATTTACAAATGCTCGTCAGTCTGTACATCGGCAAAGGTTAGTCTGAGTCATCGTCACAGTACCAAAATTCTGTGTGCTTGATCAAACGGCGATTTGTGTGCCGTTAATACGAGCATCGAATGTTATGATGAGTTTGCACTTTTGCCTGAGCCATAGCCACTCGACAATGCGACTGGAAAGGCACTAGCAAGTCTGCATAATTGCGCAGGCTCGCCTGAGCCTTCGCACTGGACAAAGCGTGAAGTACCAATGTGTCGTGCCAACTCAAACGGGTCCAGATAAGGGACAACATGTTTCCAAAGACAATCGAAAGTTGCTGCTAGAAAGCAAAATAACTGATGCCAGTATTAAATACTAGCCAAAAGTTCTAACCTGCCACTTGCATTTTATTAATTTTCTTCAAAACGTGAAATGCTATGACTAGTCTTTTTGTATCTCGAAATAACCAAGCGTGTCATGTACCAAAGACAGTAAAGATATTGACAAAATGTTTAACAGTACATGCAGGATGCCAATTTGAATAGCGGCACCCCCATTTTCACAATTTCGCATTTTGGCACAATTTGTGAGTCGTGACTTTTTAAAATAACACCTCTTTCACACGCAAAACCTTTTCATTTTAAAAGCCAAACTCATATTGAACACTAAAATGTTGAAAGGAACATTCCATCTGCATGAGACTCGTTGCAATTGGCCAAAGTGTCAAAAATTACCCCACCATCCAATGCAAATTCTTGTGAATTTCCGCGTAGCGCAGTCGGTAAAGTGTCTTGCTACAGATGCGTGTCTGACTGCAGATCCAGGGGTCACGAGTTCGATCCCGGTCCAGACCCATACTTTTGTGGAGATTGATCATGAAATGATTTCTACGATCATTCTCCTCCCTTCCACTGATTCATTCAAGAAGGGTTGTTGTCAGTTGTAAGCGAAAGTATGTGCACGAATTACTGGTTAACCGCTTGTTCAAGCCTGCCCAGGAAAAAAGTGTGGTTAGGTGTACTGACCGTCCCAGAATGACCATAGCTGTTGACTTGGGACGTAAAGCAACAAAACAATCAATCAACCATTGTGAATTTCGAAATTGAGGGTACGTGTATTCGATAAAGCCTCCCGGATACAAGTTAATGAATTTTTCTTAGTCGTTTTTTTTGGTATCATTTACTGATAGGCTTGCCTATGCGGTACTGCAAAGGAAATCGATATAGTGCTTACAACTTTTCAGAAAATTGGTAAAAAACACATGGCTGGTTAGAACTTTTGACTAGTATATAAGTTTATCAATCAAGGCCAGTACACCATTATATAGAATGTCAAATGACCATTATCACCTCCCATGGGACAGCTGGTGCACAGTGCAACACCATTAGATAGCAGGGCAACATTAATAGGTAAGTCACCTTAATTGACCCTCCACCTAACATGCTCCCAGTTCTACTTGATTATGATACCAACAATAAAAGTATTTTTCTTAATTTTGAAGCTAGATATCATATAAAATTATACGGGTGTACTTGCACTAGCCTATTATAGTAGCACCACTAGTGTTCTTAACTTATAAGTACCTTATGCCCAATGATCGTCAAACTTATGCTGAATTGTACATGTAAGTATGTTAACGTGTGTAACATACATGTAGCGTTCAGCTAACTTATGTCTAACGTATATTGTGTGACCTCTTCGCCATAGTTCAACGTATACCGTACTGTAGCTTGTTCGTAACGTATTTAAAACATATTTCTAACTTATTCAGCGTACACCAATGGACTTGCTTACTTCGGATCACAACCCAGCAAAAGTGCCTAGGTGGCAGGGAACCGGAACTAATTGCTATAATGGTACCATGGACCTGGCTCCATAATAATACTGATGTACAATTTCACAGGACATTAAGCAAACACACTCCAGCTTTGAGATTCCCTTTTAAATTTACAACCTCTCTCATTGCAAAGCCGAGTGTCCATAATGTATTTAAACTCTTTGCATACTGGGTCATTTTGTATTTTTGTCGCCTACCGATTTTTTCCCCAAAATCAACTTCTTTGAAAATTCTGTCAGGAAAACCACCAGAGTGCCAAACAGTTTGGATCCAGATCAGGTCCTAACTTTTGTCGGGCCTGATCTGGGTCCAGGCTGTTTCAAACAGTTATCAACGGACGACACTAGTAGGCAAAAGAAAGTTTGAAAATATGTGGAAAAATACTGGGTGGTCTGTCAAGCCAAAATTTGGCTTCAGGAGCGGTGGTGTGCATGTGTGGGTCCACCAGGGTTGACACCAGGGTTGACACAAACAAGTCTGCTAAGTAGAATCTTGAACGTTTGCCTCTAAACCAGATAAGAGTGAGTAATTGAAAGTTGTCACCTTTATATCTCAACCATTGTCAATGGTTAGGGTGTTCACCTTAACTGAACCCAGTCTGTACATAAGCACATAAAAATTGCTATAAAAAGATGCTGCATAAACAAAATTATTTAAGGCAGCCAAATTACCTTTCAGTTGTAAGACTTAACTGTTTGCTTGCTAGTGACGATGGAGTTTCAGTCTGCTGATAACCTTGCAAACAGCTTGGATCTAGACCAGGCCTGAAAAAGGTCAGGTCTGATATGGATCCAAACTGTTTGACACTCTGATGACATTCATGGAAGTTTTTTTGTTAAAAAGAAAATCAGCAGAGGACGAATCATACAAAATTACCCAGCATGCAAAAGGTAAACACCTTGTTTAGCTGGTAACTCAGCATTCTGACACTGCCTCTCTGGGGACTTCTTGATAATTAGATGACCAACACTACAGGTCACTGGGTTTGATGTTCACCTTAAATGACATTATGTCCACCTTGAACCCTGCTAACAGAACCCATTGACCGAATTTTATGGTTTTATTGTTTAGGAGAATGCTGTAGATGTTTAATGTGTCTTTTTTCCTTTTCGCTCTGGACACAGGTAAACAGGTACTTTGGCAAACAGTGAAAACCCATTTGAGATTTAGCATACGGCAGCGTTTCATCAGTGTCTGCACTGTTTGCTTAGATAAAACAAATCTTCAAGCTAGTGACACAAACTAGTGACGTCTTTTGTAGTCTGCTGCTAACCTTTTGAAACAGTTTGTACCCAGATCAGACCCGATATCTAAGGGTCTGATATGGATCTAAACTGTTCGATACTCTGGTCTGGTGGTTTTCCAATTGATTTACCTTTTTAAGATGGCCCTAAATAATCTGGAAAAAAACGCTAAATCGCTCATCTGATACTATCGCTTTCGATTGTAAGTCAGATTGAAAATCTTACTTTTTTGGACTACAACAGAGTTTGAATCTGATCTGGCAACATACTTTCATATATATTATTCTCTCTCTATCCCTGATTGGACCAGGGGCAATTGCCAGTTACTAATGAATGTATGTATACACTCAAGAACTTAGTAACCAGAAACTTAGAAGTGAGGAGTTTCCTAGGCATTCAGTGAGGGAATTAGCTTGTGTAATGTCCCACCAACAGCTAAGGTCATATTGAGATGGTGTCATGGTTTAGTCCAACCCGACAGACTTGAGGAGCCCTGGATCAAACTTTGGAACCCTGGGTACAAAGCGAGTGGTTCGGTGGCTACTCCCTAGTTATTTAGAAATATCTCCGGCGAAAACTTGAAGAACAGTTCAAGAAAAAATCTTCACTGTTCAAGAACTGATTAAAGTATTCAAGAACTGTTCTTGAACTGTTCAACAGCCGTTTTTAGGACTTCTCAAGAACAATTCTTCATAACAAATTGTCCAAATTTAACTTCATAAATTTGACTTGAACTCTTCTTGAATATTTTACAGCAGTTTCTGTCCAGTTCTTGAACACTGTAAGAACATTTCGTAAACTGTTCTTAAAATTTTCAGAGTCGATGTATCGTTACATATCTTGGAGACTGTTCACTCTAAAAAGCAGTTTCGGTAACAGTTGTCCTACTTAAATCAGCACCCGGGAGAGAATAATATCTAGGAAAGTGACTCAAACTCAAGACCCCTCTATATCAGCCTGTATAAGTAAGATTTTCAATCTGACACTGCGTGGACTTCTCTTTAGCTTAATATCTACAACAATATTTTAATGAGGTATACAGTGGCTCAGCGGTAGAATGATCAACATGAGATCGACCCGGGGTTGCTGGTTCACCGAAGGCACTGCAGTGTACTTCAGTAGGATACTTTATTCTCCTCTTTTAGCAATCCAGGAGATATACTGACATGACTTAAAATTATTGGTCGAGAGATAATATCAGCTATATATGGTCATCTAAGGAAAACACAAGATAAATAATGCACCAGTCATTTTGAATCAGTTTCGGTAGAAACGATAGCGGGGGCATTATCAGGGATTTTATCACAATTTTGCCCTGCAGTGCAGGGCTTTGAAAATTGAAAAGTTAAAAGCCCCGCTATTCCCTGGCCCAGTGGGGGCGGGGCATGCAAATGACTGGTGCATAAATCGGAAACCATCAAAGTGTCAAAAAGTTTGGATCCAGATCGGGCCTAATCTGAGTACTTTGGCAAACAGTGAAGACCCAGATTGTCGCACAATGCAACCTTTCATCATATACGTTAGAGATAAACTAGATGTACGCAACAATGTAAGTTATGCATAAGTTAATGTACGTTACATGTACAAGTTAAGCATAAGTTAGTCGGTCATTGTGCATAAATGTCTTATAAGTCAAGAACGCTAGTGATATGCTGGGCATACGCTGTTATACTCTAGTACAAGTATAAGTTATGTTACGTCAGGAATAAGTTATGAATTAGTAACCCATGCGCTAGACATACCTTTTATATTCGTTCAGCATACGTTTGTATACTGTTCCTGATTTTTAAATTTGTTTTCAGCATATGCCAGCGTACTTGGTATTGTTTCATGCGTTGGCATAAGTTGGCTAAAATGTTGTAGTGTGACAGGGCCTTTACGCTCTGAACCATCAACAGTTGAATTCATATCATGTATACAGATGACATAGAAGGGGGCTAAATGTATATACCTGGTTAATTAACGCTTAAACATATAGAAATGCTGATTTTTTATGTTCGTAGCCTATTGATGTATAGCTCGCCAGACAAAAAGCATGTTTGTGCTAATATTTAAAGCTCGATAAAAAAATATGAGGGTACAGTGGCTCAGTGTTAGAGTGGTCATCTTGAGATAGAGTGGTTGCTGGGTTGAGCCTCAAGTGAGGCATTGTATTGCGTACTCGAGTAGGACACTATATCCTGTACTTAATAAAGTACTGGCTCAACACAGGGAACGTGCCGACTTGACTGAAATTTTGTTGACTTAAACTAAAACTTCGACAGATAACATCCTTAAGCTCAGGTGAGCGATTGAAGGCTATTTAGTTCCCTTTGTTAAAAAAGATATAAAACACGAAAAACCATCAGATTGTCAAAAAGTTTGGATCCAGACCAGACCTAGTCGGGCCTGATCTGGGTTCAAACTGTTAGCAAAGGTGTCACGCATATGATTCTGGCATCTTCCAAATAGATCCTTTGGGGTTCAATGGAGTGTATGTTTACATTGGTAAGGTTTCTGAGTAATCTGCGAGTTGCAAGTTGCAAATATATACACTTAAAATCTAATATAGCTTCAAAAAGATGAAAAAACAATCTTCAATGTTAAATAACTTGGGATCTTATGTAAATTGGAGCATGTAAGGTGAAGGGTAAATTTGTTCAATGCCCAGCAATTGTACTAAAATGAAATACTGCTCACCAGATGTCCCATGGGAAGAAGCTCAGAAGTTAATGGTCATTAAGCTTTCTAAAAAACGGAGTTAGTGTTAAACACTGAACCTGATTTGTCTTACATGATACTGACATTAACATTTTGCCTGCTAATGGCGACTTTTAATGTCTGCTTATAACCTTTGCAAACATTCTGGGCCCAGTTTAGCACCGACAGAACGTCGGTCCTGATCTGGATCTAAATCGTTTGACACTCTAATAAGTGATAATGTTCCTGAAAGATATATTTGAAAAAGTTAATTTTGAAAAAAAACAACAGCAGACGGCATCAAAAGCATGGAAAGGGTTATCCAGCATGCAAAGAGTTAAAGCAGATTCATTACCTAATAGAGTAATATGCCAGCATCTGAAAACGTAAGAATATGTTTTGATTTGCAACTCGTAACTTGCACTCTGCATGATGCGTAATTTTGTGTGAATTTTCTGTCATTGCTGATATTTTATCAAATCTATTTAAATATGCTTTCGTGAATAGCACCATGATCCAGGCTAGTTACAGAGATGAAAGTTTCCTTTTTGCGAGTTTGTCGATTACTCTTTCCAGAGAGCTAAGAAAAGAGGCACTGACCAGACTGCATGGATGCATAGGCTGGTCAGCACCTTTGTTGTTCGCATGCTGCTATGTCAGGTTTGAGTCTTGCCAGGTCAGAAACCCCAAAGACAAATTTTCTCCCGACGTGGGCCATTTATCAAAGTCATGATACTTTCTGTAATCCAGTAGTATTTCTCTCAAATTGACTTTTTTCAATAACCTATCAGACGACAAAATATACTTAAGACGCATCGTGGGCTGTTAAATGTATACGGATATACAAGCCCCTAAAGAAGCCTGAGCAGAGAAGTGTTTAGCCTCAGTGGATCGGCAGTAGGCCCTGGCTTTGTTACGATAACAAGGAAAATGCGCAGCCAAAAAGACGAACCCTGCATCCTACACTGGTGTTCTAATTGAAAGGACACCAGTGTATATCTTTACGAAAACCGGACGCAAGGATCAGTGCTAAAAGTACTTTGCCAAAAATGTAAAAAAAAAACATACTGAAGAAAAAAAGTGAAAATCGTGGCTATCTATCAGCGATATTGTCCAGCCTTCGGTTTCTCACTCGACAAGGAATATCTTTTCTAGCAAAAAATAGCCTGTCTTCAGGCCATGTATTAAGACATCTAACTGAAACTTCTATAACTACTACAGAGATAAATTTATGATACTTTATTACTTCTTCATTGCTCATGTTGCTCAGAATACAGGAAATAAGACAGTCTGTGATTTTTTCAGAGATGTATATGCTTGTATATGTATGTGCACATATTTTACTTTTTTTCTATTTACTGGTCTGATAACAGTCTAGCAAAAAAAAAAAAAAAAAAAAAAAAAAAAAAAAAAAAAAAAAAAAAAAAAAAAAAACTCCAGCTGTTAAGTTTTTAGAACTAATTTTTATTTTTCGCAATAACTTTTTCATCTTCAATTTTAGCAAAATGTGTTCGCGATGAAAAATATTCAGGACGATCTCTGCCAACTTCTCCAAATTGTTTCAACATCCTAAATGCTGCAGGTTCCTCTGTGCTTAGATGCACTCTTTGAACGCAAATAAACCAAGTCCAAGATGTCAGTCAAAAATTTACATTGAACCACCCTAATTCAATTATTAAAGCGATGGATGGCTGGTTCAAATATATTAGAAATCGCGCCTGATTCGCCCATGTGTTAAGCTACTGTACTGCCAGCCAATAATGACAGTGACGTCATGTTTTGTTTACAAAGTTATCAGGGACTTAGACAGGATAGGATTAATACACAAGTGATCTGTCGATTCGCGCATGCTCACGTGAAGTATACGCGTAAGTGTTTTACTTAGCAATTGTAAACAAAGTATTACGTCACTGTCACTCTTGGTTGGCACGACAATAGTAGGGTCATCTCAAAACTATTCATTCCATAACACGTGCTGAAGAGAAAAATTGCAGGTCATACGATAACCCAGTCTTTGTTCCTACAAAAATTAATGAGCCTACTTTAAGTTGATTCTGCATATGTACGGTAAATTCTGAGTATGTTAACGGCAGTTTTTTTGTTATGCACAGCCTTAGCACCGCTTCTGAATATTTTTTGAAACTACCCCTTTCTGTCACGCCTATAAGAATTATACCTGTCATTAAAAGGCTTAGAAATTTAGGACGAATTCAATTTATTGCAAAATCTTCATCTATATACACAAAAATCTGTTTGCACCACAAGCACAAGACGTTTTGGAGAAGTTGGCAGAAATTCTACTCAACAACACATTTTGGTAAAATTGAAGGCAAAAAGTTATTGCGAAAAATTAGTTCTAAAGCTTAACAGCTGGAGTTTAGTGACCAAAACGACTGAAATCTAGTCCCTAACACATAAACCCCCCATTAAAACGCATATAGAAGGGCTCAAAATTTTAAAAAAATCTAAGGGGAGACCCCCGTACCCCAGTAACAAGCAGCGGAAATAATCCCCCCTGCCTACGGCGCTCGATGGATTCCTCCACCGGACCACTTTTGACTAAGTGGCGACTGTCCTGTTCGTTGGTGGGGCCCTACAAATTTGACCAGCAACCCCTTAACAGGCATTGCCCAATTCCATACCAAGTAAATGTGTCGCTGAAGATACTATGCTGAATTCATAGAATTTTAATAAGATAATAGATAGTGTGATCAAAAATATTAATGTTATTTTTAATGCACATACAGCATGTAACAACACGAGTGTACGAAACTACAATATGGTTCAATGTCTAGCCTGGCTTTCAGGCCCTGAGTTCAAGGTAAACTACTCCTACTGAACCAAACTTTTCTCTGATATAATATCCCTTCTGAGCTGTAACTCACAGCCCTATCAGAGAGGTAGACACTATAAGAAGAATATTTTCAGTTTTTGTAACATGATAAAATCATCAGTTAGACTGGGGCCAGTCTATTCAATGTCTTGCACAGTCAACTATTGTTCCAATGTTATCTATTCTGTTATCCAGTGGCCGGACTTTGGAGTAGTTGTGAGATGCGAGTAAATGCGCTTTTGGGAATTGCAAACATAAGACGTCTAACTTCAAAATGGGAAAAATCTTTTGATAGTAAGAATCATAATCAAATGGAAATAGGGTGGGGGACATGTAAGGTGAAAGGTCTATTAAGGTGACTGTTTAGCCAGCAGTGACCTGGTTATGCTATTTGCTCCACTATCACTAGACTAATGGTGCTGCACCTGCCTGTGAAACTGTTGATAACAGGTGTCCCATGGGAGGAGTGTCATAAAGTAATGGTCATTTAACATTGCAAAATGGGGTACTGACCCTGATCTGTCTTCAGAATGGAACAACTTATATAATACTGGCATTAACTCTTTGCATGCTCGCAGCGAGATTTGTCCATCTGCTGATAACCTTTGCAAACAGTTACAGAACGTTGGTCCTGATCTGGATCCAAATCGTTTGACACTCTGGTAGTGTTTTCTGAAAGAATTCTTTGCAAGGGGGCTAAATTTATATACCTTATTGATCAATGTACAAACATATAGAAATGTTGAATTTCGTTACCTTTGGTTGTATAGATAGCCTGAAAAAGCGGACTATTCCAGTGTCTGTGCTATATCATGATATGGAGTTACCCCTACCCCCATCTCCACCCTCGTGATTATTATAATGCTTATTGACATTGGCATTATCCGTATTAGAAAAGGGTAATGTTGATGGGAAAAGGCAGATTGTGGGTTTCAATCCCCAGAATTGTTCCAGTTTAATTATACAGTGAGTGGGTTCCATTATTGTTAGCTTATTGAACAGTACAAGAAATTGTGTTCTTAGACTCTTCATAAACTGTTTGACAACTCTTTTATGAATTACTCATTTTTATTTTTTTCCCAAAATTTAAACTTTTATAAAAATGTTCTCGAACTGTTCTTGAATATGACCAGTTTTTGAACAGTAAAAGAGCATTTCTTGAACTGTCCTTAAAGTTTTCGCATCGCAGTTTCCAGTTATTGTGTACTTTATACATATACATACAACTGACAATTGCCTTATTGACAGCGTTAGGTATGCAGTCCATAGATCTGTCTCGTAATCGAGTGCACTTCGTGACCTGCTTAGAATCCAGGACTAACCCTGGCTCAAAATTTGTTGTAGCCAACACTTTAGCCAAATTGTAAAAGTTGGAGCCAATCGAAATTGACTTTAGCCAAGGGTTAAGCTAGAAAGTAGTATCAACAATTGTTCTGTATCTTACTCTTTGCCCACTAGCGGCGACTTTTGTCGTCTGCTAATAACCTCTGCAAACGGTTTGGACCCAGAACAGGCCCGACAAAATGTCGGGCCTGATCAGGATCCAAACTGTTTGAAACCCTGATGGTAGAATCCAAAGAGATAAATATGGCACAATAATAAAGTGTGAAGGAATAAAAAAAGCAATATTGGAACATCCAAAAGCAGTTCAAAATGCACCTTTTAATGATGTTATTAATTTTTCAACAACCTACACTGTACTTTTAGCCAATGACTTATTATTGTAGCCACTCTTCATTTTTAGTAGCAAATGGCTACAATGGCTAATGGCAGGGTGAGCCCTGGAATCTATTACTAAAAGTATGAGGAGTACAGAGGCTCTTGGTAGAGTGGTCAACTTGAGATCGAAGGTCGCTGGGTTGAGCCTCTAGTAAGGCGCTGTATTGTGTACTTGAGCAGAACATTTTATCCTCTGCTAAGAACTGGTTCAACCCAGGTGGCTTGTTGACTCAAACAAAACAATTCACCCAATAATATTCGGATGTTCAGGTGAGTGATTGGAGGTCATTTAGTTCCCCTAGTTGGACCTGATCTGGGCCCAAACTGTTTTCAAAGTTGTAGTTAGCCTTTTTGATGAAACCTTGATTAAGCATATAATTCTGGCATCTTCAAAATTGGTCCCTTGGGGTTTGTTCTGACATGCAATGGGTGTATGTTTACATTGGTAATGCTTCACTTTTTGCATGCTGTGTAATTTTGTTTGGTTTATCTTCATTCCTGATATTTTTCAAATCCATTTAAATATATGTGCTCTTATGAACATCACAAGAGTGTAAAGCGGTTTTGATCCTGGTCAGGTACAAAACGTTGGGATAAGCTGTTAGAAAACAATTAATCTGGTCATTTAGTGGTGTCTTAATCCATGCTAAAAGTCATTTAAGGTGAAAAATCAACAGCAGTCTGAACTTGACCCTGTCTGTAACACAGTTGGCATGTCATAAATATTAGATGCATGCAGTTTTCTAAATACATCCTGGTTTGAAGACAGAGAGTTCCCATATCAATTGATATGGCCAATGTTGCAGGAACAACACTGCAGTTCATTTAGCATATGAGTGCATGACTATGCAGTACTCAAAACTGCAACTAGGCTGAAAATCAAAACAGTCGTTGCAGGCTCAGCATGACTAGGGGTGAAGTGATTAAGCCAAGGAAATCAAGTTTGATTGGCAGTATCTATAATTTAATGAGGTTTAATGGCATTAACTCCTGGCATGTTTACATCTGGTATCCCCAGACACAGAAAGGTCATCTTCTGACCTTAAAGGACCTCAGAGATGACTCCAAAAACCCACTCCAAAAAACCACTCCAAAAAACCACACCACTCCATTACTCCACCCCATGGCTTCACTCCACTCCAGGTTTTAGCATATGCCGATTTAGAGCGCATGCTGCGAATTCTTCTATGACAGTTATAGTGGTCAGAGATGCAGATCTATGTGGCACGCAGGACGCCCTATGTCTGTTTTAAAACTGTATTATATATAATGAGAACATGTGATGCTTTTTCGCAGCCTAGTCCGCATGCACAAGTTCTCGAAAAAGAAAAAAAAAGAAATTGTAAGAAAAACAAGCCAAAGGATAATATAAAGGAATCAACAAAAGATATGCATGACCAGTGAAATTTCAGAGCATCCTTGAAAATATGCCCTGGCTGACCAAGCTCAAGCTTTTAATTATAGATTTTAACACTATACAATTGATGCATTCTTTTGAGGTTAACATCAGGATTTGTCAACCCGAGAACAGTGATGTTCACCGAGGCGAAGCCGAGGTGAACATCACTTTCGAGGGTTGACAAATCCTGATGTTAACCGAAAAAGAATGCACCAATTGTTTTGTTATATGACACTGTCTCTCTTTTATTTTCATATTTATAAATTTACTCAAGTCAGATGTTCCTAGGAAGATTATTTCAACAATATACTTCCCAAATTTCTGAAACTCTTATGAGATTAGCAAAATAATTGCATTTTAACCCATATATGTCTAGCGTCCTTTTTGTGGGACATAGGCAAATAGTGCAGACCCAGATCAGACGCCACAGAATGCGGCGTCTGATCAGGGCCTCCACTGTTTGCTTGCATAATTTTTTATTAAAACTTAAATAAAAATGAAAAATACCACCTAACACCCCTTAAAACAGAAATGGATTGTTCCATTTGATAACGGTGTGAAATTCCATTTGGCGTAAATGGGTGAAATGCTGTTCTCATAAAATGAACAAATTTTGAATTGAAATATTTTACCTGTGAAATATACATAAGAAATTAGTCAGTGTTGCAATATCTATTTTTAGCTCTCAGGTAGCAGTGACAAAACTTAATGTCACCTGGGCTAGATCTAGTCCAATCTATTTTTAGCTCTCTGTCAGTAATGTTACCTGTCTTTTGCTCATCACTGTTTGACATCAAGATTTGTCACAACCAGTGCAAGCTAGTTTCAGCCAATCAGAGGAGGTCTTTTATAGGAGTCATACAACAATCCAATTTAAAATTTATATGCGAAATCTTCTTCAAGTATTCCCAATATTTGAAGACACGCAAGCCTTTTTCACTTGTCTTTGTGAGTGCTGTGGGCTGATAAAGTTAATTTATAACTTGGCTAAAGTTTTAGTCTACTTAGACTATGAGTGTGCACTAATACCCAAACAATCAGATCACTGTTCTACGCGCCGAAATAAAAGTGACATTTTACGCTTATATAATTTGAAGGACAAAGCCAACACGCAACAAGTAGAAATGCTTCATGCCAAGCGTACAAGATTTTCCAAAGGACAGAAACGTCACATACCTTGAAGAGGAAATAACAATTGGTTAGAGTAACAACTGTATAAACAAATTAGATACTCGTCGATGAAAGCCTTCGTCTTATTGTATCCTGTTACATTTCTTTGCCTATTTTACCTCTAAAATATACCTCATCATAATTAAAGAATTGAAAATTACATTTTAATTTCAACTTTCTATGATGATTATTTGCGTACAGTAAACCTGTGTAAAATGGCCACTCAAAAATAGGCAAAACAAGGGTCTTAATGACAAATTGTCGAAAGTATTGCAGAATGCTCCCTTCGGCGCATTCTGCAATACTATTGGCCTGCATTAAGTGATGATTGGTCTTAAAAAACAATTTTCTGTCTTTTTGAGAGTGACGGTTTGTGATTGTGGTATTTCCTGATCATACTCACTTACTATATTTTACACAGGTTTTACTGTATCAAAAAATAAACAACACATCCTGTCATCTTTCCGGCGGTGACAGGATATATTGTTTACAGTTTAACTCTCGCACAAACACGCACGCACAAACTTTCAAGCCCCGCTTATTCCCCTCACCACATAGATGTCTAGTGTTCAAATGTCGCACGCAATGCCAAGCGTCACTATCACCTAAGTAACGCTGCATTCCGACAAACCGATAGGAATCAGTTTGCCATCAATTAATGTCAAATTGAAAATGGTATTAAAAATTCCATTAAAATTAAAATCAGATTTCTATTTGCTAGACAAATGAACTTTCTAAAGTTCATTGTTGATTCTGAAATTTTTGTCCAGATTTCAAAGGCGACAATTGACTATTTGCGGACTTAAATTTGGGTTTCTTGTAAAATTGATGAGGTTTTTATTGTAGTTAATTGGAAAGCAACCCGATTTCCTGTACCTTTGTATACATATGCGAATAGTCGGGCTGAAACATTATATTTGCGTATGTGAGTCCATGTGGGAACAGCGAGGGTTCAGACGAAAGTTATACACACTGGCTTATTTTACAAAAGAATCATGCTCAATAAATGAATTAGTCTGTTCGTGAGAGTGTGGCACGACGATTTGCAAAATCGACCAGCGAAATCGCAGGCGAGAATGTATATTCACACAGTTACACCACAGTGGCGGATCCAGGATTTCTGGAAAGCGGATTCATATGTATAAAGGTGTGGGGTTCGCTCTTTAGATTTTCTCTCATTTTTCTTAAATATCCCATGAAAATGAAATAATTTAGTCTCACTGAGATCAAATTATTTCACTTTCATAAGATGTTTAAAAGCGGGTGGCGGTGATGGGGTTCGAGCCCCCTCTTGATCCGCCAGTTTAAAACATGCGGCATTTCATCAAAGCCCTCTGAACCCCCTCTGGATCCGCCACTGGACTTATTTTACAAAAGAATCTTACAATGCTATTTTTGAGAGTCGCAAATTCGTCTTTATGAAGATCCTGCATGTTCGCATAGCTTCGCTAGATCCTTCGCAGTTCATTCATAAATGCGGTTTAAAGTAGATTTGGGTGCACACTAAACATTGCACATCAAGCCCAGCTGGTCAGCTGCATCGGTACATGTAGTAGTGACTACCGTCACCATACGTTTAAAACATGCGGCATTTCATCAAAGTCTACACTATGTGTTCAGACAATTTAATTTGAAAATTATAAGCTGGAACCCCTCTATATATACAATGGACCATCCTAGGTTTATCGTATCAAACCAGAAGGATGAATCCATTAGTACATAGGTGTTAATGCATTTGCGATAAAAAATCTTAAACCCATAGGCTCGTCAAACAACATAAGGGTGTGTTTCTTTTTGGTTCTGCAATCATCTCGATAAGGAAGAGGGAGCTACTTATATTGTCTTCTGGCTTCCTTGTGGTTGTTAGTGTTATGTGCCTCTTCCTCACGGCGCCTTTGGTGTCTGCAGTGTACGATTGTGACTTTTACTGATCATCTTACTTCTGAAGACGCAGTCGATTTCCATTTCAACATTTCATCGTTCTTAGTAGCACTGAACAGAAAGCCTTAAATCGTGTCCACAGAACTTCAAGACTGACATATGAGCCAGTGCATGAGATTTCCAACAATGGGGTGTGTGCGACCAGCAAGGCCTCAGATCAGCCTGCGCATACGCGCAGTCTGATCAGAGCCTTTGCTAATCGCTTGAGTATTTTATGATTGTTAAGCTACTGAATGAACACCATTTGGAGTTTCTAAGCTTAAAATGAGGCTGCAGAAGCTTGTACGAGTCTACACAAGTCAAAATGCCACATTGTTGAAAATCACATGCACTGGCTCATATCATAAACGCCTAATGAAATCTCTGTACAGATAGCATCAGTCACTTGACACTTATTGCCATTGTTGGCGAGTAATCTTATCCTTGGGGAGTAATATTACAGCTAGTAAATCTTGACTGCTCTCTGAGATTGACCATTGGCTGGCACTGGTGAGTTCTGTCATGATGAATTCGAGAACGTATCTCACTCATTCAAATGAGCTGTGTCATATGATATTGTAAGAATCATTCATGAGTGAGAGAGGTGGGCGGAAAATTTCCGTCTCAAGGATCAGACTGTGTCATCTGATATTGTAAGACTCGGTCATGAGTGAGAGAGATGGATGAACAATTCCGTCCCGAGGATCACGAGGTTTGCCAAACGGTGATTCCGAGAGACAGATTCTCAGAAAGGGTTCAACCCAGCTATATATAATTCCTGATCCCTTACCATGTCGTTTTAAATGTTACTTGCATTATGGATCCTGCACACGCAAAGCTGAATAGGTACTATGTATGTTTTAACCAACCAGACCTTAGCCCATTAATGCCCATTGCCCTATAATGATATTTTGACAAACAGTGAAACCCTTTGATGAAATGAGTAATAGACCTAGAGAACACTGAAATTCCGTTTAGATATAGGCCATTTCCTTCGACAGGAAATGTCCAGTTGTTTCATTATTTGTGTATTGCCTAAAAGCAATAAACTCTTAGGGTTGTCATTTATTTTGTCATTTTATTACTGGATTTCTAATTAAGATACGAAAATGCCATAGTAGATAAATGTATCGGTGATGCCCAATCCCGTCAACCCATTGAATTGAAATGGTTCGCTGTTTATAACTCCTACAAGCTTTAGACGACCAGAGCCATTTGCAGCCAGAATGACTATTAATGAATAAATGTATATGGCAGGATGCAAGGCCGTCGATATCATAAACTTCGTAAAGAATTTTCTAAAAATCTAACACGGACACTAAAAGTTGATTGTTAGATATAGTGTTTGTTTGAAAATTCAAAAACAGGGCATCACAGCCAGTATTTTTGGTGATTAAATTTATTTTAAAAAGAATCGCTGGAAAGCTTTCTTTTCCTGCCCATTCAAAAATATTACCCAAACGTAATAAAACGTGTTTGTTTGTTTGTTTGATTTGATTCTTTACGTCCCATCAACAATTTTTAGTTATATAGGGACGGGTCTTCCTGGGTTGTACCAGTACTAAGCTAGGATAAATGTGTCTTGCTCAAGAACCACAACGCAGTGACGCCGGTGAGGCTCGAACCCGCGGCCCTTCGGTCTCGAGTCAAGCTTTCTACCACACAGCAACTGCACTCCCTAAAAATGTGAGCTGTTGTGTGAATAGTTAGGGTCACACTGTTATCTGGTTATAAACCCAATCGCGGTTTATATCATTGTTTATGAGGTAGGGCCAGGCCGCTCAATGGCAACCCTCACCTTAAACCTTCATTGAATAGTGACCGATGCTTGTCTTTGGCACACTGTGTCCCAACTAGGGGCTTTCTTAGCTACCACAGTTAGTTTATTTGGTTTGATCAGCTCTCTGGGGTGATACATTATTTGTCTGTATACTTGCTCGACAGGCATTGTGCGCTTATATATAGTAACACAAATAATAAACCAGGCACAATTATGAATGGATTGAAAATGAAGAAAACAATCGGACCGGCATTGACTTTTCGGACATCCTAGAAAATGCTTTGGTTAATTTTATATGGCTCGATCTGTGCAGCTAATACAGTAAAACCTGTGTAAAACGGCCACTCAAAAATACACAAAACAAAGATCTAAATGACAACTGGAAGCTTAATGAAGGTCGAAAGTATTGCAGAATGGAGCATTCTGCAATACTTTTGATCTGCATTAAGCAACAATTGGTCTTGAAAATCATTTTGGCCTTTTTAGAGTGGCTGTTTTACATTGTTATTTTAACTGTACTCACTAATTTTGTAAATGCCTCTAGTCAACTGGCAAATTTCTTGAAGATATACAATCATATCATAACATGGATAGTAAACCAGGTATCAATATTAATAAAAAGAAAATGAAAATCACCCACTTTCCAGACATTTGTACAAAACTAATTCGGTTCTGTGTGCAGTTAGTATCAAGATTAATGAGCTGGTCGCGTGTGTTTGTCGTAAAGTAAACATTTACATGAAGACACTGTCGGAGACAAGTCTGATAACAGATGGCTTGATGCTATGATAAAATAGATAAAGGTACATGTAGGTAGGTACAGGTAGGTCAATGGATAGGTAGGCATCTAACTCATCTGGAAGAATTCTTGAAGATATACGCTTATATCGTCACACTAGTAGCAAACCAAAGGCGAGTTCAATAATGCGAGTGCTCGCCGAGCGCTCGTTGATTGGTACCTATCTTTATTCATAATGTGTAAAGCCTGACACCAGTACAACGAGCGCCCGAGAGCGCTCGCATTATTGAACTTGCCTCAGGCATCAACATAATTGAGCCAGAGCATGAGATTTCCAACAATGTGGTATGTGCGCCCAGCAAAGCCTCAGATCAGCCTGCGCATACGCGCAGTCTGATCAGAGACTTTGCTAGTCGCTTGAGTATTCTATGATTGTTAAGCTACTGAATGAACCCCATTTGGAGTTTCTAAGCTTAAAAGGAGGCTGCAGAGGCTCGTCCATCTTTCATATGGCTCTGTGCAGCTAGTATCAATACTTTAAAATGTTTGTCGTATATTAAACATTTACAAGAAGCATGTGCGGATCCAGAGAGTTTCGGCAGGGATGGGGGTGGGGTCCGACTCTGACAACATTTTTACTTTTAGGTCATGAGGGGAGAGGGGGTCCAAATGCAACTAAAAGCGGGCAATTATTTAATGCTTCCAGGGGTCCGGAGCAGTATTCCTAAGAAACTCTATAGCTTTGTGGCTTTCCAGGGTGGGGTGGGGGTCCGGACCCCTGGTGCCCCCCTCTGGATCCGCGCATGAGAAAACAGTGTCACAGATGACATGATGCTATTATAAAATAGATTGAAAGCAAGGAATGTTGGTAGATTCGTAGCTAGAAACCTTTCGGTAATCCTCGTAAAATTATTGCATGACAGATAACTAAACAAGAGAACAATGGAAATGGTCAAATATTTGAGGGTGACAGAAGAACAAAGCTGGGCTACTGGGGAACACGTAAGATGATGCAAGCCCGTGCAAAGTCATGCATGCAGGCGGGCGGATGAACAGGCAGGCATAATGAAGCCAGAACAATACAGTATTGCAATACTTATTCTGACACAACTTTAAAGCAGATTACCCCGCTAAAACACAATACGCTGCACCACCGTCACATTGCTGCTCTAGACAAGGCGATGAATAGGGGCAAGATTTAGCAATGATGGGGATTTCCTTTTTAATAAACCCATATTTCCGATTGGACTTTCGTTACCTTATTATTTGGATGGGTTTAATGTCACGTTTCGGTACGTAATCCATTGTCTCGACTGTCCTACCACCAATAGCGTTACTGTAGGTGCTAATACCGCGCTACTGTAGGTGCTAATACCGCGGTACTCTGGGTGCTAATACTTTTGTAGGTCTGTTAATGGTACTTAACAGTCGTGTTGCAGTTATGCATGGAGTTTTACTCTAAAATAAACATTTGCACATAAAAGAAGAATTGACTAATAAATAGCTTAACACCAATGTGCAATGAAAATCACAACTGATTTGGTGCAACAATAGCCCAGGTGTACGCGGTTTAACGGCTGTACCGAACAACCCAAACTGAGGCGATTTAATTATTTTCAAACAGGATAGAGTCAGATGGTATTTGATCAATGTGGGGAATACGCATGTATGCTATATGAAATTTGACTTCGTTCGTATTTTTCACAAAGTGTGAGACATTGGTACGAAATATGTGACATATTGGTACCAATTTTTCACGGTCTATGAGGAATTGGTACCAATTTTTCACAGTGTGAAATTTACGAAGTGTGAAATTTGCGATTCAACGACGCTCTTTTAAAAACAGTGTAGATCCAGATCGGCTGGCTTCTCACACTGTTTTTTTTTATCAGCGCGACAAACCCATAATTCTAATTAGCAAACATTTATTAAGCCCCGTTCTCACTGTCCCGGTTTAAGGTGCCGGTTCACCCCGGTTTGATGATCCGGGATGAACCGTGATGAACCGTGTCACAACCGTGGCGGCAACGTGGACAACCTTGGAGATCCGGGATGAACCGTGTTGAACCGTGTTAAACCGGCTCATGTCCCCGGTTGTTTTAAAATGTTTAAAACAACCGGGACTCACCGGGAGTAACCGGGAAGGCTGTCAAATACCGTGATAAACCGGGAAGACGCCGGGAGCAACCGTGTCTCCACCGGGACGGCGTCGGGGTGATACCGGCGTAATCCGGGAACATCCGTGTCTCCACCGTGATAAACCGTGCGGTTCCACTGCCTATGTTTATGTAATAAAATGCAAAATAAAAATGAAAAATCACTCCTGCTGCACCTAAAATGAAAGTGGATTCATCCAAATGATAATGATGGGAAAGTCCATTCGTCACAAGTTGGTTAAATTGTCAGCAGTATGAATGTGCTCATTTACAAAGCTTATGAATAAATGCACTTATAGTTACCGAAGAGTCGAGCATATATGAGCTACGACATGAGATCTCCAACAATGTGGTAGTTGCCATTAGCAAAGCCTCAGATCAGCCTGCGCCTAGGCGCAGTCTGATCAGAGCCTTTGCTTGTCGCTTGATTATTCTATGACTGTTAAGCTACTGACCAAACAACTTTACAGCTTAATTGGGGACTGCACAGGCTTGTCTGAGTCTACACTTCTCAAAATATCACATTGTTGGAAATCACATGCCCCGCTCAAATTTTTTTACGAAAAAGCAACACAATCTGGGCCTAGAATTACAATGTATCCTTAAAGTTAAGGAGTATTTAAGTTAAGTATTGAATTTCCAGGATGCGAAAAATAACGTTTCCAAACTGATTAAAACCAAAATAGTTTCATTTTTTCTGTAGATCACAATGATATCTTTGACCATGAGTACTACATCGGTCTTGGCAATTTATTAGGCATTTAATGTACATGTTGAAGTATCAAGACTTAAATTAAGTCTTCTATAACTTTAAGGAGGCATTGTCATTCTGGGCCCAGATCAACAACATTTAAACCTCGTCGTAAAAAAGCAGGTCTGCCTCTGCTTATTTGTCATGCAAATGAGCTGCGAGGTTACTAGGCAATTTTGCTTTCGCTACACAGATCATGATTCCTCTAGTAACTCGTATATGGATGTTTGTTTTTGTTTGTTTTGTTGCTTTACGTCCCAAGTCAACAGCTATGGTCATTGCGGGACGGTCAGTTCACCTAACCACACTTTTTCCTGGGCAAGCTTGAACAAGCAGTTAACCAGTACTTCGTGCACATACTTTCGCTTGTAACTGACAACAACCCTTCTTGAATGATTATATGGATGTGCAGTCCAATTTGTGTCATAACTGTTATGCGATAGAGACAGAAGAAAACTGATGTTTTATCCTGGTTTTATAGTGTAGAGTCGCACCGGGACGCAACCGTGGCCCTACCGGCATGCAACCGTGGCGCAACCGGCAGTTACCGGGACATCACCGTAAACAACCTGGGTAACACCGGGGTATACCGACACGAACCGTGGCTCCACCGTGCTGCACCGTAAGTGCTCCGTGGTGAACCGGGGCTCAACCGGCGTCTTGCTTTCTCGAGAACCGGGGCTACACCGGGGTAACGTCGGCACAGTGAGAACGCAATTTATTTTTTATGAAATGTGTCCCGGTGCATCACGGTATACCGGCTGTCTTGCATCGGGATGAACCGTGGCTACACCGGCACAGTGAGAATGGGGCTTTATATTGAGCATATGTGTATCGTTCCTTTTTTGAGTCAGCATATAAGAAAAAGAACCATAAATTTGTTTCACATTGAATAGGGGATAAAAGGGTTTATCACGATGCTTGAACGAATATTCTATATGACATTATCAATTTTATTTTGTTGAGATAATAGTCTGAACACACACGCACGCACACACATTCCCGCACGCACGCATGCAAAATACCCCACAACAAGTGTTGAATATAAAACAAAATTCGACGGATAAGGGTAAGACAAAAGCGATTTTTGTTAAAATTTCATATCGCCTTTCGCGACAAAATCGACAGCGACTATTCTGCTCCTGGGTATGTTTATTTAATACCTTATTAAATTTCGTTTAATGTTGTGGTCGTCGCGGTCTTTAACACGGCTAGGTGACAAAACCAACAACAAAATCAATGGGGCGTATTTAAAGTATTCCTAGAATGAACACAAGAAGGATGTTTTGGAAACTAAAGTGCAAAATGGTGTTTATTTAAAAGGCATAACTAAATTTGAAACCTAACGAAACAAAGGTACATTAAAACCTGTGTAAAACGGCCACTCACAAAGACCAAAAATGTTTTTTTTCAAAACTAATTATCGCTTAATGCAGGGCAAAAGTATTGCAGAATGCTCCGAGGGGAGCATTCTGCAACATTTTTGACCTTCATTAAAGAGACAATGTCTGCAACTATGAACTTTTTTTCGATTTTTTTATGTTCTTTTTAAATCATTTCTAAAAGTAGAATTAAGTTACGCTTTCTCAATAAATATATTTACTATAGCTGAAAACTGCACGGAAAAGTGAATTATCTTATAAAAACAGGCGTGTTTTCTCGTATTGGTGATTATTTGCGTCCCTCCAATAATTATAGACAGTTAATTTTAACATAAATTCTGTTGTTTTGATACTGATAGTTTGTTTAGATTTACGAAATTTGTAAAATGTATACCTGAATTTTAGTTTTTTTTACTGTGTTCTCGAGAAAAATAGAAACATAAGTTCTAAAATTAAAAGATCAAAAGTTACAGACTATGCAGCTTTAACACTGCTAGGTGACAAAACCAACAACTAAATCAATGGGGCGTATTTAAAGTATTCCTAGAATGAACACAAGAAGGAAGTTTGGGAAACTAAAGTGCGAAATGGTGTTTATTTAAAAGGCATAACTTATTTTAAAAACATAACAAAACAAAAGTATAACAAAGCAGCTTATCGCACCTTTCATTGATATTCCAATGGTTAACGTCAAAATATCTCGTCATGATCAAAGTGGGAATGCATGCTGGGGCAATAAGCTTTGGACCTTGAACCCCTGTCCCCCTACCCCCTCGCTGACGAAACTTTCAGGATCCGCGTATGGATTTGATTTATTTTCTGTTTCTTATCGCAAAGGCGACCACGGAAAGTACAAACATACACCCAGCAAACATAACGTTAGAACAACGTCGTATCTTCAATGCGACGTCATTACGTCACATCGACGTCGCCGATGGTACGATGTTGTTTTAACGTTCAAACAAAGATCTTAATGACAAATGGTAGCTTAATGAAGGTCAAAAATATCGCAGAATGCTCCCCCTTGGAGCATTCTGCAATATTTTTGACCTGCATTGAGCGAAAATTTGTCTTTAAAACCATTTTGGGTCTCTTTGAGAGTAGCCGTTTTAGACAGGTTTTACTGTAAGTCATAAATATGATGTCATTTTTTGACCACATGTGTGTCATCATAAGTTACACTACAACATTGTATATAATAAAAGGAAAATAACCTTTACAAGAACAAGATTATTTTGTTTAAACCTACCTATGTATAAGGAGCGAAACTAATGGGTTGTAGAAACTTGGCATTCTCGCGAGACCTGACGATACCTCATCTAGATCTCTCGCATTTCGCCCTTTGCATCATGGGTAACTAGCGATATTTGGCTAGTCCCGTTCAATTCTCGCACTGCTGTAGTGACAGAATTTATTGTTAAAAATAGCAAAAATTAAAATTTTTGACAGTTTATCATTTCTCTTTTAGTCAATATTTTCTGGATGTATAGCCCAGAGTCATGCAAGCACTGATCGCATAATTTATTTTAAATAAAAATGGCGGCTCAATCCCAGTGTGCACTGAGCGAAATGCGACAGGTTTGTTCGTGCTAACGAGCTTCCTGTGCGACAATGGAAACTTGGAGACAAACGAGATGTTTGTTACGATAACGACGGGCATTAACGACGGTAATTTGAAATCATTACAATCGGGAAAATCGCACATTTAGCTGAGATGTTGTTTGTAATGAAAATAAGATCAAATGTCGAATCAATAGGAATTTATCTTATTGTCTTAGATGTTTACATGTATCTTGGGTGTAACAGTTTTAACAGCATGTTTTATATCAGCCCTGCCAGGCAGCCCTACATGTGCGCCTGTCTACGACCAAATATTGGTAGGATTTCGCCTGACAACCTCGTTATTGTCTTGCAAATTCGCAAAGATGCCATAGCTGTCGCAAAGTCGCACACTTGTTCATATTCGTCAATTAGTTTTTGTTATTTTTTATGTTAAATTGAATGCAAGCTATATTCATAGTATGTATGTTTAATGCTTTATAAAGTTATGCTATGCTGTGCTATAATTGCAATTTGCGATTTGGAGACAATGGAGGTCGCAACACTGCAGCAAAGAGACACCCGTTTTCCTGACGTCGTTCAGGCTAATTCTGCTGTCACAGTGTAATATGAAAGTTTAAAGTCGGTCACACGAGCATCATGTGGTAGCGAGGATGCCGCAGATATTATTCCTTGCAATATGTTTACGACATGTTCGGACCTTTTGGGTATATTCCCAGATAGCATATAGTGCCGGATCACCATCGGCCCGCCAGCGAATCGCCGTTCAAATGGCGTTTCGCTGGCGGCCGATGATGTCCCGTTGGGTTGCGACTTTTCTGCGAATTGTTGTCAGCACTATTGTACGAACAAACAATCGCACGGTTGAACTATAATGAGCCAGTACATGAGATTTCCAACAGTGGTACGTGCGACCAGCTTAGCCTCAGATCAGACTGCGCATACGCGCAGTCTGATCAGAGCCTTTGCTAGTCGCTTGAGAATTCTATGCTTGTTAAACTACTGACTGAACACCATTTGGAGTTTCTAAGCTTAAAAGGAGGCTACACAGGCTCGTCTGAGTCTACACTTGTCAAAATGCCACATTGTTGGAAATCTCATGCCACGGCTCATTATTATTATAAATATTTGAAATCACAGCTGAAGAATCTCGATACTGCGGCTTTTTCAAGATTAACTGAGGGTCATCCCTTAATTATGGTATCATTTCAAATGTTATAAATATCACTTATTTGATAGGCTTAAAATCTGCTTAATAGGAATTAAAGAATTATTTAAAAGTTTAAGATATATCTAATTTATAATATTTAATCGAGTTAAAATCTGGTTAATGGGATATTCTATTATCTAATTTTTAGACCTTCGTTACGAATAATCGTGTTTAATCGTGATAAAATCTTTGAGCGTATATGCCATATTACATGTTTGACAACACTTGATGTTGGAATGAAAATATTGTCATCCGGGTATTTACTAGATAAACACAGGAATCCCGATCTTTATATCTTAAGCTGATCATAAAGCACTTCAAAGTCACCATGACGTAACATTATCACAAGACTAATGCTCCCTATCAATGTTTACAATTTTAGGGGACAGGTAAATAATGACATGTTTGATAGGTAGGGGGCAGTCGGATGAAGCGGCCCCGGGTTATAGTTAACCAATTAGTCTGGAATTAAGGGGACAATAGTTTCTTAAACATCAGTCAATCATTTTCTGGTACCTGTGGCGACTTAAAAAATTACAAACAAATTCGCGTTAAACTTTTTTGTTTTGCATAAATCACACAGAACGCCATTTCAATACGTTCTTCGTGCTGGTTTAGTTTTTGCGGTGTTGCCTTTTATGGATTTTTCTCTTGATATGAGGTTTATGTGCTAAAATGATTTTTGTTCTTGTTTTATCTTTTTGCACACTTGTGGATACTATAAACGGTAAGTCATATTTTGATAATCCCATGAGATACTGTTACTTATCAAAGCCGCGAAAAAGTGACTATTTCAACTCTCTGCCTACTAGTTAAATTTGCATGCTCTTTTTGTCGTCTGCTGATATTTTTCAAAATCAACTTATTTCGAAATATTTTGCCAGGGATACCATCAGTGCCAAACAGTTTGGATCCAGATAAGGCCCGACATGCTGTCGGGCCTGATCTGGGTACAAACTGTTTGCAAAAGTTATCAACAGACGACACTAGTAGGTAATGAGTTTATGTGTAAGCATAGCTATATATTAAGGCTAGAGATATATTTTTTAGTCTGTGTCTTACTCTGCGTCCATGCTTTATGTATTGGAGCAGCGAAGACTCTGGCGAGATTGCGAGACTGCGCAGGTGAGCCTTCGTCTCTCGCCGCTGCGATCAGTACCATTATCTCACGTGCTTGATCAATAATTGTTATTGTAAATCTGAAGGTTTGATCGGGAACAAGACAGTTCACCGACAAGACAATTCACCGACAAGACGAATCACCGACACGGGTTTTGAGACAGTTTACCGACCTTTTTGAAGACAGTTTATTGACGCATTACATTTGTTTCATGCTTTTTGACCTATGCCCAGAAAATAGAACTGGTAAAATTAAGAATTATCAATTCCTTATGATTTGGGGTAATAAGGTGATATAACTTGTCGGTGAACTGTCTCGATTGTTGTTTGGTCAAATTTAATATGTTTTAGCTGAGAATCATGCAATCACGCGACTTACAAATTAAATTAGCGACGAACTATGTGTTGAAAAAGTAACAAAACACGAATTCTTATCAGCCTGGTCTGTACTGCTCGCTACAAGTAAAACTCATATAATTAAAATTGATTGGTCCAATATATTTTCTTGGGCAGTGGCGGATCCAGAGGGGTTTCAGGGGGTTCGCTCGAACCCCCTACCTGCCCCCCCCCCCCCCCCGTTTTTAAATATCCTATGAAAATGAAATAATTTGGTTTCAGTTAAACCAACTATTTCATTCAAGTTCATGGAATATTTCAGAAAAATGAGATAAATTCAGCAAAGCGAACCCCAACTACTTTTTACATATGTACCCCCTTTCCAGAAATCCTGGATCCGCCCCTGTTTGGCACACGGTGCTGATTGAACTAGAGTGTTGTATACTTTTGAATTTGTGAAATGAGGCACAATGCGACATTTTACCAAGGTTTGTACTGGTGCCTCAGACAAAAGGGGTTGAAAATGTCTTTGTTGTGACGTGTTTAGTACCCATTCTTGTTTTGCTGTCATCTTGATGAGGAAGAGAGAGCTGGTTGCTTTGCTTTGGTTGCCTTCTTTATGCCTTTTGACGAACTGATAATCTGCCCACTTTTTCTCAGCTGAGAAGGGAGATTATACCAGAGAAACGTTTGGTTCAGAGTAGATTACCTTGAACTCAGGGCCTGAAAGCCAGGCTATTAAGCATGATTGTGACTGTTAGTGTTTTGTGACTCTTCCTCGCGTTGCTATTGGTTGGTCTGCAGTATGTTATTGTAGTATTTCCTGATCATACTCACTTTTTTTGCTTGTTTTCAGTGCTTCCAATAGACGGCGGTTGGTCTAAATGGAGTGAATGGTCGGACTGCTCGGTGAGCTGTGGCGAGGGGAAGTCCAGCAGGTACCGGATGTGCGACTCTCCCACTCCGAACTTTGGCGGCGCCTTCTGTGACGGCGATTCCATACAGTTTAAAAACTGTAGCAAGTTCTGTCCAGGTACGTATTTTAACAACGTTGAACATATGAGCCGTGACAGGAGATTTCCAACACTGTGGTATATGCGATCAGCAAAGCCTCAGATCAGCCTGCGCATATGCGCAGTCTGATCAGAGCCTTTGCTTGTCGCTTGAATATTCTATGAGTGTTAAGCTACTCACCGAACATCATTTGGAGTTTCTTAGCTTAAAAGGAGGCTACACAGGCTCGTTTAAGTCTACACTTGTAAAAATGCCACATTGTTAGAAATGACTTGTCGCGGCTCAATTATTATGGTGCTATTCTGAGCTTGTATCCACGAAGTACACATAAGAGAGCTAAATAAGCTTTTCCATACTTTAACACTTGCCTTAAAGACCTTGCGATAAAATGTGCGGCAGCCCTCGCCATGGCTGCCACCCATTATCACACACTGTATAAATAAGTGTAACTTTAAAACTAATTTGGCAGCGGGAGCTGAACTGCCTCTAATTTTAGCGTATGCTTTCATCTGCATTAAAAGCTATGTCCTGTACGCATTGTTGTGCTACGTCATTAACAGGGTTTAACTTTTATCACTGGAGAAATATTGGCCTTAAGTTCTTTCTGTAGGAACGTAAGTGTAAGTTTACACCAAAATAAGAGTAAGCGACTCAAAAGAGGTTGCAGCTGCAACCTCTTTTGAGTAGCTTACTCTTATTATTAAAGTGCGAATTAAGTAATAGTTATATACCATGGGTTGTCCGCCTGTACGTGGAGATAATCCACGAGCTTAAGCGAATGGATTATCTTACGTACAGGTGGACAAACCTGGTATAACTATTTTATACAACCTACATCAGTGTAGACCTTGCACATCACGAAATATTTCGGGCTAATATAAAGTCGGTAAGAGTGGTATAAATATACATATTGCTGCACATACCGACTCACGTGACAATTCATTAGGCTGCCCACTCCGTAAGTTTGTGCCAAAGGATTTTATTTCTTTAGACCAATGTTTCGAGGCATTTGTGTTTTTGTCCCCACTCCGTAAGTTTGTGCCAAAGGATTTTATTTCTCTAGACCAATGTTTCGAGGCATTGGTGTTTTTGTCCTCAGGCTATAGACATGCAGATTTAATTGGATGGTTCCATGGAGGCATCACGAGCTTATTTCATTGTTTCCAATCCTAGTAATTACAGGCCAAAGTTATTTCTGTCTAGCAGGGATCAAAGGATTGTGCACACCGTCCCATAGGGAGACGAGGAGGTCCAATTACTCTATAATTAATGACTGCAGTTGCATATGCCGAGCGGGTCGGTTAATTGGGTGTTTTTCTTGTCAACAGCTCGCGGATATTGCGTTTAATAATTGATGTTAAAACATTTGAGCATGTTGAATCGTTTCATATCCAGATTCCACCTTTCCTAAAACCACGCCTACGCTCCTACTTTAACTCTTATCTTCTGATAACCTTTGCAAACAGTTGGGCCCAGATCAGGCCCGACGAAATGTCAGGCCTGATCTGGACCCAGACTGTTTGACACTCTGATGGTATTCGAAAAAGATGCTTAAAATTTCAGCAGTCGAAAAGAATTAACCAACATGCAAGGAGCTAAACACACTAGCTGTAAGGTATACCTCGGCTTAATTGTGGGAGATTTAACTCGTGTGTTTTGTTTCCGGGACTGTGTCACGAGCCAAAACGTCGTTGCATTGGTCAGTTATACACTAACAGATAAGTTTTTGGGGACACTCTGAACGTGGTTCGGAGACGTCTTATAGCTCTATTTGATATGTGCCGCGACATGTGATTTCCAACAATGGGGTATTTTGACATGAGTCTTTGCAGCCTCATTTTAAGCATAGACACTCCAAATGCTGTTCGGTCAGTAGTTAAATATTCATAGAATATTCAAGCGACTAGCAAAGGCTCTGATCAGACTGCACGTATGCGCAAGCTGATCTAAGCCTTTTCTGGTCGCACATACCACATTGTTGGAAATCTAATGTCGCTGCTCATATATTATTCATTTTGACGGATTCGCTGTCCTATTTAATGAAGATTTGTTAGCTTGAATTGATGATTTACGTCACAGTTAACACATTTCAGTCATGTCGAGTACTTAGCCCCAGACTTAGCAAAGGATAGCGTATTTTGCTCATGATGGCACAATACAGTACCTTCGGCGATGCTCGAACCAGTGACTCTTCGCTCTATAGGCCAAACACTCTACCACTGTGATTCATAGCTTGTACACCAGCAACAGACAGACAGACAGACAGACAGACAGACGAGACCAAATCCTTCAAAGTGTATTCTCTATGAAAGACATAGACGAAGCAGACGAACATAAATGAAGGGCAATTGTGGTTTCCAACTTATTCTACCATTGACGAGTTCCGGACGAACCACGATTAGATGGGACAAAAATGTACCGATTGCTCTCAATTTGGTTTAATTTTACATCATGCCACTTTTTATGCCCATTTAAATTCTTTTGTGCATTATTCAAGCAATTAGAAACCCAATTCCTTCATCCAGGTAGAAAATATCATCCCTTTTATCCGCGAGCAAAGTACATTTTCATTAATTTCTAAAGCTTATGCCTTCCGTCATGCAAACTGATTGATTTCTGTTGAGGCACTCGGAAATCCAACAATACCCCAGATGATATCAATGACACTGTCAGTAATTCTACCTAAGTTTGTCCGTTCGTTCGTGTGTACGCATCACTTGTTGAATTCTAAACGATTTGCCTGGTTGAAAACCGAAACATGTATGGCTTGTTGATTCCAATGGTCGTGCGATTTAAGCTCTTTTTCTGGTCTAGGAAAAAGTCGCTTTTCCATATATGCAGTTTCGAGTTTACTTTTTTCAGCAGATACCTGAACATGGAATATGGAATAATCAATAAATTGCTACGTATCATGCAAAATAATCCTAAAAGGCAAAAGCGTATCTGGACAGAGAAGGCACAGGTCAGCCCTGCATTTTATGCAGGGCTGACCTGAGCCTTTTCCTGTCTTGAGGGATATACTGTCCCTGATCGATGCTGGGAAACTACTCTGATCAGATGTAACGAAAGTACTTAATAAACGTGTGAGAGAAATGGACATTTTCTTTCACGTTGAGCATGGTATCATGCTTAGAGGCAGTAAAAGTCTCATTAATGTTTCTGCAGAGTGTGCGGTGTCTGACATGTCTACATAAAGGGACAGCGACGCACGTTTGTAGTAAATAATCTGGAAAATCGGATCCTTCAGAAATAATGAGAACCTACAATATTAGAAAACAGCAGACTCGGTTTAATTGAGTCTGTTCATGAGAACTAATGGAATGTGCAATGATTCCTCCGGCTTAAGCAGAATTCTGCTTTCCGCCAGAACCCAATTTTCCTGAAGGACCAGAAAATATAAAGATATCAACGCTATATCGATGCACGGGGAGAAGTTCACCAACTCCTCACAGAAACCCCCCAGTTAAAAAAACAAGAACAAATATTTTATAACAAAACACCTACCCATCACATATTCGACCTGTATGTACTGGTTTTTTAATACGATGTGTTCATTAATGTATATCTGTACTGTTTTCTATTACCGTATTCTACGCAGTAAGCACACTATTCCTACGTTTGCCCATAGTAAATGGTGAAGATCCAAATCACAAGCCAACTGATTAAGGTCCACACTTTTTCATACACAATTTCAAACACCTATTAATAATGCAGTTTCACCAATTGACGAGACCCTCCCAGGGGTGAAAGGGGCATCTATTTCAGGAAAACAAGGGAACGAATTTGAGGGGAACAGGGGAACAGAGACAATATTGGGGAACAGGGAACATAAGAAAAGAATGTTTTGATTTGTCGGGAACAGAGAATCAAGCCAATAACCTGTAAACTATCCCAAGGATTATGTATCAAGCCATAAGGAAGAACTCATTAGTGAATTGAGAGTTAAAATGATGTCATTTTTGTTTATTGCAGAATCCATTCCAATGACGCCATTACACTACCCAGATGTCGATATAACTTGCGCATGCGGCTGCGAGTTTCACAAACCACGGGGCGAGATCGTCGCTAGTGGACGCTGTGAGCAACTGTCTCGCTGGCTCTTAATTACAGAGGAGAACTATTACATTAAAATAAGATTCAAATATTTTAACCTGTACGAAAATAAACAATGGGTGAAGATTCGAAATGGCGGCGACGAAGATTCGGATCTGATAGCCTTCAGCAATGGACAGAACAAGTTGACCCGTGTGATGTCGACGTCTAATCGAGTGCTGATCGAGTTCTACACAGAGGCGCCACCTGGAAACAGATCCGACTTGACGAAAGCACTAACGCCCGTCCATGTATACCCATTAAAACCAACCAGAGCCATACATGTTCATGGTTTCATAGCATCGTTTTCCTCTAATGGTAAGCATATACATTGTATTATAAATAATAGTCATACTAAGTTTGTTTGCTTGAGTTGATACTTTACGTCCTACTCAACAATTTTTAAGTCATGTCGGGACGTTAACATGTATTTAACGCGAGGATAAAGTGCTAAGTATTGATCACACCGAATAGGCGGTAATCCAAAACGTTAATACTATCGATGAACGTAGATAAAAAATAGTTGAAAACAGAGTTTTCGATTACCATTTGTCGCCTGACAAATGACAATAGATAACACTTTCTAGCGATTTTTGATCCGCGTTCGTCGATTGTTAATAGCGTTTCGATTGCCGCCTATCCGGTGTGTTGACGAGCCAACTGTATGAGATTTTAGAGTATGCACCGCACAGCAATGTCAAATGGCAGCTGTGCCCAGCGAAGACCCAAATTTGTCTTCGTTGAAATGGAACGACAGGCGATCAAGTTCTTTCGTCAGTCTGGCTTATCCGAGGTATCACTGGGCGCCCAGTTGATTTGAGAGTAACACAAAGGGAGAGTACTCATCCACTACAGTGCTTTGGAGTATTGACATAGTGGCCACCCCGCGCTTTCAGTCATCGCCATTCTCCTGATGAACAAGGGATTAGGGTGTAATTGAAAGGCGAAGGCCAAATTGTGAGGGGATTAGAGGAACAACAACAATATTTGGGAACAGAGAGCATTATAAGCTTTAATTCATACTTTTATGTAACAGGGCAGCAAGCAAATTTAGACGGTTCTTTAAAACCAGAACAACTGCCGGTTGAGCCTTCGGGAGTTCCTGGACATAGAACCACAAAACCATAAATCCACCCGGCCAGTACTGGTACAGCCAAGGAACACGGCCACAGACAACGGTTCTTTAAAGTACACATAATATGAAATAATGAATGGGTCGTTTAAAGGCGTGAATAGGGGAAACATTCTTATAGACCATTCCTGTTAATTCAAACTACATGTACTTATAGCTTGAAATGACATCAATGCGAGAAAATCTGTCTTCCGGGTATTTAAGATTCAAATCAGTCTGCTCTTAGTCGCAGCGACTAGTTTTGCGTGTAGTAAGTGGAATTATACAATATAATATTTTCCAGAAAGCGAATAACAAAGGCGCTGATCAGACTGCGCGGATAAATCCGCGCAGCTTGATCTGCGCCTTTGTTATTAATTTTTTCATACAGCAATGTCAGGGTTTCTCGCGTAGAGGCCCTGATCATACCCGTTGTCCTATGGGTTTCGAGTTAACACGAGTGAACTATAATATTATTTCTATCTTTCAGAAACTGGCAGAAAACCACATTCATTTGAAGTTTTACCTATTCGAACGAAGCAGGAACCCTCACTCTGGGAAAGTACAGTGACCATCGTTGGCATAGTTCTCTGTAGTGTCATCATAGTTACCGCCCTTGTCTTTGTTATATACTACAGGGCGTGTAATGAGCGTCTTCATAAGTACGACATAGCCATGCAGGAAGAAAGTCCAAAACACATGTGTAAGAGTACAAGTATGCACAGCACACCAAGTCACGTGAGCTCACATGGAATTGAAATAGAACATGGTATGGAGATTCCACTGACAGGTGGCGCTGTTAATGGGAAGAAGAAAAAGGCGTACACACCGGGCTCTACTAGATCTCGCTCGTCAATGGCTAGTGCTTGCTCAAACAATATCAAGAGATTAAAAACAAAAGTGGAAGTGGAATACAACGCCCGGCGGCAAAGTCCATTAACTCCAAATAGAGACTACAGTCCAGTGCCTCAGCTTTCTAGTCCTAGAAAACTTTCAAATCTCGCAGAACACGAGAAAAACTGTGGAAATCTCAGTCTTTTTAGAACTAGTCCCTTACTTAAACAGAAAATCCCTAGATCTCCAAAAGTTCATCCCTCACCTAAACTTAAGAAATCAGACAATACTCCAATAAATAGTGATTTTGTTACACATCCAAAGAGAATAGTAATGGGCGCAGATATTACCCCTTCTGGTACAGAAGGGGTAATATCTGCACCCATTACTATTCACCCGGGTGATAGTGAGACACCAACTAATATAAACAATGGTGTTGCATTTCTGCAGGGTAAAACTCAACAGCTTGATACATCTATTGATAACCCTAGTGCATTAAATTCAGAAAACAGCATAAGTTTAAAACATTTCGATAGTGGTGCCGTGTCAGACCAGGAACGAAAACCCGCATCAGGAACGTCGGATGAATCTACGTCAGTTGAAAAAGACGTCAGTTCTGAAATGACGACGTCTTTTATTGAGAGTGGGACCAAACCGCGTAGACCAACGTCGCTGACAGAGAGTTACAGTAAACTATCATTAGCTTCATCTGTGGGAAAGGGTAGTATTGATGGCTCAAAAGATAAAAACTCAGTCACATCTAGTGACGATAGACAGAATGCCTTACCCAAACCTGATGGACAAAGTCCTAAAAGTCCTAGGGTTGAGGTTGTAAAAACTTCAAAAAGTTCTACTCCTAAAAGTGTTAAAAGTTTGCGGAGTAGTTCAACGGATGTGAGTAGTAAAACAAAGTCCCCTGCTAGGAGTATTAATACGCCATCTGATGTAGTTGAATTAGAATATGATGACTTTATAGATTACGATGACACTTATTCATATTTTGATCCGTTAGAAACTGAGAAACTGACGTGGCATGGCGTTGAAAAAGTTGGGGCGAAAACTCCCGAAGGTTTCACACAAACTAAAAAGCCTCACAGTTGATCATGTGCCATTTACTCATTATACTTCACATGCAATGCTATATTGTAGGTTTCAACTGGCTTTCATCAATCTTTCAGTCATACTACCTGACATCATGTCCACCAGATAAGAGTGTAATTGATTTTTTCTTATTTCTCAACAAAATTATTGTGGGTGCTCAAAAGAATCATATCAATTAAACGTGTCAAATCTTATGAGTCATGCGCAAAAAGTAAGTGAGTATGATCAGGAAATACCACAATCACACACACGTCACCAAATTAGACGGAATGTTCACTGACAACGATAGAGCAACTATTGGCAGCTATCATATCCACACAGGATAGGCGGCAATCGAAAACACCCTTAGCAATCGACAAACGCAGATCGAAAATCGCTGGAAACAGTGTTCTAGATTGCCATTTGTCGCCAGTCGGGCGACAAATGGCAATCAAAAACTCCGTTTCTAACGATTTTTTTTATCTACGTGCGTCGATAGGTTTAACGTGTTCGATTGCCACCTATCCGGTGTGTTATCAGAGTAGTTGGGCCGGTGCATGAGATTTTAGTACTTAAAGCATAGACGAGACTCCACATTGGTTTTCAAGACCAATTATCGCTTAATGCGGGTCAAAAGTAATGCAAAATGCTCAGGGAGCATTCTGCAATACTTTCGTTCTGCATTAACTACCATTTATCATTAAGCTCTTTGTTTTGTCTATCTTTGAGTGGCCGTTTTACACAGGTTTTACTGTAACTACAATTTTACCCACAAAAAGATCGTTAATCTGTAAAAATGGTACATGTAACAGAAGGGATTTCTTCGAAAAGAAGGAAACATGATCATCCTGCATATTTGCAGTCTTAAGATCTATTTGCTTTCTTAGTATCTGCTCCATATATAAACATATCAAGCATATGTACATGTATAAAATAATATGTCGTTGCTTCGAACTGTTTGTATTTTTATCGAAAGTAATTTTTGCAGATTTGACGTTTTGTTGCATTTTTGGTTGTACATGAAAATAGCATCAGTCGACGTTTTCACTAACAATGTAGGCCTAGATGAGACAACAACATGCACAGCGTCATTGTGATCTTCTTCATTTGGTTTAACTGGTTAAACAGAGCCAGTTTTCCTGATCTATTCGATATAATTATTCAATGTATTATTGTATTATACACCAGCGTCCCAGCTAGCATGCAATGTCGGGCCACTATCGGCCCATCAGCGAACACCATTTAAATGGCGTTCCGCTGGTGGGTCGATGATGGTCCACTTGTATATCCTAACCGGGATCAGAGAGGAACGCATTTTTAATAATGCGTGCCTTGTTGAGAGGTCACAGTATGCGTCACATCGTCTGGACCTGCACTGTGCTAGAGTTAGCTTCACTGATGGTTGAGGTTGCAGAAAAAGATAGTGCACTTCCTGGCAACTGCTTTACGTTTCGTTTCGGTTAAAGCAGCTTCTTTGGAACAGTAAAGCTCGCTTAATTTGGAAACAAATACAATACAAGGCTGTTATCTTGCTAAAAATTACAAGGTTTCAGCTTGTGCTAGCATTTCCTCCTACGAGTACGTGTTGATGTTGTTGGGTCTTGGTCTTATATCTATATATAAGTACCTTTGTCGGTAAATGCAGCCTACGGAAATTCCTATTTGATAACCTATACAATACTTAGCTACGACATAACAAAACCAACAAAATAAGTGTGCATAGAGCGAAACTCAGATCAGCATGTGCATCCACCCAGTCTGATCAGAGTCTTTTCTGTGTGCTCAGTTAGCAACTAATGACAAAGCTTTCTTCATATGGAGAGCGACGACTCTGATCTGACCGATGCCTGGGTTGATCTGAGTCTCTCGTGATACACAGCCACATTGCTGGTTTAATATGTCGTGTCTCATTTTGCATTTTCAATCTGTATTGATGGCACATTATGAAACAGTTACAAAACGTGTCTTTGCTAGACTTCAGTATTTTTTCTAAATATTTTTAGGTATTTTAATGTGCCTTACTACGAGAATTTTGTAAAATTCCGAAACTGCAACTAATTTAGATTTTGAAAATTGAAAGATAAGCAGGAATGAAAGGTTTGACTAGACACTCAAGAAATCTAAGTTTTATTAAGTTATTAAACAGTTTTCCATGCATGTGACTAATAATACTTTTTTTGTAATAAGAAACTAACTATACAGTTCACGTGTTCTGTTATGTGTTTCATACATGCATGTATAATGTATCATGATGTACTGAGTCAAAGACAGTGTTAGCTCAAAAATTCCAAAACGCTCTTTGCAAAAGTGTCCTTTCCACAATGTATCTTTCGATGAAGTGGCGGTTTGACAAAAAGGCGCTTTCAAAGAGGTGCCATACAAAGTCTGTAGTATGTAATATGAAAGCTGAATATTATTGAAGTCAGTTTTACTTTTGATACAAAACAACCAGTTGAGACCTTAGTATCCACTTTAACTCAATACGCCTTGCTCCCTTTTTTGTGACATAAGCAAACAGTGCAGACCCAAATCAGACGCCGCATAGGGCGGCGTCTCATCAGGGTCACCACTGTTTGCTTACAGGAATTCCAATTAAAAAGAGAACTGATAGCTTATGCCTGACACCCCTAAAATTGGAAATTGACTCTTCCAATTGATAAGAAACTAAGGAAAAGTTCTTTTGGTTTATATCGGTTAAAGATTCGAATTGTATTGTTTGTTCTTGTTGAAAAATCGTCATTTGTTGTGATGTATTTGTTATTTATTTTTATTCATTTTATTGATGGTTGAAATACCAGGAAATAAAATATTTTAACGAAAAATTTATTGGCTTGTCCTTTATCTCCCATAATTATAGACGAATTAAAAAAAATCCATCCAATTGAGGATGGAAATTATAATTGATTAAGTTTGCAGTCTGTATGGTAGCACCTGCTAAGTGGCGTAGCATGAGATAGCCTTTTCTGTGAATATTACATCATGGTGCCACAACACTCAAATGACACACCCAGCTCATCGCCATCTCCGCTCACGGAGATGGCGATCCGCTGGGTGCTTCATTTAATGGCTCATAACTTTCGTTAGAAACAGATACTGAAATTTCGCTCTCAAATGGCTACCGTACTTTCTGACAGTAGGCAACAACCCACTTTAGTTAGGTGCTGAGAGATCGCAAGCTTTTTTGAAAAAGCTTATACTTGTATTAAAATATTCACAATGGAGGATTTTGTTACTTATACAACGCTTACCAACTTTAGCACAAACTATCTCGTGATATGCAAGGTCTACACTGATGTAGGTGGTATAGAATAGTTATACCACGATTGTCCACCTGTACGTAAGATAATCCACTCACTAAAGTTCGTGGATTATCTACACGTTCAGGCGGACAACCCATGGTATAACTAATACTTATCGCATATGTGCAAATGCCTCTATTAAACGCCCACGCCGACGTTTGCTGTGGAATAGGAGGTCTACATTTTGGCCTGTTTTTATCTACATCCCTACTTTGTACATGCTTGTCGAGGAAGTAAGTACCAAAATCTAATGCATTGGCCTATTTACGTTACTGCTGCAGATGCTGTAGTTGGTCTGAGTCACAGAGTCCGAGCTGTATTTACTGAAATTTTACCCCAATAAAACTTAAGTCAGAATGTAAATCAACAAGACCAAGAAATAAAGTATGACCAGGAAAGGCCACAATCCACGTGACACTGCAGACCAACCAAGGACACCGTAAGGAAAAGAAATAGTATACTTACAGCCTCATGGCACCAAGAAGACAATTAACCCTTAAAGCGGCAAGAAAAAAATGCATTTGAAAATGTCGTCTGCTGAAGTCGTCTGCTTCAAATTATTGCCTAACATTACTGAAGAATTAATTTTAGAATCAAACAGCGTGGACCCAGAACAGACTGCTCCTATAGGAGCAGTCTGATCTGGGCCCATACTGTTTGCCATAGAGGCTTCTTAAACATTCCAGCAGACGAGAAAAGCAGACGACTTTTGTTGCGATTGTCACTTTAAGGGTTAAAGCAAAGCAACCAGCTCTCTTTCCCAGCGAGACGATTGCAAAACTAGAAAGGACACTAGTGCTACACAACAAAACAAGCACCGAACACAATCACGTACAAACTGGCACAAACAAAGGAAGCACCAGTAAACAATGAATCAAAAGAACCACTGCCATTATGATCCTGTAATTAATTTTCCATAGACCTCAATATAGAGAACTGAGTCTTTTTCTTGCCCTTAGCATGATTCAGTATGTCTTACATACAATTAGATGTAAAAACCATCCTATGTATTTTCAAATTGTTGGAATAAATGCTCTCGAATTAACCACGATTGGTCAAAGGGAGGTAATCACTATCTGCAGCAAAGGAATGGTAATAACTAGATAACAGTTATATCATTTTAAAAATGTAAACATCACATTGAATGCTAGAGTTAGGAAATTCTAAGTGCCACTACCACAGCATACAGCAATTTATTAAAGAAGTAGAACTCAACCTACCAGTTTCATTATTTAATCCATAGTTGTAACTGTAAGCTCAGTCTACAGAACACAGGCCTCTGATTGGTCCATATTACAGGAACATAACCTAAAAACGGACGGCAGCCGAAGTCACGGGGGCCTTAATATTAGGGTTACTGACCAAATCTTTGCCCTAGATTTTGTTGTTGTCAAAATACAGTTAAACTCACGCGGAGGCTTCCAAACGTATCCCTTAAATATTGAATCATCACAGGGATGCAATCTAATTATTTAACATACTTTGATGAAAAAATGGGCTCTCAACTCACACACAGTCAGAACTAAAGAAATCCCCTAGTTGAGTCATGGAGGGCTCAGCCAAAGACAAACATCAGGTACCGACCCCCCAATGAAAGTTGGTAGAAAAAGAAGGCTTCCCAACGATTCATTTTTAAATTTATAAACTAAATCACCATAAAATACTGCCGCTGATATGCCTTGTAGCAGAAGAGTTTCATGCCAACATTCTATTTAACGATTATCTCTCTGAGTGTCTTAAGTACAACCTAGGAAAATGCTTTACAAAGTTTATGACATCGATTGCCTTGTTATATTATCTTTGCAGTCAAAAATTGGTTTCTTTTATGATGTCACATACATTTGAACATATTCTTGTTAAGTCCAATCACTCTCACCTTAAATATCTACACATAATATATTTCACATCAATCAAGATAAACTCTGGCATCAGAGAGTCCACTCTTAAGCTCAGTGGTTAAATTACATTGCCTCATAATCTAGTCAAAGAAAAACTAACAAACATTTAGCAGAGAGGGCTCACTTTATTTGGCTTGTAATGATAAAAATGCCTTTTTTACTTCTGAACAACCTAAACGATATAAATTGTGGTCATGTCAGAAAATGTGTGATGCGCTCCATTATCTTTTGGACAATACATTTATAAGATTTGGCTCGAAATTATATAGACAAATTGTAGGTATTCCAATGGGTACTAATTGTGCTCCTCTTGTTGCAGATTTGTTTTTGTTTTGTTATGAGAGCGACTTTATGTTGTCTCTGTCTGACAATAATCAAACTGATATTATTGAAGCTTTTAACTCAACCTCCAGATATTTAGATGACTTACATAATATTGATAATCCTTATTTTGAACAAATGGTAGGTCAAATATATCCCACTGAACTTCAGTTAAATAAGGCGAATTCTTCTGATACTGAAGCTCCGTTTTTGGACTTGAACTTGTCAATAACAAATGGCATAATTTCTAATAAAATTTATGATAAACGGGATAATTTCTTGTTTGAGATGTTCCGCGCTCACCTTCCAATGGTGTATATATTTCTCATCTTATTCGTTTTGCTAGAGTGTGTTCTAATGTTGAGGACTTCAACAACAGAAACTTATTTTTAACTGCTAAGTTATTTAAACAAGGTTATACGAGGGGCGATCATAAAGTTCGCGGAAAATGGTTGCCATTTCTAAATCGTTTGATCAATAGAGCTAGAATTACAGCACATAATACTGCAATACATATGCTGTTGATCGATTACAATTTGCTTGATGTTAGTTGTCTACGTTCGTTACAGCTGTCGTCAAGGCAACGCTATATAGCGCGAACAGGCTCATTTTTACGTTGCATTATGACGTTCTACACAACCAATTAAACTTCAACGTTTTGTAAAATTTTGTTATGCTGTGATAGCCCATATTGCGTTCGAAACATATCTAACGGCATACTTACTCCTCTTTTTATGCAAACTTTCAAAGATTTTTATCTAACAGATGGCTTTCCAAATCGAAACGAATAGCAGTGCAGTCAAAAAGGCAAAGCATTTAGCTTCTATGAACCCATTGCCTGTTTTGGCATGTCAATTTTTTTAAAGTAAACCATTTACACACATTGAAAAACACCCTTTTTCAGGACACTATATCTAATATTGATACTTAAGTCCAATTTTATAATAATTGTGATGAACACTGACAAGAAAATAAGTTTTTTTTATTTAAAATTTACAAAAACTCAAAAACTTGACGCATTTTAGGCCTGCCCTTCGGACTGAAACCTATTAATTTGAATACATAGCGCAGCAGAATAACTTAAAAACCTCATATTATGCTCAAAGAATGACGGGACATTACTTTCTGTTAAAAATACCAATCAATTCAAACAAAACTACGGGCTTTAGCCCCGAGAAGCAACCTAGGGGTACTTATGGGCCAGTTCCAGCGAAGTGAAGTCACAGCGGCGCCTCGTGCTCGTACGTCTGACGTCACATTTTCTAAAATACTTTTTCAGTCAATTTGCTATGAATGGTAGTTTGTATCTATGAATTTTCATTGCAATCGATATAAGCAATGCGATTTAATTGCATTTTTCCGCGAACTCTCTGATCACCCCTCGTAGATATTATAAAATTTGAAAGCATTTTCTAAATTCTACCACAGACACTCAGAGTTAATTGTTAAATTCAACATTGGGTTAAAAACTCTTCTGCAACAAGGCATATCAGAACCTATATTTTATGGTGATTTAGTTTATAAATTCAAACGAATTGTTGGAAAACCTAACTTAAGTGATCAATTAAAAAGATAGTAAAGCGTTATATAAGGGTTGGATATAACTGGGTCTGCATGCCTAGTTTTAGACCCAATCACGGTTTATAGCCATGATTTCCTCTTTAATTGCACGACGGTGGGTCGGGCCTCAGACTCTTTGACGGCTCTGACGTAAAGCTTTAATCGGTGGGTTGGTGCCTGATGCTTATCTGTAGCTGGACCCACCGTGTCTCAAATTGAGGTTTTCTTTTGCTCTGACTATCTGTGAGTCATGAGCCCTTTTCTTTGTTTTATCATGGTTAGTTAATTTGATTAGTGTTTCTCCGTGATGATACATTGCATTATTTAGATGGCCTCCATGCGAGCTGAACATTTCTTGTACTTCAACAACAGCAGAATCTAGGGCGAAGATTTGGTACCAGTAAAATGCATTTAAGCCCCCCGGTGGCTTAGGCTGCTGTCCGTTCTAAGGCGGTGGTTCTGTTGTTGTTGACTTTTTGTTTATTGTTACTCCCATTGTGGGCGTCTGTAATTGTTCTAAGTTTTGTTGTACGTTACTGTATGTCCATTCTAGTATTGCAATCATCTTGATTGGGAAGAGAGAGCTGGTTGCTTTGCTTAATTTGTCTTCTTGGTGTCTCGTGATGGTTGAGCGGCTCTTCCTCGCGGTGCCATGGGGTTGTCTGCGGTTTGTGATTGTGGTATTTAGCCTGATTATTGTCAGAAAGAGACAACATGAAGTCTCTCTAAAACAAAACAAAATCAAATGTGCAACAAGAGGAGCACAATCTGTACCCATTGGAATACCTACTATTTATCTATACCATTAAGAGCCAAATCTATTAAATATATTGTCCAAAAGATAACAGAGAGCGTTATAATTTTTCTGACATGACCATAAATTAAATATGTTTGGTTGTTAAGAAGTGAAAAAAAAGTGTTTCTCATTAGAAGCCTAATGAAATGAGGCCTCTCTATTAAACGATTGTTAACCTCGCATGATGAGGTAGTACCGGACTCACCGGCATATGTCCAAAAGTGTTTTATCTTTTAATATATTATAATATAGACTTATACTTATAATCTAAGACAAAAAAATACAATACCTCATCGTTCTTTTTAAAAAGTTATTTGATGTCAAAAACTGCAAAATCGCAGGTTTTTGAAATAAACAAACACAGATTTTGTTAACAAATAAACAAGAAACGCAATACAGTTTTTATCAGAACAAATACTACTCACACCAGAGATATAAATAAAAACAAAAAATAGTGAAATAACATGTATTTACACAATTTATTAAGCAAAATCCTAATTAAGTCAAACGAATAAATGCCAAAAAAACCATTAATATTCAAAATAAACATATCAGAGAATGTAACTGGAACAACAAAAAACATATTTTTACAAAGATTTTTTCATGAAGAATCTAATGATTGAATAAAAAATATGTGTCACCGTGCTCGTTTTTTTGTTTTGGTGACTTTTCTGAAAAATCCTGAAAAAAATAAAGACTTTAATAAGTGTTGTCTCCCCTTTCCACCAATTTCTTTGTTTGTCTACGCCCCTATGTATATCACTGGGCGGAGACATAGAGGTAGTTCGATCATTCAACTGCAGGTACTGCGGTTAGACTAAAGTTGATCAAACTCACTCTGGTTTAGTGTCACGTTATCACTTATCTATCTTCCTGTTCCTGTTTAGCCCTTGTCTGCGCATGTCCAGTTCCTGCTGGTCAACCATACCTTTTACTTTGGTCGATACTGGTTCTCCGCATTTGCCAAACTCTTAAAAATTAAGAAACCAGTATTTTGTTTCGATGGCAGTGATTGGCTGCCGATTAAATGTTTAACACGTGACGGGAACCAGACTTACCCGGACTAAAGTTCAGTTGAATGATCGAACTACCTCATTGCTATTATTGATTATGCACTGACAAATGGGCGTAGAAAATGACAAAAAAGATTTTGACCTAGCATATGTATGGTGGCTTGTTTGTGCCATTTCGTTATTTCGTTCTTTCGTCTTTTCGCCTGGCGTTATGGCGCGGCGCCAAGACGAAATAACGCCAAGCGAAAAGACGAAATAACGAAAAAACGCCAAGCGAAATAACGAAAAGACGAAATAACGCCAGGCGAAAAGACGAAAAAACGAAATGCGCCACGCGAAATGACGAAAAATGAGCGCGAAAAGACGAAAAAACGCCATGCGAAATAACGCCATTTTAAACTCTTATTTTTCGTCTTTTCGCATGGCGTCTTTTCGTTATTTCGTCTTTTCGCCTGGCGTTATTTCGTCTTTTCGTTATTTCGCGTGGCGTTTTTTCGTTATTTCGTCTTTTCGCCTGGCGTTATTTCGTCTTTTCGCCCCGCCAGAACGCCAAGCGAAAAGACGAAAAGACGAAAAAACGCCACGCGAAAAGACGAAATAACGAAAAGACGCCACGCGAAAAGACGAAATAACGAAAAAAACGCCAAGCGAAAAGACGAAATAACGAAAAGACGCCAGGCGAAAAGACGAAATAACGAAAAGACGCCAGGCGAAAAGACGAAATAACGAAAAGACGCCAGGCGAAAAGACGAAATAACGAAAAGACGCCAGGCGAAAAGACGAAATAACGAAAAGACGCCAGGCGAAAAGACGAAATAACGAAAAGACGCCAGGCGAAAAGACGAAATTTAGAGGGCAAAACACGATACCATCCCATTGTTGGTACTGAACTGATTGGACGCCATAATATCTATGCAAATTATGAGGTCCATTCTAAATGCAAATTCATGTGCAGAATATGATACCAAGTCATTATTCCGAAAAGAGGGGAACATGAAAATGATCACATGATAGTTTTATGAATATCGCAAAGTCAATCCGAGCAATCACATGATCGTTTTATAAATAACAAAAAGGCACAGACATATCTACGTGTACGCACAGCTCTCTCAGAGGCATATCTTCTCACAAACATAAAGTATAGAAGAAGATGAAAGAAGGTCCAAAGCTGTATAACTGGCTACATTTGACAGCTGGACATGCTATGATTTTCGCTAACATTAGTTGGGCCTCGACGCGACAAAACCTGTCTTCGGGGTTTCCGACAAAGCGAGACTCAAACCCGAGTCTCCTCATCTACAAAGACTGCCTAGAAGATCAAAATTACGCGTAGCAAGTTTAGAGAACGCGAATGAAAAAGGTGCTGATCAGTCTGCGCAGAGCATGCGCATGCTGGTATGCGCCTTTGTTGTTCGCAAACCACCGAAGACAGGTTTTCTCGCGTCAAGGCCCAGTTGACTTACGTAAGTATTGGGACAAACAGTGTGGACCAAAACCATAATGCTCCTACATTGTACATTAACAGTCTTATCTGGGTCCACTCCAAAAGCTACTGTTTATTTTAGCAAACAAAGACACATCTATATTGAGGAGCATGGCTCAGTGGAGAGTGCGTAACTCGGGATCGTTTGCATGTAATCACACGACGTATTGTTTGTGAATATGTTTATCTCCCTGTCGATTTAGCTGTGTGATTATGTGCGTGCGTGCCTGTCTGTCTGCAGTTCGAGGGGAAAAAATGAAGAATGTCCAAATCACATGCAAATCAGCTCATGCACGAAACATATGCAAAGTTTTTTTTTAATGGAATAAACTATAAGAGGAGTTGAGCTCACAAAGTACACACTGGTGGACGTTCTGATAGACAGACATTCCGACACACGGGCGGTAAACTCCATTTTAATGCGACAGTCATCTGTATGTCCCGCCTCCTTGGGACCGGGGATACCGGGTACATAGCGAGGCTTAAGTACCGGGATTTGACCTACGATATGTCCCCGCAGTACCGTGGATGTGCCGTGATTTTAATATCCCGCTTAAATACATGTAGGCCACTACTGAAAGAACTTGTCTGAAAGGTCCCTTAAACATCTATATGCCAATATAAACCGAAAGGGGTGCAACTTGGTGAACAGCTAAAGGTCCCGATATTCCCAGGCCCCGAGTGGGGATAGAAATGACTGGTGCATAATAGTCTCATTTGACTAAAATGTCGGGAGCACCCCGGTTAGTCTAAGTAATATTGTAGGAAGCTCCACGAGTTGCCGTCTTTTACAAACAATCAAGACCCAGATGAAATGCCGCATCATTCGGCATTTCAGCTTGTAAAGAACGCCCTGCACAGTAGAAGTATGGATATAAACACATAAATTAACTCTTTGCCTGCTAGCGGTAAATTTTGTCATCAACTGATGATCTTTGCAAACTGTACGGACCCAAGCTGTTTGACACTCTGGCACTACCCCCCACCCCCCCTAGAAAAAATCGATAAAAAGTAATGCTTGCAAATGGGGGGATCCAGAGGGGGGACAGGGGGTCCGGACCCCACCCCCCTGAAACATCACAAAAATATAGAATTTCTTAGCAATATTGATCTGGATCCCCTAAAATCACTAAGCTACCAAGCCAGCATTCAATGGTGGGCCAATATCGGCACGCCAGCGAACCGCCATTTCAATGGCGTTTCGCTGGTGGGCCGATGATGGCCCACTAATAGTGACATTTTGATCCTCTCTCCATCCCATTAACTAAAAAAAGGAAAAAGAGAAGAAGAAAAAAACGTTGTCAGTGTTCGACCCCCTCTGAAAAAACTTTCTGCGGATCCGCGCATGTTCAAGTGTCAAACACGCAAAGGGTTTTTAATAATCCTTTAATTGCCTCCTGTCAATAAGATAGAGACTAATAGTTTCTTTTCATCTTTAAAGTGCCAATCACAACAGATGTCGCCTGTTTGTCCTCTACTGAAATGTTAGATGCCTCTTGGTTCAGTTGTGTATAGAAACAGATCAGACTTCTCTCGTAGCCCAGACTGCCCATACGAGAGCAGCCCGATCTAGGTCCACACATTTTACCTTTACATTTACATTACCAATATTGCAGCAAACGAGAAACCAACGATGCATTTTTGGCAATCGCGTTATGGGTTAAATTTCGTTTTGGCGTCTTTTCGCCTGGCGTCTTTTCGTTATTTCGCATGGCGTTATTTCGTTATTTCGCGTGGCGTTTTTTCGTTTTTTCGCGTGGCGTTATTTCGTTATTTCGTGTGGCGTTATTTCGTCTTTTCGCATGGCGTTTTTTCGTCTTTTCGTCTTTTCGCTTGGCGTTCTGGCGGGGCGAAAAGACGAAATAACGCCAGGCGAAAAGACGAAAAAACGCCACGCGAAATAACGAAAAGACGAAATAACGCTAGGCGAAAAGACGAAATAACGAAAAGACGCCATGCGAAAAGACGAAAAATAAGAGTTTAAAATGGCGTTATTTCGCATGGCGTTTTTTCGTCTTTTCGCGCTCATTTTTCGTCATTTCGCGTTGCGCATTTCGTTTTTTCGTCTTTTCGCCTGGCGTTATTTCGTCTTTTCGTTATTTCGCTTGGCGTTTTTTCGTTATTTCGTCTTTTCGCTTGGCGTTATTTCGTCTTGGCGCCGCGCCATAACGCCAGGCGAAAAGACGAAAGAACGAAATAACGAAATGGCACAAACAAGCCACCATACATATGTGACCCAGCACATTACATTATGATTCTCATTAAAGCATGGCTATAGCATGTCTTGATACTTTATTCTTTTCCTTGTATTAATGTTTGGCAAGCCTGAATGTGATTTGTTGCAACCAAAACCACACAGCGGTGAGGCCTGCAACACATTATCGCACAAGGGCCTGATAAACGTTAATATACAGAAAGGAATGTTATATTGTCATTGTTATATATTATAGGACTTTTTGGGTACTATAGAGGTGGCAACTTTAATTTTCATATCTGGGCGTGGTTCGGTTATTTCAACTGCTCAAGAATTGAAATCAGGTTCTATCCATTGGTTAAGCGTTTAAAAGTTGCTTGAGCCGCGCAGGTCTGCGTGCATTTCATGAAAGTCCGGTCCGTTAATGCACTGAACCCACATTTATTAACCCTTAAAGCGTATATTACAACACAATCGTATGTTTTTATCGTCTATTGAAATATTATGAAGCCTCTTAAACAAACAGTGTAGATCTAGAGCAGACTGCTCACCTAGAGCAGTCTGATCTGGGTCCACACTGTTTGCCTCTATACTAATATTAAACGATAAACAAACACTTTCGAATGTAGTTATAACGCCTCATTTTCAGATTTTACCTATGTCTAAAGTAGACTAATAAGGCAGTCATGAGCTGCCTATGGAAGGGATTCTCCGACGAAATTCCATGTGTCCAATTTAGTTTTTGTTTTTTAAGATTGCAATTTTATTTCGTAAATTATTTCATTGTATCATGTGAATTGCCTTATTATAACAGCTTTGATCATCGGATGTTGCTTAAAAATTAAAAAAAAATAGTACAAAGTAAACTATAAATAGCATCAACAACATTATAAAGTGACATAAAACAAGCATTTGAAGCATTGAATATTGTCGGTAATACCGCGCTTCTTTCTATGCTATATATTTTGACGCCAGAGGGCGCGTTTTCATTTATAATTTATAGGATATCCCTTTTTCGGAAAACGGTGCCAGGAGTCATTTTGACTGAATGATTTATCCGAAAACTGTATCGATTCCTGGTCTTTGCCCTTTTTCTTACATTTTGCTTATTTTGAGATAAATATATCGAAAAATTCAAGACTTGTTGGTTTCAATTTTTGTCCTCTTGTAAATCGTTTGTTATATGATGCAAGATAAATATCTTGCTAAAACATCCATGTAGAATGTCATATATGTAAACTCATTTAAATAAACCTTAACAAAAATGAACATCAACGAAAACATTACAAAAATGAAAATGTCTTAAGTTTAAAGGGAAGCAACCTAGTAGAAATACAAGTTTAAATTTTAAGAAAAGATTAGAAATTAACCCATTATACCGACTTTTAATAGCACAATATCTCATTATGTACAAGGTCTACACTGATGTATGTGGTATAAAATAACTATACGATGTTTGTCCACCTGTATGTAAGATTATTCACTCGCTAACGCTTGTGGATTTCCAAATAAAGGCGGACACGATTACATATATGAACGATGAAAGGAGACTATTCCGGCAGCAATGATGACCCCGCCAGCGAAAGGACATAATGCCATTTAAATGGCGTTTCGCTGGCGACCAATGATGGCCCACTGAAAAAAGGTATTTGGATTCTCTTTCTCCCCTCATCAACTGAAAAAAGTTGCCAGAGTTGGAGCCCTTTGACCCCCTTACTGGATGCGCGCATGGAGGAGGTACCCACAACATATTTAGAAGATGGCGTGTATGCCATATGATCTGTCTTCAAACAATGAAGCCAAACCTTTCTACATGTATAAAAAAGGAACACCTTCTTAGCATTTATTTACATCCCAACACCAGGATCTGATATGAAATTTCGAACATAGCACAATAGCGAGCGAAGAAGGCTGAGATGAGTCTGTGCACATGTGGAATCTCAGTAGAGCCTTCTCACCGAATGGACGTCGATGAAAGCTCAGAATTTTGGCATCTAGACAAACTAAATATTGTAGATGGTTCATCCCTAAGATGAAGATGGTCATATACTATAAACAGTTATGACTTTAATTTAAACTGTTATGACTTTAAATCAAACTATTGACTATTTGAAGAAAAAATCACGCATGCGCAGATTAAGCTTTTTTCAGAGTGGTCCAACTCTGACAACTTTGTTTTTATAGTTGATGAGGAGAGAGAGGATCCAAATACCATAAAAAGTGTGTCATCATTGGCCCGCCAGCGAAGCGCCATTTAAATTGCCAGCAAAACGCCATTTAGTGGACCAATGATGGCCGAACATCAAGAACGTTGGCTTGGAAGTTTTGTGATATCCATGGGTGACCAGTTTCGCTAAGGAGCCCTATAACTGTCTGATCTTCCAGGGGGTTCAGACCCCTGTCCCCTACCCAATATCCACCTAACAGACCCACCCATGCCTCGAACTATCCAGAATTGACCTGTTCCTGGAGCCTAATAAGCCAGCACAAGGGGTTTTGGAGGGTCTGAATGGGGTACCTCTAAAATCGCTAAGCAGTAAAATTTAGGTCCAGAGATCGCTAATCAGTACAATTTAGGCCCAAAAATCAGCAATCAGTAAAATTTAGGACCAAAATCGCTAATTAGTAAAAAATGACCCCAAAAATCAGTAATCAGCAAACATTTGACAAAATCTGTAAAATAACTTAGAAGACATGCCATTTGGGCGATAAAACTAATTTTTAAGACTACTTGATGCAAATGACAGTCTGATCTGGGTCCACACGATCTGCCTGTATGCTTATATGCAGCAGATAACTTTAGCAGCTATATTTGCTCCATGGTCACTAATAAATGACTAGCCGGCCACTTCTTACCTCCAACAGTTTACTGTGTATACAAATGGATCTTTCCTTCTGGTTTGATGCAATAAACTTTGGAAAGGCCACTGTACATACCTTGGGGTGTCAGGTTATAGTTTTTTAACGTAGTGTTTTTTTTGTCTGAAGATCTTTTTTACCTAACAAACAGTATAGACCTTGATGAAATGCCGCATAATGTGGCATTTCATCTGGGTCTTCACTGTTTATGAAAGTATCCATTTACGGGTTTCTCGTATACAAAGGGTTACATGCATTGCCAAATTATTAAAAGTATGTTACTGTCACATGAACGTGCTTGAACGGTAGTTTGACTTATTTTTTTTCAGCACTAACAGCGAAATAAGCCACGAACTGACAAATCAATCAATGGCTTCAGGGTTTAGTGATCTGTGAATCATTCAAACTTTCACCCAGTAGATAAGCCTGAATCTGTATCAACCAAGTCTGACCAGTTTTGGCTGTGTGCTCAATAGTACATGCATCTATGTCTATAAATTTTCCATGTTTCATATTAATTGATGGACCTTGAAGGGCAATCGGACAACTGCGGATAGATCATTAAGATGGGTTACTGTAGAACGACATGGAATAATTTTTTCCATCAAATTCGCTAACCGTTGAAACGCCCCATTCCACTATTAATTTTAGGTTTTTTTATTTGCTAATCAATAAACCCTATTGACACCCTCATTTTGTACTTGTCACATTTACGACCACCAAAGACACAGTCTCACCAGGCACAAATCTGTTTATTTGGTGTTGTTATTTCTTTTATTAATTATGTCTACCTTATTTTACAATGGATGGGGGTGGGGCGTGGTCCAATTTGTCTATTTCAAAGGAAGCTAAAAAAATTATATGGGCCGGTTAATTTTTCCTGGGGGTAGGGGTCCATTTGCTTATTCCTATGAAAACCTATACATCTTATGATTTTCCATGTCAGGAGTCTCTGTCTCTGTCGAGCCCACCCCTCTGGATGATACTGTTTTTGTGGCTATACCTTGGCTGTAACCAGTATTGGTCTGGGTTGGTTTATTTTTTCATTTAATATCCAAGGAGCACCCGACTGCCAGGCTTAACTGGCATTCGCTCTGGGTTTAAAGCCTCTTCAAACATGCGGCCTTGGCTTAAAGTATGATCGACAGACAAGGAAAACAATTCACTATACCGCAGCGGCCACATTAAAAACATTTAACCGACAAATGGCACAGTGTAGGACCGGAAGTGTACGGTATTTGTGCTTGTACATTCTTTTGAGATTGTACATCGACGGATAAGTTATTTGTGCAATGAAGCGAGGGGTAGGTTGACAAGAAGTTTCTCTTTTTTCAAACGCCTTTTATTCTAAGTGGAATTCTGGTGGATGGAAATTAGGTTACACAGGCTGAGCTATCGATTTCCACTATTCGATTTTTTTCATTAAATCCGAAAGTTTCACAAAACAACGAAAATCACGCTATCACCTGGTTTCGTCCGAGTTTCAGTGTCTTTGCAAGCTCGATATCTTCAACCAGACATTTGTTTATTTCAGTTTTTCACTATTTTTCACATTTTTAGTAATCTGTAAACTTAGTTTATAGGCTTGTTTATCGATGCATACAATAAAACTGTCATGGGAGGGGTTTTTGTTTGCACTGTTTAATTCCATATTTGTACGGTTATTTGAACGGCAATTACAAAAATTAGCATTGAAACCGATGACCTACTTAGCATTTTTACCTCATTGTGAGAATAAACTCACATACACTTGATAGTGCCGTTCATTTTTATTGCTGTTTTTTGTTCTTGACATATAAAGTTTCAAAAGGATACTCGATAACATCTCAAAAACGGCGTCTATTTTATGTCAGATGTTTTCACAATTCTTATGTTGACATGATTAAAGTCTTTTCGTTGCGAAACCGTGACTTTGAATAACATGTACATGCACCTGAAATGTCCCCGAGTCATTACGCAAACAATGCCGATACTTTATTTCACAGAAAAATAATCAAAACTGACAAAAACTACAAATCTGCTTACCGTTTCCAAGCGACCGCCTTGCACAAATAACTTATCCGTCGATGTACAATCTCAAAAGAATGTACAAGCACAAATACCGTACACTTCCGGTCCTACACTGTGAATGGTATATTATATTATTTATAACTATGATTTTTCAAATATATATGAGTTGACTGAGATTCTCATTTCGTTAAAAAAAAAATTTCATATAGATAAACAGTCGATTTAGTTGTAGAAATTATACTTTATAAATGCATCAGCTCTACAACATGAAAAAATAGATCTGCGATATATATGTCAGCTTGAATAATAAAGGGAGGTAAAGTTAGTCAAGACAAGTATGGATATATATATTGTGGTATCCTGACCCAGTAAATACATAAAATGAGCTATGACATGATTTTTGTTTGTTTGATTTTATTCTTTACGTCCCATCAACAATCTTTCAGTTATAAAGGGACCAATCTTCCTGGGTTGAACCAGTACTAAGCTAGGATTAATGTGTCTTGCTCAAGGACACAACGCAGTGACTCCGGCATGGCTCTAACCCGTGGCCCCTCGGTCTTGAGTCAAGGTCTCTTCCATTGAGCCACTGCGCTCCCAGCTGTGACATGAGATTTCCAACAATGTGATACGTGCGATCAGAGAGGCTCAGACCAGCCTGCGCAGTCTGGTCAGAGCCTTTGACAGCTGCTTGAATATTCACATGAACTTCCTAAGCTTAAAATTAGGCTACACAGGTTCATCTGAGTCTATTCATGTCAAAATGCCACATTGTTGGAAATCACGTGTTGCGGCTCATATATTGATGTGTCCAAGCTTGTCCGGATGTGAGGCAGGAATGAATGAATGACCCACTAATAGATCTACATATGTTGTTTGTGTCTGAGCTTGGTGGGGCGGTACAAAGTTTTCTCATGCCTCACCGGTGTCATAGCGTTATGTCCTTGAGAAAGACACATTTATCCTCCAACCCAGGAAGACCCGTCCCAACGTAACTGAAAGATTGTTGACTAGGACGTAAAGAATCAAATCAAACAAAAAAAACACATAGGGGTAAATTCTAGGTAAAAGAAATCATCCATAACACCGTTTGCAACGAGTGCTACTTGTTTTGGAGAAATTATTAATTTCCGATAATTCGGTGCGCCCTCTGGCGTCAAAAAACTTAGCATTTTCACTTTTGTATTATGACAATCCTGTCCTGCCTCATGACAACCTATTTCTGCCTATTTACAACCTAGTTCTGCCTTTTGAAAACCGAGAAATGACATAATCTGAATCTAAATACAAGTGAAACGACTACTAAATGACAATTTGCATGATATAATGACACAATTTACAAAGTAAAGTGAGATTACCAACATACAAAAACAAACTTGTATGCATAGAGTATCGGCGGAAATTTTATTCCATAGCTGCCGCCTTTACAGTATCCAAAAAGTTCTAGAATACTTTCCTTTCAAGCAAAAGCATTTCCAAAAAAATGTCCACTGTAACATCGTAAAGCATACAACAAAACCACACCTGATTGGCGCAATCGAAAACATAAATACTATCGACGATTATAGATCAAAATAGTTAGAATCATAGTTTTTTTTATTACCATCACTCATCGAACAGGCGACACTTTGCAATCAAAACACTGTTTCTAGCGAGTTTTGATCCGCGTTCGTCAATGGTTAAGAGTGTTTTCGATTGCTCACTATCCGGTGTGGAAACAAACTTTTTTTCAACAGAAACATGACTGAAAAATGTAGATAACTCCTAGCTCTTGTTTCAGATTGTTTTGGTTACGTATTCATTGTATCAATACTCATCCCGGATAGATGGCAATCGAAAACGTTGATGCTATCGACGAACGTAGATCAAATACCGTCAGAAACAGACTTTTTGGATTGCAGTTTGTTTGCCTGACTGGCGACAAATGGTAAATTCTAGCGATTTGCGATCCACGTTCATCGATTGTTCAGAGCCTTCTCGATTGTCGCCTATCCGATGTAATAAAGTAGCGTATCTTATGATAATTGAATATTTTGGTCATTTCTCAATAAAGCATAAGCGACGGTATCTTAACTCGGGGTGCAAGTCAAAACGTCCCCTAGTCAAAACGTCCCCGAATTGGTCAAAACGTCCTCAAACAAGAAAAAAAGATTGGTCAAAACGTCCCCAAAAAACGTCCCCATTTTTCAAATGGGGTATTTCGAAGATATAGGAGTATTTAAAAGAGAAAATGCTTGTTTTAGTGTCTGGTAATGATGCATGAGAGTTTGAAATGATGTTTTAACATGGTTTTTTTATGATCATGGCGTTTGTTTTTCTTATTAAAATTAATGTTTTAAAGACCTGAATGGGAATATCGTCATAATGTCAAACAGTTTGGATCCGGATAAGCCTACATTATGTCAGGTCTGATCTGGGTCTAAACTCCTTGCAAATGTTATGTGCAGAAGATACCAGCATATAGAGCTGATACTTTATACATGTACCGTCTTTGATTCCGCATGGGCCACTAGTGCAGATTCGACGAGAAATGATATAACACAAGTATATAATCACATTTTATTTTTATATTTCAAGTTTATAACAATAAATAGTAAATACATTACTAATAACAATTGGGTCACGTTGCGAAAAAGTCTTGCGAAAACAAAGGTGCAGACTAGGCTGCGCATCCATGCAGTCTGATCCTCGCCGTTGTTTTTCGCTCATGAAGTGAGGTTTTGATGTATATTTTGGTATGTGCGACCAGCAAAGCCTCAGATCAGCCTGCGCATATGCGTAGTCTGACCAGAGCCGTTGCTAGTTGCTTGAATATTCTATGACTCCTAGGCTACTGGCGGAACATCATTTGGAGTTTCTAAACTTAATAGAAGGCTGCACAGGCACATCCCAGTATACACTTGTCAAACAGCCACATTGTCACTCAAAGGTCATCTCCCCTCTTCACTGTTGGTTTATAGAATGTCGAGATATGCTTCAGAAGCCCAGTAGTTGTTAAATCACCATCCCTGTACCTAAAAAAAAAAGAATAATCAATATCTATTTATGCCAGGTCAAACTTAGACAAACCTGCATATCGTAACAGTATAACAACAGCCTTAACCCACCCAGCATCCCATCTAGGATCCCTCCGAGACGTAATTCATATGGCGTTCAGCTGGCAAGATGATCGTGGCCTGATTTTACATGCTTATTTGGTAATTGGCTTAAAATGTCATAATTTATGATAGCGATCAAACCTGGTTATCAGACATGCGTGTAACAGTGAACTATATATTTTTGGTATAATGGAGCCATGTTCAGCAATGTATTGATATACAAACTGAACATGACCCTCATTAAAAATTAATGGTCGAATGTACGATTTCGCTAGTAAAATAATTTCTGCCATTACCTTTCCCAAGCTAAGAAGATCTTGGCCTGCATGCTTCTGTAACTCTTTCTCTGGAGCCTTCGGAGCTTCAACTCAGAAACCAATCGAATCTGATCGTTGACTTCTCTGGCCTCACTGTGTATCACCTTGATAAGGATGTAGAAGGGTGGGGCTGCTCCTGCTCGGTAATTCAATCTACGGTGCCAGCCTGTAAAAGAAATCATAAATAAAATACATGTATCTGTACATCGCACAGACAAGCAGAATGGTCAGACAAGACGGTGCCAGCCTGTAAAAGAAATCATAAATAAAATATATGTATCTGTACATCGCACAGACAAGCAGAATGGTCAGAAAAGATTTCAGACAAGATTGTGATAGCTAGTTTCATCATATCAATATATCATCAGACCTCCAGATAAGAGTGCGAACTGAAAAAAATATTTTTTCTCAACCAAAACATACGCTGTGTGTACTTAAAAGAACCGTCTCAACTTGTTACTTACCCTCAACATCGTTGTTCGTTCTCACGGACTGGCCGAACACTGACCAGCACTCTACAGGCCACACTGTACTCTTCATCCATGATGAGTCGATGTACTCCAGCAGAGGCACCAATCGCTGTGCAGTGTTGAACTCACACATGGCTCTGAATATTGGTTCTATGTGGTTCGATGGCAGAAAGGGCAGACACAACAACTTCCTCACAAAACAGTAAGTACCCTCGTCGTGCATGTAAGCGGTAGACAAACCCAGTTCCTGGAAAATAAGAGAAAATATAACTAGTCGATGTAGTTAAACAATTAATAAGTTGTCAGGCCTTTGTGATGTTTATTGTGATTTTTGGTATCCTTGGACAGGTGTGGTTCTTGATTGTATCGATTCCTGATCCTTGCTGTCTTATTTACTTTAGTTAGGTGTTTAACAAAAAATAATTTTCTTATTTCTTAACCGAAACATATGTTGTGAGTACTCATGCGAAATGTCTGAAAGAGACACTTCTTATGAGCAACAAAACATATGTGTTGGCTGAGAAAATATATATAATATCTCAATTAAATATTAGCAGGTTAACTTTACTTATGTACGCACATGCCTTTCTTGAACAATGACCGCGTCAATGAAGTTAACACATTAATTAGTCCATATAATTAATAGGAAACTATGTCAGATTATTAGAAACCAGCAGACACAAGGCACACACGACGTTACTGTTAACACCATGTCATTAATGGCCACAGTTACATAACAATTACAGCGGGAACAAGAGATGACATTCAAATCAAATTTATAAAACTTGCCAAAGGGTCGTTTGATAAATTTCATATGAATTTATTACATTTACATTATTAGTGTTAAGCATACCTGAACGTGCCGCCACACTGCCTGGCCCCAATGGAACACACAACCATTGATAGTAGCCCCAATGAAAACTTGCTGAATCGCACGCCAGAGAGCCTTAACTCGCAGAGGATATCCGTGAGCAGGTTGAAATGGCAATTCATGTTATATCGGAAATAAAGCCCGCGGTCAGTGATTGGTCAACGATCAACCAAAATATGACACATTATTAAATAAAATGTATAATTATCAGCGATTGAAACACCTCAAGTTTCTATAGTAGGTATATAACAATAAAAGGATGATACATTCTTCTGTCTATTAACGTTTGCCAAGCCCAAATGAGATAACGTACTGTAGCCTTGAGGGCTGCGCCAAGTGCGGATCCAGAGGGGGAGGGGGCAGGGGGTCCGGACCCCCTCTGGAAAATCACAAATTATATGGGTTTCTATAGGGAATAAGCAATTGGACATCCCCTGGAAAAAGTTGGACCCCCTGGAGAAAAATTGGACCCCATTTGGAGCCTTGAAAAACGATAGATTTCTTTGAAATTGACCATTTGACTTCTGTAAAATAAGCTGAGGACTAAAAAAATCGTTGTCAGAGCTTTTTTGTCAGGCTGACCTGGACCACCCCTGATGAAAATTCCTGGATCCGCGCATCTGTACCATGCTTGCCAACCGTTGATATACAGAAAAGAATGTTATATTGTCATATATCTTCCTTTCAGGCACATGCAGTTCCAATTAATTTTATTAAAATGTATGCAGAAATGTCCATTTTATCATCATGAAACATGCAACGAAACAAAATAATTTTTTCAACAGAAACATGAAATAACTCCTAGCCCTTGTATCAGATTGTTTTGGCTACGTCTTCAGTATATCAAAAACACACTAGATAGGCGGCAATCGAAAACGTTAATGCTATCGACGAACGTAGTTAAATATTGTAAGTAACAGAATTTTGGATTGTTGTTTGTAGTCCGATAGGCAACAAATGGCAATCACAAACACTGTTTCTAGCAATTTGTTATCAGCATTCATCGGTTGTTTAGACTGTTTTTTATTGCTGCCTATCCGGTGTGATAAGGTAATTGAAATAGTTACGTCATTTCTCCATAAAAACATTAGTTACCATGTACCTCCATGGGACCTAAAACAAGAGAATGTCAAATACAAGGCATGTGCACGTCTACAACCCCCCCACTCTTTTTGGGGTGGGGTGGGTCTTAGGTTAGTTGCAGCATGCAGAAATAGCAACCGAGACATGTATATAGTATGTATATGTATACGGTCCACAACTTTTAACCATCAAAATACTGAATGACTTCATACTCTGGGTGGTGTTTTTAAAAGCTAATACTTGCATTCTTTCTTTTTGTGAAAGCAAAATACTTACAGAATTACGTTTCAAGCATCAAAGAGTTGTCAGGGGAGAATAATATCTACCGTCTTAAAAATAAGTATTCTCTTTTAAAAACAAGATTCAGGAACGATAACTCTTACACTCTTACTTTTAAGTAAAAGTAAGGTTATCTTTTGACATGGGTCCCGCACTACCTTAATGCATCAAAATAGAGTTTTGCCATTCCTCTCATAAACTGTTTCTATTATCGTGGTGCAGATTCAAAACTAATGTTGTTAAACAAAGTTACAGACTTGAAATTCTGAGGAATAACAGTAATATAAAGGCAGGTGCAAATGCAATAATGTTTTCAAATTGGTTCCGCAATGGAATAAAGTTAAAGACATATATGATGACGCATCAAAGAAGTTTTATCCATATAGTAGATTACGAGAAATTTACAACCTACGCGAAGGTGATTTTTCAAAATATCTAACTTTGATACATAGTTTACCACACTCTTGCAAAACCAATATAAGAAAAGAAAATACCAAATGCCAAACACACAAACCATGTATATTGCTTCGAGATTGGACATACAACTTAATGTGGTATTTGCTCAATGGAAATTGAAACACTTGATCACTTATTTTGGGAGTGCATTCATGTACAGCTTTTTTGGACACATTTATCAACACTTTTACAAGATTATAACGTATTCATTCATTTTATCTTAAGAAACATAATGCTTGGTATAACGGAACGAACAAATCAAACAGAAGTTCAAACAAAGAATTTTGTAATTTTACTTGGAAAACATTTCATTTCCAAAAACAAATATAAAAACAACACCCAAATTCACTGCATTTCAAATTATATCTAAGACATCGAATCAATATAGAAAACACATTTATTTCAAGAAAGACAGACTTGCCCAATTCAACAAAAAATGGGGAAACCTAAGAACACTAATGGCGTAAAACGAAAATTAATTAAACATTTCAAACACGCTCGTACAGTAAAGACGACAGTACTCTCTCTCTCTCTCTCTCTCTCTCTCTCTCTCTCTCTCTCTCTCTCTCTTACCATATTACATACCTTAGAAAACAAGAAAAGAACATATTTCTGACAATTCCAGGGTGCCTCATTGCACCCTTTTTGGCATATTTAGTTATACTTTTCGCTTTATTTTCTTTTTACTTTGTTTTCCCCCTTTATTTAATAACATTTTTTAAAATTTATAACTATTTCTGAAACTCATTTGTAGTATAATATACATAACATTAGCATATAAACTGTAAAATGTATGTGTTGAATAGCTATCTTATTACATTAATATGATGTTTGTACATTATATGTAATATTCATATATGTATCATGCATGTGTTTATAGTATATATGTTTCAGAAATAAATAATAAATAAAAAAACTTTTTCATAATATACTAGAGGACTTTGAAAACGCATCATAAAATTTTTGCACTTTTCTTGCAAACCGTATATGCGATTGAAATGTTACTCGCAGGTTTTAATGTGCAACCCATAATTGGTATGAATCAGTCGTTAATTTGAGTGCACTAGCACTCGACGCTGCTGATGACGTCAGCTTGGTACATACAACATCCAGCACCTTTTTGCACAGTTTAATGAAAGTTTTTGATTATTTTTATGTTAAAACTGTGGCTTGTATGATAGCATATCATCAAATGAGTTTAAAGACTTTTTCTAATTAAAAGTAACTGATAACATCAATATTTCGAAAATAAACGTCATATTTGAACATCAATTTATAGCTCCTTTTTAGAAACATCTCCATAAGTTACCTTTATGTTCAATTTCATTACTAATATTGACTACATACACTGGCAGTCATGTGGGGAAGACGTTTTGATGTAAATCATGGCAGGAGATATGCTGTCATGTGATCGAGAACGTCTTAAAAACTACGCTAACGTCACTTGGACAATAGAAAAGACACGTGATACAAACGTTAATTATGCATAATCTGTTATTTGTGTAAGCCATTAGCCTCTTCAAATAAAACAAATCGAAAATTTGAAAGGCCCAATACGTTTAATTTATTACTAGACTTTAGTAACCAGGGTGGGTGGGGTATGTCAGTAATTTTAAAGGGGTGTAATTTTGAGCATACCGAACTGTTAATTCATTTTCAATCGTTCAGTGATGAATATGCAATTGTGAAAGAAGCAATGGACGCAAATCTGTTGAGTCAGGAATCAAAACTAACGCGTGTTAACTTGCAGCTGAATTTGTGTCCTTTAAAATCGACAACCCCTGTCTTAAAACGGATAATTTTTCAATACCTTTAAGTAAATTTAAAACCATGAATTTTCTAGGACACACTACAAGCTGGCCAGACTATGATATTCAATAACAATTATCTCGCTGACATTCTCAGGGTTTGCGAAATAAAGGATTTAACCTAGGGTGATGCGTTTTCAAAGTCCTTAAGTATATTTCATAACATAGTGAGACAAAAGTTTAACAAATAGACAGATCAGTAGGAGTACACAAACTAAAATTAGCAATAGAACGTGATTTATATAGTATTTCTTGATGTTTAGGTAACCATTATAAAGTAGGAATCTTGTCACGACTCTCACCAACAAAACACCAAACTTAGCAATCATATAATATCGATGCCTATCAACGATAGACCTCTCATCAAGCAAATTACAGAAGCAAAAGCACTCTGTTTACAATTAAGAAATATCTTTAAACTACTGTCAGGTGCCAAATTAATGTCCTCAAAATGAATCTAAAGGCAAAATTTAACGCTTATTTTCACCTCTTCTGAAAGAAAAGACTTAAATTTTTAACATTAACAATGATGATTATTTAATACAACATCATCATTTCCTTTCTTAAAAAAGGTTAGACAATTTTGCTCCTAATCAAAGAAGGTGTGGTTGCCTAGCAACGAGACAAAAACAGCCAAATTTGCTTTACCTAGTTCAATAAGCAATCACCATGACAACCAGACATGACATACGTATTTAATATTATATCATTACATGAAGGACATATATGAATTATTGGATTTTCTTCCAAGACCAAAGTGAAGACATTATCATTTTACATAAAACATTCAAAAACAAAGGGTAAACAGTTTAGGTTCTTTCAGAAAGTGAACATCTTTGTTGCTATGACAACAACATTTGGATGCACCATACATTCACTTTTCACAGGTAGTTTACTTAAATACCATGCATGCCTGAATGTCTATAATACTCGTTTAATTTGAAGTATAGATATCACTTATTCACGTCGAAAAAATCTTACCTAGTCCCAACACCCAAGTTTCAGGGGTTTGGATTCATGAGAGATATTTTGTTTTTCATCTTACAATATCTAGGTATAAAATTATAACTCTTTGATGATTTTTGATGCTCATCAAATGCACAAATGTAAGGTCTATGGCTAACATTTAAAATCACATCAGACAACCATTCCTTGTAACCACAGTTACCACAAGTATGTACAGGTGACTCTTTGGCTTTTATCTGTTGCCTAGAAACAGTATGCAAAATGGTGGAAGCGCAGTGGCTCAGTGACAGAGTGTTTAACTCGAGACTGAGTGGCCGCGGGTTCGAGCCTCACCGGCGTTACTGCGTTGTGGTTCTTCAGCAAGACACATTTATCCTAGCTTAGTACTGGTTCAACCCAGGAAGACCCGTCCCTGTTTAACTGAAATATTATTGATTGGACGTAAAGAATCAAATCAATCAACCAATCAAAGCAAAATGGAATGTGACGATATAACATTGTAAATATTTTAAGACTTGGTTATGGCTCATCATAAATGTACTTGCCAAGTCTATATTATACTTTTAATGAAGAAAAGCGGGGTTGGCAAGTACAAGTACATTTCTATGTACTTTTGTACGTAATATTGAGGACTTTAATTTGGCACACATTAGTGTAGCAAGCTAAATCGGACACAGTGTAACACAGAGAGAGAGAGAGAGAGAGAGAGAGAGCATATCTCGAAGAAATGTTTCCTCTCACAATATGCTGCAATGAAATATATGTAGGTGTCAATCAAAATGCTGCAAAATGTGTGAAATCATTTGACACCGAAAAATATCATGACTTAATTTTAGATGCACCTTACCAACTTTGGCACGAATTATCTCGTGGTGTGCAAAGCCTACACGGATGTAGGTGGTATAAATAGTTATACCATGTTTGTCCGCCTGTACGTAAGATAATCCATTCTCTTAGCTCGTGGATTATCTCCACGTACAAGCGGACAAGTCATGGTATAACTATTACTACGTCAAACTGATTTGAAATGGACACATTTCACTGGAATTTGATTGGGCATAGAAACAAACTGATTTGAAAATGTTGCATTTCTCTGCAAGTTGATATGACACATATTTTCAACCGCTGATTGACTTGACATGAACACACCTTTTGTCACAAATATATTCTGACATATACACATTTACATACAGATTTACAATTATAACATTAATGGGCTAGATCAAGATCGCATTGGCGAGAGGCGAATGATCAGGTGAGCCAACGCACCAGAGCATTCGCTTCAAGCATACATAAAATATTGAAGCAGACGAAGGCTCAAACCAAATATTAGATCTCTAACCCACTATATAGTTATGCATGCACGGTAAAAGAGCCACTTCTCGCTTACGTGATAAGTAAAGTATAAATCAAGGGACCGCCTCTGTTAAACACATCTAACCCTTATTGCGCCAATCGCAACAAAAGTCGTCTGCTTTTCTCGTCTGCTGAAATGTTTAAGAAGCCTCTTTGGCAAACAGTGTGGATCCAGATCAGACTGCTCCTATAGGAGCAGTCTGTTCTGGGTCCAGGCTGTTTGCTTCTATACTTAATTCGTCAGTAATTTAAGCAAATATTTGCAGCAGACGACTTCAGCAAACGACATTTTCAGATGCATTTTTTTCTTGGCGCTTTAAGGGCTAATATAAGTGCTAAAGGTTTACCACACGAGATGAATCGCCATTTACAAGAAAGAAGTTTTCATAAAACGCTCTCTATTTTTTTATGAAAAACAAAGAGATGCTTTTGCAACGCTGTCCAAATTATTTCATTAAAATCATGTACGCAAAAAATAAGCTTGTTAATTAGAGTTCATATTTATTTGTATTTTTTTTAGTACCAAACGATGTACACAGTTTTTCCTCAGAGGTCTCAGGCAGGAATTTTGGAGTCAAAGACTCAATATTGCGAGCCAGAACCATGCAAAAGGAAATATTGGGTTGGAAAATATGATACTGATTTCGTTCATTACTGTAGACATTTGAAGAAGAAGTAATATGTATTTTCAACGCTATATTCCGCGGATATGGACACAACTTTCATCTCTGACTCTCAAGACACACACATTTTCTCAGATTGATTTGATACATTTCGCATTTTATTTAGATCTGATTTAACAGTAACACATATTTCACTGCAGACGGGTCTGACACACACACACACACACACACACACACACACACACACACACACACACACACACATGCCAAGGCTACGAAGTGGGGACATAAGCACCTCACAGTAAAAACGGGGACTTCGTAAGTTTACAAGATATTGCTTTTATTTTGCATATTTAAGTTTCTTTTAATTAGTCTTACTTTTTTCTCACATGCTCCAATATCTATTTCGACTTATTGTTATTTAGAACTTTCACCTACAATGTGGGGACACACACTCTATACACAAAAGTAGCACAACACATCGAAATGGGGACTGTACCTTATACACAAAAGCAGCACAAAACGTCGAAATGGGGACTGTGTGTCTGACCGGGGACATTTGTTAATTTGTAGCGAGAAGACATGTTTTGCGCCAGGAAATGACTCAATTTAAATAATATCATTAAAGTTGTCGTTTGCACTGCTTAAGTATGCATCAAACTCTTGTTTTTCATATTCTTTTAATCTAGGTACACTTTGGCAAGTCGGCACCTTATACACAAAAGCAGCACACGTCAAAATGGGGACTGTGTGTCTGACCGGGGACATTTGTTAATTATGTTTTGCACCAGGAAATGACTTAATTTAAATAATATCATTAAAGTTGTTGTTTGCACTGTTTAAGTATGCATCAAACTCTGTTTTTATTCTTTTCAACCTAGGTACACTTTGCCAAGACGGCACCTCATACACAAAAGCAGCAAAAAAACTTCGAAGTGGGGACTTTGTGTCTGACTGGGGACATTTGTTTATTTGTAGTGAGAAGACATGTTTTGGACCAGGAAATGACTCAATTTGAATAATATCATTAAAGTTGTCGTTTGCATTGTTTTAGTATACATCAAACTTTGTTTTTATATTCTTTTCAATATAGGTAGACTTTGGCAATTCGGCAACTTATACACACATACATACACGTCAAAATGGGGACTGTGTGTCTGACCGGGAACGTTTTTTAATTTGTAGTGAGAAGACATGTTTTGAACCAGGAAATGACTCAATTTAAATAAAATCATTAAATTTATCGTTTGCACAATTTTAGTATGCATCAAACTATGTTTTAATATGCTTTTCAATTTATGTACACTTTGGAAATTGGCATCGAATTGGGGACTTTTATGTCAAGCCTCATACATTAAGGGACACTTGTATACCTGGACTTAAGACTTAAGTTAAAAATATTTTAGAATGCATCAATTAATAAATTTAGAATGCATCAATGAATAAAACAATTGATATTGATGACAACGGAGGTAAAAGATTATCTCTTGATTAAAAAGCTATTTATTCTACTAACGAAATAGTGGGGTCTGTTCGGTGTTTATATTTGTTCCTCTTGGTGGCTAGGGTAGATATTCTTTATAAATACTGCACTTGTCCAAATGTCTTTTCTAAAAAAACATGTGCACAAGTGCACCCTGGACATCCAGCTTCTGAATATAACACTTTTTATAACCTGGATTTATTAGTTGATATATTTATACATCCTGTTCAACTGTACTACATAATGATAAATGATAATTTGGTAATATAAATTCGAAAATGCATGGTTCTGGAAATACCAATGTGGGTGATCGGAATAAAACTCCCAGTATAAGACCAGGAAGAAGACGAGCAATGTCGCTACAAAATGAGTTATTCTTAACCCTGATGGGACTGAGACTTGGTCTGCTTCACCAGGATTTAGCGTATCGCTTTAAAACCAATACACGCCAAGTTTTCACTATTATTTTAACTTGGATACAACTCTTGTACAAAGAGTTTGGCACCATTCGGAATTTAATGATTTCAACCAGAGACAAAGTGAGACAACGTCTGCCGAAGTGCAAGAACACCTGCTGCATTATTGACTGCACAGAAGTTCATGTGCAATCACCCGGCAATTTTGAGGCACAAGGAAATCAATATTATTCATATAAAGGGCATACCACATATAAGTTTTTGGTTGCAATAGCTCCTAATGGTGCCATCCTTTTTGTAAGTGATGCATATGAGGGAAGTATTAGCGACAAAAAATAGTATGTGTGTCTGATTTCTTAGATTTTTAAATCCTGGAGATGTAGTTATGGCAGATCGTGGATTCCTCATTAAAGAACTCTTGAATGAAAGGCATGTATAACTAATTATTCCTCCTTTTTTGGGATCAAGACATAGATTTACTCCACAAGAGGAAGCCTTAACGAAAGATATAGCTAAACACAAAATCCATGTTGAACGATCCATCGAAAGGATGAAAAAATTTCGAATTCTTCAGGGGGTTGTACCACAAAAGCTTCAGCCTGTTTTCTCACAGTGTGTTTTTGTAATTGCCTGTTTAATTAATTTTCAAAGTCCATTAGTAAAGTAGATCCACACTGGTTTGTCATAACAGTAACAACTATTCAGGGTTTTTATTAGTTGCAGCCCCCTGAGACTAAAGCCAACCTGCTGCTTCTGCTTCAGACCATGAGACTCATATCAGTTTCTAACATTTTTCATGTTCAACTCAACCGAGCATAATATCTACACTGCTCATGTATGTCAAATCAAATTTATAACAAGTCAGAATCACTGAACTCATTTAAGTTTAGACCATCAAACCAATAAATATTGAAATGCTAATGATGACCAGCATTTTTGAAGTTCATGAGCAGGATAAATCTTATGCTCAGTTGAGCACGTAAAAAGTCATACAACTTTCGGCCTGCTCAAAATTTATTTTCCCAAAAAACAGTTATAGATTTTCTCCTGGTGCAGCTCATTTGCAATATGTATTAAGCAATGCAGACCTACCATATGAGTCACATCAAAACAAAATCTCTTCAATTTCAAAGGATTTAGAATAGACTTGAAACTATTTACTAGAAACGTGTGTGAAATTTTGGCAATAGTTGGCAGCAAATAACAAATGATCTGGGTCATGACAAAACCTGCCTCGGGCTTTCCGACCAGGTCTACTGTCTAACACAAACCAGACTGTACAGACGCAGATGGCTCTAGTTTTAAAATTTCGACTGATCTGCACCTTTGTTATCGCATATGCAAAAAGCAGATTTTCTCATGAAGCAGCTCAACTCAGGATGCAGCATGACCGAGAACACAATTGATTAAAAAGACTGTAAATAGGTTTGTCTGTTTTCTTCAATAGAGTGCTCAATATATAAGTTAAGACATACCACACATGTGCGGATCCAGAGGGGGGGAAGGGGTCCGGACCCCCCCCCCTGGAAAATTACAAAAATATAGGGTTCCTTAGCAATACTGGTCCGGATCTCCTGAAAAATCACAGCTACCAATTCAGCATTTAATGTTGGGCCATTATAATCCCGCTAGCAAAACGCCATTCAAATGGCGTTTCGCTGTCGGGCCGATAATGGCCCACTTTTAGTGGCATTTTGATCCTCTCTCAATTCCATCAACCAAAAAAAAACGTTGTCAGTGTTGGACCCCTCTGACATAACTTTCTGGATCCGAAGATGCCACAAGTCCTTACTCCAGGAGTTAGAAAGTAAAGGGATAATATGCATAGATCCAGATAAGGAAATTTTATTTGCGTAAATTTTTTATTATTTTCTTACACATTAATTTTAACATATGTTTTGGGTGCTCAAAGGAACCGTCTCATTGAGACGGTTCTTTTGAGTGCCCGCAACATATGTTTTCGATTAGAATCAAATTTCCCGGTTGAATTAGTTAAAGAGCAAGGTACTCCTGCCTGGTTTAATGAGAAATATAAAATGATTTTCCAATACACCCTCTTATCTGGAGGCCTGAATATGGATCGAAAATAATGGCGATCATCAGCTGCACAATTACCGCACAGCTGATCTTCACCATTTTTCGCATACATGTATATAAAAAGGTTTTCTCATGACATGACATGGCTCAATTAATAGGAAGCTAAATTAGCTTACAATGTATGCAGTTACAGTTTCAAGGGCAAAAGGTTTCTAGGAATCCTCATTTCAAAGATTTCTGGACATAAGTAAGAATGGTGAAAATTAATTAATTTGGCTTTAAGATCAGCCCAATAATGATAGTCAAAGGGAATTCGGACTGTAAATGTCTCTTTACTAGACCAAACTACAAAATCACAAAATTTTGTACCAGTCACTCCCATATGCATTTGAATTTGGTAATAGTATTTGTGTGTTTTTTAAGGTGATCTTGTTCTCATTATTGATTTCTAAGAAAAAGTTTTTCTTCTGTTGTTTGGTTAATTTTTCATTAAAGTTAGATATGTGTTCATTTTCTAATGACTTAGGGCATTTGATTTCTAAAATACCATAAATGGTAGGCTCATCATGGTCCATAATCAATCCATCCGGACTACAGGCCAGCTCTGGATCTATGCTACTTACCCAGAAGCCAGTTTCAACAACCATACTACTATCAGAATTTATCAAGCTCTTGTAAGAATCTCTTGCTATTTTTTCATGTTTGATGCCATACTGTAAAGCAGGTGCACTAATTGGATCTGTTTTCCAAAGATGCCTGTTAAGAAAATTCATGATAGCCCTGTCAGATTTAAGAGACACAACATCCTTGCATGTAGATGCTGTTAAACGAACACGACTTTCATTAAACCAGGCAGGACTACCTTGCTCTTTAACTAATTCAACAGGGAAATTTGATTCCGACTTAACTATCAAGTTCTGTATAAATTGTTCCCTCTGCTTATTAAGTGTAGAAGTATGATCATCATCAAGAAAATAATCTTTATCATTATACTTCAGTAAAGACAGCCACATGCAATCAACCTGTTTGTGATTTTGCAAACAATAGAGCAATTTTTCAGATTGTTTCTCTTCATCAGTGCAGCAGGCGACTGGAGCCCGTGGGTCATAATTGATAATATCATGTACTTTTCTCTTCTTTGCACTTGGGTAAACTGACTCTTGCACTTTTTAGGCAGCTAATTTGACTTTCTGCCTTGGTTCCAAGCACAAGGAAGAGATGTACAACTTTGTGGGTCAACTTTTAGTGTATCACAAGTATCAATGTCATCTACAAGAGCAGACAATAACCCGGTGACATGGCTACACCTGCCCATTGCTGAAGCACGGCATGTACAGGATGCATCCCTTACAAAACCAGAGTGCTGTGATAATGTAGCAGTCACATCATAAACCTCTGAAGTATACGAAGCCCGTACTTTAGATTTTAAAAAATAATGTCCACTCTTAGAACTGTCTTGCATTTTTTGGACATGTCCACTGGTGAAGTACTTCAGTCCTTTTCTCAATGGTTTGGCTGTATGTAGGTCTTCAATATTACAGTCATCATCACAGCCATCATCACTATCAATTTCATCATCAAAGGTGTCTTCATTGAGGAATTGAACAGATTCAACAATATGGTGGTGAATATGTCCCTTGTTGAAATGCTTGGGCATTTGTGGTCCATGAGAGGGGAAATTTCCCCATCCACTATATGGGAGAAGTGGAATGCCTGTATTGGTTTGCGTCTGTACATTTTGTTTAATTTTCTCTATTTTCAAGATATACCACTTTCCTCGGTCTATGCTGATTGGTATATTGTCTTGTTCCCCTGCTGATATGCAGCTTTTCATCCTGAAAATATATTAAAAAAATGTGTAAACCCATAACCCCTATAATGCCTACATCAGGATAACATGTCTGTGTGATTTATACCCCCTAACATCCCACTTTTATATAGTAAAATTGGGGTTAACATGGGGATTGGGGGTAAACAAAATTTTCTTACAACTTTTCACGCTAAAACATAGACTGTGGATACATGTTCGAACCGCCTCATTGGCGGTTCTAACGTATACCCACAATCTATGTTTAGAGCAAAATAAGAAAATTTATTAAATCTTTATCTAAAAATTTTCATTTTTTCTACCATGAAAATTCGCTGTATATTGCATGGACGCATTTTCGTAACTTAGTTTTAATACTGATCAAAACTGCATGAACAGGCTCACGAGAAAACATGTCTTCAGTGTCTGACACAAACCATTACCTGGGCTGTGTAATTCACAACAGTTTTTTTTTGCTCTTTAACAGAGAGCTGTGGTTCTAATGAGAACCCACAATCTAGACTATGTTTTAGAACAAAAATACTAAGCAATAAATATATACCCCTGAACAGGAATTTAGTTAAGAGTGCGTACCAAAATATTAATTTTCTTCTTTCTCAACCAAAACGTATGTTGTGGGTACTCAAAAGAACCGTCTCAACGAGACGGCTCTTTTGAGAACCCAAAACATATGTTAATACTGATGGGTAAGAACTTATTTACAATTTTACGCTCAAAAAATGTTTATCTAAACCTATGCTGAAGTTAAGTATATAAAAGTGGGGTACAAGGGGGTATAACTTACACTAGTGTTATCAGTGATGAAAGTGGATATAAAGTTGCTGATCAGAATCTGCGTCATTTTCACATGTGCAAAAAAAAATTTCTCATGATGCAACGCATACAATCTTTCATTTTGAAAATCTTCAGTATAATTACCATGCACAAACCAGGGTTTGGGACTTGGGGTCCAGACCCCCTCAATTCCACCCCCTCCCCCCCCCCAAAAAAAAGAAATCCCTTGAATCTGGACCTACCCTGGTCTTGAGGTGGACCCCCCCCCCCTACCTTGGAAAGTTTTCTGGATCCAGGCATCATTACACCACTTCTTTTATCAAAGTTAGGGCGGAAATTTACCCCTGTAAAAGCCCTAGTGAAATAATATCATTTTGGCATTTCAACAATAAGCTAACATGATTCTTGGTTGGATTCACGATTACTGGGTACATTCCGAATACAGGTTCATGCACTGCTGAGGCAATTACACATTAAATCCCCGGTATTTGATCAGATAGGCATAAAAAAACTATTTGCAGACTTGAAGAAAATACACGATGATATCTTAATTATTCGGATTCTTATATAATCTAAATATTATATCGGTGCTTTATCCGAAACGCACTTTTGCTGTTGTGTTTTTCGGAGTGCATGACCTTTTGTTTACATGAAATGTGTCGAAACAAAACAACTTACCTTTGAATGAGTTTACTCCGATTGCCTGTTTTTGCGAGGCCTCGGCATTCCAGCCATCTTTGTAACTGAATATTTGAATGTTTTTCTATCGACTCGTACACTAATTTCGCCCCAGGAACATCAGATTCGCGCAAAACAATGGATTGAAATGCAATGGAAGCTGCCATATCTGCCGAATGTTTGTCCGAATGACTTCATCGGCTATTTTTAGAATATGATAATGATTATACATATAATTACATAGAATCTAATGCTTATTTTGCCCTCAAATATTTCATGATTGAATAAAATACAAAAAATAAACGTTACCGGGAACGCAGTGGCTCAGTGGAAGAGTGCTTGACTCGAGACCGAGGGGCTGCAGTTTGAGCCTCACAGGCGTCACTGCGTTGAACATTAATCCTAGCTTAGTAGGTTCAACCCAGGAAGACCCGTCCCTGTATAACTGAAAGATTGTTGATGGGACGTAAAGAATCAAATCAAACAAACAAAATAAACGTTACCTCCAACATATCTGAGATGAAAACCTTGATGCCATTTTGTTACACCGAATGCTCAGAACACAATGGGGACTATGGAATTTTCCCGCGAAAACGCGGACTAAGGCGCAGACGAATGTACACTCGATATATTTTTTCTCATGGGGAAATACACTTTTGTGTAAGTTATACCTGACGCTTTAGTCAAGGAACGGGGACATGTTGATTTTTGCTGAATTCTCACTTTTCTAGTGTAAAACAGATGTTGGGAATTCATTTTTTACCGTTTCGCGAATAGCGGACGTCCGCGATTCAAAGTAAGTCCCCGATGTGTGAGTGTGTATTTTCACTTACGTCCCCGCTTTACGCAATCAGCAAACACACGCATGTGTGTGTGTGTGTGTGTGTGCGTGTTTGCTGATTGCATTAGATTCTATGTAATTATATGTATAATCATTATCATATTCTAAAAATAGCCGATGAAGTCATTCGGACAAACATTCGGCATATATGGCAGCTTCCATTGCATTTCAATCCATTGTTTTGCGCGAATCTGATGTTCCTGGGGCGAAATTAGTGTACGAGTCGATAGAAAAACATTCAAATATTCAGTTACAAAGATGGCTGGAATGCCGAGGCCTCGCAAAAACAGGCAATCGGAGTAAACTCATTCAAAGGTAAGTTGTTTTGTTTCGACACATTTCATGTAAACAAAAGGTCATGCACTCCGAAAAACACAACAGCAAAAGTGCGTTTCGAATAAAGCACCGATATAATATTTAGATTATATAAGAATCCGAATAATTAAGATATCATCGTGTATTTTCTTCAAGTCTGCAAATAGTTTTTTTATGCCTATCTGATCAAATACCGGGGATTTAATGTGTAATTGCCTCAGCAGTGCATGAACCTGTATTCGGAATGTACCCAGTAATCGTAAATCCAACCAAGAATCATGTTAGCTTATTGTTGAAATGCCAAAATGATATTATTTCACCAGGGCTTTTACAGGGGTAAATTTCCGCCCTAACTTTGATAAAAGAAGTGGTGTAATGATGCCTGGATCCAGAAAACTTTCCAAGGTTAGGGGGGGGGTCCACCTCAAGACCAGGGTAGGTCCAGATTCAAGGGATTTCTTTTTTTTTTTGGGGGGGGGGAGGGGGTGGAATTGAGGGGGTCCGGACCCCAAGTCCCAAACCCTGGTTTGTGCATGGTAATTATACTGAAGATTTTCAAAATGAAAGATTGTATGCGTTGCATCATGAGAAATTTTTTTTTGCACATGTGAAAATGACGCAGATGCTGATCAGCAACTTTATATCCACTTTCATCACTGATAACACTAGTGTAAGTTATACCCCCTTGTACCCCACTTTTATATACTTAACTTCAGCATAGGTTTAGATAAACATTTTTTGAGCGTAAAATTGTAAATAAGTTCTTACCCATCAGTATTTACATATGTTTTGGGTTCTCAAAAGAGCCGTCTCGTTGAGACGGTTCTTTTGAGTACCCACAACATATGTTTTGGTTGAGAAAGAAGAAAATTAATATTTTGGTACGCACTCTTAACTAAATTCCTGTTCAGGGGTATATATTTATTGCTTAGTATTTTTGTTCTAAAACATAGTCTAGATTGTGGGTTCTCATTAGAACCACAGCTCTCTGTTAAAGAGCAAAAAAAAACTGTTGTGAATTACACAGCCCAGGTAATGGTTTGTGTCAGACACTGAAGACATGTTTTCTCGTGAGCCTGTTCATGCAGTTTTGATCAGTATTAAAACTAAGTTACGAAAATGCGTCCATGCAATATACAGCGAATTTTCATGGTAGAAAAAATGAAAATTTTTAGATAAAGATTTAATTAATTTTCTTATTTTGCTCTAAACATAGATTGTGGGTATACGTTAGAACCGCCAATGAGGCGGTTCGAACATGTATCCACAGTCTATGTTTTAGCGTGAAAAGTTGTAAGAAAATTTTGTTTACCCCCAATCCCCATGTTAACCCCAATTTTACTATATAAAAGTGGGATGTTAGGGGGTATAAATCACACAGACATGTTATCCTGATGTAGGCATTATAGGGGTTATGGGTTTACACTTTTTTTAAATATATTTTCAGGATGAAAAGCTGCATATCAGCAGGGGAACAAGACAATATACCAATCAGCATAGACCGAGGAAAGTGGTATACCTTGAAAATAGAGAAAATTAAACAAAATGTACAGACGCAAACCAATACAGGCATTCCACTTCTCCCATATAGTGGATGGGGAAATTTCCCCTCTCATGGACCACAAATGCCTAAGCATTTCAACAAGGGACATATTCACCACCATATTGTTGAATCTGTTCAATTCCTCAATGAAGACACCTTTGATGACGAAATTGATAGTGATGATGGCTGTTATGATGACTGTAATATTGAAGACCTACATACAGCCAAACCATTGAGAAAAGGACTGAAGTTCTTCACCAGTGGACATGTCCAAAAAATGCAAGACAGTTCTAAGAGTGGACATTATTTTTTAAAATCTAAAGTACGGGCTTCGTATACTTCAGAGGTTTATGATGTGACTGCTACATTATCACAGCACTCTGGTTTTGTAAGGGATGCATCCTGTACATGCCGTGCTTCAGCAATGGGCAGGCGTAGCCATGTCACCGGGTTATTGTCTGCTCTTGTAGATGACATTGATACTTGTGATACACTAAAAGTTGACCCAAAAAGTTGTACATCTCTTCCTTGTGCTTGGAACCAAGGCAGAAAGTCAAATTAGCTGCCTAAAAAGTGCAAGAGTCAGTTTACCCAAGTGCAAAGAAGAGAAAAGTACATGATATTATCAATTATGACCCACGGGCTCCAGTCGCCTGCTGCACTGATGAAGAGAAACAATCTGGAAAATTGCTCTATTGTTTGCAAAATCACAAACAGGTTGATTGCATGTGGCTGTCTTTACTGAAGTATAATGATAAAGATTATTTTCTTGATGATGATCATACTTCTACACTTAATAAGCAGAGGGAACAATTTATACAGAACTTGATAGTTAAGTCGGAATCAAATTTCCCTGTTGAATTAGTTAAAGAGCAAAGTAGTCCTGCCTGGTTTAATGAAAGTCGTGTTCGTTTAACAGCATCTACATGCAAGGATGTTGTGTCTCTTAAATCTGACAGGGCTATCATGAATTTTCTAAACAGGCATCTTTGGAAAACAGATCCAATTAGTGCACCTGCTTTACAGTATGGCATCAAACATGAAAAAATAGCAAGAGATTCTTACAAGAGCTTGATAAATTCTGATAGTAGTATGGCTGTTGAAACTGGCTTCTGGGTAAGTAGCATAGATCCAGAGCTGGCCTGTAGTCCGGATGGATTGATTATGGACCATGATGAGACTACCATTTATGGTATTTTAGAAATCAAATGCCCTAAGTCATTAGAAAATGAACACATATCTAACTTTAATGAAAAATTAACCAAACAACAGAAGAAAAACTTTTTTTTGAAATCAATGATGAGAACAAGATCACCTTAAAAAACACACAAATACTATTACCAAATTCAAATGCATATGGGAGTGACTGGTACAAAATTTTGTGATTTTGTAGTTTGGTCTAGTAAAGAGACATTTACAGTCCGAATTCCCTTTGACGATCATTATTGGGCTGATCTTAAAGCCAAATTAATTAATTTTCACCATTCTTACTTATGTCCAGAAATCTTTGAAATGAGGATTCCTAGAAACCTTTTGCCCTTGAAACTGTAACTGCATACATTGTAAGCTAATTTAGCTTCCTATTAATTGAGCCATGTCATGTCATGAGAAAACCTTTTTATATACATGTATGCGAAAAATGGTGAAGATCAGCTGTGCGGTAATTGTGCAGCTGATAATCGCCATTATTTTCGATCCATATTCAGGCCTCCAGATAAGAGGGTGTATTGGAAAATTATTTTATATTTCTCATTAAACCAGGCAGGAGTACCTTGCTCTTTAACTAATTCAACCGGGAAATTTGATTCTAATCTAAAACATATGTTGCGGGCACTCAAAAGAACCGTCTCAATGAGACGGTTCCTTTGAGCACCCAAAACATATGTTAAAATTAATGTGTAAGAAAATAATAAAAAATTTACGCAAATAAAATTTCCTTATCTGGATCTATGCATATTATCCCTTTACTTTCTAACTCCTGGAGTAAGGACTTGTGGCATCTTCGGATCCAGAAAGTTATGTCAGAGGGGTCCAACACTGACAACGTTTTTTTTGGTTGATGGAATTGAGAGAGGATCAAAATGCCACTAAAAGTGGGCCATTATCGGCCCGACAGCGAAACGCCATTTGAATGGCGTTTTGCTAGCGGGATTATAATGGCCCAACATTAAATGCTGGATTGGTAGCTGTGGTTTTTCAGGAGATCCGGACCATTATTGCTAAGGAACCCTATATTTTTGTAATTTTCCAGGGGGGGGGGGGTCCGGACCCCTTCCCCCCCTCTGGATCCGCACATGTGTGGTATGTCTTAACTTATATATTGAGCACTCTATTGAAGAAAACAGACAAACCGTTTTACAGTCTTTTTAATCAATTGTGTTCTCGGTCATGCTGCATCCTGAGTTGAGCTGCTTCATGAGAAAATCTGCTTTTTGCATATGCGATAACAAAGGTGCAGATCAGTCGAAATTTTAAAACTAGAGCCATCTGCGTCTGTACAGTCTGGTTTGTGTTAGACAGTAGACCTGGTCGGAAAGCCCGAGGCAGGTTTTGTCATGACCCAGATCATTTGTTATTTGCTGCCAACTATTGCCAAAATTTCACACACGTTTCTAGTAAATAGTTTCAAGTCTATTCTAAATCCTTTGAAATTGAAGAGATTTTGTTTTGATGTGACTCATATGGTAGGTCTGCATTGCTTAATACATATTGCAAATGAGCTGCACCAGGAGAAAATCTATAACTGTTTTTTGGGAAAATAAATTTTGAGCAGGCCGAAAGTTGTATGACTTTTTACGTGCTCAACTGAGCATAAGATTTACCCTGCTCATGAACTTCAAAAATGCTGGTCATCATTAGCATTTCAATATTTATTGGTTTGATGGTCTAAACTTAAATGAGTTCAGTGATTCTGACTTGTTATAAATTTGATTTGACATACATGAGCAGTGTAGATATTATGCTCGGTTGAGTTGAACATGAAAAATGTTAGAAACTGGTATGAGTCTCATGGTCTGAAGCAGAAGCAGCAGGTTGGCTTTAGTCTCAGGGGGCTGCAACTAATAAAAACCCTGAATAGTTGTTACTGTTATGACAAACCAGTGTGGATCTACTTTACTAATGGACTTTGAAAATTAATTAAACAGGCAATTACAAAAACACACTGTGAGAAAACAGGCTGAAGCTTTTGTGGTACAACCCCCTGAAGAATTCGAAATTTTTTCATCCTTTCGATGGATCGTTCAACATGGATTTTGTGTTTAGCTATATCTTGCGTTAAGGCTTCCTCTTGTGGAGTAAATCTATGTCTTGATCCCAAAAAAGGAGGAATAATTAGTTTTACATGCCTTTCATTCAAGAGTTCTTTAATGAGGAATCCACGATCTGCCATAACTACATCTCCAGGATTTAAAAAATCTAAGAAATCAGACAAACATACTATTTTTTTGTCGCTAATACTTCCCTCATATGCATCACTTACAAAAAGGATGGCACCATTAGGAGCTATTGCAACCAAAAACTTATATGTGGTATGCCCTTTATATGAATAATATTGATTTCCTTGTGCCTCAAAATTGCCGGGTGATTGTACATGAACTTCTGTGCAGTCAATAATGCAGCGGATGTTCTTGCACTTCGGCAGACGTTGTCTCACTTTGTCTCTGGTTGAAATCATTAAATTCCGAATTGTGCCAAACTGTTTGTACAAGAGTTGTATCCAAGTTAAAATAATAGTGGAAACTTGGCGTGTATTGGTTTTAAAGCGATACGCTAAATCCTGGTGATGCAGACCAAGTCTCAGTCCCATCAGGGTTAAGAATAACTCATTATGTAGCGACATTGCTCGTCTTCTTCCTGGTCTTATACTGGGAGTTTTATTCCGATCACCCACATTGGTATTTCCAGAACCATGCATTTTCGAATTTATATTACCAAATTATCATTTATCATTATGTAGTACAGTTGAACAGGATGTATAAATATATCAACTAATAAATCCAGGTTATAAAAAGTGTTATATTCAGAAGCTGGATGTCCAGGGTGCACTTGTGCACATGTTTTTCAGAAAAGACATTTGGACAAGTGCAGTATTTATAAAGAATATCTACCCTAGCCACCAAGAGGAACAAATATAAACACCGAACAGACCCCACTATTTCGTTAGTAGAATAAATAGCTTTTTAATCAAGAGATAATCTTTTAACTCCGTTGTCAGCAATATTAATTGTTTTATTCATTGATGCATTCTAAATTTATTAATTGATGCATTCTAAATATTTTTAACTTAAGTCTTAAGTCCAGGTATACAAGTGTCCCTTAATGTATGAGGCTTGACATAAAAGTCCCCAATTCGATGCCAATTTCCAAAGTGTACATAAATTGAAAAGCATATTAAAACATAGTTTGATGCATACTAAAATTGTGCAAACGATAAATTTAATGATTTTATTTAAATTGAGTCATTTCCTGGTTCAAAACATGTCTTCTCACTACAAATTAACAAACGTCCCCGGTCAGACACACAGTCCCCATTTTGACGTGTATGTATGTGTGTATAAGTTGCCGAATTGCCAAAGTCTACCTATATTGAAAATAATATAAAAACAAAGTTTGATGTATACTAAAACAATGCAAACGACAACTTTAATGATATTATTTAAATTGAGTCATTTCCTGGTCCAAAACATGTCTTCTCACTACAAATAAACAAATGTCCCCAGTCAGACACAAAGTCCCCACTTCGAAGTTTTTTTGCTGCTTTTGTGTATGAGGTGCCGTCTTGGCAAGTGTACCTAGGTTGAAAAGAATAAAAACAGAGTTTGATGCATACTTAAACAGTGCAAACAACAACTTTAATGATGTTATTTAAATTAAGTCATTTCCTGGTGCAAAACATAATTAACAAATGTCCCCGGTCAGACACACAGTCCCCATTTTGACGTGTGCTGCTTTTGTGTATAAGGTGCCGACTTGCCAAAGTGTACCTAGATTAAAAGAATATGAAAAACAAGAGTTTGATGCATACTTAAACAGTGCAAACGACAACTTTAATGATATTATTTAAATTGAGTCATTTCCTGGTGCAAAACATGTCTTCTCGCTACAAATTAACAAATGTCCCCGGTCAGACACACAGTCCCCATTTCGACGTTTTGTGCTGCTTTTGTGTATAAGGTACAGTCCCCATTTCGATGTGTTGTGCTACTTTTGTGTATAGAGTGTGTGTCCCCACATTGTAGGTAAAAGTTCTAAATAACAAAAAGTCGAAATAGATATTGGAGCATGTGAGAAAAAAGTAAGACTAATTGAAAGAAACTTAAATATGCAAAATAAAAGCAATATCTTGTAAACTTACGAAGTCCCCGTTTTTACTGTGAGGTGCTTATGTCCCCACTTCGTAGCCTTGGCATGTATACACACACACACACACACACACACACACGCACGCACGCACGCACGCACGCACGTTTTCATCCCAAACTGATTTGAAAATGGACACAACTGGGTGCAAGGATTTAGGTTAGACGACTAAGTGAACGTAGCCTCTAGAATGCATCTTGTGATTGACATCTTCTCAAGCGAAGGTTTTGTCGGTATTTACCTTTCGACACGAGCTCAAACTCTATTATTAGCACAAATCAAATGACCAATGAAAACGCCAGGAAGGATTTTTGCAAAAATCCCTTCCTGCCAATCAGATTTATCGTAGCGACTTATCGGCATCTTAAGACAATGGTAGGACTAGATGGTGGTTGAAGGTTGACATGCAAAATTCGAACGTGACCTAAACTTATTGAACTAATTTATATGACCAAGTTTTTTTCACTTTAAATAAAGTATTCTTTACAGTCAAAAGATTATGAGGCATTGTTCTAGCATTGATTTAGCACGATGTGCTTTGTTGTGAGAATGCTGACCGCTATTAACTCCGGGTTGTGCGATGGCAGGGCTCAGATAGTCTTTGCAATTTTGGTGAGGATTGGGTCCGCTACCTTTTCGCATGAGTCTGCTTATTGAAAGTGCATTAATCGTATTGTAAAACCACGTTTAGGCCACCACACGTAAAATGGTACTCATCTCATGTTATTCTTTAAAACATATATTGCGAGACTTGAGTTATGGTTTAAGTCTGAAACTTCACCCTTCTTCCAAATTTAGAACAGGCCAACAACGTATGCTCCGACGAGCCTGCGCGGATGGACAGGCACATCTGAGCCTTCACTTTTTTCCTATGTGATATACGTACTAACTTCTCATTTTATGACTAATTGTTAAACGAAAAGTGAAATATATAGTCAGATAGTAGAAACCTCAAAAAGAATAAAACAATCCCTCAGGGTGACTGATCACTCCAACACCGAAAGGGATAACTTCATCCCACCTTTCTCAACCAAATGTACCACATGCGCGTTCAAATACCGCATAGACACATACAAGTCCGCATATAAACACAGTCTAGCACACTTGATATAATACGCGTATTCATTTTAATCAGTGTCTGCAGTATAGATTGTCGTTTACGCTGACGAGGGCTGGAGAAATGGGTTGAGTCTATAGCACGTGCAGTTTCCCGTGCATGGACACTGCGACAAAATGCATGACTTAACATATTTCCTAGACTCGTGTATTTTATTTATTAATGCTTTATTCCACATTTTTATGAAAAGCAATATGATGAAACGCGTATATGTAGCCTAAAAGGAGCTATAACTTTCACTTGATAAATGGAATAGGGGTAGGCCATAGACTGACGGAGGTAAGCGAAATCTTTCACGCGTCAGCCAGAGATTATCTTTTCATTGCATTGTTAATTGTTTGATAGAGATCCATATGAATTTTACGTATTAAGGCTGGCAAACAGTGCAGACTCAAATGATACCTGCGGTGTGAGGTATATCATCTGGGTTAACATGATTTACTACTGTGACGCTAATTATTTTACTCGCAGCCTCCGCAGAGCATTTGCTACTCACATACACGCTATATGGAAACAGTGTTGGAATTAAGAATGCGTACTGCGTATGTACGCACTGTTGACATACATACATACATACATACATACACGCACGCACGCACGCACGCACGCACGCACGCACGCACGCAGAGAATCATACATAACGTTTATTCTCTTAAGGTTTTATCTCTCGTTTGCATTACATGTACAGTGTACGCATGAAATACAATACAGACAAAAAATCTATCTAATGGGTACATTGTACCCAAATAATATATCTTTATACTTACAGGAAAGTATACACAGTTGTTCTAGTGCTTTAATGCAATAGTGAGTGATTTCAAGCATTTGCCAACTGTATACAGTAAAACCTGTGTAAAACCACCACTCTAAAAAAGACCGAAAATTGGTTTTCAAGACCAATTATCGCTTAATATAGATCAAAAATATTGCGGACTGCTCCCAGGGGAACATTCTGCAATATTTACCACCTTCATAAGGCTACCATTTTCATTAAGATCTTTGTTTTATCTATTCTTGAGTGACCGCTTAAGACATGTTTTACTGTACCTGGCTTTCGTTTTTTCTCAGGTCTCTATGATGGCAGGATTTTACAAGTTGCTGGTCCTACTTGGCGTATTACTACATGCTAAATATGTACAGCTTGAAACACATGGTACGTCTGAATATTTTCTTTAAGGGCATTAAATCATACAACGTTCACGCTCAGTTAAAGTTCTTACATGTACCTACGGTCATCATTGTTAAAGACATATGCGGATAATTCACATGCTCGCCATTTCGTGCCAGGAAACTGGGAAGTCCCATTAGAACGTTTTCGACTATTTACGAATTCGGATCAATACAGTTTTTCAGATTCTCTTTCGACATTCTCTTGACAAAAAAGATGCCTAAAATATCTTTTATCTGAACTTATCGCCTCAGTATCAGAAGCAATGTTTCTATGTTTTAATTCTGGTTGCAAATACGAAAAAGGCCGAAACTTGTACGAATATTGCTTGCCACAGAGGAAGCCAACCTCGTGGCCTATTGGTTAGCATGTCGAACAACCAAAACCATTTGACCCACTATCGAATCCCGAGCGGGGTTACCATTTTGAGTGTGCTTTTCTTCCTTTTTTTCAGCGATTTTTTAGAATTGAGATGGGGGAGGTTCCACGGGAAATATGTTTTTATGATCGAGTCAGTTTTGAAAAAAAAATCTAGCCCTGGCTACATTCAATTACTTTAGTTTCTTGGCTCTCCATTGTTCTGTTGATTGGATTTTTAAACAAACCTTGGCGTAAAAAGGGTTGCTTTAGGTTGAATTAAATATCATATGCATAATTTGGGCATAATTTGGGCCTCTAGGCGACAAAACCTGTCTTCGGGTTTACAAACCAGTCTCCTCAGTTACAGAGACAAGCTAGAAAATTGAAATTTCTCCTGAAGCAAGTTTACAAATGATACTTTCAAAAATCGAATAACAAAGGCGCTGATCAGACTGCGCGGTCGCGCAGGCTGGTCTGCGCCTGTGTTGTTCGCAAACCCCCTAAGACAGGTTTTCTCGCGTCGAGGCCCATTTTGAAACTGCTTTTCATAATAATCAAATGGAATTATCAAACTGACAGAAATTGTCACTCCTGAACTTTTTACATAGAATTCAGCATGAAGAAGTACCACCCAACAACCCTTAAAATGGAAATAGACTAGTCCAATTGAAAATAGTGGGAACTTCCATTCGGCTTAAATGGGTTATGTACATGTAGTCTAACTTTTTCTTTCCAACTAGGTTGCCAGCTTCTTCCCTCAAAGTTAGGTCCTGACTGGTACAAACAACCACAAATAGTTCCCGAGGGTTTCGAACACCTTGCATCATACCTACATATGCCTTGTCCGATTGGTACTCTGTTCGACGAGGGAATTTGTACCTGTACCAATATGGCTGCATACCTTTTCAGTGGAATCGGTAAGTAATACTGTGATTCCAGGGTTTAAGTGACCCCCGTTTTTCTTTTATTTAACAGCTTTAATCCTTACTAATACGGTCGACGTTTAGCATGTGGATGTTAATGCACACCGCGTAACTAAAATTTAATTTTCAGGATAGCCCTTATTTTAAACTAAAGCCCAAATGCCCTTCAAGCTTCCTGGGTGGGACATCAAACCGTAACATTTAGTATTATCTGAACCCATTCTTGTCAAACGTAACTGCCTATCTAGTGTGTGTGTGTGTGTGTGTGTGTGTGTGTGTGTGTGTGTGTGTGTGTGTGTGTGTGTGTGTGTGTGTGTGTGTGTGTGTGTGTGTGTGTGTGTGTGTGTGTAAGTGTGACAAACTTCTGCTATCATAATCTGTATTTCTAACTTGTTCTATGTGCACAGGGTAGTTCCTAGTGAGACGTAACGATGCCTGCGTCTTAAAGGTATTCTCACTGTGTCACAATGTCCCATCAACGAATGGGTTAAAGCATGGAAAACTTTCAATTTTTTAAAGAAAAGCCTAGATAACTCCAAATTAATTATTTGAAAATGTTTGTATGTGTAATGTGTCTTTCTTCTTTCCTCTGTCTATGTACTTCTTTTGGAGCTGTTGGGGTAGGTTATATGGTCTACATGAACCACTACTGTGCCGCACCTTCTTATTTCCAGAACACTTTTGAATACATCTGCATAATGGCGATTATCCTGTACTTGCTTTGGCTGACCACATTTTCATGAAACAACGTCGAAAGGGTAGACTCGCCATTATGCAGCCATCCATTCGATATTATCCGCATCCAGTATCATTTCCTTTACAAATACTTCTAATACTTTTCACCCTTCCACAGTCAGAATCTGTCTTCTCCATTAGCTTGTCTCTGTGTAATAATGCACGTATCGCTGATGAAATCGTGTGTTGGCAAATGCTGAAGCATATATTGCCTGGCAAACGGCTCAAATCAAACATAGCATTCACACGCTTAGTATGTTCTCTATTATTTACATTAGTAACAGTTATGTGGACACTTTGCATTATGATGCAAGCTGGGGATATACATCCCAACCATTGCCCTGCAACAGCATCATCGAGTAGTGTTTCTAGCTTAGCCTCCGTCTCTTCTGCATTTAATTTTTCCAAACTTTCAAATCACTTATCTGTCGTGCATTATAATGTCCAGAGTTTGGTGCCAAAACTTGACTTGTTAACTACAGAACTCAATGAATTTGACATCTTAGCTTTTACTGAAACTTGGTTAAACCTTTCAGTCCCTACAAATGATCTCATTATCGGCTCCTTTAAAATCCCGGAACGCAAAGACCGACCAGGTGTTAGTCATGGAGGTGTCATCCTATATGTCAAAAATAATATCCACTATACATGACGTCATGACTTAGAATTGAGAGGTGTTGAAAGTATCTGGATTGAACTAACCCTTAAACATAAGCACATACTATTTGGGGTCTTTTACAGACCGCCTAATTCAGAAGCTGTTGTTTTTTCTGCAATAGAAGATTCGATCAACCTGGCAGTTGATTCTGGTGTTAATGATATTATTATAACAGGTGATTTCAATTTGAATATGCAAAATGTCCAATCAGCCCGTAAAATTACTTCTCTTTGTGAACAGCTCTCTCTGGTTCAGTCTATAGAAGAACCCACACATTTTACTGAAACTTCTTCTTCTCTCATTGACTTACTTCTTGTTAATAACAAAGAACATCTTATACTTAGTGGAGTTGGTGACCCTTTCTTGCACCAAGATGTACGCTACCATTGTCCTGTTTTTGGAATTTTTAACTTTGGCAAACCCAAATGTTTATCTTTTAAACGTCGCATATGGAAATATGATGATGGTAATCATGAAATGTTAAGGCAAAAAGCATCAACTACAAACTGGAACGACTTTCAAAACAATGATATTAACACATACTGCGAAAATTTAATAGAACACCTACAGTCTATTACCGAAATGTGTATACCTAACAAAGTCATTACTATTAGACCTTCAGATCCGCCCTGGATAACAACTTCAATCAAGAGACACATTAGAAAGCGCAAAAGAGCTTATAAAAGGGCAAAGCAAACGAATCTTCCTATACACTGGACCAAATTTAGAAATTTGCGCAACAGGGTAACTCAGCTCATACGAGAATCAAAGCAATCGTTTAATGACAGCATGGCTACTAAATTAAAATCAGATTCTCTATCACCTAAACAGTGGTGGAAATTGCTAAAATACTTTATAGCTCCTAACTCAAAATCTTCTATCCCCCCCCCCTCTTGAAACAAATGGTCAAATTTATGCAGAAGAGTGTGAAAAGGCAAATATATTAAATGATTTCTTTAAAGACCAAACTTTGCTCGATGAAAGAAATGTTGAGATACCTGATATTCATAGTTACCCTGTTGACAGTCCCTTAAGTAATATCGTTCTTACTTCAGATGAAGTTGAGTCTGTCTTGAAAAGCCTTCCAGTTGGTAAGGCTGTTGGGCCAGATGGGATAAGTAATCGCGTATTAAAAGAACTTAGTAGGGAGATATCTCCAGCTCTATGTGGTTTCTTTAACCAATCTCTTCATACAAGCATAGTCCCAGACTCTTTTAAGCAGGCTTATGTCAGCCCACTGCATAAAGGTGGTGATCCATCTGAAATCTCAAACTATAGACCTATATCACTTTTAAGCCATCTGGACAAGGCTTTTGAACGACTTATTTTTAAGTATGTATATAATCATTTCTTGGAAAACAACATTCTTGCATCTTTTCAGTCTGGATTTAGAAGGGGAGACTTTACTGTTAATCAACTATCTTATCTATATAACACTTTTTGTCAAGCTTTAGATGCAGGTAAAGAAGTTAGAGCGATTTTCTGTGATATTAGTAAAGCATTTGACCGTGTTTGGCATGCTGGTTTAATTCATAAGTTAAAATCAGCTGGTATATCAGGTAATCTCTTATCATGGTTTACCAATTACCTAACTGGTAGAAAACAAAGAGTTGTTATGTCTGGTGTTCAGTCTGCCTGCTGCCTGGAATTTTATCTCAGCTGGGGTACCTCAAGGCTCTATACTTGGTCCACTTCTCTTCCTTCTTTTTATAAACGATATTGTTCACGACATTGGATCATCTATACGTCTTTTTGCAGATGATACAAGTCTATATATCATTATAGAGGATCCAAATGTCGCAGCAGAACTCCTTAATGTAGACCTTGAAAAGATAGCAGAGTGGGCACTAAAATGGCTTGTAAAATTCAATCCCTTAAAAACTGAATCTCTTTTAATCTCACGGAAAACTAACACTGTTCACCCTCCTGTATTCATGCTAGATCAACAGATCAAAGAAGTCGAATCTCATGAACACTTAGGTGTTATTCTATCTAATGACTGCTCTTGGCAAAAACATATAGATTATATTAAGGAAAAGGCATGGACAAGAATAAACATTATGCGTCGGCTGAAGTATGACCTTGACAGAAAATCTTTAGAAACTATCTACAAATCTTTCATAAGGCCACTCCTAGAATATGCAGATGTCATTTGGGATAATTGCACGCAGCAAAACAAAAACGAACTTGAACTCATACAATTAGAAGCTGCAAGAATATCAACAGGAGCAACAAAATTAGTTTCAGTTGCCAACCTTTACATAGAAACTGGTTGGGAGACGCTAGATGCAAGAAGAAACAAACATAAACTGGTGTTATTCTACAAAATGTTTAACGATCTTACCCCACCTTATCTCTCATCTCTTGTGCCTCCTCTTGTCCAAAATTCGTCACGTTATAACCTACGTAATTCCAATGATACTCAGACTTTTGCTTCTCGCACTACTTTGTTTTATAATTCTTTTCTACCCTCATCAATTCGAGATTGGAATAAACTAAATCCTGATATCAGAAATGCTGGTACGCAAGATGCTTTCAAACTTAAACTAAATCAAAACTTGCCTGTTATACCAAAACATTACTACTCTGGAATAAGGAAATACCAAATATGGCACACAAGAATTCGAACAGGTTGTAGTTCACTTAAAAATGACTTATTCCTAAAGAATATTATTGACTCTCCACTATGTACTTGCAATTCAGGAGAAATTGAGAATGCCTACCATTTCTTCTTTATTTGTCAACTATACACTCACCTTAGGGTAGAACTTCGTCAATCAATAACACAGTATTGTAACATGACTCTGGATGTACTTCTGCGTGGTGATGAAAGACTTTCAACAAACATTAACACAACCATATTTGAAGCTGTGCATAAATACATTCAGAAAAGTAAGCGATTCTGAGCATCTAAATAGATTGATTTATGGTAAAAACACCAAAAGCAATATAAATTGTCTGTATCTAAAATACTAAAGTGATACTGGAAAATGTAACCATTGCCAATATCCCAAACAGCTCCTGTCCAACCTGGACAAGTCAGACTATTCCCATCACATCTCTCTCTTTCTCTCTCTCTCTCTCTCTCTCTCTCTCTCTCTCTGTCTCTCTCTCTCTCTCTCTTAATTATGGTTTAGCCTCTATAGTCTAATTGTCTTCAAATAATTTAAAACTGCTAGTAGCAACACTTGATTGGTACTTAAAGTTAGAGACAAACCAATTAACTTGTATCTTGTAAGTTAAATGTTGTTCTCAAATTTGAAGATATAGCTCAGCATAATAACCAGTCAGGTGTCATTGTTGTAAGAAACCTTAGTCTCTGTTAAATACAGCCAACTTGTTTCTAATGTCGTTTTAGCCCATTAACTTGTATTATGCAAAACTGAAGTCATTGCCTTATACACTTTGGCAAAATATTGTAAAGGAGAAGAACTTTATAAGCTTTGCTTCCGTTCTAATCCTAATGTTTGTATGATTGACAATTGTATTGTATTGTATAAACTGATTTGCAATAAATATGTTTAAACCAAATGCCCTGTAAAACAGAATAACTTAGTCTTTTTCTATTAGATATACACTGAACTATATTTCTAATTGGTCACTTTTTAAACTTGTTATTTCTGATCAAGGGCTAATAACATTGAAATGAATTTTTGCCTATAATGTGCAGTTTAATTGGCCAAAGTTTAGCGGTCATTCAGAAAAGGTATCTTTCAATCCAGGGTATTTTGGTTAAAAAAGCAAAAATATGCTTTTTTGAAGAAAAATGGTTTTGGTTGAAGTTTTATATCAAATTTAAGTTCAGTTGGTAATAGTCTGGTCTTGTCGACTTTAAAATACACCAAGCACTTGAACTTTTGACTAAAGTAGATTTTTTACGAATATTCTAAAATATCACACTTTTCAAGATTTTTATCGATTTTTGAATTTCATTAGTAGCTCGAGCAAAAATTGTTGTATGCATTTTATTTTATCTTAACAAGATAGCCCAAACAAAATAGAACTTGATTCGTCCATTTTGTGATGACAAACATTTCACTGCTGTTGCACACTTCCGGTTTGAATGTAAAATTTAAAAAGTCAATTTGGCGGTACTTTGCATTATTTTTTTTTCAATTTCCAACTAGAATAGTGGCGTCTAGTAGTAATACACAATCGCTGACAATTTCATTACCGTATCACCGATAATAAGGCGTACAGAACAATAAGAACTTCCTATATAAACTGCATGCAAAAAGCTGAATTTCAATGATTTAACTGCTGGAAGTGTTTGTCATCCAGTAAAGAGGACTCTGATTAAAGCAAATCATTTAAAGTGTGTTCGTCTTTAACCACGGCAGTCAGAAACAGTTTTATACATACAAAAATACAAATGGATGGCTTCTCTGTGGAATATTTCATATTGTAGGAAAAATGTGACTGTTTGAAATGAGGGTACCTTTACTCTGGCATCGGCTGTGGAAGACGCACCAGTCATTTTTAAATGAAATGGCATGCAGAGTTTAAGCAAGGCCTTGGTTGATTTATAGAAGCATGGATTTTATATAACCGAATCTTACTTTCAAAACCAACATAAAAATGTAAGGTGACCTATTAGAAATTTTGCTCAGTGTATACCCATTGTCGCCTCTATATAAGATAAATGTGCGAATTTTAACCACTGACCGGTATAAGACAAAACGCTGCGAACAGTTAGACAGCTGTATAGGGCATGATTTAGGATTTTATTTTAAACAGCCAAAAACTAGTCCGATTATTCCTTATTGGTAATTTTAATTGAAAAGAAATTACAGAAATGAATTTAGAGATGAATTTAGATATAGACCGCGTAATTAGATATATTTTTCTCAATTATATATGACGTTTTGTATAGGCTGAGATAAGATGGAATTTTGGAGTGTTTTTGTTCCTCCACTTTGAATCCAAGTTTACCTTATCGATATATAAATAAACTATTAATTGGCAAAACATGGGGATCACGTTTAACCTGGAATCACAGTAAGTAACAATTGAGACGGTATCAAGCATGAGGTCCATGTTGGCATGTTCGTATAGCGAAGATTCAAGTTCAGTCAGCACATCCACAGAGTCTAATCAGAGTCTCAGTTTTCCGCCTGAAGAAACATTGAACCCTTGGCTACCCATATAGCACCCTAAAAACTGACCAGAGTGAGCGAACGTGCAGACTGATCTGAGTCTTCGATGGCGCACTTACCAACTTGAACCTTTTGCTGGACACGGTTCAGATAAGTTTTATTTCACATACATATTTCTACCCTTTCTTTACTAAGGAAATAGATCAGCTCTTGCAGTGAATTGTTGTATAATAATTCACTGTTTGGAGGTCAGTTATAAAGAAGATCAAATCGTGAGCATCCTGCTAGTCAGCTAGTGCGCGCTTTTCACGCGCTTTCCAAACTGTGACTATATCGTTTGATATAACACGTTTTTAGCATTGGAATTACATGTATTTCATCATTTCTTATAAAATTACATTTAGTTGATCAATTATGTATACTTTTAAAGAGCCACATGTTATAATTTCTAAACCCTTTTTGAAAATTGTTCGTGTCACCAGCAACAGTTCATCTTGGCTAACACTTTTTACCAAGGGGTCACTTAGAAAGGACTTATTGAGAACTTTTTTTAAAATCCCCTTTCGTTTGACAGCTCTTTTTTAATACTTAATATTTTATTTACGTGACAAGTAAATTTTTGCATCGTGGAATTTATTCCCTTGAACAATACGATGGGACTACAACTTTTCACAGTCTTTAATAATATTTCTACCAGTAACAAACACATGGTCTTCATTTTCATTATTTTTCTGTTTTGTTTTACTATATACCCTCAGAAAAACTTTCGGAACAGACTGATATGACGATGTTGGACCCTCAGGACTTCATCAAGGAAAGAGGTAGGTGCAAATTTTAGGCCAAATAAAAAATAAGTATGTTTCGGGTAACGGGTCTGAAATTTTAGGTAGAGTAGGCAAACAAATTGTAAAGAATCATATCTAAACTTGCTATAAGCGAAATTTCAATTTCCTAGCTAGTCTCTGTAGCTGATGAGACTGGTTTATGTCCCGCTTTGTTGGAAACCCCAAGGACAGGTTTTCTCGCGACGAGACCCAGATGCTTAAAACAGCATATGACTAGCAAACTAAAGAGTCTCGCAGCGCTGGTCCCATTTTTTCAGGTCACCGTATTTTCACACTCCACAGCTTTATGGGCATTTATGGTATCCCTTGTTACATTATATTAGGTCTAAAGTCTATTAAAACCACGCAACTAGCAGGTTAGCAAAGAGATAGTTTATTATGGAAGGTGAAAAGCGACATTATTCAATGCATACATCTTTGTTTTTCTATGTTGGCAATTTCATTTTATTTTGTAAATTTGTGTCATTATATCATGTGAATTGTATTATGATAACAGCTTCGGGTGCATACTAACGAATTACAAATAATACAAAGTAATTTAGAAATAGAGAATAGCACTAACAGCTTTAAAAAATTACACTCCATTCATTCAAAACAGAAAGTTGACGCATTGAATATTGGCAGTAATTCCCCGCTTCTTTCAATGCTAGATATTTTGACGCCAGAGGGGGCGCTTTCATTTATAATTTACAGAGTATCCCTTATTCGGAAGTTATCAATTAATTTCGTAAATCGGTGATGAGAGTTATTTTGACTACAATGGTTTATCTCTAAGGTGGATAAGAGTAATAAAAGTAATAAACCAAAAAAAAAAAGATCATTTTTTTCCGTCTTTTTTGTAAAACGTTTGTTATAGGACACAAAATGCAATCTCTAATTAAAAATTGTTTGTGGCCGTGTTCCTTGGCTGTACCAGTACTGGCCGGATGGGTTTATGCTTTTTGTGGTTCTATGTCCAGGAACTCCCGAAGGCTCAACCGGCAGTGGTTCTGGTTTTAAAGCGTCGCAGAAGACGGGGCAACGGCTTAAAGTCTCATCAGACAGACTGGGAAAATCTCTAAGATGTGCAGACTGTTGGCTTGGTCCCAATACGCTTCAACATATATTTGAAACCTGTACAGTTCATAATGCTGAACGTAGAACTTCAAAACATTACACCCAATATTATTCTAAATTCAAACCTACTTCAAACTGGAAATAATGCAGAAGTTTAGATCTTCGCACTCAAAATCAAATATGTACAGCTATTTTCAAATATACAATTACAATTTGGAAACAATGCATTAAACTTAAACCTCCTTAAACAGCAACAGGTATTTAACATAACTTTTAAGAACTGGAGCGTTCGCCCCTGGACTCTGTGGCTGTGCTATGTTAACCCTCGCACAGACGCAGAGCCGAGGAGTGATATATTGACATGCTGTTTGCTGTCATTTTGTATTTGCAGTCGGACCCCTGAGGGACCCACTCTTATGAGTGGGAAACAAAGGGCCCCGATTAACCAGTCTTAAAATAAATAAAGTATCATAGCAGAAGACTGGGGCGCAGCCTGCCTTGGGTTTGGTTCATATCAGCTCTTGGGGTAGGAAGCGTCACAAATACGCATAAAATCTCTAATTAAAAAGTCCATGTAGAATCTCATAAATATAAGCGCATTAAACTTTTATCGACATAAATAGCATGAACATTAAAAAATCATTTAAAAGGTGCAAATGTATGCATGTCTTCCGTTTTAAGGGAAACAATTCAGGAATACATGTACAAGCTTGGCTTTTTAAAAAAGATTAGAGCATTATAGTTGCTGGACAACAGTTTTTGCATTATCGAAAGCTGAGATATAAAGCCCATCTTTTTCCATTTTTATCATGCATTTCAAGCTCAGTAGTTGTATACTAAGTTCTGAATTATGTGATCCATTGGAAGCAAAAAAGCCTCGTGAAGGAGGTGGGGGTAACTTGGAAGTCATATTGGTGCCGATGTGAGGCCCAGAATTTCAAAACTAACCCCACTCATATATGAACTGCGGCATAAGATTTCCAACAATGTGGTATGTGCGACCAACAAAGTCTCAGATCAGCCTGCGCATACGGGCAGTCTGATCAGAGTCTTTGCTAGTCCCTTGAAGATTCTATGAGTGTTAAGCTACTGAGTGAACATCATTTCGGGGGTTTTAGCTTAAAAGGAGGCTGCACACGTCTGAGTCTACACTTGTCAAAATGCCACATTTTGGAAATCACATGTCACGGCTCATATATATATATGTCGAAAAATATTATATGTATGCTACATATAATTTCACTATGTGCGCAAATTTCACAAAATGTGAAATATTGATATGAAAAATGTAACGTTTTGGTACCAATTTTTCACGCGCTGTAAAGAATTGGTACCAATTTTTCAATCGCTGTAAAGAATTGGTACCAATTTTTCACAGTGTGAAATTTGTGAAATGTGAAATTTGTGGTTCAACAGGGCTTCAATGCCATTTAAGCCTGCTCAAGGACATCGTCTGCAAGTTATTATATCGTCGCTAATGTTTTATGGAGAAATGACCACCATAAAATAGGCTCCTTTATCACACCGGATAGGCGGCAATCAAAAACGCTCTGAGCAAGTGATGAACGCGGATCACAAATCGCTAGAAACAGTGTTTTCGATTGCCATTTGTCTGTTAAAAAAATAATTTTGTTTCACACTGGATAGGCGGCAATCGAAAACGATTTTAACAATCGACGAACGCGGATCAAAAATCGCTAGAAACAGTGTAATTCAAATTTCGCTAGTAGCAAATTTAGATATGATCAGGGGCTTACCTACGTGTATGCAAATACGCATGTGTGTATAACTTGACACAGCTCAAAAAATGGACAACAGCCCGGTCTTAATGACGAATGGTAGCTTAATGAAGCTCTTGAAAGTATTGCAGAATGCTCCCCTCAGAGCGTTCTGTAATACTTTTGACCTGCATTCAAGTGATAATCAGTCTTGAAAACCAAGTTTTGGTCTTTTGTAATGGTTTTACGGTATTTAATTAGATTTTTTGGAACAAAAATGCAGCAAATAGTGAGACCCTGGAAGGGGTTTTAGGGATACAGGGATATGGGCCAAAAGCATAAAGGGGTACGGGATAATTTTGTAAATATTTAAAGGGATACAGGATATTTTGATCAATTCTAGGGATATGGGGATACAATGCTTTCTGGATTTGGGGATATTTGCCATTTTTCTTTTAGGGATGTGGGATATTTTTCAAAATACTTAAAGGGGTATGGGATACTGGAACCCCCCCCCCCTCTTCAAGGGCCTCAATAGTGTTTAGCTGCGTGTCTTAGCATGCTTAAGGGCTTCTTTTAGCCCTTTGGATTGCACAAAAACCATTTTCTGCCACATGGCTTCACCCATGGACCATTATAGGAGTGAGCCCCCTGACCCCTCAAGAGTGCGTACTCTATAAAATGCCTCAGGTAAGCGACTGATGATACAATAACAAAGGCGCTAACCAGTCTGCATGGATGCACAGGCTGGTCTGCGCCTTTGTTGTTTTCAAACTCCGACGACAGAGTTTCTCGAGTCGAGGCCCAAGTCTTTTATTGCTATCCTTAAATACAGTTGACGCGGCGTTATGACAATTGTCGCAGACAGGAAGCACTCTTGAGGGGGTCGGGGGGGCTCTCGGGTAAGAATTTGATCGTTTGGTAGAGGGGTCAAGGCTCAGGCTCCCCAAAAAACACTTCAAGCCCCCGGAGATAGCTTTATACTTGTGCACTATATAATTTGGAATTCGCTTAAACGCCCTGATCTTAAAAGCTGTATTTATCTATCCCGAATCCTAAACCGGCAGCTGTTCATCTGAGAAGACAGGACGATGGCTTTAAGTCATGTCAGACAGACTGGAAGAGCTGGGGATGGAACTCAAGAGCCCTGGGTACAACGCGCGCGAGAGACTATTCCACTTTTAGTGACTTTCCCTGGGTAGTAACCAGCATCAGGCTGGAAGGGTTTATGACTTGTGTGTGTATTTTAGGACGGGGAACCCCAAAGGCTTAACCGAAAGTGGTTCTGGAGAACTAGGAATTATTGTTTGTGGCCGTGTTCCTTGGCTGTACCAGTACTGGCGGGATGGGTTTATGCTTTTTGTGGTTCTTTGTCCAGGAACTCCTGGAGGCTCATACGGCAGTGGTTCTGGTTTTAAAGCGTCTCAGAAGATGGGGCAAAGGGCTTGAAGTCTCATCCGACAGACTGGGAGAACTAGGAATTGACGATACATTTAAAAGATTTCGATTTTCAATGCACGTTTTAACTATTAAATACTTATGAATTTACAAATATTATGATGTGATTCTTTTTTCTGAAAAAGAAAAAAGCACCTCTATCTTACTAAAATTTCTTTTGTTTATAGTTTGCAAATATAATCTTATACTTTATAAATACATCAACTTTCATGACAGCATGAAAAATAAATAAGATGCAGTTGTACTATTAAAGGGAGGCGATTTGAGGATAAATGGTTCAAAGTAAGAAACAGGGCAAATACATTGCCGTATTTAATGCGGTATTATGTGTCTTCTGCATCTGCATGTGCGGATCCAGGAATTTTCACCAAGTGGGGGGGGGGGGGGGGGGTAGAGGGTCCAGGCCCACCTGACAGTAAAAAACTCGGACAGCGTTGTTTTGTTATTTTTGCTGTTTTTAGTCCTCACCTTCAACTTATTGAACAGTTTTACAGAGGGGACCGATCCCAGGGTCCAATGGTTAATTTTTTGGAAAACAATATTTTCCAAGGTTCCAGAGTGGGTCCAACATTTTACGGGGTGGGGGGAGGGGTCCAACTTTTTTCCAGGGGGGAAGGGGGGCGTCCAAATGCTAATTTCTGTAGAAACCTATCGAAATTGTGAATTCCCCCGGACCCCCTATCCCCTCTCTGTATCCGGGCATGCTCTGCCTTCAATTGTAGCTCGGACCCAGTAATAGATCTACATTTGTTGGTTGTGTGCAAGCTAGGCGGGACGGGGCGAAGTTTTCTCTTATATATACGTGTAAGGGGAGGGCAGTGGCTCAGTGGTAGAGTGCTTGACTCGAGACCGAGAGGCCGCAGGTTCAAGCCTGACCGGCGTCATTGCGATGTGTCCTTGAGGAAGACACATTGATCCTAGCTTAGTGCTGGTTCAACCCAGGAAGACCCGTCCCTACATAACTGAAAAATTGTTGATGGGACGTAAAGAATCAAATCACACGTAGGGGGAACTTCTTGGTAAAAAATCACCCTTAACACCGTTTGCAGCGAGTTCTACTTGCATGGGAGAAATTATTTATTCCCAGTAAAATTGGTGCGCCCTCTGGCGTCAAAATACTAAAGCATATTCACTTTCGTATTATGACAACCCAGTTCTGCCTTTTTACAACATACAAATGTAGTTCTGACATTTTACAACCTGGTTCTGCCTTTTTAAAACCAAGAAATGACATGATCGGAATCTGATTACGAGTGAAACGACTATTAAATGACAATTTGCATGATATAATGACACAATTTACAAAATAGAATGAAATTGCCAACATAGAAAAACAAAGATATATGCATTGAATAATGTCGGTTTTCACCTCCCATAGTTTATGAACTCGAATTTGGAGATATAGCTGTTATGCAAATATAAACAATTTGCAGCAGAGTGACGGGAATTTTAATACTGATGACTTAAAAGAGGTAAAGACAATGGACATGATACTTGAAAATTGTATATTTCCAAATAGTTTTCTTCCTTATTTTCAGTAACATATGTTGTAGGTACACATTGGAATTGGTAGGTACACATTGGAATTGCCTCTATGAGGCAATTCTAATGTGTACCTACAACATATGTCTTTTCAATAAGTGCGTTTTTCACTATATATTTTAAAAAAAACATATTCTCAACCACTTTCATTTATTCAAAGAAATGAGTATGTAGAAATGAACACGTTTTCATGTAGTTTGTCGTGTACCTGGATGACAATTTTATGCTTCTGGCAGCTTATCTTGAGATGTGTCATGGGAGTATATTGCTAAATTGCTAGTTGCGTGGTTGTAAGGCCTGTTTTCACTTTTGGTCGTGACATTCTTTTGCACTTTGTTCTGCATGTCGTTTGTGTAAATTTCAAAATAAAATTAATTTAAATTCTGAACTTTTGAAGATTTATTTCAATTACAAGAAGATGAATTGAGGTTAATTATGGATAATGAGGCGATGATGAGAAACTGGTGGTATTTAACACATGAGTGGGTTTATAGTGCATGTTGTTGGTATCCTAGCCTCAATCTTAGCAAGCCATGGGTACTAAGTCCACTTCGTTCCTGCGTAAGGAACGAAGTGGACTTAGTACCCTTGACTTGTGAAGATGCCTGGCCCCGACATTATAAAACTTTTATCATCACCAACTGACCTGAGCCTAAATTTTATTTTGCTCATAAATTTAAAATGTCAACATCAATTGTTGGCATTTTAACATCTAAAAGCAGGATAAAAACAACATCAAAGAGTTTGATAAAATCAAAAAGTATCTAGATTTTCCATGTTTATGTTTATTTTTATGAGCAGTTGAAATTTCATGTTCAGTTGAGTTGAGCACGACAAAAGTTTACAGGCTCGAGGCCTGGCCCCAATGTTATGAAAGTGTTTTCATGCTCAACTCTGGCCCGAGGTTATACAGAAATTCATGCTCTACTCAACTGAGCATTGAATTTAATTGCTCATTAAAGCTAAAATACTGAAAAATAAAGATGTGTTTTGCTTTAAAATCTCAAATGTTGTACTAATCATGCAAATAAATGTTTTAATCAAAACATCTGTTAACATTTTAACGTTGATAATGAGGATAAATTTCATGCTCAGTAGAGTTGAGCATGTAAGACGTGTATAACTACGGGGCCTGGTGCAAGCGTACCTCGTAAAGAATAGTACAGTCAAACTCAGACTCAACTAGTATATAAACAGTCAAACTCAGACACAACTATATAGTAAATGAAAAGTCAAACTCAAACTCAACTGATAAATGTACAATCTCAGACTCAAGTAGTAAATGAACAGTCAAACTCAGACTCAACCAGTAAATGAACAGTCATACTCAGACCTAAATAATAAATGTACAGTCGAACTCAGACTCAACAAGTAAATCTACAGTAAAACTCAGACCCAACTTGTAAATGTACAGTCAAACTCAGCCTCAACTAAAAATGTACAGTCAAACTCAGACCCAACTAGTAAATGAACAGTCAAACTCAGACTCAACTTGTAAATATACAGTCAAGCTCAGACTCAACTAATAAATGTACAGTCAAACTCAGACCCCACTAGTAAATGTACAGTCAAACTCAGACTCAACAGTAAATGGACAGTCAAACTCAAACCCCACTAGTAAATGAACAGTCAAACTCAGACTCAACTAGTAAATGTACAGTCGCGCTAAGACTCAACTTGTGAATGTACAATCAAACTCTGAACCAACTAGTAAATTAACAGTCAAACTCAGACTCAACTAGTAAATGTACAGTCAAACTCAGACGGAAGTAGTAAATATGCAGTGAAAACTCAGACTAAAGCAGTAAATGTACAGTCAAACTCGGACTCAAGTAGTAAATATAAAGTCAAACTCAGACTTAACTAGTAAGTGTACAGTCAAACTCAGAATCAACTAGTAAATGAACTGTCAAACTCAGACTCAACTAGTAAATGTTCAGTCAAACTCAGACTCAAGTAGTAAATAGTCAAACTCAGATTCAACTAGTAAATGTACAGTTAAACTCAGACTCAACTAGTAAATGTTAAGTCGAACACAGACCCAACTAGTAAATGACCAGTCAAACTCAGATTCAACTAGTAAATGTACAGTCAAACTCAGACTCAACTAGTAAATGTTAAGTCGAACACAGACCCAACTAGTAAATGACCAGTCAAACTCAGATTCAACCAGTAAATATACAGTCAAACTCAGACTCAACAGTAAATATACAGTCGCGCCAAGACTCAACTAGTAAATGTACAGTCAATATTAGTCTCAACTAGTAAATGTACAGTCAAACTCAGACCCAAGTAGTAAATGATCAGTCAAACTCAGACTCAACTAGTAAATGTACAGTCAAGCTATGACTCAACAAGTAAATGTACGGTCAAACTCAGACGGAAGTAGTAAATATGCAGTCAAAACTCAGACTTAAGTAGTAAATGTACAGTCAAACTCAGACTCAAGTAGTAAATATAAAGTCAAACTCAGACTTAACTAGTAAGTGTACAGTCAAACGCAGACCCAACTAGTAAATGTACAGTCAAACTCAAACTCAAGTAGTTAATCGTCAAACTCAGATTCAACTAGTAAAATGAACTGTCAAACTCAGACTCAACTAGTAAATGTACAGTCAAACTCAGACTCAAGTAGTAAATAGTCAAACTCAGATTCAACTAGTAAATGTACAGTCAAACTCAGAATCAACTAGTGAAATGAACTGTCAAACTCAGACTCAACAAGTAAATGTACAGTCAAACTCAGACGGAAGTAGTAAATATGCAGTCAAAACTTAGACTAAAGTAGTAAATGTACAGTCAAACTCGGACTCAAGTAGTTTATTAAAGTCAAACTCAGACTTAACTAGTAAGTGTACAGTCAAACTCAGAATCAACTAGTAAATGAACTGTCAAACTCAGACTCAACTAGTAAATGTACAGTCAAACTCAGAATCAACTAGTAAATGAACAGTCAAGCTCAGACTCAACTAGTAAATGTACAGTCAAACTCAGACGGAAGTAGTAAATATGCAGTCAAAACTCAGACTAAAGTAGTAAATGTACAGTCAAACTCGGACTCAAGTAGTTTATTAAAGTCAAACTCAGACTTAACTAGTAAGTGTACAGTCAAACTCAGACTCATCTAGTAAATGTACAGTCAAACTCAGACTATACTAGTTAATGTTTAGTCAAACTCAGACTTAACTAGTAAACGTACAGTCGAATTCAGACTTTACTAATAAATGTACAGTCAAACTCAGACTCAAGTAGTAAATGTACAGTCAAACTCAGACTCAAGTAGTAAATATAAAGTCAAACTCAGACTTAATTAGTAAATATACAGTCAAATTCAGACTCATCCTGTAAATGTACAGTCAAACGCAGACCTAACTAGTAAATATACAGTCAAGCTCAGACTCAACTAGTAAATGTACAGTCAAACTCAGACTCAAGTAGTAAATGTACAGTCAAACTCAGACTCAGCTGGTAAATGTACAGTCAAACTCAGACTCAAGTAGATAATATACAGTCAAACTCAGACTAATCTATTAAATGTACAATCAAACGAAAACTCACTTAGTAAATGTACAGTCAAACTCAGACTGAACAGTTAATGTACAGTCAAACTCAGACTCAAGTATTAAATATACAGTCAAGCTCAGACTAAACTAATAAATGTACAGACAAACTCAGACTCAACTAGTAAATGTAAAGTCAAACGCAGACCCAACTTGTTAATGTACAGTCAAATTCAGACTCAAATAATAAATATGCAGTCAAACTCAGACTCAACTTGTAAATGCACGGTCAAACTCAGACCCAACTAGTAAATGTACAGTCAAAGTCGGACTCAACTAGTAAATGTACAGTCAAACGCAGACCCAACTAGTAAATGTACAGTCAAACTCAAACTCAAGTAGTTAATATGCAGTCAAACGCACACCCAACTAGTAAATGTACAGTCAAACCCAGACTCAAGTTGTAAATGTACAGTCAAACTCAGACTCAAGTAGTAAATATACAGTCAAACTCAGACTCAAGTAGTAAATGTACAGTCTAACTCAGACTTAGCTAATAAATGAACAGTCAAACTCAAAAGCAATCTGATTGGTTTCTACATTCAATCAGTGTTTGTTGTTCATTCTGACTGAAAAAATGTAACAATGTTACTAGAATCGCTTTTTAAGGACACAGTAAAAACTTAGTGTGGAGTTTCCTTTCTTGGTACCTATCACTCTTTATTTTCTAGCGGCGATTTCATCGTCTGCTGATATTTTTTCTCATGTATACAAACTGTATGTCACTCTATTGGTATTTTTTTTAAAAAAATGCTTTACCCTGTATACTTTTGAATATCTTTGCTTTAGAATTTTATTTGAAAAAAAAAATAGTGTGCACATTAAAACAGTAACATAGTCAATTGACCTTCACTCTGAATCCCTTTCGTTTCTTCAAATATTACAAGGCAAAAAGTGTGTTTTAAAGAGGTCAAAACCATGCATTATTTGCATGCTGGGTAATTCTTAATGCTTTTGTTGTTGTCTGCTGATTTTTTTCCAAATTAATCGATTCAAAACAATCTTTCAAGTACACGTTCAGAGTGTCAAACAGTTTGGATGCCTCTTTTTTAAAAGAAATGTCTGGTAAGACTATGCTGGCTTCACCAATTATTCGAACTCATTTTCAAGTTGAGTGCACATGGTAGATGTTTTCGCTTTTGTTTCGTTTTTAAGGAAATTCTTGAGAGCAGCCTATAAGGTGTGTGATCTCCAGATACTGCATTCTGTAGCCGGTAATCCAGATCTGCACTGTTTGCCTAAATCATAACAATTGATGCAAAGCATACATTGGTTATTCTATTTTTAGATCCTGATGACTTTTCAACATCTTCAGAGAAGCCTGGCAGTTACCTTCTCAACACAAGAACTGGAGAAGGTAAGACTTTCTTCTTTAACAACAAGAACAGCAACGACGATGACGACAACAACAACATCTACCCAATTTCTATGTCTATGTGTGTGAATTTTCCAAACCTAAGATGCCCTGTCATGAAAAGTTATTATACTTTGTCTAATGCTTATTTGTGAAAGGGGCAAACACAAGCAAGTTTGAGTTGTGTCGATAAAATTTACCCCCTACCCCCACTTTATATACCTGTGTTAGATACATGATAAAGTTATTTGAAAAAAAAAACTCTTAATAGTTATTGGAGTTCCCAGCCATTGTAATATTTCATAATTATCATGTCATTAATAAGTTGAATTGTTTTCAGTAACACACTGTCCCTTCCGAGCATCGTCACGTGGTAGTATGTGGTACCTGGTCCGGGAACCAACTGATATATGGAGACCTATGAAATGTGCTCCTGGTACCGTTTTTGAGAAGAGGTCTTGCACTTGCATTCATGAGTCATGTAAGTACAATATAGATATAGCAGGACCAATTAAAGTAACAGCTTGCCAGTCATGCTATCTCGTCTGCTTTTGTTCTTATATACTATATTGCTAACAATATGGACCCAGATCAGACTGCTCTCAGGGGGTGGGGTAATCTGACCTGTGAATATGTTGTTTGCTTCCATGAAAAAATCTAGTCTGAAATGCACTTGATATATGCACCAGACGTTAAAAGTTTAACACAGACTATGTATGCCAACGGGTCCAAACAGTGGGCATCACCAAACAGATAAAAAACATGCAATAAAACATGTGGCATAAAGCAATATTTATCAATTTTCGTGAGCTTTAACTATTCTGAATATTATATATGCGATAGATAGTGCCATGCTTACCAAAATCAAGAAAAAGAGTCAAAAATAACTTTTTTATTATTATTATCAAATTTCAGAACCTCAAATAGGCGTTAACTGCTCAAACCGACAGTGGTCCTTTTACGAGATGTGCTTCTAAGCAAAATTTAAATAAATATCAAATACATTTCTGGACAATAAATGCATCTAAAGACATTTGAAATAAAGAAATATATGAATTTAATTGCACAATCAACTTAGAACATCACCACTGCTTCTGGGGTCTACACGGATGTCATTTTACTATATGATCTCAATATTTTATGTATCCCAATCATTTTTGATAAAAATATATGACATTTTGAAATAATAGTATTTTTACATGTTCCCTATATTGGGCTTCCATAAAAAATGAACTGATTTTGCATTATGCAAGTCGGTTGAGTCTACTATGCAGTGGTTTCAGATGCACCATGCTATTCATTTATTTAATCAAGTTCTTGTAACATTTGATAAGCCAATAAAGTTACCAAATTCATAGTAAACTACACAATTTTGTTTTTTCAAAATCAACTATTTACAACAGAAGAAGCATTCCTAATGATAAGAAAGTTAAAAAAACAACAGAAAACTAGTTAGTCTGTTTTAGCATATTCAATTAGGACTGTGTGACATCACACAGCATAGAAATGGCTGCTCCCAATACATATAACTTTAAATTTACTTCTTTACAAATATCTCTAACTTTTTTAAATTGTTCGTACGATTTTGATCAGGTTTGTGGCAGACTAAATGATTTAACTAGGACTTGAGTTTGATACTCATTTGCTTTAAATGTTTGGCTGGGACCACCATGACTCAACTGAGGTTTTCTTTAGCTCTGATTATCCGTGAGTCTTGAGCCCTTTTCTTTGTTTCATCATAGCGTGTTAATTTGATTATATTGTTTCTATTTGATGGTACATTGTAATAGTTATGAAGCCACCATGCGAGCTAAACAATATTTGTGGTTTTACAACAACGTAATCCAGGGTGAAGATTTGGTTTTGGTATCAGTAAAATGCATTTGAGCACCCCAGTGACTTAGACTGCTGTCCGTTCTGAGGTGGTGGATGTGTTGGTTTTGAATCATAGTTAATGGTTGCTCCCATGGTTTGTACGGATTCTGTGTTTGGTCCTTGCTTTGATATTCAGTACTTTATGTCCTTCAAGCTTTGCAATCATCTTGGTGGTGGAGAGAGAGAGAGAGAGAGAGAGAGAGAGAGAGAGAGAGAGAGAGAGAGAGAGAGAGAGAGAGAGAGAGAGAGAGAGAGAGCTGATTGTTTTACTTTGTCTTTCTGATGTCTTGTGACTGTTTGTGTTCCGCGGCTATTCCTCACGGTGCCGTGGGATGGTTGTGGTGTTTTCTGATCATACTTACAATTTTGCTGCCCACTTAAAATTTTGCACAAAAAATAAATTTCAAAGTACTGTGTGTGTCATATGATAAATAGAATCTAACATGCGCGCATTGGTGCTTCTGTAAATCAAATGTATTAAACTCACTACTATGCGAAAAAGCGGTAAAAATGTTTGATAAGTTTCACATTTTATCTTCCCCTCCAACAACTCGTTTGAATAATTCAAAACTACACAAACACTCATACATTGTATCTATGAACCTTATGATTTCCATAGGCCACCATACTAAATTTTGGTACGTATATGCACAAATGCCTCTAATAAACGCATATGCTGGTGTAAACAGCGAAGATAGAGGTTTAACATTTGGTCTAGCTGATTTCTACATCCATACTTTGTGTATGTGAGCAGCGGAGGATTCGGCAAGTCTGTGCAAATGCGTAGACTCGCCAGATCCTCTGATGCTCACTGACGCAATAAGCACACCTGTCCAGGTCCATGTACATTCTAATCTGTTTTGGTTACAGTAGCATCTCGTGAACCAGTGAAACCGGAAGACCGTGACATTATGGTTCTAGAAGACGAGTATGGAGAGGCATCTAAGGAGAATACAATTAGCTCAACTCTTCAGATAAAAACATCAGACGTTGACTTCTCCAGTTCTGCAACAGATTCATTCTGGAGCCAACCATCACTAGACAGCACATACTCACATGACAGCACACCAGTACAAAACGCCATTATAGTTACTTTAAATAATGGCGATGGAAGTCACAATATAAAACCTATAGTCACAAGCAAGGAAAGACTGCCTCAAAAGGGACCTGTGAAACCGGATATTACAAGAACAGCATCAATGCATTTAGATTCTATTCAAAGTGGAGATGGGGTGATGGATAACGCATTTGTAGCTGAAAATAAAAGACAGTCACTTGTTTTCGAACCTTTAGGATTTACAGATAGCCCAGTAGTACCCTCAAATAAGCAAGAGAGCATATCAGATACACAGAAATGGGTTCTGCCACATGTTGCTTCTAGTATACGAGATAACGCTTTCATTGAAAGAACCAGAATAGAAAATCAAGTACCCAACAACCCTAATGAAGGTAGGTATAATGCAATCAATTTTTAAAATGAATTACAATAGATGAGCCCATTTCATGTGCATATTCAATTATTACTTACAATTTAGCAAAGAGTAACAAATATCACATTTATGTACTATGAACACACACACAAACATGCTACAAAATAAGTACATAAATAAATAAATATAATGAAGATATTTGACAACAAAAACATTTCTGTTTTCTATGGACCTTTTTAATATGGATCCAGATTTGACAGGTTTGCAAATGTCATCTGTAGATAACAAAAGTCGCCACTAGCAGGGAAAAAAATAAACATTCATCATAATGTAATGCTCGCCTAACATAATGCAAGATATATCAAATAATTAAGTGATTCGTTTATTATACATATATATGTTAAACCCCTATTCCAGACAAATAACAAATCCCACGAATTGCCACATTTGAAACGTAATCAGATCGTGAAGATCTTAATTGAATCCTAGTTCGTAGTCAGTTTAAACTTTGGACACGAACTGCCAACTCAAAAAAGTCGTACTTGATCCCTAACAAAATCCCAATGCATTCTTAGACAGCATTACTGAATCGTAATTGATTAGGATGCGATCTTATGCGTCCATAGGTACTCTAAGCTCATTCAGGGGGATTCGAGATTGAGATAAGCAACAAAACCAATGAAGAGATAGCAGAAGGTGGTCTCCTTAGAGTAACCTTCCCGTCGCGCATGTGAGCCAGTCCCAGAATTGGAAACAGATGTGGCAAATTCAGGAGCACAATTTGGATCAGTCAGTGACTCCTGGCTAGGGATGTTGTCAGTTGTGAACTAGAACTTTAAGCAAGGCAAAGTGGTTTTACAAAGTGGGTTTCTTCCAGCTATGTAAACAGCTGTTTTGACACTCAAGTTATATGGTCAATACTACAGCTGCTGTATGAGGAACATTTATTTGGAAATTATCACCTAGAAGCATGGATGGAGCATTTTTATATCTATTGTGAGAGAAAATACCACGAATTGTAACGAATTTCTGTTTATTCGTGGCTGATTCGTGCATGCGTTCGACACACTCTTTACCAGTTCGTGACTGATTCTTTACTCAATATTTTACAATAATATTGCTGTATATCCAAATAAATTATTGCACATTGTAGTAAAATCGTCATAGTATCATGGCGATTCAGGCCGAATCCAATCAAATCCCATGAATATTCGTAACTGTTTTTTTACCTGTTTCGTTACTGGTTCGTAGAAGATCACGAACGAGTTGAAAAAATACATTTCTCAACGAATCCAAATATTTTCCGATTCTTGATGATTCTTGGTCTGTGTGGAAAAGGGGCATTAACGAATATATGCAGAGCGTCCTTTTTGTTGGACATACTCAAACAGAGTAGGCCCAGATCAGTCACCACATTATATGATCAGGCGCCACATAATGTGGCGTCTGACTGGGGTCTCTACTATTCACTTGCAGAAAATTCTATTAACATTTCAATAAAAATGAAATATACCCTCCAACAGCCCTTGAACGGTAATTAACTGGTCCATTTGAGTAGAGCGGGAAATTACCCCAAGCAAAAATAGACTAAGTATTGGTATTTTGGAAGGATTATTACAGGTTAGATTGTTTGGTTAATCTTACGACACAATATTGAGATATTCCCCATGACTTTCATCAAGGAATAGCCATATTCTTGGACATTTATGCCTTATGAGATTTTTCGCTCTTACTTCTTTCAAAATGGACCAATCCATTTCCAATTTTATGTGTGACGGGTAGTAGTTTTCGTTTCTAAAATAATATTAATATAGCACTCTGTGAGCAAACAGTGGATATCCTGATAAGACACCGCATTAAAATGCATTTAATCCCTCCCCCAAGGGCTTTGGCTGCTGTCCATGCTAAGGCAGTGGATCTGTTGTTGTTGATTCATTGTTGATTGTTACTCCCATTGTGGGAGTCTGTAATTGTTCAACGTTTTGTTGTGCGTTTCTTTGTATCCATCTTAGTTTTGCAATCATCTTCAAAGGGAAGAACTGGTTGCTTTGCTTTATTTGTCTTCCTGGTGTCACGTGTGGCTCTTCCTCACGATGCCACGGGGTTAACTTCTTTTTCTATACAATGTCTGATCAGGGTCTGCACTGGTCGCTTTTGCCCCATTAACGGATGTTATGCTATATGGGTTAATTTGTGAGCAAGAGTAAGTGGGTTTGAATTCCACTGTGGGCAGTGTGCCGTGTTCTTGAGTCAGAAACTTCATCCTTACTGCTTAGTACTGGTTGAACTGAGGAAGACATTCCAGCTTTGGTGAAAAATATTCACCAATATGAAAGAAATCCTGATACAGACATTTTATTCATTTTTCAGCTAATATGGCAGGTCCTGTGGATGAAGTATATTTTCCTTTAATTGGTAAGCACTCATTTTGTTGGGATAAGGGTCGTTCAAATGTATTGTCTTCTTATACGCTTAACTATGCTGCGGCAGTGCAAAGGATATGACCCTTCAAAATTTATTGTCTTCAATATGCTTAATATGCTGTGGCAGTGCAAAGGATATCTTTTGAGCTGCCATATCATATTTAATCATAAATGAAGATTATACATTTTCAACGACCGTCACTCCAACGTCTAATGTTTTAATATCACAGAGTAGGACATTATGTTGACTAGGCACACTAGAAATATGAGCTTGCCAACATTTATAAGAAGCTAGTTAGATTAGCTTCCAATGTTGGATAAAAATGAAATGTTTTACTCTTTAACCTTCAATTTTCTACCTTTATCTCGGAGGTGCCAGATTAAATGACTAAACGCAAAATATACAGGCTGAGGAGAAAAGGAAAAGTGTGACATTGATTCCATTAAAACAGATTGTGCGCTGTGTAAGGACAGCCTCGCTTGTGCTTTGTTGGCTTATAAAGGTATCATAATAAGTTATCTACATCCTAACACTTCATTCTATATCTAACATTCTACGAATAAAAATAATATTCTAGTGCACTTGCTTTTGTAACGCAACGTCTGATTGGATAACGTCACAATTTTGCGACAGTATATCCTGCGATATACTGTCGGAAATAGTTTAATTACGTCACATATCCTTGGATGAAGTGAGGCTTTATGCGGCTTGCAGCGCTTCAATTTGAGAGGAATCTGCCAAAGTGTATTAGAATTGGGATAACACCATTAAAATAAATTATTTGGGCAGGTAAATTGTCGGATATACAGTCGGAAATCACGTTTTACGGCCCCACTAGCGCGTCGGCGTAAAACTAAATTTTCGAACGTATATCTGACAATATACCTACCCAAATAAAATTTTTGAATACAGTTATCTCCTTAATCAGGTGGAGCATGAAGCAATACAGTACATGCCATATGTAAACAATAAATATGCTAATCATCAGCATCATCAAAATGTTAGTATGACCAGGAAATTCAATAAACCACCTCACCGCATACAGTCTACAGCAACCAGATCACAACAAAAGCAAAGTAACCAGCTTTCCCTCCCTCAGCTAGATGATTGCTGAACTGGTAAGGACACCAAGGAACACACCACAAATCGGACCCAACACAACCCTCACAAAACACATCAGGGAAGCAACACAAAACAATGAATGAACAACAACATAATCAGCGCCTTGGAACGGACTGCAATCTGCCATAGTGGGGTTAGATGGGAAGGGAAAGGGATGTTATATGTGAAAAACAACAAAAACTGCAACACACAAGCAAATAAACAAGCAGATCCTTCTGTTAAATAGAATCAAAACATCTTGAACAGCTGTATGGGTGTTTTAGGCGTTCTGGGTCGCTTCCTCGTGGTGTCATGGGGTTGGTCAGCTGTCTGTGATTGTGTTATTTCCTGGTCATATTCACTTATTTTTGGATTCAACAGGATGGTTAGACTTTAATGTGATCATAGCTAAAGACAGGTTTAATTTTGGCATGACTTACAACTACCAGGTTAGCAAAGAAGTAGTTCGCGAACTCGAATTTGGAGATATAGCTGTCATGCAAATATAAACAATTTGCAGTAGAGTGACAGTAAGTTTAATACTGATTGGCAGTATGGGATGTTTAAAAGAGGTAAAGACAATGTACATGATACTTGGAAAATGTAAATTTCCAAATTGTTTTCTTCCTTATTTTAAGTAACATATGTTGTAGGTACACATTGGAATTGCCTCTTTGAGGCGATTCCAATTAGTACCTACAACATATATCTTTTCAATTAATGAGTTTTTCACCATAAGCTTTTTTTTAAACAAACTCTCAACCACTTTCATTTATTCAAAGAAATGAGCATGTAGAAATGAACAACTTTTCATGTAGTTTGTCATGCACCTGGATGAAAATAATAGACTGTCTAGTTTATGCTTCTGACAGCTTATCTTGAGATGTTTCATGGGAGTATATTGCTAAATTGCTACTTACGTGGTTGTTATTGAATAGGAAAAGAAAATATGAAAAGCACATACTATACCTCATTATAGGAACGTACTCTTACCAATGTTATCCTGATTTGCTAATCTTTAATAACACATGCGCATGCTCTGAATGGCATATAATAGCCGTGATAAATAAAATCACTTTTCTGTGGCAGGACTTTAGTTAAGAGTGCATAACAGGAAAATAATTTTCTTATTTCTCAACCAAAACATATGTTGTGGGTACTCAAAAGAACCGTCTCAATGAGACGGTTCTTTTGAGCACCCATAACATATGCTAAAAATTATGGGTAAGAAAATATTCAAAATTTTACGCTGAAAATTTTTGTTTATCTAAACCTGTGTGTGGCTAAGTAAGCCAATGGGTTTGTTGCAGAATGTGCCAAGAGGCCAGTTCCTGATCTAGGACCAGAATACTTCAGTTTATATTTTTGGGGTGTTGGTTGGATACCATATGCTTGTCATGGCGACAGAGTATACAGTGATTTGCTTTGTGCTTGTGTTCCTATTCCAGGTATAACTACACTCACACTTCTTTTCTAGTAAACACCTAAAAGCCGGCCACCATTTGCCCGCCAGTGATGGCAAGACACTGTGTGCCGGCTTGGTTTACGTTTGTGATTGAACCATCTGTCATGTTTGATCAATACAATACCGTTTGGAGTGTCCTTTATACATCTAGATAGGGGAAGCCTATAATTTCAACTTACGAGGGTCAGTAAAAAATAACTGAGCCCTACCTCATAACATTTTAGTTTGGTATTGTAGACATCAAATGTGATTATTTTCTGTAAGTATCATATGTCATCGATGTTTTGACCCTTAATAATTATCCTAGTGAAGCTTCGATTATGGTTGCTAGGCAACTGAAGATCATCAGTCAGATTGATGCGTTCAAGATCTCAGCCACCATGATTATACAGTATGTCTTTAAAAAGCTTGCGTGCTTGATAATTTTTTTGAAAGACATAATTGACATTTATTTGAATAACATATATCATATTGTCTTTTCATTTCACTTAATTTGTTAATGTTTAGGTGAACATTGATTGTATGCGTTGTCTAGCAACAAAAAACACCAAAATTCCACAAATTTTCAAATACATGAGAATCGTGTTGCCATGGAAACAATATTGTGAATTTAAATCAAGAAACATAATATGTCTGAGGGTTGGTTTGTGTATTCAGTTCTGCTAAAGCATTATTAGGCTAATAGTTTATGTTTTCTATTAAAATTGTATAAATTTGAATATGGGTGGGGTAAATTATAGGACGTCAGGCATGTTAAAATTTGATAAATTCTGCAAACAAACTGCCACAGCATCTATAATTTGGGTTCAGTTAGTTTCTGCTCTGTGACACTGAATAGGTACATGTTAAAGATATCAGACGACAGTGAATAAAGCCTTGCTGTAACATTACTGTTTTCATAGCAACGCTTAGAATTAGATGTATCACAGCGTGAATGCACTCCTTTGACAGGTCATATTTTGTTGCCTAGCAACCGTTACAAAAAGCCAACCGACAGAAATAAATTAGGTGATTAAATAGATGACATATAGCTACAATGAAATATCATCTAATTATATGTCCATTTTACTTGATTCAAATGTTATGAGGTAGGGCTCAGTTTTTTTTGACTAACCCTCGTATATCATATTTCTGTACCATGGATCTGAAAGTGTACATTTGGATAACAAATTCATTCACATTTATTGCGAACAGTTTACTCCATTCCGTCTGTTTCAAATGTTTCAAATGCTACGCCGTACTTTAAAATTTGTAAACTAAATATATGTTTCTTTTTTATTCATGGCTGCTTCTGCTCAATTTATTAACATATCACTTAATGATATAATTTAGAGACTTTGACCTCGAAAACTCAACTTGCAGAGCTTGCGCTTTTTTTTTATTCTTATCCTATAGTCAACCAGGTAAGGCACAGATGCGTATACGCAAATGGGCAGTCCTGCTAGAGCCCATCTGATTATATTTACACAGTTCATTGTATCTACATCCTAGCACAACTTTCAGCATAGGCATTACGTGTCAATTCCCCAAAAGAGACCCTTGATAATTTATTACCATCATGGAAGAATAACAAAAATATCTTTAAAAAATCCTTTATGGATTTTTTAATATGGAAAGCTGTTTGTTATATTTGTAAACTATGTATAGGCCACAAATAGTGTAATTGCAGAACATTGAAATCCTGCAGCATGCAAAAGTATTAAGCCCTGGTGATATCTGTCATTACGCACTTGATATTTATTCATGGCTTATCTGCTGTTTCAGGTCATCACTAATTGCTAATTTATGTCTAGAGAGAGATTCTTTCACATAAATGAGACACATCTATGCGTCTGTTTCCCTAGGTTTTGAAATTATTTTCAGTGATTGTTGATCTTCAAAATGAGTTTGAATTGACAGTCTGGTTATTAACCTATAAGATCTTCATATTTTAGCAGGTATTTTGAAATGACTGACAACAACGAAGGCTCTAACGAGATTGTGCTTATGCCCAGGCTCGTCTAAGCCTTCTGTGCTTGCATGTGCAATTAGTACCTAAAGTATTTCCTTATTATTGGCGACTATAACCTTTACAAACAATTTGGAACCAGATCAGGACCAATAGAATGTTGGGCCTAACCTTTGTCGGTCCTGACCTGGATCAAAATAGTTTGACATTCAGGATAATGTTACTGAATTTTTTAAAAAGTCAGCACACGACAACAAAAGCATCGAATATTACCTAAGTTTATTTCATGAACTGTTTCATTTATATCGTGAGCACAGTGGCTCAGTGGTAGAGTGTTTAACTCGAGACCGAGGGGCAGCGGTTTCGAGCCTCACCAGCGTCACTGCATTGTGTCCTTGAGCAAGAACATTAATCTTAGCTTAGTACTGGTTCAACCAGGAAGACCCGACCCTTTCTAACGTAAAGTTTGTTGAAGGGACGTAAAAATAAAATCAAACAAATCAAAGTTTCAATTATTTTCTTCATTTCAGGATAAAAAGTAGGCAGCACTCAACGTATATGAAAGTCGAAGTATCACCTGAATTCCACGGCTTACATTGAAGGTCAAGGCTGCAAACAGTTTAGTTTAAAGTTGAAACATAGATCTAGTACAGACATGCACGGATCCAGAGTGTGTGGGGGGGGGGGGGGGGCAGGCGGTACGCCCCCCATCCCTCTGAAAAATCACAAAAATATAGGGTTTCTTAACAAACAGATCGGGATCCTCTGAAACATCACAAAGCTACCAAGGCAGCATTCAATGTTGGGCCATCATCGGCCCGCCAGCGAAACGCCATTTAAATGGCGTTTCGCTGGCGGGTCGACGATAGCCCACGTTTAGTGCTATTTGGATCCTCTTTCCCCTCATCGAAAAAAAGTTGTCAGAGTTGAACCCCATCTGGCAAAACTTCCTGGATCAGTGCATGACATACACGTGGGTTTATTCTTGATGCCGTCACATAAGTGCGTAATTGAAATTTATTTTTCCTATATATGCTGCGGGTACTGAATTTGACAAAGGAACCGTCTCAATGAGAGACCAAAAACATAGGCACCAAAACAAACAAGTATGTTTAAATTGATAGATATGAAAAGAATGGCATTGCTACGCTAAAACAGGGCCAGAACGTATTTTATTTTTGTAATTAAACGTGCATGGTTCAGGCCTCTAGCGCGAAATTATTTGTTTTCTTAGTTCTCAACCTCAAAAAAAGCTGTGGTTATCCTAAACATTCAGCAGAAATGTTAGTTATCAGGTGTAAAACAGAAGTTTAACAAGATTTTACAGTTGATGAGCGTGTTATGCTTTACAGAACGCGATTATTAAGACTGTTGATCAGACTGTATAGGTACTAGTTTTGAATAAAAAAAGGTTTTCTCAAATATTTGCTTATATGTGAATTTTAGTATGGATAGTACAACGTGCAAACTGGATTTTCTTGTGCAGAGATTCTATAAACTTTGTTTTGAAGGTATTTTTTTTATATTCTGATCCTTTAGGAATATTTGGTTCTGACAGAAAGCAAATACCGCTTAAGCTGTCGTTGCTTCTGTGTGGTTGTTGGTAATTAAACTTCTCCCTGTGAATTGATATAGTGTTGAAAATTTTTCATATTCTGGTCCTTCAGGAATAGCTGCTGGTTTTGACCAAAAGTAGACTATCCAATGAAACTGAGTCTGCTGTTTTAAAATATTGTAGGTTCTCTCTAAACGATCCGTTTTTCCAGATTATTTTTTCTTAATTCAGTTTCTTAACCAAACTGTTCCTGTGCACGCTTCGTGAACGGGAGATTAGTATTTAGCGACCATTCTGTCGCCAGTAGTTGATTGAATCAGTGAAAGAGGTTAAAAATCTCCACAAAAGAATGTGCCAGACGCAATGGTCGATCTCAGGTCTGCTTGCAATGAAGCGAACATGCTACTGACCAAATTATGGGGCATGATGGATTGTCATGGAAATCATGCATTTCATATAAAACAAATGTGTTTATTTTTGGTAAGATTTTTTGTTGTATTTACATTGTATGTGGTCCTATTGAACAAAATGGCATTTATAAAAAATTGTCCTTGAGTGCAAAGTAGATCTTATTAGTCACTAGGGGAATAGTTATCTACAGTGTCCATCAGAATTGCCTCCGCCAATTCCGTGGAATATTGTGGAATCAGACCTCTGGAGTACATCCAGAATCATTGTCTGCACAGGCGCGATACTCAAAGAATCGACCTGCTAATCTGCTAAGGCACATAAAGACTGAAAAGTCAAGTTTGTGCCAATGCGCGGTATTTTTACCCAAACGCTACGTTAAAAAAAGAAGCAAGCACTGAATGCTATAAATAATCCATTTGTGGAGACATCAAGTAACCTTTGGTAGCTAAACAATGACAATAATTGGTATTACAGTATTTAGCGATACAATGATATGATTTTCTACACTTAAACATTTTTGGAAACATTTCCCACATTGTGAGGTCAAAAAGCAGTTACAGTGATGACGCAGATTGATAACAAGTTTGAATCAACCAATGGGGCCGATCACATGATTTGGTGACGCATTCGGTAAACAAAAACGCCGCATGTACCCACAATCCTCAAAATAAATAGGTCAATATTTGAAAAATGCTCCCTATCCTAAGATAATGCATCGATGATCTACTTTGATTACGTGACGCTGACGTTTTTATAACGTGACGATGACGTCACAGGTACCATGCCAACACAATAAAAAGTGTGACTGCAGGTAAACAAACAGTTATAAATGAAGTTATGTTTTTTTAAAAAACATATTGCTATAGCTATATTTTATTGAAAAAAAAACAACCCATAAACTTCATTTATTCTGCTGATTAAACTTTTCGGGTAATCAGAAAAATGGATTTTAATAGAGCTTAACCCACATGCTATAGAACTTATTTTCCTTTTGCCAGTTCTGGCTAACAAAATGGAGTTATTTCGTGCATAGTACTACATGTAATGCGCCCTATGCATATTCAAGGCTTGATTCGTTTTTGGAATTGTGCCAGACTTTCCCTGATTGCTACAGTGTGTGATTGTTGTATTTGCAGATCATACATAGTTACTTTTCCTGTTATTTTATTCTCATCTTTATGTTTTGTTCTATCACACCTTTAGTGTTATTCATGAATATGTAAATGAGATTATTTTACATAAAGATGAAATGACTTGTTAACTTGTGTCACTGATAATAATACAAGTACAAACTTGCTGCAAAATGTGGCAAAAATGATGCGCGGCAAAAACACACCTCTACTCGCTTTGTAAAAACCTAATTTCACTTACTTTTCTTTCACACTGTTTCAGTGATTGTTTTTGACCATTATTGCATTGTCTTTTGGTTTCGAGCATAAACATAATTGATTTATGAAAAACAGGTAAGCAGAAAATATTCCAATTATTGGTTTTTAAAAATCAAAGTTTTGAAAGAGGGTTCTGGTTACCTTTAATTTCAAATAATGATTATATTCATACTGGAAACTAGCAGATAATGCAAACTTGGTGCATACACTGAAATACCTAAGTGATGTCACACATATACTTTAAAAGGCAACAGAAGAGAGAAGAAAAACAAGACGACCTGAAGTGATCACCTGGATCTGATATTGAGTCACAAGATATCTTAAACAATGTTTGACCAGGTCATGGTCAATCTAGGCTTATTGCTTTAACATATTATGCAAAGTTAAATATTCAAATGAAATATACAGACCCAACATCCTAATGATACAAACAAAGTTCTAAGGTCATTAACCTTTAGGCTCAATTTTTTAAGTGTTTTACCATATATGGGCATGGTGGCCATTGTAAAGTAGTTTTAGGTCAACATAGAACCAAATTTTTTGAGAACTTGGTAGGGCCTACATTTCTAATGATGCATACCATGTCCCAAACCCATTGGCCTTTTGATTTCAGAGATGGTTTTAATGGGATTTTACCTTGTAGGGAAGTGGCGACTTCTTCGTCATGTGACCATTAATAAATGGAGGAGTGGATCCGGGTTGGTCCTGGCAGATTTCCTCTTAAATTAGAAGCTCAATTCATTTGTACCTGCTCAGGTGTCCAATCAGATGACACAAGATAAAAAGTTGTATTTTAAAAGTCTGCGTAGCCCTAAATAAAAAGTTCCTTGTCATCGTCAATACCACACTAAAATATCAATGGCATTTTTAGTCCCAGGTTTATCATGAGCTAGTCCCTGGCTGAATTTGTTGGAGAATTTCGGTGTATTCAATTTTTTTGAAAACATGTGGGGCATTCATTTATAAGGAAACGAAATAAAAGAAAGAAAAAATATTATGATCAAAAATGTTTCTGTTGAGCCTATATTAGTTTGATATTGTCAATACCCAGAAAACTAGTCATGCTTCTAAAATGCTTGACATTGTCGGTATTTGTGTTAATAGTTTTAACAAAATTTAGTTTTAAACAATTGTATACATATAATTAGCAAGTGATTCAATTTTCATCTTAATATTTGCATGTTAAATAACATTTTGATGCCAATAAATTTTGGTACCTTGCATTGATCTCAACTTTTATTACTAAACATTTTCAGTAGATTCCGCCTGGACCACTCCAGTGAAGATATAAATTTAAACATTACTGATCCAGATGAGGCACCGCATGAAGAAACTCTTATATTTCCACCAGTGAAAGTATAAAATATACATTATATTTCATTAATATTTTCCTATTTTTCAATTATTTGTATGTAGAAAATCACATTATAATACCATTGCAATAATATATACTATGCACAATAAGTTTAGAAATTTCTTATGTTTCACATCGTTTTTGTGCTCATCTTTGTGCAGTATCGATCAAATTTAATTGCAATGACGAGAACAGGATCCTAGGCAAATGAAACCACGAAATTTCAGACGCCATCCTTTGTATAGGCATTTGGGGAGAGCAAGAATTGCAGAAGGGGCCAGTAAGCAAAAATCACACCCGTTGTTAGGTATGCTGATATGATAAGCATGTGACTTTTGTTTGGTGGTCTTTCATCTTCCTCATGCATCATACGCCTATAAAAACTATTGATTATGTGTCAGTGGTTGATAGAAATTTCATGCTGAAAAAAATCGGCTGCCATCAATGACGTCAAAACGTAGTCATCATTTGATTAAACTTCTAAAGTTGATTGGCATTTCAATTCAACAGGGAATCAGTTTACAAAGATATCATAGGCTTACAATGTTACTCATCTTATGGTTGATTAAAACTGAAGTTACTGAAATATTGTGTGACGCATTTGCGAGATAACGGTGATGTTAGATTGTATCTTTCGGCTTGTGCACTTTAGTAGTGAAAATGTTTCATTCAACAGTATTTGTCTGAATGTGTTGGAAGGCATCAAACAGTTTAACTTGTTAATGTGGTTTAAGAAAACCCAAATAGAAACACCGTTTATAGGCGATAACGTAAAAGCATAAGTAAAAACGTCAAATTGTGAAATCTTGGTCCTTTATTTCTCTGAAAAAGTTGAAAAATTGCAGCATTTGCTATGCTTTTTTTTGTTTTCAGTGACCAATCATTGTTTGAAAATGGTTTTGGCTTCCCCCAATGATCAGAAATTCCCGCGTAACCAGCTAGTCTTAAAATTAAATGTCACTTTAGCACAGCCCCTGCGTTTGGTAATTCTGTATTCTTTTAATGGAAAATATTGTCAGATAATCGGCGCTTGTATCTTCATGACAGCAAATGAAACTCGAGATCTGATGTGGATGGGCTCACCCATACAAATCAATTGCTAAATTTATTATGCATTGTATATATACTAAAACAACTGCTAATTGGTCACCTTACATTTTTACGCTAGTTATGAAAGTGAAACAAAGGGTATACAAAATTCATGTTTTTTTAAGGGAAGCAATACTTTGCCGAGACTCTGCAAGTTATTTCTTTTAAAAATGACATGTACTTCTTGCACAGACAAAGCTAGAGAAAAGGTACCCTCATTTCAAAAAGTCATACTTTTTCTACGATATAAACCATAACACAAATTAATGTTTTTGTTTGTTTGAAGACTTTACTGGCTAGCGTAATATTAGAAGAATAAACCTCAAAAGTTTTGATTCCATCCGACTAGTCGTTTTTGCAACTCAACAACATAAGACAAACACTTTTAGCAGGTTTATCATTGAAATTCAGCTTTAAGCTTGCAATTTACACAGAGACTTTGCACTGCTCTGTACGCTTTATTATCAGCAACACGGCATTGAAATTTTCCAGCAATTATTTATTATCACCAGACGTCACTGCCTTCTTTGAGAATTGAAAAAAAACAATAATATTATGCTACCAAATTGATGTTTAAACTCTTACATTGAAACCGGAAGAGTACAGTAGTCGTAAAACAATAATCACCAAAAATTGACTAATCAAGTTCTACTGTGTATGACCTACAGTGTTCAAATAAAATTAAGTGCATTTATCAATTTTACCAGGAAATACTGGTGAATTTCAAAAACCTCGAAAAATTTTGAACAATGCAACATTTTAAAAATGCGTAAAAAATCCACTATAAGCAAAAATTCAATTGTTTGGTGTTTTTCAAGTCGGAAAGACTTATTTTATAAAACCTACTCTCTAAACCATTTTTTCTTACAAAAAGTCGATTTTTGCACTTTTAACCCAAAAAACTTTGAAGTAAAAGAAAACTGTTCAAAAATACTGCTAAACGTTTGCTAATTAAAATGCACATATATAGGCAAAACTCATTTCAATTTTATTGGCGTTTGATTAGAAATAATGAGTTTGAAAAGTTACCAATTAGAACTTGGTTTTAGTATATATGATAAAAACAATATAAACGAAACTGCATTACCAGCTTAAAACATTGGATGGTGATCAAATGGACGGTGATCAATGGACGGTGATCAATACATGCTATGACGTCGATTTCAGCTTATCTTTCAGATAATCTACTTTGATTACGTGACGCTGACGTTTTCATTACGTGACTCTGACGTCACAGACACCATGTCAACACAAAAACAAGTGAGACTGCAGCAAAACAAACAGTTATAAATGAAGTTTATGTTTTATATTTTATTGAAAAGAACCCATAAACTTATTTGATTCTGCTGATTAAACGTTTTGGATAATCAGAAAAATGGATTTTAATAGAGCTTAACCTACATGCTATAGAACTAATTATCCTTTCGCCAGTTCTGGCTAACAAAATGGAGCTTTTTCGTACATAGTACTATGTGTAATGTGCCATACGTACATCCAAAATAGTAAGTGAGTATGATCAAGAAATACCACAATCACAAACTGCAGACAACCCCTAGGCACCGCGAGGAAGAGCCGCCCAACCATCACGAGACACCCGCAAGACAAATTAAGCAAAGCAATCAGGCTTGATTTGTTTGTCGAATTGTGACGGACTTTCCCCGATTGCTGCAGTGTGTGATTGTTGTATTTCCAGATCATATTCAGTAACTTTTCCAGTGATTTTATTCTCATCCTTATGTTTTATTCTTACACACTTTTAGTATTATTCATGAATATGTAAATGGGATTATTTTATATAAGGATGAAATGACTTGTTAACTTGTGTCACTGATAATAATACAAGTACAAATTTGCTGCAAAATGCGTCATAAAATAATGCGCGGCAAAAACACACCTCTACTCCCTTTGTATAAGCCTAGTTTTACATACTTTTCTTTCACACCGTTTCAGTGATTGTTTTAACCATTATTGCATTGTCTTTTGGTTTCGAGCATAAACATAATTAATATATGAAAAACAGGTAAGCAGAAAATATTCCAATTATTGTTTTTTTTAAAAATCAAAATTTTGAAAGGGGGTCCTGGTTAACTGTATTTTCAAGTATTGATTATATTCAGACTGGAAACTCGCAGATAATGCAAACTTTGTGCATACATCTATACCCATATGGTTTAAAGGGCAACACAGAACAGAAGAGAGAAGAAAAATTAGACGACCTGAAGTGCTCACCTGGATCTGATATTAAGTCACGAGATATCTTTAACAATGTTTGACTAGGTCATGGTCAATTTAGGCTTATTATTTTAACATATTTTGCAAGGTTAAATATTCAAATGAAATATACAGACCCAACATCTTAATGATACAAACGAAATCCCAAGGTCATTGACCTTTAGGTTCCCAAAATATTGTAAGTGTTTTACCATATATGGGCATGGTGGCCATTGTAAAGTAGTTCTAGGTCAACCTAGAATCATCATTTGTTAGAACTTGGTAGAGTCTACATTCCCCATGCTGCATACCATGTCCCAAACCCATTGGCCTTTTGATTTCAGAGATGGTTTTAAAGGGAGTTTACCTTGTATGGACATTGCAGCCATCTTAGTCATGTGACCATAAACAAATTGAGGAGTGGATCCGGGTTGGTCCTGGCAGATTTTCTCTTAAATTAGAACAATTCATTTTGCGCCTGCTCAGACATCCAATCAGATGACACAAGATAAAAAAGTTGTATTTTAAAAGTCTGCGTAGCCCTAAATAAAAAGTTCCTTGTCATCGTCAATACCACACTAAAATATCAATGGCAATTTTAGTCCCAGGTTGATCCTGAGCTGGTCCCTGGCTGAATTTGTCAAAGAATTTCAGTGTATTCAATTTCTTTCAAAACCTCTGAGACATTCACATATAACGAAACGAAATAAAAGAAAGACAAATATTATGATCAAAATGTTTCTGTTGAGCCAACATTTGCTTGATATAGTCAATAACTAGAGAAACTAGTCATGCGTCTTAAATGCTTGACATTGTCGGTAGTTGTGTTAATAGTTTGAACAAAACGTTTTTTTTATATATAAAAAAACAACCTTGATACATTTTAAGACCATATAATAAGCAAGTGATCTCATTTTTATCTTAATATTTGCATGTTAAATAACATTTTGATGCCAATAAATTTTGGTACCGTGCATTGGTCCCAGCTTTTATTATTCCCCATTTTCAGTTGATTCCACCTGGACCACTCCGGTGAACATATAACTTTAAACATTACTGATCCAGAAGAGGCCCCACATGAAGAAACTTTATTTTTTCACTGGTGAAAGTATAAAATATACATTTTATTTTATTAATGTTTTCCTATATTTCAATATTTTTTATGGAGAAAATAACATTATAATAACATATGATAATATATATATATGTATGATAATAAACAATCAAAAATGGTCTTATAAACGAAACTGCATTGCCAACTTAAAACAATGGATGATGACCACTTATCAAAACATTCAATAACGCCATTTTCAGCTTATCTCCGACTACAGTACAATAATGTAGCTATCATGTGCAGATCCAGAGAGGGCAGGGGTCCGAACTCCCCCCCACTGAAAAAACACACAAAAAAATATGTTTTTTTAGCAATAATTGTCTGGATCCCCTGAAAATCAAAAAGTTGCCAAGCTAGCATTCAATGTTGGGCCATCATCGACACGCCAGCGAAACGCCATTTGAATGGCGTTTCGCTGGCAGGCTGATGATGGCCCGCTTACAGTGGTATTTGGATTTTCCCTCCCCTCATCAACTAAAAACACACACACACAAAAAAATGGGAGTTGGACCCCCCTGACAAAACCTTCTTGATCCGCGCATGGATATGACATTTTGGTGTTGTAAATGATTTAATGCCAAAATACAAGTGACTTCATAAAGGGTTGGTCAAATTACGTAGCATAGGCTAATGCAATACAACGAAAAATGAAGGGGAGGTGAAAAAATTGGCATTATTTCAAGTCATTATGTACAGCATATGCGAGGTTCGCCTTATAAGTAGAAAATTCTGTAGACTCAATCATTGGTTGATTCTACAGAATCCTGGTACCTTGTTGGCGACCATCGTATATATTTCTCGACCTATTGTTATTGTAATATAATTTACTTCAGGGCCCAGAATTACAATGCCACCTAAAGTTAAGGAAGACTGAAGCTAAGCATTGATTTTTCAAGATGCCAAATATAACGTTTCAAACTGATTATAATCAAAATAGTTTCATTTTCTCTTTATATCACAATGATATCTTTTACCACAAGTACTGCATCGATCCTGGCAATATATTTAGCATGTAATATATCATGTTGAAATATCAATACTTAACTTAAGACTTCTTTAACTTTAAGGAGGCATTGTTTTCCAGCCCCTGGTCAGGTGATCACTAGATTGTAAAGATAATAAATAACACATTCAAAAAGCATAGGCTGAATGTCAGTTTTGTAGACGAAGAAGCAGGGTCTGTTTCCAATGTCACTCTCGTAGACGTAGAATCTGTAGGCGCAATAGTTTCCGAAGCGTAGATAGTATGACATAGAGAAGGTTCGAATCTTCTTTTGAACACCTGGCTGAGAAATGAGCTGTATGCAGATGTGCAAGACTCGGTTACTGTCCACTGTAGGCACAGTCGAAGTTCACTAAAAACACTGATAAGAAACACAAATGAGTGTTACAAGGAACTGTGAGCACATGTAGATAAACCTAAGGTTATAAAACTAGAGTTCATTCTTAAATTCAAAATAAAGCGCAATGATTGGCTGCTTGAGGACACGTGTCCGCAAGCAGCCAATCATTCCGCTTTATTTTGAGTTTGACAGGCACAGTCGAAGTTCACTAAAACACTGATAAGAAACACAAATGAGCGTTACAAGGAACTGTGAGCACATGTAGATAAACCCAAGGTTAAAAAACTAGAGTTCATTCTTAAATTCAAAATAAAGCGCAATGATTGGCTGCTTGTGGACACGTGTCCGCAAGCAGCCAATCATTCCGCTTTATTTTGAGTTTGACAGGCACAGTCGAAGTTCACTAAAAACACTGATAAAAAACACAAATGAGCGTTACAAGGGACTGTGAGCACATGTAGATAAACAAATATACCAGGCCCCAAGGGCTATAAAACTTGAGTTCATTCTCAAACTCAAAATAAAGCGCAATGATTGGCTGCTTGGGGACACGTGTCCGCGAGCAGCCAATCATTGTGCTTTATTTTGATTTTGAGACTGTCCTCAAAATTTATAGCCTCGGGGCCAGGCCTGGAGGTTATACAGCTTCTTTCATGCTCAACTTAACTGAGTATGAAATTAATCATACTCATAAATGTTAAATTGCCAACACCTGTTGACATTTTAACATTTAATAGCATGATAAATACAACATCTGAGAGTTGCTATTGGCAAGAAAATGAAAAAAATAGCATTTCAGCTATTATGCGAGCTTAACATTGTTTGTGCTTTAACAACAGCAGAATCTAGGGCGAGGATTTGGTACCAGTAAAGTGCATTTAAGCCCCCAAACCCCTAGTGGTTATGGCTGCTGTCCGTTCTAAGGCGGTGGTTCTGTGGTTGTTGATTCGTTGTTGATTGTTACTCCCATTGTGGGATTCTGTAATTGTTCTATGTTTTGTTGTGCTTTACTTTGTGTCCATTCTAGTTTTGCAATCATCCTGATGGGGAAGAGAGAGAGAGAGAGAGAGAGAGCTGGTTGCTTTACTTTGTTTGTCATCCTGGTGGCTCGTGATTATTGTGTGGCTCTTCCTTGCGATGCCACGGGTTTGTCTGCAGATTGCGGTTGTGGTTTTACCTGATCATACTCACTATTTTTATTTATATAATGAGCATATAAAGAATACAAATTGGGTGTCACTGAAGTATATAAGGCCAGTGTTTTAGAACGCCTGTTGAATTGCGGCGACTCGCAAGTGTTCTCAAAGCCCAGCATGGCCAACTTCATGTGCCAATTTAACTATTGGTTCAGTAATCAAACTGGCGATTATGACGTAATCATCAATCTTAGCGTCGATTCATCATCATCGACGTCAAAAATACCATGTCACGTTAACCTGATAAAGATATCTGCCGTGAGATAGGCAACGTTTATCAGATCTACGTTCATAATGAAGTGGATTTGAGACGTCACTGATATTAACAGGCGAGTCGCTTAAATTCGAAATCCTCGGGACTAAAGGTTTTATTTCGAATGAACAGTAGTTCGAATTATAAGAGTCAACGTAAAAAATTTTAACTCCCAAAAATGACCATATTCTTTTTTTTATATCAATCATCAGTAATTAAAATGCTGAAAGAGAAGGGTTTTTTTTACTCACCAAAATATATGTTATTATATAGTAAACAGTTATTAAAACATATCATGAATAGGTCCTATTCTCTGAATACAGTGTGTTCCATTTAAAAAAAATCTTTATAAAAGCGAGTTTTCGAAAAATCGAAGTTGGATTTTCGAGATTTTACTGTTACAGTGAAACCACTCGAAATAGACAAAACAAAGGCATGAAAGCAATGTGGTATCGTAATGAAGGTCAAAAGTACTGCAGAAGGCTCAAGGGGGAGCATTCTGCAGCACTCTTTACCTGCATTAATGAATTATTGGTCATGAAAACCTATTTTGGGTCTTCTATAGAGTGGCCGCTTAAGACAGATATTACTGTTACCTGCATTGTTCCTCAGGTTGCAGATTATTATCTGGAGATGCTTTATAGAGGTCTATGATTCTAATTCTATATTCTGGTATACAGGTCTGTATTAACTGAGCTGTCTGATCTATGCATGCTTCATAGGCACTGATTGAGACTGTAATAAATACTTAAGAAATTAAGTAATTTTTTAAAATGTTCATGGAATTATGAATACGTCGGGTCTCTTGCAAAGTAAGTGAAGCCCTGTGGGCTTCACGTTAACTTTGCTAGAGACCCGAAGTATTCATGATTCCATGAACATTTGGAATCATGGAACGGCTTCACGTTAACTATGCAAGAGACCTGAAGTATTCATGATTCCATGAACATTCCAAAAATTGAATTTATTGCTTATATTTATATTTCATTATAAATATCTAAAATATAAAAGTATTTTTAATTTAAGAATTAAAACATTTTGTATTTAAAATATAATGGTAGTGACGGTTTTGTCAGAGTGTTAAATGGAAAACGGAACAGCCAGCTTTAACACGGACAGCCAATGGAGTAATCGAGAGGCTTGTTTTGCACTTGCGGCTCAGGTGTGGCTTGCTGTCAATCACAACACCAGTATCACTTCTGGCGAATAAATTCGACGTTCAAAGCATATTGCACGGGCAAGTGAGCTTGGCAGCTGTCGATCAAATTTGTGTAATTCATGAGGCTATGAACGGTAGCAAAAATCTAAAGATTCATAAACGGATTGCTTCGAAAATGTAAATATAAAAAAATGGCTCAAAGTATCATACATACAAATAGACTCGATTGTATGAAATGGAGGGAAAAAGAGAAATGTTCAACAAGTGTTCCCTGATATATTTATATTAAGAAGGCATACTTAGGTTGCTTTTGTCAAATATTTTGACCACACTCTTTGTTTTTTGACTGGAGAGAATCCTTTCTCCAGATTGGCCCAAGTTTTCTTTATAAATCTCTATGTTTACCTGAAAACTGGTCTCGACTGGCCTATATGTTGATATGGGATGGAAACCAGCCCAAACTAGTTTCCATAGGTTGATATTTTGACACTTTTCTTATATAATCTTCTAGAGAGCTAAAACTAGCATGCTGGGTATGAAATAAGCATGGGCTGCATGAAAATGACATGAATCGCTGTTTCATCTCATAACAGGTAAATTAAAGACATTCTAATGTCTTTTAATAACAGTTTTGTTTCGTTTGTTCATTTTTCTTTGTTTGAATAAACAAAATGCAAAAATGTATTTTATGATTAACATTTTGTATTCAGAGAATCTATAAACATTTTAAAATACAAAATACTACGTTTTATATTAAAACAAACCAGATGCTAAAACTTATGGGAAAGTCCTTAGGTTGAACATGACTTAAACAATACCAGTCTAGCTGCAAAAGTGAAAGTAGAACAGTTTTATTCACAGTTGAAAAGTCATATAGAAAACAGTTATTGATTTAGATTTCGGTAGACATAAAGATTTATCTACCTTAAACGTTATATTCACCTCAGCCTTGAATGTCACTTTTTCTGGTTTGTGAAATCTTCATGTCCACCTCATTGAAGTCATTGTATAATGTCAAACATTAAACATATCAGCCATTCCACCAAAATTGACCTGTGTTTGAAAATACCATGTCTCCACTATTTCCATTCTTATTCCTGCTTAAATATGCTTGAAATCTCTATAATTATACAAATCCTCAGTCCCCAAGCATTTGTTGTCAATGTAAAACAAATTAGAATAGCATCACAGTATTTGTTTTAAAAATATGCTAAGATCAATGTTTACAAATAGCCAAAATTGCAATGTAGCCAAGCTGTTTTAGACATATGGTATATTTATTTAGTGAATCTAAAGGGCGTCTCATATTTCCCAAAAAAAACATTTTTTCCTTTCAAAGGGATTCCAGAAGCAGCCTAATAATTGGGTTATACGGTTTACATTAGATATAATCATCAACAATGTATGTGTCTCCAAATATGCCAATGCAGCCATACCTATTTTTAAATGGGATACTGAAAACATATATATTTCATTTACAGGTACGTGACGCTGCCAAATAAACATGACAATGATTAAAGATAAACAATATTATAAAAGACTATAGCTTGCTATTCACTGTTGCTCCAAAACATTGCATAAAGGACAATAACCAAAATGTCACATTTCAAAATATATGCTTCCATAACGCTTATATTTAGAAAACACGCATGTCTGAATGTAGATAACGGCCATATTTCTTTGTATGGTGGTTTCTTTGAAGTAAATAAAAAGGAATAACAATCAAACTCAATTGGTTTAAGCTTGTGATAAGTAAAATATTCTAATGCCGCTATGCCTCCGTAACGTCTATTTTCGATAACAAGGCTTCAAATGCTCATTGAAAGGACACAAACGAGTAAATTTCATGATTATGATAGTTTGATGCATTATGTTATTGTGTTTTTGTAAAAAAAACGTCTGCAAGCAGGATAAAAAGCACGATTAATTTGGAAATTTGTTTTGAAATATGTAATTAAATATGTATTACAAACACCAGTCTCAGAAATTTACTCCAAAAGCGACATTAAAGGGGACAGCAACCCTAAAGATAAGTATGTTTTATCAGAAAGATCTCTATGAACCATGAATTTTGATACAAGTATCATCAAAATCGGTTGAAGAATGGGCAAAATATGGCAATTTAAAAAATTCAATATGGCCAACATCTATCCGCCATTTTGAATATTTAATTAGTTTTCAGATTTTTCAACTGCTTAATTTTTAGTTATCACAACTATCACATCATCTGTGTTTCAGCAGATATGTAGCTTAATACACAAGGAAAATGTTTCATTAAAGATTAATGCAAATAATCCATTGGTTTGTCTTTTATTTTGATTACGCATATTTAATTAGGCTGAGTGACGTCACTAAGCCTACAATATGGCCGCTTCCATAACAGTCCATTTCAAATATTCAAACGCCCATAACTTCCACATCTTTCAACCGATTTAGACGAAACTGGTATCAAAATTCGAGGTTTATTAAGATCTTTCATATAAAACATAATAATCATAGGGGTAGCCGTCCCCTTTAACATCAGATAAAGTTTTTTATGGATGTTCCATCGCATTGTATACAAGTTATTAAAATGCAAATGTATTTGCAATGAATATCTGTGAAGATACATTGTAATCTGCTGACACTCAGTCCCTTACAGATTATAGAGCTTTTCTAATGACATGTTATTTGTCAATTTTATTTGATGAAGCATGAAGAACAATTCCCTCAAACAATGTGTTAATGGTATAAATAGTATGAATTTGACATAAGGTGCATCAGAGACACTGATTTAATCAAGATACATTTATAAATCGTTGGAAAACTGTTATGGAAGCATAGGTTTTGATGTTTATAGTTATCACATATTTCCATGTAATATGCATATGTTTATGGCTAAATCAAGCGTAGTACCATGAAGTTACTATCTTGACAATTATGATATATCATTATCAGAAACATAATTACATTAATGGATCTACAAAGAATGCCCAAAGATGTTATGGAACATAGACATTGTGTTACAGAAATTATATCTATGAAAATCTGTAGGGTATTTCCACTATTTATTAAAATACAATTTAAAAATGTTCAATCACAAATGACCAGTGTATGCAATAACATAATATTACTAGTTGAATTCATTTTGCAGCGTTCTATGCCTGATATTCATGTAGTTTTGAAGCGTTCACAGAATGAAGCTGAACAATGAGAAATTACAGGCTCGAAGAGAAAGTTCAAATGTTGATTAGCCATCATTTTGAGAATGTAGCTTTATAAAAGCCCAGAATATACAGTAATTTAATGTTGTTATGAAGCTTAAGTATTTACTTTGCATGTACAGATTTTTACAAGTGTGTCTATGTTCCATAACAAAGACTAATTCTGGCTTCTTGATTTAGTTATGTAACATACCTTAAGATCAGAATGGTGTTGGTAAAGCAGGATTCATGTAGATAAAATAACACTAAGCCATTTCTATATGCTGTTTCTTGAAATGTTGACATAATGATTGATGAGTGTACCCAATAAGCATTCTATTTTTGTCTTTTATCATTATTTTTTTTTTTGCTTTAAATACTCATAGAGTTCATATACAAGTTTCTGATGATGTTTTATCACACCCATTTTTTTAAATGATGGTTAAAGACAAAAACAACCTTGCATCTAAATTCCGTAACAAATCTTAAATGCAAATAGCCCAAAAAGGTTTTCATTTCGAAACACCAGATGCAGTGTTTTAAAGTACCATGTCTTACTACTAGCCATTATGATAATCAAATTTTTCTTTTTATACAATCGATGTAAAAATAAATAATACATGCCATTGTCTATGCAGTTTCATTTAATCACAAATTGATGACCATTTCAATGTTTAACTATTTGCAACACCGCTGATCGTAAAGAAATGATATCTAGCCTGTTAGTACCTTGATTCCTTGTTTTATACGATCAACCATTAGTTTGACTGCATGGTATCAAGATAATTATAGCATTGCATAATGCAAATCTAACTAACCATGTCATATGCTCCATAACTCTCACAAACAGGTTCAATTTATGAACTTTTGTTACTTATCAACGATACAAATAATGTGGGCCATATTTATACATGTTATTATAGAGGTAATGGACATTTCTCTGACATCAAAAGCATGCTTTTCAAGTCAAGTTCATATTCACAATTTTCACTTTGTAATTGTATCAATTTTGTTGGAATGGCTATACGCATTTTTTTCTAACACTAACAGAACAGTTAACATTTTTAAGCATTACAAATTAAAATATTATGTAGTATGAAATGTAAATATATTCTATATAATATGTATTAAAAATACATTTTAGACGATTTTCATTTTTCATAGGTTCACGAAGTAATTAACGAAATGTGCTCAGCTCAAAATTAACGTGATAGCCTTCTGGCTTACTTACTTTGAAATTAACGCATTGCAGTCACTACCTCAAAAACATACGGAAATTCAAAGATATTTACATTGTCAAAGCAAGGCTTGGTCCGCCTCTAGGCCGGTTTAAGTCCTCCAGTAAAATATTTTTACTGGCCGTTCCGGGGCGGTGCTTCTATTGTGGACCATTTGTGTTATATCTGTCTTGTTTTTGTTGTGTTTTCGTGTGCATCTGTTTATTGTTGCCTTGTGGTCACCTGCAGGGTAAAGGCTGACCTCTTGGCCCCCGTTTGTGATGTCTGGTTGTGAAGTTGTCACTTTCCCATTGGTATCCTGGGTCAGGTGTGGTGCTTAGTTGCATCGATTCCTGGTCTTTACCCCCCTTTTTTTTTACTTTAATAGGTCTTTAGAATATTGCAGCCGTTTAAATCCTCATAAACAATAAGTAAACATATGGCAGCAAATTAAGTCATTTTTCAGCCATTTATCAAATCCTGGTTAGAAACCAAAGAGACAAAATGTTGTAGTCGACCATTTAATACGATTCAATTCTTTGACAAGCATACTCGTCTAAGAATAGTGTAGAAAAAAAACATGATGATGCATAATAGATAACCGCCAGTTCAAATAAATTTCTGTTACATTAACTTGCAGTCTGAAACCATGGTACAATTTAGCAAACAGTCAAAAAATCATATTTTAACGAATTCACCATAAAAAACAATGTGTGGATTAAATCTGCATAGGCAGGATGTTAGCGACGCACACGGAAATACCTTTTTCATAGTTTTGATGAAGTAGAACAGAGTCAAAACTACAGGACCTGAAGGTCCTGAGGCGCTCACCTGATCTCCTTAATCATGTTGAAATAGGTCAAGGCCAACTACAGCTTATAATGGAACAAATTTTGTTTTACCATATATGGGGGTTGCAGCCATTTTGGTCAAGTGACCTTAATAACTAAATGAATAATCCACCAAACAGGTCACTGGTTTCCGAGAAAAAGATGTTTAGATAGGTGTGTGACGGCGCAAATGAGTGGCCTTGGATAAAAGGTCACAGGTCAGCTTGACATTTGGTACTTAATAAACAACCATTGTCTCATTAGGTTTAACTAATATGAATTCGGCTTAAACAGTTATAGAAAAATGAACATTATAAGATTTCCCCATAAATGCATTAGGAATCAAGTTTGACCTTGCCATAAAGTAGGTCAAGGTCAACCTAGATTCATCATTTGTGCAAACCTGGTAGGGCCTACATCCCCAATGCTACATACCAAGTCCCAAAGCCATTTGATTTTTGGTTCCAGAGAAGAGGATATTTAAAGGGTTTTTACCATATATGGGCATGGTGGCCCGCTTGGTCATGTGTCCAGAACAATTGGTATAAATTTTAACTAACCTATCATTAAAAGTTGTCATATGAAATTTGATTTCAATCGGCCAAGTGGTTTCTGAGAAAACTATGTTTTAATATGTTGGTGGGACTCCAATATGAGAGACCTCGGCTGAAAGGCCAAAGGCCAACCTTGACCTTTGAAACTTGTTTGTAGACACAACATTGAGCATATCAAGTGAAAATAACGACTTTGGCTTCCAGAGTATTAAAAAAATCAACTTTTGAAAAAAATCCCATTCAAATGCATAAGGAAGCAAATTTGACATTGACGTTAAGTAGGTCAAGGTCATCTTAGGATCATCATTTGAACAAACTTGGAAGGCTTCACATCTCCAATGCAACATACCAAGTCTCAAGGTCACTGGCCTTCTGGTTCTGGAGGAGAAGATTTTTAAAAGTTTTTTTTACCAAATATGGGCATGGCGGTCATCTTTGTGACGTGAACAAATTATTTTGAGTGAATTTTGGCTATATTTTCATAAGGAGTCTTCACATGAAATTTAAGTTCAATTGGGCCAATGGTTTGTAAGAAAACTATGTTTTAATATATTGATGGGACCACAATATGAGCGACCTTGGCTGACCTTGCCAACATTGACATTTGGAACTTATTTATAGCCATTGTCTCATTAGTTTTAACAAATCAAGTAAGAATAATGACTATGGCTTTAACAGTATTCAAAAAATCTATTTTCAAAAAAAAAATCCCATTTAAATGCATTAGGAAGCAAATTTGACATTGACATTACGTAGGTCAATGTCAACCTAGGATCATTATTTGAACAGACTTGGTAGGTCCAACAACCCCAATGCTACATACTAAGTCCCAAGGTCATTGGACCTCTGGTTCTGGAGAAGAAGATTTTAAAAGGGTTTTTACCATATATTGGCGTGATGGCCATTTTGGTCATGTGACCAGAACCATTTGTACCAACTTTCGTTCCCGCGTCCTAAGGAGTCTCCATATGAAATTTGAGTTTAATTGGCCCAGTGGTTTCAGAGGAGAAGATGTTTGAAAATGTTGACGGACGACGGACGGACGGACGCCGGAGTCACTGGTATACTATATTAGCTCACCCATGAGCCTTCGCCTCAGGTGAGCTAATAAATGCAATTAAGCATTTTCAATTTCCGCCAAAACCCCCATTTCTAGGTAAACAAGACATACATATAACGGACTGTGGGTTATGCTCAGAGTTGCTTGAGCCTTCGCCGATTAGCATAGCGATACGTAACAAATTCTCGCGCACTAGTCAAAATAAAAAAACTGAATCTCAACTTACATGAAACGTTTTCACACACGTTATGGAATGTGTCTTTGTACGCACTGTAGTCATAGTACATAACCGAGCACTGGTCAAATTTTCTATGGAAACAGCCCAGCAAATCTACCACTCGACTGAAATAAAATACATTTGTGCTAGTTTGCTGTACAATGTCACTTATATAATTATTATATACTGACGTCAACAAAAAAAAACGCCTCACTCATAATCACTGTTTTCATAACAATGGTATAAAATATTGGTCATTCACCTACTGCTTATTCATGTACAGGCTGGGCGAGGTTGAAAACTGGCTTTAATTTGATTTCATGTTGCCGTAAGATTCTGATGACGTCATATAGGCTCAACTTATACATTATGGCATTATTCATCAATCATTTATGATTTTAATTTGAATTCGCACTCAGTCTGTGCTGTGTATGTTTTGCTAACCCTGTTCAAATGTTTGATCATTTTTTTCAAACAGTCATGCTTACGAGCTATAATTTTATAAAATTATGACGTCATATTAAGACAAAATGTAAATGTATGAAACTTGTCAACGTACTCGTTTTAGCTTCAGTAGCGGGAAAATGATAAAGGAGCAATTTAGTTAATGTACCAAGAATATGCCTACATAAAATTACGCTATAAAAGATGAGCTGTCACGCTCAATGACCAATTTAATGTCTACGTTAACGTCATCCAAAACGACCATCTGGAACACGAGCGTTGCTGGTTTAAGAATATAGACTCTTGCAAATGATCCGTCACAATATTTTCAACCACTTTCCAAAGCGATTAGGATTAATTTTAACTCAAATGCATGGCGAAAATGTTGGTGGGATAAGTTGTCTCGTTCAGCACAAGCATAAAACATTGTCTGACCATTATAATCTGACCGTTTTCTATAGTATAAAGACGATTTTACATTAGTAAAACAAGTTTTTCTTTCCAATGAATAGTGTATGGAAACAAAGCAGAAGTGCCTAAAATTCTGTGTCGCACGAAATTGATGGCCCTGTTTCAAAACGAGGTTGTTTTAACAACCAGAAATATTCGTACAGCAATAGATTTTTTCAGAAGATACGCTTGACTGATAAGACATTATTGTGCACTAAAATTCACAACTTTAGTCTTATCAGTCTAAGAGATATTCATGTTTAGATGAGGCATTTTTGTTGACGTCAGTATACAAAGTAACATTTACTTACGAGCGCAGTTGTTAATGTGTTACTGTATGTGCGATAACAGCAGCACTCCTTACTCAACTGACTCCATAATATGCTACCACGCGTGCGTCCATCCCTTTATTTTGATTTAAGGATTATCTTTGTTTATTCCGTGAATCGAGATGCATTCTGACTGTACGTCTTTATTTATTATTAGCACAGCAGTGGACTGGTCACAATCTCTTATGTCAGATACTGAAATTAAATTAATGTGGCCCCTATCAATTAATTCGCTAATGATCTCTATTGGACAGAAATATAGGCTTTTAAACAAGATGTTTAAAGGTCTGTCTGTCAATAAGATATCCCTCTGTCTGTCTGTGTGTCTTGAGAAATACACTATCTTTTATCTTTTTTGTACGCACGTACAGTCAGAGACACAGATGCATACAAATAGATAGACCGACTGACAAACAGACAATTGGAAAATACCGGCATTATTCCTTCAGTGAATGACATTTAGAGGCAAACACTTTTAGTAGAATGTTTTAGGTCAGACCCATTTCAGAGGAATTAACTCCTGGGCAATTGTACACCCCCATCATACGCAAAAAAACGAATGACATTATCATTCCACAAAAAATCTAGCTAGGCTTCTGCTACGAGTGTTTTTGTGCAAATTTTAAAAAATTCAGAGTGACGAAATTTTGTGCAATTTTTAAAAACAAAACTGTTCAATAGTAGTAATAAATGGGCCTCGACGTGAGAAGACCTGTCTTCGGGGATTTGCGAACAACACAGGCGCATATCAGCCTGCGCATCTGCGCAGTCTGATCAGCGCCTTTGTTATTCGCTTAATGGAAAGTATTATATGTAAACTTGCTACAAATAAAATTTCAACTTTCTAGCTAGTCTCTGTAGCTGAGGAGGCTGATTTGAAACTCGCTTTGTCGGCAACCCCGAAGACAGGTTTTCACGCGCGACGAGGCCCAAATGATTCTAGGCTGTACTCGCATGCCATGTCTTTACCTGCAGAATACTTGTAAATCAGCAAAGTCTGTGAAAAAAGGAATTCCTTTCGCTACCAATGGATCGACATTGTAGGTATCCGTGCAGTTCTGTACATGCTGACCAAGAACACGACAGTAATCTGCCGACACGATCATCCTTGCACAAACAGCTCCTGGAAAGAATAAGCCTTTATCTGAGTGAAATTTACTGCCCTAACGGAGTTTGTGTAATATGCAGTTAAACCTGTGTAAAACGCTACTTCAAAGTTTATTCTAAGCACTCAGTACATGTCAACATGTAATATGAGGTAATACATACATATGCATATATTGATGCCCGGTCAGGAGGACGTAGCTTCCAATATGCATAATGGACTAGTTCATTTTTAATGGACTAGACATTGTGGTATTGGGGCATCTCTTGGCTGATTGGGGAACTCAAAAAAGACAAAACAAGGATCTTTATGACAAATGGTGGCTTAATGAAGGTCGAAAGTATTGCAGAATGCTCCGCTTGGAGCATTCTGCAATACTTTTGACCTGCATTAAGCGATAATTGGTCTTGAAAACCAATTTTCGGTCTTTTTGAGAGTGACCGTTTTACACAGGGTTTACTGTTACATATTTTTGAGATTTTACTCAACCCTTAAACCAACCAAAAAATACACACTCAGATTTTCAGAGATGACGTTTTTTATTATTAATCCAAGCGAATTGTCTTATCGATAAGAAATAGAGGATACTTAGCGCCAACTTCTCAAAATACATGTACATGTAGATACTATATGTCCAGGCATTGATGCATACTTTGAGAATTTGTAGCAAAATGCAAATATTTTTTTCCCGTTTTTGTCCAGAGTAATTAGAGGTCAGCTGGTCAAACTTCTCCCCGTGTATGCATCGATACAACAAATGTATAGTGTTGATAGTCTTTTTTCCTTATTCTGGTCCTTCGGGAATAATGGGCTCCGTCGTAAAGCAGAATACCGCTTAAGCTGGTGCTAGGGGGCGTGAGGATCGTTGCACTTTCCATTAGTTCTCATGAACAGACTTAATATGAGGGGGTGGACAGGGGGGTACCTGATCCCCACTTCCCTCCCCCTTTGTCCCCACTTCCCTCCCCTCTCCCCCCACTTCCCCCCCCCCCTTTGCCCCAACTTCCCTCCCCCTATCAAATATCAAAATTATCCCTCCCCCCTGATAAAATTTTGTTCTTGTTCAAGAACTAAAGCGTATATATATATACATGTATAAGTCAAGAAGCAAAATCAATTTTAAAATTATTTAACCATAGAGACTTAGCTACGTTTTCATGCAAAATTACCAAGTAGGCAAAGAGTTATAAAAAAGACTCTCACTTCTTGAGTCAACAAAAAATCGGGAACTCTATCAGTGGGTCAAACGCTTTGGATTCAGATCGGGAGCGGCAGAATCTGGATCAGGACCAAATGATCTGGGTTCAAACTGTTTGCAAAGATTATCAGCAGACGTCACAAGTTTTACTTGTTCATTCAGATCCGGGAGATTTTCTGATCTTGTAAAAAGTTGTATATTTTAGTAGACATTTTATGGCTCATTTCAGGGAGTCTCCCTGGCGATAAGGGAGAGTTTACATGTATGATTTGGAGCCGGCGAGACATACATGTATGACATAAACTTAAGCTCCAAAAAGAACTCTTGAACCTTCATGAAACTCTTCCACATTTGTGAAAAAAGGATAGACATTCCTCTGCATTTTAGGCATAGTCAGTCAGAAATTAAAATTTTGCTGATTATACCAGTTATAGGGGTTGTCAGCAAGCCAGCAGTTTTAAAATATTCTTCGTCAGTTTAGCTTGTAGAACTAGAAAGTTTTTTTTTTCAAGAAAAATTAACACAACAAGCAAATAAACTTTACTGCTTAAATTTTTTGGATTTTATCATATTTTGCATTTTACAGTTAATTTTTCACCCAAATGATTTTTGACAGAGATATTTTAAATGCAACTTTTAAGGAAATGGATTCAATAGCAAACAAAAACTGATGCATATCAATTCATGACACAATAAACATAAAACGGTTAAAATATTTCAATTCGTTAAAAATATACATCACCTGTAAGAGACGCCTTGGTAGCTGCTACCAAATTTTAATGTTGATGACTTCAACAACAGAAACTTATTTTTAACAGCTAAATTATTAAAACAAGGTTATAGATATCATAAAATTCGAAAAGCATTTTCTAAATTCTACCACAGACACTCGGAGTTAATTGTCAAATACAACATTGGGTTAAAAACTCTTCTACAACAAGGCATATCAGAACCTATATTTTATGGTGATTTAGTCTATAAATTCAAACGAATTGTTGGATAACCTAATTTTAGTGATCAATTTAAAATGATAGTAAAACGTTATATAAGGGTTGGATATAATTTGGATATCATGCGACAGTCTGCATGCCTAGTTTTAAACCCAATCACGGTTTATAGCTATGGTTTCCTCTTTAATTGCTCGACGGTGGGTCAGGCCTCAGACTCTATGACGGCTCTGACGTAAAGCTTTAATCGGTGGGTTGGTGCCTGATGCTTATCTGTAGCTGGACCCACCGTGGCTCAACTTGAGGTTTTCTTTAGCTCTGACTATCTGTGAGTCATGAGCCCTTTTCTTTGTTTCATCGTGGAGTGTTAATTTGATTAGAGTGTTTTTCATGATGATACATTGCATTAGGTAGATGGCCTCCGTGCGAGCTGAACATTTCTTGTACTTCAACAACAGCAGAATCTAGGGCGAAGATTTGGTACCAGTAAAATGCATTTAAACCCCCCGTTGGCTCAGGCTGCTGTCCGTTCTAAGGCGGTGGTTCTGTTGTTGTTGACTTTTTGTTTATTGTTACCCCCATTGTGGGAGTCTGTAATTGTTCTATGTTTTGTTGTACGTTACTTTATGTCCATTCTAGTATTGCAATCATCTTGATGGGGAAGAGAGAGCTGATTGCTTTGCTTAATTTGTCTTTCTGGTGTCTCGTGATGGTTGAGCGGCTCTTCCTCGCGGTGCCACGGGGTTGTCTGCAGTTCGTGATTGTGGTATTTCCTGATCATACCCACTTACTTTTTTATTGTCATTTTTGTGGGGTACTTCTTTTGTAGGGATTAATTTTTAGATGAAATCTTCAACAAAAATGTAAGTTTTCTTACTGAATATAGATAGAGGACTGTTTTTGAGCTTGTGTTTTCAATTTATAAAACCACTTGTCATTCTTTTTAAAACAGTGAAACCGATAATTTGACTAGGAAGCACACACTCTTTTGAGTCGAATCTTGTGAATATCACTGTAAAATGAGCCGTGACATGAGATTTCCAACAATTTAGTAGGTGCGACCAGCAAAGCCTCAGATCAGTCTTCGCAACTGCTCATAAAAACCAGAATGTTGAAAGATAAATACTTCTCTTGCTTTCAAAATGGTAAATGTTGTATTAATCATGCTAATAGATGTTAAAATGCCAACAATTGTTGGAATTTTAACATTTATGAGCATAATAAATTTCGTGCTTTGTTGAGTTGAGCATAATTTTTTTTATAACCTTGGGTCCAGGTGTTTTATTTTTCATGCTCAACTCAAATGAGGATAAAGTTTGATTCGAACATCGATAATCGGTACTATAGTGACGTCACGAACCTACTAGAAATCAACGGTGGGTCAGAGCACCGTTACTCTAGTAGCTTGTATGGTTTCCTTCTCTAGACGGTTTCCAGATCTGTCAGTAGTCTCAAATCATAGCTGTACTCTACACTGAAACGAAGTTCTAAGTGGCCACTTTTCAACTTCATTTTTTGCCCATATATGTGCAATTCAATGGACTAAAGTTAAGTGGTGCATTGGAGTTTTCTATCACATTACAATTTTTGGGTTCAAAAATGAAAAAAACAACAACAAAATTTCGAAGAAAATAAGGGTTTCTACGAATTGAAGTACAGGTGGTTTCAAACTTGGCCCGTCTGGTCGACTTGAAAAAATACCAAACCTCTTAATCTTTGCTTATAAACAACTTTTTATGATTTTTTTAAAAACATGCTCATTTTCTACATTTTCCGATTTTTTCGAAAATAATCAATTTCACACTAAAATCATTGTATGCGTTTTATTTTATGCAAGCGGGTTAGACCAAGCACAATACAGCTTGATCAGCCCCTTTTTGAATAGTTATTCACCAGCGCGTCAGCGCTGGTGATATACGTTAGTGAACTTCCATTGGGCGCGTGTTCGATTCGGGCCGGTTCCATTAGCAAGTTGCGGAAATGGATCAGGTGTTAACACCCCAACAGCAGTGTCTTTCACAGCGCTTTCTTAGACTCCCTGTCGACCAAGTTATTTCCAAAATTCCGTCATTGCGTGAGCGATGTTGATATACTTTGGATACTAGATTGCTTCTAAAAGCGAAAAGGCCTATTAGAGACCTTACCACTGAGCGAGAATCCCGATCAAACATGGGCCCTTCGGATATTCTAGACTAAATGTGACGAAATATCTAGATGTAGATGGGTCAGTTTCAATATGCCCCCCTAGGAATTATGTGCATTGACTTTGATTGAGGAATACGGTTGAATGACCTAATACATACTGCTGGGGAGGGGGTTAAATCTACAATTATTCAGTGTGTTCATGAGCTGAGATCCACTGGAATATGCATATTTCCTGTCTTCTATTTGCTTCCAAGGGATCACCTAAGTACAAATCGTTAACTAAAACAAAAAATACTCTGAGCTTGAAGCACATGAAACACTGAAAAGAGTGGCTTCAGCAAATGCAATAATAAAACATTATAAAAGTTCTTCTTTAATAGCTGTAAACGCCATGCGATGGTTCTAAGCTTTTTTTAAAAGCTAACATTGTTCATTTAAGACTGGTGTCCACTTCCGGTTTTAACGTGAAAGTTTTAAGGTCATTTAAATGGTATATGCCAAAGATATTTTTGAATTTTTAAATAATACAGCGAAGCCTATGTAAAATACATAATCGCTGAAAAGTTCAATGCCGTGCCACAGATAATAGACGTACAGATTAATGCAAAGTTGATGAGCAAATTGCATGGTTAAAGCTAAAACTCTTTGATTAAGCTGCTGATAGGGGCTGCCTTCATGTTAACGTAGAAGAGAAACGGAGAGTTCAATTGTCACACAACTTTTGATTCTTTTTCATCTTATATCACAGCTGTTATAACAGCTTCAAACTAATTAAAATATGCAAGGCTAAGACATTTGAGGAGTATTTTATATCACAGTAAAAAGTGTGACTTTTTGAAATGAAGGTACCTTTACTCTGACTTCGTCGGTGCAAGACCTACCAGTCATTTTGAAATTAAATAATTTTCAGAGTCTCGAAAAAGCCTTGAATTGTTTTATGGAATTAAAATTTTGTTACAGCGATGTGCTCTTTCTGAACAGGCGCAAACTGACATGTGTAGGTGGCCACCTATAACTTCGGTTCAGTGTATATGTGGTTCCACGTATTCGTAAATATTAATTAGAGTAGGCTGTGCAGTTTATACACATTCTTTTTAGCTACGATGATAAATTGAAGTGGGCCATACAGGGCTATTGCCAACCAACTAAAAGTTGCAACTGTAGCCGTTCGGGTGTAACTGTGCGTGCGCATCTATTACGTCAGAACTTTAGTAGGAACGTTTAAATAAGTTCGATTCGAAATGGGCTTTTGATATTCGTATCTGGGCGTGGCCCGGCTATTTCATCTGCTCAAGAAAGGAGATCAGGTCATATTAATAATTTTGTAAAGAGTTAATAAGCAAACGTGCATGCATTTGATGAAAATCGTGGGCGAATTTTATCAACCCTTAGTATGCCTATACAACAAAGATCGACTCCTTTCACGTCTGTTGAAATGTTTCGAAGCCTCTACGACGAACAGTGTAAATTCAGATCAGGGAGAAGTCTTATCTGGGTCCACACTGTTTGCCTCTGCACTTTCTTTCTTTTAATACTGGCACGATCAAATTATGATCATTACGCCATAAAAACAAAAAACAAAACTTAGGATGCACTTATTTTGTTGACCGTTTAAGGATTAAATAATTTTCATGTTTAGATATTATGGGCATTGCATACAGATACTCTGAATAAAACCATGCCTCACTTTCAGCTTTTATCTATGTCTAAAGTAGACCAGTCCTTATTACGCATTCATGAAGTGCCGCCTTTACAGTGACCCAAAAGCTTAAAAAAACACTTGTACATGTGTATGTAAAGTGTTGTTAATGCCTAAAGCATGTGCATTTTCGTCTAGCTAGCTACAACAAACATTATTTGTCATGGCATTTTGAGGAGGAAATTTAATGAAAATACAGCTAATTACTGTCTTCACAATCCATTAACGATAATGGCAATATTGTGTGAAACGAAGCAAAGATGGAACCAGAGATCTTTAAGACACTCTATTAATTCATCTAATGACATGTTAAAGGAATGTTGGAGGCATACATGTATAAGAAGGAGAGCCGCGATGATCCTATCTCGGGCCACTATCTGTCCACCAGCGAAACACTATTCGTTTAGCGTTTCGCAGGCGGGCCGACAGTGGCCCGATTTTACGTGCTTATTGGGATTGGTCTTGTTCTACGCTAGTTTACAAGACTAACGGGCCTTCTTTACTTTCAATGTACATGTACATGCATATTAAACAGTAAATACATGTACCAACAGTGGCGACACTGTGCCTACGCGGCTACTTGCTTTCATTGACAATTCTGTCTTTTATTATGTTCCCTGTTAGATGATATAAACAACAAAAAGAAGTTCACACTCGATAAGAGTACAGTTACGAAACAGATTTACCGTTAGAAATATGAAAAAAAATACCTGCATTTGTCCAATCAAGTAAATGCAATAGCATAACGTGACCAACTACGTAACTTTACGCTGACTGTGTGCCAAGTTTTTTTTTTTTTTTTTTTTTTTTTTTTTTTTTTTTTTTTTTTTATACTGTCCTGCCAGCCAAGAGTGAGGTGACTATTTGATTTGTTTACAAAGTTATCATTGACTTATAATCGATAAATCACTTGTGTATAATTCTATCCGCAGGATAGGATTAATACACAAGTGATCTATCGATTCGCGTTAGCTCAAGTGGTGTGTACAAGTTATTGCTTTGCTTAACAATTGTAAACAAACATGACGTCACTGTCACTTTTGGCTGGCAGGACAGTAAACTGATTTTACTTTGACATGTATCACACTGGACAGGCTATTATCCCGAACAGGCGAATTTGATCAAAACTCGCTACCGACAGCCGAAAACAGCACATAAGATTGCAAACTCACGCATTTAGAAAACCCAAGACGCCGCCCTCTACGATCGAAAATGATACCAAAAATTTGAATTCCATAGCGATATACACATAACATTAATAGATTTATAACAGACACAATTTTATTATGTTCATGGACTAACTCCCTTAAATTTGAACTACAGCAAACTTGTAACCTGTGTGAAACGGCCACTCAAAAAGCCAAAAACTACATCTTAATGACAAATGGTAGCTTGATAAAGGTCGAAAGTATTGCTGAATGCCTCTCTCCTTGGAGCATTCTGCCAATACTTTTGACCTGCATAAAGCGATTTTTAGTCTTGAAAACCCATTTTTGGTCTTTTGGAGAGTGGCCGTTTTACAAAGGTTTTACTGTGCTTCGGAAAAAAACTGACTGTACATATATGAAAGTCTTAATGACAAAACATGTTCCATTCCCCTTCAGTGGATATACAACAAGCATGTCGCCTTTCAACAAGTTTTGGTCATAATCTTGGAAATGTGTGCTTTAGTGTCACTTAAAGAGACTAAGTCTGCAACTATGAACAATTTTCGATTTTTTTTATTTTCTTTTTAAATCATTTGTAAAAGTAGAATTAAGTTACGCTTTCACAATAAATATGTTCACTGGAGCTGAAAACTGCACGGAAAAATAAATTATCTTATAAAACAGGTGTGTTTTCCTCGTGTTGGTAATTATTTGCGTCCCTCCAATAATTATAGACAGCTATATTTTAACATAAATGCTGTTGTTTTGATACTGATAATTTGTTTAGATTTAAGAAATTGGTAAAATATATACCTGAATTTTAGTTTTTTTTTTACTATGTTCTTGAAAAATAGAACAATTGGTTCAAAAATTAAAAGATCAAAAGTTACAGACTATGCAGCTTTAATGAAAATAAAAAAGAAAAAAATACATTTATATCACGAAATACAATAAATTCAGAAAGAAGAAAAAAAGCACGAAACACAACCAGGCAACCACCAAGGTAGCATTTCACTAAAGATAAGCTGTCAATGATATAAAATTGGCTAGCTATTATTGTCATCCAGGTGACAAACATGACAAACTACACAAAACTAGTTCATTTCTATATGCTCATTACACTGAAACATAAAAGTAGTTGAGAAGTTTGTGAAAAATCTGTTTTATGGTGAAAAACACTCATTTATTGAATGGACATACGTTGTAGGTGCACATTGGAATTGCCTCTCTGAGGCAATTCCAATGTGTACCAACAACATATGCTACTGAAATTAAGGAAACCTTTTTTGAAATATACACTAAACAAGTATCATGTCCTTTGGCGTTCCTCTTTACTGCCAATCAGTATTAAAATACATGTCACTATATGGCAAATTGTTTATATTTACATGACAGCTATATCACCAATTATGCTTTTGCTAAGCTGGTACTTGCATGGTAGTAATGAGGAAAGAAGAAAGAAATACAAAAGGAAAAAAACAACAACTCACCAAATATACAAATCCATAGACTCGATTCCATGGCATTATCTGGACACACCGTGACAACTAAAGATGTGTTTGTGGCAGCGTGACTCTCCCAAGAAGTATTCATATTAACTTGGCGTGATAATGATCGATAAATCGGCCTCGCCGCGAGAAAACCTGTTTTCGGGGTTTCCCTCCGACTGAGCTACAGAGACTAGTTAGAATATTGAAATTTTGCATGAAGCAAGTTAAGAAATTATGTTTTCCTATGAGCGAATAACAAAGGCATTGATCATACTGCTTGGATGCGTAGGCTGGTCTGCGATTTTGCAAAAGAGTCAAGATTTCAATTGGACCACAACAGAAGATAACGGTCATTACATATATTACATATATCGACATATAATCGTATTAAGCACGCATGCGCAGCCTTCATGTGATCGAACTTTTATTCACTTCCAAAGCATTTTATAGTTTAGCAGCGAGTACATAATAGAGCCGCATCATTATATTTCCAACAATATGGTATGTGCGACCAGCAAAGGCTCAGACCAGCCTGCGCTTACGCGCAGTCTGATCAGAGTATATGCTAGTCGCTTGAATGTTCTATGACTCTAAGGCTACTGACCGAACACAAGCTTAAAATGAGGCTGCACAGGCTCGTCTGAGTCTACACTTGTCAAACGCCACATTGATAGTAATCACATGTCGCAGCCATTGGCGTAGCTCCCATTACGCAGTTACGCACGTGCGTAATACAAATAGTAACATTCAAGAGAGGCCACCTAATATGGTTTTACATACCATAAGGAGCTGCTCTTAAAGGAAAGAATTAGCTCCCTCTGGGGGCGAATTCTTTCCTTTAAGAGATGTTCCCATTTTGAAGAGGGACGCAATTGAAGAGAATCACTCCTTAAACCAGTAGTCTCTCTTTGTTGTGCGTAACTGTTTCAACGTTCTTACTCATTTGCGCAATCTCGTTAGAGCCTTCACTGCTCGCCTGAAATTATTTAAAATTCTAACATTTGAATAATATTGGCATATATGGATTAAGCCAAGATCGTTAGATAAGCACTACAACTTAGTTTAAGTATTTTAAAAGTATTTGTGACCTTGATATGTAAATTATTCTTGTATATGATTGACTAGGAACTGTAAAGTTTACGTCAAATAAATAATCTGTTCTGTTCTGTTCTGATAAGGACCATACTCTCACGTTCTGGCTCAAGTGGTCATTTCCAGAACAAAGGATACATCATGCGTGCATCAAATGCAGACAATAGAAAGTCACCATAAAAGTACACGGTCTAGTAGGGTCTATGTTGTCGGATTTCCAATCATTCATTTCACTTTTTGCTGATTTGGCAAGACCAAACCTCGTGAATTTTAGATCAAGTTTCTGACCAGACTAAGCAGCTCTTGATGGTCTGTTATGAGCTTCCATCGATCCAGTAAAGCAAAGATTTCGAGGGAAAAAATGCTATTTCTTTCTTACCCACCAATTTAAACATGTTTTGGGTGTTTAAAAGAACCGTTTCAGTCTTCGGGGCCTCCGACAAAGCGAGGCTCAAACCAGTCTCATCAGCACAGAAATAAGCTAGAATATTGAAATTTCGCCTGCGGTAAGTTTATATATGATACTTTCCAGTAAGCGAATAACAAAGGCGCTGATCAGACTGCGCGGAGGCGCAGGCTGGTCTGCGCCTTTGTTGTTCGTAAACCCCGAAGACAGCGTCGATGTTTATGTATTTTTGGGTTGAGAAATGAATGTTCAATAACGCACTGAATTATCTGGAGGCCTTGCTTATACTCATGCAAGGGGATAGAAGAGATGTCGTAACTAACGCTGAGAGAACTTGTGATCCAACCCGATTTGCATAAACTTTGTGGTAATAAAATATGCTCCAACTATTGACTCTCTACTATACTACAAAATATAATCTGCTATCCCGCAAATCGTTTCCGACAGTGACGTAAGGTAAATCCCACAATCGATACCACTTTTAGTAAATGTAAGATTAATTTAGTACCAAAGCATATTATGACCTCACAGTCGGAATCTCCTTGATAAATAGTAAATGCGGTATTGCTTGACAATATTTACCTGGGCCCAGAATTACAATGCCTCTTTAGAGTTAAGGAAGACTTAAGTTAAGTATTGATTTTTCAGGATGCAAAAAATAACGTTTAAAACAGATTAAAATCAAAATAGTTTTAATTTTTCTGAAGATCACAATGATAGCTTTGACCAAAAATACCACATCGATCCAGGCAATTTATTTAGCATTTAATATAGCATGTTGAAATATCAATACTTAACTTAAGTCTTGCTTAACTTTAAGGAGGCATTGTAATTCCGGGCCCAGGTACTCATCTTTTTATTGGCGAAACGCAGGTCTAGAAGTGGATTCATTCCGCTCGTCCGTCCGTCCTTCCGTCTGTCTGTCCGGATCCACGAATAAACAGTTGTTGGCTACTTGAATTTCCAAAAATTCTCTTGCGTAACCTTCCCAAAAGCACTTCCATCTAACAATTTCTTTAAAGGGGCTCTTACAATGTATGGGATTTTAAAATGGAAGTCTGCCCACGCTTAGATTTTGATACTATTATGCGGATTAGATGTCTGGGATATGACTTTTATATTCATAGTGCATTTGAGTTTTATGCAATTTCATTATTAATTTATGACGTCATGTATGATATCACTACCACACCTTAGGGTACCCTGTTATAAACATTTTTACAGTAGTTGGCATATCATGTAACAGACGCAGAAATATTTTATGAAATAACGATATCCTTGATAAGTTCGTTGATACTATAAATGGCGTTGTTTGTATTAGGATAGTGGGCGGGCATTCATTTATATGCCAGGGTACCTAAATTTTCAACTGTATATTTTGTATTTAGTCAAATTTGGAATTCAAATTTTAACATATTGGGACCTTTGTCAAGATACCATTTCAACATAAAAGCTGTCCAGATATGTTTAGAATGTTTCTGAAATTTCATGACAATCAAAGACCGGTAACATATTTTTTTAACTTGCTGTAAACACATGGTCATAATTCACAGAAATGTAAAACATACAATTATCATGTTTCAGTGTGATATATAAGTTTGAACTGTCATGCTAGTATGTTTATTAATAGAAGTTGATATATTCAGCGCTTTTCCTTGTTATGGATTCGCAAATAAAATAACACCAAAATTTGATAGTAAGTTCCACAATTCTTATTTAATGAAGTGCTCACACAAGCGTATTACCTAAAATGATGGTGGCAACTTTACTTATCACTTCTCGTTTCTAACGTTAAAACTACACCTAACCATTGTTACACTTAATATTTAACATTATAAAGAATGTGAATTCATACTGAAGAAAAACCTTATAACAAGTCCATTCATACAAGAGAAGAACATTATATCTATGATTTTATAGTTCTTAGCTTCATTAAAAAACTCAGTCCACAAAAGCTACCCCTGTCAAACCTTAAATTAACTATTTTGCTCACAGAAACTCTTGTTCACAAAAGTATTGCTTATTCAATGCTTAAATCATCTCTGATTATTCTGTTCTATAATACTGATGCCGATTTTCATCAAAGAGCAACCGTTTTACTTTGGCTGGCTTAGTATTCTAGATATACAACTTAGTTTCTGGACCTCATTTGTTCATGTAGAACACTGTTCTGTGATACCATTTACCAGACTCTGTTACGCTTTATCCTGGTCACGTCACCAAAATGTGGATACTCTAGTTCCTTTGGGATGTAAAGGAAATTATTTGTCTTCTTGTTTTTACATGTTTATTGTTATGATATTATGATTATTCAACAATAACATGCAGGATATGAGGTATTGATACATGATGTCTTGGCTCCATAGTGCCATGACATGTGGACATGGCCTTAAGCATTTTAGACCATTAAATCATTTGAAATTGTCTAAACATGTATTTTCCTGAAGAGAGGTATAGGTAGATTTAAAAGCATCGTCCTTCTGTAAAGTTATTGATTCATTTCAACTAAATAATTAACTTTGCTAAACCTGACCTTTACCCTTAAGAGGTAAAAAATGACAATGTTACCAGTTTTTGATTTTCAAGAAATTTGGCTCATTTCAGCAAGATATATATGGCATGTTTTTATGGTAATATGGTATCATGACAAAGACTAGAACATATCTATCTTTGAAATCGACTTTGGATTTTTTGTAAATTTCTAAGAAAAAATATTGATTTGTTTATTATTATTTCTTCATAAAACGTAAACAATAATTTATCCAAATAGTAATTAAACTACAAGATATACCCATGAACAACATCAACTAATCATTTTGTCAGATTTTTTTTGAGTTTTGCTCTATTTATAGCCGATGTTTTCTACGCCACACCCTTATGAGATTTTCATGTTACATGTTAATAAAGTAGAATTAACTCCATAACTGTATTTATGTATGAGAAATTATGGGAGCTTAAAACATAAAGGGCAAAACGCCAAACCTAGGTAGTTTGTACATACAGTCTCGCTATGGCATTTTGCCACACAAAGGCATTTAAGCATAATCTACAAATTAGTTTCATATCGATTAGGAGCAATTAGATTGTTTTGTTTTCTAAGTATCAATGATAGATACTTTATAGATGTACCACGACCTCTGACCAATGACCTTTGATTCTTTCTATTTCAAACGATTGATGCAGAATGCGTAAAATGAGCCTGTCTGGATGGAAAATATATGTATGTCAAAGCTTTTATAATAAATGTAAACAAATGCCTGAAACCTTTTTTTCTAGAACAACACGTCGATATTGTAAATAGAGGCACGCTTCAAAGCTTTTGGTAGATCAGTACTTCAAAAGTACAGTTGATTCAAAGATATATGAGAATCGTTATAAACAAAACATATAAACTAATTAGGTATAGATGTACCACGACCTCTGACCAATGACCTTTGGGTCTTTCTATTTCAAACGATTGATGCATAAAATGAGCCTGTCTGGATGGAACATATGTGTATGTCAAAGCTTTTTTTAATAAATGTAAACAAATGCCTGAAACCCCTTTTTTCTAGAACAACACATCGATATTGTAAATAGAGTCACGCTTCAAAGCTTTTGGTAGATCAGTAATGGGTACTTTATACAGGTACATATCATTAATTAACTGCAGTATGATATACACCGTAATATACCTGTTTCCATGAAAATAATATAATCCTATTATCATGCATCTTTGAATCTAATGTATACACTAGCTGAGGAATTAGACTCCGACAGTAAAAGAGTCAACAAAATGACATTACAGTAAAGCCTGATTAAAACGGCCACTCTCAAAAAGCCCCAAAATTGGTTTTCAAGACCAATTATCGCTTAATGTAGGTCAAAAGTATTGCAGAATGGTCCAAGGAGACATTCTGCAATACTTTCGACCTTCATTGAGCTACCATTTTGAGTGGCCGTTTTACACAGATTTTACTGTACATTATACGATAGTTTGTTGATTTAATGAATCGCGCCATGTGACGTAATTTATGGAATAAACTTGAATAACGTGTCACTTGCTAAACTTTATGATTATTGATATCAGGCGTGTGGGCGGTTCAGCCAACCGGGTGCGTTTTGTCTCATCTTACTCTGATTGCAGTTAATCTTGGCCTAAATCCGTTTTATATCAATAATAATTTCAAACGGAATTTATTCAAACAAATAACACTATTTTCACTATGTTTAAAATGTTTCGCCAGATGGCCTTGTCAAGAAAATTATTTGTGTTTATATTGTGAGCTACATCTCCACTGTGTAAGCCAACCAATGAAATTCATTGGTTGGCTTACACAGTGGAGATGTAGTTCAAATTCATTAGTTGGCTTACACAGTGGTGATGTAGCTCGCAACATAAATCCAAATGATTGTTTCTTGACCAGGGCCAAGTGGTTGAAAATTTGAAACAGATTAAAACAAAAAGAAAGGATGTACTGGCATCGAACCAGGATGTGCAAGTTTTTATAGTCTTACCCTTTTGGTAACTAACAGAAAGGTAACGTGTTAAATCATAGTTTGGATATACATATATTATATGGGATGTTCTAAGAGCTTTCGCATGGAGTCGCGTATTGGAACAAATATTAAAATCCAACAAACCACAAGATAAGTAGATATTATGTCATGGTAAATGATGAGGGAGCAATTTACACAATTATTTCAGGCTATTACCGTATACATTGTAATAAATGTGTATGATTAGTAACAAATCTTACATAAACTTTATTTAGTTTCTTGGCTTTAAATGCTCCTGAGTGACGTGGGTATCCTTGACATCAACACAGGCAAAAGGTGGCAGAAGCTTCCAGTACCAAAGCTCCAATCTTCTCTTTTTCTGTGGATGAATGCCGCCAAGGCTGCATGTCCTCAAGTCAGCATTGACGCATTCAGACATGTCTTCTTTGGTATCCCTTGTCCTCTTGAACATAAGGGCCCAGACCTGTAAATGTTTTCCATAGACCTTCATTATAGCTTTGAAGTAAGCTGTGGTCCTTACAACTACTCTTCAATCAAAATGAGGCTGCTATAGATTTTCAGATCAGACCTAGTTCGACCAATAATCAAGAATGAGATACTCCAGTGAACACTATGTTTACCTCTTTTTGGCCCATCAAGGTGAGTACCATATATGGGATGAACATTTCATTGAACAAATATCAAAATGCAATGTCTGTTTTTCTAAGCAACACCTGTAAACTAAATCAGCAAAAACAGTGAGATGTTGTTTCAAAACGTGCAGCGTATATACACATATCTAATATAAATGTATATGATTTCTTTCTGGTATGTTTATGATCGACCAATCATGAAATACTTTACAACTTAAATATAGTACTGAGCTTACATCCACCCTTTGGGGCCAATCAGTGCCCTTTTTACAATTGCGGGTATGTGGCTTGAACCGAGTTGAGGCATGAACTCACATGTAGAACGTGCCCATACCAGCTCGTAGCGCAGTTGTCACACCCTGTATCCCTAGCTTGAATACAGGGCGTCCACTGGAATTCGTCATGGGGCTTGACACCACAAATCCATCGTATGCCTGTGAGGATATTTCACGTCAGTTCTCAACAAAGCATTTAAAAAGTTTTAACCATACACGTGTATTTAGTCCAAACCTAGAATTAAAAAGTACTAAATGATATGAATTGAAGTCGTCATTTTTGTAGCTTGTAATAACCAGAATTCCAAGAAAGTTGTAGCTTTAATATTTTCTTATTTTGTATTGAAAAGAAATGACAAATGTTAACTTAATTCCGAATGAATATGATGTGGGTTGATTGGCCCTTCCCTGTAATCCTCTCCTCCATTCTACACTACCCTGCCATCACTTCTCCTAACTGACCAAGTTCTACGCTATTATGCCAAATACAACTCCACCCTATGTCTGTCCTGTCTTTATCTTTATTTACACAAAATTTTACTACCCTATGTTTCCTGCTCAACCCATTAATCTACGCTATCTATACCTATATCATCACCAACCATACACGATCATATCCCCCCTAACCTTCTCCTGTGATACCCCTCTCTTTGTTTATATCATATGATAACAAAACCTATCCATCCTTACACCCAGTTATACCCTTTTTCACTCTACCACACATTGTACATGTACTATAATCCAACTGTCATTACTCTACCACATACCAGCAAACCAAACTCACAATTTACCCATCTTTACTACTTCTATTTATGACGTCGTGTCTTGGAGTGAAATAACGCCATGCAATAAAATCGATAAACCACTAGTGGTTTATAGATTTACGAGAAACGTTACAACGTCCATAACAACGTTGCGTACATAATGACAAAATCATAACGTTTTACGCCAGAAATGAGATTTCAAAGTATTTGTCATATGATAAATACAATCTAACATTCGTGCTCTTGTATTATTGAATTTATTAAACTCTTTGCAAAAAAGAGATAAAATGCTCGGCAAGCCTCGCATTATATCTCTTTTCCCCAACTCGTTTAATAAATTCAATAAAACATGAGCACTCATGTAAGATCCTCTATTTAAACTATACTCTATTCCAAATAATTGTTTTGCCTTTCCCCTGTATAACCTGCTGGTGAAATGTCCTACTAGGCCCGACGCATTATTATCCTTTACATCAATCTAATACCCTATATATCCAACTAGCTTTCACACTAATACCCTGTACCCACTCATATCCAAGGGGTTTGAGTTAATGTATGTTCAGGATATGTATCTTGGTACAGATTGGGTGAGAGTGGAGCTAAGAGTATGGTCAGGTAGGCTACGCTACACTTATCCCTGACTTACCAAAGTCCCAACCCATACACAAACTCTTAATATATCTAACACTACTTTAAACTACCTTGCAGCTTATCATTTCTTTCGTTGTATGTGTAGGGGATTCTGCAAGCAGAGGAAAGAGACGATTAGGTAGAAACTTTAAGGGTATAGTAGGGCCAAAGGTAAGGTATCCCATCAAACGGCATTATCATACCTTAACACATACTCATACCCTACCCCTTATAATACTTATAACCTACACTACCCAGCCACAACTCCTACCCTCCCTATCCCTATATCCATGCATATGCACTTTAACCCCTATTGGTAGAGGTTAAAGCTAAATATAGACATGGTTTGAGGCTATGTTTGACCCATATACCTGTTCTGCTGAATTAATGTAAACATGTAACGTATGTTATACCCTGAATCACCCAAATATAAGCTTTCAAAAATCTATGCTGCAAATAAGTAATGATTCTGTTGAAGGAAAAATGAAGACCATTCAAGCACAGTGAGATAAATGCATGAGGAGGTTGTTACGTGCCAGGCGTAATTAGAAACAAATTCAGGAAACCAAAATTTTGCTACTAGGAAAGTCAGCAAAAAGCACTTTTAAAATTTAACAAAATTTATTAAAAACAAAATTATCATTTACAATAAGCAATGGAAAATAGTAATACAATCAAAGAAAGTCTAATTTACAATACCTTGTATGTCCTAACTGTCCCTCAGAATATTTATCAACACAAGTCTTTCTGCAGTTTCTGATCCCAGATTTTGAAGATAAATTCAAATGAACATGAAGTCTGAATCCAAAACTGAATAATCCAAAGTAATCCAGAATGAATAAGTTAAACAATAAGTATTCCAATATAGAATTCAAGCACAAAAGGTTTAGACTTTTAAAAGGTGAAATTATTTGAAAGATGCCCTTACAAAAATATTTACTCTTATATATACTGTTTAAGAAAGTTCTAGAACGGTCAAGAAAGAATTATTATATCATATGCTATATTTATTTATTCTGGAAAATTCCACAAACTTCCACTGAAATCCAGAACCTACTCAAAGTTTCTATTTGCATGGAAAAGAAAATTCTAGTAAATTCTGGTCTTTTCCGGTAACTTCTAGATGATTAGTCATCATTCTAGAAAAATCTTATAACCAAATAAATACTTTGTTTACAACAACTTATTTACCATCAATGTCTCCAATATCTGGGTCAGCAGAAACTAAGTAACCAAAATATGAAATAGATAAACAACATACATGTTACACTTCCCCTCCTCAAAGAAAAGAAAGTTTTATGAAGTAAAGCTTTCTTTTGCGATAATGAACAATTATATAACAAAAAATAATGTTAAATCACATCAGATCAATAAAGAGCAGTAGCACAGACTCACATCAACAGTATAGTGGCAACTAAGCCCTAGAGAGCGCACCTGGGATGATATTATCTTTTCCCTTAATATGTCTGATATCTAGATTGTGCTCTTGCAACATGAGACTCCATCTGAGTAAACGCTGATTCTTGTTCTTCATTTTATGAATGAAAGTCAGTGGATTGTGATCAGTGAAAATGACAATAGGTGCAACTGAAGGGGCTAGGTAAACTTTGAAGTGCTGAAGAGCAAGGATGAGAGATAAGCATTCTTTCTCTACAGTAGAGTAATTTCTCTGATGTTTGTTAAACTTTTTAGAATAGTAACAAACAGGATGATCAACACCATTGTCATCTTCTTGTAACAATACACTGCCCGCACCAACATCACTGGCATCTACGGCCAACTTAAATTCTTTGTCAAATCTTGGTGCTAAGAGAACTGGAGCACTTTTAAGTATTGCTTTAAGTTTTTCAAAAGACTTCTGACAATTATTAGTCCAAATAAACTTGACCCTTTTGCCAAGAAAGTTTGTCAAAGGCTCTGCTATGACAGAGAAGTAATTACAGAATTTCCTGTGATACCCAGCCATACCAAGAAAGCGCATCAGTTGTCTTTTGCCAGAAGGTACGGGAAAATCTGCAATAGCCTCAACTTTAGCTTCTACAGGTTTTACCAGACCTTGTCCAACCAGATGACCTAAAAATGTCAAATTTGCATGGCAAAATTCACTCTTTGTTAAGTTAACTGTAAGTGTAGCTTCACTAAGTCTGTCGAAGAAATTTCTGATAGTCTGTAAGTGTCGTTCCCATTCTTCACTGAAGATGATAGCATCGTCGATATAGGCTTTACAGCCAGCCAGATTGGATATCAAACTGTTAACTAAGCGTTGAAATGTTGCTGGGGAGTTCTTCATTCCAAACGGCATAACTTTGTACTGATACAATCCGTCTGGTGTAACAAATGCAGAGATCTCCTTTGCTCTGTCTGTCAGAGGTATTTGCCAAAATCCTTTAAGCAAATCGAATTTTGTAACATATTTGGCTTGTCCAATGTTATCGATGCAGTCATCGATTCGTAGGATTGGAAATGTGTCTGTTTTGGTGACAGAATTTACTTTACGGTAGTCTGTACACATGCGAAATGTCCCATCAGGTTTTGGTACAAGAATACAAGAAGAACTCTATTCACTTTGACTAGGTTCTATAAAGTCATTATCCAGCAAATATTGAACTTCATCTCTGAGAATTTGTTGTTTTACAGGGTTCATTCTAGTAGAGGAGCCAGGGTTCAAAAATGTCAAAAATAAGCATCTAGGTATGTCCCCTTTTTAGCAGAATTTTCACTTGTTTTATCCTTTAGTACATAGTATAGGCAGTATGAAACCAGATGTTGCAATCAATTTAAGTCTTGCAAACATACCTGTAACAGTGTGTTTAATACGTTACCCCTCATTTTCTTAAAAACAAAAATATGTAATTAAGTCTATTTAGGTAGAAGTTGAAATGTTTAAATGAACAAAACATTTATGCAATCTGTAAGAACATGCTATTCTCTGAACATATTGATGTTTTTAAAAGTTTTTCGGGTCCATTTTAATGTCATTTACGTTACATTTTCAACTATACCCTTAAAATAATTGATATTTTGTTAAAAAGTTTCATTTGAAAATTTTTTCAATATGTGTTTAACTTCAGGAAAACATGTTTTTAAATGAGCGTTAACTGACCATTTCAAAACTGCAAACAGATACATTCTAACATGAATACTTTTTCAGTTATGACCTGTTTAATTAGATGACCATAGATAAAACTTTATATAAGTTTAGAGCCTCTTAAGTTAGAAAATAAGCATGCATTTTTTTCTGTTAGTTTTTAAACACCTTATGATAATTGTTTTGATATCACCGACTTTAGAGACTTTACTTAACAACATTTTTGAGGTAAAATATCATTTTGTTGTTCGATTTTCAATATGTAACGTATAAAACAAAGTTGAAGACAAACAAATATTGCTTAATCGCTTAAATTATACATCACTCACTGGAACGTTTATTTCATTAAAAGGGGGGGGGGGGGCTGTGTTTGATAGGCATAAAAAGAGCATTTGCTCCAAAAGAAGAAGTAATCAGTATTAATAAGGAGACTGTGCAAATATGGTTGTAAATTTTTCTTTTAAGCAATGGTATAATTCTTGACTTAAAAACAAAACACTGTTTTCTATTTTTTCTATGTTATGTAATGGAATTTATAAACTTATAAAATGATAAGTCTGATGCAACATCTCAACTAGGATACATTCCCTTAAGCTTGTTCAGTCAAATTTGTCAAAGTAACATATATAACTATAAGTAAACGAAATATATCATGATTATATAATTGTCTCAACCGTTTTTCATATACAAATGAGCCTGAAAACCTTAAACTAATTTAGATATTTGCCCATTTGTTTCTTTTAATTGAACAAAACAATCTAATAAGCTATTCAGAAGAAGCCAAAGCTTTGTGTCGAACCTGTTGACACTCATCACAATATATAAAATAGTAAATAACATATCAGTTCTATCAAATCAGATTCATTTATGATAAATTATCTAAGAATTTCTGAAATTATGTGTGGATGTTGGAAACTTTTTTAATGTTGTTCCTTTTGGTTATGGAGTTTTGTGTCTGGCCTTTGTTTTCTAATTTGTTTCTAGTTCAGCAATCTCCTTGAAAAGGAAGAGAGCTGGTTGCTTCACTTTAATTATATAGTAGATATCTGTGTTCCGTGTCCCTTCCTTAAGGTGTAGTGGGTCATTCAGGAGTCTGTGATTGTGACATTTCCTAGTCATGTTCACTTATAGAAAGAAGACGTTTTCTGGCAATCTAGAAAGCATCACTCCTTTACGAATATATAAAATAAAATGTTGTTTACGTTACATTAAATTTAAGGAAACATAAGTGTTTATTATCAATTATTCTTTAAGAGAGTGGCTCTGTTATGCAAATTGTTTAAGCCACATCTATTTCTGCATGTATCAAAACTCAGAAGGTGAATTTTGAATTTATTCTAGCTATGAACTTTAATTTCAACTCATTTTTAACATGGCTTTCATTGTTTGATTAATGAAACTGATAGTCCTTTCACCTTAACACCACTAATCATTTGTCAAAGCAATGCAAACTTTAAAACTGAATGGGTTATTTAATATGAATTATTGTCGTTGACATTGGGGAAATCATAAGGATGGGTTTTGCATGGCAAGGCAGTGACCATATCCAAGAAATCTGGATTTCTTCAGTTGTAATTTACGATACCAAATTTACTTGATAAAATTTCAACAGAGAGAAAATGTTTAAGCCAAATTTAACTAGGACGCATTGAAATTACCGTTTAAAAGATAATTTACGTTAATCAGAATGTTGATAGGAATAGCAATACCTTAGAGGAAAAATAGCAGTCATAAGATCAAACTTAGTTTTAGCAATTTGTGCTAAAATAGCTGATGTTATGTTCTATCATAATACCATAGCCGTCATTGGAAAAAAATAGCAGTCATAAGATCAAACTTAGTTTTAGCAATTTGTGCTAAAATAGCTGATGTTATGTTCTATCATAATACCATAGCCGTCATTGGACCCCATTTTAAACAAACTGTTGCAGGATTCCTGTCAGTTGATTCCTTTTATGTGTGTTAAATAATAGCTGAGTTGTAAACACATCAGCGTAAAGAGACAAAAAGACATATATTAAATTATCTACTTTTCTAATAAAATAATAATTATATGGACAATAGAGAAGGCACAATAGTTAGTATTATTACTTACACAATAATAGTTTAACATGTTATGCTAAGAAAGTATGCATAAACTTAACAAATAGTACGTATGCATGTTTAATTTGTCTGTCGCTCTTTTTATCAATCGTCTGCATAAGAAATTGTATTTCTTTTGATTTGTAAAAGTATCATGATACATCTCAGATAGTGATTATATTATCTCTATTGTCAATTGCACTATATGTAAGTATGATACAGCATAGCATTTGTTGAGTATACTATCTGAAAGTATTCTTTGAAAGTAGCATAAGTATGGATTTTGTTTCTATTACATGAACTATCAATATACCATAAATATAGCATCGTTTGACAAGTTGGTAAATGTTTTATGGGTATTAATTAGTTAGTTTTAAGGACTGAATGACAGTTGTTATGATTACTTATTGTGAGTGTAAAAAATAAATAGTGTCCTGCTGAATAAAACAAACATTCAAGCAGATTCTATCACGTATGCTGATAAGCTATATAACTAAAAAGCAAACGTCTGCAAACATTCTGGAATATATGATCAATCAAGTCCTATTCTAGAAAGTTGTTTACTAACAATGCAGGGGAGCTTTTCCAACTTATTAACAGACATGTGTATTAAGATGGTAATTTAGAATAAATGCTGTCCTATTCATTGCTTCACAAACGTGTAGAACCAGGCAACACAATAATTAAAGTAATGATCTTTATAGTTTTGTTATATACGTTACCAACATAAATAATACTATTTTTCCAAAGTGGGCACGCTGTAGATACTAAAATAGTATAACCCCAAGGATAGCTTAACTGGGTGCTAAATCAGAGACAAAAATCATCACGATTTCCACAAACTTCAGTTTTGTTGCATATGACACCGATGAAGGTATCTTAAATGTTTCACTTCTTGATTTGGACTTCTGTTTGGAATATCTTACATGTTTTAGAGTTTTGAGGTATATTTTGTGCCTTATTGTTTTAAATATAGCTGCTGTAACGAATAACTGTTTATAAATGCATATATTTGATGGCTTTAACAATGTGTGATGGATCTGACTATGTTACTGTGTGCTTTTAATTTATTCATTGAGCTGTTGACAGTAAAAGAAAATGTCTTGTATATGTCATTTAATGCATAAAAGAAGCAATTACATGGTAGTGGCACATAATTTAAAGAATCATCAACTTTTTGAAACAATTTAGTTATGAATAATAAATATGTATCAATATCATATTTACAGGATTCCTAAAACATATACTTAATTGCATTTATGTGCTTTATTTTCAAGTTTTTCCCTTTAAACCAAATACGATTTTGTTGATGCTGCATCTCATTGATATTAATTTTTTAAAAATACAATATTTCCAATCTAATTTTTAGCACTAAGATGGTAGTCAATTTCATTTTTACCTACTAGCTGTTTGAACGCATATACACATAACATTGCACAAAAAATTGTTTTAAAAGAACGTAACGTATATAACACAACTTCAAGGTGCCTGAACTAATATTATTATTCTGCTATTAAGCTGCATCTAATTAAAATATCAATCATAACGATATGTAAGAAAACGATGCAAGTGATAATAACACTATACTAGGAATTTCCTTATAATCTAATGGTAACGTATTAGACTTGGCTATTGCATGGTTAATGTACTTGTTCATCAAAAGCTTACAGACATTTTATAATACATGAAGTAGCTAAGAAAATCTTAATGTACAAAAATCTCCCTCCACAAGTCTTTTGGCAGTCCAGGGCCAAGTAAATAATTGTAATATATTTGAATTTAAGTAACGTATATAACAATTACGTAAGCGTTAGTCATTTGAACTTATTGTCAGTTTGGTGCTTTTAATTCAGTAACTGTAAAGCAATATGCAGACAGTAGGAAATGTGACCTATCTGGTCTAAATAACTTTTCTTCTCAGTAATGTAGCGCATAGCCTATTACATGAAACCTGCATGAGGGTAGCTATGGTTACCCCATAAATCAACATCTTTTGCAAGACTTAAAATTTGTGCAATATCTGTTTTCACACTTCTGAAACAACATACTAACTGATGATATAGTCTAAAATTCTGCTACTTTCCGGCCACTTTTTTCCAATTTTTGAATCTCTGGCTCCCCTACTATTCTGTATGGATGTTGTTTCACAGGTTTTGAACCATCAATAAGTTCAACATCATAATAAATTTTGTCAGTTTTGGATGGAATATCTGGAAATAATTGTTCATATTCAAGAATCAACTGCTTTAGTTCAAGTCTCTTGTTTAAACTAAGATGAGACAATTTCTGGTCAAGATCCTTTAGGATATCAGAGTTCTTGAGTTTTGACAACGTGGGATCAGATTTCACAAAGTTCATATCTTCAGAGTCCATTTCATATTGTTCAAGAGGGACAATTTTAACTAAATTCACTGATGAAACAACAGAACTATCCCTATCAATGTACTTTTTAAGCATGTTGATATGACATAACTGTTTTTGTTTGCGTCTCCCAGGAGTGTTGACAATGTAATTAACACCACTTAACTTTTTGTCAACAGTATAAGGACCATAATATCTAGCTTGCAATGGCTTACCAGGAATGGGCAAAAGAGCAAGTACCTTGTCTCCAGGTTCAAAATTTCTATCCTGAGCATTTTCATCATAATGCATTTTCATTTTGCTTTGAGCTGATTTGAGATTGGACCGAGCAGCTTCAGAGGCTTTTGATAGTCTATTTTTGAAATCAGACACATACTGAAGTAAGTTCAAAGAACTGTCATCATCTGAGAGAAATTTTTCTTTCAGAAGTTTCAAGGGTCCACGCACAGTATGCCCAAATACCAGTTCAAATGGACTGAACACAAGAGACTCTTGTACAGATTCCCTTACAGCAAATAATAGCAAATGTATGCCTTCATCCCAATCTTTTTCTGTGTCAAAGCAGTAAGATCTGATCATGTTTTTCAAAGTTTGATGAAATCTTTCTAAGGCACCCTGGCTTTCAGGATGATAAGCAGATGACTTGTATTGTTTAAAACCAAGTTCATGCATGACTTGTTGAAAAATTCCTGACATAAAATTTGAACCTTGATCAGATTGTACAGACCTTGGAAGTCCCACAAATGTGAAAAACTTCACAAGTGCCTTAACAATTGTCTTAGTCTTGATATTTCTGAGTGGAATTGCTTCAGGGAAGCGTGTTGAAGCACACATAATAGTCAAAAGATATTGACAACCTGATTTTGTTTTGGGTAGGGGACCTACACAGTCAATAATGATTCTGCTTAAAGGTTCATCAAAGGCAGGAATGGGCTGTAAAGAAGCTTTTGGAATGGTCTGATTGGGTTTTCCTACCATTTGACAAGTGTGGCAGGATTTGCAGTGCTGAGAAACATCAGATTTTAATCCTGGCCAAAAGAAATGATTAAGAATCTTGTGATAGGTCTTATTTACACCTAAATGGCCTGACATGGGAGTTTCATGAGCCAAATTTAAAATTTCAGGACGATAAGCCCTAGGAACCACAATCTGGTGGTTAACAGTCCACTCATCATCTGCTGAGACATCAGGAGGACGCCATTTTCTCATCAAAATGTCATTTTTCACATAATAACAAACAGAGACTTGTGACATTTCATTTTCATCTAAAGCTCTATCAAATAAAGGTGATATCTCAGAATCACTGTGTTGTTCCTTACAAAGCTGTGACCTTGACAGCTGGTCATTTGAAATTGAAGGTGAAAGGTCAGTGTTTGACCTTGGAGTGTCAAAGTCAGTCTGAATGTCAGACTGGCTGGGAGAAAGAGAATTTGAAATCTCATCTTTATAGAATTGACCGATCATAGTGTCAGTTAAATCAATATCCTGCGTCCCATGATTCAGATTGGCTTTCTTTGCCATTGCCCTAGTGACGGCACAAGAAGGGTAAAGGTCAGGAATTTCCTGCTCAATAGGATCAGGAGGTTGATCAACACAAGGTGTGTTGGTCAAAAGTGGGTCTACCACAACCTTATCTCCAGCCAAATCATTGCCTAAAAGCAAGTGAACACCTTTAAAAGGTAAAGAAGATCTAATACCTACAGCCACAAGACCAGAAACTAAGTCTGAGGACAAAAAAATGTTATGGAGCGGTACATTAATAAATCCATACTCTACACCCTGGATAAGGACACTTGTCCCAGAGGAAGTCTTCTCAGAAAAAGGCAGGGTATCTGCCAAGATAAGGGATTGAGAAGCACCAGTATCTCGTAAGATTTTAATAGGGGTAGACTGGGCAAAGTCACTATTTAGTGGCAAGGAACCATCTGATAAGAAGGGTTCATAAATCTCCATAACGGCATCAGTCTCAGATGTTTTGGCCAAAATAGGATTCTCATCCTGAATAGAAGACTGTGGTTTTAGCCTTAAAGAGGTGAGACCTGTGGGTTTAGGACTCTCCTGTCTTTCTTTCTCTCTCTTTCTTTTCAAAGCTATACATTCAGCAATGATATGGCCTGATTGTTTACAATAATTGCAAATTGGCTGGGATAATGGACTTTGACCTTTGTTTTCACCAGAGAATCTAGGTTTTGGAGTAAATAAGTGACTGGAATTATCCGATGGATTACTGAGGTTGGATTTTGGACCTGACTGAGGGGAATATGGTTTTGACTGAGGGATAAATGGTCTTGATTGAGGTGTAAATTTTAATTGAGGGTTGAATGGTTTCCTAGGAAATGGCTTGTTAACAAAAGAAGTCTTATGAGTCAAAGAATAATCATCAGCTAGTCTAGCTGCCACATCCAAATTTTCAACTTCTTTTTCATTTAAGAAAGCCCTGACGTCAGAATTTATACACCATTTGAATTCTTCAACAAGCATGAGCTGTCTTAATTTTTCATGATCAGAACCTACTTTCTTTGAAGAGCACCACCTATCAAATAATTGTTCTTTTGTTCTAGCAAATTCCACATGAGTCTGGTTAGGTTCTTTCCTACAATCTCTAAATTTCTGCCTGTAAGCTTCAGGGACCAACTCATAAGCCTTAAGAATAAGTTCTTTTACTTTGTCATAATCTGAGCTTTGTTCTAGTGAAAGCTGAGCGTAAATTTCTCAAGCTTTGCCTATTACAACGCTCTGCAAAAGTAAGGTCCAGTGCTCTCTTGGCCATTTCAGGTTTTCTGCCACCTTCTCAAAATGTAAAAAATATTTATCAACTTCTTTTTCTTGAAATGGAGGAACGAGTCGGATGTGTTTTGTCACATCAAAAGATTTGCCAGAGTCTAAAGGCAAAGGTTTTGATTTAGATTTTCCTTGTAACTCAAGCTCTTTCATCTTTAACTCAAATTGTAATTTTTCTTTTTCAATTTCGATGCGTTCCTGTCTTTCTCTTTCTTTTTCTTCAATTTCTAGCCTTAATTTTTCATGTTCTAATTTTTCTCTTTCCATTTCTCTTTGTTTTACCTTCTCCCGTTCTTCCATTTCTATTTTTTGTCTTAATAACCTATCTTCTCGTTCCATTGTTTCCATTCTTATTCTGTCCTCATGTTCTAACCTTAACTTTTCCATCTCAACTTGCCTTTTAATTTCTAATTCTCTCAGCTGCAAATCAGTCTGGGTAACCAGAATCCGAGATGTGGTTGAGGAATCAAATATTTCCTCGTCAACAAAGAACTGAATCAGAATATTCTTAATTTCATGTTTTAACATGGTCTTTTTGATATTGGATAGGCCATACAGGTCAGCAATGTCCAAAAGATCAGCTTTTTTTGCCAAGTCTAACAGCTCCTGAGAAGGTGACGCAGTAAAATCACTAAGTTTGAATGACATATTTGCTTTCTGCTGGCTCCAGCTAAAAAACAGCAAGCAGTAAAATTTCTTTAAAATTTCAAACTCATTTGGTGCAAAAATAATTTCAATCCCGGACTCTGAGCCCCCAATGTCTGTTACGTGCCAGGTGTAACTAGAAACAAATTCAGGAAACCAAAATTTTGCTACTAGGAAAGTCAGCAAAAAGCACTTTTAAAATTTAACAAAATTTATTAAAAACAAAATTATCATTTACAATAAGCAATGGAAAATAGTTATACAATCAAAGAAAGTCTAATTTACAATACCTTGTATGTCCTAACTGTCCCTCAGAATATTTATCAACACAAGTCTTTCAGCAGTTTCTGATCTCAGATTTTGAAGATAAATTCAAATGAACATGAAGTCTGAATCCAAAACTGAATAATCCAAAGTAATCCAGAATGAATAAGTTAAACAATAAGTATTCCAATATTGTTCCAGCACAAAAGGTTTAGACTTTTAAAAGGTGAAATTATTTGAAAGATGCCCTTACAAAAATATTTACTCTTATATATACTGTTTAAGAAAGTTCTAGAACGGTCAAGAAAGAATTATTATATCATATGCTATATTTATTTGTTCTGGAAAATTCCACAAACTTCCACTGAATTCCAGAACCTACTCAAAGTTTCTATTTGCATGGAAAAGAAATGCTAGTAAGTTCTGGTCTTTTCCGGTGACTTCTAGATGATGAGTCATCATTCTAGAAAAATCTTATAACCAAATAAATACTTTGTTTACAACAACTTATTTACCATCAATGTCTCCAATATCTGGGTCAGCAGAAACTAAGTAAACAAAATATGAAATAGATAAACAACATACATGTTACAAGGTGTACATTTATATCTATTTAGATGAAAAGTTGTCTTCTCATTAACCCTTAATGCGCCAATTGCAACAAAAGTCGCCTGCTTTCTCGTCTGCTGAAATGTTTAAGAAGGCTCTATGGCAAACGATGTAGACTCAGATCAGACTGCTCCTATAGGAGCAGTCTGTTCTGGGTCCACGCTGTTTGCTTCTATGCCTAATTTGTCAGTAATAATAGGCAATTATTTGCAGCAGACGACTTCAGCAGACGACATTTTCAGATGCATTTTTACTTGGCGCTTTAAGGGTTAGAATGGATGGTGTAACCTGATATGCAGCCTATCGAATATAATGATAACATTGTGATTAATGGAAAATTCTTGTGATGAGGACTGAGGTAAGTGCTATACCTATGAAATGTACCAAAGCTATTATTTGATCATATTTTTTTAAATCGTTATCACCCAGGTAAACCGCATGTCCAAATCTCGGAGGGTGTTGGCTACCGGAGGTAAACAAAGGAGTTTTGGGCTGCACATGGTCTGCTTTGAGATGGTTTTATATCATAATGAACCACATTAAGGAATAAAATCAACATATAAGCCGTAAGTATATAGAATGACAAGAATTCTGAAAGCAATGCATGTTTTTGAACTGAATCTGTTTGAATTTAAATCGTATTTGAATTCGGAAATGTGGTGATTTGAACGAATATTTCGAATTCATCAGTTAATATCTATATGTATTATTTTATTTTTTCTTGATTCATAACTACCGCTGCAATGTTTAACCTCTCTTTTGAATGTATCAGTCCAATATAATTCAAACAGACGTGTACACCACTTATATTTTTGCAATTTTATGACGATGGTGTCATGTTTATGGATAGCGTTCCATCGGAGGTAAGTCCTCTGAACATTTTGCTACCCATCAAAACGATAGCAACGTAAGCGATTTTCAAAATTTGAAGTTTTAATAGCAGTTTTGGGCATGACACTTACAAGCCATGCAGGAGAATGATATAGAATGGTAGCGGCACAAGCAATTAGTGTCAAAGGTTGATATAGGTCCAACATTGATCAAACCACTAGCCCTTTTTCATTGAAAAATTCACTTTCGCTGTTTGAAAAGTCGACCTGAATCATACAGACATGGATCAAACCATATTTAACAGATTCCGAGTCCTTATCACTCAATATAGAAGCCACATGTTTGCTGCTCTCGTCCCCAAGAAACTTTCCATATGAAATAAAAACGGATAAATACAACCCCTATCCATCCATGATCTCAATGTTTACCTCCGATAGCCAACACCCTCCGAAATCTAGACATGCGGTTCACCTGGGTGGTTATTGTTCAAAAGTTAGCAAGAGACTTTCTTACAGTCATTTGGCTATTTGTACTCATTTGCCACTTATAACATTCACCTTTGCCGTCATACTATACTGAGGGAAAATTTCTTAGCAATATACTTTGGGGGTTCACGGTTTAGAAGAAATAGGATTTTTAATTTCGTAATATCAAAAATATATGTTGACAAACGTTTAGGAGTACGACAAAATTAACCGGTTGACATTTCACATAACGTAAAGTTCAATTTAAAGTCCCCTTGCTAAAACAGCTTATCTGGCAATATAGCGAATATTTTTTTTCTGCTAAAAGTTTCATTTTTCCATCAAATGTTAAGACCTAAAAGTCAAACAGTGAAAACCGGTTTAAAACTGAATGCTCTGTTCACCAATATCGCACTGTTTTAGTTGAAAATCGTATTTGCTCAAATTTTCCCCCTTTCAATTGGATAGCGTTTGAAATTAAAATGCTCAGCAGATCAAATCCTCCCTATGAAATCGGAATTATTTTCTTTTGACCTCTTTGTCCTTGGGTAGCCATTAGATCATTTTCAAACAACTGACATGTTTGCGCACCTGCTAATAAAAACGATATAATGCTAAAAAGATCGCATATGGGAAAACCCACTATAACTAATTGCTAAACTACTTTCCGTCAGTATATATGAAAAAGAAATGCTCACAGTAAATTTATCTCCCAAATTAATAATGAAACAAACATGAAACTTTTATATTGTATTATCAAAAGAACCATTGGTATTTTTCTGAACATTAACGAAAATATGCAAATAGGATACTTAAAAGTGGCGGTCAGCTGTAATGTACTGTGTTAAGACCATACATTAAACTTTTATTTCAGAACTGAAGCTGATGGTCAAAGATATAGATGTTCGGCTCATAAAAGTAATCGTTACTGATGGTATGAGGGTGATATTACACTATATAGGCATTTTGTCCTTTATACGGCTGCCATCTTGAAGATCATCCAAAAATGGCGAGTAGGACCCAAGATGTCGATTGTTAACATCTTGATTCTTAATCAATGGGTGCAAGGAACAACAATATACCACTCCCGGAGGGTCCTTAGGGGATGCATGGTGACACCTCCGGGCCCATGAACTAATAATAATAATAATAATAATAATAATAATAACGGATGGTATTTCGGATTTTTTCTCAAGATAGTTAATATTTCAACAAACAAAATATCACCAGACGAAAAACGAACAACAAAGCAAAAGCACCAGGCATGCAAAGTGCTAAGCAAATATTTGTTTAGATGCAATATTCTCAAAGACAATGGGCTGCTTTCGGAACCGGATATTAATTCGGCATTCTCAAATATTTATTTTGTTTCTATTGCGGAGATTGAATTCAAAATTCATTTAATTCAATCATTCAACCCAATTAAGTCGAATGGATATTGTTACAAATAGTTGGGCGAGTCCATTCCAATTTAAATTAGCTATTTTATATTTTCAGTCCATATTTAATACAAAAAATAAAATACGTGGCGTCTGATCTGGGTTTTCATTGTTTGATTATGCCGCCAAAAATGACGCTATGCTAATAACATTGGTTTTCGGATTCAGCAAACCAAATTACCCCTAATCAAACTGAGAAATGTATGTGTCACACGTTATTACAAGCTGAGAAATGTATGCGTCACATGTTATTACAAGCTGAGAAATGTATGCGTCACATGTTATTACAAGCTGAGAAATGTATGCGTCACATGTTATTACAAGCTGAGAAATGTATGCGTCACATGTTATTACAAGCTGAGAAATGTATGCGTCACATGTTATTTCTGAAGGAAAAAAATAGCCGAACGTATCTCTCTTTCTCAAAACACCAACCCCAACAACGTGCACATTTCTGTTATTTTGTGTAAAACTAGGTATATTTAAATGCAAAACAATTCTGAGTGTTTAAACATACCCGCTCTGAAATAGGGTCCTTATGTAAATGGGTTCTAATACATGTTTACATTATCGAGACACTGGTATGCAAAACGGTGACTAGGTTTTGTCACATACAATTTTCTTGGCAAAGCCTAATCAACGTTTTGCATACCTGTGTCTTGATAGTGTTAAATGCATTAGTATGCAAAATTTGATTAAAATATACCATGTGTTTCAAGAGCTATGGGCATTTTCACTAAAATACCTCTACCGCCCAAAATGATGCTCAGCAAACCCTCGCCACCGTTTATGTTCATACCAATGGCTGGACAATATAAAAATAAATAAGTATGCAAAATTTGATCCAAATATCCCATAGGTTTAATAGTTATGAGGATTTTCACTAAATGGCCATAACAGGCTGGACAATTGCTCTATATCAAATAAAATGTGGTTACCCATGCCAACGGTTGGGAAATGTTAACATGCATAGTATGCAAAATGTGATATACCATTTGGTTACATGGTTATAGACATTTTCACCAACTGGTAATGGACGGACAGATAAATGGACTCACATAGTGGTTATAGTGCAGACGCAAGGGTCGTGCAATTGTTTCACTAATCGATAGCTAGCGAGAATCGTACCTGGGGGCAGATACCTATAGATAGAGCTAAACACGCTACCGACTGAGCCATCCGGGCGCCCCAAATAAGTATGCGGCTGCACGAAATTGAAATGATTTACTGTTTCACCTCCCAACAGGTAAATTAAAGACTTTTAATAAATTTTAACAACAGTTTTGTTTTGTTAAGTTTTTTTTCTTTTTTTTCTTTGTTTGATAAATAAAATGTAAAAAATCTGTTTTATGATTTACGTTCCGAATTCAGAAAATTTATATACATTTTAAAATTTCAAAATACAACATTACAATATTTTAAAAAACAGTTGCTAAAACTTGGTAGAAAGTCATAAGGTTAAACATGACTTCAATAATTCTTGTAACAAAAGTGATAGTAGAAACTTTTCATTCACAGTCGAAAAGTCATTATCAGAGCAGACCTGGGGCCAAATACTTTGAAACGTATTCAAATACATTACAGTTAATTTGACTTATCAATGATTACAATTACAGGACCTGTAGAAATGTATTGATTACAAATACTTTAGAAATGTAATCAAATACATTAGAGCCAAGATCTGACAAAAGGGACCTTCTGGCAATAAAATTCAAAAGTGAGATATTTGCAGAGAAAGAAAGACCTAGCTGTTGTGAACAATTATAGAAAATTTGAAGAGATTATCTTTACAAATAACAAAGATATGAGCGTTTAAACTCGTATATATGAGGGGTTTAAAACATGACGTCACTTAACGTTGATAATGACGTGCTGACGTCAATGCCATTGTGTAAACATACGACGCTAATACAAAGACGCTAGGAGCAATATTTCAAGAATGCTTTATGTTTCTGTAAATTTGATGTATATACAATTGCATAGACTGCACAAATAGCCCACATATGCACATCCCGTGTTTACAAAAGCATTTGAAATGAGGTATCCTGTTTTCAAGGAAGTGTGTAGTCCATATGCACAGCTGTTGCCATGACAACATACATTATACGTACCACTTAATTTTATCAGAAGTGTTTGCGCATTTGATTGTATTACATGTTAGAAGCAATTTGAGTCTATTGTAAGAACATGCAAAATCTAGAAAAATTAGAAGTTTTTGAAATTTTGATTACACAAAAACTGCTAAAATGCCCGAAGGACCCTTTTGTCAGATCGGCGCTCAAATTTACTAATTACTTTTGAAGTTTTTATGTAAAATTGCAATGCTATATAGTACTCACTTTTAAAATTATAAAGATGGATAGGGTCTTGAAGTTATATATAAAGCCATGTCCTATAATGTTATTTCTGAAATTAGCTATGAAATTTTATTCATGTTCTTATTAAAGTTAAACAAATATATATACACTATGCACAGTTCATAACAATGTGGTACATCATACATTATATCTGCCTACATACAGTATTACTTTATACACCTAAGGAATCTTCTAACCCATACACTTTTGTTTTGGCATTTTCTGGAAAACTGGAATTTCGAAATAAGAGATATTTTGGAATAAATTGGAACAATGTTTTCCGGTAATGTATGGTAATTTTCAGAGAAAACGTACTAAGGACATTTTAAATATTGAAGTTTGAGTTGAAAACTTCAAAAAACGAAAGTCGCAAATATACCATTTTTCAAACAAATCAATACGGAATACAGAATAGCAAGTCAATGTATTTCATTTATTACCTTGAATTAATGAGACATGATTTTTTTCAAAGGTAAGTTAGTCTGTATTCTATTATTCATAATATAAGAAAACAAAACATCCAACTTCGATCTTCTACATTTTATAAAAGTGAACTGACAATGCGCACACGCAAGTAATTAAATATTTCCAGATAATCGCATCGCGTTATGTGCTCGAATGGCTTTAGATCTGGGGAGCAGAATAGTCATGGTAAACGTGTATTCTGCTAGCTAGCAACAGAGCCCTGCTGATGGTACTCTCAGTGTGGATTTGTTATATTTCAACTGAGCAAAATCACATGAAAAAAGTAAGTGGAGTATGGCCAGGAAGTACCACAATCACACACTGCAGACCATCCCATAGCACCATGAGGATGAGATGCAGAGCACTAACAGTCACATGGCATTAAAAGGCAATTTTAAGCAACCAGCTCTCTTTTCCCCAGCGAGATGATTGCAAAACTAGAACTGACACTATGTACTGCACAACAAAACAAGGACAAAACACAAAACACACACAAACAATACAATTGTAGTAACAATAAACAATGAATCAACTACAACAACAACAGACACACTGCCTTAGAACACTCAGTCGAAGTTACTGGCGACTTAAATTAACTTTGCTTGCCAAATCCTCGCCCTAGATTCTGCTGTTGTCAAAACAGAAAAAAAAGTTAAGCTCGCTTGGAGGCTTCCTTACTTATCCACTGTATCATCACAGGGAAACAATCAATTAATTACTGTGATGAAACAAAGAAAATGGCCCTGAACTCAAAGACAGTCAGAGCTAAAAAACCTACCGAAGTTGAACCACGGTGGGCCCATTCAAAGATAAACATCAGGCACTGATCCACCAATGAAAGTTTTATGCCAAGGTCGTCATTATGTCTGAAGCCTAACCATCGTGAATTTCATGCATTTCTTATAACAAAATGACATTTTTCATTGTTCAGCATGACAAATGAAATTAAAATTGCCTCACTGAAACACAGACTTTTCGAGATTATTTTGAGCCTAAATTCCAATTTTTGTGACTTCCGATTTTGACCCTATTCAATTAGAAAAAGCTGTATTTTGCATAGTAACCAAGGTATTGTTGTGAAAATTTCACACATGATGTGAATAATATTGAATATTTGTTTTACAACAAAAAATTGAATACTTTTAACATTATTTAGCGTTTGCAGTAAATTGTTTACTGTATGCGTTAGAAGATTCCTTAAGTATAGATCACTATACAGTATCACATAGCAAGATGCATATCACTTATAGATCACTATACAGTATCACATAGCAAGATACATATCACTTATAGATCACCATACATTATCACATAGCAAGATAGATTTATTTACAAATGCTTAATTTGTCTTCCTGGTGTCTCGTAATGGTTGATCGGCTCTTTCTCGCGGTGCCACGGGGTTGTCTGCGGTTTGTGATTGTGGTATTTCCTGATCATACTCACTTACTATTATAAAGTATGTTAAATGGTGAACAGAAACGCTGTCAAGAGTGAATTTTGGGAGAAAAATGTACCTTATACCATATTAAGTTATCTATTGTCATATTTTTTAATTTTGAAAAAACAAAAAAAATAATTTTTTATACAAAATGTTGTTGTTGTAGATCCATTAAGCATTATCACGCTGCTTATGAACTCTTGGTGCTTTTCTTCTTAACCCATCAGTACATCGACACGTTGTGCTTTAACACATATGCTCCATGCGCATGCGTAGGCGATCATTAAATTTAGATGAAACGTTTGGTGCTCTTCACATATTGTGCAAGAGCTCCTACTAAGTCACTTTGACCTTGCCGACTAATATCACTAATGCCCCCATTTAGCACTTTTAAATTAATGTCACAGACTGTGAAGATTCCCTCTCTATACAATACTTCCTCAACAGACTTCTCAAGACAATCCCGTTCCTCCTTATAAACATCGCAGTGGAAAAGAAAATGTTCTGTATCCTCAGGAATCTTGCATATTGTACACATTTGTGATATGTTTTTATCAATTTTAGTCCTATGGCTATTCAGTTGGGTATGACCAGACAATAACTGGTTTATAATAGAAAATGTAATTCTGTCTCCCTCACCATAGCAGTTTCTCTTTCCTACATCTGTAAAATTTCTTGTATTTTCTCTGCCTTTTCAATTAAGTCAAACTTCCTCTGCCATTTTTCTTTAACCTGTCTCTTCAACTCACTAACTGCTTCTTTCTTGTCCATTTCTATTGGTATGTCATCCTTTCCACTCACTTCTTCTGCTGCTTCTTTTGCTTGCTTATCTGCCAACTCATTGTCCCTGATATCCTGATGACCTGGTACCCAATGTACATTCATTGAATTTCCTTTACTATATAGAATGTTGCAGCATTCTTTGATTTTTGTTACTATTTCGATCTTTGATGTAGGTGGTTTCTTATCAAATGCCGTAATAATTGCTGGTTGGCAGTCAGTGAAGAGATGTATACTTCTATCCACAAGGTCAGAATGATCTAATTCAGATAAAAATTCCAGTGCTATCTGTATGCCCACCAGTTCACCTGTATAGTTGTTACTCATAGCTATACAAAATGCAAATTAATCTTAAACACCATGTTAAGTCTGAAATGGACTAAATATTTTTAAGTGTGCTACTTTTATTGTCCACAAAAGTCAATATGGACTGCATAAAATTGACATGTTTTGCTATTTCATCTCCCAACTGGTAAAATAAAGACTTTTAATGAATTTAACAACAGTTTTGTTTTGTTTGTTGACTTCAATTTCGGTAACATAAGATTTTATCTACCCCCGGCCTTGCGGCTTCGGTGAATATCACTTTTTCGGGTTGATAAATATTCATATCTATCTCATTAAAGTCAATAATTGTATACTATTATGATGGTTTATTGACGCCCTCCTTGGTGAACAGGGAAACATGGGTTTATTTTATTTCAATAGAACAAAGGCCATTTTTATCAGGATTTATTCTGTTTGCTAACGACAAATCGATCTTCAAAGGGAGAATTACAATATTTTCTTGGAAATTATAACCTGTGACCCCTCAATATTTACAACAGACCATCTTTATTGTATTGTTTATAGCTTTATGGAAAGTTACATTGGTCTGAAAAGGGTTACACGAACAATGCAGATAAATAAATATGAACAATCATGATTTAACCCTTAAAGCGACAATCACAACAAAAGTCGTCTGCTTTTCTCGTCTGCTGAAATGTTTAAGAAGCCTCTATGGCAAACAGTGTTGATCCAGATCAGACTGCTCCTATAGGAGCAGTCTGTTCTGGGTCCACATTGTTTGCTTCTATACTTAATTCGTCAGAAATGCTAGGCAATTATTTGCAGCAGACGACTTCAGCAGACAACATTTTCAGATGCATTTTTTTCTTGGCGCTTTAAGGGTTAAATATAAAACAGAAAGTTCCGTGGCTGGGCCAATAGTTAATTAACAATTGTACATTCATGACATTACAGCTTTGTATTAAATTTCCAATATGTTTTAATTAAACACTCCGACACAACGAGAAAAGCGCTGTTACAATGTGGACCAATGCAAAGGCAGACCATTTTCGAAAGCCCATAATTCACTTGGCCCGGGCACCGAAGCCCAATCCGTAACGAGGCTGATCGGAGAGTCAGGGATTGTGGGTTCGATCCGGGTCCGGTCCCAACTTACCTGGAGATTGTCCATAAAATATTTTCTACGGTTATTCTCCGAAAAGGCTTGGTGTCAATTGCAAGTGAAAGTATGTGTAAACCGCTTAGTCAATTGTCTAGTTACATGTAACTGACCGTTATGGCATGACCATAACTGTTGACACGAGCGTAAAACCAAAAACAAAACAAAATAATTCACATGGCTGGAGATTTCACTTCAGTTCTCATTAGCTGGAATTGAAAATAGTGAAAATTCTAAATTATGGTTAATGTAAAATTGTTTGAATGGGTTTTTACAAACAGGCCTAGTGTTTAACTCATGTTCAGTGTATCGGTGCTGAAAACCGTTGCAAACAGTTTGGACCCAGACCAGGACCGATAGAACTCGATCCAAACCATTTGATACATGCATATGCATTCTGATAGTGCTCCTGAAAGATATTTTTGAAGAATGTTAATCTTGAAAAAAAAAAGTCAACAGACGACAAAAAAGCATTCAAAATTACCCGAATAGAAGGCAAAGAGTTGTTGTGTAATTTTTCATGGTTTTGTTGTCGTCTGCTGCTTTTTTCAAAATCAGCTTTCTTGAAAAACATATTTCAGGAATACCATCAGAGTGTCAAACAGTTTGGATGCAGATCATCAGCAGACGGCATTAGTAGATAAAGAGTTAAGAGGATTCTGACCTTTCGAGTTAACCCTTAATGCGCCAATCGCAAGAAAAGTCGTCTGCTTTTCTCGTTTACTGATATGTTTAAGAAGCCTCTATGGCAAGCAGTGTGGACCCAGAGCAGTCTTATATGTGTGCACGCTGTTTCCTTCTATACCTAATTGGTCAGTAATGTTAGGCAATTATTTGCAGCAGACGACTTCAGCAGACGACATTTTCAGCTGCCTTTTTTCTTGGCGCGTTAAGGGTTACATGTTAGAGTGCGTAACATAAATATAATTTTCTTATTTCTCAACCAAAACATATGTTGTGGGTACACAAAAGAACCGTCTCACTGAGATAGTTCTTTTGAGCTTCCAAAACACATGATTTAAGTTATGGGTAAGAAAATATAAACAATTTTACACTGAAAGTGTTTGTTTATCTAAACCCGTGAGAGGATTCCATCATAATATCGATTGCCATAACCGTTCTTGGTATCGTCTAAACGAGACGGTTCTATCATATTATTAACATTATGTGTAAGAAAATATTAACACTTTTACATTGAATATGTTTGTTTATCTAAACCTCGAGAGGATTCCATCATAATATCGATTGCCATAAAACCGTTCTTGGTATTGTCCTTTTTTCAACAAAGGATGGTATATGAAGTATATCTATGGCATGAGAAAAGAGCATTTCAAGTTGATATTTTTGCACCATGAAATTTAAAACAAGCACATAGCATATATCCGCTGAATCTAGATCTGAGCCACCCCATGATCAACTTTTTTAAATTAACCACTTGAGCCGCGACATGAGATTTCCAACAATGTGGCATGTGCGACCAGCAAAGGCTCAGACCAGCCTGTGCAATCGCGCAGACTGATCAGAGCCATTGCTAGTCGCTTGAATATTCTATGAGTGTTAAGCTACTGACTGAACACCATTTGGAGTTTTTGAGCTTAAAAGGGGGCTCCATAGGTTCGTCTGAGTCTACGCTCGCAAAATGCAACATTGCTGGAAATCACATGTCACGGCTCAAAATTTTTAATTTTGCCGAAAAGGTATTCCCATTCTTTTGTGGCGTCTGATCAGAGTCTGCATTGTTCGCTCATATCCAGAAAAAGGGGAGGTAGGCTTAAATTTGTCAACAGTGTTATATTAGTTTCTCTTGAAAAAAACACTCTCCGCGTGCGGTTTGAGTCAGTAAAGAACCGAAACCGAGCTTATGAATTACGCAAAGACTATCAAAGACAAATTATGCAATTTATTGGTCTCACGCCCGATAGACGACAATCGAAAACGCTCTTAAAAATCTACGAACGCGGATCGAAAAATCGCTAGAAACAGTGTTTTGGACTGCCATTGGTCGCCAGTTAGGCGACAAATGGCAATCGAAAACTGTTTCTAACGATTTTTGTCTAGGTTCGTCGATGGTATTAACGTTTTCGATTGCCGCCTATCCGGTGTGGGTCTGTAGTGCTTACGTTAATTTGTGCATACATTTCGTTTAAAAAGACGAATTTAGCCTTTTCAAAGTCATCACAGACCCCATCTCTAATTTTCGCGCTATTTACTGTACACCACAACGCCATGACCGTACAGTGAGTAAGATAGGAAAACACACTGGGTATGTCAATGAACATGTATGTACAGCCAGTTCCATAGGCGGGTACATGTACAGCATACACAATTTGTCAGAACAAACATGACAAAAGTTACGAAAGTGAGAATTTGTTTGCCACTGCATTTTGCAATCACTTACACCACCTTCCCCAAACATAATGGAATAACGGGGATATAATCAATTTATAGGCCTGTTTTTAGTGCTAGCCATGTTTTGAAAAATAGCGAATTTCACTGAAGTAAAATCTACATATGTAAGACTGACCTCGCCAACCCTCTTCCCCTCCGCACTGCGGGGACCGCTACTTAGCTATGATATCCATTACCCATCTTCATAGGTCACTGGCAGGGAAGGTGTTTCTAATGACTTCATAGATATTATTGCCTGGGTTACATGTATATCTTACATTTGTCCCAATCATATCCGTAATCGTTCAAGATTTTGGTGCATATACACAAAAGCCTCCATTAAACGGCTACGTGACTTAACCAGCGAATTAGGATGTCTAAATGTTTGTCTTTGCTATTATGTACACCGATGTTTTGTGTATGCTATTGGTATGTGAGAAGTGAAGGCTCTGGCGATTCTGTGCAAATGCGTAAACCTTCGTCGCTCAACAGTGCTATGTATAAGAACCAAAATCTCATGTTCTGTCTTGTGGCTTGAGGGGGTGCGCCGATAACTCAGCGGCGGAACTTAAATAAGACATACTGGCTCATATATTTTCAGGGCAATTTTAGCTACTATCATTTGTGATTTTATGGTCATTAGATTGTCAGTAAGCTAGGTGATCAAACATCGTTTATGATGATGGGGCATCGGGTCATAAGAAGCCCCTTGAGGGTTTGGTGGTTCTTAGAGGATTACCTTAATACAGATACATGAACTGCGACCTAAACTCTAATTTACCTACAATACAAGAAATAAGTAGACAAGGACAGCAAGCAATCCTTCATACATAAGTAATTTCAATAGCAATCGGTTATCGAAATATGTGATACAATGCAACACAATAAATCCATATTATTCAGTTTATTGTGTTATAGGTAAAAAGTTTATATCAGTCTACAATAACTGACAATTGCTACAAATGGTGTATGCAGTGTTTCAAAAATTATCACAAAAATGACGGTACTAACCGGCCAATATTAGAAGGTACATTTTCATACGACGTATTTCAAAAATAAAATGCATTACTGCAATTCACTTAAATATGCACTGCTAACAATTCATGGTTCACGTTGCACTTTTTCGCATTTGTGCCAAAGGTACATTGTAAACATCCAATCTGAGTGATCTAATTCATAGTGGAATATAAAAATCCATCATGAGTGTGAGGGTGAAATGGACAAATCCGTCTGGAGGATCACCGGTTGAAATCACGAGGCTTGCTGAGTGATGACAAACGGTGATCACGAGGGGTGGATTTTCCATCCCATCCTCACATGAATAATGGATTCTTTTTCTTGCTCACCACTAAGTACCGCATTTTATATTGGAAATAGTGAAAAGGACTTGCAGAATATCTTCATTTCGCTGAGATGCGACATGGTGACGTCATTTTAACATTACAATGACGTCACGGCTCGACGTGCGGCAAGCGTGTGGTCGACGTGCAGCTATTCGTTTTTTATCTTTCCCACGGGCTGGTACGGGTATGTGAGATAAATAGTTCAGTGGTGTTATGCAAACAGTTTTTTACAGATTCGCTGGGCAGTTTGCTTCGCACAATAGGTAAACCTAAAGTAAAGAAAAATTCGAGAACTGGTTCCCTACTCGTAGTTCGGCAGCAAATAAGAAATGCCCCGAGCTGGGCATAAAGGTTTGATCAAAACCTGAATTTGATGTGTGATTTGCGTAAAGGTTGTATATACGGCTGGCCACGACTGACCATATTTATGACAAAGACAATCCCAGGAAGCGGTAGTTTTGGAGCCTCATCTCTTACTATACATGCAGTATACTTGGCAGCTTTCCCCGCCACTGTGTGATATGATAAATCAACCCTTTTTATTCTGGATACCCGTATACACGTACTTTGTCAAACATTGAAGACCTAGATGAAATGTCGCATGAAGCGACATTTCATCAGGGTCTGCACTGTTTGCTTAGATAAAAAGCAATACACAGGGACAGAAATCCATCATCTTTTAAACATTTTGACCAGCAACCCCTTAAAATACAAAATGGACAATTCCATACTTATTGTATCAATATGTATGGAAAAATTCATCGGAATGAAAATGGATAACAGAAATGCCAGGCTTATTTGAATTCTCCTGAGATTAAACGATTATTAAAATTTTAAACAGTTATCGGCATATTCAGCATTGTAATCAGAACGCTTCACGGACTGGTGGCCGCATCAATAAAACAATACTTGAGCGAAGTCACGTGAGAAAACCTCCCATAACATCTATTTGAACACCGATTGCATCCGAGAGGACGTAAAATCTGCAATTCGCCACAATTAACTGTGCCTTTGTAACGTACTAAAATGTTCTGTCTGATTTTATACATCAGATATGCTGCAGTCGCAAAGGCTTCATATCAAAATTGTTGCCGCCTTTTCGGTGTATTTACGCCACTTAGGCCAGCACATCAGATTTTTGGTACTTATCGCATGAGCGCGAAAGCACACATAAAATGCCTATACTGACGTATCTTGCAGAGTTTGGTCAAAGTTACGTCCATATTCTGTGTATGCAAGCAGCGAAGACTCTGGGGAGTCTGCGCATTTGCGCGATTCGCCAGACCATTCGTTGCTTGGCGATGCGATAAGTCTTTTTTTAAATTTTAATTTCATACAGTAAAGGTACGATTTTACGAGACCATACTTTTTAGTACAGGATCCGCGTTGGCATAGCATTGAATTGCAGTGAAGAACAATGGACGTAGATAAACATTTATTATAAAGAAAACATGCGTATCCATTTGGTATGTTGTGATATCTATCTATCTATCTATCTATCTATCTATCTATCTATCTATCTATCTATCTATCTATCTATCTATCTATCTATCTATCTATCTATCTATCTATCTATCTATCTATCTATCTATCTATCTATCTATCTATCTATCTATCTATCTATCTATCTATCTATCTATCTATCTATCTATCTATCTGTCTGTCTGTCTGTCTGTCTGTCTGTCTGTCTGTCTGTCTGTCTGTCTGTCTGTCTGTCTGTCTGTCTGTCTGTCTGTCTATGTATGTTTGTCTGTCTGTTTGTCTGTCCGTCCGTCCGTGTGTGTGTGTGTGTGTCTGTCTGTGTGTGTCTGTGTGTCTGTCTGTCATATACGACACTTATATAATCAAAGATATTGCTTGACAGCGAGTATGCTAAGATGGGTTTACAGTTCAAGACGAGGTGTCTGTGTTTGGTCTTCCATAACTGCTAAGAATTTAAAAGAAATCGTGCCTTATTTATATGTGATACCTGAACACTACAGATTGCATTTTTTCAACTCATCATTTGTTAACTAAGATTTTTATATGCTGTTAGCGGTAGACATAGAAAAACGTAGTCTCCAAACTGTATATTAATATGTTTTTTGTCATTCATATCATGGACGAATACTTATTATGCAAATAAAGATTATTTAACTAAAAGTTGCAAAACACAATGTGTGTGTGTGTGTGTGTGTGTGTGTGTGTGTGTGTGTGTGTGTGTGTGTGTGTGAGCTAAGCGTCCTACCAACAGCTAATGTTAGCTAATATGGAGACAGGGACACAGCTTAAAGTTTCCTGCGACAGACTGGTGAAGCCGGAGATCGAACCTGGAGGCCCTCCCAGGAGGGTACCTGTTCTCTTGTTCCCCTGAAATAAATTGGCTTGTTCCCCGAAAACCGAAAAATTGTTTTCTTATGTTCCCTGTTCTCCAATATTGCGTTTGTTCCTCTCAAAATCTGGCCTTTGTTCTCCTGTTACCCTGGAATAAATGATTTTTCCCCTGTTCCCCAAAAAATCCTGGGAGGGCCTCTATCTGCGAGCCCTGGGCTTACAAGGTGAACGGTTTATCCATTACGTCTCGGTGGCTCCTCTGCATCGTCTGCATTAGAGAGTTATAAATCGATAGATTTTGAGGTCGCAAAGCATTCTTTTTCTAGTTTTACCCTCTGACTTTGTACTTCTGTTTCAGCTTTTTGTTGCTTTTGAGTTAGGAGCTCTCTCTGTAGGTAAGTGAACTATCCATACTGCATAATTTGATGCGTTCAAAAAGTAAGTGAGTATGATCAGGAAATACCACAGTCACACACTACAGACTAACCGTGGGGAAGAGCCACAGAATATTAACAGTCACAAGACATAATACAATTAAAGCAAAGCAATCAGATATCTCTCTTCCTTGTCAAGATAATTACAAAACTAGAAAGGACACAAAGATATGCATACCAAAACAAAGATCATTACATAACCCCCCCCCAAACACTGGGAGGTACATAAAACGACAGAACAACCGCCTTAGAACGGACGGCAGCATAAGCCCGACGGGGGGGGGGGGGGCTTAAATGCATTTTACTGGCGCAAAATCTTAGCCCTATATTCTTTTGTTGTTAAAACACAAAATATGTTAAGGTCTCAAATTAACACACTATGATGACACACAGAAAAGTGTGCATGACTCACAGATAGCCACAGCTAAAGAAAACCTTAAGTTAAGCTAAGGTGGGCCCAGCCCAGGACAAGCATCAGACACCAACCAACCGATTACAGCTGCTTTACGTCAGGGCCTTCATTGAGTCTGAGGCTTTACCTACCGTCGTGCAATTGAAGAGGAAGCCATAGCTTTAAGCCGCGATTTGTTTTAAAACCAGGTATGCAGACTGTCGCATGATATCCATGTTGTATCACACTCTGTTATAACGTTTAATTATCTTTTTAAATTGATCAGTAAAATAGGTTTTCCAAATATTCTTTTAAATGTATAAACTAAATCGCCATACAGGTTCAACCCTTTTCCCGCCTGTCACGACTTTTGTCGTATATACTCTCGTCGCTTATATTCTAACAATATGGACCCAGATCAGACATCTGAGGTCTTGTTAGGCCTTAACTAATGTTAGAAAAATGGCCATAGTTTTACTGATGGGAGATACATGTATATGTAGAAAGATTGAGAAACAAAATCAACAAGAAAAAGCTGCTGTTTTCTAAGAAGACATATCAAAACACAAACACAATTAATATCTAATCATTTTAAGTATTAATATGCTTAAAATAGGCAAAATTTTACAACCCCACACAGCAAAAAACAAACAAAAACAACAACAACAAAACAAACAAACAAAAACAATTTATTTTTAAGGTGAAATATACACAGATACAATGTACCCACCCACCAACCTCCCGACCCATATAGCTGAACCGATATAGTATACCGTCGCAAGCACATATGAGCCGTAACATGAGATTTCCAACAATGCGGTATGTGCGACCAACAAAGCCTCAGATCAGCCTGCGCATATGCGCAGTCTGATCAGAGCCTTTGCTGTTTGCTTGAATATTCTATGAATGCTAAGCTATTGACTGAACACCATTTGGAGTTTCGCAGCTTAAAAGGGGACTGCACAGGCCCGTCTGAGTCTACACTTATCAAAATGCCACATTGTTGGAAATCACATGTCACGGCTCATATGCAATTTGAAAATGCTTTTACATAACTAAGCAACGGTATGGCAAACCCAGCCAAATGAGAATTTACCCAGCGGAGATCATACACCCAGTCTTATCAGAATCTTGTGTGGTCAGTGGGCCACTAAGGACTGAAACTTTTTTGAGTCTTAGCTTGGCGCACACATATTTTGCTGTTTTTTTGTCATACCATGACTCAATCATTTAGTGCTTTTATATGTTTGAATCTTTTCCCAGGGCGAGCCAGTGAGTACTTTGTTGCGTTTCTAGGCCAGGAGATTCAGGATGAGGTCGTGATTAGTGATACTATCACATATGAAATTGTGATCACTAACCCAGAAACCGAAACGGCACATGTTAACATTTCCACAATCAATGGAGACGAGATCGCACCACTTACCCCTATTCCAGGTGGTGGGGTTACCTGGAAAGCATTTTCCGAAGTAAGTGGTATTATACAATGTATACTGACGGACTTAAGAAACGCAACACTGCATGTAACTCACGTTTATATCTTTCAAAAGGCAGTTGACTGTAAACTTCCTTTGCTTCCATGATGTCATCTTGAAATGCCGAAATTTTACACTTCAGTCATTCTTCTAATTAACCAATCATTAGATTTGTGAAAAGCAATTTTCAGCTTTTGGCTCCAAAGGGGGGCCAAATTAGCCCCTTAATGCACGTACCCCTTTGTGCCATAGACTTTGTTAGTCATCGAGGAATTACTCTCATATTGATTAGCATGTCTGCGATACAGCTGGGTTGCTTATTTGACGTTCTTTCATTTGATGACTTAAAATCTCATCTACTTAAGAAACGTTTAAGTGAATTTCATAAGACGCAGTAACGTCGTCGAGTTTAGTTGTACAATTAAAACTAAAGTGTTTGCTGAAGAAGCCAACTCATGATGGCATTATCGAAGCAAAGGAAGTTTACATTCAACAGTCTTTTAGAAGATATAAGGGGAAGTAAGTGTTGTGTAATTAAAGTCCGTCAGTATATAATTTATTCTAAAAACAAAGTCAAATTTCCGACGAATTGCCAAAATATATCATGCAGTATCTTGTTACAGTTTGGGACAACAAATAAACTTGCAGATTTTCTAGAAGGTTTGAAGTCATGACCAACAATTTAAGTTAAAAAAGAAAGAAGCTGTCTGAAAATTACAACTATTTAAGCTTGGTATTTAGGACGAGTGTTATTCTGTCATATGTTAAGAAATGTTAAAAACTTCCATATGAGATTATGAAAAACTAAGCACGGTGACATATCCTTTTTATTTTATTAATGGATAGTACATGCACAAAACAAACTATATGCAAAGTATTGAACAAACTTCAACATCGGAAGTACATGTATTTAATAGCATATGTCCTTAAAAGGTAGTGATACGGATTCAGAAAACCTCAATTTGTTGATCCAGCTTTCTGTATCAGATAGCCAGAAAACAGACAGTTCAAAAGATGTATCATTTATAGGTATATAATAAGCTTAAATACAGATGTGTGTATATACTAAATATAATCCCAAATATAGTCACTTCAATTTTAAATTCCAGGTGTCAAGCAGGACCTTAGGTATGAATGGTTCAGAAATCGCCAATAAAAGCGTCCATATTGTTTCCGATGAAAATATTCTGGTTCAGGTATTCATACACACAAAGGACCATATCGAAGGTTATCTAGCCATACCGGTAGACAGACTGGGCTACAGATACCAAATCTCAACATTCTGTGCAGTTGGCGGTTACTGTCAAATCGCTGTAGCAGCCACTCACGCAAACACGACACAAGTGTACCTGCAGTTCCCATTAAGTGTACCAGAGATTGTATTTTGTGTGGGAAAATTGTTCTTTAGAAGCAAGAGGGACAGATACGTGACTCTGGAGAAATACGACGTCCTGCAGATAGAAACCGCAACGGACATCACCGGCACCTATATTGTCGCCGATCGGCCAATAGCGGTCATTGCTGCTACCCGCAACTTAACGATCGCGGGGCTTCAAACACATCTTGTTGAGCAGTTGCAACCGATTGAGAAATGGGGGAAAGAGTTTCACTTTGGAACTTTGGGTACAAACATGTATGGAGATGTGATTAAGATAAGTGCAGTTTATCCCGGTACTGTCGTCGAAATGAGAGGCTATCCACCGTTTGTAATCTCCAACATTAACCATACGGTGACAAGACGGTTAGATCAAGATACAGTCACATATATCAAGTCCAACAAACCAATACAGATAGTGCAATTTACAGGCAAGTACACTGGTAAAAATAAATTTAGCCACCCCCCACCCCCCGAAAATTTCCCATTAACTAAAAGTAAATACATTCATGTATATTTTATCATACTATTTTACTGAAATAAGATTTTTCATAAAATTTTCAGCGAAGTAACAGCAATGTTTCCTCTCAACATATGCAACGTTTCATTTTTATTGATAAATTTTCCATAGATCTTCACATATTACAGTAAATGTCCCCATTCGTTCCCTATCAATCCTATAGTGAAATTGGCAAAAAGATGGAGCCTCACATACCCATAGAAATTCATTTTTTTTCAATTGAAACTGTGTCATTACACCTAAGATATTGTTGTCTAACTTAGTAGAGTTAGCATTTTCAACTACCTTTGATATTTTTTTTGAAATAAACAACTTAAGTTTGGGAATTTAACAGTATGGAAAAAGGTTACATGATGCTTAACTTATTTGGACCATTATATACAATGTACAAATAACAAGCAGACCTTTAGATAAGGTGAGTAATTATCACTTAACTCAACCAAACATACCTGTATGTTGTGAATACTCAAAAGACAACGGCTGTGCAAAATTTGAATGCTGTAAATGAAACGTAAAATTTTGAAAATTGCGCGTACAACCATAACTTCATAGTTAAGCTTTAAGACAATGATTAATTACAAATGCGGTTGGAATAGTGATAAAATAGATATCAATTTCCATGCTTGCCAGAAAAGGTGACAAAAATATATACTGTTTTTAATTCCTTTACCATATCTGCAAGTATGCAAGCGCATATATAACATATATCGATATGCTGAAGAAAACATTGCCAAGCTTAAGATTTAAAAAGTTATATATATACATTGTAGTCGGTTGCACCTATCGGCTGGTTGAAATGTTAAAGTAAGTAAGGATGCAAAGATCAGGAATCGATACAATCAAGTACCACACCTGACCCAACATTGGCACGTCGAAAGCGCCAGCAGTACCACAGCGCAACTTATCAAAGTGGTTTTCACTTACCAAGGGGAAGCAATTTCCGACAAAACGTCGAAAATTACATTACATCTGCATCAACTGGAGAGCGAGGAATATACTTTTTTTCACAAATGAAAACCTGTGTTGTCTCTTTCAAGGTATCACATACGCCACTAATGGAGAAATTCCGACACCAGGAATGACCGTCGTTCCACATGTCGATAACTATAAAAAGCGCTTCGTCCTCTCCTGTGGTAAAGAGCACAATTTGAATGCCGCATTCCACTTGGCGGTTCCTAAACTTGAAGCTGACCTGGTAACAGCAACTGGCGGTTCTGACGACAGCGAAGTGAATCTAAAATACACGGACTACAAAATCAAGAAGTTCTCTGTCTCACACAGCGATACGTTTACAGCGTCCACAAATGGGGAATTAAAGTTCGGTGGTACTTTGGTTTGTAATAAGACAGCCGCCATGCCGATGACGTTCGAATATCAACAAACAGTAAGTGAGATCCTAATATGCGATTTGTACCAGATTACATGAGTTCAAAGGCGTAGCTTCTTTTGTGGATCATTTATGTTATTTATGTCTTGTTTTTGTTATGCTTTCGTGCGCGTCTGTTTATTGATGCCTTGTGGTCACCTGCTGGGAAAGGGCTGACCTCTTGGCCTTCGTTTGTGATGTCTAATTGTGAAGTTGTCACTTTTCCATTGGTATCCTGGGTCAGGTGTGGTGCTTGATTGTATCGATTCCTGATCTTTACTTTGGTCGAAATAATCGTTTTGTCTCATCAACAGTACAAACCTTTAATTATGCTGCATTCCATCTGGGTCTTCCATGTTTGCCAAAGAACCTGTTAGGCGTTTCAGTATGCAAAGGGTTACAGTGTAAATGGGTTTTTGTTAACGGGTCCCAGTTCGAAATGAGCAGAAGCGCACTATTTATATCACCGTTACCCTTTGTAGACGAATTATTTTACCATTAAATGTCATACAGTTACATGTAAAAAGCACTAAGTATGATCAGGAGATACCACAATCACATACTGCAGACCAACCCACGGCACCGAGAGGAAGCGCAACGTTACAATCAGAAGACACCAGGAAGACAAACAAAGCAGAAAAATCAGCCCTCTCTTCCCATTAAAATGTTTGCAAAACTAGAAAAGACACAAAGCAATTCAGAACAAAAATGGATAGAACACAAAACCCCACAAAGGAAGCAACAATCAACAGCGAATCAACAACAACAAGAACATCAGAACCACCGCCTCAGGCAGGACAACAGCCTAAGTAACCAGGTGGGGGGAGAGGGGTAAATAAATTTAACTGGTACCAACCTCATGTTGAGCCTCTGTGTGCCCAGCCAAGGACAAACATCAGGCACCAACCGACCGATTAAAGCTTTACGTCAGAGCCGTCATTGAGTCTGAGGCTTGAGTCACCTTCGTGCAATTACAGAGGAAACCATAGCTAAAAACCGTGCTTGGGTCTACAACCAGGCATGCAGACTGTCGCATGATAACCGTGTTATCTCCAACTATTTATGACGTTTGATAGCTCATTAAATTCATAACTAAAACTACGTTTTCCAACAATTCTTTTGATTTTATAAACTAAATTACCATAAAATACTGGTTCTGATATGTTCCGTTGCAGAAGAGTCAGGGCATATCAGAGCCATGATTAACCATTGTATCTCTTTAGATTCACAGGTTAGAACTATATTTTATTGTATTTCTTTCTCTGACGATCGATTTATCTAAGAAAATAGTGCAGACTCTGAAAAGTATCACGTTTTATGGTAGTTCATCTAATTCGGGAAGTCCGGCACAATTCGCCTTGGGTGCTTGTAATACCCCTATTCCACACAGGCCCCGAATCCCACGAATTGACACGAATTGACAAATATTTGGATTCGTGGCTGAAGAGTACTCAATTCGTGAGGATCTTAACTGATTTGCACAGTCCGTAGTGAGTTCTTGCAATTCGTAGGTCTATCGGGAATTCGGCTCAAATGTTTTGAACTGTTCAAAACTTTGGCCACGAATTCCCCGATTCAAAAAATCGTGCGTGATTCGTACCAAATTCCCAAGGCATTCTTGGACATCGTAACTGAATCGTAATCGATTCGGAGGCGTTTTGGGGCATTCATAGCTAATCTTAGCTCATTCGTGGGGAATCGGGAGATTAAGCCAAGCAATAAAACCAAGGAAGAGATAGTAGAAGGATTTTCCCTAAGATTAATTACCCCGTCACGCGCATGTGAGCAGTCCAAGAAGTTGAAACAGATTTGGCAGATTCTGGAGCACAATCAGCTCCTGGCTGGTGATTTTGCCAATGGCGAACTGCCATAATTTTCCAAGTCAAAGAGTCTGGGTCAGGGCCTCTCGACTTTAACGTAGTTGTTTTCTTCTAGCTATATAAGAAGCCGTTTTCAACACTCAAGATGCAGGATCAATTTTACTGCTGCTTTACGAGGAACATTCATTTTGGAACTGATGCCCCAAAGCATGTATGGGCCTTTTTTTTATAACTATCGTGAGAGAAAATCTCGCGAATCTAGGCGAATCGTCGCGGATTTCTGTTAGTTCGTGCCCAATTCGTGCTGCATTCGGCACATTCTTGACTGATTCGTTATTGATTCCTTAACTTTCGTGCAGCATGTTCTTATGTTATTTTCTAATCGTAAGGAATTCTTGCGCGATTCCAGCCGAATTTAGCCGATTCCCCCGAATATTCGTTTCCACATCGTGTCTGAATCGGGACTGAATCGTAGAACATCACGATTGGAGAAAAAAAAATAATGAAACCTCACGAATCCCCCCGAATAAAAAAAAAATCAATTCGTGGCGATTCGGGCGATTCGTGGCCTGTGTGGAATAGGGGTATAACGCGTAGTACTATGTACGAAAAAGCTCAATTTTGTTAGCCGGAAAAGGCATCGTAGAAATTAGTTTTTTTAGCGTGTGATTTCAGCCCTAGTAAAATCCATTATCTGATTACCCGAAAAGTTTAATCAGTAGAATAAATGAATTTTTAGCATGGTTTCTGTGACGTCAGCGCCACGTTATATAACGTCACTGTCACGTTACCATCCTAGTTATCAAATTAGATCCTCGATGTAAATCCGCTGTCTGATTCCACGGAATTTTGCGGAATTGGCCGAAGCAGTTCCGATTGATTTCGTCTGGGTCTTCACTGGTTGCAAAGTACCCGTTACGGCGGTCTCCAGTCTGAAAAGGTTTATATATTATTTTTAATTTGATTTTATAGATATAGAGGATCTTACATGAGTGCTCATGTTTTATTGAATTTATTAAACGAGTTGTTGAAAAGATATAAAATGCGAGGCTTGCCGAGCATTTAATCTCTTTTTCGCAACGAGTTTAATAAATTCAATAATACAAGAGCACCAATGTTAGATTCTATTTATCATATGACAAATACTTTGAAATCTCATTTCTGGCGTAAAAACGTTATAATTTTGTCATTATGTGCGCAACGTTGTTATGGACGTCATAACGTTTCCCGTAAATCTATAAACCACTAGTGGTTTATCGATTTTATTGCATGGCGTTATTTCACTCCCAGACGCGACGTCATATGATAAGTAGTATTATCTTTAATTTTATTTTATAGGTGTTGTGTTAACATATTAAGAAGCCGCCGTGGCGTAGAGGATAAGCTTATGCCTTGTAAACCGGGGGTTACAGGTTCGATTCCCGGCTTCTCCCAGTCTGTCGGATGAGGCTTTAAGCCGTTGGCCCGTCTTCTGAGACGCTTTAAACCAGAAATACTGCCGTTTGAGCCTTCGGGTGCTCCTGGACAAAAAACAAAACAAAAACAAAAACAAAACCATAAACCCTCCCGGCCAGTACTGCTTATAGCCAAGGAGCACGGCCAAAAACAAATATTAAGGGACTAATATATCAGCCATTTGGCTGCCCAAAGCTTCAACTATGGCTAACTGATAGAATACTAGCACCGAGATACACCTGATGAGAACTTATAGCCTTTAGTTTATATCTAATAGCAAAATATTCACCGCAATTTGTAAAACCATCAGTTAGTGTCTTCTTAGCTGAAAAATTATTTAAGGAATACCACCAGAGTGTCAAACAAAATGGATCAAGATCAAGCCTAACGTTTTGTTGGCCCTTAACTGGGTCCAAACTGTTTGCAAAATTTATCAGCAGACACTACTAGGAAAGAGATAATTGCGTTTCCAAGGTGGGCTAATAACGGTATGAATTATTATAATCTGGCTGTGATGATTGGCTGATCAAGAGGTGGTTCAGGGGGTTCGCTCGAACCCCCACCACCGCCTCCAGTTTTTGAATATCCCACCAAAATAAAATAAAATAAAATGGTCTCACTGAGACCAAATTATTTCATTTTCATAGGATATTTAAGAAAAATTAGATAAAATCAGCAAAGCTGACCCCCTCCTCTACACATCCAGAAATCCTGGATCCGCCCCTGTGTGATGTAATTATATTTCATAATTGAATCTATATCAGCCTCTTAATACTTTTCAGACACCAACAACGCCCAACGAAGTGCAGTGTATTGGTAAGTCATATTTTAATTCTATATGCCACACTATTGCAAACGGAATAGAACCAGGAAATGACACAACACAACTGATAAGCATGCTGCTGATTTCTCAAAAGCTGTATGTTGGGGCGTAAAGTGATCTATGTGAGATGTATAAACTGTTCATACAACAATATGGCCAAAGGTAACCGTCTTTTTGATAAAAAAGCATTTTTGTTTGTATAGGAAAAATTTCCCCTTAAACAATATTATAGATAGGAATATTTGTTTGTATATTAAACAATCTTTACCATAATTGAATTGGTGTAACAGTTAAAGGCGCAATTAGCTTGTTGGTTGAATTTGATAGTTAACTCTATGTATACTAGTGACTACTACATGTAAAGGCGTACTTTGGAAAACATGGAAAACCTAGATGAAATGCATGTACCACACAATGTGGCAGTGCATGTCATTGAATGGGAGTAACAGCTACAGTCGTAGTGAGATTGTTGGTTGAATTTGATAGTTAACTCTATGTATACTAGTGACTCCTAAATGCTTTCTTTGGAAAACAGGGAAACCCCACATGAAATACCGCATAATGTGGTATTTTATAAACTTGAATGAGAGTAACAGCTATAGGCGCAGTGAGTGTGTTGGTTGAATTTGGTAGATAACTCTTTGAATAATTGTGACTCCTGGATGCTTACTTTGGAAAACAGTGAAAACCTAGATGAAATACCGCATAATGTTTGAATTGGAGTAACAGCTTTAGGCGCAGTGAGCCTGTCGGTTGAATTTGATAGTAACTATGTATACTAGTGACTGCTAAATGCTTACTTTGGAAAACAGTGAAGACCCAGATGAAATGCAACATGATGCTGCATTTCATCAAGATCTACACTGTTTATCTAGAAAAATCGATCTTAAGAGAATGAAATATAATTTTATTTGGAAATCATTACAAGTCACCCTTGATATGTACAAAGGACCATCACAAGTTTATTAGAGGAGCGCGGTGGCTCAGTGAACGTGGTAGAGTGCTTGACTCGAGATCGAGGGGTTGCAGATTCAAGCCTCAACGGATGCACTGCGTTGTGTCATTGAGCAAGAAAATTTATCCTTTGCCTTGTACTGGTTCAATCCAGGAAGACCTGTTCCGACATGACTCAAAAATGTTGACTGGGACGTAAAGAATCAAATTAAACAAATCAAATCACAATTTTACTGTATTAGACCAGAATAAAGAACCCATCAGCGCATAATAGGTTAAAATCATGTGTAATTCTGTATTTCAGAGGATGAGACGTTTGAAGCTGTATTTGATATCTATGACTCAAAGAATATACCAATTCAAAAAATCCACGTACGTGATTATTCATTTGTGAAGCTACGAGTGAAAACCTGCGGACACGCCATTGTTATTCTTGAAGATGAAGGAAGCGACAAGAAAACCATGCTAACTGTGATGAATAAAAAACTAAGGGTGACCAGGTGTGAAGCTAGGTGTGACACCACTGTTACCTATGATTCAACTGTCGACACCTATAATAGCAAAATGAACGATTGCAAAGGTAAGTAAAATAAGATTGGTCACATCAGGGTCTTTCTACACAGGGTTAGGGGTCTTTTTCCCATATCAGGCCTTTAAATAAGAGTGCGTACCAAAATTACTTTCTTGTTCTCTCCCAAAACATATGTTGTGGGTACTCAAAATAACCGTCTCAATGAGACGGTTCTTTTGAGCACCCAAACATATGCTAAAGCTGATAGGTAGGAAAATATTTACAATTTTACGCTCAAAAATCTTGTTTATCTAAACTTGTGGTATTGTTATTCTTGAAGATGAAGGGAGCGACAAGAAAACCATGCTAACTGTGATGAATAAAAAACTAAGGGTGACCTGGTGTGAATCTAGGTGTGACAACACTGTTACCTATGATTCAACTGTCGACAAATATAATAGCAAAATGATCGATTGCAAAGGTAAGTACAATAAGGTTGGTCACATCAGAGTCTTTATATATGGGGTTAGGGGTCTTTTTACCATATCAGGTCTTAAGTTAAGAGTGCGTACCAAAAATAACTTTCTTATTTCTCAACCAAAACATATGTTGTGGGTACTAAAAAGAATCGTCTCATGTGTTAAAACTGATGGGACAGAAATTATATTTACAATTTCATGCTAAAAATATTGATTATCTAAACTTGTGGTATTGTCATCCTTGAATTTGAAGGAAGTGACATGAAAACGATGTTAATTGTGATGGATTAAAAACTAAGAGTGACCCGGTGTGATACTAGGTGTGTCAACACAGATACCTATGTTTCAACTGTCGACACCTATAATAGCGTGAACATTTGCAAAGTTTGCTCAGAGCAGGGTCTGTCCACACAGGGTTAGAACAGAGCCTGCTGTTTTCTTATATTATAGGTTCTCTCCATTTCTGAAAGATCCGTTTTTCAAGATTATTTAGGAATCTTTATCATACGTTAAAAACTCTTGTAGGCCAGTGTCATATTTACTCTCTAACAAACACAATGTACATTCAAAATTTAATATTAATTTCAAATTTATTTGAAGTAAGTAATATAATACTATTCAATTACTATTTCTTCTTTACGACAACATACCTAATCACACAGTCTAAACGTTAACTATTATTGTATCTTGGAATGTGCGAAGATTTGGTACCAGTAAAATGCATTTAAGCACCCCAGAGGCTTAGGCTGCTGTCCGTTCTAAGGCGGTGGTTCCGTTGTTGATTATTTTTTGTTTATTGTTACTCCCATTGTGGGAGACTGTTATTGTTCTATGTTTTGTTATACGTTACTTTGTGTCCATTCTAGTATTGCAATCATCTTGATGGGGAAGAGAGAGCTGGTTGCTTTGCTTAATTTGTCTTCTTGGTGTCTCGTGATGGTTGAGTGGCTCTTACTCGCGGTGTCATTGGGTTGTCTGCGGTTTGTGATTGTAGTATTTACTGATCATACTCACTTACTATTTTTCATTTAATTGCAATATGCACCACCATATACATTTGAGCAGCTCTTGTTCTCATATGAACTTTTGGTACAATTATTTGGAGGATTGTACATATAATTTTGTTGAGAGTTATATGGTTTTGAAACTGAAATGCAACATGATGTACTGCGATTTACGTAGTTTAAACATATTCTATTGCCAAAATATTTACAACAATGGGGTTGGATCACAACAACATTAGTTTGATAAACATAATAGCTTATAAACATGGCTATATACAAATACATATGTTTACTAAACAAGTTATGAACAAAGGAAAAAAGATAGCAATATAAACAAGACTATATCTAAAATAAACATATAAATAAATTAGTTAAATAAATGAATAAGTAAATAAATGAATAAATTAGTTAAATAAATAAATGAAAAAAATAGAAAGAAAAAATCTATATATAGATAGTAGAAGTGAACTAATTTACTAAATAAATAACTAATTAAATAAGTATATAAATATGTATATGGATATTTAAAAGACAGTAAAAAGCAGTACTAAAGTATATAACTAAGTAAATATTTAAATGAAAACTATAGAGAAATGATTAGAAAAACAAAAATAAAAAATTATCACTAGGAACCCCTTAAGTTTGAGAATAAAATGTTTAATTTGGTGATCATGTATTGATATTTCCATACCAAGATATATTTCAAGATGAGCTTCAAACAAAGAATCTGAATGTTTCTTAAATGTTTAGTAGCATGTATATATCTGTGGACAGCTGTCAATAGGACATTTTTGTTTTCAATATTACAATTATCATTGTCAAAAATAATCTAATTGATGCTCAGGGGCTAAAAAAATCTAATTGTATCATTGAAAACCTACCTTACAATTGTGAATTTTCAAAAATGAAAGATGGAGTGAATGGCGTCCTTTACCACGCCACATAAATCACACAAAGGATTATTACGGATATAATTTCTAAAAAAGGTCATTATTAAAGTTACTGCACATATTTCTAAGTCGTGTACGTAATTCAGATAACTATCTATTTCCTATGGTAAAGTAAGGAGGAACACATGATTTATATTGAGTTAATGTGTTTTAATGTGTAATGTGTTTTAAAGGCTCTAATAATTTTTCAGCGCAGTTCATCAAAATAATTTCCCACTATAAAAAGATTGACATTGATGTATTGCAACAGACTGCATGCTTGGTGGTCAACCCAATCATGTTGACAACTTTGCTTTCCTCTTTAATTGCACGCCGGTGGGTCAGACTTCAGACTCTATGATCGTTCTGACTTAAAGACTTATCTATTGATGAGATGGTAGGGGTTTGATGCTTTGGCTGTTTGTCGGGCCCACCGGGGTTTACCTGTTGGATTTCTTTTGCTCTGGTATTCAGTTTTATTTACTGTTGAGTCCTTATCTTTGCTTTATCTCCTTGTTATATCTTGATTTATAAGTTTTAGGAGATGATGCATTGATAAGTTAGGGGTCTTTCATGCAAACCAAATATCTATGTGTCTTGATCCACATCTGAATCAAGGGTGAGGTTGGCGCCGTTAAAAAAAGTAAGTGAGTATGATCAGAAAATACCACAATCACAAACCGCAGACAACCCTGTGGCACAGCGAGGAAGAGCCGCTCAACCATCATGAGACACCAGGAAGACAAATTAAACAAAGCAACTAGCTCTCTCTTCCCCATCAAGATAATTGCAATACTAGAACGGACACAAAACAACGTACAACAAAACATAGAACAACTACAGACTCCCATAATGGGAGTAACAATAAACAAAAAGTCAACAAAAACAGAACCACCGCCTTAAAACGGACAGCAGCCTAAGCCACCAGGGGGCTTAAATGCATTTTACTGGTACCAAATCTACGCCCTAGATTCTGCTGTTGTTTGCTTTTAGTTTGCCCTGGCGTTTGTACTTGGAGAGCAAACTGCATGGAATTAAGAAATGAAGTATTTCCAAGGGGTATACAAGTTTGGTCTTAATACATGTAACGAATGGCATTATTATTTGAATTTCTCTTACTGTTAAGGCGGCGCCTCATGAATACGTAATTAGGACTTGTCAACCTTAGATATAGGTAAAAGCTGAAAATGAGGCGCGGTTTTATTCAAAATGACTGTATCATCTTGCGCCATTATCTCAGTCATTTTAGTCCTTAAAACGCCAGCAAAATAACTGCGTCGTACATAAGCTTAGAGGCAAACATTGCGGACCCAGATCTAACTGCTCCTACAGGAGCAGTCTGATCTGGGTCCAAACTGTTTATCTGACCTCTTGGCTCTTGTTTGTGGTGTTTAACTGTGAGTTTATCACTTTCCAAATGGTATCCTGGGTCAGGTGTGGTACTTGATTGTATCGATTCCTGATCTTTGTACCCTTACTTACTTTGTAATGCTGATAAGTTTTATGTAATCTTCTAGGGAGTTCCATAGCATAATCGAAGATGTAGTACATGATTTGTTTGAGATGCAAGTTCTATGTAAGGGCACTGTGATAGTTCTGTTACTTCTCAGGGGGTTATATGAAATTTCACTAGCTAGAGGAGGAGTTAAATATTGTATATATGAAGGCACCATGCCAGTATTAACATTATACATAAAAGTGAGTTTATGTTGCTGCCTTCTTTGTGATAGAGTTGTCCATCCACATTCGTTGTTCAAGTTATCTAATGATACAGATCTAGTTAATCCTGTAACAAGGTGGGCTGTTTCATTTTGGATCATTTGTAATGTTTGTGAGTCCTGTTCGGAGCATCTATCCCATACAGCTGACGCATATTCTACAATTGGTAAAAGATAAGACATAAATGTACATCTGGGTGAGAACATTTCTACTAATAGATTATTTAAGTTTACGCATTATTCCCAGAATTTTAGTTGCTGAAATGACAATATTTTCAATATTTGTGAGTACCATTGTCCAGTACTACTTAAGGTAACCCACAGATGTTTTTGTTATCAACAAAACTTATTGGAATATTGTCAAAAACAAGTTGTGGTAAGAAATCAAGCTTTTAAAGAGTAAATAAAAAGCCTCAGTTTTCAGTGGATGAAATGTAACTAGCCACTGTCTAGCCCAGTTTGTCAACAGCTGCAAATCATGGTTAATTATACCAGCTATGTCAGCAATATGTGCTGCAGAAAGAGTAAGCTATCATCTGCAAACAGCCTTGTCAAACTGAGAAAGTGTTAAGCTAAATCATTAATGTATACCTGAAATATAGAGGTCCAATAACTGATCCCTGTGGCACCCCAGCAAAGTTAGATTTTAATTTAAGCCTGATAAACAGGATTTTAGAGCAATTCTCTGCTTTCTTTGATTTAAATAACTGTTTAACCATTCTCAAAGTGTCCCTTCAATGCCATTTTGCCATAACTTAAACAAAACCCTTATGCCTGACTCTATCAAATGATTTTGAGACGTCACAGAACACAATGCAAGTGAACATATTATTATCAAATGCTTGGCATATATTATGAAAGATGTCACTTAACTGAGTGGTGAGGCAAAAAACCTGATTGAAAATTATATAAGAGATTATTGAATAGTAGAAATATTTACATATTTTAAAAACAATCCTTTCTTAAAGTTTTTCAATACAGTTTAATAGTACAACTGGTCTGTAGTTACATGGTTGGGATCTAGCTCCCTTTTTAAAGATTGGAATAATATTTGAAAGCCTCCAAATATCAGGCATTTACTAATCTTCATTAGATGATTAATCATTGTTTTTATTCCGAAAAATCAATTTTTGGGCTAGTTAAGTGACTACTTCCAGCACTCTCCGTACCATCTTGTTAGCAGCAAAATCGACACAATGTTTCCTAACCATGTGTAGAAAGACCCTGGTCTGAATAAGTATAATACTTATGATATGACTACATAAATCATTTAATGATGATAAACTTAAAATTTGTTAACAAAACTCGTTGCCAAATATGACTTGGGCTTAAAATTTATTAACAAAACTCGTTGCCAAATATGACTTGGGCACCCAAGCAAGAACCGCATTACCACTATTATAAATCTATTAAACCCAGACTATTTAACTTGGCAAGAGGCTTATAGAATTATATCGAAAAATATATCAATATAGAAAAAATCTCATTGTTATACAATTACATTTGTAACAATTATGTCTACTGTCTACTCATTTTTGTTTAATTTTTTGGACAGCCCTAACACATTCAAAAATTCTATTTGCATCCCCGAATATGCCAGTTAAATAATTGCGGTAAATATTACAGCAAGGAAGGCAAAGGTCAAAAATAAATAAAATCAAGTGCCACGCCTGACTCGTGACACTATATGGGGAAAGTGACACAAACACAAGATAATACAACACACCAGAGAGCCAATGGGTCAGCCCTTTCCCAGCAGGTGATAACAGGGCTGCAAAAAGACTATACAGTATAACAAAGACAAACTTAAACATAAATAACACAAAAGAAGCACCGCCTAGGAATGGTCAGCAAAAAACCAAAAACACTGGAGTGCTTAAACATGTTTAACGGTACCAACCCCACCCTAAGTCTCGATGTGACGCAAGACCAGTGTCACCAAACCACGTGGTGTGTGACGTAAATTTTTGGTACCACCGGCAGCTAAATCATCAACAAGAAGCATCGCCTCGGAACTTCAATCAATCGTAAGTATTTTATTTTCCAGCCGATTTCAACGACATATAGCCTATTCTAAGGGGAAAAGTGAGTTCTTTACAACGGTGTTAATGGATTTGTCACCAGATTAATACTTTAGGCCTGAAAACGAGGCAAATATTTGGGACTGGCTTGCCGTGGTTGCACGGTGTTTTTCACATTTTCTGGACATTTGCCTCGTTTTCAGGCCTAAAGTATTAATCTGGTGACAAATCCATTAACACCGTTGTAAAGAACTCACTTTTCCCCTTAGAATAGGCTATATGTCGTTGAAATCGGCTGGAAAATAAAATACTTACGATTGATTGAAGTTCCGATGCGATGCTTCTTGTTGATGATTTAGCTGCCGGTGGTACCAAAAATTTACGTCACACACCACGTGGTTTGGTGACACTGAAGACACATAGATGTTTGGTTAGCATAAAAGATCCCTAAAATTCAATGTTTTATCTCAAAATATAAGCAAATCAAGATATAAAACCGATACAAAACAATAATAAGGACCCAACAAAGCAGCTTAGCATAATTGAGACCATTGCACATGAAAGGCAAATACAGGGCCTCCCAATTTCAAATATCAAACTAATTTGCATTTGATGGTGCGGTTATTTTAATGCTGTGACCAAAATCACCAATTGTCATGTGGGAGGAGTGCTGTTTTTGGATTAAAATGTTCAATAAATGTTTGATGTTAGAAATGAATCTGTTTTGTAGAGTTAGTTAGTAAAAATTGATTTCATAATTGTTTTGTTTAGTCTTCTTGGCTAAATTATTGTTTTTTCTCGTTATATTGGAGTATGTTATAATGTAATAGAATGAATTTCTGAAAGTAGTTAATTTGAATCTTGAATCAAAGACTTACAAACCAACATGCTTCATTTTGTCAGCAATCTAATTTATTTCAGTTGACATGTCCTTCTACTGGATGCGATTCGATCGAGACAACAAAAAGACGTGTTTAGGCTTTGGTCCGTATGACAAAGACGACTGTAGCATAGTTGTGACAGCCGGATACAATGTTGACTTCATGAAGCTCACAACTGTGATGTCAACGTCATTCTTCAGTTTTGGTGAGTAATGCACAGGTACAATAGATGTAAAATTTGAACACTTGTTACCTGTCAAATAGGTCTAGACAAACAGTGCAGACCTAGATCAAGTCTTTACTTTTTGATATTCTGACAAGCATTTTGCTCTTTCCAGTCATTATAACCACTATTTTATATGAGATTTAAAAGAGTAAAGTGTATGAAAGTTTGGACATTTACCGTACCTATCATTTTGAAGCATACTGTAATGATCACATGAAGCTCACTACTGTGATGTCAACGTCATTCTTTAGTTTTGGTGAGTAATGTACAGGTACAATAGATGTAAAAATTTGAACACTTATTCCTGTCAAATAGGTCTAGACAAACAGTGCAGACCTAGACCAGACTGCTTCTGAAGAAGCAGTCTGATCAAGTCTTTACTGTTTGATATTCTGACAAGCATTTTGTTCTTTCCAGTCATTAAAACCACTATTTTAAATGAGATAAGATATAGTAAAGTGTATGAAAGTTTGGACATTTACCGTACCTATCATTTTGAAGCATACTGTAATGATCACATGAAGCTCACTACTGTGATGTCAACGTCATTCTTTAGTTTTGGTGAGTAATGTACAGGTACAATAGATGTTGTAAATTTTTGAACACTTGTTACCTGTCAAATAGGTTTAGCCAAACTGTGCAGACCTAGATCAGACTGCTTCTGAAAAAGCAGTCTGATCAGGTCTTCACTGTTTGATATTCTGACAAGCATTTTAATCATTCCAGTCATCATAACCACCATTTCATATAAGACCAGAAAGAGTTAAATTTTGGAAATTTAGGACATTTACCGTACCTGTCATTTTGAAGTCTAGTGTAATGGTCCATATATAGCGAGAAGTTACTTGCCGCATAATACGTAAAATCAATCTATAAAGACATGAGCGGCCAATTTCCATGCGCAACATTCCTGCGTTGGGAAACAGGTAAAGTTGTCTGGGTCTTGTCTTTAGATCATTTGCGAATTCTGATCAACACAGTTTTCAGTTCTCTAATGTCACATCGACGTTCCAACATTTTCTTGACAAAATTAAGAAAATAATGTGTGACTGAAATATCTATTGACCTATTTTCAGAATTTTCTTATATTGGAGGTTCTTTCTATTTCTGAAGTATCCGTTTTCCAGATTATTTTGATAAAAACCACTAGAATGTTATTACATGTTTTGTAGCATTTATTAATTAATGACGCCCATACCAACGTACTTAATAACGAGCTAAAGCGTCAGCTGCCGTAGGCAGCTGCGCCGCCAGCGAAGCTGGTGGCGAGCGTAGCTCGTACTATACATATCGCGAGGCACTAAGTAATCTAACCAAAAAAATTTGCAGGGTCAAATCAACTGGTTTTCATTGTCAACTGCGGTCCTCTTTAACTCTTTAGTAAAGCCTGGTACCATGTAAATACTAGCTTTAGTTTCGTAAAGACTGGCCATTGCTTTTACTTAGATTACCTTGCGAAAAAGATAGTTAGTAAGGAATAAGACCGACCCGTCTGAAATAATTTGCATAATGTACCGAGTCTAATGTACCGTGTCATCGGCACGTGCATCGCTTCTATTAAAAGCAAGCGACGTTGGCAATTGAGAAATAAGCATCCTTCGCGGCTCTAGATGCCGTGACACTTTCCTAATTCATAGCATTGATCAAATGCAATTGAAAAGCAACTTGCATTTATTCAGTTTGAATTGCCGTTGCCCACTGTATTTGTTTCAAATTGCAGTTGCAGCTATAGATTTTTGTCTTGCGTGAGTTCTCCTTTCCGACTGTAAACTTTAAAGATGGCCGAACACGCTTTAATTTTGGAGAACAAAAGAGAAACAGTCTGTAAGCTCTTCCGAGTCCTCTCCCAAGTTTATTACCCGTGATGCTATGAATTGAGATTCTTGACGTCGCTCCAAGAGTCACTAGATCTAGCTGAGGTACTTTCTGCTGAGATTTAACGTAAATTCTGATGCTTCCTTCAAGTTTTAACGAGTTGTCTTTGAGAAAAAATCAAGATCATGAGCAAAATGTACCTACGTGCGTACGTAATCCTGTGTTAGATGAAATACTTTGAGAATTGCGCCAGAGATTTACGCAGCACATGAATTCTTTTGGCCAGCAACATATTGCCAAATGTCAACAACACCAGCAAAATCAACATTGGATTCACTTGGGGTTCTTGGTCAGCTGTTGACAGTTGGTGAGTTAATTAATCTTTCTTCAGTTTATAACAAAATATATAGTCTTCCCAGATTGACCTTAGATTGATTAATTTTTGCCAAAATCTTGGTGATAATCCTCTGTGTTTTCATGAAGTATTCCGACCTCGGTCCGCGAGGGGGGGGGGGGGGGTTAACTTGGGGATAATTTTGGTATGGGTGTACGAGCCAGTTTTTTCAAACCTACCCCAATCATAAACTTGGTCTTCGAAAAAAAATGACCTATTCATATACTTAATTGAACAAAATGCTTACATATTCATACACTGTTCTTTGATTTTTATTAGGGCTGGCAGGTATTATCGCGATACAGGTATATCGCGATATTTTATTTCTGTGATACGTATCGTGATACAGTTGGCCGTATCGCAATATTTTCAAATCTATTTATAGTAACCATAAGTTGTTGGAATTTGTCATAGCATTGAAGGCCATATCTGCTTACACCTTTAGGCCAAAAAAAAAAAATAGGTGTGTTTACGGTTTGCCGACCGACCCTGTTTTAAAGCTGCCGACCCTACCATTTTTTCTCAGAAAATAAAAAAAACGAGACCGTTTTCCGGTCCTGCTTGAGCGGTCCTGGATTTTAGTATCTGTATTCAAATTTTTCGCTGATTCTATTCTATTCGGTATGTAGTCAAACCTTTTACGGATACCTTCGGATTTTGTCAATCCAAGATGGCGACGTTCTCGTCGCTTTTCGTTTCAAGAAATGTGATCACCAAGATCAGAAAAGCTTGTTTGAAGCAACAAGTCATCACCAGATGACTTGAGATATTTAATGACAACCATCCATGCGATGACGTCTTTCTTCTCTAGGTTTATTTCCCTCTTCTGTTGCTTGATGTTGTAAGTATCGAAAGAAAGAAAGTTAAACGCATTTATCATTCACTGACTACACTAACTGGCGCTTTATTATTTACAAGAATGCCAGATATGTTCCTTTTGTTCAGTGTCTATTCAAGGTAATGTAGGGGAAAATCTGTGCTTCGCCTTTGGATTTTGTCATAAATGAACCAGCCAATCAGTTTGATTTTCAGTTTGAGAATGTTTTCTTGTCCTTTTCTCAATATTCTTTGGTCCAAGCTTGGATCATATAAAATAAATCAAACCAAGTAATTTGCATTATCATTTACCTTTTTCTTTCCAAACCTTGGTACATAAATAGCGAAAAAAAATCGAGTGAAAAAAAAATTGAGTGAAAAAAAAAATCGAGTGAAAAAAAAATCGACCTGACCTACCTACCCTATTTCAAATTACATAAAAAATAAAAAAAAAATAAAAAATAAAATCGACCTACCTACCCTGTTTGTAATTTCCATCAAATAGTAAACACACATTTTTTTTTTTTTTTGGCCTTATATGATCTTAATGTCCTTTCAAGCCACTGGACTGGTGACTGGAGTGTATATTTTAACTATGCATTAGCGGATAGTGGATTCTTATGTGTATATTCTGCATAAGTGAAAGCTTTTTGTAAAGCTTAAAGTAGTTATTCCACCCTTGGCAACAGAAAGGCGAATACATGCATAAGGCGTTAAAAATCTCTTACTGAAACAGAAGTAATAACTAATCTGGCTGTTAAATTACTAAGTATACCACTTTGTCAATAGTTTACAAACAATTTTTACAGTTAATTCAGGGGTCAAGCAAGCTATAGCAGTTAATTCATTACATAGGGATAAGTTCATTTTAAACTGCTCTCTTATTTGAATAGGGAGAAGTGAGCCAGTTTAGGGAGACTACATATATTTCTCTCAAGCCCCTCCCCCCCCCTAGCTTATGGCCTGAGTTATTCACAATATATCTGTGCTTATTTTAGTTGAAAACACAGAGGAACCATTCTTACAGTTAAGTTAAATCTTGTGATATGTTGTATCGTGAAATGTATCACGATACGCTGGTCCCGTATCGTGATATATCGCGATACGATTTTTTTGGTGATACCCATCCCTAATTTTTATATACCCTCTTTGCTTTACAAATAAATATTACAATTTTTTTTCCGAGCTGAATATCTGAGCAAAAATATGAGTATTTTCAAACAGGGATGTCTGATTGAGAAAACGGGACCATGCATATATCAATGATGACAAACTGGGTCAGTCAAATACTTTTTCTTAGAAAAAGGGGGCTTATCGTATACCTGGCAGAGCTGAAAAAGGAGGCTATTTGGCACGCACATCCGTACTATGTCATATATAGGTAGTTACCCCCTGTTCTTTGATTTTTATATACCTTCTTTGCTTTACAAATAAATATTACAATTTTTGTTTCCGAGCTGAATATCTGAGCAAAAATATAAAACAGGGATGTCAGATTGAGAAAACAGGACCATTCATATATCAATGATGAAAAACTGGGTCAGTCAAATACTTTTTCTTTGAAAAAGGAGGCTTATCTTATACCTGGCAGCGCTGAAAAAGGGGGTATTCGGCACCCACATCCATACTATGTCATATATAGGTAGTTATCCCCTCCCCCCAACCCCCAACCCCCGAGCCTCGGTCATGCGTTTACCAAAATTATAAAAATAGTGCCAATTTATTAATGCAAATGGACTGATAGCCTAGTGTAGTGGTTACATGTAGTTAGCAACTTGATACAGGATCGAATCTTGAAAAAACTTTTTTTTGTATAAAATTGTCAAATGTAGGCGTAAGATAAGGGCAGGATACAGCCCTAATTCCTTTTTTGAAGCCAAAGTGGGTGCATAAAACTGGGTGTGCCGTGTGTGCTATATATGCCTCGTGCGCAGGGACTGCGGCACACCGACACAATAATCGAATAATGCATGCAAATTGTCAAATGTTGTCAAGATTGCTCTTATATTTTACCATATTTGAAATATATGAAAAAAGACGAATGAACACTGGAATTACATGTAGAAGAAAGATATCTAAAAAAATTGTAATTGTACAGGATTCAAACCCACATATTTGGATCCTAAGGACACGGAGTTATCCATTATGCTATTGAGGAATTTAGGTAATTTTACACAATCTAAAGTGAAATTTTTACGATGATTCCCTAAGATGGGTGAAAGTTCATTGAATATTCATATGTCTCAGGTCAATTTTGACAAATAATAGCAACGTCAGTGTTTTTGGTTTTTCCTTATACCCATATGATAACCCTATATTTGACCCTTAAGGCCTAAATTAAAAAAATTATTTGTTTCCCCTTACCCGACCGACCCTGAAAATAGCCCCTACTCAAAATATTTTTATTTCAATTTTCAGTCAAGATTTTTTTTAAAATTTCATTGCAAACTTAGAAAAGTGTCCAATATAAACAGTGTTATCTTAGCAAATTGTTTGTGTATTTAATTCTATTGCCTATAGTAGGACTATGCAGTAAAACCTGCCTAAAATGGCCACTCAAAGATATACAAAACAAAGGTAGTTTAGACAAATGAGTGCTAAATGCAGGTCAAAAGTATTGCAGATGCTCCCTGGGAGCATTCTGCAATACTTTTGACCTGCATTATGCGATAATCAGTCTTGATAAAACAAACAATTTTTGTCTTTTGTTGAGTGGCCTCTTAAGACAGGCTTTACTGTATACAATTAAGCAAAATGGGTATCAAATTTGAGAAGTTAAAAAAAATAATTTTTCGACTGACCGACCCATACCGGTAAAACAGGGTCGGGTAAGGGGAAACAAAAATATTTTTAAGGTTGGCCTAAGTGATTTTATTTGGCCATTTTTACTGCCTTACATGGGAGTCATTCCTAATCCAAAAATGGCCTTTATTTTCCCAATTTCATGTATTTTAGCACTTATTCTCAAATTTTTATGAAATATTTTCCCAAACGTTCAGGAAAAGGTAGCTTCCCAAAACCCAAAACAAAATCACTGCCCTTACAAAAAGATGATTTTTCAAACCTATTTTTACACGGTTGACAATCAGTTGAATGCTTAAATGGTGATTAAACAAAGAAATCTGTTTGCTGAGCTTCAGGTTTTGAAGAAGAGGGTCAAAACAGATAAACAAACTACAAATGCTTGCGCTTGGAAGGCGTTATTACTTGAATCAAAATGAATGTTTTTTTTTTAAAATATAAGAATGCAATTTTGTCAGTTTTGACAGCAAAGGATATGGTAAGGCATCTCCTTGTTGTTGTTATTTTTGTTCCCTCCTGCAAAATGCCTGTTGAGGTTGAATTGTACATGAGGAAATTATGGGGTTAACATAACAATAATCAATATTTGACAATTATTGCCTTGTGGGCTACAAACAAGATGCCGCACTGTTTGTGTATAAAATGTGAGAGGTCTGTTCTCAATATTTTGCATAGAATATAACATTTTGCAGATTTGTAAGCTAATTCAGCCTCAAAATTTTGGTTCTGCATGTAATCATCAAAATGATAGCAAAATATTCCACACAAAATTCAGTTTTTAAGTTCAGTTTTTCCATTAAAATGTGAACTTGGCCTGTTCTTTATGCTCAACTTGTGTGCAATTTTTCTGTTTGAAATAAATCATTCAGCAGAGGCCTTGTGAAAGAGAAAACAAGGTTTTGCACAACAAAGGTCAAAATAATTCCCTCATATTTTAAGGCCAAGAAAACAAATATAATATTATGTGGTTCAGGTTACCGGACCTTCCCTTAATTTTTACCCTAATATAGGCCCCTACCCTATACTTTTTTCTCCAAATTCTGAAGTTGGAAGAAAATAGCAGAACAAAATAATTTTGTTCTGCTATTCTCTTCTAACTTCAGAAATTGGAGAAAAAAACCATATCAAAATGTCATCTGAAATGGAAATCAAAATTTCAATGCTGGTTGGTATTGGAAGTAAAAGGTCATATCTTTAGAAATACACCCAGTTATATCAGTTTTTTCTTATTAGCTCACCTGAGCCATTGGCTCATGGTGAGCTATTGTGATTGTTGGATGTCCATCCTCCGTTGTCCGTCACTTGTCGTAAGCCGTCAACAATTGCTTCAAAGGACATCTCCTCCGAAACAACTGCCTGGATTTCAACCAAACTTGGTAGGAATGATCCTCTTTAAAAATTGTTCAAATGGTTCCGGTCCATTGCATATCTAGGTCACACAGGCTAAAAATAGATTTTCAAGATTAACACTTTAAAAATCTCTTCTAGAGCTTTGATATTTGGTATGTAGCATCACCTAGTAGACCTCTACCAAGTTTGTTCAAATTATCCCAGTTGGGCCAAAAATGGCCCCACCCCGGGTGTCACTTGTTTTACATAGGCTTATAGAAGGGAAAACATGAAAAAAATCTTCTTAGCCTAGAGCCTTGATATTTGGTATGTAGCATCACCTAGTGGACCGCTACCAAGATTGTTCAAATTATGCCCCTGGGGCTAAACATGGCATCGCCCCAGGGGTCACATGTTTTACATAGGCTTATATAGGGAAAAACATGGAAAAATCATCTTGTCTGAAACCATAAGGCATAGAGCCTTGATATTAGGTATGTATCATCACCTAGTGGACCTCCTCTACAGAGTTTGTTCAAATTATACCCCTGGGGCCAAAAATGACCCCACCCCGGGGTCACATGTTTTACATAGGCTTATATAGGGAGAAATATGAAAAAATCTTCTTGTCTGAAACCACAAGGCCTAGAGCTTTGATATTGGTATGAAATATCACCTAGTGAACCTCTACCAAGTTTGTTCAATTTATATAGCCCTGGGGCCAAAAATGGCCTGCCCCGGGGTCACATGTTTTACATTGGCTTATATGAGGGTCTGGATGGGGTATAATGATTAGTGAATAATGGCCCTTTTTTACAATGAATAGTGAATAATGAGCCAAAAAAATAGTGAATATTGAGGGCCTAAAAAATAATGAATAATCCCATTTTTTTAATGAATTGAAGAAAAAATTAATGAATAGTGAATAATCAGATTTCTTTGCCGCCTCTTCTACTGTTAATGAATAATTGGTCTTATTTTAACGAATAACCCAAAATTTTAATGAGATGATTAATGGGGCTAAACTTTTAATGAATAGTGAAAACCTGACCCCCATCCAGACATATATGGAAAAACATGAAAAAATCTTCTTGTCTGAAACCATATGGCATAGAACCTTGATATTTGGTATGAACCATCACCTAGTGGACCTCTACCAAGTTTGTTTAATAATGCCCCCGTGGCCAAAAATGGTCACATGTTTTACATATGCTTATATAGGGAGAAATATGAAAAAATCTTGTCTGAAACCACAAGGCCTAGAACCTTGATATTTGGTATGAAGCATCACCTAGTGAACCTTTACCAAGTTTGTTCAAATTATAGCCCTGGGGCCAAAAATGGCTAGCCCTGGGGGTCACAAAATTTTACATAGGCCTATATAGGGACAATATGAAAACATTTTCTTGTCTGAAACCATTAGGCTTAGAGCCTTGATATTTGGTATATAGCAACAATCGCATCACCTTGTGGACCTCTACCAAGTTTGTTCAAATAACACCACTGGGGCCAAAAATGGCCCCGCCCCAGGTGTCACCAGGGACATGGTCAGCTTTCAACAGATTCCTATATGTAAGCTTTAAACAATACTCAGGTGAGCGATTTAGGGCCACTTGGCCCTCTTGTTTAATACATTTCCAAGCAGGTCTGAATATTCCTAGAAAAAGTTTAAAACAAAACAAAAATCCTACCTTCCTACCCTATATTTTTTCATGGTACCTGTACCACGCATATTTTTTATTTGGCCTAATAATTGCATGCTGAATAGTAAAAAACTTCCCTTTCAATCAGTATTTCAATAAACATGCATGTTTTAATAAAAGAATGATATATAATAATAGATAGATCTAATATCTGCTTGTACACAGGTATTCAAATGTTAATTTTGTTTCTCTGTCCATTTGTTTATATTCAAGTGTTCCAAGGCCGTAGTCGGCGGTAGGCCGGTTCATACATACATTATTCGGTTATTGTGTCGGTGTGCCGCGGTCCCTGCGCACGAGGCATATATATCACACACGGCACACCCAGTTTTATGCACCCACTTTGGCTTCAAAAAAGGAATTCAGGCTGTATCCTGCCCTTATCCCACGCCTATCTGCGTTAAGTAAAGGTGTAGGGCAACAATTAGTGTGAATTTTGGAAATGCTCTAAAACAGGTTTCAATCTTGTGGGGATTGACGTGACAATTTCGTCTGTACAGTGTCACCCCACTGTTCCTGAAAGTTTTTTTTCCGCCTGGAAGGGCAAGGAGTTTTGTTATCGTTTGTTTAAGTTTGCCACTCCCCCTAATGGTGAGCTGTAAGTCGCTAGGCCGGTTCGGCCATGGCTAGACCATTTTTTTGGCCAAAATAGGTTTTAGCCGAACCACTTAGTCTTTTTTTTGCCGCATATGCTTTCAGTTGGTAGGGTCATTTTCCTCTTGCCTTTTTAGCTCACCTGAGCCGAAGGCTCAAGGTGAGGTATTGTGATCGGTCTTCGTCTGTCGAGCGACTTTTTCTTTAAACGAAATCTCCCGAACCACTGGTTCTCATTTCATATAACTTCACATGAATGTTCCCCATGATGCCTTCTTTCAAAATTGCATAAATGGTTTGGCTCCACTGAAAACGAGGGCCGCATAAGCTCCAGATAAGAAATCTTTTAAACGACATCTCCTCCTGAAACGCTGGTCCAAATTAAAAATGATATCACAGAATTGTTCCTCTAGATACCCTCTACTGAAATTGCACAAATGGTTTCGCTCTGCTGAACAAAAGGGCAACCAGAGCTCCAGATAAGAAATATCTTTAAAAGACATCTCCTCAACCACTGGTCAAAATTGAAAATAATTTAACAGAATTGTTCCTCCCTGATACCCTCTGCCAAATTGCACAAATGGTTCTGACCCGCTTAACAAAAGCGCCGCCCAGAGCTCCAGATAAGAAATATCTTTAAAAGGCATCTCCTCCTGAACCACTGGTCTAAATTCAAAATAATTTCACAGAATTGTTCCTCATAATGCCCTCTACCAAAATTGCACAAATGGTTCTGCTCTGCTGAACAAAAGGGTCGCCAGAGCACCAGATAAGTAATATATTTAAATTACATCTCCTCCTGAACCACTGGTCCAAATTCAAAGTGATTTCACAGAATTGTTCCTCATGATGCCTTCTACCAAAATTGCACAATTGGTTCAGATCCTCCTGAACCACTGGTCCAAATTCAAAATTATTTCACAGAATTGTTCCTCATAATGCCCTTTACCAAAATTGCACATATGGTTCCGCTCAACAGAACAAAAGGGCTGCCAGAGCTCCAGATAAGAAATATCTTTAAACAACATCTCCTCCAGAACCACTGGTCCAAATTCAATACTATTTCACAGAATTGTTCCTCATGATGCCTTCTACCAAAATTGCACAAATGGTTCTGCTCCACCAAACATATGGGCCAACAGAGCTCTAGACAAGAAATATCTTTAAACAACATCTCCTCCTGAACCACTGGTCCAAATTCAAATTTATTTCACAGAATTGTTCCTCATAATGCCTTCCTCCAAAATTGCACAATAGGTTCTGCTCCACTGAACAAAAGGGCTGACAGAGCTCCAGATAAGAAATATCTTTAAACGACATCTCCTTCTGAACCACTGGTCCAAATTCAAAATAATTTCACAGAATTGTTCATTATGATGCCTCCTACCAAAATTGCACAAATGGTTCCCTCCACCGAACAAAGCGACTGCCAGAGCTCTAGATAAGAAATGCCTTTTAATGACATTTCCTACTGAACCACCGGTTCAAATTCGGGCTTAATGCAGAGGTCTCCAGAGGTCTAGATGAGAAATGTCTTTAAAAGACGTCTTTTCCTGTTGGGAGCACAGTGTCTTAGTGGTAGAGTGCCTGACCCGAGACTGAAGGGCCGCGGGTTCAGGCCTCACCGGCGTCACTGCGTTGTTTCATTGAGCAAGAACTTTACACCTAGCTTTGTTAGTAATGGTTCAACACAGGAAGACCCGTCCCTATATAACTGAAATATTGTTTATGGGACGTAAAGAATCAAATCAAACAAAAACGTCTTTTCATGAACCACTGGTCCAAATTAAAATAATTTCACAGAAATATTCCTCATGATGTCCTCTACCAAAATTGCACAAATGGTTTTGCTCTGCCGAAAACGGAGTTGGCAGAGCTCTAGATAAGAAATATCTTCAAATGAAATCTTCTGAACCACTGGTCCAAAATCTAAATAATTTCGCAGAAATGGTCCTCATGTTGCCCTCTACTTAAATTGATCAGAATGTTCAGCTTGGCTGAACAACATGGCCACCAGAGCTAAAAATAAAAATCTCTTTTGAATCATATATCTCCTTAGCCACAGGTCAATACATCAGGACTCAGGTGAGCGATCCAGGGCCCTAGGACCCTCTTTTTTATACTTGACATACGCGTGCATAGGTCATTATTTCGCCTGCCCCAAGGTGTGAAAGGCGGCCGTTATAAAAAACAAGATTAAGAAACTGACACCTAAGTAATGTTAAAGCTGCATAGTCTGTAACTTTTGATCTTCTAATTTTAAAAATAATGTTTTTATTTTTCAAGAACACAGTAAAAATACTCAAATTCAGGTTAACATTTTACCATTTTCGTAAATCTTAACAAGTTATCACTATCAAAACAACTGCATTTATGTTAAAATTCAACGGTCTAGAATAATTGGAGGGACGCAAATAATTACCAACAAGAGAAAAATACACCTATTTGGTAAGATAATTCACTTTTCCATGCAGTTTTCAGCTGTACTGAACATTTTTATTGTGAAAACATAGCTTAATTCTACTTTTACAAATGATTTAAAAAGAAAATATTTTTTTTCGAAAAATGTTCATAGTTACAGAGTATGCAGCTTTAAAGGATTATCGTTTGGCGTGAGTGTGCATCAGTGTTCTCTTTTTATAATCAATAAAGCCGACCCCAATGAACGAACAAAAAAAAACAATCCTGTATTCCACAATGTAACTTGGCATTTCAATAAAACATCATTTCATGCCTACGTTTACCCGTATTAATGCCTAATTTGAGTCTTCTCTCAGTAAAGAATCATAATTTAAATGTATGTTTTGGGTGCTCAAAAGAGCCGTCTCATTGAGACCGTCTCATTGAAACGGTTCTTTGAGTACCCACAAAATATATTTTTGGTTAGAAATAGGAAAACTATTTTTAGTTACGCTCTCTTATCTGCTGTGCCCAGGTTCATATGAATGTAACGCTTACTTGTATATATAGAACTGGACCCCCCTCACAAAAAACCCAAAACAACTTTAAAAAACAACAACAGGTGGAAATAGTTGTTAATACATTAATGGTGGAGGTTCAAAAAAGCTGTCCTATAAACATTTTAAATACAGCTAATGCTTGTAAAATAAGCTTGAATTCACAAGACAAAATTGCCTCAAAATACATTAGTTTCGCTTCTACAGACAAGTTGAATTAGAAAATCTTTTTTCTTTGGGTAGTCACCCAGGGGGGATACTCTGATATTTTCATACATACGTAGACTCGGGTCATTTTTTGGGGGGTTCAAAATCATCAATTTCAATATTTTTGGGGGTTTTCAGAAATATATATATATTTGGGGGTATGAAGATTTTGTATATATTTTTTTTTTTTGGGGGGGGGTCATCACAAAATTGGACTATATTTAGGGGTCATTTCTATGCATTTTAGGGTCTTTTCTTAAGGTCAAGGTACAGAATGGGGGATATTTTTTGGGGTTGCTAAAATTTCGAATATTTTTCGGGGTGCTTGAAAATCCTGATATGTTTGGGGGGTGAAGGGTAGATGCTGGGTCCGAGCCTACGTATACAGAAAACATGAGAGTCACAATGAAGAGTCAGTGATTAGATTTAGATGACCTTGACCTAAATTTTACACTCAACTTCTTATAAAGACTGTAAAATTAGCCTCACATACACTGTCTTCTGATACAGTGGGTTATTAACAAAATTAGTACAAATTTCTATAGAAACATCAGGAGGGCTTGGGGGGGCTAAGAGCTGATTGTACTTGAATGTATCGATTCCTGATCTTTGCCACCTTTCTTACTTTGGTTACCTTGACCTTATTTTCAAGGTCATTGTATTATACACAAGACTAAAACCAGTGATTTTATTTGGAATTTTGGGAAGCAACCTTTTCCTGAACATTTGGAAAATATATCATAAAAATTGGGAAAATAAGAGCTAAAATACATCAAATTGGGAAAATTAAGGCCATTTTTGGATCGGGAATGACTCCCATATAAGGCGGTAAAAATGGCAAAATAAAATCACTGAAACATGAACATTACTCAAAACAATGTCATATAAAATGGTCTTCGAACGCTTAGCTCGTTTTATAGGTTACACCTATTTATTTCATATTATAAGTCATACTCGTCACATTTGCACGCAAAATATTTTTAGTGGCAAATCGTGATGAAAATATATTTTTTATGTTCATTTATAATGAATTCATAAAGTGTTTTTTGGAACTGTAAAAATGACATTGCCGTGTCTCGCATTTTATCTATTTTACCTCTACTCGCCTAGAGATTAGATTACTTCATGAACACTCATATAAGATTCTATATTTCCGTTTCAGATCTACATCTTGATGGCTGTAATATATATATTTCTGGTAAGTCTTATGTTACAACCACGCAACTAGCCATTTAGCAATATACTCCCATGAAACATCTCAAGATAAGCTGTCAGAAGCATAAAATAGACAGTCTGTTATTGTCATCCAGGTGCATGACAAACGACATTAAAGTTGTTCATTTCTACATGCTACTTTCTTTGAATAAATGAAAGTGGTTGAGAATTTGTTTAAAAAAGGCTTACTGTAAAAAGCTCATTTATTGAAAAGACGTATGTTGTAGGTACACATTAAAACTGCCTCATAGAGGCAATTCCAGTGTGTACCTACATCATATGTTACTGAAAATAAGGAAGAAAAATATTTGGAAATTTACATTTTCCAAGTATCATGTCCATTGTCTTTACCTCTTTTAAACATCCCAAACCGCCAATCAGTATTAAAAATCATGTCATTGTTCATATTTGCATGATAGCTATATCTCCAAATTGGAGTTCATGAACTACATCTTTGCTAACCTGCTAGTTGCATGGTTGTATAGCAGTATCAGAAATACCAGGTACTTGGCTTCTGCGTCACCTCTGTTAGTTTTTACCAATATAGAAAAGTTATATCAGTATTTGGTTCTGCATTTGATTCGTTGTTTTATTGTTGCTCTATTGTGAGGGGTCTGTTTGTTCCATGTTGTGTTATTTGTTTGATTTGATTCTTTACGTCCAATCAACAATCTTTCAGTTAAACAGGGACGGGTCTTCCTGGGTTGAACCAGTACTAAGCTAGGATAAATGTGTCTTGCTCAAGGACCACAACGCAGTAACCCCGGTGAGGTCGAACCCGCGGCCCCTCCGTCTCGAGTCAAGCACTCTACCACTAAGCCACTGTGCTCTCTGATGTTGTGTTGTGCAGTGCTTTGTATCCTGTCTAGTTTTTGCAATCAGCTTGATGAGGAAAAGAAAGCTGCTTGCATTACTTTGTCTCCCTGGTGTCATTGTCACTGTTATTATTATGTGGCCTTTCCTCACTGTGCTGAGGGTTGGTGTGCAGTGTGTAAGTTAGGTAATAACTTTCCTGATCATACTCACTTACGTTGTTGTTGTATATTTTTGATGAGCTTATATTAATATTGACGTAGCTCCCATTACACAGTTACGCACATGCGTAATAAAAATAGTAACATTCAAGGGAGGTCACTTAATATGGTAAATTGATTTTCCATACCATGATGAACTGCTCTTAAAGGAAAGAATTCAATCCCTCTGGGAGCAAATTCTTGCCTTTAAGAGAAGTTTCCATTTTGAAAAGGGACACAAATAAAGAGAATCAATGCTTGATCCAGTAGATTCCCTTTGATGTGTGTAAGCTTTTCAGCGTCCTGACTACGCTATTGATTATGACAGAAAAAACAAGAAAATTCTATTTTTTTGAAATTTGGGACACTGGAGTAAGAGAATAGGACTTATTCATGATATGTTTTAATAATATAGTTTAATAAAATATCTAGTTATGAGGACTTTGAATTTACTAGATTTGACTGTACAGTGGTTTGGTGAAGTTCATGAACCATTGGTCCATAAGCAGTTTCAATAAAATCTCTAGTCCTGTATACTTTGGATTTACTAGATTTGACTGAACAACGGTTTAGATGGCCTTCATGAATCAATGGCCAGTCAATAGTTTCAATAAAACCTATAGTCTCGGCGACTTGTAATTTACATGATTTGAGTAACGTTCGTGGACCGTTGGTCCATCAAATATTTAATAAAACCTCTAGTCCCAAATTCACAATTCACAACACGAAACAACTGTACAAAGGATGAGTTTCATTAACCATTGGTCCGTTAACAGTTTCAGACATCTCTTCCTCTGAAACTCCATCTAACATATTTAGAGTCGTCACTGTGCATATATATGAGGCTGTGGTCATTGGCATTGCATGATGGAAAACGCAGCAAAGACATTGGTACACCACAATGCCAAGTGTGCCATATGAAGACTTTGATTAACATTTTGAAGGCTGTCATGTGTCTTCATAATGTTCTTTTTTTTTAAAGATATAAAGTAACATTTTGGCAGCATTATTTTGGATGGCAATGCTTTACAGTGTCTCAGGTATTAATCAAGGACATAAGTTCAAAAGAGTGTTTGCTTGAGCTCATGCTTTGTGCACTTGTCTTTATGAGAACAGGGTATTATGGGGAACATTCATATGCACTTATTTTAAGTCTACACCAGTCATGGGTGGATCCAGAGGTGGGGGGGGGGCAGTGGGTACTGACCCCATGGAAAAACACAGCGGCTATAGATTTCCCTAAAAATTCTGGTACAGACTATCATCGAGAAGCATTATCACCCCTTGGGTCCAATTGCCTCTCTAGGAAGGCCCGTACCGCCCTATGTGAAATACACTGCTGACTAGTCTATTCTTAACTTCTAACAAAGAAAACAAACACAGTTTGCATGTTGGCGCGCTTAGCATGTTGGCGTGCTTTAATGTGAGCAAATGAGCAGCGTGACATGGAAGGACGTTGTAGACCTTGATGAGATTTATTTAAGAAATGCTTGTAAAAGCTCAGTGCCAGTAACACAGTTTACTTAACCCTTAGATCTTCTCATTGCCGAAGTATCTGCCGTCCAGCTCACATGACACCAAACTTCTATTTTTTGTTTGGCGAAAACTTGCAGTGATTTTATACAGTGCAGTATACCCCATAGCAATGACGACGTGCAAATCAACACGGCAAGATCTCTTGCTCGAATCTATACAAAATTTTGTGTGTTGCTCACGTCTGTGAAGCCGCCTTAGAACTGATTTTACACGACACTTCGTTTGCTATTGCATTACCTGTTTAATCTCAGTCCGTGCGTGACTGAGTAATAATATACTGCACAACCTTTGTTAATGCTAGTACCGACTAGACAAATATTCTGCTCTATTCGATGAAACGAGCAGAATGTTAAGTCTATTCTTAACTTCTAACAAAGAAAACAAACACAGTTTGCATGTTGGCGCGCTTAGAAAATACAAATGTTAGAAAGAGAGCGACAAAATTTTGTATAGATTCTAATAAGTCATATCACAATGCCTCACATAGACATCACCTCTGTAATTTGTAACTCCAGAATCTTTAACGTACTTATTTAACTGTCAGGTGACTTCCAGCGGACAGTGTTAAAACACGTGGTATACGTGTATTTTTTGTACTTCCGCTTGCTTCAGGACACAATGTGTTGAGATTTGCTCAGAAAGTCCCTTCTAAATCGCTTTATCAAAACAGATGATGTATCTTGTATGTTTCTGATTGAGCCAATACCTGCAACAAATGAAAACAAATAGCCATATACAAATAGCCTTATTGTCAATACATATTATTCTTATTTTCATAGCAATCATGCTGAAATCTAAAATTCATTTTCCAACAATATTATTGTTTTCATGCCCATTTGCATATAATACTTTGTCTGATTAAAATGACTGTATCTGGTACTCAATTTATTTACTTATTTATTTACTTTTGTTTTGCTAAGTGTACCACCTATTAAAATTAGATAATCAGGTGCAAACGGCTGGTCTGAAACTCTTAAAGTACAACAAACTACTGTATCTATTATACTCAACAATTCCCCTCTGCTAACTCTGATACTGAGCTAATAATCAGGCAACTTCTATACTGGGAACTCATCTGGAATTAACTTATTTGTATCTACGTTATAATATACACTGAACTTGTCATTTGTTTGTGATCCCATATATCAGTCAATTTAATTTTCTTCTTTCTTTGACTTTTATAAACGCATAGGTCATTAGAAATATACCATATCCATTTTACTGACATTTTAATTTTGATATTTCACGTAACTTACCACCATGGCGATATTTTGAAAATCACCTTTTCTACTCCTGATTTTTTATGAGTGAATTCATTTTCTTGTTATTGAAATAAACATTGACCTCATTTTTATCTTCTAAATACTGCTCTATACAACCATATTTACTCCTCCATCTTTGTTCATATGGAGGACATTTTCTCTCCAAAAAATATACTAAAACCAAATACTTCGTTGTTTGAAAGTCTACCCTTATTTTCATCTGAGCTCTTTTTTTTTTTATTTGTTCATTGATTTTGCTCTCAGGGACTTTTGCACCTTTAGAAAATTAAGACCTTCAGTCTGCATTTTCAAGCTGACTTCCGCTTCCAGGGAAATCTCAGTTATTATCTGTTAACAGGAAAATAACTTTTTCCACTTCTTGGGAAATCTCAACTATTACCATCTACCAGGTAAATACCACGTTCCACTTCCGGGGAACTCGTTTCCACTTCCTGGGAAATCTCAATTGTTACCTTTTACCAGGTAAATACCATTTTCCACTTCCGGGGAACTTCATATTTCCACTTCCTTGGAAATCTCAATTTTTACCTTCTACCAGGTAAATAGCACGTTCCACTTCCGGGGAACTCATTTCCACTTCCTGGGAAATCTCAATTGTTACCTTCTACCAGGTAAATATCATTTCCACTTCCGGGGAACTCGTTTCCACTTCCTGGGAAATCTCAATTGTTACCTTTTACCAGATAAATACCCTTTTTCCACTTCTGTGGAACTCGCTTCCACTTCCTGGGAAATCTCAATTAGTACCTTATACCAGATAAATACCTTTTTCCACTTCTGGGGAACTTCATATTTCCACTTCTGGGGAAGGGAAATGTGACCTAGTCACCAACTGATTTTAAAGCTCTCTTATGAGGAAAAGTTGCTTTTCCCACAAAATTCTACTACTACTATGTTATGTTTTCTAACCATTGGAATTAACCTTCTACCAGGAAATACCACTTTCCCACATCCGGGGAACTCGTTTCCACTTCCTGGGAAATCTCAATTATTACCTTTTACCAGGTAAATACCCTTTTTCAACTTCTGGGGAACTCGCTTCCACTTCCTGGGAAATCTCAATTAGTACCTTATACCAGATAAATACCTTTTTCCACTTCTGGGGAACTTCATATTTCCACTTCTGGGGAACAGACATGTGACCTAGTCACCAAGCGATTCTAAAGCTCTCTTATGAGGAAAGTTTGCTTTTTCCACATAAATCTACTGCTACTATGTTATGTTTTCTTACCTTTGGAATTAACCTTCTACCAGGTAAATACCTTTTTCCCACTTCTGGGATAACTCGTTTCAACTTCCTGGGCAATCTCAATTATTACCTTATACCAGATGAATACCTTTTTCCACTTCAAGGGAACTTCATGTTTCCTCTTCTTGTGAAATGACATGTGACCTAGTCACCAATCGATTTTTGAGCTCTCTTATGAGGAAAGTTTGCTTTTCGAAAATAAATCTACAGCTCCTATGATATATATTCTTACCTTTTGAAAATAACCTTCTACCAGGTAAATACTTTTCCCACTTCTGGGAAAATCGTTTCCACCTCCTGGGCAATCTCAAAATTACCTTATACCAGATAAATACCTTTTTCCACTTCTGGGGAACTTCTTGTTTCCTCTTCTGGGGAAATGACATGTGACCTAGTCACCAACCGATTTTTAGAGCTCTCTTATGAGGAAAGTTTGCTCTTCCCACTTAAATCTACTGCTCCTATGATAAATATTCTTACCTTGGGAAATAACCTTTGAAATTCCACTTCTGGGAAAATCAATTACACTGCAAGTGTATTTGGATTTTTTTTTATTTTGTCTCACTACTAATAACATTGTCCATATCTGCATATCCAGCATAAGCATCACCGTTTTTCGTTTGCAAATAATTCAGAATCGAATGCAGTATTCTCTTTCAATACTCTGACATTAGCTTTTAACGACTACTCCTTTAAAACAACTGACCCCTTTTCAAAGGTGAATGACTCATTTTTATTCTAACAAGCGTACATTTAACTGACATGTCTCTAACATCTATTCTACTGTAGATGCAGCGATGTCTGCTCGTATGCTCTGATAACTTTATGTTTCTAATTGAAATCTCCTTTCTTTGATTATCTTTTACATTTTCTCCATCTTTCAGCATACATAAACCTACCCATTTTCAAGCAGAAGAAATGTATGAATCATTTAACATGCACAAACGGTTCAAATGATATTTTCTTCAAACAGAAGAAATCCAAATTTCATTAAATAAAGAAAAAAAGCAATATCAGCAATAAGGGCTGCCTATGAGCAAAATTTAAATAATACTGCGTTATAGCGTTGATTCCACATAAACAGTCATTTACAAATGCAGTTATTCTTTGACCGTTGACCACCATAATAACATCACTGGAAAAACTTTCCACAATATTTGACCAATGCTCGCCAATTCCAGTAAAGAATTCTGTATGTAAAATGCTTCCTTACCTGCGTCTGACCATGAGAAAGCTGAAACCGTTACATTTGACTGAGCTTTATCCATGTAATTAATATAAGCCTCGCCATTTTCAAATTAGCTCATGAAATATCATTTTGAAGTTGTTGTCATGTTATCTTGCAACTTTTTTTGTATTTTAAACTTAGATTTATGCAAATTATTGCCTATGCAATTACAATCCAGAACTAATCTATGCTTTGTGCCTTGTTATTTTTACAGTAGAGTATTAATAGCATGAGACTACGTTTCAATTTTAAGAATACATTTCTAAGATAGTAATGAGTGGATCTCTTGGATGTCTTATTACTGTAAGACCTCTTTACATGGCAGAAATTTCCATCTTTTTTTCTCTTGGTTGTCTTATTACTGTAAGACCTCTTTACATGGCAGAAATTTCCATCTTTTTTTAAGATAAACACTCTCTGGCAAAAGAAATAACAGTATTTGTCGCGATCAGTACAGCAAATAGATAGATAAAGTGTAATCCTTTTCTATAACCAACGTAAAGTACTATTATGACCATGCATCTATTTATATTTAATATTTAGCCTATTTCATGGGGATTCATCTGTACTTACTCTCTGCAAATCCACCTACCTTCGTTATCGTCTCTCATGATCTAACTGCTCTGTACTACCAACCGTAGTATAGCGCCAAGATTCACATATAAAAAAAAATCTTTATATCTGAAATGTCTATCTGATGAAAACAAGAAAAACTGCTTTCTGTACTTATCTTTACATTGTGCTTTAAATATGGACTTTCAAATTTCCAATGCCGACTTGGATTGAGCTCTTCAAACGTGTTTCTGATCCTGCTCATCACTGGCGACCTCCAGATGTAAATAATCGTCAACTACTTTCTAGCCAATTTGGGTTCTAATAACATGTCGTTGTTCCAAATATTGGAAACTGAAATGTAAGAACGTTAAATGTAAAACTGTGATTGATTCCATCGTTGACTTAACAATTTTATTTTATTATTATTATAATTATTATCATTTTTATTATTATTATTATTATTATTATTATTAATTTATCTTCTTTGCAAAACTAGGAAATGCCGCCCAATTCATGAAGATGTATAGCCTGCTCTTGACGCCTATATTCGTAACTGTGTTTGAAACTATGATCGTGGTATTCCTGGTATATTCTTTCATAATGTATATGTAGTGTGTTGCGTTATTTTTTATTTGCTCTATATTTTACAACATTCTCCGCATTTGAGCGTTTCAGATAAACATGTATAGCCTACTCTTGACGTCTATATACATGAACATGATTGAAACTATGACTGTGATATCCTTGGTATATTCTTTCATAATGCGTATGTAGTGAGTTGCGTTATTTTTTTATTTGCTCTATATTATATACCATACTCCGCTTTTGAGGGTTTCAGATAAACTTTTATAGCCTGCTCTTGACATCTGTATACATGAAAGTGTTTGAAATATGATTGTGTTATCCCTGGTATATTCTTTCATAATATATATGTAGTGTGTTGCGTTATTTTTATTTGCTCTATCTCCGCTTAAAGGCGTTTCAGATAAAAATGTACCTTTCGCTAAATTCTTCATCTTCATATACCGTTTAATAATGGTTTAGATTTCTGTCACAATCATCTATTTTTTTAAAAATGCCATCTTCTACGCATTGAACGCATTTACCTTTTGAGTTATAATCTGCAGATGCGACAGACGCACTTTTGCTACCTAAAATTCACAAAATAAGTTTTTGAGTGTCACTTATCTTTTTGATTCTGTAGAAACCAACTTGTTCATCTCGTTCTGTCTGCTGTATATACCCTAGGTCGATGCCATGTTATCTTCTTACTCCAGAAATGTAGACCAACGTCCTTCGCTTTTTGTGTGTTGCTCACGTCTGTGAAGCCGCCTTAGAACTGATTTTACACGACACTTCGTTTGCTATTGCATTACCTGTTTATTCTCAGTCCGTGCGTGACTGAGTAATAATATACTGCACAACCTTTGTTAATGCTAGTACCGACTTGACAAATATTCTGCTCTATTCGATGAAACGAGCAGAATGTTAAATAAAAGCCAGGACTGCCCTGTGACGGAATTTATTTGGAGCGGCTCATGCTAGTGGTTCAGGAGGAGATGTCGATAAAAGAAAAAGTTATTGACGACGCACGAACGGCACACTTGGCATTTTGTTGGAGTTACCATACCAACTATGTAGTGTTTTAAAGGATAATTATATTATAAGATTGTTGTTTAGTTTGTTTTTGTTTATCTTTTCAGATTGGCGGTGCGAAGACAAACTTGATAACTGTGATCTTTATTCAGATGACGTTTGTAACAACAATAAGTATGATACATGGGTGATGGAAAATTGTCGACATCGGTGTGGAAAATGTATGTACAGTTGAATAGTTTGTATGCTTATTTGCTAACACACTTTCACTACCAGCTGGTGCATGTATAAACGGAAGTCAAATGGTTGCTGAAGTCGTCTGCTGCAATTGTTGTCTTAAACGACAGATTAAATATAGCTTACACGCTCCCGGATTCTAGGGCGATGAGTTTGGCCTGTACAATATACGAGCCACGACATGATATTTCCAACAATGTGGTATGTGCGACCAGCAAAGCCTCAGACCAGCCTGCGCATACGCGCAGTCTGATCAGAGTCTTTGCTAGTCGCTTGATATTTTTAAGTGTTAAGCTACTCACTGAACCTCATGTATAGTTTCTAAGCTAAATAGATGCTGCCCAGGCTGGTCTGAGTCTACACTTGTCAAAATGCCATATTTATTAAAATTACACATCGCTACTCATAATTAAGTCCACAACTGCAGTCGGTTTTAAGGCGTGATTCTGTTTCTGTTTAATCATTGTTAGCTCTTGCTTCCTTTGGCTGTTGGTATTTGGTTTTCCTCATTGCTTTGTCGTGTGGTGGCTGGTGTCATTTAAGCTTAGCAATCATCTTGTTGAGGAATAGAGATTTGGTTAGTTTTGTATTAACGTGTTGTGGCTATCTGTGCTTCGTGCCTTTTCCTTGTGGTTGGTCTAGGGTCTGTGATTGTGGCATTGCCTGGTCATATTCATTTTTACCAATTCAGAAGGCTCTATCGGGAGAAGTCTGGTTTGATTTCCCCACTGGTCGTTGCTTGAACATGAGATACATGTAAGTACATTATTAGCGTAGTCTGGCTCAATTGCAAGTTTTATATAGTGCATGTATTCCTTTATATAATTGTTGTATTGAGAACCCTATGAACATGTTTTGAGACTGTTTGTTGGTGTAAGATTGAAAAGATCTGCTCAGGTACATAACTCCAAAACTTCAAAACTTTAAATGCAACTTGTATAGCTATTATATGCTACAGAAATTGAGAAACAAAGCACAGATCAGACTGTGTAGATCTGCGTCTCTGCTGCCAGCATAAAGTATGTCTTACTTTTTTATTATTAAGTTTACCATATTTGCAGGTCAACGTGACATTTACGGTCGACGGTTTTTGGTTCTTCTCCCTCCATCTGGTAGAATCAACAAGTGTGAAGTTCACGTGACAGGAACTGGTGAGGATCTGAATGTGGCAGCAGGTTCATCAGATGGCATTATCCCTGGAACAAAGACAGGCAACACTATAAAGTACAACTGTGAAAACATTAAAGGTATAAAACCTGTCTTAAGCGGCCACTCAAAAAGAAGACCACGATTGATTTCTAAGACCGCTTATCGCTGAATGCAGGTAAAAAGTATTGCAGAATGCTCCAAGAGAGCATTTTGCAATACTTTCGACCTTCATTAAGCTACCATATATCTTTAAGCCTTAGTTTTGTCTTTTTTGAGTGGCTGCTTAAGAAAGGTTTTACTATAACACTGGGTGAAATGTACAAAATATTAAACATGTGCAATTTTACACATGTTTCATAATTTGTACATTGCACTATGATAACGACAGAAAAACAGAACTAGCAGGGGAATTACAGTCTTTTTATTTTGATAATATTCTGCTAATATGTACATAAAGTGCTCCAAGTCTTCTATTGTACAACTTCATTGAAGAGCACAGCACAATTCTCCATATACATGTATATATATACGGATAACTACGGAGCCCTAGAAGTGACAAACGCCTCTGTTTATCATTACGTTATATCGGCATAATAATACGATATATCAACATTATTTTGAAACAACGTCATATCATTATCATATACCAAAATAATCTTTAATATATCGACATGTTATTGTGATATATCGAAATATTATTAATTCTTCAGAAAGAGTTACCTTTGAGAAGCAATTTTTGTATCTGATAAAAATATCAACATATAAGTGAAAAATGTAAAAAAAGAAATTAACCATTCATTGATTATGGGCCAGACAGGCCAAATGTATCAGCCCACTGTATCAAAAAGTAACAAACCATACATTTAATTTTCTCCGTTTTGCTGCAAGCTTTACCTGGTCATTGCTTACATTTAAATAAACACATGCTAATTTATAAACCTCTTTAACAGTCATAGCAACTTATAATGTGAAAACTTTTTTTCTAAAAATATGTGTAGAAAGGGCATACCCCAGCCAATATGATAGATTGGCAGTAAATATTGTGGAAATTAGATGTCAAACTACTGACCAAGAGCCAGCAATGATTTTGCAGCCAGTCGTTTAGGTAACCCAACAGTAAAAAAGAGTTTAATCGTTTTTAAATGTTTGCAAACTTCAAGTATAGAGGGTTAGATTATTGAGAACCATACCTTACTATAACACTGAATAGTTACTTAAATAAACATGCACATTGATAGCATATATTCTTGAACTTTTAAATACATACATATTAATATAGATTTACATATTTTAGAATGTTAGACATGGAATGGAATTTCAATATCCTTCAATTGTTTTTCTGAGTACTGTCCTCCCAGCCAAAAGTGACAGTAACGTCATGTTTGTTTACAAAATTATCAGACACTTATAATCGATAGATCACGTGTGCGTTAATCCTATCTATCGATTCGCATGATAGGATTAATACACAAGTGAACTATCGATTTGCGTAAGCTCAAGTTGAGCGTACAAATTAATGTTTTACTTAACAATTGTAAACAAAACATTACGTCACTATCACTCTTGGTTGGTACGACAGTATACATTCATATTGTACTGTATATCTTTTAAGATGAGGTACCATACAGAATAATATCAGACCAGGATGTTCACGTGATTGTGATCTTTGCAAAATCAGATGGTTCTGTTGGGACTTATCCAGTGTTTCCTGTGGATGCAGTAGGGAAAGAAATATTAGGATTCACTGACGATTCAGCTGATATAAACTGTTTTCTAACCGGCATTGATCACGAAACACAAGTTACAGTATATAAGAATGATGACGGTAAAATGTGGAATCCACAGGCTGAATCTGTTGACGGAGCCAGTTTCTCACTGATCGCTTGAGAAATCAAACATTTGGTAGCACAGTCTGAGCATGGTTTTAAGGGAGTTTTATTTAAAGCAGACAGGCCATTCTATATGCTTTGTGGGGAGTCTTTGGCTGACTCTAGGAGATCATATTATCAGTTACCGGGCAGAGAGAGCCTTGGAAGGGAGTTCATTACGCCAGCATTCAATCCAGTCATTGTTAACAGACCTTTTGATGCTAAGCTACGAATACAAGCTGACTCCGATAATACACTGGTTTACATAAATGGTGATTTTGACGCCATACATCCTATCTATAAGAGAGGTAAGTAAGTTTTTCTCAGAAATCATAATGAAAAGGCCACCATTGGCCTGCTAGCGAAACATCAATCCAAAGACGTTTCGCTGGCTTACCTATGGTAGACCAACACTGTTCACTGGCTGAGTTGAGCCCTTTATATGCTAATGAATTTTTACCATCTAGTTTTAATCAATAAACCCATCGGATGGTTCATTATTCATGTATATATCAGGTGTGGACATACGTTAGGTTTTCTTAATTTAACATAGGGCCAGTTAAGCAAAACATTTCAGTGTAAATTTGCGATCATTTTCTTACTCAACAGTTTAAAGATGTGTTTTAGGTATATGCAATACCCCTCATCTTACTGGCCTAGCGTTGAAGTGTGGGTTAATATGGACTTTGTAACTTTATAACAACTCACAAGGTCCCGAGACCTAAAAAGCGTTTACGACTAATCAGACAACAACTCACAGAACCATGCTCCAGACAACGTATTCTCTGTGTAATAAAAAAATCAAGATTGAGCAATTTTTCCTACACAAGCTGCCCTACAGCAGTTGATCGCATAAAATTCTGGCCCTTTACGCGTTGCGTTAGAACTTTGGCTCAGTATAATATGCGATTATTAACTTTTAATGAGATCACTTCTTTTTAAAGGTGATTATGTTGAGCAAGAAATTGAAGCTGGAACGTCCTACTCTGTTACGTCAAGGAACAACATTAACGTCGCCATTATTCTACAAGACGTGTTAAACGACCAATTGCGTTCGTTTATCATCCTTCCACCACATTCTACCATAGCCACTTCTCACCCAGTATCGATTCCACTCAAAACATCCGATATCATCGATGACACTTCTGCTACCAAGTTACAGAATTCCTACGTTTACGTCGACAAATCTTCTAACCTCAGCGCCGTCCAGTCGCTTGATGAAGAAAGTTCGATTGCACATGCACCTGACAAGTACTCTGCTATAACTGTTGTATTTGGAAACAACAACAAGTGGTTGGCATTTCCTGGAACAAGACCATTTGATGTCTTCAAGGAAACGGTATGTGTTAGTCTACAAAAGTACAATGTTGAAAATTATATCTTTCTTTTTCATCAACCAAAACATATTTTGATAATACACAAAAAGAACCTTTCAGATGAGATGGTTCGTTTGAACACAAAACAAGTGTTAACCCTTAACACTTTCACTGCCAAACCAAACTGTAGTCGAAATTTAATTCTATTTTTAACCGTTATAAGGGTTGCAAATCTTTGTTCTTTATTTCAAATTTTTCAGGGGACATAACAATATCATATATGAAAGCATACTTAATTTTCTGTACAAGAATTGACTTTTCAAAAATATTTGTAAAGTCATTAGATTTCACGGACGTCAAAAACAATGTAAACATGTCTAAGGGAATGACATACAGGACGCGTTAAGCCCTTCTACTGCTATATTTTGATTTATTTTTGATAAAACAATATAATATCAGAATTGGTCCTTATGTTTGATACTTGGTGTAGATGGATGTTTTATCTTTTTTGGCATAAAATAGTTGTCTTTAGGCATTTTTCATATTTTCAATATGGCTTCCAAAATGGCCGCCAACGGTCACGTGATTATTTTTTTATTGTTGGTTCAAATAAAAGTTTTTTTATATTACATGTAATAACATTCTGTGAAAGTTTCACATTAATAGGTTTAACGGTTCTGCTGATACTCTGTGTTGGACCTATATACCCTCAATATTTAGGAGTCCTTGAAACTTGCTTGGCACTGAGGTATTGGTTTTTTGAGCTGCTTGGCAGAGAAAGTGTTAAAGCACCAATAAAAAATGCATCTGAAAATCTCGTCTGCTGAAGTTTTCTGCTGCAAATATTTGCCTAACATTACTGACGAAATAAGTATAGAAGCAAACAGCGTAGACCCAGAACAGACTGATCCTATAGGAGCAGTCTGATCTGGGTCCACAATGTTTGCCATAGAGGCTTCTTAAACATTTCAGCAGACGACGTTTGCTGCGATTGGCACATTAAGGGTTAAAACAGATGTTTAGAAACTATTCTCAATTTTATGATTTAAAAAGTCAGCGAATTATGACGAAACTCTAAATAGATAGCCTGTGGGCTATTGCAGTTATTATTGAATTTTTTTTTACTGTAAAGGCGGCACCTCATGGATGCGTAATAAGGACTGGTCTACCTTAGACATAGGTAAAAGATGATATGAGAAGAGGTTTTGTTAAAATGTGACTGTATTATCTTGAGCCAAACCTCAGTAAAGGCGCAAAACATATTATTTAACCCTTAAAACTCCATCAAAATAACTTCACCTGGAAATGTCTATTTAACATAAGCCTAGAGGCGAATAGTGTGGACCGACATCAGACTGCTCCCATAGGAGCAGTCTAATCTGGGTCAACGCTGTTTGTCTAAGAGCCTTAATAAATATTGGTCGACAAAACATAAAACTTTTCCTGATATGCGCTTTAAGGGTTAATAAATGTGAGTTCAGTGTGTATACGGTTAGTATTTCCATGAAATGCACTCACGTTTGCGGGACAAAACAACTTATTAACTCTTCGCCAAATTATAAATAGGACCTGATTTCCCTTCTTTAGCACATGAAATGGCCAAACAACGCCCAGATATGAATATTAATGTTACCGCCTTTACAGTGAGCAAAAAGTTCAATTATACCACAGCAGCTGCACTACGTGTGTTGAAAGGTGTGGTGTGAATGGTTTAAAAAGATGCTATTCCAGAAGACATTTTAAAATTGGCTTCTATCAGCCAATCAGCGAAACAAGAAACGTAGACAAAAAATGGTGCTTACGGACAACATAGGTGCTGATCAGACTGCGCATCAGCGCAGTTTGACCAGCAGCTTTGTTATTCAATTTCTCAAAATTAAAACATCTAAACTTCCTACATACAATTTGTTTGATTTTCTAGCCAGTCTCTGTAGCTGAGTAGCCTGATTTGAAGCTTATTTGGTCTCAAATTGTGAAGACAGATTTTCCTGCATGGAGGCCAAAATTTCATGAGCTTGTCCATATGACTATAAACCAGGCCTGCAGATAAGAGTTCGTCTTAGAAAATTATTTTCTTTATTTCTCAACCAAAACATATGTTGTGGGTACTCAAAAGAACCGTCTCAATGAGACGGTTCTTTCGAGCACCCAAAACACATGTTTAAATGAATGGGTAAGAAAATAATTAAAAGTTCACGCAAATAAAATTTCCTTATCTGGACCTATGTTAAAACTTGTATTTTCAGACTCTGTGCCAGACTTCAGCTAGCACAGTAGATGATAACTTGGATAACGACTGTGATGGTATTATAGATGAGGACATTTGTTTCTCTGGTTATGGTGTCTATGGCAACGGTAATATATTTGGGTTGGATACTGGTCACCTATGTGCTAAAGCCTCCTTTAGTGATATTTTCTCTATCAAAGCACATGCCTCTTATTTTATTTCTTTTTTTATATGCATACGAGGGTCATCCAAAATGTTCTGACAATGACCCCATAAAACAGAACCTTTTTCTCTAGGAGGTGTTCCATTAATCTTCACATATTATTTATCATCTAGTGTATTGAATCAAAAGTTCAAGTATTTTCCATGTTGCAATAGCAACGGTTGCTAGGTAACTAAAGAACACAAGGTAAAGGGTCATGGATGGGACACAAAATGCGGTACACATGCCCAAATTTCTAAGAAATTACAGACTCCTTTTAAAACCTTTTTTATAGATAAATAAAGACATGATGTGTGTTGAATTTGAACGTCATAGGTAATGATTTAGGTTGCGACTATGGTGTCAGCAGGGTTTTGATTATGATATATCGCCAATTTTGCAAGTTATATTTTCCTTGAAAATGGGTTGTACTAGAAGTGTATTATATTTGGTATAAAACATTTATTGAAAGTTATTATTTTCTATGTGTTTAAGAAGACTATATAACAAATTTATCGAAACATGTGTCTATTAATTTGCAAATTTGTCGTAATTGCTTATATAAGTGTTCAAAATATACTATTTTATATTTAGCGCTTAAAGTGAGGCCAAAATCTAATTTTCTGTTGTTGCCTAGCAACCAAGAACATTCAAGCAAATACGTTAATGTCATTGTGGTATTTGCTTTTATGGGTCAATTGTGTATTCAGACAACATCACCAAACACTGATATAACTTTCCAAAGATGCATACTGCATCTTTAACTAACTCTACCCCCAGCAAAAATTAGTTAAAAACGTGAATTTTCGCAGCCATGGGCTCTCACAGTGTTGTTTACAAATTTGCATAGCATCGGATCAGGTTATGATAAAAACTCCATATTTCAAACATGAGTAGGCAATACTCATGGCCACATGTAATGGGTAATAGTTCTGATTTCGATAACAGTTTCTGAGATATGAGGCCATTGTCAGAACTTATTGGATGACCCACGTATTTAGTGCCTTCATGGACCAATTGACTTCTAACTAGCTTTCAATGAATTAATTCAATACGTTATCTACAAAATATAGACATAGTAAACATATGAAGAAGTATTTTGGTACAAAACAAAATTAATATCTTTTGACAAAATGACAGCTATAAAAACTTGAACCTTTTTATTTTCATATAGGCTTTGATAATTTCAAAAAAACTTTCATGTGTGATATTTTCTGTACAGTTTATGTTACCAAATTTTGCCAACTTAATGATCATTTGCACAAACTCTACTGAAGCCCTTTCAAAACTAAGGTTTGCTGGTTTGAACAATTATTTGCTGAAAGTAAGCTTTTTTTCACTGGCACATACTGTGTGGGGGCATCTAATCAGCATTGGTAATAGACATGTGTTCATTACTCACTGTCCAGATAGTGTCAACATACTGTTCGTCACGTTTCTGGCTAGTCTCTGCAGCAGTACAGAATGATTTGAATGTTAACTGGCCATAACACCCTTTCATAAGTCCTTGGAAGACTGGATTGCAGGTATCGTAACCCTTTTAAACTTCAAACCCTTTGGCAAACAACAAGCCACAAAATGTGGCATTGCACCAGGATGTATACTGTTTTCAGAGATAAATTGATCATCAACATATGCGGATCCAGAGGGGGGACAGGGAGTCCAGACCCCTCCCCCTGAAAAAATCACAAAAATATAGGGTTTCTTAGCAATACTTGTCCGGATCCCTTGAAAATCACAAAGCTGCCAAGCCAGCATTCAATGTTGGGCCATCATCCCCCACCAATGAAACACCATTAAAATGGTGTTTCTCTGGTCGGCTGATGATGGCCCACTTTTTTTGCTATTTGGATTCTCTTTCCACTTATAAAAAAGAGTTGGAGCCCTCTTGTAAAACTTTCTGGATCCGCGCACGATCAACAAAATAGATAGAATATTATCTTTGGCCATTATAGCCTGTTACCTATCAAAATGTACAATGGACTATCCTGACATCATTGTATGTAGCTTAAGGTAGAGCATGACTCATCAGCATGTGTCCAAAAAGTTACCATCTGTTAATATGTTAAAAATATCTCAAAACTAATCTTTTTGACAAAAAACATGACCTTATGGGCCTTTTTAAAAAGTTATTTGATTTTAAAAATTGAAAAATATGAGTTTTAATTTTTTATCATACGAGGGTCATCCAATAAGTTCTGACAATGGTCTCATATCTTAGAAACTGTTATTGTAATCAGAATCATATTACCCATTGCATTTGGCTGTTGGTTTTGCCTATTCATGTTTGAAATTTGGAGTTTTTATCATGACCTGATCTTATGCTATACAAATTTGTAGACGACACTGTCAGTGTCAATGGCCACAAAAAATCACGTTTTTAACTAATTTCTGCTGGGGGTAGAGTTAGATAAAGATGCTGTATGTGTCTTTGGGAAGTTATATTAGTAATTGGTGATGTTGTCTGAATACACAATTGATCCATAAAATCATATGCCACAATGACATTAACCTAGTTGCTTTGAACGTTCTTGGTTGCTAGGCAACAACAGAAAACTACATTTTTGCCTCACTTTAAGCGTTAATTATAAAATAGTACTTTTTAAACGCTTAATAAAAGCCATTACGATCAATTTGCATATCAATAGATACATGTGTCGATAAACCTGTTCTATAGTCTTCTTAACCCATAGAAAATATTAACTTTCAATAAACGCTATATACCAAATATAATACACTATTAGTACAACCCATTTTTAAGTAAAATATTTCTTGCAAAATAAGTGATATGTCATAAACAAAACCCTGCTAACACCACAGTCACAAGCTAAACCATTATCTATGATGTTCAGAGTCAACATACATAATATCTTTATTTATCAACATAAAACGTTTCAAGAGGAGTTTGTAATTTCTTAGAAATTTGGGCATGTATACCGCGTATAGTGTATCGTCCATGGCCCTTTACCTTGTGTTCTTTGGTTGCCTAGCAACCATTGCGATTGCAACATGGAAACTATTTGAACAGGTAATTCTATTCCCTATATTCTAAATAACATGTGAAAATTATTGAAGCAGGTCCTAGAGAAACAGGTTTTGTTTTATGGGGTCATTGTCTGAACTTATTGGATGACCCTCGTAATTAAACAATTGAACAAGAAAAATATTTTTTTTCTGGGAATACGCTACATGCTTTTGGATAATAAATGAAAACAATCAAAAAAGAAACAGCGAAAAAATAGGCATGTAGCTTATTTTTTAAAAGCTACATCTATTTTGTCTAAAAACAGTAAGTCCAAAAAAGGTTGTATATCTAGAATAAATATGTCACATAATGTATCTACAGAAACAAAAAAAACTTATTGCTTTGAAGGGAATCTTTTAATGGAGATAATAATTATTTAAAAATCATGTCATTGTGCTCGTTTTCCTTTTTTGTGTTCTTTTCTTTCTTTTATCCCCAACATAAAAAATGGATTGCAATACCTGTTCTCTGTTTATTTACAGTCCACGGGCATAGACAATCATGATATAGCGTGTGGTCAGAAAGCAGCAATATTTGTTTGAGGTGATGTTTTTACATCCCGAAAGACCAAAACCATTACACATAGACATACACCGGAGATTTTGCGCACAAAACAGCAAACCTGACATCAAAAACTTAATTTTCCTCGCTTGACTACAAGAACAACTAGGACTACATCTGCCTCCACTGACTCTCTTAAAATGGTGACACTAACAGCAACTTCTTATCTTGAGAAAAAGAGACATGAAAAAAAAACAGACTTTGAAACAACGCTATTTCCATGCAGACCTTATATGCACTGGTGCCGCATCAACGTCGATCAGGCGATGCTTCAACCATTTATGTTCGCTGGGGCGTATTCTAGGGAGTTTGTCCTCAGATTTTTTTTTCCTGGGAGCTTTTCAATTCTTTTGCCCATAGTTATTTATTAGTAGAAGTTTTTTTTCTTTTTACTCTCATATTGGTTTGGTTTAAAACCAGAAAACTTTTATTTATTTATTTTTATTTTATTTATACAATATTTCCAGAGGGTTGAAAAATTTAGCTAGTATAGTCAGTCTACCAAGTGGTCGTCTATAAACATTTATACATTGATAGATTAAGAAAACAAGCCATACTAGAACAACGTATTATGTGAAAACAGATGGGGGAACAGAAGCATCGATTAGCCTGCACACGTGTGCAGGCTTGATCATTAAGGTATTTACATTATGCAAAACGTTTATTATGCAAACTCTACGTGTGCGATGGCTTAGTTATAGACATGAGTGGCGGGTATCTAACTTCAATAAAACGTGGACGGTGTGGTAATGGTAGAGCAAAAAACTGGCAAAAAGTCGCTTATTTAAGGCGGAACCCCTCCCCATCTTTAAAATGGAAAGCGATTGCATGAATGGTATGGCAAGATGTTGAAGTTTCTAGGATCGCCGGAATAACTTTTTCAAAGAGGGGCAATGGTGTTAAAACTTTGGCAAAAACTTCATTTTTAGAAGTGAAATTGCGAATTTCTGAAATCCATTTGCAGCAACAGATACACGACAGCGACCAAAGAAAGACTGAAAAATGATCATTGAGTTTTATACAATCCTGACATGACTTTATTATGAAGTCAAAGTCAGAAATGAAATGTCTTTATTTTTGGGTGAAAAAAAGTATTTTTATCAAAAATAATCCAGTTTTTTGTAATATGGCAGGTAAAGTTTTTAAAATTTATAGTTTTTATTTATCTTGTTTTAAATTTGATGCTGCCTTATTCAACTTACATATATCCTGTCGTGTTTACTTATAAAACCTGCCAAAATATTTTCTTGTTTTGCCTCGAAAACGGCCTTTTTTATATACAGGTATATTTTGGGAAATGCATGTTTTGCTGTTCCATAGATATCAGAGCATTGTTATATTATGAAAGTGACGTACATATAGTAAACATTTCAAATGGAAACAGCATTTATTATGTTCTGTGATATCATATCAAGTATTGACACACACTAAAAGAGGGCCAAGTGACCCTGGATCTCTCACCTGAGTTTACGTTTAAAACCTTTAATCTAAGTGTATCTATTAAAAACTGACCATGCTCTGGTGAGCCCTTGGTGGAGCCATTTTTGTCCCCAGAGCCCTATTTGGAGCAAATTTAAATATGGGCCATCCACTGGGTGATATCAGGGATCTAGGCCTATTGGTTTCAAACCAGGAGAGTTTGTATGTTTCAATTTATAAGTCAATGTACACTTTGTGACATCCAGGATGAGGCCATTTTGACCACGTAACCACAATTTGAGCAAACTCGGTAGAGTACCCCAAGGTGATGTTTCATACCAATTATCAAAACTTTGGAGCATTTTGTTTTCTGGCAAGAATATTTTTAATGTTTTCTCTAAATAACCTATTGATCAAGGAAAAATCTGGCAAATTATAATTAGCTCAGTTGAAGTGGAACCTCTCCCTACTTGTTAAATAGGATTGTTATATACCAATGGAAAGTTTTATAACTGTACATTATGAAACCACTGGAATTACTTTTTCAAAACAGGGGCAGTGGCTCTTTAATAGGCTACGAAGAAGGGCACCCTCATTTAGCATCTAAAATAAGTTAGCTGGATGAAAAGAAATGCAAAAATGCAAATAATTTCAAAATTTTAAAGTATTAGGGGTGTAAATTTAACCATATAAGCTATGCATTAAAACAGTTAGGCGTATTCTAATGTAATACATAATGTAATACATAAGAACGCGGATCTGGCAAAAGGGACCTTAAGGAATCCAAGTAGTTATTACGTAAGAGACATTTGTAAAATACTTAAAATAACATAAAATTGCATACCTTTATGTTTCCATGAAAATGCTTTATAAACTTTGATACCATCAAAATAATAAAAGTTTCTGATTATACTTTTTAAGTTTTCTATAAGGGTTGCTGCCATGTGAACACTCAGATCACAACACCTACGAGTGGGTCATTTTGAATGTCTATAGTACGATCTAGAAGATATAAATTCGTGTAACTTCATCAGTATTTTCATTATCACATGTATAAGATATGAGAAAGCTTTATATTTGCTAGATTCTTATGCTGAGCATGCAGTAATCAACAAACAAATATAGACCAACACTCTGACGTCATCATACCGTTAAGGCCATTATTGACGTCACATTCCAAACCTGATTACAATTGTTGTTTCTAACATCCAAATAATTGTCAGTTTCGAAGATAATCACTCCAATTTTTCAGGAAATGCTCTTAACATGTAATACTTTGCAGATAAAGCATTAGCCTGATTTTGATATCGCGACCATGGGGTACCTTTCCTCATATCCTGGCCCATATATATGCAGAATGGAAGTACCTGATTTATCTTTTTGACATCATTATTTAGTACCATTATTTCATTTATTTTAATCTATTGTCTTTATTTGACACATATTGTCAGTGCGTACGATTTTAACGCATTCCAAATCAAATATGGTCTTTTATCCGTAAGCTAATTAAAAATATAGGTTTTGCCTTAGGGTATTAGTAGCAGCATGGAGTTTTGTGCATCGCCACTTGTCCTCTTAAATCTGTTTTAATGCGTAACTATGTAAGTGTTATAAAAAGAACTTGCCATTTAACTTTATGCCTCGATGTTCATATTTGGTGTGTATTTCAAATTATAAATTTAATCTTGGAGTTAAAGGTCAAGGTCAAATTAAAACAAAATCTGTAATACGACTCATAACATGAACTCCTCTCGAGGGTGTTCATATATGGCACAATGATTGTCTATGAGGTGTAGATTACAACATAGGTTTCTTATCACCGCTTTGCCATTGGTTGCAAAAGACAAGATCACATATACTTACAATCAGTTTATGGCTTGTTATGCGAACTCCTCCTTCATTTTTTGACCAATGGTGTTCATACTTAGCATAATTATTGCTTTTGGTGTGTGATTAGAAAGTACGTTACATATCACCGATATGGCCCTGGAGTCAAAGATTAATTAGAATTTGTCTTATACCCGTATTTATATTCCACACAGGCCCCGATCCCACGAATTGACACGAATTGACAAATATTTGGATTCTTGGCTGAATCGTACTCAGTTCGTGATGGTCTTAACTGATTCGCATAGTCCATAGTGAGCTCTTGCAATTCGTAGGTCTATCGGGAATTCGGCTCAAAAGTTTTGAACTGTTCAAAACTTTGGCCACGAATTCCCCGATTCGAAAAATCGTGCGTGATTCGTACCAAATTTTTAAGGCATTCTTGGATATCGTAACTGAATCCTTATCGATTCGGGGGCGTTTTTGCATTGTTTTGGGTATTCGTAGCTACTCTTAGCTCATTCGTGGGGAATCGGGAGATTAAGCCAAGCAATAAAACCAAAGAAGAGATAGCAGAAGGATTTTCCCTAAGGTTATTTACCCCGTCTCGCGCATGTAAGCAGTCCTAGAAGTTGAAACAGGTTTGGCAGATTCTGGAGCACAATCAGGATCAGTCAGTAGCTCCTGGCTGGCGATTTTGCCAAAGGCTAACTGCCATATTTTTCCAAGTCAGAGAGTCTGGGTCAGGGCCTCTCGACTTTAACGTAGTTGTTTTCTTCTAGCTATATAAGATGCCGTTCTCAATACTCAAGTTGCAGGATCAATTCTACTGCTGCTTTACGAGGAACAATCATTTTGGACCTGATGCCCTGAAGCATGTACGGGCCTTTTTTTATAGCTAACATGAGAGAAAATCTCGCGAATCATGTTGAATCGTCGCGGATTTCTGTTAATTCGTGCCCAATTCGTGCTGCATTCCGCATATTCTTAACTAATTCGTAATTGATTCCTTAACTTTCGTGCAGCATGTTCTAATGTTATTTTCTAATCGTAATGAATTCTTGCGCGATTCCAGCCGAATTGAGCCGATTCCCCCGAATATTCGTAACGACATCCTATCTGAATCGGGACTGACTCGTAGCTCATCACGATTGGAGAAAACAAAAATAATGAAACCTCACGAATCCCCCTGAATAAGAAAAAAATCAATTCGTGGCGATTCGGGCGATTCGTGGCCTGTGAGGAATAGGGGTATTACAGTGGCATGTATTTGACAGAGATGCTTCATATTTTGTAGAATAATTGCCAATATGACAATTGAGCATTAATTTTCAAAATAATTTGATGCCGGTTGTATGGATTGTAAGCAATATCTCAAACATGTTTTGTTGTAGATGGTTCATATTTTGCACACTGATTGTCTAAGCTGTTCTTTTGTCAATAATAGCTACTGATATGACCTTTGTATCAAGGTTCAAGGTCAAACTGCTTAAAATCTACATTTTAAACCCTCAACGTGGTACTAATCATAAATGTGTTAATGACTCTCCTAGGTTCTATGCGAGACAGACCAAATAGTGGATTATGAATTCCCTGCATGTGGTAATAAAGAGGTTCTTAAAGGGTTTAGCTATTTTCTGATAAAACATTTATATTAATCTTAGTGAACCTTTATAGGCGGTAAGTCCCCTCTTGGAGCCCCCTTAGTCTGGTGAGATATTGAAATACACTTAGGCATGAAATAATCTTTCCCTTAGCAGTTAATCTGCTGATGACCACTCATAAACCAAAATATAGACCTTTAAACTCTGCATATACTGCATGTAATACATTCTGTTTGGGAAGAGATGTATAAATGACCATGTTTGGGACACTGGCTGTCTATGGTTTTATGATGGCACAATCTCCTCCTAAATTACTGGCTAGATTTTAACTAAACTTTGCAGAAATGATTCTCATATGGCCCTGTTAAATAATTGTTTAGTCAATTGCAAAGCTAGGTCACATGGGCTTAAATAGATTTTCAAAATGAAAATCTTCCTTTTTGAAACCACAATGCCTAGAGTCTTAATATTTGGTATGTATCATAACCTAGTAGACCTCCACCAAGTTTGTTCAAGTTATAGCCCTGTGGTTTAAATGGCACATTCCTGGAGGTGGCATATTTTACATAGGTATGTGATCACCTGCTGGGAAAGAGCTGATCTCTTGGCTCTCTTGTATGTGGTGTTTTCTTGTATTTTGTCACTTTCCCATATGGTGTCTCGGGTCAGTTGTGGTACTTGATTGTATCGATTTCTGGTTTTTGCCCCCTGCTTTACTTTTATATTGGGAAAACAAACAACATCTTCTTGTCTGAAACGACAATGCCTAGTACCTTGATATTTGATATGCAACATTACCTGGTACGCCTCTACCCATTTAACTCAATTTGGGGCACAGGGACTATTAAGTGGACCCGCCTGCGAGCTCACACATTCACAATAGGAATCTATTGGGAAAATCTACTGTCTGACACCACAAGGCATAGAACATTGATATTTGTTACGTAGCATCCCTTAGTATACCTCTACTAAGTTTGTTCACATAATGACCCTTGTGCCAAAACTGGCCCCACCCTGGGGTCACATGTTTTACATAGGCGTATATATGAACACTCTGAAACCACATAACCTAGAGTCTATATTTGGCATGTAGCATCATATAGTAGACTTACTAAGTTTGTTGAAAATTATGGACCTGTGGCCGAAAATGAGGCCACCTCGGGGATCAGGGTTTTATATTTAGCTTATATAGAGACCATATTAAAACACATTCTTGTCAGCTACTAAAAGGCTTGATATTTAATATGTAGCATCACCAAGTAGTACTCTACCAAGTTTGTTCAAATTATGGTTCTGTGGTCAAAATGGCATCGTCCTGGAGGTCACAGAGTTTATGAGGCTCTTATTGTTCTTTGACTTTTCCTCTCGGTGCCGTGGGTTTGTATGCAGTTTGTGAGTGTGAAATTTCCTGGTCATAAATTCTTTCTTACATTGACTTACATATGGTGAAAACATAAAAAAAATATTTGTGTCTGAAACCACCAGGCCTAGAGCCCTGATATTTGGTATGTAGCATTAGCTGGTAGACAACATTTAAATCTGTTCCAATTATGACTATGGGACCGAACATGGCCCACAAGGCAGGTCATCAAGAGCGTGGCCAGTTTCCAATAGATACCTATAGATAAGATGTTTAAAACACAACTCAGGTGAGCGATCCAGGGTCACTTGATCCTCTTTTTATTATGTCTTTACTTGATATGATAACATAGTACACGATAAATGCTGTTTCCATTTGAAATGTTTACTATATGTACGTCATTTTCTAAATATGGCAATGTCCAGATATACAATTAATAGTAATACATGCATTTCACAAAATATACCTGATTATCAAAATGCCAGATTTTGAGGTCAAAACGAAAATATTTTGGTGGGTTTTTTAAGTATTCACGACAGAGATATATGTAAGTAGACTAATTCAGTATCAGGTTTGAAACAAGTTAAATAACAACTCTAAATTTTAAAACTTTATCAGCCAGATTACATAAAATCGTGTTTAAATTCATAAAAACCACCGATTTTCACCCACAAATCAAGACATTAAAATTCTGGTTTTGACACCATAATAAAATCAGGGTTGACTTATATAAGAATCAATAATTATTTTTCAGTCATTCTTTTCTGGTGGCATGTATCTGTTGCTGCAAATAGATTTCAGAAATTCGCAATTTCACTTCTAAAAACGAAGTTTTTGCCAAATTCTAACACCACTGCCCCTCTTTGCAAAAGTAATTCCGGCGATCCAAGAAACTTCAACATCTTGTCACATCATTTATACAATCATTTTCCATTTTACTGATGGGGAGGGGTTATCGGTCAATTTTCGCTAGTTTTTGCTCTACCATAATCATTGAGTACACATGAATGATATTAACTTTTTTGACCTGAATTGTATGACCAGGTACCATTCGAACGCAATGGCGGGTCCATCTGGACCAGATGGTCAAAATATACCTTGTCATTCTGTTTTGCTAATAAACGAGAAGTATGTTTTTGTGAACGCCAATACTTGTACGTTTTAAGGCAAAAAATTTAGACAACTCTTACTCTTATAAAAACATATAAGTCATGCTCTACCTTAATGCAAAAAAACCCCACACAATCCATTGGGCTGAACAGAATTAATAAATATTTATATATATGATCCAGGACCTTTGTTAAGAGTGCGTAACGAAAATTCAGTTTTCTTATTTCTCAACCAAACATATGTTGTGGGTACTCTAAAGAACCGTCTCAATGAGACGGTTCTTTAGAGCACCCAAAACATATATCAAAACTGATGGATAAGAAAATATTCACAAATTACGCTGAAATTTTTTGTTTATCTAAACCTATGTAATATATCTGCAGATTATGATCTCGATGGTGGTTTTGGTGAAGATTGTGGCAGTGTAGACACAGGTGAGAATCAGTACACCTCCCAACTACCCCTTAAATTCCACTTATAAGGGAGCGCAGTGGTTCAGTGGTAGAGTGCTTAATACGAGACCTAGGGGCCGCGGGTTTGAGCCTCACCGGCGTCACTGCGTTGTGGTCCTTGAGCAAGACACATTTATCCTATCTTAGTACTGGTTCAACCCTGGAAGACCCGTCCCTGTTTAACTGAAAGATTGTTGATGAGACGTAAAAAATCAAAACAAATTCCACATATAATTCGCACTTTAACCCTTGTCTTGCTGAACCCGGATATATTCTTTTTAGATAGCAGTAAAGATCAAGATCAGCTGGCTCTAGACGAAGATATCTGATCTGGATCTACTCCGTTTCCATGTGCGCTCTGTTGTTTTATTTAAAACCACGCCATTGATTGGGTTAAAAACCGATTTGAATGCCACTTATGCCCCAGTCACACACACACTTACGGACTCTGCGGATGGTACGTAAAGCCCGTCCGCAACCATCCGCTCATTCCGTAGCGATACGTATCACATCCGCAGAGAACGTAACAGTTCGTATCTTATCCGCAACTTACCGCAAGGCCCTTTCCATCCGCGCCCAAATTTTGAAAAATATCAAAAAAGTTCTGCGGATGAAAACAACGCAATGATACGTAACCCTAGGCAACAATACGTAATTATTCGTATCTCATCCGTATCTCATCCGCATCTAAACGTATCAAAACCTATCATTCCGCAGTCGACCCAAATGTGGCGTACTTTTACGGTTTCATTCGCGTCGTTACCTTCAGTAACTCTTTGTTACTTATCGCGTTCGGCGTATTTTACCTATACACGCAGATCGTTGCGGATAGTTGCGAATGACTGATTTCATATGCGGATAAAAACGTATTGTTACGACCCCTTACGTGTACGATGAAGCCCCTTGCTACAACGCCCCTGGAACAGGAGAGTGAGTCTTCAAATATCGACTTTCTCGTGCCAGACGATGTGTTGAGAATGCCTTGGCATACTGGCTATAAGGGGGTGGGGGGGAGAGAAAGTGTATACAAGAAAAGACTGAATGTTCGAAGATTTAAAGCATGGGGATTTTAACATGATTGTTCATGTATTATTTGCATTTATTAAATGAGATGAGGAAAATTGATAATATGTGAGGCTCTGCCAAGGATGCTATCATTTAGTTAAATAATTTTGGATCGCAAATGCAATATTCTATTTATCATGTAATATTTTGCATTTGCATGTATAGATTAAGGTTCTTACTGTCAAGAATCTTTCTTTCTTTCTCTATATACTGCCAGACCCTCTTTCGAGTATTATCGGCAGGTGTACTTTGTATTTGCTCATAAACCGTCGCCATGTAGCAACGTATGTGTAACTTATTTGTACATTGTATATTATTTAATCTACAAATGGAGTTTCATATTATTTGCATAGCCTCTTCTTAGATTATGTGACATCTGCATCTTTATCCGCTGCCTCTTGCTGACTATGTCTGAGGCGTAAGAATAGTTGTCATCATGTTGAGATGTTTGGCGTTGAGAGTGTGCCTTCTAGAGACATGCTGCTTCTTTCCAGGCATAATGTTAAAAAAAACGATGGCCGAACGATAGGGTGCAAAGTCTGCGGTTGCAAACAGATCCACTAAGTATACGCAACAGTCCGCATCTAATGGTATCTATTCGTATTTACTCGTATCTAAAAGTAAGGGAAGGTAATGAAAGGGATGTAGTCCGTATCTATTGGTATCTGTCCGCATTGTGTCGGTTCACTGGAACGCATCGATCCGCTGAAATTCGCATTTATTCGCAATGATCCGTTACTTCCCGCAATTGAAGGTATGTGCGTCTTGCAAAAGCATCAAGAAATTAGGCCACGCCCTCATTTTTCTGCGGACGACTGCGGTTTGATCCGAAACTCTCCGTAAGAGTACGTATGTGTGTGTGTGACTGGGGCATTACTGCACGAGAAAAGTTAAAACAGTTTTATCATATAGCTAAATGAGAATAGTTTGGCCAATCAAGTGTCCCTCTCTTCTATCTGGATGGCAAGCGCATTAGTGAAATTTATCATTCTCAACTGAGATGAATTGTAGCTCTCTTAATCACCACCTCTTTTCAAAAAACATCATTGACAGTCCGCTTTGCATTTGAGGTAGACCAGAAACTACCAAACACTACGTCGTTGATTGTAATAGATTTAATAACTTGCGCCAGCAAATGATGCAATCAATATCTCAATTGTGCAAACCAACCTTAAATGCTCTTGTATACGGAGTCACAAATCTTTCCAACAAGACAAATAGGCAGCTCTTCAACATCATACAGGAGTATATATTAAGGACTAAACGATTCCAATAAATTGCTTTTAAGTAACTACTCTTTGACCTTGAGTTTAACGAACTATTATACATTTATAATCTGTTTAAACGTTAGAAAATAAAATGTTCCATCCCCGTGGAGCCACTTGCTATATTACATATAATTGAACAGTTTCAAAACTCTCGTAGTACATTTGAGTACCAAAATTAGCATTGGTACAAAAATGGTTTTCTCTTCAAATCTCGATAAAATGAGTAAAATGATATTTTAAATGGGATACAGATTCATATAAGTCTGATGACTTTCTTCTGAATCCCATTTGTATACTGTATATTATTGTATGTTTTCATATGTTGTTCTATGTACAAATATGTTTAAACCAAGTGTTTACATCACAGTATGTATTGTCACCTGTGAATAGCTGCGAATTAAGATCTTTGGAATAAAACGTTTGCACTCTACGACTACTCTCTAGGGTACGACCTTACCATGGTTATGCTACGACCATGGTACGTCCATGTCACTTTGGAGAAGACCGAACTTCTCTCTTAACAGGTTATTTCGGTGCTTACCACGTCCATGCACGTTTGTAGTAGGTTCTTGCTGCGCCTTTGTCCCGTCCAGGGGTTTGTGTATAAATAATAGATTCAATTTTGCAGACACCCACTTATATTTCAACCACGATATCAGTATAAACCAACACAGCTCAGATTTACTACTGCCAATTGTTTTCCTTCGAAGATAGAATGCTCTGCTTGGTGCAGAGGTCGTCCCTTTTGATGGTACAAAATAGAAAGGTCCAGATCTTGCTGGGTGCGCTCTTGGCTTTTGACTTAAAAAGAATGCAGTTTGGTTATTATGGATTTTCTAGATTGAATGCAATAGATCAGTCCAGAAGGACGCAGTAAGAACGAATGCGTGGTGGGTCTTCTTAGAGTAGCGAGTATGTGGTAAGAACTAATCAAATCTGGTGCGCGAGTGATGGACGCGTTGTAAGAACATAGTACGTGTTAGACACAGTGAGAATCTGATAGTGACGTAATAGCAACGAAGCATAAACGTGAAAACTACATTTTTCACCTTGGTTGATCGCGTCGCCACTACGCCCAATGATTTCGTCAGGACGCAGTGCGGCTTTAATGGTCTTCGTATAGGTCTGAAAGGTGGTTAGCAGGTTGTCAGGGTTAACCACGTCTATTTAAATTCATTGGCTTTCACTTCTGTTTGTCACGTTCACGGATTTTGTTATAAATACTACATTCAATTTCTGAGACACTCATTGTTTTAAACAGCGAAACAGTCAGTATGAGCCTACACAATTCAGAATTCTATCGCCGCTTGTTCTCTTTCAAGGACAACAGGTCTCACTTGATGCAGAGGTCGCCCTGTTGATAGGGCCATCGTGGTTAAATTGTATGTAACTTTATGGAAAATTCCATTGGTTTGAAAATAATTGAGCTGTGGCATGAGATTTTCTACAATGTGGAATGTGCGACCAGCAAACCCGCAGATCAGCCTGCGCATACGTGCAGTCTGGTCAGAGCCTTTGCCTGTCACTTGACTATTTTATGAGTGGTATGCTACTGAATGAACATCATTACGAGTTTCTAAGTTTAAAAGGAGGCTGCACAGGCTCGTCTGAGTCTACACATGTCCAAATGTCACATAGTTGGAAATCACATGTCGAGGCTCAATTAACTTCTTGTTTCAGAATTATCTGGACTCCCTTTGCCTAGTCCACCAGGTTGTATTCCTATTGACAAGCCAGATGATCAATGTTGGACTGTCTGCTCATGTATGTGTGCATGGGTGAAAGCCTTAGAAGCAAAGAAAACAATGACGGAGGAAGAGCTCAAAGCTGCAGAAGAAGAAGATAAACAGCACTATCAGGAGGTTTTGCAGGTAGGTACTGTCCTGCCAGCCAAGAGTGACAGTGACGTCATGTTTGTTTACAAATTTATCAGGGACTCATAATCGATAGATCTCTTGTGTATTAATCCTATCCGCAGGATAGGATTAATACGCAAGTTATCTATCGATTCAGATTAGCTCAAATGGAGTGTGCGCGTTAATTTTTTACTGACAATTATAAACAAAACATGATGTCACTGTCACTCTTAGCTGGCAGGACAGTAGGAAATTATTTAGCACATGTATGAGAGTTTTAATGGATGTGTTTATGTAAACACGTACATTTATGCTTGGAAACAAAAAAAAAGAAATATTATCATATGACCATCAAACTCATTTTAAATAGCGTTATTTTGCGAAAAAACGCGACGATTTTACCATACACTTATCAAAACTTCTAACCGATCAGTCTTAAAAATCAGTCTGAAATGACATGTTCTCTTACCGTATCTAACCGGTTTGGGCGAATTTCATTGATAAACTTCGATTATTGACTGCTTTGAAAGTTTGCAAGTGATCGGTTAGAACTTTCGATTAGTGTATAAACGTGACGTTATTACAGGCGTCATTATATAGCCTTACAAAGATCTATAAACCACTAGTGGTTTATCAATTTTAATGTATGGCTTTATATCACTTCCAGACGTGAAGTCATATAATAAATATGTGTTATTCTCATTTTCAAACTTAACAGAGTCTACCGTTTTCAAATTTGTAGGTTATCTTTATTTCTGAAAGATCTATTTTTCTTAATTATATAAACGATATGATGTAAATAGTCTGTTCAGTAAACATGTTGGTTGGTCTCGGCGGAGGGTCTGAAGTAAACTTATTTTATTGTGTGGTTCAATTAACAAACCCGCAGATGTTTGTATGAGTATCTGAGGCTCTGGCAGTTCCGCACAATTTTGCAGTCTCGCCAGGGCTTTCCCTTCTCCCAAAAATCAAAGTTAGTTAAGGCTTGAGGCAAATTGCAAACCTCTATCCTTTAACCATAGTCTATAACGATAGTCATGCATGAATGTTGTAGGAATGATTACATGCATGTGTGATAAGTCCAGGCCTCCCACATAAGAGTGCGTAACTGAAAATTAGTTTTCTAATTTTTCAACCAAAACATTTGTTGTGGGTTCTCAAAAGAACCGTCCTGATGAGACGGTTCTTTTGAGCACCCAAAACACATGTTTAAACTGATGAATAAGAAAATATTCACAATTTTAAGCCATTTTTTCAGCTAAACTGGTCCTATTTTTAAAGTATGAAAATCTCACAAACTACATGAAGCTCCATTTTTTCTTACGATGTATAAATACAGATAAACCAAAAGCTTTGAAACGTGACTCTATTTACAATATTGATATGTTGTTCTAGAAAATAAGGGTTTCAGGCATTTAGTTACATTTACTATAAAATCCTTGACATACACATATATTCCAGCCGGACTGGCTCATTTTGTGCATTCTGCATCAATCGTTTGAAATAGAAAGACCCAATGGCCATTGGTCAGAGGTCGTGGTACATCTGTACATGTTGATTAACCTATCGTGTACTAACGTATTCCTTCTCCTGGTTTGATACAATAATCTTGTGATGGTCGATTGTATATGTCACAGGGCTAGGTATATAACATATTTTTCTGCTTTGCGGTAGAAGCCGGCTTTTATAATAACGTGGTAGAGTATTTGCCAGTAGATCCAACGACCTGAGTTCAATTCCCGGCGTGGACAGGTAACCTAATTTTTGCTCTACGACATATACCTAGGGTGTCAGGGTGTAATTTAATAGAAAATATCATTTTTGTCTGAACATCTTTTCGTGTAGACACTGATAAAATACCATATTATGCATCATTTCATCTTGGTCTTTACTATATATAGAAGTACTCGTTTAGGGGTTTCATGTATATAAATTGAGCTGCAACATGAGATTTCCAACAATGTGGTATGTGCAACAAGCAAAGTCTCAGATCAGCCTGCGCATACGCTCAGTCAGATCAGAGCCTTTGCTAGTCGCTTGAATATTTTAAGACTGTTGAGCTACTGACCGAACAGCATTTGGAGTTTCTAAGCTTTTCAGGAGGTTGCACAGGCTCGTCTGAGTCTATTCATGTAAAAATGCCATGTTGTTGGAAATCACATGTCACGGCTCAATTGTCAATTACAGTAAAACCTGTCTTAAGCGTCCACTTAAAAAGAACGCCAAAAACTGGTTTTAAATACCAATTATTGCTTAATGCAGGTCAAAAGTATTGCAGAATGCTCCAAGGGGAGCATTTTGCAATACTTTCGACCTTTATTAAGCTACCATTTTCGATTAAGACCTTTGTCTTGTCTATTTTTAACTGGCCGCTTTAGACAGGTTTTACTGTACTTTTAACAGGTTGACACCGAATCCCTTTCATCTGAGACATCGAAGAAAGAAAGTGCCTCGGACGTACGCCAGTCAGCAGCTAATATTGGCTATCTTGGCATGACCATGTTTGCTATAGTCTTCTGTGGTCTCGTCCTTCTAGATTGCAGGGCTCTCGTACGAGATTGTATGATCTTTTATAACAACCTGAGAGAGGGCCTTCAAAGACTTTGGGATTTCATCAACGGAGATTAAAATATGAATGAATACAGCAACCATTTTTACAGAAAGGAAAAACAAACTACACTATCTTGTAGTAACCCCTATTTCAAATTGAGTGGTAAATACAACATATAAAAGTGAATAGGGCATATTTATTAAACCTTTGTATTCTGGAAACCCCTGATTAGGAACTTTGACAAACAGTGAAGACTCAGATAAAATGCAGCAACATGCAACATTTCATCGAGGCTTACACTGTTTGATATGAAATGTATAATGGGCAATACAATCCTTAACGTATTTATCTGAATGACCTGAATAGGAAAATCTATCAGAATACAAAGGGTTCTTACTTATTTTAATAATTTCAAGTCAAAATATATGTTTAAGTGCGTAAAGAAACCCGTCTTGCGGTGAGACGTTTATTTTAAGCATTCAGATCATATGGTTTAATGTTAATCACTGAAACTAATGATTTTAGGGGTTATGTATTATTTAATTGCTAATTCACTTTGTGAGCGACGCTTAAAATTAGAAGAGCTGGAAAAGGCAGTAAACGAGTACAATTTACCTTGTGCTTTTATTAGCCGGATATATGTAAATATATGGATATAAAAATGTATATAACATTATGTAACACAACCTGTGATTTGATACCATAAACATCCCACACTCATGTGTGTTCGTAGCCTGTGATATACTGTCTGCAATTCATAACTATTACACAATTTATCTATGATCGGTTCGAATATTTTATGAAGAAAGTTAATGGCTGTACATGTAACATTTTACATGTTCATTCAAGAAATCAATTCGATTTTTGGAATGTTCATGTAATCATGCATACTTCAGGTCTCTTGCAAAGTAAGTAAGGGTGCAAAGATCAGGAATAGATACACTCAAGTACCACACCTGACCCAAGATAACAATGAGAAAGTAACACACTCACAGACAGACACCACAAACAAGAGTAAGAGGTCAGCCCTTTCCAAGCAGGTGACCACAAGGCACAAATAAATAGACACGTACAAAGGCATAGCAAACATAAAACAGAAAAACCCATAAAAGATCCACAAAAGAAGTACCGCCTTGGAAGGGTCAGTAAAATATTTTCTGGAGGGCTTAAACCGGTTTGACGGTGCACCAACTTCACCCTTAGTTCAGATGTGGATGGAATATTTTATGAAGGAAGTTATAGTCCGACCAGTTAAGAGAGACTGGGCGGTTCTTAGCAAAGACACACCCTTGGACATTTCAATTTAAAAATCGGTAAGGCAGAGTGTGTTTATTCACACGAAACGCTTTACAGCTGTATACCTGTATATACCTGTTGTAGTTTTGAGCCCATTGTGAGAAAAAGGCATCTCAAATTTTGGATAACAAGGAGACTGACTAGTCTAGATATATGCGGTCTGGCAATATTTCGAAATTTTAACTATTCAAATTAAAATACTAGAGAAGAAACTAAAATAATGGTCCGCAATGAAATATTAATACTATAAATTGGTCAGCACACGTGATGATGGTTCTCATTACATCGGCGTGTGGCGAAGGCTCCAACGAGCCTGCATGTACGCATGACCTTGCCAGGGGTTTCGCTTCTCGCATAAACAAGGTATACAAGTTGAAGAAGACTTTGAACAACTTTTAGACATCTAGTCTCTTTGGGCACGCCAGAATGAGCGATTATAAGAGGCTTTGCGATAAGACCAGATCTCATATTGGTATGCCCTTTTATCATGATCCAGATGCTTAACCCTTGTCCAGCTTAATTCTTATTGGTGGTTTATTATTATTGTATCAGGCTTAAAAAAGATTAAAGATTAAAGATTTTGAAGAAAGTGCAAACCTAACCTCCCCCAAAAAAATCACACCATATCCATCCCGGAAATTGAATGCAGCAGGTCCCCAGCAGCATACTAAAGATAAACGTTTACTAGGCATGCTAACGTATAAAGTTGGTCACCCTTGTCGTCTGCGCTTCAGTTGGTTGCACGAGTAAAGCGTACATAGGCTATTACACCGGATCTACTGTAGACTAAACTCCAGCTGTTAAGTTTTTAGACTTAATTTTTCGCAATAACTTTTTTGTCTTCAATTTTACCAAAATGTGTTCGAAATAAAAAGTATTCAGGAACATCTCCGCCAACTTCTCCAAATAGTTCCGACATCCTAGATGCTGCAGGTTCCTCTGTGCTTAGATGCACTCTTTGAATATTTTAAATAAAGCGCAAATAAACAAAGTCCAAGATGAAAGTCAAAAATGTACATTGCACCGCCTTAGTTGAATTACTAAAGCGATGGATGGCTTGTTCAAATATAATAGAAATCGCGCCTGATTCGCTCGTACGGTAAACTAGTAGGGTCATCTCAAAACCGTTCATTTCATAGCACGTGCATAAGAGAAAAATTGCACGTCATGCAAAACCCCAGCCTTTGTTCCTACAAATGAGCCTGCTTTGCATATGAATGGTAAATTCTGAGTATGTTAACGGCAGTTTTATGTTATGCACAGCCTTTGAAGAACGGGATATGCACCGCTTCCGAATATTTTTTTGAAACCACCCCTTTCTGTCACGCCTATACGAATTATACCTGCCATTAAAAGACTTTGAAATTTCGGACGAATTCAATTTATTGCAAAATCTTCATCTATATACACAAAAATCTGTTTGCGCCATATGCACAAGACCTTTTGGAGAAGTTGGCGGAAATTCTACTCTACACCTTTCATCTCGAACATATTTTGCTAAAATTGAAGACAAAAAAGTTATTGCGAAAAAATAAGTCTAAAAACTTAACAGCTGGAGTTAAGTCTTATTTGACAGTGTGTGACAGCGCTTTGTCTGACACGCCCAGTCTCTATTAGCTGGGCGCACTATAACTTTGCAAGAGAGCCGAATTATTCATGATTCCATGAACATTCCAAAAATGGAAATTTTTACTTATATTTACATTTTATTATAAATATCTAAAATATTGAAATCATTTTTATCAAGGAAACAAAACGGTTTTGTATTTAATATATACTTGTTTTAACGGTGTTGTTGGAGTGTAAAACGGAAAAGCGGAACAGCCAGTGTGAACACCGTTAGCCATGGAGCAAACAAGAAGCTTGTTTTGCACGTGCGACTCGGGTGTGGCTCAATGTCAATCACAACACCAGTGTCACGTCTGGTGAATTAATTCGATGCACGAAGGGTCTTGCACGGGCAAGTGAGCTCGAAAAATCTAAAGATTCGTTAAAGGCTTGCTTTGAAAAAACGATTTAGAATGGGTATTATATAGGATAAATATACACATTAAAACCTGTTAGGGAGCACTTATTGTTCTGACAAAAAGATTTGAAAATTCCAATTATCTGTAGCCTGGTGATACTTATATTTATGGCGAATATTTCAAAGTATCAGAAAATCCACAATATTTAGTTTTTTGGTTACAGAGGATATCATTTGTCAAGCGTGAATAATGTTAATTGTCCTGGAAATAAGTTTGCCCTTATATTTGTACCACATAAAACTATTTTGGAGAGCAAACACCATGGAAAGAAAGAATGTAGTATTTCCAATGAATATACGAGTTTGGTCTTAAAAACCGTTTGTTATATCACTCCTATAAAATACCTCCTCTAATTGGCTGAAACTAGCTTACACTGGTTGTGACAGATCTTGATTTCAAACAGGGATTGTTTATGTCAGTGCTGACAGAGAGCTAAAAATAGATTGAACTAAATCTAGCCCAGGTGACATTACTTTTGTTACTGTTGATAGAGAGCTAAAATAGATATTGCAACACTGACTGATTTCTTATGTATATTTCATGCAACACTGACTGATTTCTTATGTATATTTCACTGGTAAAATGTGTTGAATTCAGAATTTGTTCTTTTTATGAGAACAGCATTTAACCCAATTATGCCGAATGGAATTTCCCACCGTTATCAACTGGAACAGTCCATTTCTGTTTTAAGGAATGTTAGGTGGTATTTTTCATTTTTATTTAAGTTTTAGTAGAAAATTATGCAAGCAACAAACAGTGCAGACACTGATTAGATGCGGCATTCTGTGGCGTCTGATCTGGATCTGCGCTTTTTACCTATGTCCTACAAAAAGGACGCTAGGCATAAATGGGTTAAAATGCAATTAATTTGCTTATTTCATTAGAGTTCCGGAAATTTGGGAGGTATAATACAACTTTTTGCTCTCTGTAAAGGTGGTAACTTAAATATTCATATCTGGGCGTGGTTCAGCAATTTCATCTTCTAAACAAGGGAAATCAGGTTATATACTTAAGGCCAAAAGTAACTTTACACTGTTATAATATATACCTTTTCCGGGTATTGGTGAGTGGTATTTTAAATGTGTTTAATTCATATTAAAGTTCAATCAATTATTCATATGATCTTTTAAATTTCATGTTGTTGCTGGCATAAATGCAACCACAATGCCCTAATGAAAGAAGCAAGGGGGCAAAATAAACTTTTCCAAAACGCATCACTTTTGATGTGTTACTGTAGCTTTGCAATTGGACAATTTTCAATTTAAAAGAACCAGTCTGAAAGACAGGCTATTGAATTGTTGTTTAAAGTTCAAATCAGCCTGGATTACCCTTCGAGTAACACAAATTAGAGTTGTGTTTTACGTACATACCCCTTTTTGTGAACTTTACAATGCTTTCAATGGAATTTCCCATAAGAAATTGTTTGCCGTTTTCTTCCAACCCGATGGGAATTTTTATAAGATTATCTTGTCACATACTAAGGACAGAAGTCCCAACAAATCGCTGGTAAAAAAATCCTTATGTCATCTGAGATAAAGCTTTTAGCAGGGACTAAAATTTACTGTTGCTTTAAGTCAAAGGGAGATAATTTCAAAATGAACCAACTTTAAAATGCTGCCAAAAACAAACTATACGTCAGAGACAGAATGTCTTGCAGTATTTTTAATGTGCAATCAATGGCCCTTAAATTAGCGTGTTCAAATCCTATGTTTACTTTGGATTTTGTTAGGAAATGCTGATTTTGTGCTTTTAATGAAAGCACAGATAACTTGAAAGAAGATTAATTTACCTAAGTTGTTTTTCATGAATAAGGACAGGGCGGGAACCAGCAACTCATTGTAATATTTAATTTGGTTAAATTCAAAAACAGTAAAGATATATTCGATAGTTCGAATTGTAAAGTTACTTTTGGCTTTAAGTATATTTATAATTTGGTGAAGAATTAGTTAGTTGTTTAGGCCGCGCAAACGTACGTGCATTTCATGAAAATCCTAAGCGTATACACACTGAACTCACGTTTATTAAACCTTAAATTGCATAATCACAAAATGTATGTTTTTGTCGTCCACTAAAATATTTGAAGCCTTATAGACAAACAGTGTGGACCCAGATCAGACTGCTCCTATAGGAGCAGTATGATCTTGGTCCACAATGTTTGACTTTATGCTTAATATGTTAAATAGACATTTTCAGATGCAGTAATTTGGCTTGCGTTTTAAGGACTTAATAATTTGTTTTGCGTCTATACTGAGGTAATGGCACAATTTGGAATAAAACCACACCTCTTTTTTAGCTTTTACTTTTGTCTAAGGTAGATCAGTCCTAATTACGAATTCATGAGGTGCCGCCTTTACAGTAACCAAAAAGTACTATAATACTTGTGGTTAAACCAAAGGTCAATGGGATCATGTTTGTTTTAACGTGTCCAAACTGGCCTATTGCACTATGATTCACTGTTACCTCAGCCCAAGATGGAACGTGAGCTATTGTTTTAAGACCATTGATTTATGAGTAATTTTGGAATGATAATGGAGAATTGTCCAACATGTCCAAACTTGTCCAGGGGACTCACTATGACTCACTGCATTGCCTGAGCATACGACGATATTAAAATATTGACCTGTCTGCTATGACACATCACTGTTGAAAATGGGTTTTATGTTAATACGCTGTATGCATTTCTCAAAATACGTACGGTAAAAAGAAGCAAGCGACCAATGACTATTAATATTCCGTCTGTGGAGACATCGACTCACCTATGATAGCCAAACCATAACAATGATTGGTATTATAGTATTTAGCGATGGAATGATAATATTTTTTCTGCACTTAAACATTTTTGAAAACATCCTGCACATGACCAGTTCATATAAGCGGTTTCAGTGACACGTGATGAGGCAGATTGATAACAAGATTGAACCAACCAATTAAACGAATCACATGACTTTGTGACGCATTTGGTAAACAAGTATATCGCAAGTTTACTCAAATTAGATAGGTCAGTGTTTGAAAAATGTCCTTTATTGGAAGATAATGTGACTCACTGTAACTTTGATCCATAATGGAATATATGGTGGTGACATCATGGGAATTTCTTTGTGACGTGATAACCTTCCGTTGATCTTGGTGTCATAACATACCCTCCTCATTCCTCTATGGTGCAGCCTCTCTATTGTTCTTGGCCGCCATGAGCTAGCAACCCCATTGTGAAGGATAGATCACGTGACCTTAACCCTTACTTACTACTCCTATAGAATTTAAGGAGTGTTGGGTAGTATGCTTCAATTTCTATTTTTTATCGTAAATATCAATTTATAGAATAATTAAAGATAATGATGATTCGAGCTTTTGAAACAATAAGTTTCCACTTTAGTAGATGTTTCAAACCTTCGTGTCAGTTCACTGACCTTTGCAATTGGCACACGTCTGTCACAAGCCATTAAATCAACATTTCGCTATTGGCAGACACCTGACACCTTGTGATAGACGTCTGCCAATAGCGTCTTCCTACATACAACACGTAATAATAGCCATAGGGACAACGCTATACACACATACTTTACATTCCTGTCAAAAATTGTTCAGTCAAATAGGAATTTTTCCTAGGGTTGGACCATAGGGAGTCAGCACGACAGAAATAACACAACCTCTATGCAATTTATATTTACAAGGGATACAGGCTAGCAAACATCAGATATAACCCTGCCTTTTTTAACGTTTGGAATTGAACGCATTTACAATTAAAAAGATGTCAATGTCCACCAGTTTACAGGTAAATGAACCTCACTGATGAAGTGTTATTGTTATCAATGGGCGTTCATTATCCTATAATTCCAACTCAATGTTTTTATCGTCTTTTTGCCGATTTTGATTGGTTCGTTGGCTAAATTAAATTATTTTAATTTACACTTCGATAAAAACCCATGCGTATGGATATTTGTTGTTGTTGATAACTGCCTTGATTTCACAGTTCTAAGATAGTGTTAATAAAATTTAAAGAACTGTACATAAAACTTCGAACACAGTTATTGTTGTGACCAAGATACAACATTCACCAGTTTAAATAAAGTTAAGCGCGTTGAAAACTCTTTTGGTAACCAGTACACCCTATGGTGGTCCATCTTCAAAGCAACGGGGGGGGGGGGGACTCGAAGACGAGGTAATTTGACGTCACTTAACAAACAGTCACGTCATTGAATAGAATCGTCATCACAACAATGTCAATAGAGAAAGGCTATATTAACAACGAAATGTGTCAACGCAGTTTGATGGCATCAAAGCAAACTTTTACGCTTAGGTTCTACTAATGTGGATATTTTATGCAGGGACATGTGAATTTAGGTGTTTTTTTATATTCTGTCAATCAGTGGTAGGGCCTAAATCTAAAATGATTTTCAATGAACCCAGCAAAGTCTTTGAAAAAAGAAAACAATTCCAAACTAAATGGAGTTGGTTTTTGAGCTCAAACTCACATATTTGCTCCAAAAAGAATGCCATTTTTATCACTTTTTAACAAAGTTTTGAACTGACAAAACTATCAAGATGGCTGCAACATTTTTCATGGACAGCAGTTACGAACTATTTTTCTTCAGCGGGCTTTAAATTTTGAAATACTGTCAACAACCCTTTACAAGTGTGCTTTTTTGTTCCAAAATTGGAATTATAAAATATTAATTATCATTTTAGTGGATTTTATGGATGTGTAAACTCCGGCAACTCACTCACTAACTTTACAGAAAGCCCTCCAGGCTTTACTCAGTTTGTGACTGTGAGTGGCAGCCCTTCAGGTTTTACTTAGTTTGTGAGAGAGTTGCCGAAGCTTACACATCGATTATATCCACAAAAATAAAATTCGATCCTATAGTACAACGGTGGTCATTGAATCATTTTGATTGAAAGTATGTCAAATTTAAAGAATTTTAACAGAATGATATAAATCAGTCTTCACATTATAAGTAATTACATGCTACTCCCTATGGGGTAAACAAGTAAAAAGTGGAATAAGATTATTAATGTCAAAATATCCTTTTAAAAAGGTATCCATGTAAAGTATATACATGTAAAGTATATCTTTGTCATCTTTGTAATTGAAGACATAGTGCCATTCCATCAAGGGATTTGAGATACCTACATCTTGGTCACCAACCTAGTACTCTATCATGTGAGCTACGGTACTCACAGCCTGTAGCCATATAAGTTCACGCTTTTGTTATATTGCGCACTATATAAGAGATCACTTAAGTCAAGCTGTAACATGCAAGCAAAAGTTATTGTATATGGTTTGAGCGTCTGTAAGGATAATCCAAACGCCCAGGGATCATCATCCCTGTACACTCAAAACCATACAATAACTTATTCATTGCACCAGCATGCATTTGCGTTTCGTGCATTGTGATATATTTGATGTTGAACTTTGATGCAGTAAAACCTGTCTTAAGCAGCCACTCAAAAATAGACAAAACACATGTCTTAATGGAAAATGGTAGCTTAATGAAAGTCAAAAGTATTGCAGATGCTCCCCTTGGAGCACTCTGCAATATTTTGATCTACATTAAGCGATATTGACCTGCATTAAGCGAAAATCGGTCTTAAAGGCCCTAACTTACCTTGAAAACCAATTTTTGGTTTTATTTTTGAGTGGCCGCTTAAGATCGGTTTTACAGTATATCAATGAAAGGTGTAATAAAGTGAACATGTAGTACTGACTAATTAAGAGAACTGGGCTCTGAAATTACAATGCCTCCTTAGAGTTAAGGAAGACTTAAGTTATGTATTGATTTTGTCAGGATGCGAAAAATAACGTTTAAAATTGATTAAAATAAAAAAAGTTTTAGTTTTTCTGAAGATCGCATCGATATCTTTGACCAAAAATACCACATCGACCCAGGCAATTTATTTAGCATTTGATATTATACATTTACTGACTTCAATAAGGTAGGCATAAGGATTTATCTACCCAAAAAAGTCATAATTCACCGAGGCTGCTAGGCGAGGTGAATATCACTTTTGAGGGTAGATAAATCCTTTTATTATATAATCTATAGATAAACATCTTCTGATTGGCGCAGATGCATATCCACTCGAGTCAATAAAACTACATATTACATAGTTTGCCGGACGTGACGTTGCAAAACACTGGGCACGAGGTAATATTGACTGGCTTACGGGAAGTGACGTCAGAACGTCAAGTCATTTCGCATGCTCCATCCGTAACGTCAACGTTTTAATGGTCTAAAATGGCAGGAAATGCATAACATACATTTATAATATAATATAATAAAACAATTGTTGACTTATGTTTAGGTAGACATGGAGTGTTATTGAACAGTAAACTTAATCATATCGACCTCTGCTCCCCGTTGGTCAATATGACGTTTACTGTTCAATAACACTCCATGTCTACCTCAACATAAGTCAATAATTGAATAATGTCTACCAAAATTGAAGTCAATAACTGTTTTGTTTTATAACTTTTCAACTTAAAAATGAAAATTTTCTACTTTCAATTTTGCTGTTGAAGTCATGTTCAACCTTCAACCTAAGGACTTTCTAACAAGTTTTATCAACTGTTATTAAAATATTTTAATGTAGTGTTTGCATTTTGAAATTTTGTTAATTCTCTGAATGTGGAATGCAAAATTTAATCATAAAACTTTTTTTTACATTTTGATTATTCAAACAAGGATAAATGAACAAACAAAACAAAACAAAACAGTTGTTAAAATTCACGAAAGTCATTAGTTTACCTGTTGGGATGTGAAACAGCAAATCATGTCAATTTCATGCAGCACATGTTAGTTTTGTACTCATTATGCTATTTTAGCTCTATAGAGGGTGATATTGCAGAAGTATCAAAAATATTAATTTCTGGAAACTAGTTTGAGCTGGTTTTCATGCTATATCACCTATTGTGTCAGTTTAGACACGTTTTCAGGTAGACTTAGAGATTATGAAGACACATTTGGCCTATCAGGAGACAGAATTCTCTCCAGTCATATAACAAAACATGTTGAATACTTAAATTAAGTCTTGCTTAACTTTAAGGAGGCATTGTAATTCCGGGCCCAGGGCCATTTGTATATACCCTAAGAAATATTGCTGAGGTAATATAAATAAAAAAACATAGATATTACATTTTCATGTATGAACCTGTCATCATGGTTTGCAACCAGGTAGAGCCGAATCAAACCCACTCAGCTACTATTTGTAACAGATAATTGCTTAATAAACGTTATACTTTTGCACGTAGCAAGTATAACTTTATCGCAGGTTAAGATAAAAAAGTTTTTAACGTAAAATTGTAAATATAATCTTACCCAATAGTTTTAACATATGTTTTAGGTGTTCAAATAAACCGTCTCATCGAGACGATATTTTTGAGAACCCACTACATAAATAAGAAAATTATTGTTTGTCAGGAACTCTAAACTAAAGGCTTGACTTTATACTTCCGGGAGTGTGGCTAGCGAAGACGTTGGTGTGATTACACAGATGGATAGGTTGGTCTGCGCTTTATCTTTGTCCAAATGCAACAAAATCAGAGTTTCTTGCGTCTTAGCTCATATGAGGCAGAACTTTATATTTTGGTATTTATAATATCCAGACAAGAATCAGATCTGTCTGTACAGACGCACGATTTTGTTAGAGCCTTCGCTGCTTGCACACACAATGTAGAGAGGTAGGTAGAGGCTCAGACTAAATATAGACACCAGGCCCCGAGGGTATAAAACTTTTTTCATGCTCAACTCAACTGAGCTAGAATTTTTACCTGCTAATAAACACTACATTGCTGAAAAATTAAGAAGTTTCTTGCTTCAAGTCTCTTAGATGTTTTATTCATCATGCTGATAAATGTTAAAATGCCAACAATATTGGTATTTTAACATTTATGAACAGGATCAGTTTCGTGCTCAGCTGAGTTGCGTATGAAAAAAGTTTTATAACCTTGGGACCAGGCCCACTGTATACACTGTAATTGATTAAGAACGCCTTATGCGATGATGCGCTGGCACATATTAGACCAAAGCAGGGTGTACAGTAATTGGGCCGCCATGCGAGAAACCTGTTTTCTATATTCTCGACCAAGTAAGACTCAAACCAGTCTGTTCAGCTACAGAGACTAGCTAAAATATAAAAAATGTGCATGTAACAAGTGACGCTGTAATGAGTGGCGCTGTTTAAAATCCCTAAAACGAAAAACAAAGGCTCTAATGGCTGGTCTGTGCCTTTGTTAATCACATGTAACATAGTCAGATTTTCTTGCGTCGAGGCCCGTATGATTTTAGAGTTAGTTCAGTCTTTTGATGTTGATGTTGTTGTTGCATTCAGCAGACCCAACCATCTAGCGTAATCGTCGCCATACCAAACCAGCAGTTCTGTGCCTGGAACAAAAATAAATAAATCATAATCAAGTTGGGCAATATATGTTGTTATATGAGTGGAATGAATCCTGTCTCCTGGTTTGCCCAATGTATATTTATAAATCTCTATGTCTACCTGAAAACAGGTCTAAACTGGCCTACAGGGTCATATAGGATGAAAACCAACTCAAAATAGTTTCCAGGAGTAAATAATGTTGACACTTTTCTAATATCACCCTCTAGAGAGCTAAAAAGTATGATGAGTATGAAACAAGCATGAAATGATATGATTTGCTGTTTCAGCTCCCAACAGGTTAATTAAAGACTTGAATGAACTTTAAAAACATTGATGTTTGTTCATTTTTCTTTGTTTGAATAAATAAAATGATAAAAAGAGAGTTTTATGATTTAATTTTACATTCCACATTCAGAGAATTTATAAACATTTCAAATTGCAAAATACTACATTAAAATAGTTGATACAGTTGCTAAAACGTGTGGGAAAGTCCTTAGGTTGAAAATGACTTAAACAACATTTTACTGCATAACATGTTTGTGTTTATCTCTTACGCCACCTGTGAGTGGCCTGAGATGCATTGTTTTCAATAAAGTTCTGTTCTGTTCTGTTATGCAAAAAAAAAAAAAAAAAAAATGAAAGTAGAAACCTTTCATCCATAGTTAAGTCATATAACTAAACAGCTATTGACTCTAATTTCGGTAGACATATGGATTTTTCTACGTTTAGCCCTCATTTTATAAGTAAAACTAAAACAAATGTTCGATCGAGTATCTTTACTTTTAAGCCATTATGTGAAAAATACCCTACTCCCAATTTAAGCCATGCGGACACTGTTGGCCCAGATAAACAAAGCATGCGAACATCTCAATGAAATGTCACAATTTTACAAAACAGATCTGATACACATGATTAACAATACGCATATTAAGGTACATATACTTAGGGACTTTAAAAACGTACCATTTTACATTATCTGTCTCTCCCACATGACTGATTTGAGGATGTTTTCTTTATCATTTTTTATCCTCTTGCAAAAAGGACCATGATTTGCCATAATTTCGATTTGCTCATGCTGTTCATTCTGACGTAATATCGACGTAAGTGTTTTTCAACAATTGTCGTCTGACAAATGTGAATTTGATTCAATTTGAAAACAAACACTTTTAGGTGGTAGCCAGATGTCTTAACAAATGGAAAAGCACCAAAGTTTTCAGAAATAATCGTTTTATTACACTCCCACTCGCAGCGTTTCTTTGCTAACGTCAGTCTTAAATTTTCAAACATCGATAACAGACGGGTGACGTCCGCGCATGTCGTGATACTTTTGTCTTTTATGCAACTGATTGAGGGGTATCTGTTGGCAACAAAAAAATTTGATTTTTCCTGATCCTTAGGATATAAACGGCCAATTACGTCAAAAATCAACGACGTCATGTTGACGTAATGAACGTTGCCAGAGGCCTAAAACTTAATGATTTGATTTTGTCTTTCCTTTTGCTTTCAAGAACAAACATCGGTTCGAAAACTTTTTTTCGTTCATTATGGAAGGTATGGGTACTCTGTGACTTTTTGAATTTGAGTTGTCTCAGAATTATCGCGACGTAACGGCAATCATAAGCCACAGCGTTTCGATTTTCTTATTGAATGCAAGCTAAGTGACGGAATTTGTCAATTTTATTTTTCACATAATGAAAATATCCAATTTTCGACATAAATTAGCATTTAAGCAGGTGGTGCGTTTTTAAAGTCCTTCAGTATATTTTTTTTATAAAAAAAATGTAAATGTTTCTTATGCACGAACAATAAACGTGTGCGAGCGTATTAGGCGCTAATGCTACTGTTAGATATTTACGAAACGACTTGCGAACGTACGGCGTATCTGCATCTGGAACCGCGTAGGACCTCATTGGCGATCGTGCAGCGTAACAGCTACGTAAGCTTTCGATGCTATAGCGTTGTCCTAGCGTTCTAAGCGATTTCAGATATGCCGTACGTTCCAGGTGTAAGAGCAACATATCCACCGCTATTTTATGTACCTACAACAAAATAGTTTTGCACTGGAAATAAGAAAAAAATGCATTCAAATCAAGACGCCTGCCGGACAATTGTAAGATTGATTTGATTTTTTAGTAACTAGGCGCACAAATATTGGCTAAAAAAAGATCGGGCAAAAATTAAGAGAATTTACAGATACACGACGTATCCTCAGCAGCACTGGGCTCAACACATTTATGCATAATAAAATTTGCCCCCCCCCCTTGTCAATTGGACGAATCCATTACGAATTAAAGGGATGTTGTGTTGTATTATATATTTAGATTAAATTTCAAAAGTACATTTTCCTAGTGTGGTACCTGATTAGACGCCATGTTCTCTAGCGGCTGATCTTGTTATGCACTGGTTGCCTATGTCCAATAAAATGGAAGCAATGCCCTAATGTACATACATATGTTAATATACATGGACATCTCCTTTGTCGCAAATACCAATTGTCTTAACCTTTCAGTTCGCTATGCTTTTGAGAGAAAAAAATAAAAAAACGAGCAAAGTTATTCGATGTGACACTCACTGGACTTTGGACATGGATATCATTTTTAACAGGATATTCTGCTTGGAAGTTTGAAATGTTATCATAAATGATCTTATTCCATTTTTTTTCAACTTTTTCTGCCAATTGCCTTTGTCATGAATCAAATAATAAAATTTATTATTATATAATTACATATTTATTTCTGTAAGATAACCAACATTTTTTGTGAGCAAGCCTTGCATTTATTTCTTTTCCTCGTCTTGTTTAATACACACAATACTGCATGTATGAACACTCTTGTACACAACTACTTAGACTTATAAAGTCTAATGAGATGCTTTTTTTTTGCATATACATTTTCGCTCAATTTGATCTATTTCACTAAATATCCATAATCCTCTCAAATATTTTTTTTCTCTTCTGCTATAATATCAGATGTTTGAGCCAGCATAAAGTAAAATTCTGGACTGGAATACGGCAGAAGATAAGGTTTGAAACGGTACTGGTTGGTATGGATTAATAGGTCCTACAACATCTACGACTGAATATAAGTCTAACAACTACTGTACATCATGTCATCAGTGATACCGATTTACCTGCGGGAATCATATAATTTGTTCTGTAGTAGACCTTTCCATTTTTCTGTAAATATGAGAGATTTTCGTCATCTTCCGTAGGGGGGCAATTAATATATCGTAACCAATTTGATTTAGAAGTATCAGCAGCGTCAACTAAATGAATCACTTTGCCGTCTTCGTCATAAACCTAGCAAATAAAATAAAATAAAATAGAGAGCATAAACATGTGTGTTATTCTCGCACACCAGATCTGGGTTTCCGTTGTTTTTACCCATGCGAGATAAATCGAATCCATCATTGGTGTTCAGTGGGGACAGAAAATCCCAACCAGAGGGCCAACCGTTCCAGTGGGAAACGAGGCTTGCCGAGTTTCCCACTGAACGGTGGACCCAAGGATCACCGTTTGTCATCACCAGACAAGCCTCGTGATGCCAAACGGTGATCTTTGGGACAAATTTTTCATTTCCACTCTCACACTCACCAGACGAGTATAAAATGGTAGTAATAGTATATTTCCAGGGATATGGGATACTACCCATCTTACTTCCAAGAATATGGGACACAGTTTTCAAAAATTTTGTTCACTTTCAGGAATATAGGTTATTTAGGAAAATTAATGGATATTTGCCAGTTTAGAAGGCACACTTACCTGTTTACTTCAAGGGATTGGGATATCGTTACCCCCTCCCCTATACAAGCCCCTTTAGTATTGAAGGTTAATAAATGATGAAGTCATCAATCTAGAGAAAGCCAAGCAAAAATTATCCGAGGAAAACAAAACAAAAAAACAACAACGATATTTTCAGAGTATGATCAATACATATGAAAACTTTCAAAGGAATCAGTATAAAGTTGTAAGAGGTTCTACAAGTGTACGCACACAAGGCACCCCTTCTGTACATGAATTGACTCAGACGAGCCTGTGCAGCCTCCTTTTGAGCTTAGAAACTCCAAATGATTTTCAGCCTGTAGCTTAACACTCAAAGATTATTAAAGTGACTAGCAAAGGCTCTGATCAGACAGACTGCGCGTATGCGCAGGCTAATCGAGTATGCGTAGGCTGATCTGAGGCTTTGCTGGTCGCACATACCACATTGTTGGAAAACTCATGTCGTGGCTTAAATGGCTTTAAATTAGTGTTCATTTTAGACAAAGCAAAACTAAATAACCTTTAAGTTAGAATTGTAAAAAAATGAATATTTTTAGACTTAATTAATGTACACACGAACTTTCATAACATTCAGTATAAAACTGTATTACTTGAGTTTTCGCTTACTGCAAAGGCGGCGCCTCATGAATACGTAATTAGGACTAGTCAACCTTAGGCATAGGTACAAGCTGAACAGGGGGTGTGGTTTCTATTCAAAAGTAACTGTATCATCTTGTGCCACCACGTCAGTCATTATTTGGTGATCAAAACGCCAGCAAAAACCTGCATCTGAAAATGTCATTTTAACATAAGCAGGTAGGCAAACACTGTGGACCCAGATCAGACTGCTCCTACAGGAGCAGTCTGATCTGGGTCCACACTGTTTATCTACGAGGCTTCAAATAGTTCAGTGGACGACAAAAAACATACATTTTGTGATTATGCGCTTTAAGGGTTAATAAATGTGAGTTCAGTGTGTATACGGTTTGGATTTTCATGAAATGCACGCACGTTTGTGCGGCTCAAAAAGCTTTACTCTTAACCAAATTATAAATAAAACCTGATTTCCCTTCCTGAGCAGATGAAATAGTCTAACCACACCCAGGTATGAATATTAAAGTTGCCGCCTTTACAGTAAGCGAAAAGTCAAATAATAGGAGGATCAACGCGCACAAGCTAAGGTACTCCTTTATAATGTCAGTGATTTATATTGAAGATTGTTACTAAATGACTCAGTGCTCGTTCTATGGAAAACAAATTTAAACTAAAAAATCTGAGAATTGTAACCCCCCCCCCCCCCCCCCCCCCCAAATATTTTCGGACTATAAAATGCACACACAAACTTTCAAAACAATTGGTATAAAACTGTAGGAGGATCTACGTATACAAGGTTCCCCTTCTATACAATATCAACGATAGTATTGAAGGTTGATAAATGACTTAGTGTGCATTCCAGAGAAAGCATAGCTAAATAGTCTGAGAATTGTAAAATAATGCATATTTTCCGACTGTTATTAATGCAAACGTAAATTTTTAAAACAACCAGTAATAAACTATAGGAGGATCTACGCATACAAGGTACCCCTTCTATATAATGTCAGTGATAGTATTGAAGATTGATAAATGACTTAGTGCACATTCTAGAGAAATGGAAACTAAATAGTCTGAGAATTGTAAAACAATGCATTATTCCAGACTGTAATTAATTAAAACGCAAACATTCAAAACAATCAGTAATAAACTATAGGAGGATGGAGGATCTACGCATACAAGGTACCCCTTCTATAGTGGTAGTAATGAAGGTTGTTAAATGACCTTTTGTACATTCTAGAGAAAGGGAAACTAAATAACATGACAATTGTAAACAGGAATATTTCTAGGCTATACTTAATGCACACGCAACCTTTCAAAACAATGAGTATACAACTGTATGAGGGTTCTACGTATACAAGGTACCCCTTTTGTACAAGGGGCACGACATGAGACCACCTGTCTTCGGTGGTTTGCGAACAACAAAGGCGCAAACCAGCCTGTACATCTACACAGTCTGATCAGAGCTATTTCGCTTATTTGAAAGACTTTAATTAATATACACACAAACTTGAAAACAATCAGTATAAAACTGTAGGAGGATCTACGCACACACGCCCCCTTCTAAATAGTGTCTGTGATAGCATTAAAGGTTGTTAAATGAATATGAGCTCAAAATGGATATTTTCAGACTATAGATAATGCAAACGTAAACTTTTAAAGCAATCAATGTTAGAGAAGGTTAAGGCACAAAGTATGACCCCAACATCTCTTACTGCTCTAAGTATTCAAGTGTGCAAGTACATGCATCTACACTGCTCAAAATATTTAAAGGAACACTGTGGTTTTTGCCATTGATCACAATACAAATGCACTCATAGTCTGACTCATAGCGAGAGTTGGGTTAATATGGCAAACACATGTTTGTCCTTAGATTAGTTTGGTAACCTATCAAGGACGATGCTTGTTGGTAAAAATAAAGTAATCCCTTTCCAGAAATCTCCATGGAACGCTTTATGTAAAAATGGAATTTTGTTAAAAATACCCCTTTTTCCAAAACCAAATTTTAAGACGAATTTTTCAATCAAGCACCACAGCAGCATCATTTCTGTACAATCAATAGCCTTTTAATGGTGCAGAAATCATTATGTTACGCTATTAACAAATTCGGAAGATTCTACAGAGGTCCAGAAAAAAATCGTCATTTTCAAGAAAATTAAAAATTGCAAAATTTAAGCCGTGAACTTAAGCAGCGATTGTTTTATCAAAAACTTTTATTGATCCAAGACTTTAACTATCGTAGCAAAAATGGCAAAAGAAACTGAGTTTCTACCTCGTTGTCTTGTGAAATGCATTACTTGTCTATTGGACAGGGGTTTACATTATCACCTATGGAAAATTATCAAGTGTTCCTTTAAATATTTTTAGCAGTGTAGTTCAAAACACAGTAAAAGTTGCAAAAATTATACTTTTTTTAAAATCTCACATGCACATCTTCAGATTATGACAAAATCATTTTGTTGGACCTGATCTAAGTCCAAACTGTTTACAATTGTTTTCAGCAGACGACATTAGTAAACAAATAAGCAAAGTAGGCGTTTTTAAAAAGGCGATTTTATCAAACTATCTGTTAACCAAGAAGTTTTTCGCTGGTAATGAGACAACATTATTGGGCCCGACGCGATAAAACCTGTCTTCGGGGGTTTGCGAACAACACAGGTGCAGACCAGCATGCGCATCCACGCAGTCCGATTGCCGCCTTTGTTGTTTGCTTTCAAGTACATGTATCATATGTAAATTTGCTACAGGCGAAATTCCAATTTTCTAGCTAGTCTCTGTAGCTGAGGAGACTGATTTGAAACTCAATTTGTCCGAACCCCGAGGACAGGTTTCGTCGCGACGAGGCCCATATTTGAGCCGTGACATGAGATTTCCAACAATGTGGTATGTGCGACCAGCAAAGCCTCAGATCAGCCTGCGCATACCCGCAGTCTGATCTGAGCCTTTGCTAGTCGCTTGAATATTTCATTAGTGTTAAGCTACCTACTGAACATCAATTGGAGTTTCTAAGCTTAAAAAGAGGCTGCACAGGCTCGTCTGAGTCTGCACTTGTAAAAATGCCACATTGTTGGATATCACATGTCATGGCTCATTTGGCGGCACCTACCTCCCACGCATATCGACCGTCGTGGTCGTCGTCTGGCAGGACTGTTTCTCCAGTATAGGGACCAAATATAAGACATTCTGGTAGATCGACCAACGTCCACACTCCGAGACCTGCACCCTTAATACCGGATTTCTTTATCACAAATCCTAGTGGTGTGCTATGGCTGGCCAGATTGATATTTGGACCGGATACCTATGTAAAATTGCATGTACTTGATTGGTCTTGACAAAAACATATTTATGTTGGTATGTAGCAATACAGGTGCAGACCAGCAGATGCGCGCAGACAGACAGCGGATTTATATAACATGCTGCCGGGAAAGCATCTTACGTAGCTATACAAGCTTCTTAGAAAAGCAGATTTATACACACTAAACCTGGGCTTTTACGCAAAAATCTGCCTCTTGGTTCGCGACCAAATACGGCTCAATCCAGACTGCTCAGCTACATAGACAAGTTAAAATAGTTTAATTGAAATCTAGCTTATTAAGCTATTTTACGTTTCAGAGAAGTTATATGAAGGCGCTGCTTGGACTGCATGGATACGCAGGGTGGTCTGCGCCTTTGTTGTACACATGCATCAAGGTAAGTCGTCCCAGAGATGCCTTCAAGCGTTTTATTCGTTGGAAACCCTGGATTAACAATTGTTTGCACTTTAATATTTATGAGCATCATTAATTTCATGTTCAGTCGAGCTAAAACGATAAAAGTTTTATAATTCCATAACCAGGTTTATTGTTTCAATCGAGAAAGAAAAAAAAACATTAGTACACAAAGCGTTAAATTGAACAACTCGCGAACGTCAAAAATGGGCGTTAGAAAATTCACTCATTTGACGTTTTATCCGGTCGGAGCAGCAATCCTGAGTCAAGATATTCCTACATTCAATTAGTCATATAAGCATGTGTCCTATAGTTTCGTACATTCTGAGGTAAAACATTTAATACTACCAGCTCTAAATATTGCACGACCTTTGGGTCCGCACTATAATCACTATGTGTCAGCAGTTAGTGAAAATGCTCATAACTATTAAACCACATGGTACAGCCCAATTTGATTCAGTGATCAAAACACTAAAACCTTGCCTTTTGCTCTAGCATGTAAAGCGTAATGTAAAGCGTAACGTTTTCCGATACCAAAAATCAGGTATATTTATAGACAGAAATGTTTTACCTGTTACAGTTTGATTTTCAAAATAGTGCCTCCTTGTGTAAAAATCAAACGCGCGAACGCAAACTGTTTCTAAAACGCTGGTCAAAGTCACAGCGTCGTTGCTGATTGGATTGTAAAATATATGAGGTGACAGGCTGAAAAGCCTACCTCTGTGTTAAGAAGTACATTGGGTTTTGTGGTGTCAAATATCACGTATACAAAGCCTGACAGACATTTCGAACTGTCTCGGTGACATAATCTCTTGTCCGCAAATAGATTTAACTTTGCCTGCTTGCATACAAATTTTAATAGAACAGTTTGTCTGGAAAGTGACACAAAAATATTGCCGGCTTGCAACAGTTTGAACCCAGATCAGACACGATCAAACGGTCTGACTGGTGATACTACTAAAACGTTCTTGATATTAAATTGTACATGACAAAGATGACAAAAATATGAAACCTTATCCAGCATGCAAAGAGTTATAACAAACGTCAGTGTGAAAATTTTCTTATCTGGAGTTGGAAAAGGCTTTGAAATGAATATCGCTTTGGTCTTAACCCTTAGAACGCCGATCATGACAAATTGCACACTACTTTCTTGAATTTCAGGGAGTAATAGACCTTGATATTGCATATGAATCATAAACAGCAGACAGTTCACATGAAATATCGTTTCTGATTTGATTTCTAAGACAGCAACAAACTTCAAAAATGTTGTCTGTTTTTGTGTGTGGACAGGCAAATATTATCAAGTAAGAAATGTGATTACTGCATGCGGTCTTAGAAGCGAATTCGGATACATGATAAAGCGGGTGTAAGTTTTTGTTATTTAATTATTATTGTTATTTTGTTAAAACTGTGCTCTATGCTACCCAACACGGAGCCTGATATTTGTGATCAGTGCTGACGCGCACCTGCGCAGTCTGATCAGCGCCTTTATTTTTCACCGATTGAAAAGTACAATATATATACTTGCTACAAGCAACATTTCAATTTTCTAGCTACTCCTTGAAGCTGGGGAAACTGGTTTGAGTCTCACTTTGTCGGAAACCATGAGAGAATTTTTGCCCTGTCAAGGCCTAAATATTGGTACATGTTGTATCCATTTTACCCATACAGGTAAAACACTTCTATAAAGAAACATGTCAGTGACACCAATTTGTAGAGTGTCTGTATCGGAAAACTTCGCGCTTCACACCCTAGAGCAAAAGGTTAAAATTTAGTGTTTCGATTACTCAATCAAATCGGCCTGTATATGTTGATCAAGTTTTGCATATAAATGCATTTCAACTTTATCTAACCACTGGCATGTGTAACAGCCATTTTTGATGGACGATGGTTTGCTGAGCATCATTTAAGCTGGTTGTGGTCAGTTAGTGAAAATGCTCATAACTCTTGAAACGCATGGTATAGGAATATAGTGTATAGATCAACTTTTGCATGCGTATTTATTTTGACATTGTCAAGCCATTGGTATGTAAAATGGTGACCAGACTTTGACGAGCATCACTTTGGCCAGTTGAGGTCTTTTAGTGAAAATGCTCATAACTCTTGAACCACACCTTATAGTTTGATCAATTTTTGCAGTTATAGATTTTTTTTAGATTGGCAGGGAAAATGACAAAGAAAAGAAAAAAAAAGAAAAAAATGTTAGTCACGGTGGATTAGAACCACTTCGTCAGGCTGCTGGATTACAAGAAAGTGTGCTAGTCCACCCGGCCTCCGCGTATTGTATATATACAAGCGCAAGGAGCTCTAGCGATAAGGCATATATTTTCCCTAGTTGACAAGATTACAAACATCAAATTTTAAAATAACCCTGATGTTTTTGAAATCGGTATGACTTGGCTGTTAAATATACACCCTAAGCATCAAAATACATTTAAGCGATTCATCATTCACAAAGCGGTGAAATTTTGCGTTTTCTTCTCCAACCCGTCATTTTATGTCTTCATAATGGGTGCCATTAAGACCAGACTATGAATAAGTGCTACAATATTAAGGATAGGAGTTTTCATCTATTCCAAAAGTTTACGATATTCTTTCTGCGCATGCGTACGAAATATGCATAAAAGATAATGTTTGGCATTGGCAAGTTGAAATTGAGGTCTTTCATATTGTTTTTAGATGCTCCCCCCCCCCTAGACCCAAGATGCCATTTTGACAGTGGAATGTTGTCATATACAAACACAACATATATAAAGGGCGTCTTGGGTCAAGGGGGGAAAGGGGTTGTATAAGCCAAAGAATACATTACATATCTGACGAAAAAGACCACTTTGCAGGATGGTAGTTTCTATTGTACATCAACTGTATAAATAGATATACTCTATCGTGATAGGACGATTGTGTACCTTAATTTCACGGTTTATTTCCCATACATGTTACTGAAATGGCAAGTACACGATCAAAATAAATTCTCACCAAAAACGAAGCAGGAATATTAAAAAAGGAAAGGGGAAATTCCATTTCGTTTGAATATACGGACTAGGGTGCATAGACGACTGGTCTATACGTATTTGTTGAATGTGTACATCGTCTCATGTCGTTATTCAACAAAATAAAACCAACACCTCATTTAGGGAAATCGCCCATCTTATCACTAGAACCCCTTTACCTATATCTCCTTTACATTTGCAGAATTGCGCGACCATTTGGTCTGCACTATCTTGCACGATGCTTGGTGATGCACTATAATCACTATGTTAGTGTTGCACGACCCTTGGGTCTGTACTATAATCTTGCAAGACCCTTGGGTCTGCACTATAATCACTATGTGAGTCCGTCCGTCCACGGTCAGTTAGAGAAATAATTATCACGGGCCGTGCACATTAATGTAGTTTGATTCTATATGGACTCGTTCTATTGATTAGGATGTGAAATTTCAATCGCCGTGTCTTACCTTATTATCCCTAACCCATAATAGGCTTCCATCCTCCGGACATGCTCTGCGAATTTCTTCTTTTTTGCCAAATCGTCGACCTAAAACAGGCACACAGTAACATGTAAGTTAACTTTTCAGGATCACGGGGTACAAAGCATTGTGTTTTAGAGGTAACCCGTTTCGAATTCTCCTTATAAATTTATTTTCGTGGGTTAAGTCATATATTACTATGTGCACGAAATAGCGATTTATATAATGTAAACTGTGAAATTTTTCGCGAGGTTTTTATGTTTGCAAAACTTCGCATTTGCAAAGTTTCGTGAAAATGAAATCGTCGCGATTTCGCGCAATCACTGTCGTTTACTGATATAGGTAAACCATGCCCCAGGCGCGATTGCTTAACGTCGCAAATATGTCTTTTATCGCTATTCGCGAAAATACAATTCTCGCGAAAATATCCGAATTTATATAATGGCTCTTGAGAACAGCCATTTGCTGCTATATATATAAATAATTGAGTAAATTCTATCTGAAATATAACCGATGCCCCCCAAACTGTCGCAACTTACCAGGTATTTCTTACACAATGTATGTGCCAATGCTTGTTTTGTTGCATAGAATAACAAAGGCGCAGGACAGCCTGCACACCCATACAGACTGCGCATTATTAATTGTTTTCTGAACAGTACTTATAGCTAAACTTCAAAAATATACAATTCCATACTTCTTGCTTGGCTATGTGCATGTGTCGCTAACACGGTCTTTTTCGCGACTAGCTCATTCAAACAGTGATTACCATATAAAGAAGATGTGTTTTAAGAAAACATAACAAATTGCTTTACCTTCATTGGTTAAAACATTAGTTATACTTCCACAAAACGCTTTGAGGCGCGACTGTAACGGTAAATGCATTGAAATAATCGAGGATCATTACTTAGAGGTCGTGGTACTACTGTAGTAACGGTATAATATCCACTGCTAAGACAATGATAAAAAGAACAACAATCAATACCAGTGAAACTGTTTTTGCTTGCAACATTGCAATACGTTAAGAAAGTGTTTGATCATTTGATGCATCGTTGCCGACTGCAGTAGCGAAATGTTAAAGCAAAGTCTTGTTACGTTCGGGTAAACAACATAGTATAAAATACTTGCCAGCTCATGTGAATTTTCTACCTACATGTGATTCAACTAAAAGATTGGCAGATCATCTCTTTTTCTGAATGAAACAACAATATTAAGGTTTACTTATCGTCAGCTCTTGCATTGTTAGACGCACTTAAATGGTTATATTTAATAGATTTACACTGATTGCAAATAGTAGAATTGCCACGGTGCAATGACTGCAGTAATGAAGAATACAGAGAGAGAGAGAGAGAGAGAGAGAGAGAGAGAGAGAGAGAGAGAGAGAGAGAGAGAGAGAGAGAGGGGGGGATGGGGAATTGGATAGAGGTTGAGAGAACATACATGTATGTAGCAATCGACCATTTAGACCAAACACACAAAATGTACACATCGATAAAAGTAATACAACGCATACATGCACATGTACTAATACAAATGTAATGGGGTTTTTTTAAGATGCGCATACGTATTCAATTAATTAATGCCGCTAGTCATGGAGATAGGTTTATTTAACGCCTATAAGTATCTATGCACATCAACAGTTTCAGCATATTACTATGAGGACACGGGCTGTTACAACACGTTTTGAAATAATGTAATAATTATTTCATTTTGCGTTGTCAGTGTCGACGCAGAATGAAATAATCTGGAGTTTTTATTTCATTTAGCGTCAATTTCATGCGATCTGTTCAAAATGAAATAATTATTTCAATTGTTTTGATCTTTGATGAACATGTTTGATTTTAGAAAGGATCATTGACGGTTTGGGCCTTATACGCCTATCTTTCTGATTCCCAGAATGCTGCTTTTGAGCTTCTGGTGTGGTGCATGTAGTATGAGTGCAACAGGTTAATCTAATGGCAAGACCAAGCTAGCAAAATATTTTCAAAATTCCTACGCACTCGAGAGTTATAGTGGGTAGAAAAGGGAGGGGGTCTGAAATTTCACGACACTAAAAAGTGATTTTGCACGTTTTCTTGATTTATTTGGCAGGCATTTCGATATCTATTGAACATATCATATGCAGAGAATTAACGAATCACGATAATTGATTAAATTGTTTTAAAAACAAAATATGTTTTGTAATAAAAGGATTTTGAGGAGATAATTTAGAAGTTACCTGTACATTTTTGACTACATGTACCGTAAATGATACAAAACTGAAAGCTCAACAAAAGAGCTAAATACTTTTGAAGGAATGAAAGTATCCCATTTAGCATTGGAAAGTAAAACAGATTCTAACTAGAAGGTTGAATATTACTTTTGCTTTGTTTAAAGGACATGGCATGTCAAATGTATTTAAAGTGCCCTAATATGTATGGTATACATATACATGTAAATCCAAGTTGAAAGCTACCTGTATGAGACAGTATATTGAACACTAAAGTATTTACCTGTTATAACTCTTTGCATGCCAGCAGATAATTTTGTCGTCTGCCAATAGCCTTTTACAAACAGTTTAAACCCAGATGAAGACCAACATTCTTAAAGACCAACAGAATGTTGGTCTTAATGTGGATCCAAACTGTTTGTTACGATGTCGAATACCAGGAACATCAGAATCAGTGATGGTTGCGTATATGCATAAATACGCAAAGAGTTATGTATGCACCTGGTCACCTATATGAACTGAGATACAGTACCTTTTCTACTATTAGTCCAATATAAGGGCGGTTTTTCTGAGATAGAGTTCACTGTTACTTTATTTAGTAACGCGAGGATTTAGTGAACCATGGTTTTCTTACCTTTCTTGCAAATTTTATGCATTTCTTCCTATATAAGGGGTGGAATTGTCCATTTTCGTTAGGGGACATAGAAAAGTTACCGGTATCAGATACGTCGTAGAGACACTGTTCATTATTCTAGACAGGTACGTGAAGGTATATACATTTGACTTTGTTTCAATTGTACATGTTAGGGCTATGGCAATTTAGTGCTGTTGCATCGAATCGCGATGTCTCTAGCAGGTCGCATTTACTGAAATAAGTCATTCTTTTTTCTATTTTGTTGTCTGTTGAATCGACCAGCATTCCATGTACGGGTTCTATCAGGCGTTACAAATAACGTCCCCTTTTTTGCGAAAATAGCAAATGTTACGCACATGCGTATCAATCTACGCACATGCATAGTGCCAAAAACCCTTTGGGACCGTTCTTGCGGCTATAGTAGAGCTGTCAAGATAGACTCAAAGGGTTATTTTGGCCAAATGTGGTCGCAGACTATGTCGGGTTGGCACATAAAACCATAATTGCGTGCTGGAGGATTTACCTGAGACCGATAGGTGAATAAACATTTTAGCAACGAGGTTTTAAAGTGTTGTGATTTATATTGCGTGGTTTGGAAAGCCGATTTGACTTTAAGAGATAGTCTGCTTTCTGTAGCGACCTGTATGTGTCACATCGAGTTATATATAACGCATATGCAAGTTAAGGGTTAGGTGCACACACTAAACACTCTCACATAAATAAGGTGATATCTGATATATACGTTCAGAGATTAGGTGGTTTTCACCAAAATACATGTAGAAATATTGTGCATTATTCACGCATAAAACAGCAGAAAGAAATTTCGCAATATTGATGTAAATATTATGTTTGACTTTAGGTCATAATTATCTGTTTACTACTGATATGGTGTGCAAGTACAAAAATAGCACGTGGACAGGGTGATGTCTGACGTGACGTCCAAATGTTACTTTGACACCGCGTTGTTCAACGTTTTCCTGGAATTTCAAAGAGAATAAGTATCAGTACTTGTAAACCTCCAAACTATCTAGATTACGTGACCTAAAAGGGAAAAGGGCCACGGGTTCTCGATGTTCCAGCTACGTTAGCGTTGCAAACCAGGGTGACGTTACGGTGGCGCACTGTAGATTTTTGTAATGCATGGGTTTGTTCGTTTTGGCATAGGAGGTATTATTTAGCGCTGACAGAGGTCAGTCACTAAAAATACTTCTCCGTTTCACATATTTTGAATGTGGATATCTCGAAGAGTGGATCCATCCTAACCGCATGGGTGCAGTTAGCCATACACCCACGGGTCAGGGCTAATTGCGCGCTTTTAGGGTTAGGCTGTAGTTTAAAAATCAGACCCCTGAAATTGTTTATTTTGTGAACTTGAAACGAACAACTCCATTTTTTATACAACAGACAGATTCTGAGTAACCAAGATTCTATAAGTAGATTTATTTTTTGCAGAATTATCTCTGAGTGTGTCCCCTCCTACGTTAGGGGTAGAATGCTGTGGAGCCAGCAAATCGAAACCTAAGTGCACAGGATAGCTAGTCTCCTTAGGCCACTGAAAGTGTAGGAGCCGGCTTCATGATTCACCAACCATGAATCTTGTATCACCTTATCGTAGTTTGAGGTCAACCATACAACCAGTGAGTTGATACAGCCAATGGGCTAGAATCGCGTACCAATTATAGTGGTAAAATGACTTAAAGAGTCAAGATCGCGATAAAACACGGGGCTATAAAAGAAAGAACCAAAAGAAAAAATAACTGACGTCCAAGGACAGTGTGACGTCAATTCATTGACTCATCACGGAGCTTATGACTAAAAGTCAACATTGTGAAGCCAAGATGATGAAAATTTCGCGAATCGCGTAAAATATCACACCAGATAAGAATACGGCAGAACATTAGAATAGAAGGGCCCATTTTTTTCTAGATCTTAGATATATATGTGAATTATATTCTTTACGTTTCTTATTTCTGACTAGTTGATGTACTTCTAAAGCAGGACACTCTTAGATTGGTTCTTATAGAAACTATCTTAGAGTGGAAACTTGCTCTAGTATAGGATGGTCAACTAGCCAGAAATAATAGCGTAGGTGGTGTCATTGTATCATTAATGTGATGTCGATGTTTTTTTAGTACATAAAGTACTGAAAGGTTATTACTAGTGGTGTGCATTATTTATCCCTGGTAGCATCCTCAACCCCTAAAGGAATTTTCCAATAAGATTTCCCCTCTTTCGTCCTGACCGGCTTTATGTCGTAACACTGTTTGACTCTCCGATGGTGGTCCTGGGTGGTTTATTTACCTTGATTTTGAAGAAAGTCAGCAGACGAAAATAAAACAAAGAACAATTCCCTAGCATGCAAATAGATAAGTACAGGACATTTGCAAAAGAATGTGTCATTAAATAACAGTGAGATTTTTTCTTATGTAAAAATGCATAAACCTTGCTAATTCTACTTTTAATCTTTATGTATTTTATATTAAACTAACATAGAATACAAAGCAATTAAGGAGGTTGGTTCTAGAGAACTCCATTACTGTCATTAATTTCTTATTCGGTAGAAAATGCACTTTATAGGCTTAGACCCTGCTGAAATCTCCCCCCCCTTGTGCCAGCAAGCCACTTTCATTTAACGTGTAAAATATGGTAACACATATACAGGTTAAAACGTTTGCTGGCACACGGGGGGGGGGGGGGGGGGGGGGGCTGGATGATATTTTTTGTCTGATTTCTATATATTATAAGTCCGAGATGTAAACATGAATATGATGTCAATCGGAAAAGCCAATTTTAAAGGGTGTCAGCGTTCAAAGATTATGTCAAGGACCTTAGACAGTCTTAATGATCGATTGCCCATAAAAATGGTAAAAGAAAAGATTCAAAGAAAACGATATTTTTTCCATGAAAATGATAGTAGGTTCTTCCCTCAAGTTATCCGCAAAAGTGTTTTCTCATAGGACAAGTTTCAATAAAAATATATGGGTTGAAAACTCTGTTTTTGCTATTTAACACATAAAAAATAGAAAAAAAGTTTTACTGAAGTGCTCCCCCACCCCGTCCGAACTTATCCTTTTGCATAAAGTTGTATACTGAACAAAACTTCTAAACCGCCAGTTAATACAACACATTTTTCAGAATAGCTCATTTATTATTAAACTGTTTGAAATGATATTTAACACAGTATATTTGGGCACATGTACCCGTTGATTGAACATAACAAAGTTTGATTCAATAGGGATGTTCACCTATGCATAACGATAGAGAACTAATACCTGTTTTGCAAGTGGCACACGATGCTAAATGTTTTTTTTCGCCTTGTGTATACTCGTATTTTCATCGACAACTATCGGACAACTTTATTTTATCACAAAAATAACAACGTTTGGGTTGTATGAGTATAAAGTAGAGGGGTCGGGCTGTGGGTTCAATCGAAATAGGGGCCCAAAATATCTACCTCGTCATTAGCAAATCCGAAATTGACACAAACTGCGCTGTATAAACACGGATCATGGATGGAACCCTGAAAAATGCATGAAGGGGTTTGTACTATTTCGGGGCGATATGAAACAAAGGCGCTGATCAGCTTTATGTTTCTGCACAACTGATATGCGCATTAGTTTTCGCACATGCAAGACTCAGGTTTGCTCAAGACGACTCATTTTGTCAACAGGCGATAAAGTAGGGGTTGACAGTTTAAGCAGAAGGTTCTTAGCATCAATGGTCCATATTATAAGTCCTATCTCTTTGCGCCTACAGACCAACGCAGCACAAGACTTCACAGTGGAAGGGAGCATAGTTCTCGGGTGTCTCCAAAGTAGACTGACTGATCTGTATGTTTTACGTTCGCCAATTAATTGCTCTACACGAACTCTGTATAGCTTTATCAAGGAATTGAGTTTCATACATTTACGACGTTCCAGTGGCTGTTTCTGAGCACGCTGTGCATAGGTATATGGCGTTATAACGGCGCCATGGTTTGGATAAACTTTGTCGCCTAACAGAACTAATTCGTCCGGAAACTGAAGGCCCATTCCTATCTCTTGCATCAAGGCATACTGCTGTGCATAATTTAAATGACCCTGATAACTGCTCTCAATGAAACGAATTGTTCCATGAACGTCGACCACAACCTGTGTTTGTATACAATGAAAGTGACGATGGCCAGAATAATACAGTTCTTGTGGCTCCACCTCTGGTCTATAATACGATGAGATGTGCCATCTATGGCACCAACGGCTGAAGGTAGTTTGGCCCATGTTTCACTCATCGCCAGCCATTCGGCTACTGTTGGCCAAACTAGATAAGCTTTAACTTGTTTACAGAACAAAGGCAAAATGTTAGTGATTTCTCTACCGACCACAGGCACACTGATGGAAAACAAGTTGGATAAAAAATAATAGGTTGGATACATTCTTAACCAAATAATAAACATGAGCAAACGGTTCCATTGAGACAGCAATTGCTCACGACTAGGTTGCAAGGAAATAAAAGTAAGCAATTCAATAAAAGTTTCAGGGGTCTCTCCAGTTATCTGATAGAAAGCATATCTATTATCCACTATTTCAGTGAGCACATCCTTGCCACCTAAAACGTTATTATCATCAGCAAAATGTCGTAATCGAATCCCGGGTGTTGGGTGAGGAACATGACAGTATGTTAGAAGGATTGTAAACATCTCTTGAATTTTAGACGTATGATCAGGCGGGGGCTGAACTAGTGCTGCCAGGATCAGTCTGTAAAGTTAATATAAACGCCGTTTACCCGAAAGTTGACATTTTAGTAGAAACAAGCAGATACAGAAATTACAATTATTTACACAATCACGCGCCTTTTTGTATGTAAATACCTTTATGGGCTCAATACAAATACTGAAAAAATAATGGAGCAGTCATGATGCAAACGTACCCGTTAGATATATTCCATGCCCTAGATTTGGATATTGTTTTTGGTTATTCGTCAAATATGTTCAATACAAATCAATAAAATACAATACAATACACTACAATACAAAACAGTTAAATACAATACAACATAATACACTGCAACACAATACAATACAATACAGCTTTCATTTGGAAGCTAAGTATTCAAACATACTTATGGCCACATGGTTCAAGAGTTATGAGCATTTTCACTAACTGACCACCAACTGTCAGACTTATGCTCAGAGAACCCTCGCCCGTCATAAAGGCTGTAAAGCATGCCAGTGGCCAGACAATGTTGACATGCATAGGTTCATTCTTCTTTTTGTTCGGTGGTAACATTATAAGTTTAAAAAGAAAATGTAAGAGTCTGAACTAAAGGAATGATAATCTGTGTGCATGAAATAATAATCTGAGGCAACGTAATAAAATTCCTAGCGCACTCAATAAAACCTTTGCAAAGTTTATAAGAATCCTTACACTAGGAGTAACAATCAAAACAAATGAAATAAGATGCTTAGAGTACACAATTATAATTTGAACGCACAAAATAAGATTTCACTAGTCCAAATTCAAATATATATTCAGCATCCAAGTGATGAAAAAGGATTTTCTACACGCAGGTAAGTTTACTTTGAGATGACCCCCGTTTTAAGTGGCGTAAACCTCAATATACGGTGTATAAATCTATATCAGAATAGGCAAGAAATCTCCATCAGGACTTTTGTTATGATTGTGTACCAAGTAATTAACTGTCTTATTTCTCAACCAAAACATATGTTGTGTGCACTCAAAAGAGCCGCCGCAATGAGACGGTTCTTTTAAGCACCAAATTATATGTTAATCTGATGGGTAAGAAAATATTTACTATTTTACACTCAGAAACTATGTTCATCTAGACTCTGATGTATACAGTATGTAGGTATGATACACCTCAGTGAACATGTCAAACTGGCTGAACTTGAAACAGAACAGGTAATAGTCAAAAGTCATGGCCAACATACCTATTTAGAAGAAACGATGATACCTTCTCAACATGTATTTTATGCAAACGCATCACTTTCATCTCAAGTTTTATGCCGCAAACATTATATTTCCATGTCTTTAGGCGAATACAAGTCGAAACTATGAATTTCTGTGAGAAAAATAATGGTCACAAAAATACCCCCAACCCCTTAACCTTGATATCCTGGCACTATTATGCAATATTTTAAAAATATTATTAATTTGCTAGGTGCACTAAATGTTAGGGTTTGATTTAAACACAAAAATTTAGTTGTCAATTATTAATTTTCCCAACCACAGGCTGTCAAAATTTAGGCAGATTGAATAGGAGACTGTCCGAGGTCCTTTCGTTATTTGAAGCTGGTTTGTTTCCAAAATAAAAAAAATGCGTTTGCTAGATATATAAACTTATCTATAAAAGTTTTGGAAAAAATAATTCTGAATGCAAACAAAATCAATGTGGAAGTGACAACGTAAATAAGACGTGGTAATACAAGCTCATTTATAAGATGGCTCGCTGGCCTAATGGTTATGGCGCAAAGTCGAAGTCAAAATAATTTATTTCTCTGGTACACAATGTATACAGCAAGAAAATAAACATGATGTACATATAACAAAGTGACTCTGAACCTAATAGAAGCAACGGCGCCTGGATCACTTTTTACAGCGATTACGGATTTAGTCTTCCATTTCTATTTCATTTGTTCTATTTCTTTTTTTAGAATCCATTTTTATAGATTTTGTTAAGAGTCTATTTCATATTTTCAAAATTTTCAAATTTCAATGTGCTGAAAAATAATTACAGGGCAATTTTAGCTAATATAACTTCAAATTTTCAAATTACACAAACAATTTTGATTCGTCAGCAGTGTCCGTCGATTGGATGCCCTCTGAGGCTGTGTACGCTCAAATCGCTGTCTGAGTCGACGTAAATGATGACTCAGTCAACCACTTCCTCCATAGCTATATCTCTCCTCCAGAATTCCTGCTCGATATACATCACATGTTTGCAAAAGGCCGACCATTCCTTCTCGCCAATACTTTCGATAGTTCTTGCGTACGTTCTTCAACTCTCTCATTTTGAAATTGAAGATTTCAGCGCCCAACAAACCCTTTCAAATTCGACCAAATCAGTTCGATGTCGTTCAATTCGGCGTGGTAGGGTGGTTTGGTAAACGAATAGCAGTGTGTTCGTGTGATTTTAAAGCTTTGTCGAGTTGGAAAACGGGGACTCTGGGTTTATGTATATGTGCATACATAATGTCCAAGAAAATGAAAGAAATAATAATACAAACTTTTCAAAAAACAAAAACAAAAACTGTTATGGGACTCGAACTACTGATTGTAAAAATCGCTTTCTTTGGTGCGGAACACGCTTCCTATGCCACCACCGGTTCAACCTCTATGGGGACTTATTGTTAATACCTATAAATTCGTTTGTATAAATTATGTAACGCAAATAGACTACTGTTAACCTTCCCAACCGTAAAGTGGTATGTTCCAAACTACGTAATGGTCATGTTTACATCGCCTATTTATAACTGTATCAAAATTTATTGAAAATTCCATTGCTTAAGGATAACTCTCTACCGAGAGAAATGTGTAAAAAATGTTATGTTTTTATATAGTGTTTAGGACCAAAAAATCATCACCTTACGGACCTTTTAAAAAGATATTTATTTTGAAAGTTGAAAACTTAAACAAAAAACAATTTCACTTATTTTACCTGTTGGGAGGTGAAACAGCACATCATGTCAATTTCATGCAGCCCATGCTAGTTTCATACTCATCGTGCTATTTTATCTCTCTTGAGGGTAATATTGCAAAGGTGTCACATTATTAACTTCTGGAAACTAGTTTGAGCTGTTTTACACCCAATATACACCTGGAAATTTTCAGGTAGACATTGATATTTATGAAGACAAATTGGGCAAAACAGTAGACAGGATTCTCTCCAGTCGTATAACAATATACACTTATAGACAATGAGGATTTATCTACCTGCAAAAGTGCAATTCGTTTCAGTTATTTTTATTTTTTTTATTTTTTAAGGGTAAATAATAAAATAATGATGAGAAAATTTATTAGCATCATTTGTCCTTTTTTCGCATTCAGTCTGTTACATGTATGGGGTGCGAAAGAACGACAAATGATGCTATTAAATTGTCTTATCATTTTTATTATCTGATGCTCAACTAGATTTTTCTGGGACTTTCCACCAAGATTTTTCGCATATTGCACAAACTCGATGAAAATGACAATCTGAATTTCAGTTGCCGATCTCAGTCTTGATCAGGTCTGTATACGAGGGTCATTTTTTATGTTCGTAGAATCGGGCTGTATCTCTACAAATATGGAATTTACGGTCCCATAACTATATATATTTTGAAAGGTCTAGCTTTTGTCTATCAACTGGTATAAATTTTACATCATTAGCGCTTAGTTCGGTCAAGATATATAGCTTTGAATAGGGCAAGAAAAGGACACTGGTCGAAATCCATGCCATTTTAACCACACAGCAAGCAGAAAATTAGACGCTGTTAAGTTCCATCAGCTATGGTGATATAAGCATTTTTCAAGCCGATTTTTCTTTTGCACCATCAAAATCATTTATCCAAACACTAACCGTAGACGAGTGTAGCAAAACTATAAGCATGCCGTTTGCTGTTCTATAACAATTTTAAACACCCATCAATATACCAAAATAATCACAGTCAAGTGCTAGTTATTATGTCTGTTAAAATTACGATTATGAACAAATTTTAAAATTTCTTCTGGTTTTGCATAGCAGATGATATACTCAATCATTCGTCAGCAGTTATATTGATGTATCGATTTAAGCATGTAACTGGCAACTTCCGGTACTGGCATACCCCCATGTTATAAAAAGTGGGTGGGGTAAATCAACCCCGCGTAGAAAACACAATAACAATAGGATCTGCGTAATTTTCCTATTGCAGTGATTTCAACACCTGTTTAGAGGCACAAAAACAGATTTAATGTATTTCTAAGTATAGTAACGCTCCATGGCGTCATTTATGTACAAAATAAGGTATTTTAGCACCCCCTAGGCTATTTATTTTGCAGTTAATTTCTAACAAAACAAAAAAAGCATTATCTTTGTTTTGCAATGAAAGTTACCACAACACTTCCATCTACCATATAAACAAGAAAAAATATAATTCTACTTTACAGTTAACATATTAAGCCACATTCAAAAGCCTGTATCCAAATTCCACTTGTGTCAACTTTTTACAATAAAAGTTTATATGCCTACAGTTCACTTGAGGTTCCAAACAAATCTTCCATATCCAATAATTGCTGCGTATTTGCTATAATGTTTATATAATATTGTAGCAGGTGGTGTCCTTGATCTGCAGCCAAATTTTGAGAAGCTTTGTATGGCTATGGACCCATTTTCATGCAATTGTTACTGACGTGCTGTCAGAGACTAAGTCCATAAATGTCATATTTCTACCATATTTCCAGTGTGCGATATATAGGTATGTATTTGCCTCTTAGATGACATTAAAGTAATGCATTTTGAAATAATTTTAGGCTGCATATATAGATAAAAGCTCAATCTTTCCAAATATATGCATGATGTATGCATTTACTTTCGCCGTTTTCATTAAATCTACCTCTCTACGAACATAAAAAAACGCCCCTCGTATATCACCTTGGAGCACATCATAAAATTGAATACACAGCCTAAACCAACACGAATTTCTACACGTTTATATCTGCTTCTGGTACACCTTCCTCACGCAAAAAGTAAATCTGATGAAAGGAGAAAATTCTCTGACCTCCTAATTACACCATTAACGTAGGGATCCGTAAGAGTTTGCATGAAATTCCACGTTTTTTCGATTCTCTTCCTAGGACAAGAAATATTATCTATAATATACAGAACATGCAACATACGAGGGACGTTTTTTATGTTCGTAGAGAGGTAGATTTAATGAAAACGGCGAAAGTAAATGCATACATCATACATATATTTGGAAAATTTGAGCTTTTATCTTTACATGCAACCTTAAATTATTTAAAATTACATTACTTTAATGCCTTCTAAGAGGCAAAGACATACCTATATATCGCAGACTGGAAATATGGTAGAAATGTGACATTTTATGGACTTAGTCTCTGACAGAATGTTAGAAACAATTGCATGAAAATGGGTCCATAGCCATGCAAAGCTTCTGAAACTTTGGTTGCAGAACAGGGACACCACGTGCTACAATATTATATAAGCATTATAGCAAATGCGCAGCAATTATTGGATATGGAAGATTTGTTTGGAACCTAAGCAAATTGAACAGTAGGCATATAAATTTTTATTGTAAAACGTTGACACAAGTAGAAGTTGGACACGGGCTTTTGAATGTGGCTTAATATGTTAGCTGTAAGGTATTATTATATTTTTTCGTGTTTATATGGTAGATGGAAATGTTATGGTAACTTTCATCCCAAAACAAAGTTTATACTTTTGTTTTAGTAGAAATGAACTGCAAAAAATGTTATTATATTTAGAAAATAGATTAAAACTGTTTTTGTGCCTCTAAACAGGTGTTGAAATCACTGCAATAAGAAAATTATGCAGTTCCGATTGTTATTGTGTTTTCTACGCGGGGTTGATTTACCCCACCCACTTTTTATAACATGGGGGTATGCCAGTTCCGGAAGTTGCCAGTTACACGCTTAAATCGATACATCAATATAACTGCTGACGAATGATTGAGTATACCATGTGCTATGCAAAACCAGAAGAAATTTTTAAATTTGTTCATAATCGTTATTTAAACAGATATAATAACTAGCACTTGATTGTGATTATTTTGGTATATTGGTAGGTGTTTTAAAATTGTTATAGAAGAGCAAACAACAAACTTATAGTTTTGCTGCACTTGTCGACGATTAGCGTTTGAATAATTAATCTTGGTGGTGCAAAAGATTAATCGGCTTGAAAAATGCTTATATCACCATGGCGAATGGAACTTAACAGCGTCTCATTTCCTGCTTGCTGCGTGATTAAAATGGCATGGATTTCGACCAGTGTCCTTTATAAGCCCTATTCAAAGCTATGTATCTTGACCGAACTAAGCGCTAATGATGTAAAATTTATATCAGTTGATAGACAAAAGCCAGACATTTCAAAATATATATACTTATGGTACCGTAAATTCTACATTTGTAGAGATACAGCCCGATTCTACGAACATAAAAAATGACCCTCGTATCTTTACCGTTTTAGCTCCTCGAAATCTCAAACGGACGACACTCGAATTGTTTTTCTGTCTCAACCAGCGGTTGAGCATCTGACCGTTTGGTAGGCGTGTCCAATAATTCTAGACAGTTGATTTTTAACATAAATACTGTTGATTTGATAGTGATGACTTATTAAGATTTGCAAAATGGTAAAATGTTCACCTGAATTTGAGTATTTTTTACAGTGTTCTTGAAAAATAGAAACGATATTTCTAAATTAGAAGATCAAAAGTAACAGACTGTGCACCTTTAATAGAACATTATAATATAGCATACCAGCACCGGTTGTTTGTTGACTGAAACAAACAATAAAAACAAAACAAGGACATGGTGTATTGCTATGCAATACATAAAACCCCTACCACATTAAAGGAAACCTCCACACTCCCCCTCAACCCACCCATGATATAGATGACCATTGTATGTGCATGACTAACCTTCCTGTTAATTTGATATGCAACATGACTACTATCAAAAGAAAAATAAACGTCTTGACATTTAAACCCCAACCAGTGGTCGAGGGTGTGTAAGGGCAAATATGCGCTTATATGCTATCGTATGTTTCATTCCCTTTAATTTGATATGCAATATGACTACTTTCAGAAAAGAAAACAACTGTTTTGACCTTTTGACCCCTCTCCAGGGGTCGAGCGTGCCTGTAATGACAAAATTATTGCTTGAATGTTGTTGCATGTAGCATTCCTTTTAATTTGACTTTCAACATAACCATCTCCAAACACAAAATTGTTTTATCTTTTGATCCCAATCAGGGATTGAGGGTGCGTGTAAGTGTGAAATGTTTGCTTGTATATTGTCGCACATTTTATTCCCTCAAAATTGATATGCAACATAGCCATATTCTAAAAAAGTTTATTTAAGCCAGGTCAAAGGTCAAGGCCGAGGTCATAGTGACCCAAAAATGGTACATGACACTCCGCAATCTCAAGATTGCATCTACACAATATATGTGGGGATTCCTACCTCAATTAATATATGAGATATACTCCAGACATAATTATGCTAGAAACGAGGTGTAAGATCAAGGTCACAGTGACTGGAAAATGGTACGCGGCACTCCGAGATCCAAAGACACATCCACACACCAAATTTCTGATTCCTATCTCAAGGACACAGTGACCCCCAAAAATGTTACTCGACACTCCTCCATCCCAAGATGCATCCACACATCAAATTTGGGATTCCAACCTCAAATAGAGTACACAATTATAATTTGAACGCACAACGCCTAAGCAAATTGAACAGTAGGCATATAAATTTTTATTGTAAAACGTTGACACAAGTAGAAGTTGGACACGGGCTTTTGAATGTGGCTTAATATGTTAGCTGTAAGGTATTATTATATTTTTTCGTGTTTATATGGTAGATGGAAATGTTATGGTAACTTTCATCCCAAAACAAAGTTTATACTTTTGTTTTAGTAGAAATGAACTGCAAAAAATGTTATTATATTTAGAAAATAGATTAAAACTGTTTTTGTGCCTCTAAACAGGTGTTGAAATCACTGCAATAAGAAAATTATGCAGTTCCGATTGTTATTGTGTTTTCTACGCGGGGTTGATTTACCCCACCCACTTTTTATAACATGGGGGTATGCCAGTTCCGGAAGTTGCCAGTTACACGCTTAAATCGATACATCAATATAACTGCTGACGAATGATTGAGTATACCATGTGCTATGCAAAACCAGAAGAAATTTTTAAATTTGTTCATAATCGTTATTTAAACAGATATAATAACTAGCACTTGATTGTGATTATTTTGGTATATTGGTAGGTGTTTTAAAATTGTTATAGAAGAGCAAACAACAAACTTATAGTTTTGCTGCACTTGTCGACGATTAGCGTTTGAATAATTAATCTTGGTGGTGCAAAAGATTAATCGGCTTGAAAAATGCTTATATCACCATGGCGAATGGAACTTAACAGCGTCTCATTTCCTGCTTGCTGCGTGATTAAAATGGCATGGATTTCGACCAGTGTCCTTTATAAGCCCTATTCAAAGCTATGTATCTTGACCGAACTAAGCGCTAATGATGTAAAATTTATATCAGTTGATAGACAAAAGCCAGACATTTCAAAATATATATACTTATGGTACCGTAAATTCTACATTTGTAGAGATACAGCCCGATTCTACGAACATAAAAAATGACCCTCGTATCTTTACCGTTTTAGCTCCTCGAAATCTCAAACGGACGACACTCGAATTGTTTTTCTGTCTCAACCAGCGGTTGAGCATCTGACCGTTTGGTAGGCGTGTCCAATAATTCTAGACAGTTGATTTTTAACATAAATACTGTTGATTTGATAGTGATGACTTATTAAGATTTGCAAAATGGTAAAATGTTCACCTGAATTTGAGTATTTTTTACAGTGTTCTTGAAAAATAGAAACGATATTTCTAAATTAGAAGATCAAAAGTAACAGACTGTGCACCTTTAATAGAACATTATAATATAGCATACCAGCACCGGTTGTTTGTTGACTGAAACAAACAATAAAAACAAAACAAGGACATGGTGTATTGCTATGCAATACATAAAACCCCTACCACATTAAAGGAAACCTCCACACTCCCCCTCAACCCACCCATGATATAGATGACCATTGTATGTGCATGACTAACCTTCCTGTTAATTTGATATGCAACATGACTACTATCAAAAGAAAAATAAACGTCTTGACATTTAAACCCCAACCAGTGGTCGAGGGTGTGTAAGGGCAAATATGCGCTTATATGCTATCGTATGTTTCATTCCCTTTAATTTGATATGCAATATGACTACTTTCAGAAAAGAAAACAACTGTTTTGACCTTTTGACCCCTCTCCAGGGGTCGAGCGTGCCTGTAATGACAAAATTATTGCTTGAATGTTGTTGCATGTAGCATTCCTTTTAATTTGACTTTCAACATAACCATCTCCAAACACAAAATTGTTTTATCTTTTGATCCCAATCAGGGATTGAGGGTGCGTGTAAGTGTGAAATGTTTGCTTGTATATTGTCGCACATTTTATTCCCTCAAAATTGATATGCAACATAGCCATATTCTAAAAAAGTTTATTTAAGCCAGGTCAAAGGTCAAGGCCGAGGTCATAGTGACCCAAAAATGGTACATGACACTCCGCAATCTCAAGATTGCATCTACACAATATATGTGGGGATTCCTACCTCAATTAATATATGAGATATACTCCAGACATAATTATGCTAGAAACGAGGTGTAAGATCAAGGTCACAGTGACTGGAAAATGGTACGCGGCACTCCGAGATCCAAAGACACATCCACACACCAAATTTCTGATTCCTATCTCAAGGACACAGTGACCCCCAAAAATGTTACTCGACACTCCTCCATCCCAAGATGCATCCACACATCAAATTTGGGATTCCAACCTCAAATAATGTAGGAGATTTGCCTCGAACCTGATTATTCTAGAAACGATGTCAGAGGTCAAAGTCAACAAGTTCACAGTGACCCACAAATGGCACATGACACTCCGCCCTCCCAAGATGTATCAACACACAAAATTGGAGAGTCCTATCTCAAATAGTGTAGGAGATTCATGTTTGCTCCGGACACGATTATTCTAGAAACGTGGTCAGAGGTTAAAATCACACTGACCCCAAAGAGGTATGCGACACTCCACCATCCCAAGATGCGTCCACACATCCTGCAGGAGGTATTCTCCGGACACAATTATTCTAGAAACAAGGTCAGATGTCAAAGTCAACAATGTCACACTGACCCAAAAACAAAACGCGGCACTCCACCATCCTAAGATGCATCCACACGCCAAATTTGAGATGCCTACCTCAAATACTGTAGGAGATATGGCCAAAATATGAAACCGTTACTGACGGACGAAGGATGGACGGACAGAGAGAATCAAACAAAACTGTAGTCCCCCAAACCGGTCTTTGACTGGAATGGGACTAAATAACAACAACAGAAACCACAAACAGCAACAACTGCAGACTTAATTTATTTAGTATGTCCATGAGTTATAGGAAAAGGCAATAACTCGCATGCCCCTATTACAGGCATTGGTAATATTCACCTATCAGTTACCTAAACGATGGTCATATAGGGCTAAAATATAATAAAATTCCACTACTATACCGATGTATGGTTGGAAGATTAGTGTAACACTATTTTATTCAAATATAAAGTACATCAAGATACAACAGATGCATCATTTCATTTGAAAGGGATACAGAAATAAATCTAAGACTTGTTTGAATCTGCTTCCTTAAGTGGTTGGAAGATTAACATACCAATATCGATGTATGGTTGGAAGGTTAACACCCCTATATCGATGTATGGCTGGAAGGTTAACACCCAAATATCGATGTATGTTTGGAAGGTTAACACTCGTATATCGATGTATGGTTTGAAGTTAAACACCATTATATCGATGTATGCCTAGAATGTTAAACCCCCTATATCAATGTATGGCTGGAAGGTTAACACCCCTATATCGATGTATGGATGGAAGGTTAAAACCCCTATAGCGATGTATGATTGGAAGATCGATGTATGGTTGGAAGATTAACATCTTCAAGAGGTACAAATACAGCTGTTGCATTCGCTGAATAATTCGAGAAAGAAAAAAATGTCAATCTAACTGTTTATCATTTTTAATTAAAGTTAAATCAAAGCTCAATATATAACAAGCTGCTACATGTGAACAAGTTTCCATTGATTTTTGAGACAGCACATGGGTTTGGTAATTATCGCATTGTACAGCCTTAACAACACTTATAACTGTGCACATATAAATGGGCCCATATTTCCCTGGATATGGATCAGCAGATCAAGGACCTCTGACAGTGGTAATGGGAATCACAGTGTATCGCTGCCTATAACTTTGCTAAAAAACAAAGTTGATCAAATGCTTCCATCTTCATACATAAGCTCGCTTTTGGTCTCTATTTTATGATTTTGCATTTGATTTCCTATTTTCATGAATGTACGGCTTTATTTTGGGGCTAAAATGGTCACTTTTTGTATTATACATATAGGAAATTGAAAAATATTTTTAAAACATCATTCCCCCCGAGGCCCAACTAATCATTCTGCACTTAAGTGTGTTCTCATATTTTACATAATATATGTGAAAAGCTAGTTTGGACTCGGGGGTGGGGGGATGATATCCCACATCCCAAAATGTGATATCTCGGCGAGCCCGAACATTAGCGCTTGGATTTTTGGTGTGCTCTCTTGAAAATCTTTATTTCCAGTATGATGAAATAATTAGTACAAGTAAGCTTCCTTTTCATAACCTATTAGTCATGAATATTACAACGGTTTTAGCATATTTTTCTTCAGGTTATGAAAATTGTCTTTCTACTAAATTCAGTTGTTAGATTATTTTGCACATACACTGTATCTACCCAATACACATAAACTACATGGCCCTTGACTAGGTGTACTTTACGCACGGAAGGATGATTATAGTGCACTGCTGCATAATATTGCACCAGGTAAATACATTGTCATCAAGGTTGAATATGGACTACAGTTGCACTTCAAAATATTTCTTTACAAATCAGATAGAAAATAACAACAACAAAAATAATCATTAAAAATGCTCATGATTTTGGACTTAAAATACTTTCACTGTGGTTTGTAATCAAGTATTGATGATATAACACCCTTACACGTAAAAAATATTGCTTTCTAAATGTTTTGGTTAGGTCAAATTGTGCAACCCCTCCCCCCTTTGGTAGCGTCTCTTGTTTTGTTATAGAGGTCTGCCTGTCAAATTATAACCTTAATTCGTTCCTAATACATCAAACGTCCTATTCAAAAGGATATCAGTGATATCTTCTGCGTAGAGAAGCATCTGAAAAATAGGCAGATACCCTATCAAAGTGTCAGAGGTCCTTTGAAATTTTCAACACATACATAACGACATGCAGATCATTAAAATCATGAAAATCTGTTCATTTAATTTCAAATAAAACAAAAAGGTTAAAGATGCGACTACAAATTTCAAATAAATGTTAAAATCAAAGTTCACATTTTTCTAGTACTTTAGAATTTATCAAATTTTGAACGAAACTGTTTAAAACTATTTTTGAAAGGAATTCCATTGAAATGTAATAGTTTGACGTACCTCCGCGTGTGGCACTTTAGTGTGTTCACTTAGCCAACGGCTACATGTAGTTTCACACTGTTCGTTGGACACCCACCCATTGTTGTGTTTTACCGACGTATGGAAACTTTGAGACGTCCAATGCACAGTGATGACACAAATACATTCCCAACAGTTTCCCGATTTTCTTTTGCTATTTTCTTTTAGTTGAACTCCTTATTGAACCTGCAAGTCTGATCAATGAGAGTTACAACGGAATATTACTTGGAATTTAGACGCTACTCACCACACAAAGCTTTATTCAAAACTGTTATTAATACACATAAAAAGATATCCACAGATAACGTGCCACTTAGACGAATTCTATAACACTACTAGAAAATCCGTGAAATTGGATTTTTATGATACATTTGAATTTTGCGTTCGCATTTCAACACTTTTGGTTTCATGCAAAATAAAATTTATGGAGTATCATGCCTGGTGCGTTTTCTGTTTTCTGTTTTGTTGAAAATTTCAGAATGCTCGGACCAGTATTTATGGAATGTTTGACATTTTAAACAGTTTCGTTCAAGTTTTATACATTCTAACGCATTAGACTGAAAAATTGTTTTCTTTGATTTTACCATAACTAAAAATTTGCGTCGGAATTTTTTAACTTCATATTTTATTTGAAGTTGCATGACATGTTTTTCTTTTTTAAACAGCTTTAAATTGAACTTATTAGAACGGCACTTAGCATGTGGATTTAAATGCACACCGCGTAACTAAAACTTATTTTTGGGAGACACCCTTATTTGTAAAAGAAGCTTAAATCCGCTGTGCAAAAGAATTACTTAGTTGTTTTTCCCTGTGAATATACCAATGTGTACCCCAATAGATACACGTGGTATATTTGCATTGCTATGATGAACAAAGATTGGGCCAGTTAAGCAATTTTAGCATGAAGGAGCGATTGTCTTCATCAGTTCAAACACGTGTTTTGGGTGCTCAAAAGAACCGTATCTTCGAGACGGTTGTTTTGAGTACGCACAACATATTTTTGGTTGAGAAATAGGAAAATAATTTTCTGTTACGCACTCTTATCTGTTGGACTGGCGAATTACCTCCACTGACCTGTATAAGCCATCTTTTATTAATATCGCTATAGGTTCATTTGGGGATTAATTCAAAGAGGAACAGCAAAAACACACCAAAATTTCATCTAATCCCTGCCTATACAAAAACTCATATTTATGTGGAAAAAATAAATTCAATTACGCGGTCTATATCTAAATTCATTTTTCTATTAAATCCACCATTAAAGAAAAATTAGCAAAAAACGGGGGTCACTTAAGTCCTGGAAACACAGTAGTACCGACGTCACATCCAAGGTGGTGGTGGTGGTGGGGGGGGGAAGGAGCGGGGGTACTCTGATATTTTTATACATACGTAGGCTCAGACCATATTTTGGGGTTAAATATTTTGAATTTCAATATATTTTTGGGGGTGGGGTTTTAAAAAATGAATATTTTTGGGGTATGAAGATTTTGTGGATATTTTTTTGGGGGTCGTCACAAATTTGGACCATCTTTAGGGGTCATTTCTATGTATTTTAGGGTCTTTTCTTAAGGTAAATAAACAGAATGGGGATACTTTTTGGGGTGCTTGATATCCATGACATTTGGTTAAACAGTAGGTGCGGGGTCCAAGCCTACGTATGAAGAAAAATGAGAGTACCCCCCCCCCTTCCACTGGATCCGCCTATGGACTTGATTTATTTTTACAAATGTTCAATCAGTACGTCTAAAATTATACTGATCAGTCGAATACATATAAAATGGTCGCCAGGGGTTGAGCCAAATTTCCCTATAAATGTACATACATTTATAAAAACTCAACTGATTATGACCAAGAAATGCAACAATCATAGACCACAGACTGACCCAAAAGACATCAAAACACAGACAAACAAACACACGTCACAAAAAATCGATTATAAACAGCAAGATGAGCGAACTAATTGTAAAACTACGATGGCCCAAATGGCTCACCTTTTCATTTCAGTGACAATTCACAATTCTGAATTCTGAATTCCGAATTCTGAATTCTGAATTCCGAATTCTGAATTCTGAATTTTGAATAAACTTGATAGACGCTATCATTTACTATATCATACACTTGTGTAAAACGCCAGACAGAGTGAGTACACCCTACCCTCCAGAGGATTGTACTCAAGGGTTTAACACTACATCCAGATATTTGACAATATTTTAAATATAATAATGTTTATTTTGAAAATATGGCTAGTCAAATATACCCTTTAGAGTCCAACTGAATAAAGCTAATACCTCTGATACCGAAGCCGCATTTTTAGACTTGCATTTGTCAATTTCTAATGATATTGTTTCTACCAAAATTTATGATAAACGTGACGACTTTGATTTTGAAGTTGTCAATTTCCCATTTTTAGATGGTGATGTTCCTCGTTCTACATCCTATGGAGTCTATATTTCTCAACTCATTCGTTTTGCTAGAGCATCTAGCATTGTTGCTGACTTCAACACTCGCAATAAGTTGTTAACTCAGAAACTTCTTAAACAAGGCTATCAGTATCATAAACTTCGCAAAACATTTTCAAAATTTTATAGACGATACTATGATTTGATTTCTAAATTCCAAGTTGGACTTAAATGCCTTTTGCGCCAAGGACTTTCGGAACCTGATTTTTATGGTGACTTGGTGTATAAATTGAAGAAGATGGTTGGCTCTAATAATTTTTCAGCGCAGTTCATTAAAATAATTTCCCATTATAAAAAGATTGGCTATAACATTAATGTATTGCAACAGACTGCATGCTTGGTGATCAATCCAATCACGGTTGGCAACTTTGCTTTCCTCTTTAATTGCACACCTGTTGGTCGGACTTCAGACTCTATGATGGTTCAGACTTAAAGACTTATCTATTGATGAGATGGTAGGGGCCTGATGCTTAGGCTATTTGTCAGGCCCACCGGGGTTTACCTGTTGGATTTCTTGCTCCGGTATTCAGTTTTATTTACTGTTGAGTCCTTTTCTTTGCATTATCTTCTTGTTATATCTTGATTTATATGTTTTAGGAGATTATGCATTGATAAGTTAGGGGTCTTTCATGCAAACCAAATATCTATGTGTCATGATCCACATCTGAATTAAGGGTGAGGTTGGCGCGCCGTTAAACCAGTTTCACAGTATGTAAACTGAAATAAACATCCTGTACCCGTTCCTCCTAGCTCTCGCCTTATACATTATGAATAACAGCACTCAAGCGTAACCAGTTGTCGGAAATCATGATGTGAGAGTTGTTGGTACAGCTGTAATTGCGAGGGCCCGCCTATTAAAATTCATTTTTTCCATAGACTTTAGTAACTGTTACAGTTACAACCATGTAATCATGTATACATGTGATTGCCAATTCCACTAAAAGCATGCAAACTGGCATTTAAGCTCGTTTTCGACACAGAACAGCTCTGATTGTGAGCAAGTCGTTTTTTAACAAAGCAAAATGCAAAGGAGGAAACCGTTAAAATCATGGAATAAAACGGAATAAAATAGATAAAATGGCTTTTCTTACCTTGTTCGAATGGGTATTGTCTGTATTGCTAACAATATAAATCGAAACGTGTACATGTACCTAAATACACGCATTTTTCCGACTACTGGTTACGCACGAGTGCTGTTATTCATGTTTATAAGGCGAGAGCTAGGAGGAACGGGTACAGGATGTTTATTTCAGTTTACATACTGTGAGTTTAAGCCCTCAAGTAAAATATTTTACTGACAGTTCCAAGGCGGTGATTCTTTTGTGGATCTTTTATGTTTTTGTTCTGTCTTATGTTTGCAATGTTTTTGTGCGCGTCTGTTTATATGTGCTTTGCGGTCACCTGCTGGGAAAGGGCTGACCTCTTGGCTCTCATTTGTGGTGTCTATCTGTGAGTGTGTAACTTTCCCATTGGTATCCTGGGTCGGGTGTGGTACTTGATTGTATCGATTCCTGATCTTTGCACCCTTACTTACTCTTATTCAGTGGAATAGGGGGTACTTTGTGAAGTAGAAGTTCCTTTGTGGAGTTTTGGGTACTCTGTTTTGCACATAGAATAACGCATAATCCATAGAGTACCTCATGCGCAAGCGCTTTAGCCCTAATGAAGTAGGCACCTTTCTTCAAGCGGGCTCTCCCTACCCGACAGAGTGCGCTATGGGGAATATGTGTTACCTGTAGAGTGGTTGTTCTCTGTAGATACTCCATGGGGGTTGAGGTACTCTGTAGAGTAGAGGTTCTTCCTAGAGTAGGAGGCACGCATGGGTGTTTATTGGTTACAAGTGCACCCTAGTCTAAAATGGTGATCTGTGCAGCAAGGGTTATAATGTACATAAGAGTTACACTGTAAAATAGGGCCTATATACCATTGGAGGTAGCTTTTGAGTGTCAATAATAATTCACAATTCTGAATTCTGAATTCCGAATTCTGAATTCCGAATTCTGAATTCCGAATTCCGAATTCTGAATTCTGAATTCTGAATTCTGAATTCCGAATTCTGAATTCTGAATTCTGAATTTTGAATAAATTTGATAGACACTTTTATTTACTATATCATACACTTGTGTATAGCGACAGACAGACTGAGTTCAAAATGGCCGTGCAGATTTGATCTTTGGGAAGGGGATAATAACATCTGTCCCCGCATGGTGTTATAAATAGACAATATAAATAGACAGCCCAAAAAACCCATGTCTATTAAGAGTGCTTAACAAGATACATCTTTTAAAAAATAATAGGTCATGAAGAGATCTTATAATGGGGATGGATGTTTAATGTAAAAGGTCGAACATAATTTCCTACAATATAAAATTGCCGCAAATCCCCAATCGTCCACTTAGACTCTGATCAGCCTGCGCAGTTTTAAAAGTATCAGCATAATTGTTATTTCCTTTATGAAGATGACAAACACAAGCACTAGTTTATTTAACTATGTGAGACGATCTTATATCATACAAGGCTAGCCTGCAAACATGTCCAAATGTCCCTAATAGAAAGAAAGCAACTTTATGGGCATTAACATATCAATATGTTCTAATCATTGTCATGAGACGGATAGCACTGAGCCAACTGACGGAGAATGTTTCATACCCTAGGGATTAATAAACATACTCCGTCCGTTGTCATGAGATGATGACAACGGGCGGAGCATGTTTCATACCCTTGGAATTAATGACCATGCTCTGTTCGTAGTCATGAAATGCTAACAACTGACAGGGCATGTTTCATACCTTAAGGGGGTATCAACATGCTCTGACCTTAGTCATGAGATGATGACAACAAACGGAGCATCTTTGATACCTTAGGGATTAATAACCATGCTATGTCCGCTGTCTCGAGACGATGACAACTAACAGAGCATGTTTCTTACCTCAGGGATATATAACCATGCTCTGACCGTTGTCTTGGGACGATGACAACTGACGGAGCATGTTTCTTACCTGAGGAATACATTTCCATGCTCAGACCGTTGGCATGAGACGGTGGCAACTGACGGAGCATGTTTCATACTTGAATGATATATTACCATGCTCTGACCTTTGTCATAAAACGATGACAACTGAGGGAGCCTGATTCATGCCTAAGGGATATATTACCATGGCCTATCCATTGTCATGATGCGATGACAACTGACGGAGCATGTTTCATACATGAATGATATATTACCATGGTCTAAGCGTTGTCATGAAACGATGACAACTGACGGAGCATGAATCGTACCTAAGAGATATATTACCATGCTCTGACCGTTGTCATGAGACGATCACAACTGACAGAGCATGTTTCATTCATTAATGATTTATAACCATGCTCTGACCGTTATCATGAGACGATGACAACTGACTGAGCATGATTCATACATAAGGGATATATCACCATGCTCCGACCGTTCTCTTGAGACTATGACAACTGACGAAGCATGTTTCATACATGAATGATATATTACCATGCTCTGACCGTTGTCATGAGACGATGACATCTGACGGAGCAAGTTTCATACATGAGGGGGATATCACCATGTTCTGAACGTTGTCATGAGACGATGACAAATGACGGAGCATCATTTATAACTTAGAGATAGATTACCATAACCTGACTGTTGCCATGAGACGATGACAACTGGCGGATCATGCTTCATACCTTAGGGATGAATAACCATTCTCTGTCCGTTGTCATAAGACGAAGACATCTGTCTGGCTTGGTTTCATAGATGTATGATATACTATTATGCTCTGACCAATTTCATGAGACGATGACAACTGACGGAGCATGCTTCATACCTTAGGGATGAATAACCGTTCTCTGTCCATTGTCATAAGACGAAGACATCTGTCGGGCTTGGTTTCATAGATGTATGATATACTATTATGCTCTGACCGTTGTCATGAGACGATGCCAACTGACAGAGCATTTTTCCCTAATTTATGAAACCTGCTCTGTCAGTTGTCATCTTCTCATGACAACGGTCAGACAATGGTTATTCAACCCTTAGGTATGAAACATACTCCGTCAGTTGACGTCGTCTCATTGCAATAGTCAGAGCATGGTAATATATCCCTAAGGTATGATTCATGCTCCGTCAGTTGTCATCGTCTCATGACAACGTTCAGAACATGGTGATATATCATTCATGTATGAACATGTTCCGTCAGTTGTCATCGCCTCATGACAACGGACAGAGCATGGTAAAACATCCCTAAGGTATGAAACATGCTCCGTCAGTTGACATCATCTCATGACAACGGTCAGAGTATGATGATACTCCTCAAGTATGAGTCATGCTCTGTCAGTTGCAACGGTCAGAGCATGGTTATTTATCCCTAAGGTGTGAAACATGCTCCGTTAGTTGTCATCCTCTCATGACAACGGTCAGAGTATGATGATACTCCTCAAGAATGAGTCATGCTCTGTCAGTTGCAACGGTCAGAACATGGTTATTTAACCCTAAGGTATGAAACATGCTCCGTCAGTTGTCATCGTCTCATGACAACGGTCAGAGCATGGTAATATATCCCTAAGGTATGAATCAGGTTCCGTCAGTTGTCATCGTCCATGACAACGTTCAGAGCATGGTTATTCATCCCTAAGCTATGAAACATGCTCCGTCAGTTGTCAACGTCTCATGACAACTGTCAGAGCATGGTAATATATTCCTAAGGTATAAATGATGCTCCGTCAGTTGTCATCGTCTCATGACAACGATCACAGCATGGTAATATATCATTCATCTATGAAACATGCGCCGTCAGTTGTCATTGTCACATGATGACGTACAGAGCATTGTTAATCATCCTTAATGTACTAAACATGCTCTATCAGTCGTCATTGTCTCAGAACAACGGTCAGAGCATGGTTATGTATTCCTGAAGTATGAGTCATGCTCCGTCAGTTGCCACCGTCTCATGCCAACGGTCTGAGCATCGATATGTATTCCTCGCGTACAAAACATGGTCCATCAGTTGTCACCGTTTCATGACAACGGTCAGAGCATGGTCATGTTTTACTCGTGTATGAAACATGCTCCGACCATTGACATCGTCTCATGACAACGGTCAGGGCATGGTTATATATCCCTCAAGTATGTAACATGCTCTGTCAGTTGTCATCGTCTAATGACAACGGACAGAGCATGGTTATTCATCCCTAAGGTATAAACATGCTTTGTTGGTTGTCGTCTCATGACAACGGTCTGAGCATGATTATATATCCCTCAGGTATGAAACATGCTCCGTCAGTTGTCATCGTCTCATGCCAATGGCCAGAGCATGGTTATTTATTCCTCAAGTTTGCTACATGCTCCGTCAGTTGTCATCATCTCATGACAACATACGTAGCATGGTTATTCATCCCTTAGGTATGCAACATGCTCCGTCACTTGTAATCGTCCCATGACAACAGTCAGAGCATGGTGATACCCCCTTTAGGTATGCAACTTGCTCCGTCAGTTGCCATCATCTCATGACTACGGACAGAGCATGGTTATTAATCCCTAGGGTATGAAACATGCTCCGCCCGTTGTCATCATCTCATGTCAACGGACGGAGCATGTTTAATAATCTCTAGGGTATGAAACATGCTCCGTCAGTTGGCTCAGTGCTGACCGTCTCATGAAAATGATTAGAACATATTGATATGTTAATGCCCATATAGTTGCTGCTTTCTATTAAGGGCATTTAGACATGTTTGCAGGCTACATTTGTATGATATAAGATCGTCTTACATAGTTAAAGAAACTAGTACTTGTGTTTGTCATCTTCATAAAGGTAATAGCGAGTACGCTGATACATTTACAACTGCGCAGGCTGATCTGAGTCTAAGTGGACGATTTGGGGTTTGCGGCAATTTCAAATTGTAAGAAATTATGTGCGACAGTTTACATTAAACATCCATCCCCATTATAAGATCTCTTCATGACCTATTATTTTTTTAACAGAGGTATCTTGTTAAGCGCTCTTAATAGACATGGGTTTTTTGGGCTGTCTATTTATATTGTCTATTTATAACACCATGCGGGGACAGATGTTATTATCTCCTTCCCTAAGATCAAATCTGCACGGCCATTTTGAACTCAGTCCGTCTGGCGCTTTACACAAGTGTATGATATAGTAAATGAAAGTGTCTATCAAATTTATTCAAAATTCAGAATTCAGAATTCGGAATTCAGAATTCAGAATTCGGAATTCAGAATTCGGAATTCAGAATTCGGAATTCGGAATTCAGAATTCGGAATTCAGAATTCAGAATTCCGAATTCAGAATTCAGAATTGTGAATTATTATTGACATTCAAAAAGTAACCTCCAATGGTATATAGGCCCTATCTTACAGTGTAACTCTTATGTACATACTAACCCTTGCTGCAGAGATCACCATTCTAGACTAGGGTGCACTTGTAACCAATAAACACCCATGCGTGCCTCCTACTCTAGGAAGAACCTCTACTCTACAGAGTACCTCAACCCCCATGGAGTATCTACAGAGAACAACCACTCTACAGGTAACACATATTCCCCATAGCGTACTTTGTTGAGTAGGGAGAATCCGCTTGAAGAAAGGTGCCTACTTCATTAGGGCTAAAGCGCTTGCGCAGGAGGTACTCTATGGATTATGCGTTTTTCTATGTGCAAAAGGGAGTACCCCGAACTCCACAAAGGAACTTCTACTTCACAAAGTACCCCCTATTCTACTGAATAAACCCTTAAGTACAATCCTCTGGAGGGTAGGGTGTACTCACTCTGTCTGGCGTTTTACACAAGTGTATGATATAGTAAATGATAGTGTCTATCAAGTTTATTCAAAATTCAGAATTCAGAATTCGGAATTCAGAATTCGGAATTCAGAATTCAGAATTCAGAATTCAGAATTCGGAATTCAGAATTGTGAATTGTCACTGAAATGAAAAAATGAGCCATTTGGGCCATCGTATCTATGGTGGACAAAAAAAACGAGCAGATAATACATTAAAGCTCCACACATAATTCACATTTCCGAAAACCACACCTACTTTAACTCTTTGTCTACTAGTATCGTCTGCTGATAACCTTTGCAAACAGTTTGGACCCAGATCTGGCCTGATATTTGCAAACAGTGTGAACCAAGCTTAAGTCCGTCAAAATGTCGGACTGATCTGGATCAAAACAGTTTGACACTCTGACGGCTTTCATGAAAGAAATTTTTAAAAAAAAAATGATTTTTAAAAAAGTATTTTGTTGCCGTGTTCCTTGGCTATAACCAGTAATGATTTTTAAAAAGTCAGCAGACGACAAAATCCATGCAAAATTACCCAGCACGCAGTTAAGTTCATTAACTATATTAACTGTAAGGTAAACCTCTGATTAATTGTGGGAGGTTCACCACGACGAAACTTACCAGTTTCTACATCATCTATATTTGCATTGTCACCAGCTGTCTTATTATGGGATCCATTTTGTGATGCATGTCTCTTCTTGAAAAAGTTTCGCTTCTCTTTGGTAGATTCCCATGTCTCTGCAGAATTCTCAAGGGAGATCATAAGAAGAGTAGTAACTAACATCTAAAAAATAAAAGTAAGACAAATATCACACCGTACATTTTCAATCAAATGATTTCAAGACAGATCCAGACATTCTTTTCGAGTATGGGTACATTGAAGGTAAAGATATTTTGCTTAGAACCAGGCCCCTGCTGCGAATTGGGGGTAGGGTGGTGGTGGTGGTTGCAGTTATTGCAACAGCAATCTGATTTTATTTCATGCCCGAATAAGACATTTGTCAGCTCATCAAGAAATGCATCCCAGGAAAATTAAAAAAAAACTATTTTAGAAGCAAAACATATTATAGCCACTTGCTCATACTTAAATTGCAAATATTCAGCAGCAATTCTCCCAAACACTTCAAAGTCCATTTAACAAACGGGCTGTGTAACCCTGAAAGGACCCCGCGCCTGAAGATTTGTTGTCTATGCCTACAGATCACAATGGATGTAATCGAACTACATTTAAGATCAGCGATTTCAAAGGATAACAATAGATACAGATCTGCATTTCGATTTCATCTTCAAGAAAAACGTATTCTAGATGCCTCTAAACCGGAAACGTTGGTGAAAACTAGTGTACATATATGATTACATGTACTCCGCGCCCATACACTGGCATAAAGCCCTCTCTCCTGCTGTATTATTATTCATATTTCGTGTCAACAAGCCAAAGAGCTACGTGCATTAAGAGGCTGTTTTGCCCCCCCCCCCCCCCTATGAGGTCAAAAAATGAAATTCGCTTTTCACCGAATTCTTCTTATTAGTTTATTAGAACAATGACCCAAGTGTATGAGTCTAATATTAGTTGGACTTTTACCGTTGCTATGGTTACAAAATGTCTCCAAAAATAGGCCGAAATAGGAAATTGACAATTTTAGAGCAAATTTGAGTCGTTTGACAGAGTAATTAACATAGAGCACAAGCAAATACCAGAGTAATTAACATAGAGCACAAGCAAATACCAAAAATATACTTTAACAGATGAAGAAGATTATCATGACACACATCATATTTAAAGGATTTTTTTAGTATTTAAGAGCGATTCTCTGTAAATATGGAGCAAAGTTTTTCACGCATAGTCTCAGATTTCAACGAAACTTTCTGTGCTTGGTTGTTTTCCCCCAAAACGAAACCATTCATGCTTAATTCTTTAATTTTTACTTCCGTTGCCAAGGTAACCGAATCCAAAGTTTTTGGCCAAAAAGTGCACCAAAATCACTGAAAATAGTCATAAATTGCACAGTTGCAACTGCTAGAATAAGTACGTTTTGAACTTGTGACAACTTGTACTCCACAGTATTGCTTTATGTAAATTTAAGGAGGGTCTTGGAATTAAATTTAGTATTTCTGTCTTGTAGCAATTGTGTCGGAAAAGTGGGTGGGGTAACAAGGTACTCAAATTTGTCGTTTTTCGACATTTTTGAACTCATATTGTTGCAAGCCGCGGTTACTCGGAAAAGTGTACATGCTTTAGTAAGACAAAGCTAGATATGATATATAATAAATTGGAAAAAAATGTTTGGGAAGTTACAGTCTTCTTATCGTAACCATGGCAACTATGATGCTACCGTCTCAAAATGCTAAAATGTGCAAATGCAGCTTGTAAGGTGTTTTTGTATTGCAGAACATGAAGGCATCTGACACAATCGTCAATTAAATGTTTAAATAAAACTTATATTTTGCTTTTTTGACAAATTAGTGGTGAAAGGCCCTAAAAGGGACCTGATAACAACCCTTTTAGAGGTCTACATAGGAGAAAAACGCTTTTTTTTAAATAAAAAAATGCAAAACTCATGTATTAGTAGTGTAGAAGTAACATAATAATATTTTCATGTAATTGATCTTATAGCTAGCATTTTATAAATGAAAATATAGGGTGTTATCTCAATATAGGGGTCCAAAAAGGGTTCAACATGGGGTAAATAAGGCGTCAAACTTTTTGACCAAATAGTGCCCGAAAATCAGTAAAAATAGACATACATTTTGCTAGTTCAACTTTTAGAATGAGAAACTTTTGACCTTGTGATTACTTGTACTTAGCAGTATTGCACAATGTATATACAAGGGGTGTATGGTTAATAATTTTGGTAATTCTGTCATATAACAATGGTTGAAAAAGTTTGGGTGGGGTAACAATGTACTAAAATATGGTGATTTTCGACATTTTTGAAACCATATTGTTGCAAGTTGGGGCTACTTGATAAGGTTTGCACACCTTGGTAAGACCAAGCTGTATATGGTCTGTAATAAACAGAAAAAAATATTTTAAGGAAGTTACCACCTTCTTATTGTTACTATGGTAACTCTGATGCCACAGTCTCAAAAAGTCAAAATGGACAAATGCACCTTCTAAGGCGTTTTTGTATTGCAGAACATGAAGACATCTGACACAATGAACAATTAAATGTTGAAATAATACTTATATTGCTTTTTTATATATAATTGGTGCAGGTCCTAAAAGGGACCTGATAATAGCCCTTTTAGAGGTCTCTGTAGGCAAAAAAATCCCCAACTATTTTGTAAAAAATGCCAAACTCATGTATAAGTGGCGTAGAAATTACATTAAAATATTTTCAAGTCATTGATCTTATATATATATATATATATATATATATATATATATATATATATATATATATACATATATATATATAGCTAGCTTCTTATGAAAAATAAATATAGGGTGTTGTCTCAATTGAGGGGTCGAAAAGGGGCTCAAAGGGGAGTAAATGGGGTGTCAAACTTTTTGACAAAATAGTGCTGGAAAATCAGTTAAAATTGACATACATTGCCAAATGCAACTTTTAGAATGAAAAAATTTGACCTTATGTTAACTTGTACTAGGCAGTATTGCTCCATGTGAATACAAGGATGGTATGGTTGATAATTTTGGTAATTCTGTCATAAAGCAATGTTGTAAAAAAAGTGGGTGGGGTAATAATGTACTAAAATATTGCAGCTTTCGACATTCTTGAAAGCATATTGTTGCAAGTTGGGGTTACTTGGAAAGGTTTACAAACTTTAGTAAGACCAAGCTTAATATGGTATATAATACATTGAAAAAAACATTTTTAGGAAGTAACCATCTTCTTACTATAACCATGGCAACTATGATGCATCCGTTTCAAAAAGCCAAAATGGACAACAACAGTATGAAGGTCTTTTTTGTATTAAAAACATAAAAAAATCTGGCACAATAAAAAAATAAAATGTTAAAACGATACATACATGTTACTTTGCTGACAAATCTGTGGTGAAAGGCCCTAAACTGGACTTGATAATAGCCCCTTTGGAGGTTTATATAGGTAAAATGCTAATTTTTAATCAAAAATGCCTAACTTGTATATGTGTAGCATACAAATGTCATCATAATATATTTTGGGCACTGGACTAATAGCTAGCAGTTTAGAAAATAGACACATTGGGTTGATTCAATCCTGGGTTAGAGAAGGGGGCTCAAAAGGGGGTAGAAGAGGTATATTTTATCAAAACATATGTTTTAGGACACTTGAATCATTTTCATTGTAAAAACCTGACTCCTACTGCTACATTTATCAAGAAAAGTAAGGAAGAAAGCCTTTTGACCAATTAAGTCCAAACAAATGTTAACAACCTCACGATTGGGGAAATAAGTGGACGTCTAAAATGTACCATAAGAAAAGCATATTTTAAGCATTTAGGTCAATGGAAAAGAGGAAATTATTGACAAAAAAAATCAAGAAATTTTAGACATATAAACCCTAGATAAATGAATGAGTGTTAGATTTTTTTATGAAACTTCTCATTTTCAGCTAAAATATAAAATTAAAAGTCTGTATAGTACATGTATGTATATAAGGAGGTTATCTCAACAGTAGTATTTTTTACTATTAAATCAGTACCTTTGATGCATTTCGTGTACCAGTAAGATTGACTTATCCAATATCTGTAATTATAAACTGTGTTAGTGAGGACTTCTTAATCATGAAAGATTAAAAGACATCTGAAATAAAATCGTTATCAGATGAATGGGGTCTTTTATAAGTAGCTATTTCTGAAAATATTTAGAATAAAAGAAAACCAGTAAAATTTGATACGAAAAATGAAATGAATGAAATAATTAACCTTCCATAGAGAAATTATTGACTTTCAGTTTTTTTTTGTATATGATTATCTTCTGGGGGAATAGCGAATAAAAATTGGAAGTGACCATTGTATGAAAATGGTGGGGATGTTTCAAAAGTTGAAGTTTAGTTTAAAATCTCAGGTTTATAAAGGATTCAGTAAACACTAGAGTAACACAGTGTACGATCATTTAGTTATCAAAATATATACTAGATGGTCGCAGCAATCAATTAAAAATCAATAGAGATTTAAAGGGGTGGTTGCAAAAGTTATTTTGTTTTATTACCTGGATTATAACCAAAAATTGATAATCTAGTCATTTTTTTATAAAAAAATCTTCCATAGATAGAAAAAATAAGGTATAAGGCCTACAGTTACATACACTACTAAAATATTACATTTTAATACAGGATGGCCTTTGGGCCCTGGGGTCTCGACTGAGAATGACTGTTTATATGGTAGAGGGAAAGCAAAGCACTTACCCAAATCCAGCTTTTATGTTGGCTATGTAAAACTTTAAATGTGTCATATAAACCAAGATTGAATCAAACTTGATCAATAACAGTTGCAGTTACTGACTCACAGACAAACAGATGAATATATATGCAAATGACCCTGGTGGCCATTTTTGATAGATTTACATAGTTTGAACAATCATGGTAGAGGAGCACTAAGGATCCTATGTGCTGATTTTTTTTTCAAATACCCCAGAAAGTTTGGCATGATCTTTTAACTCTTGCTAGTGTCTTTTCTACTGATAACATTTGCAAACAGTTTGGACCAAAGCTGTTAGGATCTAAGCTGTTTGACTCTTTGATGATATTCCTGAAACAATTTGACCAAGTAGTATTTTGACAAGAAGATTTGTAGCAAATTTTTCCATAGAAGAAAAACAGACTCCACCCCTGACAGTCATGTTTTTTCAACTGATAAAAATGTGAACAATCTTGGTGGATGGTCACTCAATGACCATAAGTGTTGAATTATTTTCAATCGACCAAGTTGATTTTGACAAGAAGATTTTTAAAGTTATCCCTATACTGTAATAACATAGGAAAAACTGGTCTCATCCCCTGGCGGCCATGTTTTTCAACCTATCAAAAATATTTGGACATTTTGGCAGTGCGTCGCCCAATGATCATTTATGCCAAGTCATTTTCAAATCCTTCTGTTAGTATTTCTCACAATGCCACGGGTTTGTCTGCAGTTTGTGATTGTGGTATTTCCTGATCATACTCACTTACTATTTTTGACAAGAAGACTTGTTTGAAGTTTTCCTATACATTAATAGGAAAAAACAGTCCTACACCCATGGTGGCCAGGTTTTTTCATCAACTTTAATAATATGAACAACCTTCGACGAGAGTCAGCAAAGGACCATTTGTGCCAAATTAAAATCTGACCAGTAATTTTGGACAAGATTTTTAATCTTTCTTTCCTTTTGGTTGCTATGGCAACCAGCTTTCTGCCTTGAATAGAATTTTTTGAACAACTTTAAAAGAAAACCACCAACGATTATTCATGAGTAGCTTGGCGACATTCCAACCAGAGGTTTAGGAGATGTGATTTAAAGCAAATGTTGACTGACTACGATTGACATCCTATGATCACAACAGTTCATTTTTAGCCGCTTAAAAGGGTTGTCTCAGAAGTAATTTTTTCACTATAAAACCAATAACTCTGGTGGGTTTTCGTGTAATTTTGAATGGTTCGAGTAAGATTAACTCAACCAATAACTATAATTGCACATTACTAAATTTGTGTTGGTAGGATTACAAGAGACTAAAAGGCTGTTTCAAACTAAAAAATGGATCGTCTCAAATACTTAATAGGGATTTTTAACTTTTTGCTAGCTGATCATAATCAAAGTTATTATGCCTTCCTCATAGTTATAATTATTGCATGATACGAGAGAGCAGATTGCTACCCCCCTCTCTCTCTCTCTCTCTCTCTCTCTCTCTCTCTCTCTCTCTCTCAAGAATTGGCTTTACTGAAATACTGTTGTATTTGCATTTAAAACTACATTTTAAAGCCTGTTTGTAAACAAAACAATACTGATACAAGCTTGACAATATAATTTGTATATTTAATTCCATTTTCAGACTGGAATCTTAAGACTTTCTCATAATTTTCGGTCTTTCTAGTACTTTTATAAGTATGATGATATGTTTTAGAATGAAAAGGGTTAGCAGAAAAGGTATTTATGGTATTAGCTGCATGCAGAACCATAAACGTGTACGATAACCTGCAAAAATAATGAGAAAAGTAGATCTATCAGGTTCTGCATGCATACATGTATGTAAATAAGTCACAAAGAGCACACGGTGTTTAATTTTTGTTTAACCATAGACCCAGTGTTAAGAGTACCTTATAGTATCCATATTTTTCTGTTTTAAAGCAATGAAATCAATTTTGTTGGTAATTGGGTAGTTATTTAGATAGAGGGGTTGTAAGTTTTTTCTATTTATAGCTCTGGGCCTGGTAGAGCATATACTATCTAAATTTAATGGAATTTAGATTGATTTTATGCCAAAATATTTGAAAGCTGTCGCCATGACAACCGAAAAATCAACAGCTGAACATACATAAATGTGGTTAGTTTTACCAAAATACATAAATTGTCATTTTTTTCTTACATAATCTGAGACCATGTGTGAAACACTTCTTTGGGAGATTGCTGCATAATGAAGAGAATTGGAGGGTCCTACTTACCCCAGCCACTTCTCATGCAAGATAAGTATATTGTAGCAATTTAATAAGGCTGCTGTATTGAATTATTTTCATCTATTGAAATAAAAAAAATGCATTTTCTGACTCAAACCATGTTAATTATGTTGACGATGGGCGATTTCAATACAAGTGTGAAGGCAAGTTTGCCTAACTTTTGTGTCAGAATTTATAACACTAAAATTACATTTAAAATTCAAAGGCAACTTTTCCTATTGGCAATTTATTGTTATTTGTAAGAAATGTGATTAAGTAATTATATAAAGAGATTTATAATAGATACTATCATTTCTTTTAACAATAAATTAATACCATTGTGCAATTAAGTCATTTTACAGTTATCCTACAGTGAAACTTATGTTGCCATGGTTACGAACAGAAGCTGATTACTTCTGAAACACGTTTTTCATAAAATAAAATCTATATATCCTGCTCTAATATGTATAACCATGCATATATGTTTAAATGCATGATTTAGGTTGTTGACTGCGTTTAAAAATGCCTAAAATGCATGTTTTTCAGGTCCTACTTACCCCACCCACTTTTCCTTATAAATAAGCATGTTTAGATATTTTAATCAAAATGCATTGATCCTATTTCTTTAAGTTCAGTCTACATTTTCACAAATATCGCACACTGGTGATAAATAATAGCAATTTTGAGGGTATTGGAAGGGCAAATTAGCCAAATGTGTTTTTTTTTATTTTAAAATTCATAATTTTTACCCCTTATTATGCCCCTAAAAGTCTAAAAACAGCTTATCTGTAGCATACTTTAATGTCATATATAAAGGAGATGCATGAGTTATGAAACTATTTTATTTACAATAGACTATATTACTGTAATATAGCAATAAATGAATTGTTTATGCAATATTTATCTTTTTTAGTTTTTCTACAGGGAAACATTTGTTACCATGGTAACGACAAGAAGACGGTAACTTCCCAAACATTTTCTTCCATATTATAAAATTTCATACCCTGGCCTATTATATATTAACATGAGTGTATGTGAAAGTAGCCGCGCAAAGTTGTCGTGTTTGCGCGAAAATGCCCCAAAAGCGTAATTTTCCGGTCCCACTTACCCCACCCACTTTCAGTGAAAGATAGGTATATCTAAGCTTTTTCGTAAGGCTGCAACCATTTGCTAATTCAGTTATATGAAGTCTGTTTGTTCAAAATAATTCCATGTTTGTGATTGGTAAAATCTATTTTGAGTAGTTTAATCGTAAAAATGTCATTTTTCATGTGTTTTTTGCTTCTTTTTTGGCCCAAATTTTTGGATGCTGTTGCCATGGCAACGGAGGTTGAATTGGATGAACTAGCACTTGATTTCTTGTTTTTACATGGCCACTAACACTGTCAGCAAGTTTCATCAAAATCCGAGTCGGAGCGTGAAATGGTTCCTATATAACTTGCTCCATATTTACAGAAAATCGCTCTTAACTGTGCTGATATCTACTTCTTAAAAAATTGGTCTCTTAAAGCCTTAAATTTGGTCCAAAATGGCAATTTCTCTATTTAAGTCTATATTGTTGGCCATTTTTCTACCATAGCAACAGTAAAATTTAAATAAATGCCGAACTTTTACACTTCAGTTATTCTTCTAATAAACCAATCAAAAGAAATTTGTGAAAAGCAACTTTCAGTTTTTCGCCCCAGAGGGGGCCAAATTAGCCCCTTAATGCACGCACTCCTTTGCCATCAGTACAACGCTGTTGCCGTTAATATGTTCATTGTTGCTAGTCAAATCAAACGTACTTCATATTGTTTTAACTAGACTTCTGGAAAAGTAAGTACCTGTGCTCTAATAAGCAAAACATCTTAACGTCTTTCAAGTGTGGCAAAATGGAAGTTTAAGTCTTACGTGTGAAAAAGACGTCATTCATATCACACCGAGTTAGAAAATAGACCCAGTTCGGCATAAATTCTGCCTAGTCCGAGGATATCCAAAATGTATGCAGAGTTTACAGAACTTGATTCACCTTTTTAATTAACTGATATGGATATCATGTTGACACACTTTCTGAGTGAATTATTACAATAATATTGTAAGATTTTTGGTCTTATTAGTTTTATATTCTAGTTATTTGCTGTGCTTCGTTAAATACACTCGTTTTGATTTCTTCACCATTGTGTACTTTGTATTAATGTGCCTTTGCATAACATTTATCCGTATAATATATATGCACATTATATCTACTGTTGTTTCGTTTCTTTTTATAGTCCGTACAGAATTTCAGTGAACATCGTTTTTCTTTTTTAAAATGTCTTTAATGATAAAACTTTGGACCAGAATTTTGCACATGCATATAATAAAACACCGCCTAATATACAATTGCATATTTGAATATTTATGATAGGAAAATAAGTCTGGAATCTCTTGTGAAATAAAATAACTTAGTCATTTTCGATTTAGAAAAAATCCTTATTTTCCCTCAGAGTATTTCATATGGGTAACACGTGGTTTATACAGTTCAATGAATACCATGTTTACTTTCGTATATGACAAAGAAAACGGTCACCAGCAGGACAACTCTTGGTATGTCTATATATTCACTGAAAATGCTTTGAAGAGACTGCACAAATTACAATTCTGTCTCACGAAAATCAAATTTCGCATCTTGTTTTCTTATATGTGTCATGGTTAAATGACACATATAGCAATTGGACCGCGACTGAGAAAACCTGTCTTCAGTGATTTGTAACAATAAAGCTTTTGTCAGATCGACCTGGACCCCCCCGACGAAAATTCCTGGATCCGCGCATGGATCATGTACTAACAGCGCATTTGCCTGGCTTGTCTGCAGTTCCCCATAGTAACCACCATACTGGGGGGGGGGGGGGCAGCTAGCTGGCAAAACTATGACAGTTCTCCACCGCAGTCTGTTTTTATACTGCACAGCAATGTTTGTCTAGGTCTATCAAACCTCTACATTTCCTCCGCATTGTGGAGACAACGTAAAAGTAAAAACAAAGCACATTATATCCCCATCCTGCTCAGAGGCTTGGGTGAAGCAGTGGTTACAAACGACTATTGCATCATTTATAGCCTATGATGCACTTCACATGAACATTTAGTTCTCACTCACCCAAAAACATCCGCTGATATATTGTTCAACCTATTTCCAAGCACATTCCCACCCTGTCACGAGTTTCTCTTTCCGACCTCCGCATTATTTTTATTGGATGAGTCTTTTTTTTTTTACTTGAATCACACTTGACGGGTGAGCCCTGTGAATATTCGATCTTATCACTTATAGTTGCCCGGAATTACGTTTTGGCATGCATGTTTTGCATTGTCTGGAGTCAACAAATCAGTATTTGGAATAAACAGATAGAAAGTTCAATTTATTTAATAAAACAAGTTTGATTTTTTAAAAATCTGATTATGAGAGAAGGAGCAGGGAACACAGAAAATCAAGATTTTAAATTGAGGAACAAGGGAACACAGAGATTCATCTCATAGGAACAAGCGGACGGGTACCCACTGGGAAAAGCCTCGATATTTTCTCGTATGCAAAAAGTCTGTGCGCCCAAACTATGGCCAGAATTTGCATTTGATTTTGTTTGTTTGTTTGTTTGATTTGATTCTTTACGTCCCATCAACAATCTTTCAGTTAAACAGGGACGGGTCTTCCTGGGTTGAACCAGTACTAAGCTAGGATAAATGTGTCTTGCTCAAGGACCACAATGCAGTGACGGCGGTGAGGCTCGAACCCACGGCCCCTCGGTCTCGAGTCAAGCACTGCATTTGATTTTGATATGATAAGAGTTCATTCTCCTTACACGTTACTTCGTCTTATAAAACCTATAATTATTCATCGATAGTAAACTAAAGGCAGTGATCCGTACAAAGGTGCATTTAGGGTAAGTTAAAAAATGCAGATGCTCAAATGAGGACAAATTCCATCATAACACAGCCTATTTGACAATACATTTTGTAACGAAAAAAATATCACCAATAAGGCGGTGTATAGATGTATTAAATTCTGATGGTCATTGTGCGATCAGTCCGCACATAACGAAATAAACGCAAAAAAGCGTTGTTCACTGAATTCCTGTATGCACAGTAGTAAGTATTGGGAATAGATATGATAGATTAATGAAAGAAATTAGAAAAATGGCCATATTCAGTGACCTTTTATCGCATTCGTTCCCACTACTTACAGGGTGTGGCAGAATGCTGTCCAGTAACATCACCCTGGTTACAGTAATATCCAAAGTGAGGTTATACGGTAAAGCATATCGCTACAGCATCACGTTCGTTTTAGTAACTGAAAGAGAAGTTCACCACTTTGAAATAGTACGTTTATTAATGCATCGTAACTGGATGTCAAACGTCCGTGGCCATACAAGATATGATATCTTTCTACATTTTCCCTCCCACCCTTCCCTTGTGACGTTAATGGACGTATTCTGTTGCACTTTTATCGCATTCATTCCCACTACTTACAGGGTGTGGCAGAATGCTGTCCAGTAACACCACTTTGGTTACAATAATATCCAAATTACGTCGGTTATATTTGATGCGAAATGAAGTCATGGAAAATTCATTAGGAGATCAGATAGACAACATTATCTGTTGGGCAGTCTGTGTCATATATCCGAGTTTTACAGTAGCCCCAGAATATGAAGATGATGCATGAATTAGTTAGGGATCTTGCAAACCAAACATCTAATGTATGTGTCTTGATCCACATCTGAACTAAGGGTTAGGTTGGTGCGCCGTGAAACCGGTTTAAGCCCTCCAGTAAAATATTTTTACTGACCGTTCCAAGGCTGTACTTCTTTTGTGGATCATTTGTGTTTTATGTCATGTGCTTGTCATGCTTTCGCGTCTGTTTATTGCTGCTGTATGGTCACTTAGGTAAAGGGCTGACCTCTTGGCTGTTTCTTGTTTTTTTTTTCTTTCTCACATGGTGTCTTGAGTCATCTGTGGTACTTGATTGTATCGATTTCCGATCTTCTTTACTTTCAGTTCGAGTCATGACGACCTATGATCATATTTGATTAAGCTGTTGTCATCTTTGTCCCAAAAGTTATGATGTCAGGACCCCTCCCCCTCCATCCCGCTGACGGATTGTTCTTGATCCGTCAATGATTTTGTTCTACGTTTTCTTAGCTACTAAACATAATCCTACATCAGAGTATGCCAGAGCCAGTGTCAGAGACGTTGTTTGTGCACTTACACTATATGGCCAAACTGTGCATATTTTTTTTCGCGTTATGAAAATTACATTGCCATTAAACAAAAATGATGTTCATTGTCGGCGAAATGCTCAACTAACCACTTCATGCGTCATTAAAATTTAGATTTCATGCTTACGCACATTGTATTTCATCCAACTCGAAAAATAAATATGAGCCATAATAAATCATACTGTTTAGGTAAAACATACTGATTCGGGATATATAGCATAGCCGACTAAAGAAGGATATGGTGAGTCAGTAGGGCTGCGAACATTTGCTATTTGACAACCCAAAATATGGTAGAATGTGAAGGTTTAAAAATACAACTAGCCCGCTAGCATCAATATGTACACATTAAGTGTAACTTAAGCTCAAGTTTGGTGGTACATGTAGCTGCATTTGCTCTGACTTTGGTGTAATCTTTCAACTTCTTTAAAAGCTATATTAGCCACAACATGTGATTTCAAACAATGTGGCATTTTAACAGGTGTAGACTCAGACGAGCCTGTGCAGCCTCTTTTTAAATGTTGTTAGGTCAGTAGCTTAACAGTCATAGAGTATTTAAGCGACAAGCACATACCCCATTGTTGGAAATCTCCTGCCCTGGCTCAATTATTCTGCCCCATTATACGAGGGGTATTTGGAAAGTTCGTAACACGGCATCATATCGCCACAATGCGTTGCTAAAATGCTATCAAATGATAATATTTGGAAACTAGAATCCAACGGCTATTGGACGGTTTGGTTTTTGTAGAAAAAGGACCTGGCGTGCACATGCAGCACATGCTCGAAATGAGTAAGACTTTATACTCTGGGGAAATTGAGAAACTTACTTACACCCATAATTTGACAAATTAACTATTTGGTGCCAACTTATTTTGTTATTAAAACATATTATGCGATCACTACTTACGTCTTTGCATTCAGAAAATGATGACAAATAGAGAAATGGTAAATTTTCAAAAATGGGACTTTTTATGATTTTTCTTTATACTTTTACTATATATTGTGTCACTACAGGAACACGAAATATGCCTATAGAGTATATGGTTTGCTTTGTTTGTAGCGAATTATGTATAAAAAGCATTTCTCATTGTATCAGGTTAACAAACACAAAATTGATTGATTTCAACTCCCAACGTATTCTTACTGTTTTGTTTATCTAATTTTCTTCAAATATTGTTTTTTAATGCCTGCACACTTTTCAAAAGGTTAAAAGTTACATATTCAATATTTTATTTTGCTTTTTGCGGTATACAATCAGTACATGTATTCACAATAATCTTTTTCGTGTCTGCAGTATAGCATTCTCATGAAATTTAAGTCATAACACAAAGGAAATTAGCGGTTCAAACTGATACCAAACATGATTGGATTTGTTAAGGGGTTACTGAGATAAAGACCATGCTACGTACTTTACAAATGACCCTCGTATTTATCCAGAGATTAATTACAACTGCAACCTATTTTATAACATTTAGCACTGGCAAAATGTTTGCGTAAGGTTGCTTTACAACCAGGCAACCACTAATTTAGCATTTCATTCCAATGAAACATCTAAGATAAGCTATCAATGATATAAAATTAGCTGTCTATTTTTGTCATCCAGATGCATGCGAAACTACACAAAAACTTGTTCATTTCTACATGCTCATTATACTGAAACATAAAAAGTAGTTGAAGTTTGGGAATAACGTTTATGGTGAAAAACACTCATTTATTGAATTTGCATATGTGACATATGTACATATTGGAACTGCCTCTATGAAGCACTTGTAATATGTACCAACAACATATATTACTGTAAACAAGGAAACCTATTTTGAAATATTCACCTATCAAGAACCATGTCCATTAGCTTTGCCTCTTTAAACATCCCAATCTGCCTATCAGTATTTAGATACCTTTTACAATATGGCAAATTGTTGATATTTAAATGACAGCTATATCACCAAAGAGCTACGTGCGTTAAGAGGCTTTTTTTGCCCCCCCCCAATGAGGCTAAAATATAAAAAATTCTTCTTATTAAACAATAATTAGAACTATAACCAAAATGTAAAAGTATCAACTGACTTTAAATTTTGCCATTGCAATGGTAACAAAAATTGCCGCAAAATAGGCTGATAATAGGAAATTGTCCATTTTGGAGCAAAATTCAGAGTTTCGACAGAGAAATTAACATAGATCACAAACAAATACCAAAAAGATATTTTAACAGAAAATGAGAATTACCCCGGCATGCAACATACTAAAAGGATTTTTTGGTATTCAGCTGTGCTGATACCTAATTCTTAAAGAAAATGGTCTCCGAAAAGCCTTTAATTTGATCCAAAATGGCAATTTCTCTGTTTAAAAAGTAAGAAAGGATGCAAAGGTCAGGAATCGATACAATTATGTACCACACCTGACCCAGGATACCAATGGGAAAGCGACAATCTCACAACTAGACATCACAAACGAGAGCAAAGAGGTCAGCTCTTTCCCATCAGGTGACCATAAGGCACAAATAAACGGACGTGAACAAAGGCATAACAAACACAGGACAGAAAAAAAACAACAGAAAAAACGTAAATGATCCACAAAAGAAGTACCGCCTTGAAATGGTCAGTAAAAAAATACTGGAGGGCTTAAACCGGTTTCACGGCGCCAACCTCACCCTTTGTTCAGATGTGGATAAAGACACATAGACATTTGGTTTGCATGAAGGGGCTATTTTGACCCCTCTAGATCCCAAAAATGAAAATTGTTTTTCACAAATTTCTTTTGATTTGTTTATTAAAAGAATGACTGAAGTTAAAAATTTCGGCATTTGTATCAATTTTACCGTTGCTGTGGTAATAAAAAAGGCCGATAAAATAGGCTTATGGACTGAACTTCAACTGATCTGATTTATGTTATAACTTGAACTGAAATTAATTGTGGTATGCATTATGTTGGACAAACTGGCCGATCCCTTAAGATTAGGTTTTGTGAGCTCTTTCGTAAAATGAAAAAACCTTAAAATTTTTATCGCCATTTCAAAAATAATGGTCATTCACCTAGTAAAATTGGAATTCAGCCGGTTGAAAAAGTTATATATGATCCAAATTCATCAGCTAGATTAAAATTTAAAGAGACATGAAAATGAACTAAAATTGATTAAATTTTTACAATCACCTTTTCCTTTAGGCTTAAATGATAATATAAACTGTGAAGGTAATATTTCTAAAATGCCAGATTTTGATGTTTTTTCTCTTTTGGAATGCAAAAAAAACCCCTAAAATAAATCTCATGGTAAACGTAAAAATGGCAACGTTAAGCGCAACATTTGTACTGAAAAACGCATAGAATACTTCTCTAAAGGATCTTTTCCATAGCTTTAAATAATCATTGTCAACATTGCTGATTTTCATTTTAAGTTCCTTGCCTATCTCAGTTTTACGTAATTTAGAGTTATATGCTAATAAATTTTACGATAGAGCAAACATACAACATAAAGCAGCACTTCTTACTAGGTAGTATGTTCAACATTTCCTTAGTCCTTATATTGATTCCGAGGTCAACCATAATTGACATTTTATCAAAATTCCATTCATTAACAAAGGTATGGAGTTTATTAATTTACATACACTGAAACGGAGTACTAAGTGGCCACTTTTCAATTTCATTTTTTTTCTGACTTAGCGCTTATGATATCGAAATGAATTTTTGCCCACATATGTGCATTTCAATGGACTAAAGTTAAGTGGCGCTTTGAAAGAGTTTTCTATCACTTCACAAATTTTGGGCTCAAAAATGCAAAAATCAATTTTTTGAAGAAAATAAGGGTTTTGAGAGCAGTTTTTTTTTTCGAAATGAAGTACAGGTGATTTCAACCCATCTAACCGACTTGAAAAAACACCAAACCTCTGAATGTTTGCTTATGAACGTTTTTTATGATTTTTTTTTAAAAAAGCTCATTTTCCGCATTTTTCAATATTTTCAAAAAATAATCAACAGCGTATACTAAAATTATTGTATGTAAACATGTTAGACCAAACACAAGACTGCTTGATCAGCCCATTGTTTTAAACATTTATTCTTTCAAGCCTGGTGTCCACTTCCGGTTTTTACGTGAAAATTTAAAGGTCATTTAAATGGCATATTTAAATAAAACAGTGTAGCATATTCATAACGATAATCGCTGAAAATTGCAATGCCATGCCACAAATAATAAAGTGTACAGAGCAATGCAAAGTTGATTTGCAAATTGCATGGTAAAAGATAAGACTCTTTGATTATTAAGCTGCTGATAGTTGCTGCCTTCATGTTAACGTAGAAGTGAAATGGAGAGTTCAATTGTCACAAAACGTTTGAGTCTTTTTCATCTTATATCACAGCTGTTATGAACAGCTTCAAACTAATTAAAATAGATGGATAACATATCTGAGGAAGATTTTATATCACAGTAAAAAGTGTGACTTTTTTTAAATGAAGGTACCTTTACTCTGACTTCGTCTGTGCATGATCTATCAGTCATTTTTAAATGGCATGATTTTCAGAGTCTCGAAAAAGCCTTGAATTTTTTTATGGAATTAAAATTTTGTAAGAGCGATGTTTACTTTCTGAACTGGCGCAAAAATGTGCAGGTGGTCACTTATAACTTTGTTTCAGTGTAGTATTCTTAAGGATAATTTAGTGATTTCATCTATTCCAAAGTACTTTAATAATTAAAATCTGAAACTCCTACCATTTGTTATAAATATAACAAACCAATAAGGTCTACTATATTTAACATTAATATAATTGTAACTGTTATAAACATACATTCCAATGCTCTAGTAGAAAACTAAGTGTACATTAGCATAAAACAGATGTGGCAGCTCAGATGATACCTCCATTTGATGTAAAGCTAAGCTTATTTTAAAAGCGTCTTGAAAAACTGCATGATTATTCAAATGTTCTAATATAGGTCTCAAAATAATAGTGCGTATTTTTTTTAATGAAACTGTTATCATTATATGTTGTACATACTAAAAACGTCTCAATGAGATGGTTTTTGACCACCCAACCATGATAGATAAGAAATACTCAAAATTTTGCTCTAAAAAGTTCGAATATTTGGACCAATGCAATCTTCGTCGTTCGGCCTGTAACTGAATCTATTATATTGACACATCGAATCCTAAATAAAGCTGTATCAAAATACTTTTCAAAAGTGATATAATGCTACAAAAGTTACAAAGACATGTAATGATTTCTCGCTTTTCCAAGCATTTAGTCAGCTTGGTTGAAAGACAGCAAGATGAAGTTATAGCATTGTTGTAAACCGCGTCGGATGTACATGTCCATGAGACCTGTAATACATTGACGTTTTCACAGAAACAACGGGATTTCAATTTATTTTAGAGTTATATGATAAATATAGAAGCAAACAGTAATCAGCTGACCATAATGTGCACGACCCATGGTGAACGTAGAAATCAGAAACAACATTTTTTAAAAGTTACAATCAGTTTGTACTGCTCTGACCGCGCCGAGACTGAAGAAAAGGTAAGCATCATTGATGAAAAATAAAGTTGCAGTTATACATTTCACCCGAGATTTGTATGATTATCTTTTCGTGCTTTGACTCGCTGAGAAAGGAAAATAGACTTATAGTCTATAATCTATTTTCAAATATGCTTTTTTTATTCCTATAATGATGCGTTTTACATTGAAACAGTCACTGTGAATTGTTTTAATGGTTTCTTCTAGATGCGGCTGATTGTGTGATGAGAGGGGCGCACCTCGAATCGAACTATAGTCTCTACTATAGTAACTTAAGTTTGATTCGAACACCTATAGTTGCTACTAGGGTGACGTCATGAACCTACTGGAGATGGTCGGAGCACCGTTACTCTAGTAAATAGGCTGGTTCCCTACTATAGACATATCTAACGATGGGTTCAAGATCTAGCACGATGGGTTCAAGATCGGTCAGTAGCCTCAAAATGATATGTTTTTGTAAAATAAACCTAGCTGAGCATAATTTTTGGTCCCACCTATTCGTAATTGATTATTAGAAAGCGCTGTGCAGTTTATAACATCCTTTTTGTCTACGACGATGAGTTGAAGTGGAGCATACAGGGCTATTATTTTTGTTTACTTGCCAACCAACTTTAAGTTCAAACTTTAGTCGTTCGGGTGTAAACGTGCGTGCACATCTATTACGTAAGAACTAAAGTAGGAACTTTAGTTCGATTCGAAGTGCGCCTTATCCGTGAACCGTTGAGGTACATTACAAGTTCTGTCTTTTCTGAAAACAACAACAACTGAATTGAGTTTTTTAATATAGAAATACGAGTTCATCCATTATTCAAGGCATCGACGGCCCAGAAATCTCTGTTGTAAATATTCTCATACGTGTATATGTGATCATCTCACTGGTAAATGTTCTCAAATGTAGTATTTCACTGCACAGTCTGTCAGACTTGAGGGAGTTGCTGTGCTGGGACTAAAGTATAGAAAATACTAGGTGAGTGTTTTTGATACATGTATCAAGTCTACCAGGCAAGGCTTTGAGAATGCTTGTTGACATCGTGAGGCTTGCTGAGATGAAGAGAATACTAGGTGAGTGTATTTTGATATCAAGTTTACCAGGCAATGCTTTTAGAAATGCTTGTTGACATCGCGAGGCTTGTCGAGATATAGAGAATACTAGGTGGTTGTCTTTTGATATCAAGCTTACGAGACAAGGCTTTGAGAACCCTTGTTGACATTGCGAGGCTTGCCGAGATATAGAGAATACTAGGTGAGTGTTTTTTGATATCATGTTTACCAGGCAATGCTTTGAGAACACTAGTTGACATCGCAAGGCTTGCCGATATATAGAGAATACTAGGTGAGTGTCTTTTGACATCAAGTTTACCAGGCAAGGCCTTGAGAACGCTTGTTGACATCGCAAGGCTTGCCGAGACATAGAGAATACTAGGTGAGTGTCTTTTGATATCAAGTTAACCAGGCAAGACTTTGGGAATGCTTGTTGACATTGCGAGGCTTGCCGAGATATAGAGAAAACTAGGTGAGTGTCTTTTGATATCTAGTTTACCAGGCAAGGCTTTGATAACGCTTGTTGACATGCGAGGCTTGCCGAACGATTCAACATGCGTTCTCAAAGCCCAGCCTGGTGAAATTGATATCTAAAGACATTATTAACCTGGTATTCAATTTATCAGTTTATTCTTTGTTTGCTTTCTTCAAACTAGCGATAATGACGTTATTTTCGATTTTTGTGTTGATTCAGCGTCACTAGCGACGTCATTCAAAAAACAGCAACGACATGATGACCTGCTTTTGGCACAGATAGACAACGTTTACTAGGCAAAGTGCAACAATGCAATTAATATGAGAAGTAACTGATCAATACCATTATGTGGCTCTTCCGGTGTATTGATCTTAAGTATGCTTTCATTTCCTTTTTAAAAACAAATTACTATCCAGTTAAATAAGATGTAATGTTAAAAGCGCCTTGTGTCTTGTCTGCTTGGGGGTCGTTGTGTTACATTTAAACATGATTGAAGTACAATCATTACCACAGCACTGCTTAAGAACTTGGCAAAAAGCTTCAAACGCTTAGCTCTTTTTATTAGTAGCACCGGTTAATTTCATATAAGTATACGCTTATGGGTCGTACAATACTGTATAGACATTATACACACGCTATACAGGCACGCCTGAGAGGTTCAGCGTATCAATTCTGGTTGTTCTCAAATTATTTGTGGAGGACACGGGGTCGGCGGTCGATTTTTCGTTATTTAAATTTGGTTTGAAAAAAAAAATCTATGCGGGGAAAATATTTTTGTGCTCTCAGATGATAGATTGTTACCTTGAATAGCAAATAGCAAATTTGAGAGAAATGCTCAATTAATGGGTGGATCCATCTCATCTATCTAGCCGACCTTAAAAGTGCATTTAAATGTAGGGGTTCCCATTTCCATTAACACAATATCATACAGATTGATCGGGTCTTCAACCTATCGATCACATGCAAATATGCTTTGTGTTCCTCCCAACGAGTATATGTGACAGATGCGAGTTTCCATTGTCCTCACTTTAGACTGAGTCATCTGGATCAATTCGAAGACAAGTTCAAACGCACTAGATGCCTAAAATATATTCTCAACACAAAAAAGCTATGTCTGCTTGACGTTTATGTTTCTTGATTCTGATGCATGCAGATATTCCATCCACATGACTGTTTAACACTTAAACCATTGATAATGAATTAAATAAATTCGTTCAATGGCCGTTAGAGCCGAGGACAGTGCAGCAAACACCAGTACCCTTAAAATCAAAAGTTACAAAATACGTAACTTGTGTGTGTTAGTCATAATTATGAATCATCTCATCAAATTTTAGCTTCACTGAATAAACTATTATTACGAGCTGTGACTTGGAATTTCCAACATTGTGGTATGTGCGACCAGCAAAGGCTCAGACCAGCCTGCGCATACGCGCAGAGTGATAAGAGCATTTGATAGTCGCTTAGATATTTTATGACTGTTAAGCTACTAACCTTACATTAATGGGAGTTTCTAATATTAAAAGGAGGCTGCACAGGCTCGTCTGAGTCTACACTTGTCAAAATGACACACTGTTGGAAATCAAATGTCTCGCGACAGTTATGTTTACGTACTAGTTGTCTTTCATATTTTCTATGCCACAGGCATAAACATGTCACGCGTGATGCCGTAACAAAATATTCATCCCGACCAAGACATTACATTGTAGGTCTAGCAGTTGGTATACATCTGGTAACTACTGAGTTGGAACAATTATAATCAGATAAAATCTCAGCACTATTCTGATTTCGTTATAGACCTTCAATGTAGAGGGTGTGTTTAATTATTGTGTCATGTAAATGCAGAGTTGGTGATCATAATAAATTTCGAAACTATGTTAAATACAATAAAACAATAAAGGTTTTAGATAAATTTGAAACTCTGACTTTTGAAATAGTCGTTGCTTTCTCTATCAACAAGCTGAGTTATACTAGTATATACGAACGTTGCAGTCAATATCTGCGGTTTATGAAAACCAATGATGTCTTCCAAAAACTGGGTCAATGTGAGCCATAGGCTCAAAGTAAGCTATTGTGGTCTTGGTTGTCCGTTGTCCGTCGTATGTCGTCAACAATTGCTTTAAAGAACTTATACTCCTGCATTATTGGGTGAATTTTGAACAAACTTGACATGGATTATCCTTTTAGGACCCTCTTTGGCCTGGATCTTTGATGTTTAATATAAAGCATTACCAAGTAAACTTCTAACAAGTCTGTTCAAATAGTATGTATTTTGGAAGCTCGAAGTTTGAATTTTCAAGGTTTTATTGTAAATGGGTCCATGACAATCTTTGTATAACAACACATAAAAAACAACTTTACTTGTCCTTGGGCGGTGGCTTGAGCGTTTGAATTTATTTGATTGTTTTTTGCTCACATTGCATTATCATGTACATGTAGTGATTTGTGTCATTTCCAGAGTTATTGTGTGAAGCTGTGTTGTGTTAGATCATTTATTTCTATTGCTCTTGTGGTATTTTGGCTTGTGATATGTGATTATAGCATTTCTATGCCACACTCAGGTTTTTGTCCCCTTCCAATGTTCACTCTGGAGGAAATTATAGATTTACCCTCCGTCTGTCTGTTTATCCGTTTGTCTGTCCATCCGTCTGGCCGCTGAAATCTAGATCCCAAGATAACTCAAAGATATTCAAGCTAACTTGGTGAGACTTGTTATGTACATGTAAGCAGGCGACAATGTGTTAGTCTTGCACATCATTCGCATATAAACTGTGGATGCTATGGTAACGGAAATAGTCGAAATATTGCAACAAAATACAGATTCCGAGATAATCAAAACTATTTGCTATTTAAGCAAGCTTGTTGAAACTTGGTATGTGAACAGGTGGCAATGGGCTGATTATGCACGTCATTTTTGTTAATTGCTGTCGCATGAAATTGTGGCTGCACCTATCTGAGACTTATGTGTTGCGAGCAACACCTGTGGTCACTGTTTATAAAAGCTTGATGTAACTAGTTCCTTTCCTCTGGAACTAGCTATGTGCATCTGGAACTAGCTCGAGTTAAAAAGAAACTCTGAAAGCATTGCCAGCTGATAATACTATCTTGCGGTTGTTTGCATCCAACGAGTAAGTGCCATATTTTGCTCTCTTGCATTGTCTCTAGCAGTTTGTTTAAACGTTTATTTAATCCATTTAAGCCGAATTAAATTGCGAACTTTTATCATTTAAAACATCTCATCTGCGTTTTAAGGATTTGTGGGTGGTATTTATTACAAAAATAGTAAGTGTGTATGATCAGAAAATACCACAATCACAAACCGCAGGCAACCCTGTGGCACCAAGTTTAATTAAAAAATTGATCGAGCATTCTGTAAGCGAATAGTGGAGACTCTGATCAGACGTCGCCGTCTTCGGCGTCTGATCTGGATCTTCACTATTTCCCTATGTATTTCATAAAGGACAGCAAGCGTATATGCGCTAAATGTGTGTATGGTGCTACTTTGGATAAAAGTTAACTCATGTCGGTGTCATTTTAATCTAACACAAACTCTCAATTATAGTTATGCATATATTATGCGACGCCATAGTGAATATAAATATTGTAATTTCAAATTTATTATTTGCTGTCCTTATTTTGCTATAGGATGCATACTTAACATTGTATGCAGACTTTTGGCGTTTATTTTTTCTCTCGTTCAGTAATTTTAATGAAATCTAAACAATGAAAGCGAACGATTAGTTACAGTTGTGTGCTTTTGATAATTGGGCCGCGAGATGAGATTTCCAATTATGTGGCATGTGCAACCAGCAGAGCCTTTGCTAGTCGCTTGAATATTCTATGAGTGTTAAGCTACAGACTGAACATCCTCTGAAATTTCTAAGCCCAATAGGAGGCAACACAGGCTCATCTGAGTCTACACTTGTCAAAATGTCACACTGTTGGAAATCACATGTCAAGGCTCATATCTAAAAACACAAGCTGTTGTTTCCATTAATATGCATATTTTAAATGTGAAGTTCTAATCACGATTTTTATTTTAGGCTTACATTAGCTCGCCACATTTGTCGCAAAATGCTTTGTCTAACTATTGCAATGTGTCATCATGGAGAAACACTCTAATCAATCTATAAATTCAGAAAATATTCACGAGGGTTTTATGAAAAAATCAAGTGAGTATCATCAGGAAACACCAGTATCACACTTTACAAACCAGTCTTCCTAACTACATGTATTAAAATGCATCATTGCAGAGAAATAGTCTTATCAAATTAACACATTATGGTGAAACTAAAAAAAGGGCTCTCGACTCACAGATAGCCCGAGCTAAGGAAAACCTCAAGTTGAGTCACGGCGGGGCCAGCTAAAGACAAGCATCAGGCACCAATAGCAATAGCAAAATTCAGTGAATAAAGCTTTAAACACTTAAAGGAGCATAACTCGGACATCAAACAAGACAAATTGGTGGAAGTTCGACGAATCGTTTGCTGGCTGTCTGGGAAACATTGTTAAGCTTTAGTAAATACTTTTTGTCCCATACTTTCTCACTAAATATAGATAATCGTAGTGTAGCGTTGTCACTTTTGTTTAGTATATAACTTTTTTATAATCATTTTGAACTGATCACTAAAATTAGGTTTCCCAACAATTCGTTTGGATTTAGAAAACTAAATCACCATAAAATATAGGTTTAGATATGCCTTGTTGCAGAAGAGTTTTTTTACCCAATGTTGTATTTAACAATTAACTCTGAGTGTCTGTGGTAAAATTTAGAAAATACTTTTCGAATTTTATGATATCTATAACTTTGTTTTAATAACTTAGCAGTTAAAAATAAGTTTCTGTTGTTGAAGCCATGAACATTAGAACATACTCTCGCTGAACGATTAAGCTTTGAAATATATATACAAGATGAGAAGGGAGCAAGGAAATCTACACCAAGAAATGATAAATTTACTATATCGGACATCCTGTCCCGCCTCTGGATCAGCACATGCACATGTTATCTTTAACTGTATTTTACGACCCTAAATCGTCAACCTATTTTAAATACGATACCAGAAAGCTTACTAAGGGGTTGGGGGTCACAAAAATGTCAAACATATAAACAAGAGGCTCCATGGACCCTGTTTCGCTCACCGGATTCCTTGTCACCAGCAGAGGAAGATAAGATATGCTTCATTTCCCTTAATTTGAAATGCAACATGACGACATGTACTTTTAGAAAAAGTGACCCTTTGATCTCAACCCAGGGATCAAAGGTGTGTAAAAAGGCAAAATCATGCTAGCATGTTATTGTATGCTTCGTTCTCTTTAACTTGCTATGCAACATGACCATATTCTGAAAACAGTTGATTTTATTCAAGCCTATGTGACCCTGCAGCTGGGTCATTTTTTGTTCCTGGGGCATAATTTGAAATTACTTGGTAGAGATCTAGTGGGTGATACTACATACCAAATATTAAGGTTCTATGCCTTGCGGTTTCTGACAAGAATGTTTATTCAAGTTTCCCATATATGAGCCTATGTAATCCATGTGAATACGGGGGCAGAGCCATTTTGGCCCCAGGGGCATAATTTGAACAAATTCTGTAGCGGTCTGCTAGGTGATGCTACATACTAAAAACAAGGCTCATAAGCCTTGCGGTTTTAGACAATAAGAATTTTTCATGTTTTCCCAATATTAACTTATGTAAAACATGTGACCCCCGGGGCGGCGCCATTTTTGGCTCCAGCGTCATAATTTGAACAAACATGGTAAAGGTCTACTAGGTTATGGTACATACCAAATATAAATGCTTTAGGCTTAGTATCCTGGGTCAGGTGTGGTACTTGATTTTTGCGATTCCTGATCTTTGCCGTCTTTCTTACTTGTATGGTTTCAAACCGGTAGATTTTTTAAAGTTTTCATCTCGAAAATCTGTTTTAACCTGTGTAACCTAGATATTCAACAGACCGGAACCACTTGAACATTTATTAATGCGGGCTATATAAGGATCATTCCTGCCAATTCGGGTTAAAATCCAGCCAGTAGTTTAGGAGAAGATGTCCTTTGAAGTAAGTGTTGACGACGCACGACAGACAACGGATGACGGACATCCACCTATCACAATAGCTCACCATGAGCCAATGGCTCAGGTGAGCTATAAAAGTAAGTGAGTATGATCAGTAAATACCACAATGACACACAGAAGACCATCCCACGGAACTGCGAAGAAGAGCCAAAGAACACTACATGTACCAGCAACAAGACACCAGGAACACAAATAAAACTGTTGCAAAATGTAAACATTTAAGAAACATCAAATTGTCTTCAAAATACCTCCAATGCATACTGCCAATATCTGGGGATTATGCATAATGTGTTTTAGTTTTCTTAAATATACCTATAGTATGCCCATATTGACCTTAGACTGATTAATTTTCGCCAAAATATTCGTGATATTCGTGTTTTTTCGTGAAGTACTCCGAACTTGGTCATGCCTTCACCAGGAATACAAATACTGAAAATCAATTAATGCTGTTGGTCCGATAGCCTAGTGGTATGTTGACAACTTACAGATCAAGCATGCCTGGATATAAACTTGGAAAAACCCTATTTTATATAATTGTCAAACTGCAGTCTTTTTAAAGATTGTTCTTATATTTAACGTCATCTCATGGTGAGCTTTACATCTTTCATTTGTATATTAGCCGCTTTTGTATCATTATTTCCTAAGTTTCGTCGCTATTTCCTTGTCAGCTGATAACATTTGCAAACAGGACCCAGGTCAGTACCGTCAGTACCGACAACACGTTGGTCCTGACCTGAATACAGACCGTTTGACACTCTGATAGTGTTCCTAAAAGAGTTTTTGAAAAAAATTGAAAAGAAGTCAGCAGATGACAACAATTGAAATTATTCACGGTGCAACGTGTTTATTCAAATAGATATGTCCATTTGTGCATAAAATAAAAAAGACGAACATACAAACAAATTAAAATATAATGAAAAAAATGCCTAAAATGCATGCACCACTGGACTCGAACCCACATCTTTTGAGTGCTAAGGCCAGCCTATTACCCATTAGGCTATTGTGGAATTGTGATTTGTTTCGATTCAGATAAGTAATTGTACCACAATTAGACTTCGAGCTAAAAAAGGTCCTGCTCCCCCCCCTAGGGAATTTTGCAGACATACCCTATCTTAAAGAAAATTTCAAGCCGCATCTTTTAAGAGATGTTTGCACTCTGTGCTCCGGGGGGTTAGTCTCTGACAGCCTGTTACATATGTTACTGTAACAAACTAAGGAAAAAATCAAAATGAAAGTTTGAGCTACAGAAAGAAGACATTAAACCATCTAATTATTCAAATTTCTAAATGTGTAGTTTGCAAGCTGGATGCCTAAGCTACATAAAAGCAGCATTTTAAACAAAATTACAGCCTTCAATGGTGCTATATGCATTACATAGATTAAATTTCCCTTTGAAAGATGAAACTGTGACTAACATCATTTAATTTTACAGATGATTTGTGCATTTTTACAAGTGTTTTTAATCTTAGTTTGCTAAAATACTTATTCGACTAATTGAAAAAAACAAAAATTGCTTTTCTATCTCAAAAACTTTGTTTTATATGAGCTATCAAACAACCCTACCCCAAATTTTAAGTATCCAATTTTGGTATCTATTATTGAAGAAAAATATACGAAAATATTTGACGCTCGTGGATATCTTACATTTTTGGCACTGTCTTGCTAATGCAACATATAATGATACATTTGCAAGTTTGACATCAGGATCAGAGCACTTACTAAAGTATGTAACGTATGTTACATGGCATAATGTATGAGCAAGGAAATGGTCTTGGAAGTAAGAGATGATATTTCAGAAAAAATACTATTTTTCACATAATTTCCTATTAATCTCTAGCCTCTGGTGCCTTAGTCTTAGTAATTATAGTCATTGTTGATAACAATCCCATGAAAATGTGCTACAGATGTTATATATAATCTTTTTTATCACACATTTCCTAATGCCTATAATATTAAAATATATAGACATATAGATAGAAAATAAAAGTTCTCATTTAAAAGACACAATTTAAAAATATTCCTATTAGATATAATTATTCAAAATCAATCTTTATTCAAGTCACCCTCACAATGTCTATCACTGTGTCTGCTTCTATTGCAAAATAATCACCCATTTCATCACAACCAGTAGAATCATGGCATAGTATAAGGACTGCAAACTGAGTACAATCCTGTTCCTCTCCACCCCTTTGGGAATTGTACAGACATGTCCTACCTTAAAGAACAATTGAAGATGCATCAAATAAGAGATGTTTGCATTCTATTAACCAGGGGGTTAGCCTGTAATGGTGTGTTACATATGTTACCATATCAATTTAAGAATAAATGAATTGAAAGCCTGAGAAACAGAAAAAAGACATAAAACAATCTATTAATTTGAATTATTCTTGTAGTTTGCATGCTGAATACCTTTGATACGTAAGAAAGTGTTTTTAACAAATATACAGCTTCCTATGGTGTTATATGTGTTACATTAATTAAGATATCTTTTTAAAATTGGTAATTGTGACAAATATCACTTATAAGCATTTCATGTGACCATCAAAAGACTTAATTTTCTTTGTATGTGTGGCCAGTGCCAGCGTCAAACAAATTGACTCAGCTATAACATGAATCCTTAGCATTGTTCAAAAGCAGAAACAGCATGTCAGTGTCATGGGATCAAACACCTGATTAAATATGGGTTTAATGCCATTTCACATATATGCATACAATGGAGTATGACTCTGGTATATGTCTCTTCCTGTGAAGTGGCAAGAGCAATCTTACTGCAGCTGCATCTGCATCCGTGCTAGTCAAATGATAACTTTGTTCTGATTTTTGCAAAAGCTATGTCTACTGTGTACCTCTAAGAATACTTTAAGATTTCTGACATTGGTCAAACAGTAATTTGATAGGCTGCTTTTTTGCATCATTTGCCATGGAACATTTCCAGTCTTTTGGTGCTTAAGTTCTCAGGCCTAAGATCAGTAGTATTTTGCTGCGCCCAAAGAACTTAATAAGTTTTCTTTAGTTACAATATTGACTCTTGATGGTTTTGGCAGACCATCTGAAACAATTTCTGTTGCACCTTGAAAGTTATCTGGTATATGAGAAAGAACATGAAGTTGGACATTGCCATCAATTATGTTTGCAGCTGGTTGTTTTTGATGCCAGTACATTGAAGCAGTCCTTAAAATAATGTAGAACCTTTGATTTCTAAGTTTTTGCAGCCATATCATTAGCTGTTCCATTCAAAAGAAGGAAAGTGGACTATGGGTAGAATAGGATAACCAGTAGTTCTATATTATGCTCTATGGAAGATTTATACAGAGGAAACAAGTTGATAAGGTTGCCCCATTTCATGATCCATTGAAAACACTGAAATTGAAAACCCTCGCCTCTGACTGTGTAATCAAAAAGGATGTCATGACAATGCCCTTGCTGGTTTATTATGACGGGTTATATACGTTACATCCTTTAATAAGCGCTCTTATCTTAGAAACTTAGTGAATCATTGAAGTGAAAGGGTCTTATTTGCGCTCTGTTCATCCTGCATTTCATTGCTTTACCTGCTGTGATACATCTAGTTTGTTTATCTGAAGGGAAAGAGTTACCTCTGTTTCAACACTTCAGAAGTATTAAGACTTAAATAAGTTTTTGAATGCTTGGGGAAAGATAATAAGTGCAGAGACATTATTAGATGAAAATGTGTTTGTTGCATGTATGGAAAGGCTACATTTATAAAAGTTAACCAGCTAAGATATGATTCTTTATCACAGAAATATCAAGGTACATCAGTCCAGGTACTCATTGCTTTTAATGGCATAGTTTTCCTCCTTGAAAAGCTTTAGTCTTTCACCTTCTTGCAGAGTGTCACTTGAAACACATACTCAAAGAGCCAACTATTAGGAATTCATATCAGTTTCCGAATGTTCCAAGCCATGAATGGCAAAATTGGGAAGTCGATAATGGCTCATCAATTTTGAGTGGACTGGTGGTAAAATTGTATAACAGTAAATGATTGAAATATTGCGTGATGATTCTACTAGTTGCAAGGAGGCGTGTGATAATAATGATAACCTCAGAAGCAGACAACGACAAACGTTTAACATGAGTGTTAAATCGATAAGAACTAGTTTTGACCATTTCATTTATTGTATTGTCTTGTATAAATGTAAAACTATCTTTTCTATTTGTGGCTCTATATTTATCCTTATATGCACAGTATTAGGAAATGTGTCCAAAAGGTCATTGATAACATCTGTAACAACAGTCCATGGGCTTGATAATCAGAAATGAATATAATTTCTAGTGTTTTCGCACCAAAGACTTATAAGTACACATTAAGTGTCCTGATCTTAAACTTAATAACATCTTGCAGATTTATGAGCAAGACAGACTAAGAAAATGTAAAATATCCACATGCTGCAATCGCTTTCATGTGTTTTACGTAAACGGTAATCACAAAATTTGCTTCTCTGTAAAACTGGGAGTCGGGCTGTGTATTAGCTCCTATAAGACAATATATTTAAGATACAAAAGCAAACTTGGTTTTTCCTATTCATCAATTGAGTATATGTTTGTAAAATCTAATAAAACAGTTTGAAACCAAGTCATAGTAGTTGTTTAACTAAATGAAGATAGCCTACTATGGCTTTTAAATTATAATTAGGTTCATGTAACGCACATAACACCACAGTTAGCCGTATTAATGTTAAACAGCTTCCATATGTAGTAAAGACATCCAGTATGCAGACTATAAGAATGTCAATTTATTCGATAATTTTAATGTCTTCTTTCTGTAGCTCAAACATTCAAATTTCTTATTCTCAAATTGATATGGTAACATATGTAACCAGCTGTTACAGGCTTACGCCCCGACTTACAGAGTGCAAACATTTCTTATTAAATGCACCTTGAATGGTTACATAAGATGTAATATGTCTGCAGAATTCAAAAAGGGATTTGGATGGAGCAGGCCCTTACTCAGCTTGATGTCAAAATACTGTTTGATGATTTTACTTATCACGCTAACATATGTAACGATCTCTGATCTTTAAAACTTAGTGACAACTAGCAGATCTATAAGTCTTTATCATACGAGCCAGCTTAAAATACTTAAACAAAGTAAGATATCCAGCAGCTGCAAGTTTTTTTTCACAATTTTAGCTCAAACTTTCAAACTACATTTTCTTTATTTGATATAGTAAAGCCTGTAACATGCTGTTTCAGACTAATGCCCCAACTTAGAGGGTGCAAACATCCCTTATTCGATGCAGCTTGAGTTGTACTTTCAGAAGGAATATGTCTGCAAAATTCCCTCGAGGAGATTAAAACATTTTTAGGCATATCTTACGCAAAGACAATGAGCTTGCCCATTTATTACATCAGGTAACATATGTTACAGCCTCTGATATTAAAATTTTTGCAAAAACCTTGCAGATTCATGAGTCTTTTCATATAAGCAAATAAATCCCAAACAATGAAACATATTCATCGACTGCAAATATTTTTTAACTTTTTTTACTTTAGTTTTAATACCAAACTTTTCACCTTAAAACTGGGTAGGGGTAGGGTTGTTTTATTGCTTATTCCAGAAAAAATATTTAAGATAGGGAAACAAACTTTAATTTTTCTGTTAGCCAATTGCATAAGCTAGTCAGACATGCTTAAAAGCATTTTGCAAAACACACAGGGAGATTGTGAATGTAAATGATGTTAGCCACACTTGCAAACTTTAATGGGTTATCTGATTTATGTAACGCATATGACACCTTAGGAAGCCGCAATTTTGTTCAAATGGCTCTCATCAGTAGCTAAGATATCCAGTATGCAGACTATATGAATGAATTTTAAAAATAAATGTGTTAATGTCTTTAATTTTTAGCCCAAACTTTCAATTTACTTTTTCTTAATTTGATAAAGTAACGTATGTTACAGGCTCTTACAGACTAACGCCCCGGAGCACAGGGTGCAAACATGTCTTAAAAGACTCGGCTTTCAATTCTCTACAAGATGGGATATGTTTGCGAAATTCCCTAGGGGGGGGGGGAGCAAACCCATTCTCAGCCATCCGTCTAAATCAAAAAGACCACATTTTACGAAGATTCCCGAAAATTGGATGAACGGTCATTGAATATGCATATGTCTCAGGTCAATTTCGACAAATAATAATGTAAGATAAATGATATATTGTCTCACTGAGTCGCCACATGCTTGGAAATGTTGCATGCTTTCATTCTGATCAGCTTATTCTTAAACCTTTATCCCATAAAGTGTCATCTTTTTTTAATTTAAAAAAATAAATAAATGAAAATAATTTGAGTGCCAAGTATTTTGGATAAGGATCAGGCGAGACATTGTGTGTGTCCAGATCTAGATAAAAAAAACTTTGCAAAGGTTATAGTGGTTACCAGCACACGAAGAGTTAACAAATTCGTTTTATTTATATGAACATTACTTTTTTCATCTGTTTAGGCATTGCATTGTAAGATAAATTCAAAAGGCTATTTTAAAGAAAAAAAAGTAATTCTATTTGATAAAAAGTAAATATTCAAACTAGTCTTTATAATCTAATGTCTAAAATGCCTTAATGTCATTTGGTATGATTTTTATATACTTAAGATATATGACGTAGTGATTAAATATTTTATTGATTACCTGATAGGGACTACCATTATCTGTAAGTTAATTCAATTGAGCAGGCAGTATGATTATAATGTAAGAGTACCATTAGTACGTCATGCGACACACCGTTTATGTGAAAAATACAGGTATTTCAAACCACGCCCCTTTCTTTAATTTATCTATTGTTAAAGCGGATAATTGTCCTAATAACCTCGAAATATTGGCTTCGAGTAATAAGGTATTCATAAAGAAGCGCATACGACTTTACCAATTTGGCCAACAATACGAGGGATGACCAAAAAAAACAGTCACGTAAAGAGGTTACACTTTTTTTTTTTTTTTTTTTTTTTTTTTTTTTTTTTTTTTTTTTTTTTTATCTTTGAACCGATTTTAAAACGTAATAATGCCATACCGAAAGTAAACGCAAGTAAAACAATTACATGTTTACTTTAGATACAGTCAACCCTCTTAATAACGACACTGTTTGTTCCAAGCTATCTTTGACGTTAAAGTGAATTAGCTGTTATAAAGAAATTCTGACCCTTACCAGATTTCAACATGATAATCATTTGGTAAAAGAAAATATTGTACAGATGAATTAAAATGCTATTATTCGAAATGTATGTATCAGTTCAATTTCATATTGCATCAAAATGCACAAAGATTCCCACATATCAAGTGAGACAGAAACCTGTTCATGCGAAAAGACCTTGTTCTGGTCACAAAATTGACACATAGTAACAATTCTGTTATAATTAATTTATTTTCAATAGAAATTGTATATCTGTTCCCAGAAGTTACTGTCAGTGTCGTTAAGTGAATATTCTGTTATAAAGAGGGAATTTTAATGTAAACAGATCTGTTCCCAGCAATTTTATGTCGGATATTGAATATTCTGTTATAACGAGTGACGTTATAAAGAGTTTTGACTGTACTGTAAATTCGGAAATTATCGCGAGGTTTTTGATTTTCGCGAAACGAAGTTTCGTGAAAATAAAATCCTCGCGAAATGGCGAAACCACTCTGCGGTTTACTGATGTAGGTAATCGTGCTCCAGTCGCGAACTTTAAGCATCGCACACATGTACATTTGTAGTTAATCGTGATTCGAAAAGCAACATTATCGCGAAAATTTCCGAATTTACAGAACATGTTGTCAGCTCATTTTTGGGAGTATTGGTAAAGTGCACCTGGATTCCCACTGCACAAGCTTGAAGGGTGAATCTACCTATATAAAATACCAGTGGTGAGGTATTTCGAACATTGTTATCTTAGCACAGGAAGCTGGGCTTTTTTAAGCCTGAAGAGTGGACCGCGGCTTGAAAATTTCATTAATTATTTCTCAGTCTATCGAGAGAAAAAAGGTCCCTATATTGGCACAGTCTTTAATGTCTTTACCCCCTTTTTTTAAAAAAAAGTGTGTTTCCTATACTCAACAAAAAAAGTTAAGGAAATTGTATTTGAAGGGCCATAACAAAAAATCTAAAACATTTGAAGTCATATGAATTTCACAGTATTATAATGTATCCATTTGTCTTTAGATGGATGCTTTATTTGGGGTTGTAGCACCTACAGCGACTTAAAAAATCAATGTCAAAGTTGACTAGTCTTCATTCCATTTTTCGCAAAATTTCAATATTGGGAATAAACATGGGGTTTCATGCACTATGTTTGCCACGTCCCCAGGAGATGTTAAACACTGAGGGCGACATATCAGTGGTTATTGAGGAAAACTTGATCAGCCAATCCTACATGGATGAGGTGTTGAGACCTGTTGCCCTGCCTTACCTGTGTCAGTACCAGGCCTAGGATGACAATGCCATAGCACATCTCGCCAGAATCAGCAAAATTTCTTTCATCAGAACAATGTTGTGCGCATTGACTGGCCAGTGCGCTCATCAGACATGTCTGCAATTTGAAGACGTGAAGGACAATTCTTTTGACAGAGGGTCCGACGCATAGTACTGGCACCAATACACATCCAGGCTCTCAATGTCGCGTAACAGGAGTAATCGAGGTCGATTACTAGGAACCAACTCACCAGAATTATTCGGAGTATGCAAAGCCAGTGCAAGCCCAACACTATGGCTGACAGGGGACACACTTATTGCTGGAGGCATTCTCATCTTCCAAACGTGACATTTAAGGCTATATGTGACAGTAAAAGGAATTACCTTTCAAGTTTTGAAAACTTACAGCTTATTCATACGTTTTGCGTCAAAAGAGGGAATACTCTGTAGACACATTTTGCGAAAAATGACTTGGCCCCTAGGCTACTTGACACAGTGCCACAACAAGGGTATTATAGCTAGCAAACTAAAGGAAGCATCTTTTTAAACTAATGAAATGTATCTAAGCAAATGCACTTGAATTGAATTATTATTTCTCTTGGTGTTCTTTTATTCCATGGTTTTCTGAGATTTCCTTAACTTTATTTGTTAGTATATTTCGTTAGAAGCAGTATGTTCAAATTGCATAACTAAAGCATAAGTTTAAAAAAACAACACGAGATCTTTGTACTTATCGCTCATGCGCACATGCCTATTATAAACGCCCATGCTGTCAAATCCAGCAAAACTGAGTGTCTAAATTTTTCTGTTTTGAGGGTTGTGGGGTGGTATTTTTCGTTTTTGTTTAAATTGAGGCCAACATTTTTCATCACTTTTTGAGAATCGAATCATGTGTCGGGTGTTTATAAGGAGCATTACGCGTATTACTATATACCAAGAAGACCGTCCAGTAAATAGAGCAATAGTAAAATACGTGCATAAATTTACATACACTATGCAAGCATAGGATATCTCGTTTTTGGCCAATGTGAAAGTAATCTGTCCCGCTTGTTTAATAAATTCAATAAAACATGAGCATTCACGTTAGATCTTGTATGTTATTCAACATTATAATGACGCATTCGATTAGATATCTGAATATTATGCAACACATTGGTTAGTATCGTATACAACATTGTGATACAGTACATTGCATTCGAAACAATATCTTGACGTAATGCAGTATCATGATGCTGCATTCGTTTGGAGATTTGATTGTAATGCAACATTGCGATTTTGCATTCGTTTGGCAATCTGTATGTTTGTGAATTACTTTCAACGTAAATAGTTATCAAATGATTTACATGTACTTACGATAAGGATGGGACCCACAATTCCATATTTTGCAAAAATAACATTCAACCGTCTGCGGCACGACATCTGTGTTGTATGACTCTATTGTGTATGATGAGTCAAAAGAGTGCGTTATTGGAGCCGCTGTCCAGCATAAGTTATAAACATTAGCATAAGCGTACAGCGAATATTGAAGTCGGTCTGCGCATCCATGCAGTCTGATTAGAGTCTTATTTTCCACCTGTCGAAACAGTCGACCCTTGGCTTCCAATAAAGCGGCCATTGAAGTTTCTGACCAGACTGCGCGAATGCGCAGTCTGGTCAGAGTCTTCGATGGACGCTCATGCAAACGTATAACTTTTGCTGTACACCGGCTCAATTTTGAACCATTTCATGAGAAATTCCGACTTCCAGATTGTTGCGACTAGATCAACCGATGTGCTTAGTTAAATAGACTAGCTAGAATAGTGTAAGTTTGTATAAAGCAAGTATATACATGTATATGTATGTACTGTATTATAGTTATTTTCGATGAAACCTACATTATAGGCTCGTATCATACTCTATACAAATAGCTTGATCTGCGACATTTTATATTCATATTTCAAAAACCGATTTTCTCATCCTGGGCCTTATAATTAAACTGACGTATGTTGCCATTCGATATGAATAATATTGCATTTGTATGGTAACCCGTTTTTGCTAGCAGTTTTCTTTGTTTGGTTTGTTGGTGCTGCTGTCGGTTTGCGAACTTTGACATTTTCAAAACATTTTATTGTTCAAAAAAGATAGGATTTGTAATTGTATGTTTCAATAAATAGGCGCATCATAAAAGGACAAGGGCACGAGATTGTGGTACTAATCGTATCAGCGTAAGCACAGTCTCGCCAGAGCCTTCGCTTCTCACATACCCAAAATAATGGAAATATATGAGGACTCAGACCATAAGTGAGACGTCCTGTCCACTATTCACTTAACCACATTGTTGCCATAATAAGAAAACGGATTTACTTAGCTGACTGGAGATTTCCTGCCCCCTTACAATGTACCACCACATCCATGTTCTAAAAGACTTGGCGTCTTCCAAACTTTGCACAGCCCAAACATTATAACCATGTACATGTGTATGATTACTGCTTCCTCTTTGGTTCTTAGTATACATGTAATATAAGAATATATCATGAGTGTGAGGGTTGTATAAAAATCTGTCCCTGGGATCGCCGTTTGGCATCACGAGGCTTGCCGAGTCATGACCAACGGTGGTCCCGAGGGACGGGTCTTTCTATCCTATCCCCACACGAATAATGGATTCTTTTTCTTGCTCACCACTGTTTTTTATTATTTATTTATATATTTATTTATTCATTTATCTTTTTATTTCAAGATAAGCTTCCAGAAGTCCCTGAATACGCTAAGATGCAATTCACATGATGCCGTTACTTGACGTCCTGGATAAGATAACATGGGTAAGATAAGATTTTCTATTCAAGGGTAAAATCTCAGATATCCATATCCGGTGAGCAAGAATACACAATCTTTGACATCATCAAGGAAAGAAAGAAGTTATAAATCGGAGCTCCTCAGAGAATACACAATACAAATGTTAACACCAAAAGAGGTGGCAGCTGGGTTGCCACCCATAGTTGGTGTAAATTTGCACTCACGTTCCTACCATAACAACTTGAGGTCAACATTTTCTAGTAAAATGTTGACCAATTCTACCTGTTACTTATTCTCAGCAGTTCAGCTGCCTACAAAGTTTTAGGTAGAGCTGTGCTTATTATGTACAGTGTAAGAGGTTGGCTTCAGATGACTGTTTCTATATGGCATTATACACTTGTTTCAATAGCCAGTGCATGAGGTTTCCAACAATGTGGTATGTGCGACCAACAAAGGCTCAGACCAGCCTGCGTATACGCGCAGTCTGATCAGAACCTTTGCAAGTCTCTTGAGTAGTCTATGACTTTTAAGCTACTGACTGAACCTCATTTGGAGTTTATAAGCTTAACAAGAGGCTTCACATGCTCGTATGAGTCTACACTTATCAAAATGCCACATTGTTGGAAATCACATGTCATGGCTCAAGTAATTCTTTACTTATCATATGACGACGCGTCTGGGAGTGAAATAACGCCATGCAATAAAATCTGTAAACCACTAGTGGTTTATCGATTTACGGGAAACGTTATTACGTTCATAACAACGTTGCGTACACGAAGACAAAATCATAACGTTTTTACGCCAGAAATAAGATTTCAAAGAATTTGTCATATGATAAATAGAATCTAACATTCGTGCTCTTGTATTATTGAATTTATTAAACTCGTTGCGAAGAAAAGATAAAATGCTCGGCAAGCCTCGCATTTTATCTCTTTTTCCCAACTCGTTTAATAAATTCAATAAAACATGAGCACTCATGTAAGATCCTCTATTTATCAATCAGATGATAGTTTGCTTCCTTGAAATTGACAGTGACCAATAGACGTGGGAGATAGTAAACTGTAAACATTAAAGGGTTACTTTACACCTAAATTTGGTGGCAGCTAAACTGCCACTGGTTTTTCTGTAGCCTTAATCAATGTTCTGTTTGATTGTACTCATACGGAGAATAAATACAACAATATGATAGCTAGGCGTTTATGTCTAAAGAATGCATTTACGCATATGCGATAAATACCAAATCGCATACAATGGCCCAATTAATGATAAATGGACTGCATTTTAGAGGTTGCCTATAACATGTTTGATATAACCCCTTTTTGGTGAATCAGTAAGTAAGAAAGTACATGTCTATAACCCACATTCAGCACGAGCTACAGAAACCCACTATTGGGGCCACGGTAGACTCATCTAACACGCATTACTGTCCTGCCAGCCAAAATGACAGTGATGTCATGTTTTGTTTACAAAGTTATCAGGGGCTTATAATCGATAGATCACTTGTTTTAATCCTATCCACAGGTAGCCATTTTGGAATAAATTTAAGGTTTTTGGAGACCGATTTTTTAAGAATTAGATACCAGCACAGCTAAATACCAAAACAACTTTTTAATATGCTGTGGGCCGTGGTAATTCTCAGCTTCTGTTAAAATATATTTTTGGTATTTGCTTGTCATCCATGTTAATGTCTCTGTCAAACCTCTAAAATTTGCTAAAAAATGGTCATTATCCTATTCCAGCCTAATTTGGCGGCCATTTTTGTTACTATAGCAACGGTAAAAGTCAAAGTATTTTTAGACTTTGACACTTTGGTTATTGTTCTAATAAACTAATAAGAACATTTTAGTTTATATTTTAGCCTCATAAGGGGGGGGCAAAACAAACCTTTACGCACGTAGCTCTTTCCCACTCTTATTAACTGGACCAGTCTATTTCAGTTTTAAGGGTTGCTCGATGGTGTTTTTCATTTTTTTCAAATTTTAAAACAACATTATGTAAGCAAACAGTGGAGACCCTGATCAGACGCCACGTTCAGTGGCGTCTGATCTGCGTTTGCACTTTTTGCCTATGTCCCACAAAAAGTACGATAGGCTTATATGTGTTAAAAAACAGGAACAAATCAAATAACAGTTCTGCGCATGGAAATTGCTTCTTTTTTGAATATTGATATTTATGAATATGCTATGTGTGCTCATGTGAGTTAAGTATTAAACAAAAAACTGATTCAAAATCTCGGGGCCATAGCTGTGAGCATCGATTTTGATTAATTGTGCAAACAGACTGTCACATTACTTTGCACTATCTTAATATTGAACTGTAGGACGCGAAAATTTACTGAAAAGACATGTTTTTACTTTTACACGTGTACACAGCGACAGCTGCTCCGCCATAATGATAGTGAACATCAATATTAATACTGATGAGTCTCATAAACGGCGAAGACGGTGTATGTCCGTTTGACAGAATTTGAGAAGATTTTTCAATCAGTGCAGGAAAATTTCCAATCAGTGTAGCAAAGAAACATAGGCTCTGATACACATGTGTAGTAACAGAGCTTATCTGCGCCTTTTGGCAGATTTTTTAATGATGCGGCTTGTACATATATAAAGGAGAGCCAGATTCAGCTTTCCCGCAATCTCATATATCTTTGGATGGTGGATCCCCTTTTTTTGCTCACATTGTGGTAATAGGATGTCCATCGTACGTCAGTCCGTCCTTCCGTCTTCAACAATATCTTCCTCCTTAACCACTGGGCAGAATTTCACCAATCTTCACCTGAAACCTAGTTGCCATGGCAACCTAAAGGAAAAACTCTAATGTCTTGTTAAATGCTTCTGGTCAGATTTCGAAATAATTTGGTACAATTGGTCCTTAGGACACCCTCTACCAAAAAGTGTTCAAATTATTTTGATTGGTTTAAAATATGACCACCAGTGGCGTGGTCTGTTTTTCCTTTGTGAATATTGGGGAAACTTTTTCTATTATCTGGAATCGCAAGGCCTAGTAAGGGAGACAACACTTCCTGTAGGATATCACTTGATCTAGAGCCTTGGTATTTTATATGATATTGTGTATACAGGTCCATTACAAAAGTTATTTCACTACGCAATATTTCAAAAGTTTTTTCACATTTTATTATACATCAATGGTCTATGTTTTGCTATAAATGTAATTTAATTCTCATGCCATTTTATTGCTATAAATCATCAGACAACATTTGTATATGAATATAAAATGCATTCCTATGAAAACACACGCCATACTGTAAATGCATTCCAATGAAAACACAACAACAAACTTGTACGCCACCATCGTATAATTGGTATTGCGTTGAGGATTCCTTGGCTTTGATAAGATCTGCGATTCTCCTTGGCATTGAATTGTAAAGTTCTCTCAGGATGTTCGGTGCTACACTATACCACGCTTCACATACTTGCTTCCACATATATTATTTTTTACATGACATTTGGTTACCAATCTCCTTTTCTGCATTATATTCCAAACATTCACTATGGGATTCATATCTGGCGAATTCCTTGGCCAATGCAGAACGGGTATTCCTTTACATTCTAGGAATGTTCTAGTACTTTAAGTGTTATGTCATTGCGCGAGATCATGCATAAAGATGCATCCCTTCTTCGGGATCATATGCTATTTCAATATCATGAATAATATCACTCTGGTACTTTGTACTATCCATATTACCATTCAGTTTTTTTTTCTTTGAAGAGATATGCCTCTGCTGCCAATAGCTCCCCAGACTTTGCACACTTACTGACGATTTTACAGTAGTCTGAATACACTTAGCATATTTCTTTCTGTTTCTGATAAATACGACACTAAATGGCGTCGATTGTTATAATTGCGAAATACATACTCATCTGAATATGTTGTGGTCTCACTTAGGGAATATATACATGTATTTATGCGTGATCTCGCGCCATGCTATAATTCTAAATGTACTAGAACATTCCTAGAATATAAAGGAATACCTGTCCTGGAATGGCCAGGGTATTTGCCAGACATGAATCCCATAGAGGACGTTTGGAATATATTGAAGAAAGATATTGGTAACCAAAAGCTGTGTCAAAAAGATATGTGGAAGCGAGTATGTGAAGGGTGGTATAGTATAGCACTCAACGTTCTGGAAGAACTTTTACAATTCAATGCCAAGGAAAATTACAGATTTAGTTAAAGCAAAAGGAGGCGCACCGAGATACCGACTTCATGATGTAGGCGTGCAAGTATGTTGTTGTGTTTTTCATCAGAATGTATTTAAGTTATACTGTGTTGTTGTGTTTATATTGGAATGCATTTAATATTTATATACAAGTGGTGTCTGATTATACGTTGATAATGATTTATAGAAATAAAATGGCATGATAATTGAATTACATGAATGGTTAAACAAAGACCATTAATGTAAAAAAAAATGTGAAAAAACTTTTGAAATATTGCGTAGTGAATTAACTTTTTTAATGGACTTGTATAGCATCAGCTAGTGGACCTCTACCATGTTTGTTCATATTATGACCGTGGGGCTAAAATGACCCGGCCAGAGTGTCAACGTCATGTTAATTTTGTCAGCATAATTAATGGACACTTTTCCATGTAAAGCTTTATAATGAAACTGCTGATCTATAAAACACCATGACTGGGATTTAGGAGGAGCTATGATGTGCTATTACCTTTATAAACAGTCGTTCACAGGCGAGCGACCCGTGACCCGAAGGCCCTCTTGTTTCTATATAATGAATCGCGTTCCTGACAGACATATTGTTTGTCCTGTGTCATCTGTTACAAAATCATGTCCACTCTGTCATTCAAAATTATGAAGGAAAACACTTAAAAATTATGTAGAATAGTTCACGTATTAGTTTTGTGGTGCTTAGGGACCTCTTAAATGTTGGAATCCAGTTATTCGTAAAAAACCCTAACAGCATTCTAATATTGTTTTGAAAAAGTTCTAACGCATCATTATCTAATGCTTGATTAGAACATGTTTTACATATCCTTAAATCATCAGATTGTGTTTCAACGCAGATAGTTCGCTTTACTATTGATATAATCACTCAAATTGATCATTTCAAGCCTCTTTGCAAAAAGCTACTTATTTCAAATGGCGTACAGAGAGCAAGAACACAAAGTACATACATGAAATTTCTTACAGACATTAAGGAGATATATTAGACTTCGAGCTAAAAAAGGTCCTGCTCCTCCCTAGGGAATTATGCAGACATATCCTATCTTAAAGAAAATTTCAACCGCATCTTTTACGAGATGTTTGCACTCTGTGCTCCGGGGCGTTAGTCTCTAACAGCCTGTTACATATGTTACTGTAACAAACTAAGGAAAAAATAAAAATGAAAGTTTGAGCTACAGAAATTAGACATTAAACCATCTTATTATTTAAATTTCTTATGTAGTTTGCAAGATGGATGCCTAAGCTACATAAAAGCAGAATTTTAAACAAAATTACAGCCTTCATTGGTGTTATATGCGTTACATAGATTAAATTTCCCTTTGAAAGCTGAAATTGTGACAAACATCATTGAATTTTACAGGCGATTTGTGCATTTTTACAAGTGTTTTTAATCTTAGTTTACTAAAATACTCATTCGACTAATAGACAAAAAACAAAGTTTGCTTTTCTATCTCAAATACATTGTTTTATATGAGCTATTTAACAACCCTACCCCCAATTTTAAGTATCAAATTTTGGTATCTATTATTGAAGGAAAATACATGAAAATATTTGACGCTCGTGGATATCTTACATTTTTGGCACTGTCTTGCTAATGCAATAATGAATCATACATTTGCAAGTTCGACATCAGGATCAGAGCACTTATTAAAGTATGTAACGTATGTTACATGGCATAATGAATGAACAAGGAAATTGTCTTGGAAGTAAGAGATGATATTTCAGAAGAAATGCTATTTTTCACATGTTTTCCTATTAATCTCTAGCCTCTGGTGCCTTAGTCTTATAGTCCAGGCGCTGATTTCTGTACAGGCCTTAGTTTTTCACTTGGCACAACTTACCTGCCAGAAAAGATTTGACTGCAGAAATGCAATTCTGGAGTCTTCTGCAATACTCCTAGGTACGTCGTACAGTTAAATTGTGGTAGCAGTTTTGCTGTATGACGTCATCTTTGAACGTACCCTACGCTTAATGAGGCTTAGGTAAATTGAGAGGAAAACACGCCTCACGTTCAACCATTGCTTCCTATTCAACATATTTCCCTTTAAATTTATACATTACATGTATGCAATGGCATACGACAGTAATCCAATATAAAATTTTGTTATATATGGTATATTAGACGTGAAAATGTCCATCGGAAGGGGTGATTTACCCCACCCCCTAAATATAATGTATACAAATTCAAAAAGAAATGAAATCTTCCCCATTTCTTAATTTATCAAGTAAAATGGCATGTTTTTAATCACATTTAAACAATATTCTTATAGTATATTTGTCATGTTTTCATTTTTTACAAATCAAAGAAAGAACATACCACCTGAAATGACAATTCATGAATGCGTGTATTACACAATTTTAGTGTGCATTCTCTGCTGCAATATATTGAATCTGTGACTTATACTAAATTCTTATATATGGACATGATGATAGCCTTAAATCATTAAATGAAATGCAGCAAACAGCCAGTGTGCGTTTAACCATTATACAACATAATATCACAGTTATATACGTTACTTACTTTCAAATGTATTACTTTTTAATGCAGTAATATCATACGATTATGGGTTACCAAACGACCTCCACAAAATGAGTTTTATACACTGTAAATTTCTAAAACCAAATTATATTAGCCACATAATGAAGCGCGTTAGCTTTTCAGCTGATAAGATGTTACCATGCAATAGCCAAATTCACTACGTTACCCTAAAATAATCTAATTCCTATAGTGTTTATATCCAGATATTTCTTATTCTTACGTATCAATATTAACTTTTTTTTGAAAGAAAATTACTAGCAATATGATTTTAAACTAATTTTGGCACCTTTAATTACAGTTATATAAGTTACTTTCTGCTGCATACAATATTCAATGAAATGACAGCCCTATATCACCAATTGTGTAAGCCTCCAAAATACATGCAATTATAGCTTGTCAGCTAACGACTACAATAACCATATTGAGAGCTATGATTTGGGGAAAAACTTACACTTAATTCCTATTATTACCTTTTTATTTACAATATTGGTTGAAATCGAGAAATGAAACATTAAAGCAAACGTTAATCCTTGCCATAGCAAAAAACTGTTTTAATCGTTTTGGTTTGTTTGTTTGATTTGATTCTTTACGCCCCATCAACAATTTTTCAGTTATACAGGGATGTGTCTTCCTGGGTTGAACCAGTTCTAAGCTAGGATACATGTGTCTTGCTCAAGGACCACAATGCAGTAACGCTGGTGAGGCTCGAATCCGCGGCCCCTCGGTCTCGAGTCAAGCACTCTACCACTGAGCCACTGCGCCCCCATTTCTTTAAGATCTTAACGGTTTCTGTCCCACATATGGCAAACGCCATGCCTATGCATATGGTTAAAACCGCTCTATATCCAATCATTATCCAGTTCGATTAAGAAACAATACAACTGGTGTGAGTAAAATTTATAACAAAAGTTTTTAACCCATATTAGACTAGCCTTCTTTTTGTTGGACATTGACAAATAGTCCAGGCCAAGATCAGACGCCACAGACTACAATGTCTGATGAGGTTCTCTACTTTTACTTACAGGATGTTCTATCAAAATTTGAATAAGAATGAAAAACAACACCCAACAACCCTGAAGACGAAAATGGACTGGTCCATTTGATAAGAGTGGGAAATTTCATTCCACTTAAAAAAGTTAAGGAGATCGTGATATTTTTCCCAAGGTTCTTTATAGGTTTCCATTGTAGAGGTCAAGGCTTATCACTTAGAACAACTCTCTTGCATTGTAAAGATTATATTGTAGCTGTAGCAAAATGAATGGATTCAAATAATTTATTGGAAATTTTGTTTTGCATTATTTTTATCAATTAGGCTAAGTCTAAACGTGAAATTTTTTCCTATAAAATCATTAAGATATTCAGCATGTCAAATGAGGACATAATCATTGATGCAAGAATGGCATTTCATTAATCCTTTGTATGTTCCAAATCAGACTAAATGGATGATAAATAGTAACGTAAATAAATTTCAAATGAGTGAGTACATTTGATTTTAGTTCAGCAATGAACGCTCATGCGAGCCTGTGAAATTATGTCATTAGACACATCAGAGCATTTGATGCCTGTATATGTAGATGACAAACGCTAGCTCCACTGCATCAGCATGGAGGATTAAACGGTACATTTGCCCATGTGAAGTAGGTACCAAAATCACATATGGTGGTTCAAATCTTCATCCGAGCATGTATAAATTACATAAGAGAGGTCAGCAATTGTTCTTTTCATTTTATAGCAACGAAATTCACACTTGTGCTACTGTCAAAGATCATATGGAAGATAAGATATTCAAAATCTTGTATATTATATCACATAACATATACAACAATAGAGGCACTGCTTTATCAACATCTAAGATTTATACTTACCTTTAAAAGTAATAGAAGTATGATTTCTTTTGGAAGGAAGCTTTGCAAATATGACATGCATGATACTTTCATGCATCCTTTCTAGGCATTGCATTTAAGTATTTCATTGATGGCAAAGACTACTGAGCAAAGTGTTTGTAAGAACAATTGACTCTTTGTATGTCTCTATAAATCACTACCCTCAACATGTTTTGTGCTTTTATATAGTTTCCTATTTATGGGTAATGCATTTGTTTTCTGTCTGAAGAAGCAAGATATTTTTTTAGAAAAAGCTGTGTTGATTTTAACTTAATATCACTCAATAATTCTTATGTTTATATACATATAGCGCTTATTATCAAAAATTATATTTACAAGACTCCTGTAATAAATTGGTCATGCCATATTCTGTAAAGTGAAAATTATCCTCAGTTATTTAAGCATTGATTGCTAAAACTGGGTAAGATCTCATGACTGCATGTTTTTAAACGTTTTATTTTACATCCAATATCTTAAAGAACATTTTAAAGTATATTTTCCATACCTAAGTGTCACAATGTCTTATTCAGTCTCACTCTTGACTGATAATGTCATATGTGTTAAAATTAGTTTCTTAAGCAGCAATTAACATGTGTTCTTTGGATATGATCATATCACATGATATCGTTGTCATCCATTTTAACCAATTTTACCCATTTTCAGGGAAATATTACTTCAATATAAAACCTCTCATTTTAAAGTGATATTAGTTTAGCTTATGGTGAAAAGTACCATAGTTTTATTAAATAAACTATAAAGGGTATGTAGAAAATAAACTAAAATCTATTTTAAAGCTGAAACAAGTAATGTGCGATCATCTGCATATGCATATAAATTTCAGTATACAATTTAATTTTTAGAGATTATCTTTAACAAAATAACTGGTAACCGACACGTATAATGCATAGCCTCTTTTGTAATATATATCAATTTTATCCTATCAACTCTTAGGTAATTGATTTTGTCTGGGATGTAAGCAAAGAAAAATAGTATAATTTTATTACCATCTCTCAAAACATTAAGTAATTTTTATTTTTTCTATGGGAAATTAACCTAGGCATTATACAAGGAGCTAACCTATATTGTTACTGACTTTGTTTGCATAATGTGTACAATGTTAAACTGAGTACATAAAATATTTTCAAATGACTGATGAGACTTCATTCAATAAAACTTAGTTGTGTTGTTTTTCTTCTGCGATAAATATTACAAAATTCTACATCCTTAATATTTTAACTTTCCAAGACCTAATCGTATACTATCTTTGATAACATTTAGAACTTACATAGGACCTTATGATATTTGATATGGTTATGTATTTTACTTTGATAAATTTGACAGAAATGGAATGTATTCTACTACTACTAAAGTGCTGTCTATTTCTTTGTTTATGTGTTTATGTGTTTTTGAATATTTAACTTTGGACAAAACAAAATGATATTTCGTGGAAATGAAAACTTAACAAAATTACTTTATTGCAAATGTAAATGTTTATATATATAGTAACATAATAAAAACTGATAAATATTTTAGAACAGACTGCTGTCTTATTATAAATTCAAAACAAACAAATAAAATATCCTATGAAAAATAAAATATAAGGTATTTAGCAATACATATAGGAAGTCTTAAAGTTTGTAATGTACGTTACATATTGCCATACAAGCATTAAAATATGAAACTTTACACCAGAAACGCAGTTAAGTATAGTTTTTTTACTATCATGTATCGATAGAATGCTCAATTATGGTTTAAGAAGTCAGCAGGAGGTATTGCACGCTAACTGGCAAAGTGAAATAGTTCTATTCATATTCACCATTTTTGTAGGGTAATCATATTCAACAGCTTATAATTCTTAAAGTAATTATGATAGAAACAAGATGTTTGCAGTTTTGAAACAGTCAGGTAATTATCTTTTCCAAACATGGTATGTAAAACGTATATACTAATTATAGAACTTATAAAATTAAACTTTGACCAAAATTAATTGATTTTATAAGGCGTAATTGAATATATAACGTAAATGACAGTTATAATATAAAAGTTGTGCTTCTGGATGCAAACAATTTATTTTCATAATTGTTTAGGTCCTTATCAAGATTTTGGCAGTAAATAACGACCAGATGCACCATCTGGATACAAATTGGATACCATTTCTTATTCAAATGTCGCCATTTTGTTTTTTATAATAAAAATGGGGTAGGTGTACAAAACGACTCCTCCTGGAAAACTGCTACCACAATTTGACTGTACGACGTGCCTAGAAATGTTGTAGAAGGGTAGTTCTAACTATTTCTGAAGTCAAACCTTTTCTGGCTGGACAATTATGCCAAATCAATTTTCAAAATCCTAGCTCCTTGACTATTAGTAATTATAGTCATTGCTGATAACAAGCCCATGGAATTGTGTTACAGATGTTATATATAATCTTTTTTATCACATATTTCCTAATGCCTGTAATATTAAAATATAAAGACATATAGATAGAAAATAATAGTTTCATTTAAATGACACAATTTAATAAATATTTCTATTAAATATAATTATTCAAAAACAATCTTTATTCAAGTCATCCTCGCAATGTCTATTATTGTGTCTGCTTCTATTGCAAAATAATCACCCATTTCATCACAGCCAGTAGAATTTGGCATAATATTAGGACTGCAAATTGAGTACAATCCTGTTCCTAACCACCCCCTTTGGGAATTGTGCAGACATATCCTACCTTAAAGAACAATTCAAGCTGCATCAAATAAGAGATGTTTGCACTCTATAAATCAGGAGGTTAGCCTGTAATGGTATGTTACGTATGCTACCACATCAATTTAAGAATAAATGAATTGAAAGTCTGAGAAACAGAAAGAAGACGTAAAACTATCTATTTATTTGAATTATTCGTGTAGTTTGCGTGCTGAATACCTTTGATACATAAGAAATTTTTTTAACAAATATACAGCTTCCTTTGATGTCATATGTGTTACATTAATTAAGATTACTTTTTTTAAAATTGGTAATTGTGACAAACATCACCTATAAGCATTTCATGTGATTCTTCTCTTTTGCCACCAAAAGACTTAATTTTCTTTGTATGTGTGGCCATTGCCAGCGTCAAACAAATTGATTCAGCTATAACTTGAATCCTTAGCATTCTTCAAAAGTAGAAACAGCATGCAAGTGTCATGGGATCAAACACCTGATTGAATATGAGTAAAATGCCATTTCACATATATGCATACAATGCCATATGACTCTGGTATATTTCTCTTTCTGTGCAATGGCAAGAGCAATCTTACTGCAACTGTCTCTGCATCCGTGCTAGTCAAATGATAACATTGCTCTGATTTTGCAAAAGTTAAATCTCTACCGCATACCTCTTAGAACACATTAAGATTTCTGACATTGGTCAAACAGAAATTTGATAGGCTGCTTTTTTGCATCATTTGCCATGGACACTTTCCAGTCCTTTGGTGCTTAAGTCCTCAGGTCTTAGATCGATAGTATTTTGCTGCGCCCAAATATCTTCATAAGTTTTCTTTTGTTACAATGTTGACTCTTGATGGTTTTGGCAGACCATCTGAAACAATTTCTGTTACAACTTGAAAGTTATCCATCTGGTATATGAGAAAGAATTTGAAGTTGGACATTGCCATCAATTATGTTTGCAGCTGGTTTTTTTGTTGTTGTCAGTACATTGAGGCAAGCCTTAAAATAATGTAAAACCTTTGATTTCTCAGTTTTTGCAGCCATATCACTAGCTGTTGCATTCAAAAGAAGGAAAGTGGACTATGGGAAGAATAGGATAACCAGTTGTTCTATATTATGCTCTATGGAAGATTTATACAGAGTAAACAAGTTGATAAGGTTGCCCCATTTCATGATCCATTGAAAACACTGAAATTGAAAACACTTGGGTCCAACTGTGTAATCAAAAAGGATGTCACGACAATGCCCTTGCTCATTTATTCTGACGAGTTATATATATGACATCCTTTAATAAGCGCTCTCATCTTAGAAACTTAGTGAATCATTAAAGTGAAAGGGTCTAATGTGCACCCTGTTCATCCTGCATTTCATTGCTTTACCTGCTGTGATGCATCTAGTTCGTTTATCTTAAGGGAAAGAGTTACCTTGGTTTCAGCACTTCAGAAGTACAAAACGTACTAAGTTTTCAAATAAGTTTTTGAATGCTTGGGGAAAGATAATAAGTGCAGAGACATTATTAGACGAAAATATGTTTGTTGCATGTATGGAAAGGCTACATTTATAAAAGTTAACCAGCTAAGATATGATTCTTTATCACAGAAATATCAAGGTACATCAATCCAGTTACTCATTGCTTTTAATGGCATAGTTTTTCTCCTTGTAAAGCTTTTGTCTTTCACCTACTTGCAGAGTATCACTTGAAACACATACTCAAAGAACCAACTATTAGGAATTCATATCAGTTTCCAAATGTTCCAAGCCATGAATGGCAAAATTGGAAAGTTGATAATGGCTCATCAATTTTGAGTGGGCTGGTGGTAAAATTGTATAAGAGTAAATGATTGAAATATTGTGTGATGATTCTACTAGTTGCAAGGAGGCATGTGATAATAATGAACACCACAGAAGCTGACAACGACAAACGTTTTACATGAGTGTTAAATCGATAAGAATTAGTTTGGAACATTTTATCTATTGTATTGTCTTGTTTTTTTTGTTTGTTTGATTTGATTCTTTACGTCCCATCAACAATCTATCAGTTATAAAGGGACGGGTCTTCCTGGGTCGAACCAGTACTAAGCTAGGATTAATGTTCTTGCTCAAGGACACAACGCAGTGACGCCGGTGAGGCTCGAACCTGTGGCCCTTCGGTCTCGAGTCAAGCACTCTACTACTGAGCCACTGCCTTCCCTATTGTATTGTCTTGTACAAATGTAAAACTATCTTTTCTATTTGTGGCTCTATATTTAGCATTATATGCACAGTATTAGGAAATGTGTCTAAAAGGTCATTGATAACATCTGTAACAACATTCCACGGGCTTGATAATCAGAAATGAATATAATTTCTAGTGTTTTGACACCAAAGACTTATAAGTACACATAAAGTGTCCTGATCTTAAACTTAATGACATCTTGCCGATATATGAGCAAGACAGAATAAGAAAATGTAAAAAATCCACACGCAGCAATCGCTTCCATGTGCTTTATTTAAACGGTAATAACAAAATTTGCTTCTCGATAAAACTGGGAGTAGGGCTGTGTAGAGCTCCTATAAGACAATATATTTAAGATAGAAAAGCAAACATGTTTTTTCCTATTCATCAATTGAGTATATGTTTGTAAAATCTAATAAAACAGTTTGAAACCAAGTCATAGTAGTTGTTTAAATGACGATAGCCACAATTATGGCTTTTAAATTATAATAAGGTTCATGTAACGCACATAACACCACAGTTAGTCGTATTAATGTTAAACAGCGGTCATATGTAGTAAAGACATCCAGTATGCAGACTAAAAGAATGTCAATTTATTCGATAATTTTAATTTCTTCTTTCTGTAGCTCAAACATTCAAATTTCTTATTCTCAAATTGATATAGAAACATATGTAACAAGCTGTTACAGGCTAACGCCCAAAGTTACAAAATGCAAACATTTTTTTATTAAATGCACCTTGAATGGTTACATAAGATGTAATATGTCTGCAGAATTCCAAAGGAGATTTGGATGGAGCAGGCCCTTACTCAGCTTGAGGTTGATGATTTTACTTTTCACGCTAACATATGTATTGCTCTCTGATCCTTAAAACTTGGTGACAACTAGCAAATCTATAAGTCTTTATCATACGAGCTAGCTTAAAATCCCTAAACCATGTAAGATGTCCAGCAGCTGCGAGTTTTTTTCACAATTTTATCGCAAACTTTCAAACTATATTTCCTTTATTTGATATAGTAGCGTATGTAACATGCTGTTTCAGACTAACGCCTCAACTTAGAGAGTGCAAACATCCCTTATTCGATGCAGCTTGAGTTTTTTTTGTACTTTAAGAAGGAATATGTCTGCAAAATTCTTTCAAGGAGATTAAAACATTTTTAGGCATATCTTACGTAAAGACAATGAGCCTGCCCAATTATTACATCAGGTAATATATGTTACAGCCTCTGATATTAAATATTTTGCAACAAACTTGCAGATTTATGAGTCTTTTCATATAAGCAAATAAATCCCAAACAATGAAACATATTCATCAACTGCAATATTTTTTTAACTATTTTTACTTTATTTTTAATACCAAATTTTTCACCTTAAACTGGGTAGGGTAAGGATTGTTTAATTGCTTATTCCAGAAAGAATATTTAAGATAGGGAAACAAACTCTAATTTTTCTGTTAGCCAATTGCATAAGCTAGTCAGACATGGTAAAAAACATTTTGCAAAACACGCAGAGAGATTGTGAATGTAAATGATGTTAGCCACACTTGCAAATTTTAATGGGTTATCTGATTTATGTAACGCATTTGACACCTTAGGAAGCCGCAATTTTGTTAAAATTGCTGTCATACATAGTTAAGATATCCAGTATGCAGACTATATGAATAATTTTTAAAAAAATATATTTTAAATAATTTAATTTGTAGCCCAAACTTTCAATTTACTTTTACTTAATTTGATAAAGTAACGTATGTTACAGGCTCTAACAGACTAACGCCCCAACGCACAGAGTGCAAACTTTTCTTAAAAGACTCGGCTTTTAATTTTCTACAAGATAAGATATGTCTGCAAAATTCCCTAGTAGGGGAGGGTGGAGCGAACCCATTCTCAGTCATCCGTCTATATCTTTCAAAAGCTCTTACTTGTATGAAATTGTTCCTGTGTGAACAAAAAATACTTTTTTATCAAAGAGACGGATACCTTTGGCCACATTGTTGTATGAACATTTTATACATCTCACATAGATCACTTTACGCCCAAACATACAGCTTTTGAGCAATCGGCAGCATGCCCAATAGTCTATTTAGAGTTACTTCCTGGTTTGATACCGTTTACAATATTGTGACACGCTGGGTGAACTTTAGAGAAAACCATTTGCATGAACATAAACTACAATGATCTGACTACGATATTTAGAAATATTTTGACCTAAATATAATGTATTTCTGGTATTATTTACAATTTTTTATTTTGACCTTGAAAAGTTCACAAGCAAAATGTGTAGTTATATATTTTTCTACCAGAAATTTGTACATTTTGGGCGAAACACTTCTAAATATCGTAGTCAGATCATTGTAGCTTATGTTCATGAAAAGTTCACCCAGCGTGTCACAATATTGTAAACGGTCTCAAACCAGGGCGTGACTCTAGAAAGACTGATAAGCATGCTGTGGGTTGCTCAAAAGCTGTATGTTGGGGCGTAAAGTGATCTATGTGAGATGTATAAATTGTTCATACAACAATGTGGCCAAAGGTACGCCTATCCGTCTTCTTGATAAAAAATCATTTTTTGTTTATACAGGAAAACGTCCATGCAAGTAAGTGCTTTTGAAAGATATACATGTATCCCCTTAACCAACATTTAAAGACATGCAGAACTCAACAGCCGTAATTCTATTATTTACACTTTTGAGTTATGTCCCTTTGATCTACATAAGAAACTGTTTCTTAGAAGAATTTACATCCGCTTTCAAAATTGTTTCGGAACTCGCTCTCTCTCTCTGTGCTTTCGTGCGCGCCAGACAGAGAGAGAGAGAGAGAGAGAGAGAGAGAGAGAGAGAGAGAGAGAGAGAGAGAGAGAGAGAAAGAAAGATGTAGCCATCCGGTCGCTTGCAATCGCAAGTTTTACGTGATAAATAGAATCTTTCACATATGCCTAAATATTACTAATTCTATCATTGATATCTATGAAGATTTAGTACCAATTCTTCACATCTGTGATAATTTGGTACTAATTTTTCACATGTGTGAGGATGTGGTACCAATTTTTCACATGTGTGAGGATTTGGTACCGATTTTTCACATTTGTGAAAATTGAGTACTTATTCTCCACATGTGTGAGGAATTTGTAGCGGTTCTTCACAGTTGTGAAAATTGAGTACAAATTCTGCACATCTGAGAAAATCGAACCAGTTCATAACAGAAAAGACGAATACGTATCGATCCTTCACACGTTAAAAATATAAAAATGTGAAATTTGAGCACAGATTTTAGACCCAAAAAATTATCGAAATTCGCCATTAGCAAATTTGACATTTGCCAAAAGTGACGTTTTGTTACCAATTCTTCACACGGTGTGAAATTTGCGAAATGTGAAATTTGCGGTTCAACAAAGCTTACTCCAAAAAACTGGATATCTAAACGTATTGTTTGGCTAAACCAATATCCTGGAAACACTAATTTTAAAAAGTTACAATATTGTTTACGTTGGAAGCTTTTCAGTACACGGCTAAGATACACGTAAGAGTAACTTTACACCAGATTACAAATGTAGTGTTTGCTGAACCAGCACTTTACATGTCTTGCTGTAACGTTTCATTGACAACTGCTTCAACAATATGATGTTTTCGATTGAAGTGCATGCGCCGATCCAGAGGCATGGGGGACAGGGGGCCGGATTACCTCTGGAAATCACAAAGCTATATAGTTTCTTAGCAATACTGGAACGGATCCCCTGAAAAATGAAAGCTACCAAGCCAGCATTCAATATGGGGCCATCATCGACCCGCCAGCAAAACGCCATTTCAATGGCGGTTCGCTGGCGGGCCGATGATGGCCTACATTACTGGTACATGTAACGCGATAAGGACGTAACGTTGTCACACGTGCGCTACTAGGTCTTTAACGAACTCTGACAGACCCAGTTCTATTGTTCTGGTTCATAAGATTTTGAATAGTCTGTCTTGAGCAGCAAACATGATGCGCGATATCATTTACCATAGATCCCGCCTTGAGCACGTCAATATAACTTGGTTTCTTTGATCTTTTGAAAGACGTGCGGTCACTAAATGCAAGCGTTTTCAACAATAAATTAACTTCTTATTGTCAGTACGCAGCTGCAAATGTTTTCTTGTCGATTTTAAAGCTGTAAGTGAACCACCTATTCCTCAGCACGCGCATCATAAGGAGCACGTTTTTCAGGCGTTGACGCTTGAATAGACCTGGGATTTTACAAATTCAGGGACTTCTGAAAGCTTCGTTGAACCGCAAATTTCACATTTCGCAAATTTCACAGCGCGTGGAAAATTGGTACATGTACCAATACGTCACATATTTCATACCAATATTTCACATTTTGTGAAATTTGCGCACGTAGTGAAACTATATGTAGTAAACATGCGCAATCTTCACATCGATAAAATACACCCCAAATCTGCTGCATTTTGCATTCGATTCCAATTCATATATGTCAGGATTTTATAACGTGGTTCAAACAGGTTACAGATAAATTTCATATGTTTTACAGTTGAATATTTAGATTATCGAAGCAATCCTTTAATGAATCTTGGATATTTGCAACCGTTCATTGTTTCATGAATTACACAACTTTGATTGACATCTGCCAAGCTCACTTGCCCGTGCAACGTGCTTCGAACATCGAACTCATTCGCCAGAAGTAACACTGGTGTTATGATTGACAGCGAGCCTCAACTGAGTCGCACGTGCAAAACAAGCTTCTTGCTTGCTCCATTGGCTGTCCGTGTTCAAGCCGGCTGTTCCGCTGTTCCATTTTCACTCCGACTAAACCGTTAGTACGATTAGATTTTAAATATACTTAAACGCAAAAGAAACGCAACTCCTTCTAAAATGGTAGTTCCTTCTTTTTCGTAAAAAAATTCAGCCAGCGATAATGAAATCGCTAAGTACCGTATTTGCCTTGCATGCAGCACCAAAATCAGAACGTTGTGGCTTATGGTTGGTGAGCTGCAACGAGATATGTAAAGCAACCCCCATTTTTAAAGTCACAAAGTTAAAAAAATTGTGCCTATTTTGCTAAAAAGCGTTTTTAACCAATATCGGTTTCTGAGAGCAAAAGGGTAAACAAAATCAAATCAGGTACTTTTATGTTTCTGTCAACGTTCATTTTGCCAACATGACGTCTTTAATGTTTTTGCGTAATTGGCCATTTTTATCCAAATGAATATTAATAATCGAAAACTTTTAATGTCACCATATAGCCCGCAGGACATTGCATAAAAGACATATGTATCGCGACATGATCAAACAAAATGCGTCTGTAATGACTGTTTTGAAAAAAGTAGATTGACGTCAATAAAAAAACCCGCAGCAACGCAGCGACTGGTAGCGTTGATTATTAATAACTTCCAAAACGTTTTTGTGTTTTACCTTTAGTTAAGACATCTGGCTACCAGATCAATCTGTTTGTTTTCAAATCGAATGAGACATCACTTTTTTAGACTCCATTTGTTGAAATTTACTGACTTCAATATAACGTCAGAATGGAAATTGTGATCAAAACCGTTTTACGGCAAATCATTACTCAATGCGCAGGAACACAGGATATAATTAAGAAATTAGCCTCATGTGATCCATGTGGAAGAAAAAGAGGATTGAAAACGTTTGCATTTCTTTTTGTTTAAGTATACAATACTGTTTTGATTCCTAAATTATAAATAATTTCTATACTGACGTCAAGAAAAAACGCATCATCTAAAAATAAACGTAAATATCTCTTAGACTGACCAGACAAAAGTCATGAATTGTAGTGCATTATAACATTCTATCAGTCAAGCGTATCTCATGAAAACAAAATTGCTGAAAGAATGTTTGAGGCTGAGAAAACGACCTCAATTTGAGACAGGTGTCACCATTTCGTGCGACACAAGGTTTTAGCCACATTTTCTTTTTTTCAAGACACAATCCGTTCACAAGAGAAACGTGTTTTACCATTGTAAAACAACAGTCTCTATTTCTGCTGAACGAATAAGTTACCCAACCGACCTTTTTGCCATGCATTTCAGCAAACATAAATGTCATGACTCTGCAAAGTGGGTGAAAATATTATTACGAATTCTTTGAAAAAGTCTTTAGTCTTAAACCAGAGACGATTTCTGAGTAAACACAATCTGGCAAGGGTTCAAGACGGGTTTTTTGGATGACGTTAACGTAAATCAACGACTGGCCATTGGGCGTTACAGCTTATCTTAAATAACGTAATTTTATGTAGGCATATTCTGTGTACATTACTTAATGAATCCCCTTATCATTTTTTCATTACTTAATGCAAAACGAAAATGTTGGCAAGTTTCGTAAACGGACCTTACATTTCGTCTTTAAAATGACGTCATAAGTTTATAAAATTATTACTCGCAAGCACAACTGTTTGGAAAATTGATCCAAAATTTGTTCATTGTTTAGCAAAACATTAACGGCACAAACTGGGTGCAAATTCAAATTGAAATCATAAGCGATCGATGCATAATGTCGTCATGTGCACGTTGAGCCTGTATGACGTCATCGGAATAGCGCGTCACCTGCAAATCAAATTAAAGTCATTTTCCAACATCGCACAACCTCTTCGTAAAGAAGCAGTACGTGGCTAATCATTTTTGTATATCATCGTTAAGAAATCAGTGATAATGAGTGAGGCGTTTTTAGTTGACGTCAGTATATATATTAGATATTTATAGTAAAATGTAAATATAAGCAATAAATTCAATTCTTCTTATTTTTTTTTGGGGGGGGGGAAGGGTAATTGTCAGTCTCTCTCTCTGTCTCTCTCTTTCTCTGAGTGTATACGCACGCGCGTGAGCACGAGAGAGAGAGAGAGAGAGAGAGAGAGAGAGAGAGAGAGAGAGAGAGAGAGAGAGAGAGAGATATGCAGTCATCCAGTCGCTTGTAACCTCGGTACCCATGAGGCTTAGGATAGGGGGCACTGCTGGGCTTAAGGGACCGCTCATTATTTACGTGTCAGAGGAGGCTTGCTAAAATTTCGATCCATTATCCAAATTTTGGATGACCCCCTCTCCTAACAATATGTTAATACAATGACCCCCCCCCCCCCTGGAGACCACAAGAAATATAACCTGACTCCCCCCCATTTTACACTATACTGTCAATATGCACTACACTATTTGGTTTTCATAGTCCTGTAGTTAGATTGTATACTTAAACAAACTTCTAATTGGCCAGCATACATTTTTACACTAGTTCAGAAAGTGAAACAGAGGGTATACAATATTCATGTTTTTAAGTGAAACAATACTTTGCCAAGACTCTGCAAGTTATTTCATTTAAAAAGGACGTGTACTTCTTGCACAGACGAAGTTAGAGAAAAGTTACCATCATTTCAAAAAGTCACACTTTTTCTACGATTTAAACCATAACACATAGTAAGGTTTTTGTCTGTTTGAAGATGTTACTGGCTAGCGTGATATAAGAAGAATAAACCGCAAAAGTTTTGTTTCCATCGGACTCTTCGATTTTGCTACTCAATAACATAAGACAAACACTTTTAGCAGGGTTTTCATTGAAATTCAGTATTAAGCTTGCACTTTACATAGAGATTTTGCACTGATCTGTGCGCTTTATTATCAGCGACATGGCACTGACATTTTCAGCGATTATTCATAATCACCAGACGTCAGCGTCCTTCTTTGAGAATTTGAAAAACAAAACAAAAATATAATGCTACCAATTCGATTTTTAAACTCTCACATTGAAACCGGAAATGTACAGTAGTCGTAAACATTTTATCGCTAAAAATGGACTAATCAAGTTCTACTGTGTTTGGCCTACAGTGTTCAAATAAAATTAAGTGCATTTAACAATTTTACCAGGAAATACTGGTGAATTTCAAAAATCTCGAAAATTTTTGAAAAATGCAACATTTTAAAAATGCGTAAAAAATCCACCATACGCAAAATTTCAATTGTTTGGTGCTTTTCAAGTCGGACAGACCAGTTTGTAACCACCAAAACGTCATTTTTATAAAAACTATTCTCAAAACCATTTTTTCTATGAAAAGGCGATTTTTGCATTTTTAACCCAAAAAACTTCGAAGTAAAAGAAAACTGTTCAAAAACACTGCTAAACATTTGCCCATTAAAATGCACATATATAGGCAAAAATCATTTCAATTTTATTAGGGTTTGGGCAGAAATAATGAGTTTGAAAAGTGACCAATTAGAAGTTGGATTCAGTATATGTTTATAAAATGGCTTTAATACGGGGGTACTCTGTCAGTCACCATAAATAAAAATACGCTAGATTAATGCTAAACATATAAAGGTACATTTAGTTTAGAAATATGTGCTAAACATTTTGCTTGTCAAAAATATGTAGTTTACTAGAAAACAGATTTTAAGACTTTTAGGTTAGAACTTTCGATTACATTAGTGTAGACCAGAACTCCACTTTAGAACCATAAATCCAAGTTATCCTGTCAATGATTCAATAAGCACTTTGCTATGCTTACTATGGAAGCTTCAGTTCTTAATCTTGACAAGTTTTGACCACCATTTTTGAGCAATTAGGAATCTTTTAAATAATGATTTTTCGGTTTGTTTTGATTCTTCACGTCCCAGTCAACATTTTCAGTCAAACCGAGATGGGTGTTCCTGGGTTTAACCAGTATTTAAGCTGCAGATACAAAAGTTGGAACATCATGAGCCAAAGATTAGTTGTTTTGGATGTAAACAGTAGGGATAGAAGGGCATTTTCAAATACATAATTCATAAAAAAGAGTCAGTTTAAATCAGGCTGTCAAGTGCCTAACTTAAAAATTGGAAAAAAAGAAGTGAAAAACTATAAAAATAAGTAGCGACAGTAGGGCTTTTCTAAGTACGAAATCATTACTATAAGTTGTAAGAAAAACATCAAATAAGAAATTTTAAACTCAATAAAAGCAGGATGATAGATGTGAAAATAACCCAGCAGGCACATAACGTTTATTCAACGTTGAGTCAACCTTGAAATTTGGTTGATTGGTTGATCAACCTTATATCAACATTCACTCAACTCCTTTGTAGGTAGTTGATGAAACGTTGTCGCTTAATTGTTGAATAAACGTTGATATTTGGATAAACTGACAATCTGCATGGTTGATACTCTTTAGTTACTTCAACGTTTGTAGTCAATGTAAGCATCAGGTTGTAATTAAATATTTATTAGACCCCCAGGGGGTCCGGGGGTACTCTCATTTTCTCTTCATACATAGGCTCGGGCCCAGCATCTACCGTTCATCCCCCACCAAAAAAAAAATTATTAGGAATTTCAAGCTTTTTTTCTGATAACCCCAAATTCAAAATTTTTAACCCCAAAAAATGACTCTAGCCTACGTATGTATGAAAATAACAGAGTACCCCCCTCGTGGGATTCAACCGTACAAAAAATTGGTGTACTGCTGAATTAACACACTTGACCCCAGCTTTTGCCATACTAACAGTGACGCCTCAGATCAAACTATGCGTTTCTCTGGCTGATCTGAGTCCTTAATGTGCACAGAGCCCGTTGATCGTTGGAATATGTTAATTATATGGTAGATTGCATAGGCTTTTTCTCGGGAAAAAATCTTAATGAGATATATTTTTTTAAAAAAAGCATTGCTTGTTACAGAAAACTGGAAATGAATCCACTTCCCAAAAAAAAGAGAAATCAGATCGGTCACAGGTGCTGTTTAAAACACTCTTGAATTGTTTTTCCTGAATTTATATGCAGGTAATGATTATATTTTTTCTGTTCTCCCACATGTTCTATATATTGCCTGGCACTCGCTTTTGAGCATTATCAGCAGGATGAAAGTCTACACGTAACCATAATTAAATTACCGTAGGGTTCTTTAACCTGCAAAAGGGGTGACTTTTCCTGCACAGGGGACATCCAGTTGACGTCCCAATCCGAAGGTTGATGCTCTTATCTAGTGTCATCCCAGCCAATGACACTAGAGAAAGCGTGTTCAGACTCCGAAATTCTCCTCGCTTCAAGCGGGGATCGAAACTGGGACCTCTAGCACCAGAGGCAAGAGCACTAACCACTGAGCTACCATGCTTTCTATGCATGTCCGGGTCCGAAATTACGCTAAATGCTAGTGAAAATTTCAAAATTGGAGCCCAAAATATTTGTACAAGCAAATTTTACCATGTGCAAAATTATTGATCAAAATATTGAATTCAATCTGCCTGTTTTTCTCTTGTGTGCAATCATCTAATATACGCTTAAATCAATTTATTTTGTGTGAAAATAAAATATAACAAAGTTGTTTTCTGTGGTGTTTATATAAAACTGTCATGTCAAACATGATTGCAGTATGCAATCGGTAAAGCAACACAATAACCTACGAAGGTTTCCAAATGTAGAGTCTATAGCTACTGGTGCACGATTAGATAAAATGTTGGCTGTTCCAGTTTAGACTCATAATAACAGCTGAATCATTGTCTGCACAGGCCCGGTACTTGAAAAATAATTCCTATTGGAGATAATCCAGCTGAGTCTGATGTAAGACAGAAAATTACAAACAAATATTGATTAAATTAGCAAGCAGGTCTTTAGCCATTCGCTTCAAAACTAAAAAGCATGAAGCTTTTCATTCATTGACAGTGGCTGTTTTCTGTAAAAGCTGTTATTGGAAATTAACGTCATACGTCAATGGGAGGAAAACGAGCATGACTTGCACTTTCTTCTTTTTTACGGAAGCTTGTTACAATATTTGCAAATAGACAGCTCAAAAGGGTTTTCTTGAACTTTTAAGTAGCTGTGTAGTTCACATCCTATATTTTGATGATTTTCACTCAACCTCTCACTCACTGACCCCCTCCCAAAGTGTACAAAAGTCACCAAAATGGGACACGGAATGCTGCCATTGGCGCCTTATTTCCCAAGCCCACACCAACCATCTCCCCACTGTGTCTGTTGTATTCCTACAAAACCATAAACCTACTATACAAAAAAGAAATTCAAATTCATTATCTTTACTATTTGCTTTCTTGTTAATGAATAGCCTAGGAAAATAAACAGTAAGCGCAGGCTCAATTAATCAGCATGTTGAAATAGCTTTGTTGTCTCTTTGTGTATGTTTTTAAGACAAACAGTCAGTACTCCTTAAAATTGCTCCTAACTCCTTTTTTTACAAAATGGGCCAGTACTGTACTCTTTTGAAAATAAAGTTTATCTAAAGCCCTGCAGGGCTCTAGATAAGAGTATAATTCAAATTTCTTATTTCTCAATGAAAACATAAGTTGTGGGTACTCAAAAGAACCGTCTCAATGAAACAATTCTTTAGAGCACCCAATAAATATTCACAATTTTATACTCAAAAATTTTGTTCACCTATGTATTATGTTGAGTATGGTAAAAATGGGTTGAAATTGATATTTTTAGAGAAAGAGGGGCATTTGTCTCTGTTTGCTGGCAGTTATGATCTTGAATTACCTTTTAAATCAGGCAAAGTGTCACCAGATAGGAAGCTAAAAATGAAGACCCTTACCTGTCAATGGCTGCTGGCGTTCAAAGTCAAGAGAAAATCAAGAGGTTAGTATAATGGGCATTCTCACTGAATATGTAGTAAAACCTGTTTAAAATGGCCACTCTCAAAAAGATCAAAAATTGGTTTTCAAGACCAATTATTGCTTAATGCAGGTCAAAAGTATTGCAGAATGGGGAGTACATTAAGCTACTATTTGTCATTAAGATCTTTGTTTTGTCTATTTTAGTGGCCGTTTTACACAGGTTATACTGTAATTCATTACATGTTGTAGCGCATATGATATATTATCTGGGCCTCGATGTGAGACAGGGGGCAAAAATTCCACTTGTCGGCTTGTAATTACAAGTAAAATCTAGAAAGGATGAGTAATTCTTTGAGAAAAATTACTCATCCTTTCTAGTTTCACCCTAAAATCTGAAGGTGAAACTAGCATTTTCTGAGTATTCATTTGAAATCTTTTTGTCAGTGTAAGGGATGCAGTTATGAATTTGACTGGGTAAATATCATTTTAACAGTGATTTAAGGAACTTTATAAGTCATATAACATACTAATCCCTTATGTACTTGTGTCCTGCAGGACAAGTGCAATATTGAAATATTTTTATCCCCTGTGAGAAAACCTGACATTGTTGTATGCAAACAATAAAGGTGCAGACTAGCCTGCATATCAGCACAGTCTGATCAGCACCTTTGTTATTAGCTTTCTGGAAAGTTAATTGGCTATACTTCCTGTACCCAAACTTCAAGATTCTAGTTAGTCTCTGAAGCTGAGCAGGCTGGTTTGAGTCTTACATGGTAGCAAATCCTAAAAACATTTAGATGGACAGTCAATGAGATACATCTGCACAGCAATGTCATTCTTTAAATATGCATGAGTAGCTATTCAATGCTGTTTAATCTCTTGTTTGGGTTTTAACTTTCATGAACATCCATATTATGTCACAATATAATGTGTGAACATCAGGTCCACAAGCTCATTGGCTAAGACTCGTTTTAATTTGTTTTATTGCATGTGCCACAATTTTTAATAGCTGTGGTATAAACTTTGGTAATGTGTTTAACAGGCTCAGGCCTTAGATTAAGAGTTCATACAAAAACAAATCTTATTTCTCAACCAAAACATTTATTGTGGGTACTCAAAAGAACCATCTCATTGAGACCATTCTTTTAAGCACCCAAAACATTTGTTAAAATTGATAGGTCCTAAAGCATTTAAGATATTATGCTCAAAAATTTTGTTTATAATCTTAACCTATGCGGCTCCCTTTACTTTCAGAAATTCAACAGTAGCCAAACCAAAGTACCAGCCTTTACATTTGGTCAGACTGGATCTAGCATAAAAAGGCGGAGTTTGTCTAACTGTTCCTTTACTTAATACATTCAGGGGGATGGGAAGAAAGAGTCCACAACTACGCTAAAATTCCTCGCTGTTTACTTCCAAATTCTACGACTCAACGATAACTGACTCTGAGCTTAGTGCACTAAAGATTGAGGAAACAGAAGAGCTGATACCAGCTAAGTGATTAGATTACCAATGCTTTTAAGAATAAAATTGTTAATATGTTCTTACCCATCAGTTTTAACAGTCGTTCTTGGTGCTCAAAAGAACTGTCTCATTAAGATGGTTCTTTTGAGTACCCTTAACATATTTTTGGATGAGACATAAATATAAAAAAAATATTCACACACTCTTATCTGGAGGTCTGTTTCATGCATATATACTATATTAACCCCATTCATTTTGGATATGGTAAACAGGGCCTTTGACAAACAGTGAAGACCCTATAATGAAGTCCCGCATAAGGTGTTATTTCCTCAGGGTCTGCACTGTTTGTTAAGATTAAAACAATCTTCAGGGGGAGGGCTGGTGTCAATCAGACTATGAGGATTACCCTTCATTTTTGGGATATGGCAATGGCATAAAGGCACTTTTGTGGCCTATATTGCAAACAGTATGGATCAGATCAGACCTATGAGCAGTCTCATCAAGGCTCATAATGTTTGCATATGTGATTGAATTATTTTGGTGTAGATCAGATGAGAGTTTGTGACCTTATTGCAAACGGTATCGACCCAGATCAGACTGCTTATGAGCAGTCTGATCTGCTTATGAGCAGTCTGATCAGGGTTCATAGTGTTATCTTACATGATAAGATTTGTTTTGGGGAAAATTGAAAATATGCAGCAGATGTAATAAGTAGACAACATTCTTTGTTTAATACTGTCATCTGCTAATGACCAAATTAACTTTTATATAATGCTTATATAATATTGCAAAAAGTATGGACCCAGATCAGTCTAATGAGCAGTCTGATCTCGGTTCATAATGTTTGCTTACATGATGAAATTATTTTGGAGTAAATTTGGTGTACTTTTGTGATCTATATTGCAAACAGTATGGACCCAGGTCAAACTGCTTAGGAGCAGTTTGATCAGTGTTCATAGTGTTTGCTTACATGATGAAATTATTTGAGAGAAAATTTTAAAATACACAAAAGACATAAAAAGCAGACAACACTGTTTTGTTAAATATTTTTGTATGAAGTGATTATCTTGATGAATAGAAACAAAAACAACTATTTAATTTTTGTTAATGAAAATGGAATAAATCTCGGTTCACAGTAGGTATGACACACTGATGCAATGCCCGAGTTCTCAAAAGTATTTTGAAATAATACATACAATTTTCATATTTCAGCTAAAACTGCCACATTTTCTGGATCAAAATCCAACTTTTCGGTTTTGAATCCCATTTTTTTTCCAGGAATGGATTCTATAACTTCTGTTTACAAAATTCTAGTGAGAACTCTGACTCTGATCAGCTGCATTGTTACTACATGTATGTAGATGACCTGTCCCTACTGAAAATAAGGCTTTCTCATGATGTGGTTCGATTCTTAAATTGGGGCATGCATTTTCAAGTGTTTCATCCTCACATTTTTAGCTGGGTTTTATTATTTCCTTGATGCAGATTTATTTTCTTACCCCTGGCTAATGCCTGCTGCACCCAGACTGTGGGATAGATACAATACATTGTGAATAGCCTCATGATATGCTTGAAGAAACGTTAATTCAGCATTTATTTGGCACCTTTTTAAGGTTGAACTAGTGTTGTTTTTGATTTAAAGGTGAGGTTGAATCAAAGTTGATTCAGTTTTGATTCAACATTGAGCCAGTGTTGAAATATCAATGTTGATTCAACGTTTGTATGTCAGCGTTTATTCAAGTTTCAAATTCAAATATATTTTCAACACTATTTCAACATATATTGTCAACGTTGAATCAACATTGAATCAACAGACTCGTGCCCGCTGGTAATATTAACAAAACAGAGAGACGTTTTAGTTAAATAAAATAAAAAAAAAAATTGAGGTGTCTCAGCTGTCTGCTATCTGAAAAAAAAAGCATATTTCTAAAACCTGAGCCAATGACCCAGAAAAAATCTGTATTTTTATAGTGATAATTATATTTTAGAGTGAAAAAGTAGGGATAGTGGAACTTTTTCGAGAAAAGGTAGGGAAAAGTAGGAACACGACAAAAAGTAGGGGAATTCAATAATAGAGAAAGTAGGGCCTATTTGAATTTTCTATCAAAATCAGCATGATGAATGTTGTAACAATACAACAACCAAAACTGAAAAATTTTACACTTGCAAAAATAAAAACTGCGAAATTTAGTGGCCTGCCTGTTTTGCAGTAAATATAACAGTTTTGATTCATAAACATCAAGCGCGCAAGGAAAAAAATTGATAATTTTATTGGAACAATCTAAACATGACCCCCCTGCTGGGAGGCCAAAGATAAAGGTGACCCCCTACTAGCCACATGGAAATTCATATGACCCCCTACTTTTAGCCGCCCCCCTGACAATTAAATAATGAGCAGTCTCTAAAAATATGCCAAAAAGATCCACTAGGGTGGTCCTATACCAGAGATTTGATAGTAATATGACCCCACTAGGCAGGGTATACACCAGGACCTTGTAGAGTGGAAAGCCAATACCCCCACTATGCGCTTGTCCCAGGAGGAGGGGGCAAGATTTCAAACAGGTGTGAAGAACTGGTACGGATTCTTCACATTTGTGAAAATTGAGTACCAATTCATCACATCTGAGAGAAAATCGAACCAGTCCTTTGCAGATAGCACGAATACGTACCAATTCTTCACAGTTAAATATGAGAAAGATGTGAAACTTGAACACAGATGTTAGACCCCAAAATTATCGAAATTGACCATACGCAAATTTCGAATTTTCCATAAGTGACGTTTTTGTACCAATTCTTTACACAGTGTGAAATTTGCGAAATGTGGAATTTCCAGTTCAACAAAGCTTATTTTAGAATAAATAAATAAATAAATAAATAAATAAAAACAGTGTTGAGCAAGAAAAAGAATCAATTATTCGTATGAAGATAGGATAGAAAAATCCGCCCCCCCGGGATCACCGTTTGTCATCACTTGACAAGCCTCCTGATGCCAAACGGCTATCCTCCCGGCTCATGATAGAATCTTATAATATTCACAACTCTGCTTATAAATTTGAAAAAAAAAAAACAACACACACACAAAAGTGAGTATGACCAATAATGACACAATTACATACCAACATAAACATCGAAAGGAGATGACATAAAACAGGGCATCAATATAACAACAAGAATACAATAAAGTATGTATGATTATCAGATACCACTATAATAATATCATAATGCAGACCAACCAATAGCACCGTGAGGAAGAGACACAGAGTACAGACAGAGACACAAAAGAAGTACCGCCTTGGAACGGTCAGCAAAAATATTTTACTGGAGGTCAAGATCAAATACATGTATACATAAAAGCATCTTACAGCTCGTAACGCTAATTCCACTTTCGTACTACATGTACGATGATAGGTGGTCGTATTAAGCACAATGATTACTTATGATGTGTAGATACCAACAATTGTGAGTATGTTTGATTCCAGGGTCACATCGGTGATTTGAAACCTTCGTTGTAGTCCACACAGAATATATAGATATTTATTGTACGAAATATGAAGAGTTATTAAAATTCAAAGCTGAATGTCAGGTTTTAAGGGTATGTGACAATACTCTTTGACTCCAATGTCATATTGGTGATCTGAGACTTTCGTCGTTATAACCACACCATAGGCAACCGTTGATCTAAATGTTTAAACCCTCAGTGAAAAAGGAAAGACAATTTGATACTTTGGCTGTCTGTCCGGCCCACCTGGGTTTACCTGTTGGATTTCTTTGCTCTGGTATTCAGTTTTATTTACTTTTGAGTCCTTATCTTTGCTTCATCTTCTTGTTATATCTTTATTTATATGTTCTGGGAGATGATGCATTGATAAGTTAGGGGTCTTTCATGCAAACCAAATATCTTTGTGTCTTGATCCGCATCTGAATTAAGGGTCAGGTTGGCGCCGTTAAACCTGTTTAAGCCCTCCAGTAAAACATTTTACTGACCGTTCCAAGGCGGTACTTCTTTTGTGGACATTTTATGTTTTTTTTTCTGTCTTGTGTTTGTTATGCCTTTGTGAGCGTCTGTTTATATGTGCATTGTGGTCACCTGCTGGGAAAGGGCTGACCTCTTGGTTCTCGTTTGTGGTGTCCAACTGTGAGTTTGTCACTTTCCCATTGGTATCCTGGGTCAGGTGTGGTACTTGATTGTATCGATTCCTGATCCTTGCACCCTTACTTATTTTCATGTAACAAGTCTTAGGAGATTTTTTTTCATTTTTTTGACCTTGACCTTAAACCCCAAGGTCAAAGGATCTGAAACATTTGCTGTTATGTACACGCTAAATGCAATTCTTGTGGCAAAGATGAACAATATAATTGAGAAAAAAGTGGAGAAAAGCGCACGTTATAATATGAGATTTCAAACAAAAGTATTTTCAACAATGTGGTGTGTGCCACCAGCATAGGCTCAGACCGGGCTGCGCAGTCTGATCAGAGCCTTTGCTCGTCGCTTGAATATTATGTGAACCTAAGGCTACTGACCGAACATCATTTGGAGTTTCTAATCTTAAAAGGAGGCTGCATAGGCTCAACTGAGTCTGCACTTATCAAAATGCCACATTGTTGGAAACCACATGTCACGGCTCATATATTAGTATAAGTACATGTATACGCCAACGCCATAGCTGTACTCTGAAACATGTCACGGCTCATATATTAGTATAAGTACATGTATACGCCAACGCCATAGCTGTACTCTGAAACATGTCACGGCTCTTATGTTAGTATAAGTACATGTATACGCCAACGCCATAGATGTACTCTGAAACATGTCACGGCTCATATATTAGTATAAGTACATGTATACGCCAACGCCATAGCTGTACTCTGAAACATGTCACGGCTCATATATTAGTATAAGTACATGTATACGCCAACGCCATAGCTGTACTCTGAAACATGTCACGGCTCATATATTAGTATAAGTACATGTATACGCCAACGCCATAGCTGTACTCTGAAACATGTCACGGCTCATATATTAGTATAAGTACATGTTTACGCCAACGCCATAGCTGTACTATGAAATATGTCACGGCTCATATATTAGTATAAGTACATGTATACGCCCACGCCATAGCTGTACTCTGAACATGTCACGGCTCACATATTTGTATAAGTACATGTATACGCCAACGCCATAGCTGTACTCTGAAACATGTCACGGCTCATATATTAGTATAAGTACATGTATACGCCAACGCCATAGCTGTACTCTGAAACATGTCACGGCTCATATATTAGTATAAGTACATGTATACGCCAACGCCATAGCTGTACTATGAAACATGTCACTGCTCATATATTAGTATAAGTACATATATACGCCAACGCCATAGCTGTACTCTGAAACATGTCACGGCTCATATATTAGTATAAGTACATGTATACGCCAACGCCATAGCTGTACTCTGAACATGTCACGGCTCACATATTAGTATAAGTACATGTATACGCCAACGCCATAGCTGTACTCTGAAACATGTCACGGCTCATATATTAGTATAAGTACATGTATACGCCAACGCCATAGCTGTACTCTGAAACATGTCACGGCTCATATATTAGTATAAGAACATGTATACACCAACGCCATAGCTGTACTCTTTAACATGTCACGGCTCATATATTAGTATAAGTACATGTATACGCCAACGCCATAGCTGTACTATGAAACATGTCACGGCTCATATATTAGTATAAGTACATGTATACGCCAACGCCATAGCTGTACTCTGAAACATGTCACGGCTCATATATTAGTATAAGAACATGTATACGCCAACGCCATAGCTGTACTCTGAAACATGTCACGGCTCATATATTAGTATAAGTACATGTTTACGCCAACGCCATAGCTGTACTATGAAACATGTCACGGCTCATATATTAGTATAAGTACATGTATACGCCAACGCCATAGCTGTACTCTGAAACATGTCATGGCTCATATATTAGTATAAGTACATGTACTCGCCCACGCCATAGCTGTACTCTGAACATGTCACGGCTCACATATTAGTATAAGTACATGTATACGACATCCCCATAAATGTACTCTTTAACATGTCACGGTTCATATGTTAGTATAAGTACATGTATACACCAACGCCATAGCTGTACTCTGAAACATGTCACGGCTCATATATTAGTATAAGTACATGTATACGCCAACGCCATAGCTGTACTCTGAAACATTAGGTGTAATCACTGTGTTAAATATGAACAGCAACAATTAAAAATGAAAGATGGGTTTGCGTTACAAGCTGTAGGACAGATGTTTAGTAAATTTGACCTTGAACGTTGACCCCAAGGTCATACTAGTGTTATGTAAGCCCATTTTGTCATGAACAGACCACACGCAATCATTGTATCATATAGAAAGTTTTCAACAAAAACTGAAAGAAAATATCAAAGGAGATCAAGTTCGATTTTATTGTGAGAGAGTAACCCCAGAGATTTCACTCATATTGCTACATCATATCAAGTAGAACCTTACTGACCAATTGACGCAAACAATGGACGTAATTGGGGAAATTTTACGGTCGTCACAAAAGTGCTCATTTTTGCATAGAGGTATACAGAAAAGACTAAACTGTTGACATAAATGAGAAAATTTCAGATATATCTGCCCAAGAAAAAATAATGATCTTAAAGCTGCATAGTCTGTAACTTTTGATCTTTTAATTTTAGAAATAATGTTTCTATTTTTCACGAACACAGTAAAAAAGCTTAAACTCAGGCATACATTTTACTAATTTCGTAAATCTTAACAAATTATCAGTATCAAAACAACAGCATTTATGCTAAAAAGTAACTGTCTATAATTATCGGAGGGACGCAAATAATTACCAACAAGGGAAAATATACCTGTTTTTATAAGATAATTCACTTTTCCATGCAGTTTTCAGCTATAGTGCACAGATTTATTGTGAAAACATAACTTAATTCTACTTTTACAAATGATTTAAAAAGAAAAGAAAATTTTCGCAAAAATGTTCATAGTTTCAGACGTAGTCTCTTTAAGATATTTGATGAACCTTAACATAATATGTTAAAAAGTGAATAAAAAAGCAAAGGTAACGACAGTATAGTAAAAGGATTCGTCTTGAAAGTAGTATTTTTTTACATTAAAATCAGTACCTTGAATAGTGTTTGTTTATTTCTGAATAGAACGAGATAGATTTAATCCTAATTATGCCTGTGTTGGCGAGTTAGTAAGAGGTCAAACATCTACCAAAAATCTAAAGAAGGTCGTAACAAAAACTATTTTTTTAATTATGAAAATGCCAATTTTGGTAAATTTTGTGCATAACTGCATTGTCAAGCAAAAAAGGACATTTTCTCACATCTGCTCATCAATTTCTGAAAAGAATCCACACCAGATTCACAAATCTGTCCTAAAATCGAAATCGTTAGTTTAAAAGGTCTTTCATAAGTAACCATTGCTGAAAATCTTTTGAATAACAGAAAACAAGTAACATTTGAGACGAAAGTTTAAATGAAAGAAAACCTGCAATCACAAAATTAATGATTTTCAGTATTGTTTTAAGATGGTCATGCTCTAGTAAAATATTGAATAAATAGAGGATCTTACATGAGTGCTCATGTTTTATTGAATTTATTAAACGAGTTTGGGAAAAGAGATAAAATGCGAGGCTTGCCGAGCATTTTATCTCTTTTTCGCAACGAGTTTGATAAATTCAATAATACAAGAGCACGAATGTTAGATTCTATTTATCATATGACATTAAGATTACTTTGAAATCTCATTTCTGTCGTAAAAACGTTATAATTTTGACATTAAGTACGCAACGTTGTTATGGACGTCATAACGTTTCCCGAAAATCTATAAACCACTAGTGGTTTACAGATTTTATTGCATGGCGTTATTTCACTCCCAGACGCGACGTCATATGATAAAACTTGAAAGTCAACCCAGAATTTGAACGTGAGAGTTGTTTCAAAAGTTACAATCTAGTGTAAATTTCGTTTTTTGGACACCGGGTTTGGTTTCAGTGTGAGAAACCTACCAAAGAGAATGCACTTATACTGGTAAATCAAGTAAAGCCTTACTGACCAATTAAGGCAATACAATACAATACCATGCAATACAATATATTTATTCAGCAATAAATATATAACAATGTTTTACCATACACAATAAATAAACATTAAGGCATTACAATACAATACAATACAATATATTTATTCAGCATTAAACATATATAGTTTGCCCAAATTGACATGAGACTGATTAATTTTCGCCAAAATCTTCGTGATATTCGTGCGTTTTCGTGTAGTACTCCGACCTTGGTCATGATTTTAACAGGAATATGAAGATAATGTCGATTCATGAATCAAAATAGTTTGGTAGCCTAGTGGTAAGATGGCAACTTACAGATCAAGCCTACCTGGATCGAAACTTGGAAAAGCCTATAATTGTCAAATTGCATCTTTTTTTAAAAATAATTAAGATTGTTGTATTTTACGTCATCTCGTGGTGAACTTTACATCTTTCATTTGATCTAGTCGCTTTTATATGAATTATTTCCTAGGTTTCTTCACTATTTTCTTGTCAGCGGCGACCTTTATTGTCTGCTGATAACCTTTGCAAACAATTTGGGACCCAGATCAGTACCTACAGAACGTCGGTCCTGATCTGGATACAGACCATTTGACACTCTGATAGTGTTCCTGAAAGATGCTTTGAAAAAGTTTATTTTGAAAATAGTCAGCAGATGACAACAAGAGTATTAAACTCACCCAGCGTACAATAAGTTATTTCATTTCAGCTTATTGAAATTATTCACGTTTCTACGTGTGTATTTGTTGAATAAACGTATGCCGGATTCTAAAAAAAAAATATCCATGTGTACACAAAATCAAGAATAAAAACGAACAATTTTGCAAATTAAAAAGAAAGAAGAAAAAAATGAAATGCTACTGGACTCGAACTCACATCTTTTGAACGCAAAGGACAGCCTCTTATCCATTAGGCTATCGAGGAATTGTAATTTTTTCATTCATAAAAGTAATTGTGCCACAATCTAAAGCACATATTTTACGAAGATTCCCGAAGATTGGAAGAAAGGTCATTGAATATGCTTATGTCTCACGTCAATGTAGACAGACAATAACAATCTTTTAGCATACACAATAAATAAACAAATTTAATGTAGTGAGACAACAATAAGTTTTCCTGTGGAGCATTTAACATTCTTGAACTCCTTACTACTTCTGATATGTTGAGTGATTTAATCTGCAAACAGTGTTAGTCCTGATCTGGATCTACACTGTTTGATACCCAAACTGTTTTTGTTTTGTTTTTTGTTTGCTAGTTTTAATCCGTTAATTCTTATTTTGACCCCAAAAATTTTAAAACCATTATAACCGCATGACAGAAACTGTGAAATGATTAATCCCAGAGTTGCCTTTTGAAATCTGGTAGTCGATCGCCGAATAAAATGGAACTGCTATTTGATGATTACTGGAATGCTCAAAAGGAAGCAACATCTATGTATATACATGATATAATATGTGGTAACATGCAGTACTTATACTTATATTGTTAGATCCGTAAGTTTATAGGTTGTATGGACATAACGTAACGCACAACAAAACACAGAACAATTACAGAATCCTATGATGGGAATAACAATCAACAACACATCAACAAAAAAAGAACCACCTTAGAACGGACTACAGCCTAAGCCACTGGGGTTTTTAATTCATTTTACTGCTACCAAATCTTCGCTCTAGATTCTGCCGTTGCTGAACCACTCAAACTGTTAAGCTCGCATAAAGGCTTCCTAACCACTGAAACGCAATACCACGGAGAAACAATCCAATCAAATCAACACACCATGTTGAGACAAAGAAAAGGACCCACGACCCACAGTCTGTCAGAGCCAAAGGAAACTTCAAGTTGAGCCACGATAGGCCCAGCTACAGTTAAGCATCAGGCACCAACAAACCAAGAAAATAGCTTTAAGTCCAACAAATATATCAGCTTAGGCATGCTTTGTTAAGTGACAACTCCTGAGTGATGAGCACCATGGTGAAAGCCAATGTTTCCCTGTTAAAACTCTACACCTAAGGAAACTTCTAACGCATACACTTTTATTTTAGTATTTTCTTGAAAACTAGAATTTCGAATTAAAAAATATTTTGGAATTAATTAGAACAATGTTTTCGGATAATGCATCGCTATTTGCAGAGACAACTGACGAAGAGTATTTAAAATATTGAAGTTTGAGTTGAAAACTTCAAAAAACGAAAGTCGCAAATTTACCATCAATATAAAAAACAGAAGAGCAATTTGTCAAATGTATTCCATTTAGTAACATGGATTAATGAGACATAAATCATTTTCAAGGGTAAGTCAGTCTGTATTCTATTATTCATAAAGTAAGAAAAAAACATCCAACTTCTATATGCTACATCTTTAAAAGTTAACGGACAATGCGCACACGCAATTGATTAAATCATTCCTGACAATCGCATCGCATATGTGCTCGATTGACTTTAGATCTGGGGAGCAGGATAGCCATGGTTAAACATTTATTCTGCTAGCTAGCAGTAGAGCCCTGCTGGTGTTACTCAAAGTGTGGACTTTTTTTTTATATTTCAACTGTTCAACATCGCATGGAAAAAGTCGGTAGAACATGGCCAGGAAATACCACAATCACACACTGCAGACCAACCCATTGCTTCGCGAGGAAGAGACACATAGCACTAGAAGTCCTTTGACATTAAAAGCAATTTTAAGCAGCCATCGCTCTCATCCCCAGCGAGATGATTACAAAATTAGAAATGACACTAAGTACTACACAATAAAACAAGGACCAAATGCAAAAATTAAACAAACAATAGGAGCAACAATAATAATTAACCAACAACATCATACACATCGCCTTACAGCGCTCAGTCGAATTTACTGGGGGGCTTAAATTATATAATTTTACTGGCCAAATCTTCGCCCTGGATTATGCTGTTGTCAAAACCGAAAAAAAAACGGTAAGCTCGCGTGGAGGCTTCCTTACTTATCCAATGTATCATCATGGGGAAACAATCAAATTATTACTGTGATGAAACAAAGATAATGGTTCTGAACTCACAGACTGCCAGAGCTAAAATAAACCCTTCCCCAGTTGAGCCACAGTGGGCCCATCCAAAGACAAAGTAACACCAGGCAGTGACCCACCAATGAAAATTTTCTGTCAAGGTCGTCATTGTGTCTGACGCTTAAACCATCGTGAATTTCATGCATTTCTTAATACAAAATGACGCTTTTCATTGTTTAGCATGACAAATGAAATTAAAATTGCCTCACTGAAATGCAGTTTTCAGCCTAAATTCCAAATTTTGTGACTTCCGATTCTGACCCTTTCAAATGAAATAAGCTGTAGTTTGCATAATACCCGAGGTATTTTTTTTGAAATTTTCACACATGATGTGAATAATATTGAATTTTTGCTTAACAACAAAACATTGAATGCTTTTTAACATTATTAAGCGTTTGTAGTAAATTGTTTACTGTATGCGTTAGAAGATTCCTTAAGTATAGTCAAAGTCCAATATTTAGGATCCTTTGTTGGATAGAAGAGAGATATCCCAGGATTGTAAAAGTCAGATTTTCATGTGAAGGAAATAAGTATTAGTTGAAATGAGTTGCGTTGCTTTGTTTGTCTTCCTGGTGTCTCGTGATTGTCCTGTGGCTCTTCCTCACAATACCACAGGGTTGTCTGCAGTTTGTAGTTGTGGAATTTTCTGATCATACTCACTATTTTTTAATATTGCAAATATCCAGCACATGAGACTGAAACGATTACCTTCAATATATAAATCCATCATAACAAACAGATAATTCCGCTATAACCTTCACTATCGAAATCCACCAGAAAGTCCAGATAAATGTGCTATAACCTTCACTATCTAAATCCACCATAAAGTCCAAATAAATCGGCTATAACCTTCAATATCTATATCCACTATAAAGTCAGGTTTGTAGGTCAGATATATCCTATTGAACTTAAGTTAAAGCTGCATAGTCTGTAACTTTTGATCTTCTAATTTTATAAATAAAGTTTCTATTTTTCAAACATACAGTAAAAATACTCAAATTCAGGTAAACATTTTACCAATTTCGTAAGTCTTAACAAATTATCACTATCAAAACAACAATATGTATGTTAAAAATCAAGTGTCTAGAATTATTTGAGGGACGTAAATAATTACAAACAAGAGAAAAAACACATGTTTTTATAAGATAATTCACTCTTCCATTCAGTTTTCAGCTGTACTGAACATACTTATTGTGAAAACGTAACTTAATTCTATTTTTACAAATGATTTAAAAAGAAAAGCATTTTTTTCGAAAAATGTTGATAGTTACAGACCTATTCTTTTTAAATAAGGCAAATTATTCTGATACTGAAGCTCCGTTTTTAGACTTGTACCTTTTCAATAACAAATGGCATGGTTTCTTTATGATAAACGGGATGATTTTAATTTTGAAATAGACAATGTCCCATTTCTTGATGGAGATGTTCCTCGCTCCCCTTCCTGTGGTGTATATATACTGAACAAAAGTGAAAATGCTACACCTGCATTCTTTGCCATCTATATGCAAAGTTATGCAAACAAAGAAAGCAAATGAAAAAATACTCAAAAAAATGTTCAAATACTGGGCAATGCATTACAGTAAAAGTTATACGGACGTTGTCACGAGGAAACACATGAAAGCTATTTAAATGTGACAGGGGTCCAATTTTTTAGGTTGCAAGTTTGAATAGAAAACTCACACAGTTTAGGTGTTCAGAAAATAACACTACCTACGAGATCCGACTGCACGAAATGGTAGTCTAGACATGTGACAACCAGAAATGTGAAGGACTTATTTGAGTGTGTTTTTATCATTGAGAAAAGTAATCTTAAAAAGCGGGTTTCCATCAAATGGCCAAGTTTGAAATTTTAACACTGTAATCTCCTTAGGAAAATTGATGTGTTGTTGCATCTTAGTATGAGGACATTAGTAATCAAGAAACGGTAAAAACAATGTGCTTAGAGTTCTACCTGATTTGGCATAAGAAATTTATCGAAAATCGTGATAAATTGCAGATTATCAAACATTTAATATTCCCTATTTGTTATTGTCAAAGGGAGACAATTTTTAATTTTTTCCAAATTAGATAAATTTGAAATCACTTTCTGAGCTTGTTTAAGCGATTAATCAGTTTTCTTGTGTTTTTATGCAACACAATAATGACCAATTTTGATAAGCATAACTAATTTAATTTGGACATGCGCAATAGCAAAATTCAGTGAATAAAGTTTTAAACACTTAAAGGAGCATAACTCAGACATCAAACGAGACCAATTGGTGGAGTTTCGACAAATCGTTTGCTGGATGTCTCGGTAACATTATTAAGCTTTAGTACATACTTTTTGTCCAATACCTTTTTCACAAAATATAGATTATTGTAGTGTAGCGTTTTCGCTTTTGTTCAGTATATTTCTCAGCTTATTCGTTTTGCTAGAGTTTGTTCTAATGTTGATGACTATTAACACAAGGTTATAGATATCATAAAATTCGAAAAGTAATTTCTAAATTCTACCTCAGACACTCGGAGTTAATTGTTTTAAAATACAACATTGGGTTAAAACTCTTCTGCAACAAAACATATCAGAACCTATATATCATGGTGATTTGGTTTATAAGTTCAAACGAAATGTTGGAAAACCTAATTTTAGTGATCAATTCAAAAATATTGTAAAACGTTATAGAAAGGATATAACTTGGATGTCATGCGACATACTACATGCCTGGTTTTAAACCCAATCATGGTTTATAGTTATGGTTTCCTCTTTTATTGCACGACGATGGGTCAGACCTCGGACTCTATGACAGCTCTGATGTAAAGCTTTAATCGGTGGGTTGGTGCCTGATGCTTATCTGTAGCTGGACCTACTGTGGCTCAACTTAAGGTTTTCTTTAGCTTTGACTATCTGTGAGTCATGAGCCCTTTTCTTTGTTTCATCATGGTGTGTTAATTTGATTAGAGTGTTTCTCTATGATGATACATTGCATTAGTTAGAAGGCTTCAATTAAGGCTGAACATTACTTGTACTTCAACAACAGCAGATTCTAGGGCGAAGATTTGGTACCAGTAAAATGCATTTAAGCCCTCCAATTGCTTAGGCTGCTGTCCCTTCTAAGGCGGTGGTTCTGTTGTTGTTGACTTTTTGTTTATTGTTACTCCCATTGTGGGAGTCTGTAATTGTTCTATGTATTGTTGTACGTTACTTTAGGTCCATTCTAGTATTACAATCTTCTTGACAGACAGGCACCATTTACCAGATATTTCCTTATAACTCTCTGCTAGTTATGTCCATCTATCCCTTTTTATTAGCATCCGCTTCTCCCATTCTGACCATATTATCTGCTAGATCTAAAATTTCAAAAGGCTTTCTCCAGCCAGCTTTTCCAGAGAAAATCCATTAATGTCAATTTTATTTATTGTTTAATGGTCATAGGTAGGAGAGACATTCTTTTTATCTGTTTTTACTACTGTATTATTATTATTATTATCATTATTATTATTATTATTATTATTTCATTTCTTTTTCCACACAGATTTTGTCTGGACAATTCCACTGGACAGATTGTTCTCTTGATTGATTGATTCGTTTCTTTACATCCCAGTCAACAATTTTTCAGTTATGTCGGAATTGGTCTTCAGTACTAAGCAAGAATTAATGCATCTTGCTCAAGGACACAATGTAGTGATGCTGTTGAGGCTCGAGCCAACAACAGCTTGGCCAAAAGTCAATCACTCTACCACTTAGCCACTGTGCTCCTCACTTAGAAAATTTAGGATTGTGAAGCTGTGCAGGGGTTTCAATTTTCAAAACGGTGGACTCTAAGGCACTTGCCTGAGACAGTCCAAATGAGTGTTTGTCACAACTATTTGCGCTTAGCGCTCAATGGATTGGTCTGGTTTTAAGTTCACCTGTCACATAGTGCAAGGGGAGCTTTAAAAAGTATGATCGGTTTTCGTCCCTCTTTGTCATCCGTCCTTCTGTCCCACCTTTAACAATTGAATTGAAGGACAACTACTCCTAAACCCCTTGTCCAAATGTGAAACAAGTTCACACAAATGATCCGGCCTTGCTCAAATGGTTCTAGTCCTTTTTGCTTATCTTGGTCACATAGGCTAACAATAGGTTTTCAAAATGGAAATTTTAAAAATCTTCTTGTATCATCTAGTATACCTCTACCAATATCGTTCAAATCATACCACTGGGGCCAAAAATGACCCCACCGCGTGGTTCAAATGTTTTACAAAGTCTTATATATGGAAAACATGAAAAAATCTTCTTTTCTGAAACCACAAGGCCTGGAGCTTTGATATTTGGTATTTAGCATCATCTAGTGGACCTCTAGATCTCTATCAAATGTGTTTTTGTTGGTCAAGTGTGGTACTTGATTGTATCGATTCCTGATCTTTGCACCTTTACTTACTTTAGTTACGCCCTTGGGTCCAAAATGGGCCCTACTCCGGGTCAATTGTTTAACATGGGGTCATATAGGGAAAACATGAACAAGCTTTTGGCCAGAAACCACAAGACCTAGAGTCTTGATATTTAGTATGTAGCATTACCTTGTGGACCTCTACCAAGTTTGTTCAAATCATGCCCCTGGGGCCAAAAACGGCCCCGCAGGGGTCACATAGGCTAATAAAAAACTTCTTTCTTATCATCTTGCATATCAAACTAAAGGGAATGAAGCTTACAATAACATGTTAGCAAATATTTTTCTCTTACACTTACTTTTGACCCAATTATAATCATTATTATTAGTATTATTATTATTATTAGTAGTAGTAGTATCTACTCTTATTATTATTATTATTATTATTATTATTATTATTATAATTATTATTATTAGTAGTAGTAGTAGTAGTAGCAGCAGCAGCAGTAGCAGCAGCAGTAGTAGTAGTAGTAGTAGTAGTAGTAGAAGTAGTAGGAGTAGTAGTAGTAGTAGAAGTTGTGGTAGTAGTAGTAGTAGTAGTAGTAGTAGTAGTAGTAGTAGTAGTAGCACGCTGATCAGGAATTGAATTTCATTATTTCCATTTTGTTTTTAAAAACATACTTATTCTAATACTGGTATATAGTAAATTTATTATAAAGAACTAGGAAGGTGTGTAGTTCATCGAAATATCAAGCATTTGTTTATTCTAACAGTTGAACAGGCCGTCTACATCCACCTTGCTGTGTGGTTCTTAAACTCAAAAAGTCACTCTATCCAGGAGAGCATATTAAATGAGCTAATTTGAGTCCCAGTGGAGTTCATCAGATAAGCCAGGGAAATATTTCTCTCAGATGCTGCAGTGTGCCGATCACAATCAAGTTAAAAGGGCTTAGCCAGCAAAACCCCAAAATTGGGGAAGTTTAGCAGGGAAAGATGCTAGTGTGTTGATGGGGAAGAGAGAGCTGGTTGCTTTGCTTGATTTGTCTTCCTGGTGTCTCGTGATGGTTGGTGGCTCTTCCTCGCGGTGCCACAGGGTTGTCTGCAGTTTGTGATTGTGGTATTTCCTGATCATACTCACTTACTTTTTTGTATGTTATATTAATTACCCATGTAAAGGAAATGAGTATTAACATTGTAAATATCTAGAAAAAGAGACTGCATATCAAAATCCACCATACGTCTAGATAAATCCGCTATAACCATCCATATCTAAATCAACCATAAAGTCGAGATAAATCAGCTATAATCTTCAATATCTAAATCCGCCATACAGTCAGTTCTGTATGTTACATTCAAAGCCCATGTGAAGGAAATAAATATTCCTTCAATATCTAAATTAGTCTATAAGGCAAAAAATCCATATGTGTTATACCACATTCACAAAAAATGGTCCACGAGATTTCTTTATAAGCTCTCATATTTAAATCTGCTTATGAGTTACATTTTCACATGTGCCATTTCAACTAATGGATGAACCCACTATAAGTTTCAATATCTAAAATCTGCCAATAAGTTGAAGTGTCATCTCAAGTTCACAACAAATTAAGGAAGAAGGCAGAGAACTTGAATCATTTAAATAAAGTACCGCACCTGACCAAAGGCACCACATGGGAAAGTGACAAAAACAAGAAAAAACGTCACGTACAAGAGATCCAAGCGGCCAGCCACAAGGCTGCAATAAACAGATAAGATAGCATGACATACACAAGGTTCCGCTGATTTCATCATTTATACCACCTTTACCAACTTTAGCATGATATATCTCGTGATGTGCAAGGTCTACACTGATGTAGGTGGTATAAATTAGTTATACCATGTTTGTCCACCTGTACGTAAGATAATCCACTCGCTAAAGCTCGTGGATTATCTCCACGTACAGGCGGACAACCCATGGTATAACTATTACATAATTAGAGACAATTTCTTTTTTCAATATAAAAAACATTTCTAACTGGATTACAACAACTTTGTACTTAATATTATAGACAATTCTGATAGTGATTTAGTATTATAGGTATATTCGACTGAAACCATCATGATACCGATTGTATTGGAATAATGCACTGAGCCCATCTCCGATATAGTATGTATTGTTATTTATAAGACAGTGAGAACATGATCCATATTCTATTGGTATCCAAGTATGCTTTCTCACTATAATATTTCCATAAGATTTCTTTTACAATTAAGCCAGGGTGGTTTATACACATTATTATGATAGTAATTTGATCTGGCGTACTGTATCACGTCGAGCGGATGAGGTCATACTATCGGATCACCCGAGACGCGTAGTGTCGAGGATTATCCAATGGTAATGCCTCATCCACGAGACGTGATACTGTACGCCAGATCAAGTTACTATACTGATAATATGTTTATCATATGCCTTTTTTGACATTATTACTGATTTTAAAACCTGTTTTGGTCATTAATCACGAAAAATTGCGGGAACGTTTGCCATAAAGTTACGTTCCTCTATATAGCCCTCAAAATTCACCATTGTTTTTTAAATTTGAGCCGTGACATGTGATTTCCAACAATCTGTCTTTTTGACAAATGTAGACTCAGACGAGCCTGTGCAGTCTCATTTTAAGCTCAGAAACTACAAATGATGTTCCGTGAGTAACACTCATAGACTATTCAAGCGACTAACAAAAGCTATGCTAAGACTGTGCGTATGCACGGGCTGATCTGAGGCTCTGCCGTGTCGCACAAACCACATTGTTGGAAATCTCCTGTCGTGGTTCATTTGTGTAATGTTCATATTTAACATATATTAAGACGTGTTCATGCCAATCTTGAGCAAAACATTGAATTATAATCTGTCGAAATTATTGCAACAATACCGCTACATCTGAGGGTTTATATCCTAAAATAACAGTCCCTTTTAAGGGATTTTGTTTAAAAAGGATAAAATTGACGCAGGTTTATGTAGCAAAAGTACTTTGGATGACTGTCCAGTAATACATGCAAGCAACTAATTATTTATATGTACCGCTAAACGCGTCCAGTTTCAGATTTATAACTCCAAATAAAAGAGTTTAATTTTTACAGTGATCGATATAAAGTAAAACCTGTCTTAAGCGGCCACTCAAAAAAAAGACCAAACATTGGTTTTTAAGACCGATTATCGCTTAATGTAGGTCAAAAGTATTGCTCGATTTTTTTTATTTTGAGTGGCCGCTTAAGACAGGTTTCAGTAAACTATAGTTTAGACTGAATTCAGCTGCTTGATGTTGTATTCAGCAGTCCCAACTCTTTAGCAGTGTCTTCGCCATACCAAATCAGTAGCTCTGTTCCTGAAATTGATATAATGACTAAATAAAACCATTTAATAGGGCACGTGAGCCAGCACATATATTATGTACTACTGTGTTTCCAGGGTTGATGTGACCCCGTTTTTCTTTTATTCAACAACTTAAACCCTTACTAATACGATCGACGTTTAGCATATGGATACAAATGCACAAAGCGTAACTAAATCTTATTTTTGGGAGCAGCCCTTATTTTGAACTAATGCCCCAATGCCATGCAAATCAGAGTAACTTAGTCTTTTTCCTTGAGATATATACCCATCTGCGCCTCTATATTAGTTAACTTAAGCTAAATGCATGGGTTTTACCCTACTGATCGGTAGTTCATTTATATATCCATAAGGTACACTTTGGGACTAATTCGGAGTGGACGAACAAAAACGCGCAGAAATTCCATCTAATCCCAGCCTATATTATACCCCTATTCCACACAGGCCCCGAATCCCACAAATTGACACGAATTGACAAATATTTGGATTCGTGGCTGAATCGTACTCAGTTCGTGAAGGTCTTAACTGATTCGCACAGTCCGTAGTGAGTTCTTGCAATTCGTAGGTCTATCGGGAATTCGGCTCAAAAGTTTTGAACTGTTCAAAACTTTGGCCACGAATTCCCCGATTCGAAAAATCGTGCGTGATTCGTACCAAATTCCTAAGGCATTCTTGGATATTGTAACTGAATCGTAATCGATTCGGGGGCGTTTTTGCATTGTTTATGACATTCGTAGCTACTCTTAGCTCATTCGTGGGGAATCAGGAGATTAAGCCGAACAATAAAACCAAGGAAGAGATAGTAGAAGGATTTTCCCTAAGGTTAATTACCCGTCTCACGCATGTAAGCAGTCCTGGATTGAAACAGATTTTGCAGATTCTGGAGCACAATCAGGATCAGTCAGTAGCTCCTGGCTGGTGATTTTGCCAATGGCGAACTGCCATATTTTTCCAAGTCAAAGAGTCTGGGGAGGGGCCGCTCGACTTTAACGTAGTTGTTTTCTTCTAGCTATATAAGAAGCCGTTTTCAACACTCAAGTTGCAGGATCAATTCTACTGCTGCTTTACGAGGAACATTCATTTTGGAACTGATGCCCCTGAAGCATAGATGGGCCTTTTTTATAACTATTGTGAGAGAAAATCTTGCGAATCGTGGCGATTCGTCGCGGATTTCTGTTAATTCGTGCCCAATTTGTGCTGCATTCGGCATATTCTTATCTGATTCGTAATTGATTCCTTAACTTTCGTGCAGCATGCTCTAATGTTATTTTCCTATTCGTAATGAATTCTTGTGCGATTCCAGCCGAATTGAGCCGATTCTCCCGAATATTCGTGACGAAATCCTATCTGAATCGGGACTGACTCGTACACCATCACGATTCGAGAAATTTTTTTAATGAAACCTCACGAATCCCCCCGAATCAATAAAAAATAAATTCGTGGCAATTTGGGCGATTTGAGGCCTGTGTGGAATAGGGGTATAAAAGATCATACTTCAGAGAGAAAAATAATCCAAATACGCGGTCTATATCTAAATTCATTTCTGAAATATCTTTTTCAATTGAAATAACCATTAAGGAATAAACGGCGAAAAATGGGGGTCACGTTAAGCCTGGAAGCACAGTACTAGCATTGTCAGGCAACAAATACACTCGCCATAGCCTTATATTTACACAGTTTAATAGATGATAAAGGCTTCGATTAATACGTAGGCTTCTAGTCATGTTGGATATTTCAGCATGGCTCTTTTGTAAATAGTGCAGACCCTTATGAAATGTCGCATAATGCAACATTTCATCAGGGTCTGCACTGTTTGCCAAGACAAATCCGATATTGTCCACGAGTGATTTGGTTTTAAAAGGTTTAATGGCAAATATATGGACTAAACAGACAGCAAACCACTTTATTTTCACGTATTTTTTTTTTTTTTTTCGATTTCGTGTAATTTACTCGGGGAACTAATGAGCCGTGACATGTGATTTCCAACAATGTGGTATGTGCGACCAGCAAAGCCTCAGATCAGCCTGCGCATACGCGCAGTCTGATCAGATTCTTTGCTAGTCGCTTGGATATTCTATGAGTGTTAAGCTACTGACTGAACATCATTTGGAGTTTCTAAGCTAAAAGGAAGCTGCATAGGCTCGTCTGAGTCTACACTTGTCAAAATGCCGTATTGTTGAAAATCAAGTGTTACGGCTCATATAACGTTCCACTAATGCTTAATAATTGTAAAAGAAGTGAAATAGGGAAGAAATGGTTTGAGATTGCAGATGGGGTAAATTTTGTCAAATAACTGTGCATACAACTGTATTTAATATTACATGTACACCATTTTAATTGATTTATGGATTGCTCTGCATTGAATCTATTTTGTGGAGGGCAGGATATTTCCTACCATATATGATCATGGTGGCCATATTGGTATTTTGAGCAGTATCATAGGCCCACTCCGAATCAAACTAAAGTTTCTACTATAGTTCTTTTTTAATAGAAACATGCACTCGTTTACACCTGAACGGCTGCAGTTGGAACTTTAGTTGGTTGCCAAGTAAATAGCCTTGCATGTCCCCTTTCAATTATTCATTGCAGATGAAGATGATTTTCATATACTGCACAGCCAACTCTTACTAACAATTACAAATAAGTAGGACCGCAAATAGAGCACAGTGAGTATTTATTATCTAAACAAATTATTTTGAGGCTACTGACAGATCTGGAACCCTTCCTGTTAGATAGGGCTAGAGAAGGGAACCAGACAATCTACTAGAGTAACAATGCTCTGACCCACCGTTGATCTCTAGTAGGACTATAGTAGCGACTATCGATGTTCGAATTGAACTAAAGTTACTATAGTAGGAACTATAATTCGATTCGAAGTGTGCCAAAATTGTGCAACCTATTGTCCTATTCTAAATAGCCTTTATATTACTTCTGAGTTCAATTTACAGGTGGTTTCTGAGAAAAATGAATTGCAATATGTTGATGACAATCCAGTATGTGTGACCAAGGATGAAAAGTCAAAGATTAATATATCAATTATTGACGTTGATGAAGTAGACATGAGGATTTAACTACCCTTTAAAGTAATATTCACCTTGGCCGCTATCTACCGAAATGAAGTCAATAACTGTTTTGTTTTATGACTTTTCAACTAAGAATGAAACTTTTCTACTTTCACTTTTGTTGTTTAATCCATGTTCAACCTTCAACCTAAGGACTTTCTCACACGTTTTATCAAATATTATTGAAATATTTTAATGTATAATTGTATATTGATTCTCTGAATGTTGAATGTAAAATTTAATCATAAAACTTTGGTTAACATTTTGTTATTCAAACAAAGATAAATGAAGAAACAAAACAAAACAGTTGTTGAAATTTATGAAAGTCTTTAGTTTACCTGTTGGGATGTGAAACAGCAAATCATGTCAATTTTATGCAGCACATGCTTGTTTTATTCTCATCATGCTATTTTAGCCCTCCAGAGGGTGATATTAGAAAAGTGTCAAAATATTAACTTCTGGAAACTAGTTTGAGCTGGTTTTCATGCCATATTAACTTGTAGGCCAGTTTAGACCGGTTTTCAGGTAGAAATAGAAATTTATAAAGACAAATTGAGCCAATCAGGAAACAGGACATTCTCCAGTCATATAGCAATGACCTATAGCTAAACAGCTTATTAATTCATGTTAATTGTCTTTCTTTCATTAAGTTAAACATCAAGTAAATATAGTTAATTTGGCTTCAACATTTTTCAAAAATCAACTTTTCAAAATGTTAGCCATTCAAGTTAAATGCTTTGCGAATAAATGTTTGAACGTGACGAAACGTAGGTCAATGACAACTTAGTGAAATTTGTTGTCCCAATATCCCAGCAAATATGCGGCAATCAAAAACGTTAATACTATCAACAAACGTACACAAAAAATCGTTATTTGTTTGTTTGATTTGATTCTTTACGTCCCATCAGCAATATTTCAGTTAAACAGGGACGGGTCTTCCTGAGCTGAACCAGTACTAAGCTAGGATAATATGTCTTGCTCAAGGACCACAACGCAGTGACGCCGGTGAGGCTCGAGCCCGCGGCCTCTCGGTCTCGAGTCAAGCACTCTACCCCTGAGCTCTCTCAAAAAACGTTAAAACAGATCTTTCGATTGCCATGTGTCGCCCGACTGGCAACACATGGCAATCGAAAACACTGTTACTAGCGTTTTTGCTCCGCGTTCGTCGATTATTAAGAGCGTTTCCTATTGGCGCCTATCTGGTATGCAAATGATACATTCAAAAGGCAATTGTCATCAGCCTTCTAGTTCTGGAAAAGAAAATTTGAAACAGCTTTTACCATATATAGAGAATACTTGGTGAGTGTCTTTTGATATCAAGTTTACCAGGCAAGGCTTTGAGAACGCTTGTTGACATCGCGTGGCTTGCCAAGGATTCAACATGCATTGTCAAAGCCGAGCCTGGTTAACTTGATAGCAAAGAGACACGAACCTGGTATTATATTTATCAGTTTACCAATTGGTTCACTCTTCAAACTAGCGATTATGACGAAATTTTTGTGTTGATTCAGCGTCACTATCGACGTCATTCAAAAGGTGCAAAATCATCATGACCTGATAAAGGCACATGGCCTGAGACAGACAACGTCTATCAGGCAACGTGCAACACTGCAGTTAATATAAGAGATAACTGATAAATAAGCTTGACAGAACCATTAAAAACTTGTCTTTATCAACCTACAGGGTCAGCATATGGTATTCGAGTTCAATTGACCCAGTGGTTTTGGAGGCGAATACAATGTATTAATCATACTCATAAATGTTAAAATGCTAACAATTGTTGACATTTTAACATCATTTACTAGTAAGAGTGATAAATACAACATTCTATAGCTTTAAAGCAATAAAAGACTTCATTTTTCAGGTTTTTAGTGTTAGTGTAATAGTTATACCATGGGTTGTACGCCTGTAAGTGGGGATAATCCATGAGCTTTAGCGAGTGGATTATCTTACGTACAGTCGGACAAACATGGTATAATATTCAAGGAGCTAGGTTTTTGAAAATTGACTTGGCACAATTGTCCAGCCAGAAAAGGTTTGACTTCAGAAATAGTTAAAACTAACCTTCTACAACATTTCTAGGCACGTCGTACAGTCAAATTGTGGTAGCATTTTTCCAGGAGGAGTCGTTTTGTATACCTACCCCATTTTTACTATAAAAAACAAAATGGCGACACTTGAATAAGAAATGGTATCCAGGTTTTATCCAGATGGTGCATACGGTCGTTATTTACTGCCAAACCTCGATAAGGACCTAAACAATTATGAAAATAAGTTGTTTGCATCCAGAAGCACAACTTTTATGTTATAACTGTCATTTACGTTATATCTTCAAATACGCCTTATACAATAAAAAAAATGGTCAAAGTTTAATTTTATAAGTTCTATAATGGGTATTTACGTTTTACATACCATGTTTGGAGAAGGTAATTGCCTGACTGTTTCAAAACTGCAAACATCTTGTTTCTATCATAATTACTTTAGGAATTATAAGCTGTTGAATATGATTACCCCCTAAAATGGTGAATATGGTTAGAATCATTTCATGTTGCAACTTAGCATGCAATATTATCTGCTGACTTTTTAAACCATAATTGAGCATTCGGTCGATACACGATAGTCAAAAGCTATACTTAACTGCGTTTCTAGTGTAAAGTTCCGTATTTTAATGCTTGTATGACACTATGTAACGTACAATACAACCTTTAAGACTTCCTATATATATATATTGCTAAATACCTTATATTATATGGCATATGGTATTTTATTTAAATTCAACCCCGTTTTGTTCTAAATTTTTAACAAGACAGCAGTTTGTTCTAAAATATTTATCAGTTTTTATTCAGTTACTATATCTATAAACATTTACATTTGAAATAAAAATTTATTAAGTTTTCATCTCCACGAAATATCATTTTGATTTGTCCAAAGTTAAATATTCTAAAACACATAAACAAAGAAATAGACAGCTCTTTAGTAGTAATAGAATACATTCCATTTCTGTTTCAATTTATCAGAGTAACATATATAACCATAACAAATATCATAATTTCCTATATTTGTCCTAAATGTTATCAAATACAGTATACGATTGGGCCCTGAAAAGCTAAAATATTAAGGATGTAGAATTTTGCAATATTTATCGCAGGAGAAAAACAACACAACTAAGTTTTATTCAATGGAGTCTCATTAGTCATTTGAAAATAGTTTTATGTACCCAGTTTACTATTGTACAAAATATGCAAACAAAGTCAGAAGCATAGTATAGGTTAGCTCCTTGTATAATACATAGGTTAATTTCTCATAGAAAAAAATACAAATTACTGAATGTTTAGAGAGATGGTAATACAATTATACTATTTTTCTTTGCTTACATTCCAGACAAAATCGATTACTTAAGAGTGGGTAGGATAAAATTATATATATGACAATAGAGGTTATGCATTATGCGTGTCTGTAATCAGTTAATTTTTAAAGATAATCTCTAAAAATCAAATTGTATACTGACATTTATATGCATATGCAGATGATGACACATTACTTGTTTCAGCTTTTAAATAGATTTTAGTTTATTTTCAGCATACCTTTTATAGTTTATTTTATGAAACTGTTAGTACCTTTGATCATTCGCTAAACTAATAACACTTTATAAGGAGAGGTTTTATAATGAAGAAACATTTACCTGAAAATGGGTAAAATCCGTTATAATGGATGACAACGATCTCATGTGATATGATCATATCCAAGGAACACATGTTAATTGTTGCTTAAGAAACTATTTTAACACATATGACATTATCAGTCAAGAGATATGTCATGCTGAATAAGACATTGTGACACTCAGGTAATGTAAAATATACTTTAAAATGTTCTTTAAGATATTGGATGGAAAAATAAGACGTTTAAAAACATGCAGTCATGAGATCTTACTCAGTTTTAGCAATCAATGCTTAAATAATTGATGATAATTTTCACTATAAAGAATGTGGCATGACTAAATTATTACAGGAGTCTTGTAAATATAATTATTGATAACAAAGCGCTATATGTATATAAACATAAGAATGAATAAGTAATATAAAATGAAAATCAACACAGCTTTTTCTAAAAAAATATCTTTCTTCAGAAAAAAATTGCATTACACATAAATGGGAAATTCTATAAAAGCACAAACATGTTGAGGGTAGTGATTTATAGAGACATACAAAGAGTCATTTGTTCTTACAAACACCTTGTGCAGTAGTCTTTGTCATAAATGAAAGACTTAAATGCAATTCCTAGAAAGAATGCATGAAAGTATATTATGCATGTCATATTTGTAATGCTTCCTTCCAAAAGAAATCATACTTTTATTACTTTTAAAGGTTAGTATAAATCTTAGAGGTTGATAAAGCAGTGCCTCTATTTTTGTTATGTGATATAATATACAATATTTTGAATATCTTATCTTCAATATGACCTTTTACAGTAGTACAAGTGTGAATTTGTTGCCATATAATTAAAAAATTATTGTGGACCTCTCTTATGTAATTTAAACATGCCCAATTGAAGATTTTAACCACCATATGTGATTTTGGTACCTACCTTACATGGAGAAATGGACCGTTTAATCCCCCATGCTGATGCAGTGGAGCTATGGTTTGTCTTCATCTACATATACAAGCAGCAAATGACATAGGCATGTCTAATGGCATACCTATACAGGCTCGCATGAGCCTTCATTGCTGAACTAAAATCACATGAGCTTACTAATTTGATATTTTATTTACGTTACTATTTATCATTAATTTTGATTTATTTGGAACGTACAAAGGAGTAATGGGATGCCATTCTTACACTAATGATTATGTGCTCGTTTGACATGGTGAATATCGTACCGATTTTTAAATGAACAAATTCCACCTTTAGTCTAAGCCTAATTTATAGAAATAATGCAAAACAAAATTTCCAATAATTTATTTGAGTCCATTCATTTGCAACAGCTACAATATAATCTTTACAATGCAAAAGTGTTGTTCGAAGTGATGAGCCTTGGCCTCTAAAATGTATAACCATAAAGAACCTTGGAAAATATCCTGTCCGATGCTCTATAACATTGCAGAACCAGACAAAGCGTATGATAAATGTCACCATCTCCTTAACCCTTTAAGTCGAATGAAACACTCCAACTTTAATCAAATGGACCAGTCTATTTTCGTCTTCAGGGTTGTTGGGTGTTGTTTTTCATTCTTATTCAAATTTTGATAAAATATCCTGTAAGCAAACAGTTGAGAACCTGATCAGACATTGCAGAGTGTGGCGTCTGATCTTGGCCTGTACTATTTGTCTATGTCCACAAAAAGAACGCTAGTCTGATATGGGTTAAATACTATTGTTCTATACGTTACTCACATCAGTTGCATTGTTTCTTCATCGAACTGGATAATGATTGAATATAGAGCGGTTTTGAACATATTAATAGGAATGGCGTTTGCCATATGTGGGACAGATACCGTTACGATTAAAACAGTTTTTGCTATGGCAAGGATTAACGTTTACTTTAATGTTTCATTTCTCGATTTCAACCAATATTGTAAATTAAAAAGGTAATTTTAGGAATTAAGTATAAGTTTTTCCCAAAATCATAGCTATCAATATAGTTGTTGTAGTCAATAGCTGGCAAGCTATAATTGCATGTATTTTGGTGACTTACACAATTGGTGAAATAGTGCTGTTATTTCATTAAATATTGTATTTAGCAGAAAGTAACATATATAACTGCAATAACGAGTGCCAAAATTAGTTTCAAATCATATTGCTAGTAATTTTCTTTCAAATAAAAGGTAATATTGAAACCTAAGAATAAGAAATAACTGGATATGAACACTATAGGAATTCCTATTATTTTAGGGTAACATAGTGAATTTGGCTATTGCAGGGTAACGCCGTATCCGCTGAAAATCTAACGCACTTCATTATGTGGCTAATATAATTTGGTTTTAGAAATGTACAGTCTACAAACTTCACTTTGTAGATGTCGTTTGGTAGTCTATATTCTAATGATATTACTGCATTAAATAGAAATACATTTGAAAGTACGTAACGTATATAACTGTAATATCATGTTGTATAATGGTTAAACGCATACTGGCTGTTTGCTGCATTTCATTTAATGATTTTAAGGCTATTGTCATGTCCATGTATAGAATTTAGTATAAGTCACAGATACAATCTATAGCAGCAAAGAATGTACACCGAAAATTGCGTTATACACGCATTCCTGAATTGTCATATCAGGTGGTATGTTCTTTCTTTGATTTGTAACAAATGTAAAACATGACAAACATACTATAAGAATAATGTTTAGATATGATTATGAATATGCTATTTTACTTGATAAATTAAGAAACGGGGAAGGGTTCATTTCTTTTTGAATTTGGATACATTATATTCAGGGGGTGGGGTAAATCACCCCTTCCGTTGGACATTTTCACGTCTAATAAACCATATATACAAACTTTTTTATATTGTTTTACTGTCGTATGCCATTGCATACATGTAATGTATAAACTTAAAGGGACATATGCTGAATAGGAAGCAATGGTTGAACGTGAGGCGTGTTTTCCTCTCAATTTGCCTAAGCCTCATTTAGCGTAGGGTACGTTCAAAGATGACGTTCTACAGCAAAACTGCTACCACAATTTAACTGTACGACGTACCTAGGAGTTCTGTAGAAGACCCCAGGATTGCATTTCTGCAGTCAAACCTTTTCTGGCAGGTAAGTTGTGCCAAGTCAAAAACTAAGGCCTGTACAGAAATCAGCGCCTGTACTATAACTATTTTATACCACCTACATTAGTGTAGACCTTGCACATCACGAGATATTTCGTGCTAAAGTTGGTAAGGGTGGTATAAAAGCAGTTAAAATTTCATGCTCATTTCAGCCGAGCATGAGGAAAGTTTAATAACCTCAGGGCCAGGTCTACCTGCGGGAATCATCCTGTTGGTTCTGCAGTAGAGCTTTTCGTTTTTCTGTATATAAGAGAGTTGTGCAGACTCTTCCGTAGGGGCGCAGTTAAGCCACCGTAACCAATTTGACCTTGACGTATCATTAGCGTCTAATACAAAAATAACTTCATCGTCTTTGCCTAAAACCTACAATAATAAAATGAAACACAAATCAACAAAAAATAATGTAAATATGCAGGCATGCATTCAAACAAAATATCTACTCGACACAGAATAGAGTGTGTTACTTATCACAGATGCCAGCAGCGAAATCTCTGTCAAGCCTGTGCAGCTTGCGTAAACTCGCCAAAGCATTGGTTGCTCACCGCGTGACTAGTAAATTATAAATACATTAAAACCCGTCTTAAAGAGACTAAGTCTGCAACTATGAACATTTTTCGAAAAAAAATCTTTTCTTTCTAAATCATTTGTAAAAGCAGAATTAAGTTAAGTTTTCACAATAAATCTGTTCACTTTAGCTGAAAACTGCATGGAAAAGTGAATTATCTTATAAAAACAGGTGTGTTTTCTCTTGTAGGTAATTATTTGCGTCCCTCCAATAATTATAAACAGTCAAGTTTTAACAAAAATGCTGTTATTTTGATACTGATAATTTGTAAAGATTTACGAAATTGGTAAAATGTATACATGAAGTTTAGTTTTTTACTGTGTTCTTGAAAAATAGAAACATTATTTCAAAAATTTAAAGATCAAAAGTTACAGACTATGCAGCTTTAAGCGGCCACTCAAATAGACCGATATCGGCTTTCAAGACCGATTATCGCTTAATGCAGGTCAAAAGTATTGCAGAATGCTCAAAGAGCATTCTACAATACTTTCGACCATCATTAATCTACCATTTGTAATTAAGACATTTGCTTTGTCTATTTTTGAGTGACCGGTTTAAGATATGTTTTACTGTACCATATCAATGTGAATCAAAACGGCAAAATGTTACGTTAGAGGGTACATGTACATTTAATATAGATGATGGCTCAGACCCAACGTAGGAAATAAGCCCCACTTGATATAATCATGTGCACATTTAAAATGTGACCTTTTCCATAAGGGATTATAGGAATATATCATGAGTAAGAGGATGGAATGAAAAACCACCCGAAGAATCACCGATTGGCATCACGAGGCTTGCCGAATGATGACAAACAGTGATCACAAGAGACGCGTTTTTCTATCCCATCCTCACACAAAAAATTATTAATTTTCCTGCACATCATTTAATACGTCCTTTTTTTGCACTTAAAAAGGCTCACAGAAGTTCCGGAGTGCAATGGGATGCGACATATAACTTAATGACGCCATTTTAACGTAACGATGACGTCATTTGTCTGTCGACGAGCGGCTGTTCGATTTGTATCTTTCCCACGTGTTGGTAATAGGTATGCGAGATAGAATTACCTGAAATGGGGTAATAGGGCCAGAATTTTTTTATTAGTTGATTTACGAACCCTCCTACTGTAATTTTCCAGAAAGTAGAAAATATAAAATTTAATTCGCCGACTCTAAATATTATTTGTTTTGTTGAAAAAAAAATGAGGTTTTGAGAGTGACACTGTTAAAAGTGATTGTCATATGCAGTAAACGATGAAATATTTAAAGATGTAATACAGACTTTTGGTTTACTTTACTAGAAAATAGATATATTATATAAAAAAGCTCTGAAAATGAAAAAAAGCTGTGAAAATGACAGTCAACTGGTCATTTTCAGAGCTTTTCTTTCTTTTATTCCACCCCCCCGACCCTAAATCTGAAAAAAAGATTCCCGTTAATCAACTAATAAGAAAAAACACTAGCCTAAGGATAACGTGACCAGAACTGGTGAGCATGCGTGGCTTATCTTCTTTCGTGTATAACTAATGTTGTGGTGGATTTCGTGATAAATCCTGTTTTTCGCAATAATTCCTGACAGTTTAAATTTATTTTAAGTTTTCAAAGGTAAAGATGTATGTTGATATGGTGTGCAAGAAAAGAATTAGTGTCATATATGCCAGCCACTAATAATTATTGTAGTTAACTCTGGAGCAATTGTGCACCGTCATCATAAAATGACGTGTTGTGCAATCATGTGACGTCATGGTGCAAACAATCTGTTTCGCTTCAAGATTTTATATTATAAAAAGACAATATTACTTTTGGAAATGTATCTGACATTTATTTTATCTCTTGAGGAGATAAAAAGAATGTTATATTCAAGGTCTAAACACATTCTCCACAAAACTGTCAATATTTGGCCAAAGTAATTGATTATAATTATATATTAAGCTGCTAAAAATGCAAATGTTTATATATGACTATTAATGTCTTTTCTGTCTTTATTAAGATGCCACCTTATTAAATAGTGTTTGTATCCTCATGGGCTTCATGGCCTTCTGGACTTAGAAATAAAGCTCTATGTATCCAAAAAATTAAACACCCTCTATTTATGTGGCCTTCTGCTTTTTCTCCTTCATACATTCCTTGAAACAATATATTTCATAATCATTTATTTGAAATTTAAAACGACAACGCATATATCAACACGTATACTGTCAGTACCTAATTGCCTTCACTGTATATGTATGTGTTGTATCGTTATGTACTTTATACTGCAATAAAATGAGCCTTGATATTGTGACTTCAAACAATATTGCATTGTGACAAGTGTCGACTCAAGAGAGCATGTACAGCCAGCTTTAAAGATTAGAAACTCAAAAGTGTGTTCAGTCAGTAGCTTAAAACTCATAGAAACATTCAAGCGACTAGCAAAGGCACTGATCAGACTGCGCGTATGCGCAGCCTGGTCTGAGCCTTTGCTGGTCACACATACCACATTATTTGAAATCTCATGTCGCGGCTCAAATATTGTTAACACTATTTACATTGTCTTATTGTGTGTATTTTCAAATGAAAGCAATCTTTTTTCAAACAATAGTAATATAAAGATCATTTTTATCAAAGTATACATATATACCGCAGTTGTACTTACATCCCAACTGTATATGCGATCAATGTCCTCCTCTGGATCGACCTTGTCTCCAGTAATGGGACCAAAAATAAGACATTCAGGTAAATCAACCAACGTCCACACTCCAACACCCGCACCTTTGATACCAGATTTCTTTACCACTAGGCCTAGTGGCGTGCTATAAGATGCCAGATTTAGGTTTGGACCGGCTAACTATATAACAATACAAACATAGCTTGTACAGTGTACATGTATTATCATAAGTTAAAGACGTGATGATTTGTCCTACCCCCCCCCCCCCCACCCACACACACAAACAAATATTTGTGAAAAATGTGTTTTCATTATACGACGGATGCTCGAAATGAATTGTTTATTGTCCTATATCTCGATATCCACGTGGGGCACGATAAAAACCAATATATACCTATCTAGGTTTTTTCAAGGTCTACACAACCGTAAATAAATGAACATTTTAGATTAAATGTTAGACATAAAACTTGCCATATTAATACACGCAGTCATTGACCACTGTAGTAAAAATGGTTGGTAGAAGCGTCGACCAGAAATTTGAAACATGGGCTTACATCAAAGCTTGCTCAAAACTTAGTTGTTCTTTAAAGCAGCTGGTGACTAAACTCTCTACTACTTAAGGACCTTCTTGTGTGTCTTATGACACAGTTCAGAGCTGGAAAAATAAATTTTAATCTGGTGTAGAGTCCATCAAAAATGCACCAAAATCAGGTAGGCCAAAATTTGCATCTCGTAAAGAAATCGTTTCAAAAATAAAGGGAATCACTGAAGGAGATGCCAGATTTACAGTTCGTGATATTGCACGAATAGTAGGCATATCACTATAAACGGTTCAACTTATTTAGAAGAAGCACTTGAAAGTCAGAAAGATTTTTGCTAGATGGGTGCCACATCTGTTGACTGATGAACAAAACAAACAACGGGTTAAAGTGGCCAAAAAGATGCTTCAAATGTTTTAAACTTGTGACAAAAAGAAGTTTGCCAATTTCGTCACAGGTGATGAAAATTGGGTCTATTATTTTGAGCCCGTCAGAAAGTTTAGCAATAAAATCTGGGCCTCTAAACATAGCAGACGTCCAATAATTGCCAAACGGTCTTTGAGTGCAAGGAAGGTTTGGTATGCAATTTTCTTCTGTGGTGAAGGAGTCGCAATAAAAGAGCCGATGGAAAATGGCAAAAACATCACCGTAAAGCACTACAAAGACTTAGTACTGGAGAAGCCGAAAAATATTATCAGAAACGACGCCCTGTCATTGGGTTTAAACATATCAGTCTTCTACATGGCAATGTTCCTGCTCTTGCCTCCGAAATAGTAACGGCGTTTTGGATGAAAGAAAAAGTAACTGTTTTGCCTCACCTCCCGTATTCCCTAGATCTTGCCCTATGTGACTTCATTATGTTTCCGAAATTGAAAAAAAATCCTTGCTGGACGGAAATACTAGTCCTGACAGGCTCTTGGATCTGCTATTCATCAGTACCTCATAACTGTGCCCAAATCAGCGTACCGTGACGCCTTTAGGAAGTAGATACATCGGTTGAAGCTTTGCATTTCTAGCCACGGAGAGTTCTTTGATGGCATGGAATGAGCACTTTTGGGCTTACTTGAAATTTGAAGTTTCCAGATAGAAATAAGCAATTCTTTTCGAACATCCCTCGTAGTATGAAGATTTTTTTTTATAATTCTTCCTAGTACACTTTGTGCATCTGATAAATATTATCTATAAGATACACGTAGTGTACTGGGAAAAAATATAAAACTATTTGTTTTTCATTTTATAACGTAAAACACAGTTTTCACAAATATATCTTGGTTGCATGTTTTTTTTTAAGTGGGGTAGGGTTAGGACAAATCACCGCGTCTTTCACTTGTGTTTATTATATGGGCAGTAACATGATAATATCAGATTATATCATGAGTGTGAGGGTGGTATAGAAAATCTGTTCCAAGGAATACCGTTTGGAAGGACAAGACTATCCAATTGATGACAAAAGGTGATCCAGAGCAACGAGTTTTATATCCCACCCTCGCACAAGTAAGGAATTCTTTTTCTTGCTCACCATTGATTTTTTTTTAATTTCAAATTACCACACTGTAATGATTAAAATAATAGGCTCAAGACTCACATTTAGTCTGAGCCGAAGAAATTCTCAAGTTGAGCCACGCTGGGCCCAGCCAAAACAAAATCTGTAATCAGTAAAATTTAGGCCAAAACATCGACAACTAGTAAAAATTAGGCTAATATAGATTAAGGCACACCCTTCATCTGCATGGATCCAGAAGGACCAGTTTTCGTTATGTGCAAGTGGTGGTTTGGAAAGGGCCACTCAGATGGACCGTGGTAAAAGTGCTGAATTAGTGTTCCAGAGATCAAAGGATTGGGGCAAACCTCGATCGGTATTTTCCCTTGGATTTTCTTGAATGATTACCAGTAACTGATGGTTACATTCAGTGGAAAAGGGTCATCTTGACGGGACCTTATCCCTTGCAGAGCTCTGAAACTAACAGTGATTGAACAAACATATGCAACTAAGCCACTGGGCGGACCTGACATACACTAGAAACGATGGGCAGCTGACTTTTTAATTCTGCTCGTTTTAATTCTGCTTTACAATTGGGCCGCAACGCGAGAAAACCTGTCTTCGGGGGGTTACGAACAACACAGGCGCAGACCAGCCTGCGCATCCGCGCAGACTGATCAGCGCCTTTGTTATTCGCTGTTTGGTAAGTATCATATGTAAACTTGGTACAGGTGAAATGTCAGTTTTCTTTCTAGTCTCTGTAGCTGGGGAGACTGGTTTGAACATCCCTTTGTCGGAAACCCCGAAGACAGGTTTTCTCGCGACGGGGCCCAATTAATAATGATGACTTTTATCATTCCTTGTTGCAGTCCTAAATAGGAGAGACTCCTCCTACAAAAGCCAGTAGGTACGCCCATATGTTAACATGCGCAAAGTATCATTAGGCTTAACGTTCAGGTGATATTATTATGATTTTATATACAGGCCTTACTTTGGTTACTTTGAGACAAACATCAATTAGCTACATGAATATTTCTGTCAAGCAAATTGCATACACATATAGAGGATCTTACATGGGTGCTAAATTAAATGTTTTATTGAATTTATTAAACGAGTTGCCTCGCATTTTATCTCTTTTTCTCAACCAGTTTAATAAATTCAACAATACAAGAGCACGAATGTAAGATTCTACTGATCAAAGGACATTAAGATTACATGTATTTTGAAATCTCATTTCTGCCGTAAAAACGTTACGAGTTTGTTATTATGTACGCAAGGTTGTTATGGACCGCATAACGTTTCCCGAAAATCAGTGAACCCCTAGTGGTTTATAGATTTTATTGCATGGCGTTATATCACTCCCAAATGCAACGTCATGTGATAAAAATAATCATTAGCTGTTATGATATTTGTAATATAGAATCCATATGGACTTTGCTTTATAATTTTTGCTTTAAATATTTATTATACATGTCTGTCTCCTTTACAATAAATATTGAGCTGGCGGGCCGCTATTGGTTTCATGAAAAAACACTATAAGTATTAAAATGATGGTTGTAACATATCGTAAAACAATCACCACGCATCTAATGCTGCTTCAGTGAACATGTCCATAGCCGATGGGTAAAACATTTGATCACTGGAAACGTTAGTAATTTCATGGATAAGCAGTTAGGTGCATTACTTCCAAAAGTTAAAAAATATATCACTTAAAGCAGTTAACTTTTTTAGCAACAAAAACAAAAGTAACCTGTTTGAGTGAAACTGTCTTTTTTCATCTTCATATTCCGGAGTTACTGCAATTTTCACGGCCATGTGGGTAATTTCATCTAAAAGACCTATTACATAGCTTTACGATTATGCAATAAATTTGTGTACGCATCGTCTAGAAATTTATACGCGAGGTCATTGAAAATCAGAAAATAAGCTACTTTTTAACTTGAATAAGTTAGATTTTTGACGGACTAAAATTTGACCTTGGCGTAAATAATTTCAGATATAACCTAAATAAGTTACTTTCGATAGCCTCACTTTTAAATCATTGTTGAAAAGGCACAATTTTAACTTCTTCCAGTGATATATATTGTAACTTATACAGGTTATGCCCCTGAATGATAAGAAAAACGAAATATCCAAATTGAAAGATCATTAACTAAATGCATTTTATTATCACGTTTTTGGACACTATTACCTACCATAGAGCTCACTTCGTTCGCAACGTGTTCGCTAAAAAACTGTAATCTGTGAACATTTGGCCAATTCAGTGACATTTTAAGTCAGGGTAGACAGTCAGGTACATAAACTCTTAAAAAATAGTAAGTGAGTATGATCAGGAAATACCACAATCACAAACCGCAGACAACCCCGTGGCACCGCGAGGAATCACGAGACACCAGGAAGACAAATTTAGCAAAGCAATCAGCTCTCTCTTCCCCATCAAGGTGATTGCAATACTAGAATGGACATAAAGTAACGTACAACAAAATTTAAATGTAGCACTTGAAGCAGTTAAATTATTTTGCAACAATAGCAAAAGTAGCCTGTTTGAGTGAAATTGTCTTTTTCATCCTCAAATTCTGGAGTTATCATAATTTTCACGATAAAATGAGTAATTTTATCTGATTGATTTATTACATGACTTAACGATAATACAATACAATTCTAAACTTTAAATCGACTTTGAATTTGTACATCAGAGCCTGATATTACAATGCCTCCTTACAGTTAAGGAAGACTTAAACTAAGTATTAATATTTCAACATGCTATATTAGATGCTTAATAAATTCCCTGGATCGATGCAGTACTTGTGGTCAAAGATATCATTGTGATCTACAGAAAAAATGAAACTATTCTGATTTAATCCGTTTGAAACGTTATTTTTCGCATCCTGAAAAGTCAATACTTAACTTAAGTCTTCCTTAACTCTAGGGAGGCATTGTAATTCTGAGCCCTGGTCATTAACATTAGAAAATAAGCCACATCCTACCGTGAGTCAGTTATAGTTTTGAGATTGCAATTTTGACCTTGGCCTAAATAATTATAGAAATAACCAAAATAAGTTACTTTTTGGAGCCTCACTTTGACATCATTGGTGGAAAGGCACAATATTAACTTTTTCAAGGTATATATTTTAACTTATAGAGGTTATGTCCCTGACTGGTAGACGTATTCATTTTTTTTACAATTTGATTCATTTCCCTCTAGATCAGAGATTAGGGCATCTCTTTCGGAGTTCAACTGTACTTGTGAATATACATGAATGTAGCTGAAAAAGCAAGCATGATCAGGAGACAACACAATCACACACCGCAGACCAACCCAGTGCAACATGAGTAAGAGCCACAGAACATTGATTGTTTCAAGACATCAGCTAAATCAAAGAAACAAGCTCTCTCTTTCTCATCAAGTTGAATGCAAAATTAGACGGACACAAATAAATGAATAACAAAACAAGAACCAAACACAGAACCCCAACAAAAAATGAGGGCAACAATAAACAATCAATCTACAAAAACAACAGAACCACCACCTTAGAACGGACAGAAACATATGCCTCTGCGGGCTAAATGCATTTTACTGGTACCAAATGTTTGGCCTAAATTCTGTTGTTGTTAAAGCACAAAAAATGTTTAGCTCGCATGGAGGCTTCCTAACTATTTCAATGTATCATCACAGAGAAACAATCTAATCAAACTAACACACCATTATGATCCAAAGAAAGCGATGATGACTCATAGATAGTCCAGGGCTAAAGAAAACCTCAAGTTAAGTCACGGTGGGTCCAACCAACGACAGGCATCAGGCACCAACCAACAGATTAAAGCTTTACGTCAGGTCTATAATTGAGTTTGAGGTCTGACCCACAGTTGTGCAATTAAAGAGGAAACCATAACTATAAACCGCGATTGGGTTTACAACCAGACATGCAACCAGTTTTCCTTGATTGTTTATAAATACTTAAGGTTTTAATTTCGAGATACCCATATTTCCCACATGCCCCTTTAAGCACACACAAAACACTTTATTTTTTATGAGTTTTAAGGGTTTTTTTGTGCTGTCGTGCTATTCTCGTGTGAAACATTCCAAAAGCTGAGGTGTCGTTGAGTAGAAACAAGAGATGAGCACCTTCGGGAACTAGATTGCTCACCTATCGGAACTGCCTCGGCCAATTCCACAGAATTCCGTGGAATTAGACCAGGGATGTACATCGAGAATCTACTTATAACGCGGGTGATAACATGACGATAACGTTATATAATGTGACGCTGACGTCACGGAAACCATGTTAACACAATAACAAGTGTTATTGCAGCAAAACAAACGGTTTTGAATGAAGCTTATGTTTTTTTTTCAATAAAATATCGCTACAGCGATTTATTGAAAATACATAGACTTCATTTAGTCTGCTGATTAAACTTTTCAGATAATCAAAATAATCGATTTTAATAGAGCTGAACCCACATGCTACAGAACTAATGTTCCATACGCCAGTTCCGGCTAACAAATGGAGCTTTTTGGTACATAATACTACGCATAATGCTCCTTACATGCACCCGAGCCATGATTCGATTCTCGAATTGTGGCGCACTTTCCCGAATGGGTTGCTCACTTGAAAATTGACAGTTTATAAGGTCAGGAGAAAGCATTGCCCCTCTAAAAATTCAGCTATGAAATTTAAATAGAATCAGCAGTTTCATATAGGATACTCCAACGGTTCTAAAGAAGCAGTTGAACGGTTCTTCTTCCAATCCTTAGATTTCTCGTTGCTTGACGTTCCTTTGGATTACTTCTTGGGTTGTGGCATAGTCCATTTTCCCTGTCTTAAGCATCAACAGTATCTGAAGGTTGTGCGAGTGGAGCTGCCTTAATAGGAAAAGGAAGTTGCTTCATGACTGTCGCAGGGTAGCCGCGTAGCTATTGTGCGAAATTCTGAAGTTTGCGTAATGCTATCGTATGCTGTTCGCTTTGACTGTAGTGAGGCCTTCATAAGACGTACGCAATACCTGTTAAATAGCAGCTCCATCGTTACTTCGCCTGTAATCGTACGTCAGATGTGCGGCATCTCAATGCTACCTTGAAGCTCCCGAGCAAGACCTCAAAACATCACCCGAAATTCGCAAGGAAAATGGACGTGTTAAAACTAAATCCTTGCGACCTTGCGCTTCGTAAGATGATCTTGAGGCTGCCGCACGAAACTCTCCCGAATTGCGGTGGTAGATAGGTGGCTGGTTTGAAGGGGGACCTAAATATTAAGCGAGTTTTGCTTGAAGCAGAGGAAACAACTGTGGTAAGATTTTGCGTCGAATTTGCTGACTGTTAAGATGCTTCATTACGCTATTTAGTATTTTTGTTCGCATAGAAATCGCTAATCGTTAAATTCGTGATCACTAACAACGCTCATTCCGCTAATCGTTATGTGTTTAGCTACAATTCGCTAATCGTTAAATTTTAGGCCCCTAATTTGCTAAAAACAAAGTATAAAGAGAGATATATAATACAATGATGCATGTAGTATACAAAGGATTTAGAAAAAAGTCGTTCGAATTACATGTACTTTGAATCTGTATCTTTGCTAATTTATCGAGCTTTAAAAAGACAGCTTTTGTTTTCGAATCCAGTCTTGAACCAAACTAATATATTGGGCGCCAACGCAAAAGTTATTAATCGTTAGTGTCAGTTTATATTGTTATATTCAAAGCCCTTAATTGCGCTGAAAATGTTCAAAGCTGTTCAATGGTGATGTCAATTATATGTTACGGTGTCTGTCTGTGGTATAGATTTTATACTAATGTTATCGAGTAGATTCATATTTGTTATAATGATGGCGTAATGGCATCAACATTGCCATCAACGCGGCTTCTGAACAGTGTCTTTAATGCCTGCATAAAATATGACTTATAACATTAAAACATTGTTGATCCATATCTTCTGATGAAACCGTCTGATAAGGATCTATATTTGTTTTTCCTACCTAACATGCTAAATATTCGAAATGAATTCTTGCCAATTTTGACTAAATTGCGACATTACGTTCGGTATATATATTGGCTTAAACTCTTACCTTGGTATCCTTAACCCATAATAGGCTTCCGTCCTCAGGACATACTTTGAGATTTTCTCTTCTTCTTTCAAATTGGTAATCTAAACCAGATACATAAGAGCATAACGATAATTGAGCCGTAGCATGATATTTCCAACAATGTGTTATGTGCAACCAGCAAAGCCTCATATTAGCCTGCGCATATGCGCAGTCTGATCAGAGCCTTTGCTAGTTGCTTGCATATTTTATGAGTATTTAGCTACTGACTGAACAACATTTTGAGATTCTAAGCTTAACGGGAGGCTGCACAGGCTCGTCTGAGTCTACACTTGTCAAAATACCACATTGTTGGAAATCACATGTCATGGCTTATATAACACTGCTTACCTCTAAGTTCATAATATCATTAGGGGTTACCCGTTACAGCGAACTCTATGGTAGGTAGAAATCTGAGGTCAACAAACCAAGACATGCAAGGTTGCATCCATCCCCATTTCAGGCATCTTAAAATATGACTTCTGCATAAAGTCTTACCTTTTTTAAAAGCAGCATCTTGTTAAGCGCTATTAATAGACATTGTTTTTTTTGTCTGTCTATTTTAAAAACAAAAGACGCATGCGCAGAAACGTACCATGCGGGAACAGTTGTCGTTATCCCCTTCCCGTTTCATTCAGATATTATCAAATTTGTTTTATTATTATCAGTGGGAGCGCAGTGGCTCAGTGGTAGAGTGCTTGACTCAAGACCGAAGGGCCGTGGGTTCGAGCCTCACCGGCGTCACTGCGTTGTGGTCCTTGAGCAAGACACATTTATCCTAGCTTAGTATCGGTTCAACCCAGGAAGATCCGTCCCTATATAACTGAAAGATTGTTGATGGGACGTAAAGAATCCAATCAAACAAAATATTATTATCAGACAGAAACTTTTGTACATGTATGTTAAATATTCGCATACAATTTGTTTTCTTGCGAAAATGCTTTGCTCGTCTCGTATTTACCTAGTTATTGGTATTATCTTCATACATTCAGAATAAATGTGTGTTCGAATGTGTTTAGCATAGTTATGATCCTGCACAAAAAGTACGTTAGGCATACACTGTTACTTTTTTTATAGTGCCCAATGACTAAACGCACCATTTTCTGATATCACCTATACATCATATAATTAAAATGTAATAATACTGACCCTATTCGTGTTCGCCTTTGTTTGTTAACCTCAGATTTCCATGAACCCCAGAGTTCGCTGTAACAGGTACATTTGTAACCCCGGGTGTTCATATCAGCAAATAAAATGGGTCTCGACGCGGGAATCCCTAACTTTGTTGCATACAAACAACAAAGACGCAGACCATTCTCAAGTTAAAATCCATGTTCACGTCACACAAACACGATAAACAGAGCCAGTCATTGGCTGACATTAACGTTAGTCCGCCCAAGGCGTGTGCCAGATCACGTGATTGTTCAATGTTTTGCATCGAGAAATCCAAACATTTGGAATGTTAGGTTTCATCTAAGGCAACTAGATATTCCGCCATATGGTGAGTTGTCCTAATAATACGGAGTAGTTCACTTTAATATCTGCAATGTGAATGTACTGCTTCTTAGGAATAGCAAATGATTTAATATGAAGGGATAAAGAAAGCATCGCGATTCCAGCAAATATTGCATCCATTTTTACCAAAAAGTACCGCGATTCCAGCAAATGTGTATCCTTTTCTTCCAAAAAGTACCGCGAGATCAGCAAATATGTGTCATTTTTTACCAAACAGTACCGCAATTCCAGGAAATATTGCATCCTTTTCTACAAAAAAAAATCTGTGTTGAAAAGTGATTTTGTCTAGTGGCGTGTTTTATGCAAAACTGTCAATTTTTCTCTACTGTGCAGACATTTAATGTTGAACCAAAATGGTTCTAGTGAGTAAGTAATCAGTGTTATAACAAACTTCACCCTGTTTCTCGAACGTGAAACGAGTATATATACAGTCAGGCATATGTTAAGCATCGCCTCAATAGTTACCTAGAAAACGAAAGAAGCTTTCCAGTCATGAATATTTTCTTGTTTTATTTATGAAAATAGATAAAGTGGTGACAATTTACAGCAAAATTCGATTCGATTATCACAAAGGCAAACAGCCAGGCATGGTAAATGCACACTTACCCCCCTAAAATGTCCCTATTCTGTAACCCATTATGGTATTTTCAAAACGCTTGGACATGTAAAGTGTTAGTGTCATATTGTTACAATATCAAAGACAAGTTCTGTCTGAAAACTTCATATTTATATCTCTAAAAGAATAAAAGTTATGGATGTGTAAAGAATGGCATGTTATATAGTGATAATGCAAACATTATAAACCTCTATGATCCTCTATAACTGACATGAAACCTTGAGTTCGACAGAATCAGTTTGGCACTAGTTTAAAAAATATGTCTAGATTATTTCTGCGTTTATTTGAATTCAAAGTAAGTAAGCGTTTTGTGTGAAGGTGTGACACTTTTTAAGGGTACACCCAAAAATAGGGGTTGGTGTATACATGACACCATAGAAATTCAGCAAAATGACCAAATGACATTGAAGAAATTTGCACACGAAAAACGTCTCTGAAATAATATTTGGGTGATGCTTAACTTATGTCTGACTGTATAGATACAAATGTAGGTGGGACGTAAATGTCTTGTAAGTGGTCGCAAGACCCTAGGCTTTCATAAACCGTAGCTTTATATCTGTGCTCTCCATGGGTTGTCCCTATTGTGTTATAAAATTAATTCTGTTTCCATATGTGCATCTTTTCACTAATATCAGTATGCCTTCTAATTAGAAGCAATTGTAATATTCCATTAGTGGAATAGTTACTTGTGAAATGCATGTAATCAGGAAAGGAAATCTTTAAGCATGTTGTTTCCATTCCAATCGATGTAATTTTAATTTTGTTAACATATGTTTGATAATGTCAACTGTTCTTGTCTTGCTAATAAAATATATCTAAAACAAAATAAACACTGGACCATCCTGACTCAACTGTATCGAACTTTATGGAACATTCCATTGGCATGCAAGGGGTTACTAATAATGATAATTAAAATCTATATATACTCAAGGACTTTAAAAACGCACCACCTGCTTAAATGCTAATTAATGCCGAAAATTGAATATTCTCATTATGTGAAAAATAAAATTGACAAGTTAAGTCATTTAGCTTGCATTCAATAAGAAAATCGAAACGCTGTGGCTTATGATTGCCTTGCCGTCGCGATAATTCTGGGATAACTCAAATTCAAAAAGTCACAGAGTACCAATACCCCCCATTATGAACGAAAAAAAGTTTTCGAACCGATGTTTGTTCTTGAAAGCAAAAGGAAAGACAAAATCAAATCATGAAGTTTAAGTCTCTGGCAACGTTCATTACGTTTCCATGGCGTCATTGATTTTTGACGTAATTGGCCGTTTATATCCTAATGATCAGGAATAATCAAAATCTTTTTATTGCCAACAGATACTCCTCAATCAGTTCCATAGAAGACAAAAGTATCGCGACATGCGCGGACGTCACCCGTCTGTTATTGATGTTTGAAAATTTGAGACTGACGTTAGCAAAGAAACGCTGCGAGTGGGAGTGTAATGAAACGATTATTTCTGAAAACCTTTGTGTTTTTCTATTTGTTAAGACATCTGGCTACCACCTAAAAGTGTTTGTTTTCAACTTGAATCAAATTCACATTTGTCAGACGACAATTATTGAAAAAAAAACTTACGTCGATATTACGTCAGAATAAACAGCATGAGAAAATCGAAATCATGGCAAAACATGGTCCATTTTGCAAGAGTATAAAAACTGATAAAGAAAACACCCTCAAATTAATCATGTTGAAGAGACAGTGAATGTAAAATGGTGCGTTTCTAAAGTCCCTAGGTATACTTACCAGCTTCCCCATCAGTTGGCTTTTCTTTTTCACTATTGTCCCCCTTGTTGAATTTTAATGATTCCAATGAATTTCGCTTCTCTATGAAAGAGTCCCATGTTTCCACAGAGTAATCGATGTTCATCATGAGAAGAGATGTTACTAGCATCTAAAACAGATAAAATAGGAAATATAGTAAAACCTGTGTAAAACGCCCACTCAAAAATAGACAAAGCATATATCTTTTATGACAAATGATAGCTTAATGAGGCCGAAAGTACTGCAAAATGCCCATTCTGCAAAACATTTGACCTGCATTAAGCGATAATTGGTCCTGAAAACCAATTTTCCGTCTTTTTGAGAGTGTCCGATTTACACAGGTTTTACTGTAGCAAGTACATGAACATGGCCTCTGAAGCTGGTCACATACATGTAGCCGAGTCGCAAATCTCGTCAGAGCACTCACTTCTCGTTTACATGTAAATCAACAGGCCTCAGGATAATAGTCAGTTATTCTTTTTCTTTCTCAACAAAACTTATAAAATATGGGTACTCAAAGGAACCGTCTCAACGAGACGGCTCTATTGGGCATCCAAAACATGTGTACGAGGGGCATTTGGAAAGTTCTTAGCATGGCCTTTTATCTCAGTAACCGATTTACAAACCCTATCATGTTTGGTATCATTTTAAAGAGCTATCTGACATAAATTTCATAAGGATAATATAATGCTGACACAAAAAATATTATTGTGAATACATGTTCTGTTTGTACACTGGAAAATTGCAAAATTTCAGTTGAAAATACCTTTTGAAAAGTGTGAAGAACATTAACAATAGTTCATGACATTATATAGTTTTGTACCATTTGGTAGGCCACAATCTGGTATAGTTAGTATACAATTGATGGCCGAGTTGGATGTTTCTTATTACTAACTACCGGAATAGCTGTACCAAAACCGTCTAGAAAGCAAAGCAATGCGCTAATTTTTTCGACTAAAAATCGCACGTCACAATGCACATATTTTGAAAATATATAACCGACAGCAGTTTACAAATGTCGTGCCTTGGTATTTCTGTCAAGCACACTTTATGCTTTTTGTATTCAAACCAAAAGAAGATTTAGAAACCAGAAAAAAGGTAAGATAACTCTTATAATCTTCCCACAGGGCAGAGTAAGTTTAGCTATGAGTTGACGTTCTGGTTCATTCAATTTCAAAACGGTGGCAAACAAAAAAGTAAAAATAACTTGAGAGTAGAAATAAATCAGTTTTGTTATGGTTAGCGCGATACCATGAGAAATTCTAATGCCACCGACAAAATGTGAGGGGTTAAGATACCCTACCCACTTCTTGAAAAGTAGGGTTGGTGTTATAAGGAATAATTTTCTTTAATACAGAACTAAACAAGCCAAACGTTTTGCGCGACAAAACGCATTTTATGCATTGTTTGCTACAAATAAGGCAAAACAGTTACTCAATAGACATTTTGTGCCCCTGTAGTGACACAATTTTCAGTAAAAGTTTAAAGAAAAATCGAAAAAAAGTCCAATTTTAAAAAGTTTACCATTTCTCTATTAGTCAGCATTTTCCGAATGTAAATGTGTAATTCGTGCATGCAGTGATTGCATAACATATCTTATTACAAATTAAGTTGGCACTAAATCATTAATTTGTCAAACCATGAACGTAAATAAGGTCTCCTATTTTCCTTCGTTTTGTTACAAATATTTTGCTTAAAATTTCAGCCAGTGTATAAATCCTACTCATATTGAGCACGTGCACGCCTAGTCCCTTTTCGACAATAAATAAACCATCAGGTAGCCATTGAATTCTAGTTTCCATAAATGCATTATTTGATTTCATTTTATCAATGCATTGTTGAGTTATGATGCCATGCTAAGAACTTTCCAAATGCCCCTCGTATATAGACAGATGGGTTATGCAATTATGGTTTCTGAGTAAGCTATGTTTGAAGTATTGATGGAAATTTAATATAAGCGACCTCAACTGAAAGTTCAAAGGTCAACCTTAACCTTCTGACTTATTTATAATCATTGTTTCATTAGATTTGATAAATGTTGTGAGTATAATGACTTTGGCCTCAACAGTTTTAGAAAAATGTTTCAGATTTAAATTCCTTAGGAAGCAAATTTGACATTGACGTTAAGTATGTCAAGGTCAACCTAGGATCACCATTTGAACAAACTTGATAGGGCCCATATCCCCAATACAATGTCCCGAGATCATTGGCCTTCTTGTTCGTGAGAAGGTTTTGAAGAGTGGTTACCATATATGGGCGTGAAGGCTATCTTGTTCATGTTTCCAAAACCATTTAAACAAAATCCTAAGGAGAGTCCATATGGAAGTCGAAACCAGAGTTTTATGGCGACTTCGCGTATAAATTAAAGGAAATTGTTAGTTCTAATAATTTTTCAGCGCAGTTTCTCGTTATAAAATATTGGTTATAAGATTAATGTATTGCAACAGACTGCATGCTTGGTAGTCTGAACCCAATCACGTTTGGTAACTTTGCTTTCCTCTTTAATTGCACGTCGGATGGGTCGAATAACAGACTCTATCAGGGTTCTGACTTGTAGACGTATCTATAGATGAAAGTGTTAGGGCCTGATGTGGTGTCTGTGGTCGGGTCCACTGGGGTTTAACTGTTGGGTTTCTTTAACTCCAGTATGCAGTTGTATGTACTGTTGAGTCCTTTTTTGTTTATTACCTTTTATATCTTGATTCGTATGTACTAGGAGATGATACACCGATAATTTAGGGATATTTCATGTGAACCAAACATCTTTTTTTCTTGATCCATATCATAAATAAGGGTAAGGTTGGTACCGTCAAACATGTTTAAGCCCTCCAGTGTTTGTCTGTCATACTGTCCTGTCTGTTCCTTGCAGTCTTGTGGTCACCTGATGGAAAAGGGCTGACCTCTTGGCTCTCCTGTATTTGATGTTTTCTTGTGTTTGTCACTTTCCCATAGGGTGTCCTGGGACAGGTGTGGTACTTGATTGTATCAATTTCTGATCTTTGCCTCCTTCCTCACTTAACTGGCTTAGCGGTTTCAGAGAAGAAGATGTTTGAAAATGTTGAATGACGACGGACGCCAGACGCTTGACGCTGAAGTAAAGTTACTGGTATAGTTACTGGATATCTTACATGATTTATAAATAGTCACGTTAAATACTAGAATATTCTGTATATGAGCCGTGACATGAGATTTCCAACAATGTGGTATGTGCGACCAGCAAAGGCTCAGACCAGCCTGCGCATACGCGCAGTCTGATCAGAGCCTTCGCTAGTCGCTTGAATATTCTATGACTATTAAGCTACTGACTGAACACCATTTGGAGTTTCTATGCTTAACAGGAGGATGCAGAGGCTCGTCTGAGTCTACACCTGTCAAAATGCCTCATTGTTGGAAATCACATGTCATGGCTCAATTATATGTCCTTTTCTTAGCACGCCTTTAGGGTTTTAAACAGGTCCATCGGCATGTAGATGAATCTAAAGGATGATAAGAAAGTTCGTTCCGCAATAAAATTGTGTTGTTATTATTTTAGTAATTATGTGTCTAACGACATAAATGTCGCTGGAATTCTTTAAAGTCGACAAACCTGACAAGAAATAAACAACGTATGTTTAATCAAATATTTTGTCACCGAACTCAACGTCAAAGTCAAAATTATGTTATTTCTCTGGTACACACTGTATACAGCTAGAGATTCAACATATTCTATACATATAATATAGTAGCATATTTTAGAATATAGAGGTCACATGAACGTGTATCATAAGTCATTGCATATAATATCTGGATGAGTGGTACTCGAATCTTTTCCTAAATGCTTACATAAATCGCCATGCATAAATTGAATACTTAAAAATGATCTAATTCTATAGTCCTTTAGGCATATGGCACGTTTTTCCATATAGTATTAACACCAATATCTACCACTTCAGGTCTATGAAGTACCGGCAATACGCGTAAATACCAGCAAACCGACGTATACATTTACCAGTGTGTGATTATTTAGTTTGCTTATATGTACAGCAAATAGAAGCGATTTTATTTATATAAACATACAATATTTAACAGTATAACAGATAATAGTACAATAGTACCTACCCCAGCTTTCAGGGCACCGAAGGGCTTCACAGAGATGTCATTTCGACGATGCCTCGTTGTTGGAATGTCATCGTTGTGATGCCTTAGTGATTATTGGGTGGGGCAATAAACTTTGTTTTATCCTCAATCTGTCCTCCCAAGCTCTTGCCGAAACGAAATGCAAGATGAATTGAGAGAGAACAGTTCGGATAAACACTATGTAAATGTAAATAATTAGAGAGGTACTTTTAAATTACGTTTAAGTATGGTCAGGTAGTGCAATCATATAAACACAAACAAGAGACATATGGAATATGAAAAGAAAATATCGAAATATTGTGTGTGTGTGTGTGCGTGCGTGCGTGCGTGCGTGCGTGCGTACGTACGTACGTGCGTGCGTGTGTCTGTGTGTGTGTTAACCTGCGTTTACAGTTTTCATAATAAGGTTTATGAATATACATAATCTTTTGAGTTCTCTTAAGTTTGTTGCATTCATTAATTGTTCGAACTTTAAAATATTAGGATGCCTGTAATAATATGATTTTATGTATTTGGTTCTTGATTCATGAAATTGTTTGCATACTAATAAAAAATGGAATTCGTCACCTATGTCATCATTACAAAATGTACATAGTCGTTCGTGTACTGCAATCCCTTCCATCTACCTACTTCAACAGGTAAGCGATGGTTCCTTGTTCGAAAAGACAGCAATGTTTTAGTATGGTATGGGGATAATTGTGAAATGTATGAACTTTGTTCGAATTTAGTTTTTATAATTTTGTATATATTGCTTGATGATGAGGCTTCTATTAATGCGAACCATTCTTGGGTAAATATATCCTTCAGTTTCTGGTTGCAGGCTTTAACAAACCAGGTTTTATTTGTGAAACTTTGTGAATACCAAATACCTCCAAAGCCAAGTGAGCATATAAGATTTTTAAAACTATCTAACCATTGGGATTTAAAATTATTAGTATTTTGGAGGTTATATACTAATTTATAGATCAGTGGTGATAATTAACGTTCGTTTTCTTCAACATGTTCATTTATCCTTGCCCAAAATGATATCATTCTACACTGAATGTCAATTCTTAATGGTAAAATTCCCAATTCCCCATATATCATTGCATATGGTATTTATGTTTTTAGATTGAAAATATATTTATAAAATTTTAACTGTACTCTTTCTAATATGTCCAAATTTCCGAATCCCCATATTTCACTTCCATAACTAAGTATCTTCAAATCAAGTACCACTTGGCAATTTCGGGCTCAAAGAGCAAAATGGGGTATATGACAAAGAATCCTTGTCATGTCCTGGACATAGTGTTTAGAATTTTTTCTAATTCGTCAAGAAACCCCAAATGGAGTTGCTATTCATCTTATATAAGCCTTTAGTACGTTTACTAAACTGCAAGGCTGTATAGAACCGTCCAAAATAATAAATGTCGCATTTTTTGAGAAATATCTGATTTTTCTAGAACGATTGAATTAAACGTAATTGTGTGAAGACATTCGACGCCAGACACGATGCCAAACACTATAGAGCATCACAAGGAATAATAGGCCCATTGAAAATGCAATTTTTCAGCAAAATTTCCTTTTTTAATAAATTCGAAATTATATGATGAAGAGCGGGACTAACTTTCTTAATACCCTTTATTTATGATTTATTAAACTATTCCATTGATAATCTGCCGTCTACATGCCAATGTGCTTTATACTGCTCTCAATGGACGTATGTGACAGATGGAGGATTGTATTGCTCTTCCTATAGACAGATACATCTAGATTCCCATATATGGGTCCAGACGCAAGAAAACCTGTCTTCAGGATTTCGACAAAATTAGTCTCAAACCATGCTGCTCAGCTAGAAAGACTAGCTAGAGTATTGAAATATTCCGTGGAACAAGATTGACTATGATACTCGAAAAAAAGCGAATAACAAAGGTGCTGATCAGAGCGCAGGCTGGTCTTAGTCATCGTTGTTCGCATGCATCAACGTCAGGTCTTCTCGCGCCAAGGCCCAGTTATAAATCAATAGCTGATAAAAGAACTATTAAGTGCTGTTTCGCAAGCAAAACAGTCACACAGTAACAGCTTTGCCTTTTTGATACAACATACATGTATACATGAGGTTGCGGTTTATTTGATTTAAAATATTTTCCTGTCAATTTAAAGTATTACTTTGCAACATTTTAATTGAAAATCAGTTTACTTACAGTAAAAATGATATAAATATTTTGCTTGGGGAAATTTCCTTCTATTTTTCTCATAAAACCTAGCGTGCCTTTATGGGACATACGTGTAGGTAAATAGTACAGCCCCAGATGACAAATAACATAATGCAGTGTCCAATCAAGATATTCACTGCTTGCTTTTAGAATGTTCCATTAATATTTGCAAACAAAAAAGTACCACCAAACGCCCCTTAAATCAAATATGCGATCGACCTACTGATGAGGGAAGACAAGTTGGTGGGTTAAGCATTTTATTATATTTTTTCAAGACTTGAAAGCAACATTAAAGAGTATAAGAAAAATTCTCATTTATATGAAATTTCGTGATCAAATTAAAGTCGCATGCCAAGTAAATAAAGGTTAAAGAAGTTGTCGTGTGACTGCATCTCTTCTCTTGGTGACGTGAGATGGTTTGAAGTATATGATGTGACATTTTGGTTATGCTCACTTGCTTTGTAAATACAGGTACTTTGGCTATCCTTAAATTTCTGTAAACTTCGGTTATTGGCTATGTTGAAGGCACTCCGTTGTTAATTGCATTATTGACTCAGATGCCATCAAATTGCTTTATTTATCAGTTACCTCTCATATCAACTGCATTGTTGCGCGTTGCCTGATAAACGTTTAGGTCTATCTCGCGACATGTTGTCTTTATCAGGTCATGATGACGTCGCACTTTTTGAATGACGTCGCTAATGACGCTAAATCAACATACAAATCGAAAATATGGACATAATCGCTAGTTTGAAGAGTGAAACAATAGGTAAACTGATAAATAGAATACCAGGTTCGCGTCTTTTGATATCAAGTTTACCAGGCTCGGCTTTGAGAACGCTTGTTGAACCGCTCGGCAAGCCTCGCGATGTCAACAAGCCTTCTGAAAACCTTGCCTGGTAAACTAGATATCAAAAGACACTCACCTAGTATTCTCTATTTATTTTCTACTGAAATACTCTTCACTAGATAGATTCACAGGAGGCATTGTGTTGTGGCATTGACCAAATCACTTTATTCTTTGCAAACAACATGTACTTATATAACCCAGGACGACAGAAAAGTCCCTGAATGACTGAACAATTGTTGACTGAGACGTAAAGCTTCTTTACAAACAAACACGTTTTACACGCTGGATTGTACATACATTAGACTTATGCCAGTCTCCTTCTTATATTATTTTTTATTTATTTTTTCTTTATGAAATATATTTCACTTCATGAATTACTTTAGTTCTCAAAGGCTGAAGAAGGACGATGTTAATGCCAGTGCTATTAGACAGGATTAAAGACATTATATGAAGTAAAATGAAATTGGCATTGGAGACTGAATATCAGCCTGTACATACATGTATACAATAAAAAAACTAAACTTGACAAAAAGAATCAGGTTACATTTCATCTTCAGAATGATGGTGTCATATGATATGTTGATTGGACTTATTCTTTAGAATGAATAGGTAACCCACATGTTCACCTCTGTCTTTCATTAGAATGTTGATGTACATTTATTAAACAGGAACAGGACAGGACTTATGTTCATGTACGCACTGTTTAGTCAGTTTTGTATTGTTATGGTATTACACCAGCTGAAATCTACATGCTAAATTCTATATTTTCGAAGCTTGCATTGTATCCACCTGATATATGGTTTGCAGAGGAAAAACGAATTTTACTGTTTTTATAGTGGTATCAATTCTAAACAGCAGCAACTTGTAAGTTTATATACAAAATTGGCTATTGCTAAGTTTATTTTACTAATATTTATTACTCACCATACAGTTTGTATATAAACGTATTTTCATCTTTATTTTACTGAAAACAAGGTGCTATTTGAATTTATTTTACTGATAAGCTAATATATTTCTTTAGTTTTAAAGTTCATGATATTTGTAGTACTGATACAAAATACTGTGACTACCAAACACATAAAATTGTAAAGCCTGACTACTTTTTTATATAATCTGTCCTCAATTTTTCTATCAATATTGAAAAAATGGCTTTTGGTTTCTGTGCTTTAATAATGCATTGGTATCAATCTCAAATTAGCAGAGATGCAATCATGCAGTATGCTAAAAAACAAGCTTTTGCAAGTACTATTACATAAATATATGTTTCCCCTTTTAAAAACAATTTTATTTCCCAGTTTAGCAATGCAATCTTTGTCAAGTGGAATATTATAAAATGGAAATGGTGTTTCTGTTATATAAAATAATGGACGTATTGTAAAACGATTACTCTTTATATCAATAAAAAATGGTTAGTTATTTCTTTGAAAAATAAAGCTCTTTTTGTACAAAATAAAAATTGGCCAAATTGGCACCAACTAGTGTGAACAACCACCTTATGGAAAGCAACTTGTTCAACCATTGCCCATATTCCTCAGAAATATTGTTGCAAAACTAGAAAGGGCGGTATAGTAAGTACTCTTTTACAAGTTGAGACACAAAAACGCTACAAATATTGGGAGCAACAATAAACAATACATAAACAACAATAGAATGTGACTAGATTCTTGCTCTTGAAAATAAATGATAATTGGATGACATGCTGATATTGGCGGTAGATGTTTCTTATGTGAAGCATGCGTTACCACAATGTGACTTATAAACCATAACCAGTGCCATGAAAAAATTATTCTGATTAGTGTACAAAACTGCTAAACATGACAATACATATCTTTCTCCATTGGGGAGAGTGATTGTACGTAATTGTAGATACTTGTATTCTTTGACTTTTCGTTTACTGTAAAGGCGGCACCTCATAAATGCGTAATTAGGACTGGTCAACCTTAGACATAGGTAAAAGCTGAAAATGAGGCGTGGTTTTATTCAAAAGTAACTGTATCATATTGCGCCATCACCTCATTATAGACGCAAAACACAGTATTTAGTCCTTAAAACGCCAGCAAAACAACTGCATCTGAAAATGTCTATTTAACATAAGTAAAGAGGCAAACATTTCGGACCCAGATCAGACTGCTCCTAGAGGAGCAGTCTGATCTGGGTCCACAATGTTTGTCTATGAGGCTTCAAATATTTTAGTGGTCGACAAAAAATATACATTTTGTGATTATGCGCTTTAAGGGTTAATAAATGAGAGTTCAGTGTGTATACGGTTAGGATTTTCATGAAATGCACGCACGTTTGCGCAGCCCAAACAATTTATTAACAGTTCACCAAATTATAAACAGAACCTGATTCCCCTTGGTTAGCAGATGAAATAGCCGAACCACGCCCACATATGAATATTAAAGTTGCCGCCTTTACAGTAAGCGAAAAGTCAATTAATACAAAATGTAGAATTGATGGAAGATAGCGTGTTGTAACAGCCGTGAGATGATCAAGTCAATAGGTACAACGTAGAACATTAGTAACAGACGTATAAAGCGAATATCTATAGAGTATGCTTTGTAATAATCATACAAAGGCGACAACTGTCACTTTCCGCTTGTATACACTTACATAAGTCACCGAGCTTTAACGCAAACTGTTTTGTTAAGTGCTGTTATATAAACTATTTATTTAAGATTCAAAAACAACAAAACACATTTTGAACTATGATCCCTTGAATTGTAAAAGTAGGCATCATCGCGAGAAAACCTGTCTTTGGCGTTTCCGATCAAGTAAGACTTAAACCAACCTGCTCAGCTACAGAGACCAGCTAGAAAATAGAAATTTAGCCTGAATAAATTTTATCTATCATACCTTCCAAGAATCGAATAACAAAGGCGCTGATCCAACTGTGTGGATGTGCAGGCTGGTCTTCGCCTGTGTTGTTCTCAAGTAACATGACAACTACAACGTACAGGTAGTAACTCGCCGAAATCGGTACATCGTTATTGTCTGAAAACGGTCTAAAACGTGATATCATCACGGATATAAGTATATTGAAACATATCTAATCATGATAAAAAAGACTTCCACCGTTTATCAAACACAGGAAAAACACTCAGATCAATTATATTTAATCCATAAACGGCCGAAAATTACAATACATATGTACCATATATATGAACAAAATATTCAACGGTTGTCGTAGAATCTACGTAGCTTAACCTTTTAGTCGACAATAATAAAACAAATTAGATAATAAGAATGCGAAAAGAAAATCGCCCACGCCTCCATGATTCGACCATTTGTATTAAAAGTTGGACGTCTTGGTCATTACACCACCAGCGACGATATGAACTAATTATATGTATCTAAAACAAATACTCAAAGCTTGATATACACGAGCAATACTTCAACAAAAGCAAAACTAGATCATACATTTTTGCTATATGTCTATAACGTACTAAATATGATTGCTTTTAAAATTAAGCATTTTTAAAAATTAAACTTTGTATTGACATAATTCAAACCGCGGACAGCATTTCCTGCCGAAAGCGAATATTCTAAATACAAATAAAATGTTCATACTTGTCAAATTGCTGGCTTCCGTTATACATTTTTATGGGTAGGCATGCTATTTAAGTGATGCATTCACATTTTATCTGGTTCTAGTGCAACATATAAGTGTTCATTCGTTTGGTTATCTGGACGCAATGCACCGCTACGTTTGATAATCTTTTACATGTATAAACGGACTGGTTACTGAAATACAGGTCACATACCTCTTATTGTAAAAAAGGCAATGATTGGCTCAAAAAGTGGGTGAAGCTCAGCACAATATTTTTTAGTTGTAAGGTGTTTTATGATTGGTCAATAATAAAACTGGGAAATATATTGTATTTATAAGACGGGTATATCTTTGCTGTACCTTTTGAAACAACATCTATTAAGTTTACTGGTGTGGCTAAGAAAAAAGGACCCTGCATTCTGGTATTTTTTCAGTAGAATTTTCCTCTCATGTAGGGTGCCCACCTTCAGGGGCCTAAAGTGGTAAAACATGGCGGTCAACGGGGTATCTCATTCTTGTTTATTGATTGAACTAGGTCCAATCTGTAACTCTATGGCAGCCTCATTGTGATTGAAGAGTTGTGAGGACCACAGAGTACTTAAACGCTATAATGGAGGTCTATGGAATACATTTTCCTTTTTAAAGGAGGGCTTGCCTAGTTGAAAAACAGCATGTGCACCTTGTATGTTGGGAACACCCCCAAATTTGGTTATTGTTTACACTGCACTAAAACCACGTCATAAACGAACATCAACAACAGTTATTGAGTCAGTCGGTCAGTAAGATACTCTTCTGGCAAAAGAAAAACACGAACAGTTATCTAAAGCGGCACTTAGCGCCATACACTGAATGACTTTAAAAACGCCAAAAATAAAATCCATAAAATATTCTTATTTTTAATGTATAAATTTTTCGAATTTTGGCAACAATGAACATCAACATGTCAGCAAAACATGTTTATAACTTCCTGCTAAAATAATAAATAATGTTAGGACAACAGTCTATCGAATACATGTAGCAATACCCTAAGATTCTAAAGTTGAAATTTGTCTAGAAATCAGACGTAATTTAAAGTAATTGTATTCAAATATTGTTATTAAAAATCTGGATACAAATTACCCTCGAAGCCCTATTATTTGTTTAGAAGGACGATAGCCAGCCAGAACGGACATCGTCGATGCAAAAATAGTTGATACACTCGAATTAAGTTGCCATCTTAATGTCGGGTCGTCATTTTTTATTAACCAGACCGGCGTCTGTATTGAACTGTCCCTTTAGCCTGATAACATTCTCTGAGGCGCTGTATAGTTGATAGCCTTTCCCAAAGGCCTAGAACTTTTCAAATAGTCATTTCACTTTTTTCATACAAACATATTCCTACTTTGTTGCTAGTCTACAGGCTGGTTCTATGTTCTGATAATCATACAACTCCACTGAAGACAATTACATTTATAGACTAGCCATGGACATAACCATTTGGAAAAGAAAAAATATTATTACAATATCTTATGTGTATTAATGACCACTTTTATTATCAGACTGGTAGCTATTCTATATACATGTAGTTGACTGCTGGCAATTATAATAACCCACTTCGAATCGAACTTTAGTTCCTACTATAGTAACAAAAGTTCGATTCGAACATCGATAGTCGCTACTATAATGACGCAACGAACCTACTAGATATCAACGGTGGGTCAGAGTACCGTTACTCTAGAAGCTTGTCTGGTTCCCTCCTCTAGACCTATCTAGCAAGATGGGTTCAAGATATATATAAATAGCTTCAAAATGTTTTTATTTTGCAAAATAAATCCTTTGTGTACTATTTGCAGTTCCTCTTATTTGTAATTGTTAATTAGAGTAGACTGTGCAGTTTATACACAACCTTTTTGTCTACGATGAAGAATTGAGGTTGGGCATACAGGGCTGTTCACTTTGTTTACTTGACAAATAATTAAAGGTTGCAACTGTAGCCTTTCGGGTGTAAACGTGCGCACGCATCTATTACCTTAGAACTTTAGAAGGAACTTTAGTTCGATTTGAAGTGGGCCAATATCATTCCAATTGCGCCAGATTCTTCATGATTAATAAAGTTATAAAACTAAAGCTACAGTGTTTTCATAGATGTTTATGTACAAGCTACACGTCAAAGAGACCCAAAAGTGTATGCGACACGCCATGATCCAAAAATATATCCTCAAACCAAATCAGGGATTACTACCTCAAATGATATACAGATATGCTCTGGGCTCAACCTTGCTTAACTGAAACCAGATGTCAAGGTCACAGTGACCTGGAAACAGTTGGTGACACGCCAGGGCCCAAGATGTATCTACCTAGCAAATATGGAACTGCTACCATCAATAATATAGGCGATCTGCTGTGGGTGCATTTTTTCAAGAACTGATTCCTGAGATCAAGGTCACAGTGGCTGAAAACAGTGAGCGACATTCCATGACCCCAACATATATCCACAAATTGAATTTGGGGGTTAATATGTCATATAACATGAGACATGCGCTTGACACTATGTTTTGCTTGCTGTTAGTGAGTTGTCTTGATGGTGAACTGTTTTGTTCCCATATGCAAGACCGTTGTGCTAACAGTATTTATCGTTGCGGCTAGCGGATTAATATTTTGGTTTCTTTAGCTAATTCTTCTCACAAAACCTCAGTTAGTTTATATAAATAGACAGAAATAGCTGTCCTGGTTCCCGTTTCTATGTACTTAAGCCTCCGGTCACGATGGAAACCGTGTATGAAGACCACAACCAGCTAGACGGTACCACTATTCCAAATCAAATGCTTGCAGCCCAGAGGTGCCGCAAGCAAAACAAAATTTAAAAAATATCAACACGTACAAGAATTAACTTCGTTTTTAAAATATTATGAAACATACATAGACCTAAGAAACAGTTAAGCAATAATAAATGAGTCCTTTACGCATGAAGGGGTCCGTTACGCATTTATCGTTACCCTGGTCTTGTTTCCCTACACACGACCGTTATGCTAACAGTATGTTATATAAATAGACAACCAGCTAGAGGGTATCACTATTCCGAAACAAATGCTTGCGGCGAGAGCGCCGCAAGCAAAAACAATTACAGGTCTGGGCCAATCATATTTCCATTATTTCTCAGCATACATCTGTGATTTTTCTTCAAAAAGCAATGTCTCAATATGTTATCTTTAAGACCGTTTGGTTATATTTATTAAAAATATATTCGTCGTTGTGAACATCAGCAAGAAACCAAGGTACCCGTTTTAGCAATTTTCTGCCATTTTAGCCAAAAATCGCCAGACATCAACCTAATAAGATAGTAAAACTTCATTTTATTTATTGTTACTGGTAATATTTCAACTTCACATACCGAGAATGACTTCTTGTAATCTCGGGTATTGTTCAGAATCAAGTTTATTGGCTAGAATAGGTTGAAATAGCACTAAAATGTACCCACGACGTCATAGCTTTGTATTTCCGTCAGTGACCAGTCCGCTTATACTAGGTCCGAGCATGTATGTATGTTAGCGTTATACTTGATTTGCTTAGATTTTACACTTCGTATTCGGGAAACCCCTAAACGCGTACTTTTACAAACAGTAAAGACCCAGATTAAATGTAGCATGACCATTAATTTCATCAGGGTCTACACTCTTTGTAAAGGTAAAAAAAAGTCTTCAGACAAAAGAATACACTATTTTTGACAATTATAATAACCTGACAGCCCAATTTATGTACAATGGACTATCCCAAGTTTATTGTATCAAACCCAGAAGGAAGAATTCAATTTATACAAAGAGTTAAAATATTATTTTTAAATGATCCACTTACAATTAGTAGGATACTTGCAATTCCATATCTTACAAAAAATGCCTTGCAGCGTCCTAGGCGACACATCCTGTATAGTATGACTCTAATACATGTATATATGATGCAAAGCACTCTCATATATGGGCCTGTCGCTAGAAAATCTGATTTTAATGCAACGCAACCAACACGGGCGCAGGTCAGCCTGCGCGTCTGCGCAGTCTGATCAGCACATTTGTTATTTACTTTCACCAGAGTACAATAGATAAACTTGCTTCATGCAAAATTTCAATATTCTAACTAGACTCTGCAGCTAAGCAAGCTGGTTTAAACATGACCTGTGAATGCAAACTCGAAGACAGATTTTCCCGCAAAGAAGTGCCATATGAGCCATGTCACTATAAACATTGCCTTTGAGATTTTGCGATTACGATCCCAACTGCTCAGCTATAAAGACTGGCGAAAGCCATGCGAGTTTGTAGGAAACAAAATGTATATGCATATATTATTATATGGAAGAAACGCATGATATTGATGGTGATAAGAATGTGTAGGTTTGTTTGTAGTTTTCATCATAACGTTTTCTCAACACGTGACTCTTGCTAAGCGTGTTGCCATACGATTTGAATGGTCTTTTGTATGGTACATGCACATGTAAGCCGTTTCACTAGTGATTCTCAATGCTGCCTTTATGTTGCAGCCTAATATCCCTTGTTCTCCTAGTACCTGTATCGTCAGTTCTCGTGTTCTCGTCCACCGCTTCATGCTTGAATAAGTGAGCATCAAACAGGAGTATTTTCAATAAAAAATGTTCTGGTAACATCAGCAAAGCGAATCAGTCACATTGACAGAAAAATCTCTGCAGTGGAGCTGCTAATAATCAATCAAAATCCATGTTTGGTAGGATATTTTCAAAGAAAATTGCGGCAGACAAAACTGATATTTACTTTCATTTTCTGAAGCACATGATAAATTACCCGGCATTCTCAATCTTGATTATCATTCATCAGACTAAACCCATATTCAGATATGAACAAAAGTTGGATGAAGGTGGTCCATGTATGAAATTTGGAAGACAACAAATGATAAACGACTAAGTTAGAGTGTCCACAAGTGCAAATTGACAGGTGGCGGCCATTTTGGCGGCCATCTTGGTTATCAAACAGCCCATAATCGAACTTAGGCGAGGGTTTGATAAAAGTAGTCCATATTTGAAATTTGGAAGCAATCGGGGAATAAATGACTAAGGTATATTGTCCAGCATTGTCTGCGCAGGCAAACCAAAATGAATAAAAATGGCCAAACACAAAACTCCCACAACCAAAGAGAGCAAAAACAAAGTTTCTACCATCCACACAGCATTTCAATAATTCGTAGATATTTTATCGTAAATGACACCTGATTTAATGAGGACAAACCTGTTAGTTACTATTTTTGTATAATGTGATCAAGTGTGAACTGGTTTGACATAAAGCTTTAGTTGCTTTTAAATATCTGATTAGATTTTTTTTCAATTAAAATAAAAAATATATGCAAACATCTGAAACTGTTTTAGGTTTTCAGGCTCAGTTGTATACTGAAAATAGTTAAGACAAATATATAAACATGATATATATTTCTTTAGTTATATTTGTTACTTTAGCAAAGTTGACAGAACAAGGATATGTATCCTAATTGAGATGTTGCATCAGACTTATCATTTGAGCCGTGAAATGTTATTTCCAACAATGTGGAATTTTGACAAGTGTAAACTCATACGAGCCTGTGCAGCCCCCTTTTAAGCTTAAGAACTCAAAATGGTTTTCAGTCAGTATCTTAGCTGTCATAAAAACATTCTAGCGACTAGCAAAGCCTCTGATCAGACTGCACGTATGCGCAGGCTGGTCTGAGGCTTTGCTGGTCGCACATACCGCATTGTATGAAATCTCATGTCACGGCTCATTTTCCTTGGCTGGGCCTACCATAGCTCAACTTGAGGTTTCTTTCATGCTATCTTTGAGTAATGAGCCCTTTTCTTTGTTTCACCATAGTGTGTTAATTTGATTAGATTGTTTCTTTGTGATGATGCATTGCATTAGTTAAGAAGCCTCCATGCGAACTAAACTTTTTTTGTGTTTTAACAACAACATAATCTAGGGCAAAGATTTTGTGCCAGTAAAATTCATTTAAGCCCCCCCCCCCTGATAGCTTAGGCTGCTGTCCATTCTAAAGCTGAAGTGTGTTGCTGTTGATTGATTGTTTTATATACCACCCATTGTTTGCGGGGATTCTTTGTTGGTCTTTGTTATGGTATCCATTACTTTATGCCCTTTCTAGTTTTGCAATCATCTTGACGAGGAAGTCAGAGCCGCTTGCTTTTCTTTTATTGTCCTTTGAATGTCTTGTTCCTGTAAATGTCCTGTAGCTCTTCCACTAGGTGCCGTGGTCTGCAGTTTTAGATTGTGGTATTTCCTGATCATACTCACTTACATTTTGATAGTTTATAAATTTGATAACATAGAACTGAGAAAAAATAGCAAACAATGTATTGTTGTTTTAAGCTAAGAAATATATAACTTCTTAAAAGAAAATATACACTCATGTAAAATTGCCTCTTGATTTGAAATGATACCTTTTCTTTTTGTAGAAAATGGTTATTTCATGCCTATTAACCACAGCTTCCTTTTGTTAATGAATAAACCTACTTAGTGATGTATAGTTTCAAGAATTAAGCAATATGTGTTTGTCTTTAACTTTGTTATATACGTGCTCTATTGGAAATCGAACAACGAAATTATATTTTACACCAGAAATGTTGTTAAGTATTACTCTGAAGTCGAGTGATATCAAAATAATGATCACAAGGTGTTTAAAAGCTAACAGAAAGAATTGCACGCTTAATTTCAAAATTCAAAGGTTCTAAACTTATAGAACATTTTATTCATGGTTATCTAATTATACATCTTATAACTGACAAAGTATTTATGTTATATTATATCTGTTTGCAGTTTTGAAATGGTCAGTAATGGTCTTTTAAATACATGTTTAATGATTAAAATACATGTTAATTATTTGTCAACCGAAAACATTTAACAAAATATCATGGATATTAAAGATATAGTTGAAAATGTAACGTAACTGACATTATAATGGACCCAAATAACGTTTACATACTTCAAAATGTGTAGAATATATCGATGTTCTTACAGACTGCATAGCTGTTTTTTGTTTATTTAAACATTTCAACTGTTACCTAAAACAGACGTAATTACATATTTTTTCACGAAAATGAGGGGTAACGTAAACTAAATTAACCGAATAAACAAGTATTTTGCTGCCTTGAAAAGCTACTGTCGTAATATTTTGTATATAATTATTAAGGTAGTGCGGGACCCATGTCAAAAGATAACCTTACTTTTACTGAAAAGTAAGAGTGTAAGAGTTATCGTTCCTGAATCTTGTTTTTAAAAGAGAATACTTATTTGTAAGACGGTAGATATTATTCTCCCCTGACAACTCTTTGATGCTTGAAACGTAATTCTGTAAGTATTTTGCTTTCACAAAAAGAAGAAATGCAAGTATTAGCTTTTAAAAACATCACCCAGAGTATGAAGTCATTCAGTATTTTGATGGTTAAAAGTTGCGGACCTTATAAATATACATACTATATACATGTCTCGGTTGCCATTTCTGCATGCTGCCACTAACCTAAGACCCACCCCCACCCAAAAAGGGGGGGGGGGTTGTAGACGTGCACATGCCTTGTATGTGACATTCTCATGTTTTAGGTCCCATGGAGGTACATGGTCACTAATGTTTTATGGAGAAATGACGTAACTATTTCAATTACCTTATCACACCGGATAGGCAGCTATAAAAACAGTCTAAACAATCGATGAATGCTGATACCAAATTGCTAGAAACAGTGTTTGAGATTGCCATTTGTTGCCTATCGGACTACAAACAACAATCCAAAATTCTGTTACTTACAATATTTAACTACGTTCGTCGATAGCATTAACGTTTTCGATTGCCGCCTATCTAGTGTGTTTTTGATATACTGAAGACGTAGCCAAAACTATCTGATACAAGGGCTAGGAGTTATTTCATGTTTCTGTTGAAAAAATTATTTTGTTTCGTTGCATGTTTCATGATGATAAAATGGACATTTCTGCATACATTTTAATAAAATTAATTGGAACTGCATGTGCCTGAAAGGAAGATATATGACAATATAACATTCTTTTCTGTATATTAACGGTTGGCAAGCATGGTCCAGATGCGCGGATCCAGGAATTTTCATCAGGGGGGGGGGAGGGTCCAGGTCAGTCTGACAAAAAAGCTCTGACAACGATTTTTTTTAGTCCTCAGCTTATTTTACAGAACTCAAATGGTCAATTTCAAAGAAATCTATCGTTTTTCAAGGCTCCAGATGGGGTCCAATTTTTTCCAGGGGATTCAACTTTTTCCAGGGTTGGTCCAATTGCTTATTCCCCTTAAGAAACCCATTTAATTTGTGATTTTCCAGAGGGGGTCTGGACCCACTGCCCCCCCCCCCTCTGGATCCGCACTTGGTGCAGCCCTCACAGCTTCATGGTTAAGGCTACAATACATCATCTCATTTGGGCTTGGCAAACGTTAATAGACAGAAGAATGTATCATCCTTTTATTGTTATATACCTTATAATAAGTGTTTACTATAGAAACTTGAGGTGTTTCAATCGCTGACAATTGTACATTTTATTTAATAATGTGTCATATTTTGGTTGATCGTTGACCAAGCACTGACCGCGGGCTTTATTTCCGATAAAACATGACTGCTGAGGGCTTAATTGCCATTTCAACCTGCTCACGGATATCTTCTGCGAGTTAAGATACCGTCGCTTATGCTTTATTGAGAAATGACCAAAATATTCAATTATCATAAGATACGCTACTTTATTACATCGGATAGGCGACAATCGAGAAGACTCTGAACAATCGATGAACGTGGATCGCAAATCACTAGAATTTACCATTTATCGCCAGTCAGGCAAACAAACTGCAATCCAAAAAGTCTGTTTCTGACGGTATTTGATCTACGTTCGTCGATAGCATCAACGTTTTCGATTGCCACCTATCCGGTATGTGTATTGATACAATGAATACGTAACCAAAACAATCTGAAACAAGAGCTAGGAGTTATCTACATTTTTCAGTCATGTTTCTGTTGAAAAAAAAGTTTGTTTCCACACCTGATAGTGAGCAATCAAAAACACTCTTAACCATTGACGAACGCGGATCAAAACTCGCTAGAAACAGTGTTTTGATTGCAAAGTGTCGCCTGTTTGATGAGTGATGGTAATAAAAAAAACTATGATTCTAACTATTTTTGGTCTATAATCGTCGATAGTATTGATGTTTTCGATTGCGCCTATAAGGTGTGGTTTTGTTGTATGCCTCACGATGTTACAGTGGACATTTTTTTTGGAAATGCTTTTGCTTGAAAGGAAAGTATTCTAGAACTTTTTGGATACTGTGAAGGCGGCACCTCATGACTGCCTTATTAGTCTACTTTAGACATAGGTAAAATCTGAAAATGAGGCGATATAACTAAATTCGAAAGTGTTTGTTTATTGTTTAACATTAGTATAGAGGCAAACAGTGTGGACCCAGATCAGACTGCTCTAGATCTACACTGTTTGTTTAAGAGGCTTCATAATATTTCAATAGACGATAAAACATACGATTGCGTTGTAATATACGCTTTAAGGGTTAATAAATGTGGGTTCAGTGCATTAACGAACAGGACTTTCATGAAATGCACGTAGACCTGCGCGGCTCAAGCAACTTTTAAACGCTTAACCAATGGACAGAACCTGATTTCCATTCTTGAGCAGTTGAAATAACCAAACCACGCCCAGATATGAAAATTAAAGTTGCCACCTTTACAGTACCCAAAAAGTCCTATAATATATAACAATGACAATATAACATTTTTCTGTATATTAACGTTTGTCAAGCCCTTGTGCGATGATGTGTTGCAGGCCTCACCGCTGTGTGGTTCTGGTTGCAACACATCACATTTAGGCTTGCCAACATTAATACAAGGAAAAGAATGTTTTATCCTCTTATTGCATATTTGTAAGTTTATTCTTTAAATGACATTTAGATCTATGCGTCAGGAATAAAGCTATAATTTTTAGCTTTTATCTACATAAATCCTACGTGTAAGAAAGCATCAAAGTATCAAGACATGCTATAGCCATGCTTTAATGAGAATCATAATGTAATGTGCTGGGTCACATATGCTAGGTCAAAATCTTTTTTGTCATTTTCTACGCCCATTTGTCAGTGCTTTATCAATAATAGCTATGTCTCCGCCCAGTGATATACATAGGGCGTAGACAAACAAAAAAAAATGTTTGAAAGGGGAGACAACACTTATTATAGTCTATTTTTTTCAGGATTTTTTAGAAAAGTCACCAAAACAAAAAAACGAGCACGGTGACACATATTTTTTATTCAGTCATTAGATTCTTCATGAAAATATCTTTGAAAAAATATGTTTTTTGTTGTTCCAGTTACATTCTCTAATATGTTTATTTTGAATATTAATGTTTTTTTTTTGGCATTTATTCGTTGACTTAATTAGGATTTTGCTTAATAAATTGTGTAAATACATGTTATTTCACTATTTTTTGTTTTTGTTTATATCTCTGGTGTGAGTAGTATTTGTTCTGAAAAAAAAACTGTATTGCGTTTCTTGTTAGTTTGTTAACAAAATCTGTGTTTGTTTATTTCAAAAACCTGCGATTTTGCAGTTTTTGACATCAAATAACTTTTTAAAAAGAACGGTGAGGTATTGTTTTTTTTTGTCTTAGATTATAAGTATAAGTCTATATTATAATATATTAAAAGATAAAACACTTTTGGACATATGCCGGTGAGTCCGGTACTACCTTAAGTTAAACATTAACCTGTACATTCCACTTGAGCTAACGCAAAACAATAGATCACTTGTGTATTAATCCAATGACCCAACAACAAAATAGCATTGCCTACAATGTAATAACAAGTCTGGTCCCAAAGTTATAAAACTTTGTTCATGCTCAACTCAACTGAGCACGAATTTTCAACTGCTCATAAATATTAAAATACCGACAAATGAAGAAGTTTCTTGCTTCAAATCTCTCAGATGTTGCATTCATCATGTTAATAAATGTTCAAATGCCAACAATTGTTGGCATTTTATCATTTACGAGCAGGATAAATTTCGAGCTCAGCTGAGTTGAGCATAAAAAAGTTTTAAAACCTCATGGCCTGATCAGGGCATGACCAGTTTGTCTATCAGCCTTGTTGGGCAGGTTACATGACTTGTTTGTTTGTTTGTTTGGTGCTTAACGACGCATCAACCCTTGTGGGTCATTAGCATCAGACGGTATTAAACTAAACATGATGAGGATGGAAAAAAGCGAAAAATTATAAGATAAAATAGAAGGAATGATGATGATGAGTTTGTATAGTGATGATTAGTTACATGACTTACATGTACTTGTGTTCGAATTTATAGAGCATCTGGGCCCAAGATTACAATGCTTCCTTAAAGTAAGGAAGACTTAAGTTAAGTATTGATACTTCAACATGCTATATTAAATGCTAAATAATTGCCTGGATCGATGCGGTACTTGTGGTCAACGATATCATTGTGATCTTCAGAAAAAATGACGCTGTTTTGATTATAATCTGTTTTTCGCATCCTGAAAAATCAATACTTAACTTAAGTCTTCCCTAATTTTAAGGAGGCATTGCAATTCCGGGCCCTGGTCTTCCATCGTGGGTTCTCAGAATAGTGTACTGGTCGCAGCTATATATTTCTTCTCCTTAGCTATATGAATGCACAGAGTGGAGACCAGGATAAGACGCCGCATTTTGCTGCGTCTCATCCGGGTCATCACTTTATGCCGCTGTCTCAGTTGGCGTAAGTAGGTGAAACAACTAACAGTTCATTCATTACGTTATTATTGATCATCGCTGCGAGAAAAGCTGACTGTTGTTTACGAACAACAAAGGCGCAGATCAGCCTGCGCATCCGCGCAGTCTGATCAGCGCCTTTGTTATTCGCTTGATGAAAAGCGTTATAACTCATTTTGCTTCATGCATAATGTCAGTGATCTAGCTAATGCTTTTAGCTTAGAAGGCTAGTTCGAGCTGTGCCTTGTCGCAAACCCCAAAGACTGGTTTGTGTCGAGCCGAGGCCCATTTATTTATAAGCCACCCTTTGCGTATACAACATCGTATACCCCATAACTGTTACCTAATGTTAGACTGTTGAAGCTTGAGCCACCTGTCCGCACCCACATTACCCGCTACTTGACTATTAATGACATATTAATGAACTTTTATGTAGCATCAGGCATGCCAGAAGCGTAATCTATTCGTAAATATACCACTGCATCCCAATTTCCTTTCAACCGTGTCAGAATTAATTACTAGCCATAATAGACACAGGTACAGAAAATGGCGCGTTTCCTATCCCCGACACGTGTTAACTCAAACCAAGCACACGAGCTCTGCACGAGCACCTGTGTCGCGAATATCTACCTGAAATTGTATTTAGGCTAACCCGACACGTGAGCGTTGCGAGACTGCGAAAATGAACAGTTTCGGTGGCGGACATGTCTCCGCATATTAATAATAACCATTTTCTATAGAAATGGCTTAATTATATTAATTACAATCATATGCAGGTTAGTGATATAATTTCTACAGGAACAGTGAATAGAAACAAGAGCGGAAACAACAGACTACTTAACTCTTTACATTAATAAAACAAACAAGTGCTGAACTGGACTAAAACATAGTTATTAGAAACATAGGAACTGAAATAACAGGTATGTCCGCGTAAAAATCTAGTAAGGTCGTTGAACGGGAGGCGCCAGGAGTGTAGCCAGAGGCTTTGTCATGTTGAAGGCCACCAAAATATTTGGAGAATTAATTAAGAGATATCTGACTTTGGTACTTTACTTTTCAGATAGCGAATGATAAAGGCGCTGATCAGACTGCGCGGATGCGCAGGCTGATCTGTGCCTTTGTTGTTCGCAATCAAGAAAAGTCAGGGCTTCTCGTGTCTATGCTCATATGATGTTAAAGCCCAGGCTTCCCGACCTGCGCCTGGCTTCACGCCTGTGCGCCGTATCTTGTTTGAATTTTCAACGTTTTCAGTTTAGTTCAACAAAATGCGTTTTGCTACATATATTTCTGATTCTAATGCACTTGATTTTGTAACGTTACGTCTGATTGGATAACGTCAAAATTTTGCGACAGTATATCCTGCGATATATTGCCTGATATAGTTTGACGCCATTAATTACGTCACATTTTGTTGGATGACGTTCGGCTCTTTGCGGCTTGCAACGCTCAGATATGAGACGAAACTGCAGAAATGCATCAAAATGGGAATAACAATTATTCAAAATTTTAATTTGGGAAGGTATACCGTCGGATATATCTCCCCAAATGAAAATTGAATACAGTTATCCCCTAAATATACTGACGGACTTTAAAAACGCAACACTAACTTCCAGTTATATCTTTCAAAAGACAGTTGAACGTAAACCTCTTTGCTTCGATGATGTTATCATAAAGTGGCGTCTTCAGTCGACACTTAAATGTTTAATTGTACAAATAAACTCGGCGACGTTAGTGCTTCGTAAAATTTTAGTCACTGAAATATTTCTTAAGTAGCAGAGTTTATAAGTCATCGAATGAACGGGTACACACAGATTAGCTTCAAAAAAGCAAACCTGCTGTATCGCAGACCTGCCAATCAAAATGAAAGCTATTCCTCGATGACCAACAAAGTTCATGGCACACATTTGATGCTTCTCGTAGTGCTTGATTTAAAGAAGTAGGGGATCTTTCACTGATAAAATTTTGTCAAATGAAGCAGTTTGACCCCTATTTCAAATAATTTACATTTTTAATGCTTTAAATTAATTCGAAGTGGACAAGTTCTTCATGTGTTACTCACAAATGTACACTCTTTAATATACAATCAAATTGATTGCTTTGCATTTTTAGAGACATACATTAAAGCTGATATTCTAGAGTAGCGTTTTAAAGCCCGTCAATATACAAAATTTAATGTATATACGCAGAGCCAAAAATAAGGGAACGCTTGTATTGACCTAGGAACTTGGTCTTGCACTTCAGGAGGAACGGCAGCACGCCATATCATCTTCAGTATGCCCCAGCAGGTGTCGTGCGTGGGTTGCTGCACGTGGAGGGCACATCCGATATTGACTTGGGCTCCATATCCGTAAAATAAAAAATGAAATACAAGGGTTCCCTCAGTTTTGGTTCTGCGTATATCAAACATTGCATGATATTAACATTATCGAAACTTTAGTAATATACTAGCGCTGCCCGCAGAAACTGCAAATTGCAGTTTCCTGGGCATCACTAATATAAGAGTCGCAATCGTTATCTTCTTATGGTAGTTAAATAACGATATCCAATATAATTTCACCTTATCGTTAACAATGTTTTTCAGGAATCAAAGCTTGAATAATTGTAAGCATAACACAATACGTTTTGACATCCTCTTCGAGATGCATCCTGTATGAAAGCGCCTAGCATGAGATTAGCCGTTCAATGAAAATTACATGTACCTGTATGTATTATCTTATGGTGTCACAGCACTATAATGACACACCCAGCCCATCGCCATCTCCGTAAGCGGAGATGGCGATGGGCTGGGTGTCTCAGTTAATAGATCATCACTTTCGTTTGAAACGGCTTTCAGATGGCTTCTGCACTTGCAAACCACTTCAGTTTTTAAGACTCAGACTAATATAACATTTAGGCTTCTAGCACTGCTGGCTACGTCAGCATGGGCACAAAAAGAATGATTAAGTGCATGTGCGATCAGTACCAAAACTGGCTCATTAAGATACATGTATTACTTTATGGCACAGTATATGCGATTTCGCCGCGGTTACTAGTCACATCAGTGAGCATGGAAAGCTCAGACGAGTTTACGCAAATGCGCAGATACAAATGTACGCCAGAGCCTTCCCTGCTCGCATACACATAATAAGAATAGAGATGAAGATGCCCTGCCAGCATGCAGTATCGGACCACCAACGGCCAGCCAGTGAACGCCATTCAAATGGCATTTCGCTGGCGTGCAGATGATGGCCTACTTTTAGGTGTTTATGAGATGCAGACCAACAGTAGACTTGTATGCCCGCTGTAATTGTGAGTATGGGTGGTTATCATAGGTATTTGCGCATATGCGATAAACAGCAAAACCTCATGCGGTGGCCCATATATCGTGAGCTGATCAACACGAGACGAAGAGCAGCCATAAAACTACATTCAATAGAAATTAATGGAATAAGCTCCTAGACTTAATAATACTTTTGAAGTAAATTACTGCGTTTATCTGTTTATAGTACCTTCTTATATCAAGATACGATATCAGCACAGCAAGTTAGTTGCATATGCACACGATATCTACCTATCAGCCTATAATAAAGCGCCACCTATAATCTGCAGTAGACGACAATTTCAACTGTTGCTGATTTGTCAAACCGAAGATAATAAGGCATGATATTTCATATGTATCGTCTGATATTATGTTCTAAAATAAAGAAAAATGTCGCAAAATGAGTCGTCTGCTACAGTCTTGATTGGCGCTTTAAGGGTACCTCACAATAATTACATTTTGTATCATTCTCGCCGATTTAGTCACGACAGTCAATATGCAAAGCACCTGATCGTCATAAAAAGTAAATGAGTTCGTATACTTTCCCTAGTTGACATGATAACAAACACCAAATTTTCAAATTGCCCTGTTTTAAAAATTAGTGTAGTTAGGCAGTAAAATATCCATAGTAGGCATCAAAATACGTTTCAAAGCGATTCACCATTTACAATACCGTGAAAACGTTTACTTTCTACTCCCATCTTTACACTGGGTGCCCTTTAGACCAGACTTTAAGTAAATGCATTGCTAGTTTAAAAGAAAATAAAAGTGCTACAATGTTAAGGATATAAGTGCTCTTAATTTCCCAAACTAACCATTTCCTTCTGCGCATGCGTACGAAATAATTCTAAAATATTGTGACGTTTGTCATTGGAAAGATGAAACTGGTGTCTTTCAGTTTGTTTTCTGATGCTGTACCACCCCCCCCCCCCGACCCAAAATGCCCATTACATATGTTGTAAATATTTATAGTGACATATCGTTGTCCAAAGGGCATCTTGGGTCTAGGTGGGGGAGCAATTGAAAAAACTGAAAGACACCAATTTCATCTTTCCGATGACAAGCGTCACAATTTTAGATGTATTTCGTACGCATGCGCAGTAGGAATACGGTAAGTTTTGAGAAATGATGAGCACTCCTATCCTTAACATTTTAGCACTTTTACTTTTTTAAAATTAGCAAAACATTTACTCAAAGTCTGGTCTAAACGGCACCCAGTATAAAGACGTAAAATGAGGGGTGGGAGTAGAAAATGCACGTTTTCACGGTATTGTAAATGGTGAATCGCTTTGAATCGTATTTTCTTGTTTACTATGCTTATTTTACTGCTGAACTGCACCAATTTTTAAAACATTAGGGCAATTTGAAAATTTGGTATTTGTAATCATGTCAACTAGCGAAAATATGCGCCTTATCGCTAGAACTTCTTAGTATAATCAGGAAATACCACAATCAACGATTGCAGACTATTGCAGGGGGGAGGGGGTTAACTCTACCATTATTCAGCGTGTTATTGAGCAGAGTCACTGGAATATGCATATTTCCTGTCTTTTATTTTCGTACAATGGATCACCTATGTATAAATCGTTAACTTAAACAAAAAATACTCAGAGCTTGAAGCACATGAAACACTGAAAAGAGAGGCTTCAGCAAATGCAATATTAAAACACTATGAAAATTCTTCTTTAATAACTGTAAAACGCCATGCGATGGTTCTAAGCTTTTTAAAAAGCTAACCTTGTTGTACAATAAAGCTAACTTAATCTCAGCATGCATGTGTACAGATTGGACCCAGAAAATACAGTAACAGACGAGTAAAGGAACAAAGGTAATTTAATTGTAAACTTTCCACATAATCATAGGCGTAAGAAGCTTTTCAATATGGGGGTGGGGGGGGGGGGGGGTGGGGAGGGCAAAGCCAGCGAGGGGTGCACCCATGCACACACATGTACATGCTGCTAAATGTTTATACACCCATGCATGCATGCACACACACACATGTATGCATGCATGTACATGCACACATACATTTACATCATGATATGAAAATCATTAAAATCAAAGCAAGCGATCTCTTCGAAAAAAACAACAACAAATACTTGTATACATATACGAGTAATTTTACTTCAAGTGTGCGAAGTGAACGAGGAAAGATTTGTTTATTACATTGCCTTAAAGCTATTTGAATCAGCATTTATGCACTTGCATTATTTAAATAAAAGCAATGGATCTCCATTTATAAGAAACCAAATTTATAATTTGGGTACGAGCCAACGAAGAGAGCGAGGAAAATAAATGGTAAGGTATTTAAGAGTAAAAAGCTAAGAGTAGTCATGAAAAGAAATCAGAAAAGTTAACAAGTACATGCGTTTTGTGAAGAAAAGAGTTTGACAACTTGATTAGGGCTAAATTGGTATGCTGGATCCAAAAACCAATGTTTGCAAGCTGAAAATGACGCCTTTATGACCTAATTTGCATATTTTCAAAATGGCCGTCAAAATTATGGAATTTGACATAATAACTGAAATATTTTATTTTTTGACAATGTTTTTTTTTATCCCAAATCCTTAGTATTGTGTCCTTAGGTGGGTTTACTCTTAGAGAACATGGTTTGGTTGGCAATTTACATTATTCCAAGCTATAACCGTATTGATGGTAATAAATGTCCGTTTAGTTTATAAAATCAATTATAAACTTGCCTTATTCAGAATCCTGTTGTTTACATGTAAGTTTTATTCATAGCACAACTTTGGATTGTTTTACAGCATATCAGTAATAAATAAGAAAGAAACTTTGATAATCAACAAGTTGTTTTGCTTTAAAACAAATATGTCATAATGTCCATGCCCAAATATATGGTATATTTTGTATCTATAAAAAGTAACAGCAATCACATTCATTAGTGCCCTAGCGTCTAATTAGATCAGCCTTGCACCATCAGGAAATTTTCTAATGTGTGTCAAATGTTGTTGTGAGACCACCTTAATGAGTAAAAAATATTGCCCTTAAGAATAAACCAATCTGAGCTATGTTCAGTTGCCTGGTTTCCATGGCAACACATTATGCGTTTCTAAAGAATGGGGATGTTTCTACAAAAGGACTCATATCTCAGCAGCTACTCATCCTACACTTTTAAATTTGGAACTACCTGATTGTTATTACATAGGACTTTTATCCGATGTTCAGATTTGTAAATTATCAAATTCGCATAATCATGAATACTAATGAAAACATTAGAAATAAGAGAAAAAATATGTAAATATTAAGGGTGTGTACATACAAAATTATCTACATCTCAGCTGCTTACTATCCTATACTAACAGCCTTGGTAGCAATTTGCACATTTACCTAATGGTCCAATATGCAAATTATCTAAAAAAATGTATTCATGAACCTTAATTCAAATATTAGAAATGAGAAAAAAGAGAACAATTAATAGAATCTACATATCTCAGCTGCTAGTTATCCTAGATTTCATACGCACTTTCTAAACTTGTTCCCAAATTAAAGTCCAGAAAATGTTCTGCTATAGTGTTGTTTGATACGCAAATTATTATTTAATTTGTTTATTAACAGGTAATTTTTGAAGATGCAACCTTATTGATTTGTTTTCAATTTTTCTTTAGTTTTCTATAGTTTCGTCAAAATTTATGAATATGTTACTAGTAGTTAAATGATTTGTTTATCTGACCAATGGAATAAAACACTATGTACCAGCCTTAATTTAATACTAAGATTAATTTTCTAGAACAATTTAAAGATGAGATAGGAGTAATTTTAAAATGAGACCCCCACTAATGTTTCTATGTTTTTACTATCATTTTGAATATTTACATTAATATTAATAATTAAAAAAATGGGTAGTTTTACACAATGACTATTGAATAAAGTAAAATGTCTTAGCTTTAAGTCAGTACAAAGTATGGTAGTCTAGGAATATTAGCAGCTACAATAGGAGTAATTTTGTAGATATACCCTATAATTTTATTACCATTTTTCTCTCATTTCAAACAAATAAATTAATATTTGAGAATATAATAATAAAATCTTGATCCACCTCTGAATTAGGAGTGAGGTTGGAGCCGTGAAACCGGTTTAAGCCCTCCAGTAAAATAAGGCGGTACTTCTTCTGTGGATCTTTTATTTTTTTCTGTCATGTGTTTGCTTTGCCTTTATGATCAGACCTTGTGGTCACCTGCTGGGAAAGGGCTGACCATTTGGCTCTCGTTTGTGGTGTCTAACTGAGAGTTTGTCACTTTCCCCTTGGTATCCTGGGTCAGGTGTGGTACTTGATTGTATCAATTCCTGATCTTTTCACCCTTACTTACTTTGCATATTCGATCATAGCGTAAAATGTGCCATGTCTTCGCATTTATTTGGTACCAAGTTTGTTTGTCTAGGACATGAACATGAGACATTAGGCATGAAAATTTTGTAGACATACCCATTTTATTTTTTTAGGCATTTGTTCTTATTTTTTTCATTAATATTCACAAATATGCAAAATAGATTTTTATATCGAAATATTGTGTTAAAGTAGTGTTGAAGTACTATGACTCAACTTTGGTACCGATTTTGGAAGTCTGGAATAGTCAGCAGCTGACATATGGTTTATATTATTCGTTCACCCCTTCAAATTTTCTTCGTCAAATACACCATACACGCCTACGACTAAATTGTTCTTCTCTACATCAAAATCTATTCTCAAAACACATCATAAATGATCCCCATTGTGAGTGCGGAGAAATTGAAGACACTGAACACTACCTCCTAAATTGTAATCTCTTCCAAAACGTGCGTGAAGAACTCTTAAACACAGTTACAACTTAATGTCAGCCTTCTTTAAATGTACTCTTGTATGGAAATGCTAATTTATCAGAATCAGAGACCAAACTATTTTTTCTGCAGTTCAAGAATTTATCTTGAAGACTAAACGCTTCTGACCCAACAACAACAACAATAACTACAACTTATTTTTCAACACATAATACATTTTTGATCTCTTCAGTCAGTTATGCTTCATGTTTGTTCTTACCCTCATGCAGTTCTTTGCGGCCTAGTGGTCATCTGCTTGAAGAGACTGGTGTTATAATTTATTGTATCGATTTCTGATCTTTGCCCCTTACTTACTTTTATATCCCTACTCAAATAATTGATTTTGTTTTACGATCCAAGCATTTGAGCTAGACTCATTACTATGCTTCCACATTATCGTAGTATAAGATAGAATGAGCTACAAAACGAAGCGCGATGTTTGATCCTGTTATCGCGTTGAACCTGGGTGAAAAAAAATCCCCAAGTTCCATCCCCGTGGAGGGATATGCAACCGTTGACTGTATATTATAATCAATGGTTACTAAAAGAAACCAAAATATTATTTGTATATTGCATGAATACGAAGATATTCACAACATCTTAGCTATTGAATATGTGAGGGATACAGATTCGAATAAGTCTCTGGACTTCCTTCTGAATTCCGTTTGTATAATGCTTATATATATTAATACTGTTTTGCTTTGTAAGTATATATGTATTGTACAAATGGAATAAAGTTTAAACTAAATGTTCTATAATTAATCTCTTATTTCTAATGTTTTCATTAATATTCATGGATATGCAAATTAGATAATTTGTATATCATGCTTGTGAGTAAAAGTGTTATATCTCAACCATTAAGTGGTAACAAGTTTGGCAGTCTAGAATAGTTAGCAGCTGACAATTAGGTACGGCTGTACGTACCCCCCTCCCCCTTCCACTTATTTTTTTCTACCATTTTCCCCTATTTCTCATGTTTTCATAAATTTTCATTCAAATTAGATCATTTGCATATACCATTGGGTAAAAGTACTTTGTCTACGTTTTGAGTTGGTACCCAGTTTGATAGCGCATGATAACTAGCAACTGGCATATGGGTAATGTGTATAGGTACAACCACTTATTTTTTCTACGAATTTTCTTTTATTTCTATTTTTTTTAATTAATACTCATAAATATGCATAAATCAGCGCATTGAGTAAAAGAAGCATGCCTAGGCTTAAATATGGTACCAAGTTGGCTAGTCTAGAATTAGTTGATGGGGGCGTAATTTGTTCAAGGCAAAGCCTCCCTGGGACAGTAATTTCTTTGCTATTTAGTGACCATTTTGTTTCGTCATCAACTGGCAACTTGCTTTTCTTGAATAAGTAGACGAGGGAAATCCACGAACGAATGTGGGGCGCGTAAGTGTCGATCTTGGGTCTGCTTGCAAACGAGGGGAGGGGGGGCATGTTTATGACCCATTACAGGTTTATTATCGGAGACAATATCGTTTTGGCATTTAGGGGTCGCACTGAGGAATACGCTTGTACAGGTATGCAATATGAAATTTGTATTGCTGCGTATTTTTCACAAAATTTGAGATATTGGTACGAAATATGTGACGTATTGCCATTTTTTTCACGTGCTGTGACGAAATGGAGGAATTGGTACCAATTCTTCACAGTGTGAAAATTACGAAGTGTGCAATTTTCGGTTCAACATAGCACCAAGTGAATACCATCTTTAACGCTTTTCATTGAGAGTTATTTATCACTTTTTTTTATTTTCGTCTGCAGATTTCTTTTCAAAATTTACTCTTTCTAAAGAATCTGACCAACAGAGTAATAAACAGTTTGTAACTAGATCAAGCCCAACATTTCTTTGTGCCTTATCTCGGTCAAAACTGTTTGCAAATGTTATTGAGCAGAGGCCTTACTATAGTGAGCGCAAAGTTAATGTGAATCTTTATAGCAATGAATGGGATTATATGTTAGAATCATTCGACACAAACAGCAATGCCGTGAGCTTTTAACAGCCTATGAAACAGAACCTGAAAACATCTTGGCTCAATTTTCACATAAACGACGATTCCAGTAAGACTCAAACAAAATAGATCCATATCTTGCCAAATACTCAACTTAAAACGCCATGAAGTGGGATGAGTTGTTTGCCTATCTCAGTTTACTATCTCACTAACCTGTTTATTTCCTGTCCTCTAAAAGGTTGAATACGTGATTTGGGATATTTTTCAGGAAACTTATTGCCCTATGCCCGTCGTGTACCGGAAACGAAAAAACGAAACAACAAACAAAAACAAACAAACAGAACCACGCCGTTATAGATATAAAGTGTGCAAAGGTTTGTTGGCGACCATTTGATACTCGACAATATGGTATAATGGTGGGGATTCGTCAAAGCAGGCCTGGTTTTAAGATCGTTTGCTAAAATACATAGCTTGATAAGCATGATAAACCGCTTATGCAATTCCTTGATATATTTTTTTATGACAAATTGCCATGTTTTAAAACACTTATAATATGAACATGATAAAATTCACAATAGAGAGAAAGTAAAAAAAAAAAAAAAACAGCAACAACCAGTGTTTGGTATTAACTGATAGCGTATAATTCAATTTCTCATTCTTGCAAGTCTACAGGTGTGCATATGGTCGTTTTCGTAAGGGGTTGCGTTCTAAGGAAGATGATGTTGCAGGGTCGATTCAATCCCAATCCCCAGCGCTTTGTACAGTAGCGTAAGCATTAATTTTTAAACGAAATGCATCGCCTTGGGGACAAAGCGCATATACGATTGTGGTAACATCCCATTAAGCATATAAAAGAGAACCGCCATCGGGCCGCCAGCGAAACGCCATTTGAATGCCGTTTTGCTGGCGGGCCAATAGTGGTCCTAGACGGTATGGCTTCATTGCTTGAATATACGTAGGTCCATTTTCTCTATTAAAGAGAATTAACTATTCCATTCACATAAAACGATTTTATAGTTAGCGCCGCTTGCTGGTCATCAATTTGTTAGTTTATATTCTAAACATGTATGCCGAATTACTCCAGTATGTTTATCAATTAGGTCTCGACGAGAGAAAACCATCGGTCTGGTAAGACTAAATTCAGTTTACTCAGCTACATGGACTAGTCTTAATGTGTGTCGCAAATTTAGCTGTAATAGTTGTCATTTCCTGAGTGCTCATATTATAGTCATTGGTCAAACTATGCAAAAGCGTGCTTTTGTTGTTCGGATGCAACAAAATCGGTTTTCGTTTTGTGACTAGGCTCAACTGATACTGGGAATTCACACTTCCAACTTCTGTTTGCACTAGATTCGTGAAAAGGGTATATACAAAGCATGGTATAAACAATGACAATAAATAACCAGCATGTTTAGTTCATTTTAAGCACAGTCTATAAGTACTTGTACGCTGAATATATATCAAACAAAATTTAGCAAAAGCCCATAAAACAATGTGAAATGTTACATGTGTATCTCGAAGCAATGTACATTGTATTTTCTTTCGAGATGTGTGTGTACTTAAGAAATAAATTCGATTTTTAGAATATTCATGGAATCATGAATACTGCTGGACTCTTGCAAAGTAAGTGAAGCCTACAGAGACCCGAAGTATTCATGATTTCATGAACAGACCAAACATTGAATTTATTGCTTATATTTGCATTTTATTATAAATATCTAATATACTAGAAAAGAGCCCACGCAAGCGCGGAAATATTTCATGATTGTCAATTTACCTTTATTTTGCATTTAAAAAAGCTGAAACTTGTATCCCCCTTTCATGTGTGTTAATTTTTCACAGCTTTATGAAATCTGAAACTTGTATTGGCGATTCTAGTCGCCGAAATGACCATGGGCCCAAATAGGTATGGGCCGAAATGACCCGAAACCGGCGAGTTTTAATTTTTTTTACAAAAGCTGATACTTGTAAACATGATTATGCTTATATCTTCTCATCTTGAAAATCACTAAAAATCTTCAGCGAGGTGACTTTTACTATATTTGTTTTCCTCCAAACAATGCCAAAAATCGCTCAAATCCAGGTTCTTATTTCTGAACAATGCACTTTTTTAAACAGATTTTATTGATAGCGTCATTGCCTACTGCGTCAAGTGGTACGACCAAGCCTATCAATGTAAGCTGTTTAGCGACCTTGAAACTTAGGATTATTGAGCGTGAGTCAGAGAAAGGTGTCTTGAACTTTCATAACTCTAGTTGCCATCAATGGTAGTAATTAACTATTTTATAGAAGTTCTGTTTGTTTTGTTACTGTTTTGTGAGTCCCCCCCCCCCCCCCAAAAGTCTGTACTTGTTTAAAGCTAGTGTCAATTTAAGTTTATACTAAGGTCTGCTGATTATTATAGTTTAGTGTTGTGTTGGTTACTGGTACTGTCCAAAAATAGGGACAATATCGGAAAAATTAGTCTGCAATTTTTTAAGTGGTAGCTGCCCAAACCAATAAATGAGTGGTTTTCACACTCAAAATGCAAAGAAATACAATATTTAGGGAAATTTTTGTATACCAAATTATCTTCTTCAAAGGCAAACCTGGAAATGTCGTTACTTTTCGTGGTTAAAAAACAAACTTTTTCTCCTTATTTTTCTTCCAACTTCTGATTGGGAATTTTACTGTGCCAATTGGGAAAAAGGAGGTGTTTCGCCTTTGGGAGTGGGGCCGAATTTCGCCCCCCAAAATGGCCTGAAAAGGAACACTGATGCCGAAATGGTTTGGATTGATTGGTGTTTTACGTCCCGGTAAACAATTTTTCAGTCATGTTGAGACGGAGCCACTTCTTCCTGGGTATTATTAGTACTTTGGGAAGGTGAAAGTGCCTTTCTCAAGGACACTACACAGCGATCGTGGGGTTCGAACTCGGGGCCTCTAGGTCCCGAGTCCGACGCTCTACCACTGAGCCACCGCGCCTCCATATGCCGAAATACACTTCCCTTATTACGACCATTATAGGCGAAACGGAGCGGTCTGGGGCGAAGTATTTCGCCGATTTGCCCTCAAACTGGAACCCTGCTTGTACCTGAAAGCTAACATATAAAATTTGGGTTTGATTGGCCCATCAATTTCCGAGAAAAGCCAGTTTTAATTTTCATATACGTAAATGACCTTTAGCCAAGGTCAAGAAATGACCTCGGCCTTCAATACTCACAATTCTTCATTATTTCAGTTGGTTTCAGGTCAGAGGCAGAAATATTTGTGAAAAAATCAACAGCTTTCACTTTTTCCTGTAGAAAAGCCTAAGTTAACAAATTTGACCTTGTTGTAAAATTGGTCAAGGTCAACCGTAGGTCATCATTTGAACAAAGTATGATGGGCAGAGTCACCACTGCTACATACCAAGTTTCGTGGAAATTGGTTCACCGGTTCCGGGGAAGAAGATTTTTGAAGGGTTTTTACCATATATGGGCGTGGCGGCCATCTTGGTCATGTGACCCAGATGCAACAAACAAACTTTCGTTCCCCCTACCCAAAGAGGCTCCACATAAAATTTGTCTTTGATTGGTCAAATGGTTTCCGAGAAGAAGATGTTTGAAATTGTTGACGACAACGGACCATGGGCATCCTACCTATAAGCTGACATATGCTGCTAAGGTGAGCTAAAAACAAATTCAACCTCAAGCCCTCACCAGTAGCTTGCACCTGACCGTTCTAAGGTGGTGATTTTGGTGTAGTTCTTACTTCGTTATTTGCATACCTGTCAACTTTTTGAAATCTTAAAGAGTGAGATTGCGCGCGACGCCCTTAAAATGGTTATTTTCTGCTCGCATTTACCGCGCGGACCAATTTTACCAAATTTTTTAGGAGTGAGATTTATTTTTTTCTAAGAACCAAAAAGGGATTATTGGGCCGAAATGACCATGGGCCGAAATGACCCGGAACCGACGATTTTTTTTTTATTTTCTTTTTACAAAAGCTGATACTTGTAAATGCGGTTATGTTTATTTCTTCTCGTCAAGAAAATCACAGAAAAACTTCAGCGAGGCGCCTTTTACTAATAATATTTGATAGCGTCATTGCCTACCGTGATATAAGTGGTACGACCAAGCCAATCGATGTAAACAGTACATTATGCGCAGCGACCTTGACACTTAGGATTATTAAGCGCGTGTCGAAGAAAGGTGTGATGATTACCGCGACTAATAATCAGTTTTGATAAGGGATTATTTAAAATTACAGCCATATCTTTTTTTCTTTGGCGAGTTTGGCGGCGTTTTCCCCATTGTTGTTTATAGTATGGCCGACTTGACACAGCATAATACACATATACATATGACATATACACAAAAATTCGGAACGCTTCGGTCATCTCCATTCAGTTTGTATTGGAAACCCAATCGATCTAAAAATAGTGACGCGTGACCATGAACGTGACATACACTAAATATAGAAACATTCGCCAGAGGGCGCAGTTATTTTAGAAAACACACTTAATTCCAAAATTCTCTAAATCTATGCTAAATGAAAACTCATCCTAACCGAGATTATCAATGAAAGCAATATCTTAAAGTAACAGTAAAGAAATCAAGCATGAAAATGACCTCGATTTTTCAGTTTATGCGGTAATTCGTTTATTTAGTATTATAGATAGAATTTATTTATAATTTAGGAAACAAAACAGTTTTCTCATAAAAAAATATGTAATTATATTAGTGTAAAACGGAAATACGGAACAGCCAGTGCGAACACGGACAGCCAATGGGGCAAACAATATGCTTGTTTTGCACGTGCGACTCGGGTGTGGCTCGCTGTCAATCACAACACCAATATAAGTTCGATGTTCGAAGCGTATTGCACGGACAAGTGAGCTTGGCAGCTGTCAATTATATTTGTGTAAGTCATGAGGCTATGAACGGTTGCAAAAATATAAAGATTCATTAAAGGATTGCTTCGAAAATGTAAATATATGTACATGTACATGCTCATGTACATGTAATCTGCACGTAGATAGAAAAAATGTATCAAACGAATTAATTTACAAGTCAATATTAGCTGGCTACAAGTAGGTCATACCAATACATATTCTTGTTCCTTAAATGAGTACTTTTCTGAATTCTTTCCTTGTAAGTATTGCTAGCGGTGACATTAGATAACATTTGCAAACAGTTCAGACCCATTGTTTAGATCAAACACTGTTTAACACTCTGATAGTTCTTCTTCCCAGTGAAATATTTTTTAAGTTGGTTTTGAAAAAAAAGTCAACAGAGAAAAAAACATGCAAAATTACCCAGTAGACAAAACGTTAAGAGTTTGCTGGTTAGTTTGCAATAGTAAAAAATTGTGCCAGTGCATGAGATTTCCAACAATGTCGTATTTGCGACCAGCAAGGCCTCAGATCAGCCTGCAAATACGCACAGTCTGATCAGAGCCTTTGCTAGTCGCTTGAGAATTCTTTTATGTTAAGCTACTGACTGAGCACCATTTGGAGTTTCTAAGCTTAAAAGGACGCTGCAGAGGCTCGTCCGAGTCTGCACATGTCAAAATGCCACATTGTTGGAAATCTCATGCACTGGTTCAAATTTAACGAAAGCAATCACCTGGGTAGTTTCTTTCTTAAAATAAACCTATATAATTATACAGTAAAACCTGTGTAAAACGGCCACTCAAAATAGACAAAACAAAATTGTAGTTTAATGAAGATCGAAAGTATTGCAGAATGCTGTCAAGCGATAATTGGTCTTGAAAACCACTTTTTGGTCTTTTTGAGAGTGGCTGTTTTACACAGGTTTAAATTTACTGAATATCTTTGTAGAAAAGGTTCACCGAACCGATAAGGAACATGGAAAATTGAATAGGCTATGTAAATACATCAAATAAAACTAATAAAAAGTAAACTGAGTTACGGGTCTGTGCTATATGATCATCGCCACAAGGATACAAAGAAACACACACGGGTAAGCTATGTTTATTGCATTCTTTGAAAGTTTACTGACTTATATAAAAAGACAGACACCTCTTTGGATTAATTAACGTCGCCTTGTAGGATTGAATGTTTCATTCGACATAAAAGGGAAATGCAACCTGGTATGTCTTATATATGCCGAATGAAATATTTAATCTAAACAGGTCAAAATTACGATTTCAAAAATATAACTGATTCACGTTAAAAAGTTGCTTATTTTTTATGATGTTCAATAACATTGCGTGCACATTTCTAAACAGTACATAATTGTATTGTATAATCGTTAAGTTATATAATACAATGTATGTCTTTCAGATTAAATTACCCACATGTCCATAAAATTACGAGAACTCAAGAACTTAAGATGAAAAAAAAAAATGTTTTCACTCAAACAGGTTATTTTTGGTTGACTGTTGTCGAAAATGCTTCAAAATAATAAAATGATTATATTTTTGAGGGTATGTATCTGACTGCTACCCCCACCCCCCATTCCACTGGACGGCGATTCCGCTACGCTACTGGCGATCTAGGATATTCTCTAAAATTATTTATTCCAAATTGCCGCGGAAGCGTAGTCTGCCAGGCGATTTGGGGACTTGACGATTCCAGTACGCTTCCACCACGCTTCTACTACGCTTCCGTTACGCTCCTGCTACGATCCCACTACGACAATGAATATCTGGCTACGCTAAGTCTACACTGATGGCGATGTAGCTGCGACCTCGCTACGACCTTGGCGATGGAGCTACGCGTTCGTTGCGCTTCTGTATCCTTTTTATATAGAATCTGAACTTCGGATACGCTTCTACTACGTCCTTGGCGCTTCTACTGCGCTCTTGTCGTTTCTGCTACGATTCGTGTTATTTTGACCAAAATTTCGAATCGTAGCGGAATCGCCGTCCAGTGGAATGGGGGGTTTTATCAAGAAAATGTGTCCAGGAAATGTCAATATTAAAGGCCAACCCTTATTACTAACCCCCCCCCCATTCCACTGGACGGCGATTCCGCTACGATTTGAAATTTTGGTCAAAATGACACGAATCGTAGCAGAAACGGCAAGAGCGCGGTAGAAGCGCAGTAGAAGCGCCCAGGTCGTAGTAGAAGCGTATCCGAATTTCCGATTCTACAAAAACTCAACGAAAGCGTAGCTCCATCGCCAAGGTCGTTGCAAGGTCGCAGCTACATCGCCATTAGCGTAGACTAAGCGTAACCAGATCTTCATTGTCGTAATGGGATCGTAGCAGGAGCGTAGCGGAAACGTATAGTGGAGTAAGCTATTTTCACCAAGAATGTAATTTCGCCAATTGAACATTCCCACCGTTTTTTCACTTCTGTGAAGTCACAGGCTCATTCTGAAAGGGGATTTCCAAGGGCAGAAGAAAATCTGTCCGTTAAATTGTTAAGCAGTGAGGAAATGCTTGTCTGAGTGGTAAAATAATGGTCACTTGCCTGCATCAATGTTTTCTCGACATTTTCACTAATTCTTTTTAACCCAAATCTTTAAATTATAATCCTGATTTGTTGGGGACGGATGTTAGTCCGTTCCCCAATTTTAACAATAGCGTTTTGACCACACGTCGTAATTTGCTCTTGCACTGTTGAACACATCAATATGTTACCATTAATCCCAATTTTTCAGCATATGTGTTGCAAAGTATCAGGTTAAATGGTTGATTTAGAGGCAGAGTGGTAAACAGTTGATTCTGGATCAGTTACTTTCTGAGAAGCCGGCTGATATGGATCTACATTGTATTCAAAACAGGGCATTACCAAGCCGCATGATAAGGGATTAATACGATCCTAACAACACCTATTAAGAAGCTTCCGCGTAAAAATAGTTCCAACTTGTTTCGTGTTTTTTATTGTCATTGTTGTTTTTGTCGTTTTAAAAATAGGTCTAGGTCTACAGTATTTGAGATTTATCTGCTCGATTTCAAAAAACCAATCATAAATATATGTAAATTATTATCGCGCAATAATAAATTTATATAATTAGCGACCACTTGAGCAGGGAACCAGTTGATACATATACAAGAATTGGCTTTTTAAAAAAGTTAGCGGTCGTTTAGCGATATGATTTTAAGTCGTCTTACGCACTACATACTTGTGTTTGAACCTCTCAGACTTGTCCAATTGCATTAATATTTGTTCTAAGTTTTGATTATTAATATCCCAGCTGTGATTTTATATTTAATTTTTACAATTTAATGCATTTTCCCATTTAATGCACCCTGGAAAATGCAAAAGCCAAAAGGTAAATAAAATCTAAACCTGTTGACTGTACAATGTGCAGACTTCTCGGAGCCTTCGTTTCTAGCATAAATGTGAACCATATCACCATTTGAGTCAACACGACCTTTTGGTACTTAAAGCATTGTCCAGTGACGAAGACTCGGGCGACTCCGCGCAAACTTGTACAGACTCGCCTTCGCAGTCGCATTGTTGAGTGTCTCCGGCAAATGTGCAGACTCGTCATGCATTCGCTGCTCGTATTAGCGACAACCCAATCACCATTTGATCAAACACGCGACATTTTAATACTGTTGCGAAGGCTCAGACGAAACTGTCAGCGCAAATATGCAGACTCGCCAAAGCCGTAGTCACTTCACAATGCGATAAGTGTCAAAATCTCGTGCTCTCTCAAATGGCGATTTCGGTGTCATTTTTGCAAGCAGAAAATGCTCTAAAGAACAGGCTCACCTAATGATTCATCACAGTTCCAAAATATCATGTGGTGGCTCAAATGGAAATCTGTGTTCCAGAAGCGAAGGTTCTGGTGAGTCTGCACATTTGCACAGGCTCGCTTGAGCCTTCGTAACAGTATCAGAATCCAATGTGCATGCTCGATCGGCGGTGTGTGTGTCATTTATGCGAGCAGCGAGTTAAGGCTCTGGTGAATATTCACAAGGCGGCACAGGTTCACCTGAGCCTTTTGTCACTCGACAATCTAATAAGTACCAAACTCTCTTGCTGGCCCGAAATGCGCTTTCGCTGTCATATATGACTTCAGCGAATGCTCTGGTGAGTCTGCACATTCGCACAGGCTCAACTGAGCCTTCGTCACTGTACCAAAATTTTTTGCGTTGGCTCAAATGACGACTTGTGTCCTATTTATACGAGCAGCGAAGGCTCTGGCGAGTCTGCACCAGTAAATACAACAACGGGGTACAACCATCGTTGCGTTATTTCAATGCTCACTTCAAGGTTATGAAAATCCTCAATAAAACTTTTATCAAGAAAATGTCATTTCATGGAGGTATAATGCTGCCTATGCTTTCATCAATATAGGCTGCTAACTGACTCAAGGGTCGTTGTCGACTTTTGAAAAGTGGTACGATCTTGAATGGTAGTATGCGTCTTTCGAGTGTCAAAGGCACGTGTGTGTGTGTGTGTGTGTGTGTGTGTGTGTGTGTGTGTGTGTGTGTGTGTGTGTGTGTGTGTGTGTGTGTAGGGGTGGGAGGGGGAGCACGAGAGAAACGACCCCTCTCGTTGGGGGATAGGGCCTCCCTAAAGAAATATTTCTAATTCAAAATGTCCGTAAAAGCGATTCTAATGCATTTTGAGGTCATATTTTTCTAGTGAAGCCAAGTTTATTTTTTACAAGCATTAGCTTTTTTTTAAATGCATATAGCAGCTTTTTGAACCCTCACCATCAATGCATTAGCACATATTTCGGCCCATCGGCGGTGGCGGTGGACAGTTTCTATTTCTCAACCAAAACATAGTTGCGGGTACTCAAAGAATTGTCTCAATAAGACGGTTCTTTAAAGCATCCAAACATATATTTAAATCTCTACCAAGGCATATGTTGTGGATAATCAAAATGGAACTGTCTCATCTTTTGAGTACCCAAAGCAAATATTAAAACTGATGGACAAGAAAACATTCTCACTATTACGCTGGAATTGTTTGCTAATCTAGACCTATGATTCTATATCGAGAGAAGACTCAACAAATCAGGTTGCGCATCTACAACATTACTACGGGTTAACACGAAATCATGTTTGATTCGAAACAGCATAATTTTATATTTTTTTTTCTGTTTCTTCTCAGCTCACAGGGGTCGGCAATGATGATTTAAGACCACTTTGATGCACGCTCACTATTATACTTTAATTGTAATTGGTGCCACTTTCTTAATCTTATTTTTTGTAACGTCCGCTTTTCACACCCTGATGCCCCAAGAATGTGTGTGTGTGTGGGGTGGGGGAGGGGGGGGGGCTGAGATTTTCATATATATACGTAGGCTGGGACCATTTTTGGGGGTTCGAAATCTTGAATTTCAATATTTTTGTGGGGTTTCAGAAATATCATTATTTTTGGGGGTATGAAGATTTTGTGGATATATCATAACAAAATTGGACTGGTTTTAGAGGTCATTTCTATACATTTCAGGGATTTCAGGGGTTTTCTTAAAGTCAATGTGCAGGATGGGGATATTATTTTGGGTAGCCCAAAATTACAAATATTTTTTGGGGTCTGGCTGATATTCCTAATATATTTTGGGGGTAGACAGTAGATGCTGGGTCCAAGCCTACGTATGAAGAAAAACATGAGAGTACATAATAATGTCTAAGTTCAAAACTCCCAAATATACTATCAAATGTGCACAAAATATAGGCTGCACATGTTCAACGTGGGAACAATCATAATGCAAAGTTTGAATATAAAAGAATGAAAGCTGCTGGAGTTACAGATTACATAAACGAGACACCCAAACCATTTCGGATGGAAAAATGTCCAAGTTCAACGGAAAATATTTTTCAAATGTGCACAAAATAGGAGGTACACATGTTCAATGCATGAATGATCAATCATTATGCAAAGTTTGAATAATAAAGATATGAAAACTGTGGGAGTTACAGATTACACAAACTAGACACCATCTAAGCATTTTGAACGTAAAAAATACCTAAGTTTAAGACCCCAAAACACGAAACAAAATATTTGGGGAATGTGCGCCAAATCAGAGATGCACATGTTCAATCGTATCATCATGCAAAGTTTTCATATAAAGGAACGAAAACTGTTGGAGTTACAGATTACACAACTATACACCCAAAGCTATTTCGGAGTGAAAAAAATTCTAAGTTCAACACCCGTCAAAAATTGAGAAAATATTTTTCAAATGAACATAAAATAAGAGATGCACATCTTCAATGTGTGAACAATCATTATGCAAAGTTTGAATATAGAAGAATGAAAAGTGTTTGAGTTACAGGTTACACAGACCAGACACTATCTTAGCATTCTGGACAGAAAATATGTCTAAGAGCAACGCCCCTCAAAAATAAGAAACTTGATATTCATGAATTATGCACAAAATAGGAGGTGCACATCTTCTATATGTGAACAATCACTATGCAAAGTTTTAATAAAAATGAATGAAAACCTTTGGAGTTACAGATTACAAAATCTAGGCACCCTAAAAGTATTGCGGATGGATGGACAGACGGAAAGACGGACTCTCTTACAAATGGATTCTTGTTGGTTGCCAATAAAGCGTAAGTACCCAACAAATCCCAGAAAAGTTTAACGGAATAAACTTCAATTTGAGTTTATAATGCCTAGGTTACATTTGCTACGGTCGTCGTACGATTTATTTGTCTACGATTTTCTCTACGATTTTTTCGGCATCGTAGGCGGCTAAAAGCTATGACGTATGTGTTTACATTGCTTACGATCACCTTACGATTTCTTTCGGCGACAAACTAGAACAAAAGTTTACAGAGACCTTGCGGATATCGTACGACAACCGCAAGGTTATCGTACAATCATCGTGTTATCTTCACGACCTCCCTATATAAATCGCACGATGCCCGTACGATGACCTTGCGGAAGTCGCAAGGAGTCGGTACGCTGACTGTGCAATTGTCGTGTAATTATGTGCATGGATTCAAACGGCTATCCATGTTCATTTTTGCATTCCATTTGAACTATGTTTCAAAGTCATGTGATCACAAATCGTGATGTGAAGAGGCTAGTGTTTTAGTTGAACATGGTCCCAAGGTATGAAACAGCGTGATACCTTTGTGTATATTTTAATGTCGATTTCTAAGTTTTGCAGTTTTCATAAAGTTTAAATCACAGAATATTGCAACCACTTTTTTATAGTACACTTTTATAATTCGAAAAGTAGCACTTTAATTGAAAATATAAAGATGCTTTTATTGTATCAGCGTAGACTAAAACGCTTATCATGGTTTTATTCAGTTTAATCATTCAAAGGCACTCTACGGCCAGCAACACATAAAATCTGCGTCATAAGCAAAAATGAAGTCGTTGCATGCGAACAGCAAAGGTACTGATCAGATTGCGCTTTCTTCCACTCGGCCTGGTCAGCACATTTGCCATTCGTTTTCAGTAAAATACATTTTGTAGAACATTCATTCATTCAAATTTCAATGTTCGAACTAGTCACATCTTCTCACTTCGAGATTTTATTCCTTGAAGTAATACTCAAATTCAAATCCCAGAGTTATAAATCACAAAAATATCTGGACTTTTTTTTAATCTTATCTAATTAATTAAACCCCTTATCCAACCAGCATTTTATATACTGAAAATGCATATGCATTTCACGTTAGGTGCATATTTTGAATTGCTCTTCAGATAATTTTATCATGGAAACATACTCTATGGGCCCTGATTAGCATGCGCGGATCCAGAAAGTTATGTCAGAGGGGGTCCAACTCAACTTTTTTACTTGATAAGGGCGAGAGGATCCAAATACCACTAAAAGCGGGGGTCATTATTGGCCCGCTAGCGAAACGTCATTTTAAATGGCGTTTCGCTGGCAGACAGATGCTGGCCCGTCATGTAATGCTGGCTTGGTACATGTTTAGCTTTGAGATTTTCTACGGGATCTGGACCAGTATTGATAAAAAAAACTATATTTTTGTGATTTTCCAGGGGGGGGGGGGGTCCGGACCCCCTGTCCCCCCCTCTGGATCCGCTCATGATTAGACTGCTTCCATCAGCAAACTGAACTGTGTCCATATTGAGTCACACTGAGTGGTGGTATAAGAAACATCACCTGAAGACAAATATTGAAATGAAACAAACAGCTAATGATAAGTCTCCGGGAAATTGTTGTCACGTCGCAAGGCGAACGCACGATCATCGTGCCATCGCCTTAGGGTTACCGCAGGATGACCGTCCGATGTCCATACGATTTTATGGGCCCTGCAAAGGCATCGTACGGCGACCTTGCGGGCTCCTTACGACTATCGCAAGAGTGTACGATCATTTTTGGGCCAAGATGACAATCTAAAACCCTGCGTTGTCCTCACGATCATCGTGCGGTGCCCGTACGGGGATCGTACGATGTCACTGCGATGTGTCTACGGGCTACGGGCTTACGATTTTTTCAAATTTGTCATTGTGCGGAGTTAAACAAAATCGTAGAGGCCACGATGCCCATAAATCCGTACGATGATCGCAAGGTCTCCCTGCGGAGGCGGTACGGAAACGGTGATTTGGACATCGTACGGGCATCGTATACTCGTCATAAGGCAAATGTAACCGAGGCATTAGCTCCCTTTATATGCAAATGAGGTTTATTCCGTAATTGATTTTGGAAATTTAAAGTACCAAGAAATTTCGGAAATTTAAAGTACCCAACGAGAGTCCATTCGTGAGTACGAACGGACGGAGTGGACCTACTACTAGACCTGCTTTCGCTGAGGCCACGCAGGTAATAATAATTATGAAACAAGTATTTGCCTAAAAAAGCTGGCGGTCGTTTAACCTGATTATAATATGTATTCATGCACACTGCATGCTTCAATTTTTAACTTCTCGAGCCTGTTCATTTACAATGGTTCAAAGCTCTGAGATATAAACGTCAGAGCTGTAATTGTTTACCATTTAAAACGTGCTTCCATCGCGTATAGGTCTACTCTTTTTATGTGGCTGGATTTTAAGTACCCGGCTTATGCATGGCCATTTATAGTCTATCGTGAACAAGATATGTTATGATAATGGATCTAGCATGCGACACAATTATGGAACGTTATTTGACAACATTGGACAGCCCATTTTTACGATATTTTTTTTCTAAAACTGAGGCCAGAAAGCAAGGTAACAGTGACACTGAATGATATTCGACACTCCCTGACCCCCAGGATGTGTCCACAAACCAAATTCGGGATTCCTATATCATATAATATAGGATTTATGCTCGTGACACGATTTTTCTAGATCTGAGGGCATATGTTAAGGTAGGGTACGCGACGCTCCGTGACCCCAAGATACATGAATTCACGAATTTTGGCATTCCTACTTCAAATAATACAAGAGATATGATCCCGACATTATGTCAACACTGAAACACTGTCTCAGAGCTGACAGCAGCAGAAACCACTTGGTGCCTAAATTAATTTTACTGGACAGATCTTCACTCTAGATTCTGCTGAAGTCAAAAGCTGAGAAAGAATAGTATCTTAATTTGACCATATGTACATACAAATGGACGGTGATACTAAAGTATGAGAGTAAGTCCTGTTCCTTCAGCAATTAAGTACCTATAGTCTTATATTGTAGATACATATGCATAACCATTAATAGTCTATAATAAAACTGTTTACCGTGTCCGTTATATGGCAGTACATCAATTCATATCTAATTCCGTGTGATGTAGATACAAATAAGAAATGACAATTTATATAGGAACCAAGTGGTTTCAAATTTTGATGCTGCCAGTTCTAAGGAAGTGGTTTTGATGTTGATTAATTGTTTCTTCTATTTTTTTTCTTGGTCCTTGTTTGGCTTTTTTGTTGTAAGGTTTTAGTTAACCATTCTTGTTAGCTAAATCACAGGTTGTACAAAAGGTATCAAACTAAAAATCTCCCTATTTGAAGACTTGAACGCTTAAATACAGCCGTCCCCATCAGTACTCTCAGTGCTTTGATTTTATTAGGTAAATACATCGCTACTTCTATCCTCACGATGGAGGTAAATACACTCAGTGATGTATTGGGGCCCCAAGTGGGGAAATCATTGATTTTATCATAAGGGGGTTCTTATTAATGTTAAGGCTCAAAAACAATGGTCTGGCTAATAAGCAGCTGTATGGACCATATATCTAAAATTTTTTGATAAATTATATAAATTTTCACCTGCAATGGCTTGATGTATCACTAAAGTACATAAAAGAAAGCTTTTATGTCTACTTTTTCATTTACTGTTTGTGTGGTAGCACCCCAATGAACCTAGGGGTTCAAATCAATCTGAATTTGAATTGAATATTGAAAAAAAACGTGACTGAAATAGTTTTGATTACAATAAATTGAATCATAAAAGATTTACAATAATTTTTGTTCATTGAAAAAAAATGGTTTGTCTCATTTTACCTATTGATTTTTTATTTATCCAACCCTTTATGAGGCCTTTTTTTTTAGGTCAACTAGAGTTGTCGAACTTAGATTACTATTTTCAAGATGGCGGAAAAACGTGTGCACAAACAATTCAAAGTTTTTGAAAATTAAATAACATATTTCGATGGTCTAAGGTATCACACACTATTATAAAAGGTTGAAATTTTATGATAAAACCATTTTCTTGTCAGGTTGTATTTTGTTTTGCTATCCTCAGAGCCATATCTGCTTACGTTGGCGAAAACTGATTATCCCAGTATAGTAGAAGCGTAGTGGAAGCGTACTGGAATCGCCAAGTCCCAAAATCGTGTGGCTGTCTACGCTTCCGCGGTGATTTGGAATAATTTTAGAGAAAATCCTAGACCGCCATGAGCGTAGCGGAATCGCCGTCCAGTGGAATGGGGGTTTAAGAAATAAACAATGGCACACAGATAATCAATCAAGATTCACATAAGTAAAGTCCTTGCCACTTTTGAAAGTAAATCAAACTAATATGGACACGAAACGCTATATAATAAAGTCAGGACTAGTCTTCGCTGTGCACACGTCGACGAATAATGAGCATTTGAGCCACGACATGTGATTTCCAAAAATGTGGTATTTTGACAAGTGTAGACTCAGATGAGCCCCTGCAGTCTCAATTTAAGCTTATAAAACGTCAAATAATGTTCAGTCAGTAGCTAATACCCCCATTCCACTGGACGGCGATTCCCTTACGATTCGAAATTTTGGCCAAAATAACACGAATCGTAGCAGAAACGGCAAGAGCGCAGTAGAAGCGCCTAGGTCGTAGTAGAAGCGTATCAGAATTTCAGATTCTATATAGAAAGGATACAAAAGCGCAAGGAAAACGTAGATCCATCGCAAAGGTCGTAGCAAGGTCGCAGCTACATCGCCATTAGCGTAGACTAAGCGTAGCCAGATCTTCATTGTCGTAGTGGGATCGTAGCAGCAGCGTAACGGAAGCGTTGTAGAAGCGTACTGTAGTGGAAGCAAACTGGAAGCGTCAAGTCCCCAAATCGTGTGGCTGTCTACACTTCCGTGGCGATTTGGATTTATTTTAGAGAAAATTCGAGATCGCCATGAGCGTAGCGGAATCGCCGTCCAGTGGAATGGGGGGGGGGGGGGGGGGTTAGCAGTCCAGTAAAATTCAAGTCACTAGCAAAGGCTCTGATCAGACTGCGCGTATGCGCAGGCGAGTCTGAGACTTTGCTGGTCGCACGTATCACATTGCTGGAAATCTCGATTCGCGGCTCATTTATCTATACATTGAACGGGCAGTTAGGCTCAGCTATTTTTTTTTGCATTTTACTTGCTCATAGTGTTGTACATATAGTCGCAGTAACGTAAATATTCTTAAATTTCCAACATTAGGGGCCTGTACTAAAGGTATTAACAAAATGCGCAGACCCAGGTCAGACTGCTTCTGCAGAAGGAGTCTGACCAGGATAAGCCCTCATTACATGTTCAAACCTTTATTTGAAATCAGAAAGAGAAAAAGTGTTTGGAATTTTAGACCATTTACCGTACTGGCACACAATAGATCTAGACATCTCTGTTGTTGAGATAATACCATACTGAATCAGAAACATTTAATTTCGACGTAAAATGGTGTTTAGTGGGGTTTTATTGAAATCAAAAGCCATTTTGCTCACTACCTCCTATGATTATATTGCCGATCTGGCGTTTTATAAAGTATAGCCATTGCTACAAAACCAGACGGAATCAATATATAAACAAAATATGCAGCTAAGTGGAATTTGGGCGGCTATCCCTTAAACACGCATGCGGAGTCATCTAGAGTTGATCTGGGGACCTTAACTTTTGACTGAGCCTTATTCAATTACCCTTCTTATTGTATGCGAATATGGACGGTTCGGTTGAGACTGCTCGCATCTTCGATAAGAACCCAAATCCATTGAGCTGGCTCATTTTAATAAAATACTTAGTTTTATTATTTCAAGATTTCAAGATTTTATTCCAATCCTCAGGTTTACATATTAAGTAAACAACACAAGGTGCAATATTAAACAAAGTAATTGTAACAGCATGACGGTAATAAACAAACAGCTCAATTTACCCTTCTTATTCTGGTGTAAGTCCCAAATACATGGATACAATTAGTGTGAGATAGTCTACTTTATTATTTGGGGTGGCACAGGTCGAAATTTCTAATTACGGTGCATTTATATCCATAATGATTTAACAAACAGTGCTGATCCTGATGTAATGCCGTCTCATGATGTGGCACTTCATCTGGGTCTTTCCTGTTTGCCAGGTTACCTGCTGACCGGCAACCAGAATAAAGAAAGGCTTAACTAAAGAATGAAACATAATCTATCATAGCAGTTCTTCGACGCTTATACCGCACCACTTGGATACATCAGCGTCGAAGACATGTCTCTCTTTTGGTAATGTTCTAGTGCTGATGTGGCGGGAAACACATCATAATTTTCGCCAATTCTGAATTAGAAATAGCCTAGAGGCTAACTCACAGCGCACACTGCACTTAGCCTTATTTAAGAAATAAGACTACAGTGCAGCGTACTGTTTATTAAACACAATGAAATAGACTTACATTATCCCTAGACCTGCCTTGCCCGAAAAGCGAAATACAAAACAGATCTTAGGAAATCAAAGTACAACATTGTCGTAATTGGCTGTCTTCGGAGTGCAAAATAATAGAAGCAAAGTTTAAAAATACAATCACTATTTCCAACCCTTGTTAATTTTGTAAGCCATTAAAATTGTCTTTTTGGCAATTTTCCCAAATTAAGTTTCAGATTAGTGAAGGCGACAAGCACAGGTCCTGATCAAATGCAGCATTCTGCTACATTTTACCTGGGCCGGTACTTTTCTCTTACCTGCCAAATATCACACTCTATGCAAATGGGGCCAATATGGGTTATGTATACGAACGCGATCCACGACACACAAGACATGTCATGATGAACAGTGCCCACCATGGCATGTCCTGTATGCAATGCGATCAAACAATTATATGACCAGGCAAATATTACATAATTCACCCACCGATACACACGTGTACCCAGAAAGCCCGCACATGTTATTATTTGGGGAAAATAAACCAAATACCTGGATGTTTGCAAGCATGCGTATGTAGGGTAATGCCAAGCAATCTATCCATCCATATATCCATTTTGGAAAGAATAATACATGGTTTGCAAGGTGTCCGTTCTAGATAAGTAATAGTTATACCATGGGATGTCCGCCTGTACGTGGAGATAGTCCACGAGCTTTAGTGAGTGGATTATCTTACGTACAGGTGGACAAACATGGTATAACTATTTTATACCACCTAAATCAGTGTAGACCATGCACATCACGATATATATTGTGCTAAAGTTGGTAAGGGTGGTATAAATAAAGCTATATATGTACATTTTTGTAGTGATGCTTTTAACATCAAGTATCAGCTTTCATTATGATATCGACGAATCGACACAGATTATTAAGTTGTGCTTTGTTGTTGCAATTCATCAAATCTTTGTATTTCAGGACATTTGGTCGAGTGTAATAGTAAGGCTTGATGAATTGCTTACGTTGGCTAAGAAAATATGGACAAATTAATAAATAGTGGTATTCATCACCAATATCAGATGAACATCTGTTACACTTCCTCTCGTGTAATGGAATTCCAGACCACCGACCGACCTCTACTGGGAGTCTGTGGTTACGTGTTCTATATGAAAGAAAACGTTTTGACAAATATTCTGAAACTAATTCAAAGTACTTACTTTTAACAAAATCTATTTTGAATAGTTTATAGTTGCTACTACTACTTGAAGCTGCGCCAATCAAAGATAGCCATTTTTGTATATACTGATCACTTAATTTTTGTCTTAAAGCTTTTTTAAGCCAAATCGTATTGTGACAGGATTGTGACTGCCATATTCCAGAGAAGCCAAGCTCGTTCAAGCATTTTTCTACATTTGATAGCCATTCTGATTTAATTTTTCGTTTACCATACATGATATAAATAGCTTTGTATAGCAAAGATGACAGTTTTGGATTTTCATCACTTTCAGTTAGATTACACCAGAAATTCAATACGCGTGACTGGATTTCTACAGTAATTGGGACAATACCAAGCTCTCCATATATCATATATGTGGGTGTTGATTTTTTCAAATTAAAAACTTAAGGTATTTTAGAAATTTCAAGTGAATTCGCTCAATCATATCAAGTTTTCCAATTCCCCACACCTCAGCACCATACAGCAAAATTGGTTTGACTGTTTTGTCGAATAAATCTAATTGCAGATCAGAGGGTAATCCTAATGTTTTACTTTTCTTAAGGAGAGCATAGAGAGCTTTATTGGCTTGTTCTGCAATATGGCGTTTAGCTGCAACGAATGATCCAGTTTTGGACAAATATATACCAAGATACTTGTATTCTTCTACAATCTCTAAAATATGTCCACTAATCTTAAACTCTGGTAGCCTGCCTCTAATATTACCAAATACAATAACTTTAGATTTAGAAACATTAATATTTTATTTCCAGTCTTTACAATAGGTCTCAAAAATATCGAGAGAGTACTGAAAGTCTGATTCTGAGTTGCTAAACAAAACTGTATCATCCGCATACAATAATATGAGTAATCTAAGATATACTAGTAATTCGTCTGAATTCTCATTAACTGTTATCCCATTGACATTTCTAGATCTAAGGAAACTATGAAGATCATTAAGATAAAGTGCAAAAAGTATAGGTGACAAATTTTCGCCCTGACGTACACCACTGAAGGAAGGAAAGAATGCAGACGATTCATTATTTGCTACTATTTTTGATTTAATGTTGCTATAAAGACTTTGTATAACCTTTAGACATTTACCATTAATATTAAAGGTGTTTAGTTTTAACCATAGCCCATCCCTCCAAACTGAATCGAAAGCCTGCTTAAAATCTATGAAACAACAAAATAGTTTTGCTTTATTCGAGCGTGCAATGTCTATTAAACTTTTGATTATGAATAAATTGTCTGCAGTTGAGTAATTTTCTCTGAAACCAACCTGGTAGGAGTCCATAACCTGAAATTTTTCTGTGAATGTTTTTAATCTATTATTAATTATAAGTGTAAAAAGTTTCCCCAGACAGCTTAAGATAGTAATAGGCCTATAATTTTCGGGTTTTTTGGGATCTCCTTTATTTTTGTAAATTGGTTTTATGACTCCTACCGTCCAGCTCTCTGGTATGATAGCAGTGTCAAAGACAACATTAAATAGTTTAGTGTAAATAGAGGTCATTGCAGCTGATGTTTGTTTAATATGTTCATTCCTTATGTTGTCAACCCCTGCTGCTTTGTTGTTTTTTAAATGTCTAATTGCATTCGTTACTTCCTTCTCCGTTATTGGTCCATTGATTTCCTCATTAATTGTATAAGTATTTGAATCATATGGATTGCTCTCAGTACTATGAGAATGTTGTGCATTTATATTTTTAAAAAAGTCATGAAGCTCATTGGGTGGTGCTTTGCAGTTGCTTTTTTTGTTTTCTGAATTTAAAATTTTCCAGTAATCTCGTGTGTTGGTTGTTTTCAGCTTCCGTAGTTTATCAACACGTGTTGACCTTGTAAGATTGATGCTACGTTTGACAGTGTCCTTATATGCTTTACTTACATTTTTCAGTAAAAGTTTTGTATGATTTGATTTAAGATTATGATAGAGTCTTCGTGCATAGTGAAATAGGTTTCGTGCTCGTCTGCATTCCCTATTGAACCAAGGTTTACCTGTTGAAGTGCTTTTTGCTTGTTGTGAAAGTGTATGGCCAAATGTAACCTCAGCGGTTGATTGGAATAAATTGCCTATATCTTGAACTATGTTGTCGATTTCTGCTGATTTTATGGCATCAATGCTTTTGTTTTGCAGAGTATTTATTTTTTGGTCAATTTCTCTAACTAAAAGGGGATCAAAATTCCGTTCAAACTGCTCCGATTTATCTGTATCCCACAGCTTGATATTTTCAGAAATTGGTCTTTGATTATACCTTGTGTTTGAATGTTCTTTGGCAGCCAAGTCAGTTTTGATATCTACAACAACAATTGGGATCAAAGTACAAATAAATGGTTAGAAGACGACGATAACACATCTTGCTTCACCTATACACCTACTAATAGACTTTCCGCTTACTGTAAAGTTTAACAATCATACCTGGGCGTAGTTTGGCTAAACAAGGGAAATCATCTGCTAAACAAGGGAAATCAGGTTCTATTTATAATTTGTCAGGAATTAATAAGTGGCTTGGGATGCGCAAACGTGCGTACATTTCATGAAAATCCTTACCGTATACTTTATTAACCCTGAATGCGCATAATCACAACATGTATGTTTTTTTGTCGTCCAATAAAATATTTGAAGCCTCATAGACAAACAGTGTGGACCCAATCAGACTGCTCGAGCAGTACAATGTTTGCCTCTATGATTATGTTAAATATACATTTTAGATGCAGTTATTTTGCTGGCGCTTCAAGGACTAACTAATGTGTTTTGCGTCTATACTGAGGTAATGGCGCAATATGATACAGTTGCTTTTGAATAAAATTACGCTTCATTTTCAGCTTTTACCTATGTCTAAGGTTGACCTGTCCTAATTACGCATTCATGAGGCGCCGCCTTTACAGTAACCGAAAAGTCATATAGTACAGACTCACAATCAAACCCTGCATGTGCATGTAGTCAAAACAAACATGAGACTAAAAGAAATCCAGCTGTTCCCAAAAAGGTACAAAGCTTGTGGCGCAAACAGATTTTAGTGTACATGTACATACATGTAGAAGAAGATATTGCAATAAATTGAATTCGTCCAAAATGTGATAGGTAAAATTCGTATATGCGTGGCAGAAAGGGGTGGTCTCAAAACTATTCTTTAGCGGTGAATATCTGGTTACTTAAAGCTGCATACTCTGTAACTATGAACATTTTTCGAAAAATTTTATTTTCTTTTTAAATCATTTGTAGAAGTAGAATTAAGCTATGTTTTCACAATAAAAATGTTCAGTATAGCTGAAAACTGCATGGAAAAGTGAATTATCTCATCAGATAGGTGTGTTTTTCTCTTGTGGGTAATTATTTGCGTCCCTCCAATAATTCTAGACCGTTGAATTTTAACATAAATGCAATTGTTTTGATAGTGATACCTTGTTAAGATTTACGAAAATGGTAAAATGTTTACCTGAATTTGAGTATTTTTAGTGTGTTCTTGAAAAATAAAAACATTATTTTTAAATCTAGAAGATCAAAAGTTACAGACTATGCAGCTTTAATGGTTATATCATATAACATAACACTCACGTTTGCATACTCAGAATTTATCGTGCATAAGCAGAATCAAATTTTCTAGCATGATCAATTGTTAGTACAGAAGCTTGGATTTCGATAGACGTTCCGTTTTTTCTGTTATGGACATGCTCCAAAACGGACGGTTTTGAAATGACCCACTTGCTTAACGCGCGAGCGAATCAGGCGCGATTTCCATTTTATTTGATCAAGCAGCCATCGCTTTAGTAAGTGAATTTGGGCGGTGCAATGTAACTTTTTCGCCGATATCTTGGAAATGGTTATATTTCACTTTGCTTAAAATGTTCAAAAATGCATCTATGCACAGGGTTAGCAGGCAGCGTCTTGGATGTTGGAACCGTTTGAAGAAGCTATGAGTACATACTTATCATCCGGTAAAACATACTTATTTACGTGGTAAAACATTATCGCGAAAAATTAGCCCTCAAAACATAGCGGCTGGATCTTTCTTTTTTTTTCTTTTTTTTTTTTAATGATTTTACCTTTACCTTACAGCAAGGGGTTTGTGCCGAATATCTTTTGTTTTGCTGTGACCAACGCATTTATATTAATATACACGACTTTTAAAAAGGAAAAGCGCACCGCGCTCACGCTATAACGTTTTTCTGAAAGATTGCTATAACAGCTTCGCGTACAGTAAAACCTGTGTAAAATGGCTACTCTCAAAAATACCACATATTGGTTTTCAATATCAATCATCGCTCAATGCAGGTCGAAAGTATTGCAGAATGCTCCAAGGAAACCATTTTCAATACTTTCGACCTTCATTAAGCACTTTGCAATACTTTCGACCTTCATAAAGCTACCATTTGTCATTAAGATCTTTGTTTTGTATATGTTTGAGTTGCCGTTATACTAAGGTTTTACTGTATATCATTTCAAAAGTAAGTCATTGTCTACAAATATTGCATATATCTTGCTACTAGAAGTCAAAACCGTCTTCGAAACAATTGTCTCAAAAAGATATTGTGGTTAAGAAACTGTATAAGAATTGTCGTATCGTTTCTCAGATTTATCCAATCACTGATCACTGGACAGTCTATTTTGTTCAATACTTTCTGTACTACCTGATTTGCCTGAGTAGCACTTTAGTTGGACTGGAAGTAACACTAGCCACAAAAAGCAATATCTACTTCTATATTATCAGTAAGAACATGTGATTTGGATCAGCGAGGAAACTATATATGGGGAATATATGATATTTGAACATGGCGACGATGCTAACAAAGATATGTAAGTTAAACTAATATTGTATTTGCGCTTACATGCATATTCTAATCTTTGTGTTATGGCTGTGTACGCTGTAAATGTATTCGCGAAATCTTTGTGATGCAATTGTGTGACATCTCAATAGCAAAATAGCGTTGCCTAACGTCAGATGAAGTCATATCTCTCCTTTGTGACACACTTACGTTAGTTTGTGACCTAATGTCCTTCGTTTTGTTGTGTGAAAACAAAAACAAGCCTATTTATTAGTTTGAATCTTGAAAAAGGTACAATAAGTTTATGCACTCTTTCGCCAACTCAAAACATACATTGTACAAACAACTGGAATATAAGGAACGAGCTGCTCATATCATGTTGTTCTGACTTTTGTTCTCTAACTATAACAAAAAGGGATTGGTAGCAAAGTGAATCTGAACATCCACATTTAAGTTCATATTGACAATTTTGTCATAATTTGATTAGATGAAAGTTGTATCATTATATGTCACCTTTAATATCATCGTAAATATGAAAAATAAAATACGTGGATTATTCAAATATGAACGTAAATATGTTCATGCCTGTCTTCATAGATATGGTGCTATACGTTTCTAAAAAGAACTATTTGCCCACGTTAAACTGTCATGCAACATACTTTTCAGCTTACTTACTGCTGTCCGGTTTGAGGCGGAGTTTCTGTTGTGATTGATTCGTTGATAATTGCTGCTTCCGTCGTTTGTGAAAGTTTTACTTTTGTCCTAGTTTTGTTGTACAGTACTCAGGGTCCTTTTTAGTTGTACCTTCCTAGTTTTACAATAAAGAGGAAGAGAAAGCTGAGTACATAACTTGCATAATTTAAATTGTCTTTGCGTTGCCATGTGGTTTCTGTTGTTCTGTATCTCTTTTCCACGGTGCCTTGGATTTGTCTGCAGTGTGTGATTGTTGCATTTTCTGGCCTTACGCCCTTACTTGTTACCACATTTGAATCCTTGGTTGGCTTAAATATATGATCAGATTTATTGTAAAACATCGTATCAATGTTAGCAAATTTACAAGTACTTCGAATTAAAGCATCATGCTTATAGAAATGTTTTTGAATACGTGTTTGATGTTATAGTTTTAATTCTGTAGTTTATGATACTGGTTTAAACCTATTTCATTTCAACTTGATAAGATGTACATACAAAAATTTACAAGTTACAGAATGTAAAAGGATTAGAACGAAAGTCAGAAGCTTGCTATTCTCACTTAACAATGATCAGGTGAAAAGATAATGACTTTGTTTGTTTTAGCTGTTGAAATGTAACAATTTAATACAATCGTTCATTACGTTAACATGGCTATGCGCCAAGTATGCTTATGTTATGTCTTCATAAAATGCAGTGTTGTTGTGCAGTGTCAATAAAACTTACATTTTGTGCACTAATCAGCGCTTTATAATGGCGGTTCTTTCAGTTTTGCACGTCTTATTATTCTGTTTGGTACATAGGCTTGTTAACGTAATGCGAAAATGTAGAATAGAACAAACTTCTTAATAACAAAATGCAGTAAATAAAACAAGAGTAAAAATGGGTCCCGACGCGAGAAAACCAGTCTTGGGGGGTTTGCGAACAACAAAGGCGCAGACCAGCCGGCACATCGGCGTAGTCTGATCAGCGACTTTGTTATTCGTTTATTAAAAAATATCATATCTAAACTTGCTACGAGCGAAATTTCAATTCTCTAGCTAGTCTCTGTAGCTGAGGAGACTGGTTTGAGTCCCGCTATGTCGTAAACACCGACGACATGTTTTGTTGCGTTGAGGCCCAAATGCAAGCTGAATACGTTTTGCTTGATAACTATGACATTTCATGAAGTGGTCAGCATTTTCAACAAAGTGGCGATTGATTGATAACTTTGTGATACGAGGGCTGTTCAAATATGAATGCAAGTAGCTTCATAATTTTCTTTACATATATGCTACGACAAAATGCAATACCTTTCTGGAAAGAACTATTTGTCGCCTTTAAAATGGCATCAAACATAAAGAAACAATCACTATATTTCTCGAGTTACAGACTCTTATATAAAGGTCATCCTGTAAACTGAAGTTTTCTGAAGCAAATTGCAATACACGTTTTGATACATGTGCGGATATAGTGTCATATCTTTGTAAGTTTAAGACAAAATGGCATCAAATTTTAGAGATAAGTTAAAGGTACATTGACAAAGTTGCTTGCAGGAAAAAGTTTATATAAACCTGTTTCAATCTCGAGTAAACAGGCACGTTTGTGACGTCATTAATATTATGATAAACGTCATTTTGAGTTATCTACTGGTGATGCGATAATGAACATCGCTGTGTCCTCTTCTTTGCATTTTGCTTAAAGCATGCTTAATATGTCATAAGGAAGTTTTCAAAACGCTCCGTCCTCTATTTCCAGAGTTATCACATTTTATATCATTTTTCAAGCATTTTTCTGCTTCTTAATGACGTGTTTACATTAATTAAATTATGTTCAATCTGTCTAGTCCTCAAGACCAGGTGAGTTTTTTTTATTGTAAATAATGCCTAATTTGGTAAAACTTAAAGTTAACGTTCAAATTTAGATTAAAGCTGCAATACTTTGACAACAAAATTAAGTATACGTTCTATAACCCCTTCACTTAAGGCATTTTTGACTTAATAAAAAGCTTTTCAGCGTTTAAAATTACCCACTATCCTTTCAATGATTTGTAGCAACAACTCAGTATGAGCGATCATCATATTATCTTTGAGTTAAAACTAGTTTAAATGTTGCTTCGTGCATTTTATAAGAGATAAGTTTGACTGAAAACTGAAAGGTGGTGTTTTGTTTATTATTTATTTGCAAACAAAAGGAGACTTTAGTGAAACGATTGCGATTTATTTTAACAAAAACGTGTTGGAGATTCTTTCTTAAAATTTCAAGAAATTTTACCAATTTATCAAAGAATTATACGCTCGTCTATATCACTGGTATATGTTCAAAGCATTGAGTTTGTTAGTATACTAACGTGATCCTCATTCAAAGGGCTATAACGCGATAACTTAAAGTATACTGTATTTGACTATAGGTCTGGTGCCAGTTTAAAGGTGACATATAGTCCTTTAGAGAAACGTAAACCATTTTGCCGTAGCACATATGTGACGAAAGTTATGAAGCTACTTGCATTCATATTTGAACAGCCCTCGTAAAGATCACTGTTAAGAAAGCTACATTTGGTACAAACTCTGACATGAAGTAATAGTAATATGTAAACATGTTTTGGAACATCATTTCAAATCTGAATTAAACTGATATTAGAATCACCATTTATGATATTATAAACAGAGTTGAATATATTACCCTTAATCATGTAGATGCATTTATCCTGGTGATATCCTTCAACTCTTAACCAAGGAAATAGTTATTTTCTAGCCTTTAATATACATTGATGACTCGGTTGATTTTAGAGTTTGTACTTTTATATGAAACCAGAACACTTCAACATACGAAATGTGGCAGATGTCCATCTCTAATCGCCATGCATAAGGTTTAAAAATCAAATGTCTACACTCAAATGTTTAAAGAGTGGTACCATTTAAGCCCTAGTCGTTCTTTATGACACAAGAGTGTTTTGATTTTATAGCTTGCCAAATCAGGCTCACAGACACCCAATAATTGGCGCGAAAAGTGCTTTTATAGCATCTAGCCATGACCAATACTCCACAGACAACACTTAGACAATATCATCAGGCGCTCATGTGAATTGATCTCGAGGGAGATAGGTTGGCTGCTAAAATACCACCTTATATTCCAAGATAAATTGTCAGAAGTCTCAAAGGGCCTCGTACTAAGCATCGGCATGGTATAAACCAATTTATGCATAACCCAAACGCCGAATAAAGTGACCAGCCCGTCAACCCACGAAATCTGACCAGTGCTGTTCTTTTCAATGCCTTGCAAGAATATTAGCTACACACGCTAAATTAAATCTTCGAATGTTCTTGTTTACTGTAGCTTAGAAAGCTGGCTTAACTCTCGAAGGCAGTTTTACTTTGATTTGTTTTATACCCATTGAAGGCAAAGTCGATGAACAGCCATGAGTTGTAATAGCAATTCTTTTTATTTGGCAACCTTTGGGTAGTCTTTAGGGTAATCAGTCTAAAATGAGTAGTATAGTACGGTGGCACTCATACAGACATAAATATACTGCCGTCAACTTAAACGCCTCACTCATTATCACTGATTTCTTAGCGATGATATAAAAAATGAACAGCCACGTACTTCTTCTTTATGTAGAGGTTGGGCGATGTTGGAAAATGACTTTAATTTGATAATGCAGGTGACGCGTTATTCCGACGACGTCATACAGGCTCAACCGTACATATGGCGGCATTGTGCATCGATCGCTTATGATTTCAATTAGATTTTGCACCCAGTTTGTGCCGTTGATATTTTGCTAAACAATGAACAGATTTTGGATTATTTTATCAAACAGGTGTGCTTGCGAGTAATAACTTTATGAAATTATGACGTCATATTAAAGACAAAATGTATGCCATTGGTCCGTTTACGAAACTTTCCAACATTCTCGTTTGGCTTTAAGTAAGGGAAAAAAATTGATAAGGGGGTACATTAGGTAATGTATACAGAATATGCCTGCATAAAATTACGTTATTTAAGATGAGCTGTAACGCCCAATGACTAGCCGTTGATCTACGTTAACGTCATCCAAAACGCCCGTCTGGAACACGTGCCAGTTTGCGTTTCCTCAGCAATCGTCGCTGATTAAAGACTCAAGACTTTTGCAAATGATTCGAAACACTATTTTCACCCACTTTGCAGAGTCATGACATTAAAGTTTTACTGAAATCCAAGGCGAACTGATGGGTGGGGTAAGTTGTTTTATTCAGCTGACGCATACAAACATTTTCTGAACATTATAAACGCATTTTTGGTAAAATAGTCACTGTGACTGTTATACAATGGTAAAACACGTTGTTCCTGTCAACGGATTGTGTCTGGAAACAAAGCAAATGTGGCTAAAATCTTATGTCGCACAAAAAGGTGACCCCTGTACCAGTAAATCGAGCTCATTATTCGAATTTTATCATATGACGTCGCGCCTGGGAGTAAAATAACACTATGCAATAAAATTGATAAACCACTAGTGGTTTATAGATTGTCAGGAAACGTTATGACGTCCATAACAACGTTGCGTATATAATGACACAATTTTAACGTTTTTACGTCAAAAACGAGACTTCAAATGATAAATAGAATCCAACATTCATACTCTTGTTTTATTGAATTTATTAAACTCGTTGCGAAAAAGAGATATAATGTTCGACATGTCTCGAATTATATCTCTTTTCCTCAACTCGTTTAATAAGTTCAATAAAACATGAGCACTCATGTAATATCCTCTTTTTAACACTCACTAAGTTTGTTTATCTTGATATATGGGTTTTCTTCTACACCAAATTTGTATTCTTGCCGTGAAGTTAATCAAGGCAACCTTTATCCTAACATTTTCGAAACAATTACTATTCTGGTCTTGCAAGATGTATTACGTAACGGAGATGCTATTTCATGAAGTATTGATAGAGTCTAGCAGTTCTCTTAGTGGCGGGTAATTGCTTTATTTGCTTTGAAGTTACTCAAATGAGAACAATCAATTTGGCGCCTGGTAATGGACCTCGATGCAGATCACAGGGATATGACAAAACAAAACCTTGTCATTTTTTCAAGAACCTGAATCCTTCCTCAAGCAAAGTATAGAAGTCAGGAAGAAGACAAATATCAAAATCGATACAATCAAGTACCACGCCCAGTCCGGGACCCCATAAAGGAAAGTGACAAAGAAAACATAACACACACGAGAGCCAATGGGTCACCCCTTTCCAGCAGGTGATCACAAGGCTACAAGGAACAGACAAGACAGCATAAAATAGACGAAATGAAACATAAATAACAAAAAGGATCCACAAAAATGCACCATCTTGGAACAGGGTCAGTAAAAATAAATAAAACAAATACTGGATTCATTGATTGTTCTTAAACTGGTATTGATTGAATTTTCAGACTGGACAAGTAATATAAAATAGCTTCATCTGAGAGGGTTCACAATAATTGTGAATCACCAGTTGGGATTTACAATATTTGTGAATGCTTTGGATTAGACACTATAGCTCACGCCAGGTGTGCTGTTGGCATTTGTGATTGACATGTTTATGTTTTATAGGGAATTCTGACACCAGTTTGGTAATTGTTTCTTTAAGGTTGGGTTGATAAGCCTGTCAATTCTCATGGAATGTTTTAACACTGTGGAAAGGTCGAATTGACAAATATTACTTAGTTTAGTAAAATTACATAAGCCAAATAAATATATCATGTCAATTCTGACATTGATTGACAGGATTGTGCCATGCATCTAGCCGTATGACCTTTGTAAAATTGCGCAGCTGGTATGACTATGAGTCACTTTTGTATTTTCTCATTGGTTGATATAAATGGAAGCTTACTCATGTAGAGGGCGCTTTGTGGTAAACTTGATATTTGATTGATTGATGATGATGTCATTAGGTGGAGCTGTGGTCAGCTTCTATCACTTGACCTCATGGTGTATAAGATGAAGTCCAGTGTCAGAGTCTCAGATTTTAAGATTTTGGTTAGATTTTGGAACTTTGGGTTATAGTTAGTTCTAGGAGTATTTTAGTTGGACTTGAAAAGATTTAATAAAATTATAAAATTGTGCAATTGTTGCTGAAATTATCAGACTTAGAAATTATAAAATGACTTGCACGCTGGTGGGTCAGACTTCAGACTCTTTGACGGTTCTGACTTAAAGACGTATTTATTGTTGAGATGGTAGGGGCCTGATGCTTTGGCTGTTGTCAGGCTTGATGGGGTTTACCTGTTGTTGTTTTTTTTGCTCCGGTATTCAGTTTTATGTACTGTTGAGTCGTTATCTTTGCTTTATTTCTTTTTATATCATGATTTATATGTTCTAGGCGATGATACATGAATTAATTAGTGGTCTTGCATGCAAACCAAACATCTATGTGTCTTGATCCCCATCTTACCTAAGGGTGCGGTTGGCGCAATGAAACCGGTTTAAGCCCTCCAGTAAAATACTTTTACTGACCATTCAAAGGCGTTACTTTTTTGTGGATCATTTGTGTTATTTGTGTCTTTTGTTTGTCATGCTTTCGCGACCGTTCATTGCTGCCTTGTGGTCACCTGTTGGAAAAGGGCTGACCTCTCTGCTCTTGTTTGTGATGTATGTTTAATTGTGTTTTGTATCGATTCCTGATCTTTGTCGCCTTTCTGACTTTAAAAACATAACGTGAACTTAGAAGAATAGAATCAACTACTAAGTTACAGCAATGCTTCAACTAACGCTTAAAGTTTGTATGCTATTATCTGTAATAATTCCATCGCTTTGTAAATGTGTATCAAGTAGAAAGGATATTTACCATTTTCCTGATGAGTGAATTAATCAGTTCCTTCATGAATATTCATGCTGGACTCCACCCACTATGAATAGTTATATAAACTAGAATTGTCAGAGAATCTGAATTTAGTCCCACTGCAGCGCTTTTCATGCTGTACATAGGCCGCGTTCTAAAGATATTGAGCAAAAACGAACTTCTGAGATCAACTCTCTTACAAATAAGCACAACATGACAGGTAACAATCCCAACCGAGATCCTGTCAATATAAATGCATATACAAAGTTTGATCAAATGCTGTCCCTTTATTCAAAAGATATTGCGCAGAAATTATCTTCTGGCATAAATCAAGGGTCATAGCTCTATTACAAGTAAGCAAACAATGACAGGTAGAAATCCCAGCCTAGGTCTAGTCAATATGAATACATATATAAAATGTGGCGAAATTCGGTCAATTTGTTCTCAAAGATATTGAGCGGAAACGAAATTCTGATCTCAATCAAGGACTACAAAGTTGCAAAAATGACAGATAACAATGCCAATCTAGATGCTGTCAATATTAATACATATAAAAGGGTTTTCGTTCTAAAGATATTTGGGCTAAAGCGAATTTCTGACATAAATCAAGGACCATAACTCTGTTACAAAAATACTATTTCTAAAATTTGAGATGTTCAAATGTTTAGGGTTAATACTATATATTGACCGAATATATCCCCATCAATGGTCTTTATGGCTGATGGACAACGAATAAATCTTGCTTAATTTACTCATTATTCTCGCAGATGACGGAAATTGAAAAATAAATCGAATCATATTATTCTTCACGACACTTGCTGATTGTGAAGTACAGCTTGGCCTTGCCATGAGAAAACCTGGCCCCAATATTACAAAACTCTGTTCTTGCTCAACACAACTAAGCATTGCATTTCAACTGCTCATGAAAACTTTAATGCTGAAAAGTAAAAAAAAAAGTTTATAAATTATTCAACACCAACACGAATGTTGTCAAGTTTGATTTATATATCCAATGTTTCGCCATATTGGCTTCCTCAGGGATATAATAAAAAGGTAAATAACGCATCACAAAAAAACACACACGTCAAAACGTAACGTATAAAGTGCGTAAGCGCGCCACGTCAGATGTGTACATGTAACTGAATTATTAAGAAATAAGAGGAAAAATTACATTTAAGTACAAGAATTTTGAGAAATTAGAATAAATCTTGTTAACAAACACTCATAATGTTGTTTTTAACATGCTCATAAATGTTAAGATGCCAACAACTGATGGCAGTTTTACATTAAGTGCAGGACAACTCATTCTCGGTTAAATTGGGCATAGAAAAATTTATAACCCAATCTACTCAGCCATAAGGACTAAGAATATCAAAATATGTAAATAGAAAGTGTATGGTCTCTGCTTTTATCACTGTTTACTTCATTACAGCGTATACAAAACGAAACGCAAACTGTATAATAATGTTTGATAACTAGAGCTATTTCAAAGATAATCATTTCAAATTTGCAGGATACTTAGATCGGACTGTGACTAATTTAGGCACTGTAATATCATGTTTCATGTCGGTATGCAAGGGTACCCATGAAAGAAAAAGTCACAAACACAATATGTACTTCTTTGATTTACAGATTTCCTATGACCTCACACATTTGGAATTGTGTTCTATCATTTCCCATTATTCCTCTGATATCCTAACAACATTTGCGAGTCACACTGCTTGATTCGTCAAGTTCGCCAAAACATCGAAAAGAAGATAGCCAAAGAATGTTCAATCTGACAATACTAACACAATTTGTGTGTAAAGGCAACGATTTTGTCAGTATGTCAGATTGACCATTATTTTTGGTAAAGAATCAAACAGTGTGACTCGCAAATTGCTTTATGATATCAGAGGAGCAATGGAAAAAAATGATAAAATATCAATCCAAATGTCTTAGGGCATAGGAAATCTGTAAATAAAAAAAAATCCAGAAGTTCTCATTACATATTGTGTTTGTAACTTTTTTCGTTCATGGGTATCCTTGCAAGACGACATAAAACATGGTTTACAGTACGTAAAATAAAATATGGAAACCATCCTACTGATAAGTGACTGTTCAATCTAAGTATCCTGCAAATTTGAAATTCTTATACAAGAAATGGCTCTAGTAATCAAACATTATGCACAGTTTGCGTTTCTTTTTGTACACGCTGTAATCTAGCAAACAGTGCTGCTCCAGATGAGAGAAGCTACACAAACGCATGCGGACCTGGTCACTGACTATCATACCCCGTCCCGCAAAAAAAAAAAAAAAAAAAAAACAATTAAAAAAACGACAAACAAAAACAAACAAAAAATAAACATAGCCTTCATATAAGATATGATTTACAAACCAACAATTACATGTATGATGATGAATGATATGTAATGAAAAGTGCCGAGGCGTCGCTGCTCTATTATGCGTTTGTTACAGATAATGTCTGTCGATTAGCGCCGATTTAAGAACACACCTTGCTTAAAGAGGCTAAGTCTGCAACTATGAACATTTTTCGGAAAAAAAATATTTTCTTTTCAAATTATTTGTAAAAGTAGAATTAAGTTAGGTTTTCATAATAAATCGGTTCACTATAGCTGAAACTGCACGGAAAAGTGAATTATCATATAAAATAGGTGTGCGTTTTCTATTGTTGGTAATTATTTGCGTCCCTCCAATAATTATCGAAAGTTAATTTTTAACATAAATGCTGTTGTTTTTATACCGATAATTTGTCAAGGTTGACGATATTGGTAAAATGTATACCGGAATTTTAGTTTTTTTGCTGTGTTCTTGAAAAATAGAAACATTATTTCTAAAATTAAAAGATCAAAAGTTACAGACTATGCAGCTTTAACAAATTATGACATTCAGTCGTATTTTTCTTTTCTTTTTTTAAAAAAATTGTCCCATTTTGCATCTTTGAAAATAATAGCGACCCCATTTCCCTACTAAGTTATATCTTAAAATATTGATTCCATCTAGTCGATCACTACTGACAGTAGAAATGCGTATATCACTCAGCTGAACCCCCACGCAATACATAACGTGTGTAAAAGCGTACTTGGCTTTCCATCAATTATTTGATATTCACAATTTTTACTGCAATGAGAGTGACATTTTATTGCTCAAATGGACTACTTTTCCGTCGAAGGTATCTATCTGTTTTCTTTTAGTGAAGCGATCAAACACGGTCAATTTCTGAGAGTATAGATAGCAACATATCAATTAGCGTTAGACTTCGTCACACAGACACTAGATTTTGCTGCAAGCGAATAACAAATGCGCTGATCAGCGCGGATGCGCAATCTGATCAGCGCCTTAAAAGTTTGTCATTCGCCTATTCCCTGCATACTATGATAACCAAAATGGTTGTAATGCAAATTTTCAATAATCTAGCAAGTCTCCGAAGCTAGGAAGGCTAGTTTGAACCTTGTATGATCGCACTTACATGTAGCTACCACCTATCTTTAAGACTTTTGTTTTGCCTATTTTTGAGTGGTACGTTGACAGGAAGCCACTATCCGCGCATGTAGCGTCGGATACATGTATCATTAGAAATGCATATAAAACGAAAGATTCCTTGACACTGACCAGGTACTAAACAGAATACGGCTGAACGAATTTCTGAAACTTTACCAAAGTAGCCCCCCACCCTGGACTCGTCAGCAAGGGCAATTAAACCTTGACTTTTGCGCATATGCAACAAGCACCAAATCCCATGTGCTGGCTAAATCTTATGTAGTGTACATGTACAATATTATTTTATTTGCAGGTGCATTGAATGAGTGTATGCAGATATGGAGAAGTCAAGTGTTGTGTTGTTTGTGGTGATTGTTGTGGAACTAATGGCAACAAGTGATACAACTATTGTAAACACCTTAAACGGCCGTATTCAGGGTACCACCGAGTATATTGACGGTGTAGCAGTAGATATTTACCGCGGTATTCCATACGCTGTGCCACCTATTGGAAACCTTAGGTTTAAAGCACCGCTACCAATTCAAAATTGGACTAATATTTTAAACGCAACAGAACAACCGAACTCGTGCATGCAATCTCCGGATGAGAGCTTTGGTCGATTTAGAGGAGTAGAAATGTGGAATCCAAATACACAAATAAGTGAGGATTGTTTATATCTAAATATCTGGGTTCCCAAAACTAATGATGGCTCTAAAATGGCTACAATGCTTTGGCTCTATGGGGGTTCATATGTGTACGGGTCAATTACTCTAGACGTGTACGACGGTAGGTACCTTGCTGCTAAAAATGGAGTAATTGTTGCGTCTATGCAATATCGCATGAGTGTACTTGGGTTCTTGTACGTGGGAACCGAAGACGCCCCAGGAAATATGGGCCTTCTAGATCAACAGCTAGCTATGAAATGGATTCATGAAAACATAGAATATTTTAATGGGGATAAAGACAAGATAAGTTTATTTGGTGAAAGTTCAGGTGCTTCAAGTGTTAGTCACCATTTGCTAGCTCAATCATCATGGCCTTATTTCAAAAGAGCAATATTACAAAGTGCTTCTTCATTGGCACCTTGGGCTATTGAAACACCACAGCAACTCCAGATTAAAGCAATGAATTTCTCTGACATAATGCAATGTCCAAGGTATGACTGGCTTGAAATGGTCGAGTGCCTTAGAAACAAAAGTGCAGAAGATCTACAACTGAAACAGTGGAACCTGATTAATGGTTACATTGGTACATTCAATCCTACAGTGGATGGCACATTCTTAACCGACTATCCAGAAAACCTTCTTACCTCAGGGGCAGTAAAGAATGCGGATATCATTGCAGGAACAACCACGGATGAAGGGGAATTCTTCCTTGTGTATTTCTTTCAGAACTATTTCCTACCGGAAAGATTACGGAACCCGGTACCGCTAAACAGGTCTTCCTTTTTGGAGGTTGCAACTCTGATTACAGGGCACCAACCAGGTCTTGAAATGGATTTGATTTTATATGCTTATGAAACATCGAAATTACCGTCCACGCAGGGAAGCTATACAGATATACTGGATGATTTGCGTAAGTTTTACCCTTTATATAGTCATGCACTATTCCTTATGACTTGCAATGGTCCATTGTATAATTTGAGCGGTCAAAGCTTATAATTTCCAAATAGAATTGCATTTCTTTATCTGAAGGTAATATTGTCTTAGCAAACAGTGTAGACCATGATAAAATGCAGCATTATGCTGCATTTTATCTGGGTTTACACTATTTGGATCTACACTATTTGCCAAAATACACGTTTAGGAGTTTCACGTATACATTGGACTAACGTCATTCATTGTTTATCTTCAATTATGTTCTTTAAAAAAATTAAAAAACATATCGCTTTTACAGGAACAAAATTTCAATTTTGATAGACATGTACTCTAGTAATCATTTTCTTGCAATGATATGCATAAGGTCATACAACATGTCAAAAAGTATAACATTGCGCATTTACTGATCAATGATCTATTTTGTTTGTTTCGATATCACCATAAATAAGCTTACAAAACAAATGCACATGTCCAGGAAATGAGGCAATCACTGAGCACAAATCAGCCCCTAGCACTGAAAAGAAGAGACACAGAACACAGAGTAAGAATTTGATAAAAATAAAGCAACAATCTCTCTCTTTTTCGCAAGGACTGAATTAAGCTTTAATGTTAACATATTATTATTGACTGTCCTTTGTCTGTTCTGCACGGTTTGCTCACGCCAATGATTTCCCCAAATCTACCAGTAGATTAAGACGATTTGGCAGTGAATGTCGTGGTAGAGCCTCGTTTCTGACTAACTGTTGTGCCCCTTTGGTGGAGGTTTCCAAAATAAACATATATTTTCAATGAATTAAACCATGCAGCTATCAGCTTGGCAAAAGCATTGTTCATAAAATCAAATGCAGTGGTATAGCTATCATGTAATTATAAACAGTTTGGATATAGTGACAGGTACATGTATTTTATTTGAGATGTTTAAAAGAGGCAAAGCCAATGGACATGATACTTGTTTAGTGTAAATGAATATTTCAAAATAGGTTTTCTTAACTGTAGTGACATATGTTCTTGGTACACATTTGAATTGCCTCATTGAGACAATTCCAATATGCACCTACAACATATGATATGACATTGAATAAATGAGTGTTTTTCACCATTAACTTTTTTCACAAACTTCTCAACTACTTTTTAATGTTTCAATGTAATTAGCATGTAGAAATGAACAACCTTTTGTGCAGTTTAGCGTGCACCTGGACGACAATAATAGATAGCAAATTTTATATTTTCGAAAGCTTATCTTTAGATGCTTCATGGAATGAAATGCTGAATTGGTGGTTGCCTGGTTATAATGACATTGTTATTCCCATATTATTTGATGTGTTATATCAGTGTTGTTTTTACATGGCATTCAAAATTATTATATAAACTATAAATAAACATCTTCTGATTGGCTCATATGCCTAGCCAATGCCACTGATATAACTGCATGTCACATTGTTTGCGGTAAGTCGCGTTGCAAAGCACACAGCACGAGGTAATATCGTATGGCTTATGGGATGTGACGTCAGAACGTCAAGTTATTTCGCATGATTCATCCGTAACTTCAATGTTTTTAATGATCCAAAATGGCAGACATTGCAATAACATACATTTATTATAATATATTATAATAAAACAATTGTTAACTTATGTTTCAGTAGATATGGAGTGTTATTGAAAAGTAAACTTAATCATAATGACAGCTACTCCGTGTCAGTCAGTATGATATTTAATGTTCAATAACACTCCATGTTAATAATTGTATAATCTGAATGTTGGCTGATTTGTGTCACAGTAGATCCTACCTGAAAAATAGACAAATGAAGCCTCATCTAAAAGATATACTGGAACGCGCAGTCGATGGGGCGCCATCGCAAATCCCCATGTTTTCGAAGAATTTTCATGATATTTTATGTTTTGAACTAACCCCAAGGTCACCAGTTTGATCCTAGGATGAAAATTTTATCTGTACGAGGGTTGTTCACATATGAATGCAAGTAGCTTCATAACTCTCTTCACATATACGCTACGACAAAATGTCATACCTTTCTGGAAAGAACTATTTGTCGCCTTTAAAATGGCACCAAACAGAAAGAAACACTCACTATATTTCTCGAGTTACAGACCCTTATGTAAATGCCATTCCTGTATACTGAAGTTTTTCTGAAGCAAATTGCAATGCACGTTTTGGTACATCTGCGATATAGTATCATATCTTTGTAAGTTTTAGACAAAATGGCACCAAACTTTAAATGCAAGTTAAAGTAACGATCCAAAAGTTGCTAGCAGGAAAAAGTTAATATAATCCTGTTTCAATCTCGAGTAAACAGGCACATTTGTGACGTCATTAATTTTATGATAAACGTCATTTTGAGTTATCTACTGTTGATGGAATAATAAAAATCGCTGTGTCGTTTTCTTTGTGTTTTGCTGAAAACATGCTAAATATGTCATTAGGAAGTTTTCAAAATAATCGGTCCTCTGTTTACAGAGTTATCCCATTTTATAGAATTTTTCAAGCATTTTTCTGCTTCTTAATGACGTGTTTACATTAATTAGAATATGTTCAATCTGTCTAGTCCTCAAGACCAGGTGAGTATTTTTATTATAAATAATACCTATAGTGGTCAAACTTAAAGTTTACGTTCAAATTTAGAACAAAGCCGCAATGTAATGACAAAAAAATAAGTATAAATTCTATAACCCCTTTCACTTTAGGCATTTTTGACTTAATAAAATTGCTTTTCAGCATTTAAAAATTACCCACTACCCATCAATAATTTGTAGCAACAACTCAGTATGAGCGATCAACATATTGTCGTTGAGTTAAAACTAGTTTAAACGTTGATTCGTGCATTTTGTTATAGATAAGTTTAACTGAAAACTGAAAGGTGATGTTTTGTTTACCATTTATTTGCAAACATAAAGAGACTTTAGTGAAAACGATTCATTGTAATTTAACAAAAGCATGTCGGATTTTCGCAACTTTCACAGAATCATTATGTAAGAATATGGGGATACTTCCTTAAAAATTTCAAGAAATTTCACCTGTTCTTCGAAGAATTATACGCTTATCTCTATCACTAGTATATGTTCGAAGCATTGAGTTTGTTAGTATACACACGTAACCCTCATTCAAATGGATATAACTCGATATGTATACTGTACTTTTCTTTAAGTCTGGTGCCACTTTAAAGGTGACATATAGTCCTTTAAAGCTGCATACTCTGCAACTTTCATTAAAACAGATTAACAAAATTCTAGGACAAATCGAAGGATATTTATTTTTCTGGCCGTTTTGCAGCGAAAAAAAATATGTGATAACCCCAGACATCCGTATTACCCCGGCATCCAATTTAGGTTACCTTGCAACCCCCCCAGGACAATTTTTCATGGGTGCCAAATTGTTCATTGGGACCCCCTGGATGGGAAACGAAGGTGTCCTCAAAAAAATTTTGGTTTGGGCTATGTGAAATTGCATGGTTTCTATGCCGACCCATAGCGAATTTGAGAAGGGGGGTCTGCCTATAAAATTACTCATATCTCAGCTGTTACTTATCCTAGACTACTAAACTTAATACCAAGTTAAAGCTTAGACATGTGCCTATTATCCCCTTGTTGCATATGGAAAATATCTAATTTGCATATTCATAAATATTTATGAAAACATTAAAAATGTGTTTCACGAATGGGGGTATACGTACAAGATCAATAATATCTCAGCTGCTTTTAGTCGTAGAGTACTAAAATTTGTACTAAAATAAAGCTAAGACATATAGGCCACTGGCTGGATATGGTTTACCTCCCCCCCCAGGGGGAATTTTGTAGACCATATTTTTCTTGAAGCCCAATGTCTTGCGAGGATTTTGCAACATGTTAGCCCTCTGACAATGGCAGCGTTAAGCTGTAACAGCCTGTTACATACGTTACCCTAAAAATATTTGATAGTTAAAATTCTTTTTAAGACTTCAGAAAAGTACAAAAGATAAGGTAAGATTTCCAAATTGGTTATATTTTCTAAATAAGCTATTACTGGGCCACATATATTGACATTTGAAAACAAATATAGTCACCCCAGATGTAGTATATGTTACATTTTTTCATTGAACCCCCTTTTAAATGATAAATGAATCTAATATTGTTTGTCTTAAATTTTATTGAAACCAGTTTTTGTTCATTAATTTGGTATTACATTAAAGAATTTTTATCTACCTTTTCAAAACTGCAAACATTACGTTTCTATCTTATATACTTTTTGAGTTATTAGATGTTGAACAGGGTAGCCCCATATCACACAAAACTGTAAAATGCAATTATCTAGGCCTTGTGCTGGCTATAGACCCCACCTCCCCCAGGGGGAATTTTGTAAAGTATGATTTCAAAATACTACATCATATAAGCCACAAAATGAAATATGTAAGCCCTCTGAGAGTGGCAGCGTTAGCGGGTAACATCATGTTACGTACGTTACCGGCAAAATAACATTAAATTTACCTGATAATGTCTCAAACCTGACATAGTCACACTTTTTTGAAGTCTGACACAGGTTTAAGAACTTCTTATAGCACAGGTACATAATTTTAGCATTTATTTTATAAATGTCTGGAGTTTTTGCCGTTGTATATGTTACTTAGTGTTTCATATGTTATTTCCAAGTATCAGTATGGCAGTTTATGACTATACAGGTATTACATCCATCAGTGAATATAGCAAATCTATAAAGCTTCTATTCAAATGGATTGAAGTTCCTTATTATGGTGTCTTACACTATTTTACAGTACAGGTTACATACGTTACTCTCTGAATACCATTAAACGTTCAAGATATGGTCTCCAACACGACCTGCTTTTACTTATTTGCATGCTGGCACAGGTCCATGCTCTTCTTTTTACTCTGGCTCATTTGCTGAGGAAGTAACTCAAAACATAAACTACCATAGTCCTTTTCTTTAATGGAGACATCAAATATAGTTAACTAATACTCATGAAAAGATTGTAACATACAGTGCAATGTGCGAGCAACAACTTAAAAAATCAAAGAAAACCCATCAGGTAGAAAATATAGTGCTGTTTCTTTCCAAGCTAGCAACTATTCGTATATTATCCAAGGGTTTAAAGAATTTTCCAATAACGCTTAATATTAGGAGCCACCGTGGTGTAGTGGATAAACCACTTGCCTTGTAAACCAGGGGTTGCAGGTTCGATTCCCAGCTTCACCAGTCTGTGGGATGAGACTTTAAGCCGTGGCCTTGTCTCCATATGATCTTAGCTGTTGGTGGGACGTTAAACACAAACACAAAAACAACAATACAGCTTATCAATCCTCTATCCGATCCATCTTGCAAGGATTTTGCAATATGCTAGCACTCTGGTAATGGCACCATTACCTTGTAACAGCCAATTACATATATTACCCATCAACATCTTTGATAATTTTAGTAAATGACATGACTTCTGAAAAGTTCAAACCATATGGTAAGATTTCCAAATTGGCTATATCATCCAAGTAAGCTATTTTTGCATTACAGATATGGACCTTTGAAAACAAATATGCACCCCAAAGTGTTATGTATGTTACTTTTTTTTCATTATTCCTATATAAATGATTTATGAAACTAATAAAGTTTGATATTTTTTTTAATGTGAATGTGCTTACGAATTCATTTTGTATTAAAGAATGTTTATGTACCTTTTGGAAATATTATGTTTCTATCTTTTATAAGGTTTGAGTTGTTGAGTTTTAAACATGGTAACCCCATATCGCACAAAATATGAAATATACTTCTGTGGCTCTTTTGTTAGGGTACAATCAAGTTTTCTTTCACCCAGAGATACTCGATTTCGTTCCCATTTATTTTCCACACATTTTGTCCATATCTGTAAAGTCTGACTAGTTTTCATGGGAAAGACTTGATAGTTCAATCTTTGTATGTACATCTTAAGGACAGTAAAGCAGGGTGGAGGTAAGCTCATGTTCATGCCATTTGAAATAGTCAGTATATGTGTATGGCTTTGGTACTTTTTTTCAGAAACATGTCGTACTGCAGCTTATTCACATTTACATTAATAGCACATGTTAGGGCTTCATGTCACTGATGAGTGCCTAGAGCAATTCTTGGTTTGTTTTCCTACCCTGCTTTGAATGTTGATGAACTAGTGGGGGAGGGGTTCTCTATCAGTTTGATAGGAACAACCTTTCTGTGGTACTAGCACATCGGCACATTGGTAGTGTCACAAATTGTTAAACAGTGTATTACTGTAGATCTCTTCCCCCATATTCTGGCCAATGTTGTTGACATTCAGAAGGTGCACCTTTTGTTGCATACACCATTGTTGAATAAAACACCCAGGTTATCCTCTGCAAGAACGTTTGTAAGGTGTGGTACTTGATTGTATCGATTCCTGATCTTAGCACCCTTACTTACTTAAAATTATAGACTGCTGCTTATACATTGTATATATGTATCAGTGACAAAACCAACATGCCCTGCCTTTAGTGCCTGGTTGAATACTGGTGCCATCAGATCCTTGAAGGTGACATGAAAAGCTATTATGCTCTGTAGTTATGGCATTACCATCAAAGTTATGTCCAGCACTACATGGCCAATATAATGCTGGTTCAATGCGAAGGTTTGGACTTGTCAGTTTAGGTGGAATTTGACAGTGACCATGGTTACAGGTCCCAGAAGGAACAGCAGTGCCACTTAAGGTCAACATTATGTCCAATAGAAAGGTCATGCTGACCAAAGACGCTCCTTTAAGCTCTCATCTGACTGTTTACGTTTTGTAAATTGGACAATTTCTACTAGCTTTACCTCGCAAGCATCAAAACTTTACTAGCTTGTAGCATTTTATGAGGTTGTGACAGACAGATGTTTGAGCTAAAAGTGAGTCAATGAAGTCTGCAACAGCCTTCCTGCCAATGTCATTAGCCTCAATAAGATCCTTAGCTATGCCAGGCTTAGCAGGAACACCGAAAGACAAAAAGTACAGTTCATTGTCTTCAAAACTATAACTAAAAGGATTGGTGAAGCCTGACACTGCCTCCAGTACTCGTTCTTCTTTGCATCTGAGCAGATTGAATATTTCATTTCAGTGCATTGAAGAGTTGTTTCAATTTTTTGAGCTCTGATGTGATGAGTAATACACCATTCCATCTGTAGTACGAAGCGTAGCTCTAGTTGCTGAAGCCTACAATACATCTTATTGTTTGCCTGATAGTTATGTCAAAAACATTTCTCAAGCAAAGAACCAATGGTTGTGACACACTAAACCCATTTTGTTTAAGAAGTTATTTGCATCTGCGATGTGTATCAGACAAATTTATGAGTGTAATCAGTTACACAGGTACATATTGTGCGTAGATGTTGTGATCGTTTGCAATGAACATTGGGAACAAGGCATATAGAGCTGGCATGCAATTCAAAGTTGTTATCCTTGTAGCCCTAATCAGTGTCAACACCATCTGAATTATATCCATATACCTTGCCCAGGACTGAGCTGTTTCACAGTGACTGTCTTTCAGAACTTCCGATTTGAATGCATGGTATAATTATTAATATACTGTTTATGTGAGCAAACAGCAAAGGTTGATAGATCACATTATAGTATTAGTTTATGTCACCATAAATTAATAAGAAACTTCAATTTATTTCAGCCTTATAGATTTTCTAAATTCCCTGATGACGGACTTTATACATGTATAGTCAACAACTGCTATACAGATACATGTACTCAGAATAACTTATGTATTATTTGGTAACATACATAACAGTAAAAGCTCAAGGCATTTATTAAATGAATACTTAAAATAGGTAAATCTTGTTAAAAGAAGTACATAAACCTGTGCCAGCATGGAAATAAGTATAAACAGGGCTTGTTGAAGTTAAATGTATAATGCTATTTTGAAGGTAACATACATAATATGGGCCCGATAAATAGTGTAAGCAACCATAATATAATACTTTAAATTATTTAAGTAGCAGCATTATAGATTTACTATATTCTGTGACAGATGTAATACATGTACAGTAATAATAATACCATACTGATACTCAGAAATAACGCAGGGAACACTAAGTAACGTATACAACGGTAATAACTCAAGACATTTATATAATTAATACTAAAAATATGTAACTGTGTTATAAGAAGTTCAAAAACCTGTGTCAGCATGCAAATATGTACAAACATGTCATGGTTGTGACATTATCAGGGACGATTAATGCTATTTTGGGGGTAACGTATATAACGTGGTGTTACACGTTAACGCTGCCACTCTCAGAGGGCTAACATCTTTTATTTTGTGTCTTATATATTGTAGTTTCAGAAAATCATAGTGTACAAAATTCCCCCTGGGGGGGGGAGGGGGGTCTATGGCCAGCTCAAGGCCTAATAGGCCTTTCATTCCATGGTCAAATATGCAACGTACCTTATTTGTATAATTTGCATATTCATGAATATTAATAAAAACGCTAAAAAATAAGGGAAAATCATTACAAATATAAATAGGCTGATTTCATCCCAATATTGTCATTGTTGCATGTTTTAATATAATCAATGTTACAATTTGACAGGTCCAATCATCAAGTGGTCCTATATGAATATTGTCTCATTTGAATATTGATGAAAATGCATGAAAACTTAAAAAAATGAGGGAAAATCACGTAAAAAATATAAGCCTAGGGGAGGGGTTAAGGTACGATCTATCCTGCACTCCTAGGGCCTTTTAAATTCATGTAAAATTGTTCAGTGGGACCCTCAGAATGTGAGATGAAGTTCTCCTCACAAGAAAGTAGGTATGGGCTACGTGAAAATGCATGGTTTCCATGGCAACCGCTTATATGATTCTCGAGATTGGGGGGTAGCCTACAAATTCAATCATATCTAGGGTTCTACTTATCCTAGAGCACTAAAATTGGTGTTAAATTAAAGCTTAGACACATATCTTGTTTCCTGTGGTCAGATTTGTAAATCATCTAATTTGCATATTTATGAATATTAATGAATACCTACAAAAATGAAGTAAAATCATAAAAAACAACATAAATGAACATATTTCAGCACAAAAACATCATCAAACCACCATTGTTGCCAGTTTTTATATCCGCAGTGATTCAATTTGATAAGTTCTTTCATCCAGTGGTCCTTTATGAAAATTATCTCATCTGCATATTCATGAATATTAATGAAATCTTAAAATGATGGAAAAAAGCATGGGTAAACTATAGTATGCAACGGGGGTAATCAGACCTAAATTGAACACATCAGACATTTTATTATGGGCATAAATTTGTCCAATAGAACCACTTAAATGTAAAAAAATATTGTCCTCAAAAATAAATGTTATTTGGGTTTTTGAAATTTCATGGTTTCCATGGCAACCCATTATGCCGACTGTAAAGATTGGTGGTATATGTACAAAAATACTCATATCTTAACAACATCTCATCCTAAATTACTAAACATGGTACCAAACGAATCCCTGGACATAGCAGTTTAATTTGGTAGTTAAATATGCAAATTATCTTATATCCATATTCATGAATATTAATGAAAATTTTAGAAATGAGAGATAAGATCTCAGAAAAATTAAGGGGTGTATGTATAAAATAACCAATATCCCAGCAGCTATGCGTCCCAGTGTATCAAACTTGGTGCCAAGTCAATGCTTAGACATAATACTTTTACCTTAAGTTCAGCTTTGAAAAATAGTTAACATAAATAATTATGAATTTTAATTAAAACAGAAGAAACAAATGAAAAATCGCGGAAAAATCCAGGGGGTGTATTACAAATCTAATAATATCTCAATTGCTAAATGCCCTAGAGTACCAAAATTGGTTTTAAACTAATGCTAAGACAATAGTATGTTTAACAAATTATCAAATTTTAAAATGGTCTTTTTATAATATTCATGAATATTGATGAAACCATGAGCATTTTGAGAATAATATTTGAAAATGAAGGGGATATACCTACAAAATTACTCATATCTCAGCAGCTTATAGCCCTTACGTAGCAAACAAGGTGCCAACTTATTGCTATGATACAGCCCTTTATCTCAATGGTAATATTTGCCAGTTGTCGCATTTACATATTCATGAAAATTAATATAAACATTAGAATAAAGAGAAAAATTGCCGAAAAATGAATGGGGTATATCTACAAAATTACCAATATCTTAGCTGCTAATTGCCCTAGAGTAGCAAACAATATACTTAATTTAAGTCTATGCATAGCAAGTTTACCTAGTGGGTAGATATAAGAATTAACTAATTTGTTTAATATCAATATTAATCAAAACTTTAAAAATACAAGTAAAATGTATACAAATTGATAGCAGTGTACCTACAAAATTACTCACATCTCAGCTTTTATAAATTTTATACTTTTTTCTTTACTCAATTTTACTTAGGATTATGCTGTTTGATATGGTACAAAGCTTGTTACTATTGGGCAATTGGAAGCCAAGATATAAACCACTTTGTAGCTATACCCCCTTAATTTTCCTGTATTTTCTCTTTTTTTCTCATGTTTTCATCAATATTCATGAGAATTTTAATTTGATGTGTTATGAATTGGATCATTTTGGTAAACATGTTGTGTCTATGCATTGACTTAAAATCAGGTTTGGCACTATTGGGCACTCAACTACTGAGATATGAGTAATTTTGGAAGTGCACCCCCTTGATTTTTCCGCAATTTTTCTTTCATTTCTTCTGTTTACATTAAAATTCACGAATATTCATGATAAATATTTTTCATATTATACCTTATGGTAAAAGTACAATGTCTAAGCATTAAATTGGCACTAGGTTTGATACACTGGAACACATGGTAGGTGAAATATTTGTCATTTTATATGTACATCCCTTAATTTTTCTAAGATTTTTTCTTTAATTACAAAACTTTTCATTAATATTCATGAATATGCAAATGAGATAATTTTCATATAGGACCACTGGATGAAAGAACTTATAAAATTGAATCATTGAGGATATAAAAACTGGCAACAATGGTGGTTTGATGATGTGTTTGTGCTGAAATATGTTCATTTATGTTGTTTTGTTATGATTTTACTTCATTTTTGTAGGGTTTCATTAATATTCATAAATATGCAAATTAGATGATTTACAAATCTGACCACAAGAAGAAAGACATGTGTCTAATCTTTAATTTGACACCAATTTTAGTGCTCTAGGATAAGTAGAACCCTAGATATGATTGAATTTGTAGGCCTACCCCCCAATCTCGAGAATCATATAAGCAGTTGCCATGGAAACCATGCATTTTCACGTAGCCCATACCTAATTCCTTGTGAGGAGAACTTCATTTCACATTCTGAGGGTCCCACTGAACAATTTGGCATGAATTTAAAAGGCCCTAGGAGTGCAGGATAGATCGTACCTTAACCCCTCACCTAGGCTTATAGATTTTACGTGATTTTCCCTCATTTTTTTAAGTTTTCATGCATTTTCATCAATATTCAAATGAGATAATATTCATATAGGACCACTGGATGATTGGACCTGTCAAATTGTAACATTGATTATATTAAAACATGCAACAATGACAATATTGGGATGAAATCAGCCTATTTATATTTGTAAAGATTTTCCCTTATTTTTTAGCGTTTTTATTAATATTCATGAATATGCAAGTTATGCAAATACGGTACGTTGCATATTTGACCATGGAATGAAAGGCCTATGTCTTAGCTTTATTTTAGTACAAATTTTAGTACTCTACGACTAAAAGCAGCTGAGATATTATTGATCTTGTACGTATACCCCCATTCTCGAAACACATTTTTAATGTTTTCATAATTATTCATGAATATGCAAATTAGATATTTTCCATATGCAACAAGGGGATAATAGGCATATGTCTAAGCTTTAATTTGGTATTAAGTTTAGTAGTCTAGGATAAGTAACAGCTGAGATATGAGTAATTTTATAGGCAGACCCCCCTTCTCAAATTCGCTATGGGTTGGCATAGAAACCATGCAATTTCACATAGCCCAAACCAAAATTTTTTTTGAGGACACCTTCGTTTCCCATCCAGGGGGTCCCAATGAACAATTTGGCACCCATGAAAAATTGTCCTGGGGGGGGGGGTGCAAGGTAACCTAAATTGGATGCCGGGGTATATAGGCTATGGAAAAATGCTGAAGTCTGCTCATTGCAAAATTCAGCGGTGCCTATCAATCTTCGTATTTTTCCGGAGAAGAGATCAGCTGATAAATCTATTTCCAAATAAGATGCTTACATGAGGACGTAAAAGTTTGTTAACTTTCGCAATTTCATTAGTCCGGCACACAGGCGCAGAAGTTTGTGAGGAAACCACAATGACCTTACTGATTTATCGTCACTCTCTAAAGTAAAAGGCAAATTACACAGATTATCTGACTCAGAGCTGAAACAAGCTCGCCAGTAAAAACCATTCAGTTACGACACTGGTCATGGCAATAGGCAAAGAGGTACTCAACGGGGAGAATTTTACAGCCTCGATAAACTATCATTCTCGACCCTTTGTTTGTGTTGATGCATAGCGTACAAGTCAACATTTTTCAGTCATGTCATATTTTCCTATCTACATGGGTTGAACCAGTAGGGCTCTTAATATCAAAATGGATAGCGATATGCCTATAGGCTCCCGGGACCCGTACCCTTCCAGACAAGGTCGGGAGCGCAGTGGCTCAGTGGTTGAGTGCTTGACTGCACTTGAGACTGAAGGCCTAGAATTCGAGCCTCATCGGTGTCATTGTATTGTGTCCTTGAGCAAGACACATTTATCCTAGCTTAGTACTTGTTCAACACAGGAAGAACCGTCCTGACGTAACTGAAATATCGTTGATTGGGACGTCAAGAATTAAAAACAAACAAATCCAGACACTGCCGAGACTCGGGGCAAGGACGGATCCTGATGGAGCAGGGAGTCCGGGTCCAAGTGGAAAATCACATGTGGCATAGGGTTCCATAGGAATTGGCCCAATGACATCCGGCCCCTGAAAAATGGATCTCCCATGGAGAAATGTTGAGTAATTGGACCCCCACCCCTGTTAAAATGCTGAGCGCTAACATGATGTTGCCCTCTCCAAACCCCTTTGCTGAAAATGAATAACATGTGATAGTATATTTTGCCATACGGCTTCTTGAGACAAGATGCTTTTTTTTTCTTTTTTCCATACTTGTACCGAAGGCTCAGATGAGTCCGTGCGCGCGAAGTCTCGAACTATAAATAAGTTCATAGCAGGGACGTCGATTATACGGTCTAGGTTCCTATCCCACTAGATTTTGAACGTTTTCGCTGAAGAATCACGTTACGACAACGTATAATCCAATGTTCTGTTTCCTCAAAAAATCATTGGAAGAGTTATTTTGCGAGACTTATCACGCGTGATTATGCAAGCAACAAAGACTCAGACTAATCTGCGCGTCTTTGCAGGTCACACACATAGAATATTTTAGATGTGACAACAATAGTTCAGTCGTGTCGGGATAGTTCCAAGACGGACCCAGAGAGAGGGTGAGTAAGAGCCCATTCTCTGAAAGCTGCAGCAGAGAGCGCCCCTGCCCTACCGCCAACAAGGCTTAGACCAAAGCCTTCTATCTATCTATCTATCTATCTATCTATCTATCTATCTATCTATCTATCTATCTATCTATCTATCTATCTATCTATCTATTTATCTATCTATCTATCTATCTATCTATCTATCTATCTATCTATCTATCTATCTATCTATCTATCTATCTATCTATCTATCTATCTATCTATCTATCTATCCACACACCCTCACAACTATGTATGTATCTATCTATCTATCTATCTATCTATCTATCTATCTATCTATCTATCTATCTATCTATCTATCTATCTATCTATCTATCTATCTATCTATCTATCTATCTATCTATCTATCTATCTATCTATCAACGAGCCTCCCATCAACTCAATGAGTTTGCAAAATGTCAGCCTATATGAGGGGATGGTATGTCTGTGGGATAGGAAAAGAAACGGTAGTACCATAACTGGGAAATATAGCTGTCGGAAAATCTTTGAAGATGACCTTCGATGTTAACAAGACATTCTCGTGCACATAATTTTAGGGGGGTCTAACTGTTTCCAGGGGGGGTGGGGGGTCCAGATGCTTATTTCCATAAAATGCATATAACTTGTGATTTTCCAGAGGGGTGCGGGCCCCTTGCCCCCCCTCTGGACCCGCGCATGTTTGAGCAGTCATTGCCACTAGAAGTCAGCACAAGTATCCCCGAGTCCCTGTCATTGTCACTAGATGTCCGTAAAAGTATTCAGAGTCCCAGACATTGTAATTCGAGGTTAGTTAAAGTATCCAGAGTCCCAGTTATTGCCACTAGAGGTCAGTAGAAGTATCCAGAGTTCCAGTCATTGCCACAAGAGTTCAGTATGAGTATCAAGAGACCTTGTCATTGCCAATAGATGTCAGTAAGAGTATTCAGAGTCCCTATCGTTGTCACTAGATGTCAGTACTATTATCCAGAGTCCCCTTCATTACCACTAGGGGTCAGTACTAGTATCTGTATTACTAGTCACTGCTACAAGAGGTCAGTACTAGTATGATGAGTATCTGTCGTTACTACTACAAGGCAGTACTAGCAGCCAAAACGAGTTAAGTTCACCAATTGCAGCCAATTTGTGTCCCACAATTGTTTGGCTTAGATTTCCACTTTTATATTATTTTGTAACTTATTGGTATATGTCAAATAGATAATGTTGTCTAAAAAGTGCGCATCCAAAAAGTTCGATTCATTCAGCCTCACAAAGAACACCACTGAATTTGAATGTGAGCCACGTTACTGTGATGAAGTATACTTGTACACATCAAATTTAAGAGCTTTTATAGTATGCACTTCTACTTGGATCTCTTGTTGATCAAATAAGCCTATAATGTAGAATTTTTATCATGTTTTTTTTTCTTTTCAGCATGGTCTAAGCAGGTTTGTTATGAATTGACAGTGGATTAAAACAGTTATTCTAAGATTACAATGATTGTTTTAATTGTATCCATCAAATTTGAAGAGTTGACCAGAAAAAAATATTGGTTTTGAAACAGTAGATGAAGAATATTAAAAATTACATTCTTCTTAGGTATTGGAAATAAAAAATCGTATTATTGTATAAAGAACATTGTGCAATAGGTCTGTAACATAAATCATATACCTCATACTCTGGTCTTATTTCCTGCGTAGAAACATATATTGTTCTGCAAAATATCAGGTTCTAGTGTTTTGCTTAACACCTTTTACATCAACTTAGCACATTGGAAGTCAGCTGTTGCATTTGGTTTCATTAATGTTGTTGGAATAACACTTCAAAATATGATTATAGAAAAATTATTTTAAATATTACATATATTTGAAAACTTGTCGTGGCTCACTACAAACTAAGACAATGCAGATAAGAAAAATTTAACTTCAATAAATGCCTTTTTATGTACATTTATTACAAAAAAGCAAAGTTTGCAACATTCACAAAGATACACCCTTCTCAGAAAAAATGGCATTACATTCATGGTAACGTAATTCACATAGCCAATTTGCTCACTTCAATTGAAGATAAGAAGTTATAAATTCAAGTTAACTATTTTATCTATCATATAAACCATAGAAGTTATCAACATATTAAGCAATGAGAACATTTGAGGTCACTGTGATCAACTGGAATGGACCAGGATGCAAAAGTGGGAGTGCCAATTTCAAAGTATACACATAAACTCACCAATAAACCTCCAATGGTAGCAGCAACGAGATAAAAATTGAATGAAAAAGAGAAACTAACAATTGAACAACAAGTCAGAAACTTATAATCACCGTCGGTTTGTTGTATTTGGCCCTTTGATTGTACAAATCTGTGTTTTTGTAGAATGTGAATTACGGTACGTACTTGTGAGTTACGTTACCTTTGTTTAATCAAGCTCATTTCAAAAACCATACAAGACCTGTTTCATGTTTATTTGAACAAATGTGAATTTCATTTTTCGAGGTTGTATGTAAATAAAATAAATAACTTTTGGTTTCTCTTGAATAACGGACATGTCCCTGGTATTACCAAATAGACAAATAGGCAATTTAAAGCATAACCATATCACAGCGTCCCAAAATACACGCCCACCCCCTTTTACGGATTTTAAGAACAAAACCGGGTGTATTTCTAATGAAAATGCGTATAAAAGTGTTCAAATTTATTTTAAGTTTAGAGGAGAATTCAGTCTATTATTCAAATGAAAAACAGCTTCTGTGCGCCTGCTTTTGCTTGACAACTGGGCTTTATAAGTTCTACCATACGAGTGCCCAAATGGGCATTCCATGTATAAAACGTGGTCTGGAAGAATTATGAAAAACAAATTCTTAAAACTCACAAGCTCTTGGATAGTTCAAGAATATATCGCCGACAAAACTGATCACCAAATATTGCATTTATGTATTTTGCTTACAATTTAGTGTTGCTTTGGAAACTGTAAACCCCAAAATTCGATGTTTAAGATGCTTCAAAAAAGTAAATACCCAAAGGAAATGCTTTATTTCCTGGCAGAATAAACTTTAATTATTTATATACAATTTGAATAGGTTCCAAGAGAAAAACTTCACCCATTGAAGAGAAATCGTTCGAGAACGATTTTGAACACTTCGTTTCAGACAGCATTTTTAAACGCTTAAACTTTGACTACTCATCTTCAGAGACTGTTTTAATCCAGCGAATAAAGTAAAGAGCTATTTTCTTGGTGTCTGCGTATTCCTGGAGATCAGATTAACCAATGTAAATATATTATTACTAATCATAATAAAAAATAAATGAGATATGGTAATTTCAAATTTGTTCAAATAAACATGAAACACCTATTGTACGAGCAGTCTCTTAGATATTTAAACTATTCAATTTTGTTTTTCAAACAGATTACTTTGCATATGTTGTATTGATACAATGAGTAGCTTTGTAAGTTACATGAATAGGGGAGTCGATGTACCCAGAGCATATAGGTAAATCCTTGTTAAAATAAAATGACAACTGTAATATGGTTTAAATCGACATTTATTAACTAGGACAGATTTGCTTTGATTAAAAACAAACATTTTTCAGTTAGTGTATGCATTTAGAGAGGTATTTGGAGTTTAGTAAAATTGTTGTAACGTAATTCACAGTAACGTTATATACAAATTTATTTTTCCACTTGTTTTTTTTTTCTATGCAAAAACTACTTGTAAACTTCTTGTAAAGTTCTTGTATGGTTTGTTATTTAGGTTATAGTTCTTACATTGGCTGCAATTGCAATATTTGAACCCCTTCTTATACAAATTATACACATAGGGTAACGCAATTCCCAAACTGCAGATTTTAGACAGCCTCAGATATATTTCATCTGCGAAAAATAAACAAATCTTTCCCCATTTTTTTTTCTTTTCTCCATGCATATACTAATCCTCTTGACAAGTTTACATATACCAGTACTAGTATCCACTGCCCTAGTCTCTGATACTAGATATCTACTCTACTCTATATACTATTATATTTATGATGACGCATTGGTGGTTAACATTCGTAAGCGCCATATTTGTTGACATGTGACCAAGTAAATGAACATGATTCGTACTAATTTATATTTTCTTTTCATATGCTTCCCTTTACGGAGGGTACGTTTATCTCATAAACATCGATTACTTTTTTTTATTCAATGCGGATGAAAGACCGTGCTCACGAGGCATGAACACACGGAGTTGTCTCAATTGGAATTTAATGTTTGCGTTCTACATTTAAAATAAAATGGCCATGTGCGTTAGATAAGGCGCGGGACTAACCAAATCCTGCACCCCCCCCCCCACACACACACATGCGCGAACGCACGCACACAAATGGCTTCTGTCCTATTTATATGACTGTTTTTGTGGTGGTAGCTGTTTATGTTGAAAAATTATTAGGTTTGAAATTATTTACATTTTGATTTAGCACTAGGCCTACTTAGACCAGGCATCATAAAAGATAAAGCCATGCTGGGGAAATAACAAGAATGTCAAAAAGGGGTTCTGACAGTTAACTTTTCAGATTAGGCCCCATTGCTGGATGATCACAGCTTGATTTTTAATTGATAACTGAAGCATGCATAACTCAATATTTCGCCTGTGTCGGGGTGTGATATGCTGGCAGTCATTATAAAACTGACACCTGTGTCAACAACAGTATTTCCATTTTACTTTGCAAAAGGGAATGCACATTTTTGACCTAACTTGAGTGTCTCTGTTAGGGGGTTGACAAATGAATAGACAGATGGATGGGGGTGTGGATAGATAGATAGATAGATAGATAGATAGATAGATAGATAGATAGATAGATAGATAGATAGATAGATAGATAGATAGATAGATAGATAGTAAAGCGACACTGGAGCGACACTATTTTCAAAAGCTACTACTTGTTACAAATGAGATACTTATTTAATAAACGAAAACATGAAAACCCACTTGCCTAAATTTGATCCCATTTTACCAGACATTTTGAATGTTATGACTTATATTGTTTTTCTGACCAAGCAAGAAGCCATGTAGCAACAAAAAGGCTAGCGCATTTTTTTCGTAAACGAAAATTTAAAATCCCCCTTCGGAGCCCCGTCCAATAATAGCACATAAACAGCTTGCTAGAATTATTTCTTTGCAAGTGTTTCAATACTAAACAAGTGCTTTTGGTGAACGACAACGTTTAAAAACACAATAATGACAGTCTCACCGGCTGTAGAATAGTAGATTAGCATGTCCGGGCTAAATATGACTTTTTGTAATAAGCCTACCTGTCAAGTAAAATCGTTCCCACCTCTGTGCGTGTTTTCAGTCCGAAACCGGTTTTCAGGTCAGTCCAGCGACCGAATTCTTCACCGATATTTATCCTACTTCTATTACATTTAGAGTCGTTCTCTGATTTCTCTCTTTTTGTGGCAGAAGATGTGAGGCGGTTAGGTCTTCCAACTCATGCCCTTTTGACATGTTCAATTTCCGCCATTTTTGTTTTTGCTGCGCTTCACTCGATCGCATCGGCGCATGGGTCATAAGTGGACACGTAAGAGTTCATATGAATAGCTTCTACTGTCGGTAAATACCGTAAAACTTGCCCAAGAATTATTGGAGGGACGCAAATAATTAACAAAGTATAGAAATCGCTCTGAAAGCGGGTTTTGGGCCCACTCTTGGGCCGTTTCCTTCTTGTAATCGTTAGAAAACATGTTAAGCTAAAGAGTAGAGTAATAAAATATTGTGGTAAAAAAATAACAGCGAGATGCCGAAAATGCACCTTTAAAGGAACGTTTACTATTTTGTCGTAGCATATATGTGAAGGAAGTTATGAAGCCACTTGCATTCATATTTGAACAGCCCTCGTATCAGCCCTCGAATCATGAGGGATGGATATTCTACTTACCACCTCCTTAAATTTATATGCATATGACCATGTTCTGAAAGTGTTTTGACCCCTAGCACCCCCGATTAAGTCCCACCCCTGGGGGCATGACCCAGGCGACAGAATAGAAATCCTGTTCGATATGTTGTATATCTTTTATTTTTGAGAACACTCACAAAGTGGGGTATAAACATCTTTGAAATTTACTTTGTAACTAATATTTAATGATAATTGACCGTTTGACTCCTCCCAAGGGCCCCAGGGGGCGGTGCCACAAATATATATGCTGTTGCACGCCCAATACATGTGAGTAACTCACATACAAATGGTTTGGAGGTTAATATAAAGAATCTCAAAGATGAAAATGTGTTACAAATGATGAGCCTAATGCTAGACATCTAACGTTATCTACCTTTATATATCAGATAAAGTATTGTGAGGCTCTTTCTACCATGTGCGGCCAGCGTCCTGAGCCGGGAGCTTGGGTCACACATCAATGACATGTTTCGTCACTTTAGCCTCCCTATAGGTGTCAGTTATAGTGCACATGTACTTAACTTAACTACCACCCCAATGCTGCAGTTATAGCTATACATTTTTTTTTATTTACAGTCGGCGACATATATTTCAAGTGTCCTGTTAGAGATTGGTGTTTAAGCCACACACAACAGATGCCAACGAAGGGACAGACTTATGTGTACACTTTTGACTACCGAAGCTTAACAAATCCATGGCCTTCATGGATGGGCAGTCTCCATGGCTACGAGATAGAGTTTGTGTTTGGTTTGCCATTTAACACAAGTCAAAACTTTACAGATGAAGATAGAACTTTGAGCAACAGTATTATGAAATACGTGACGAATTTTGCAAAGACGGGGTAAGTGTTTTAAGGATTGTGTAAATTAATAGCTGTAGCTCTATAATAATTGATATAGCTTTAGCTATTTATTAATTTATCTTGAATATAAAACGTTCAGAAAAAGAAAAGAAAATCTATTTTTAGATATAAAAAATGCCAACTTGGCATTTTTTTATATCTAAAAATAGATTTTCTTTTTTTCTGTATGTTGCGTTTTCATTTTATTATTAATATAATTATAAAAAACAAGACAAAAACAATTAAAGCGTCCTTTCATATTAGCGTATTAGGACTTAAAAGGTATGCCTAACTGACACGTGGTTAATGGCGGAAAGAAATATACTTGCTATATATAATATAAAAATCTATCATTAGTGTGAGAGTGGGATAGAAAAATCTATCCCGAGAATCACGAGGGACGGATTTTCAATCCCATCCTCACACGAATAATGGATTTTATTTCTTGCCTACCGTTAAATGCCAACGCATTTTATATCTATTAAAAATGACTCCTTGAAGTTCCCGAATACGCTGAGATGAGACATGATATGATGATGTCCCTTTAATATAAAACTGGCGTCACTTGACGGCCGTGTGCGTGAGTTCCAATACAACAAATGTCAGTCCTCACGTGAAAAGCTGGGTAAGATAACATGGGAAGGATAAGCTTTTCTATCCCAGGATAAAATCTCAGATATATGCATCCGGTGTGCTTTATGCGTTTAATAGCTAAATAACGCAATTATTAACTTTAAAGGGAATTCAAAAATATATTTTTCATGCAACTTGTCGATCATAAACGTCACTAAGTTACTGTGCCTGTCTGAAATATAGCCAATTTACACCTTCACCTTAAGAAGGATATTGATCACTTACATGTACTACCTATATCAACAAGTTTTATTTAGTGAATACTTTTTTTAAAATATCAAAGATTCAATTTCATTTCAACAAACGAAATAAAATCGACTAAGTACATAAATTAAATCCGTTTATATCGATACTAATATATTAATAAATATATGAATATGTTTCTTGACAAATAAACATATATTTATTTTTACTCTTCTTACCGATACATTCCCAATGAAGGCATACAAAGTTATTATTAGAAGGTATATCTGTGAATAGGTATTTTGCAATAGCACAATTACAGAGTCTAACAAAATATATTTAAACTTAGGAGCAATTTAATATTTTTATTGATTTTAAACTAAAACGCAAATTCAATGTTTCTCCATTTGGTGCCATATTTTATATCAAGTAAGTAATAACATGATTTAGCAATTAAGTATCAAACAAAGCCTCTGTGAATATTCTTCTGCGTCCTGATTTTGATCTTCAGTAAGCAAGAAATAAAAGGAAAATCGGGGCTTTAACATTTTCGCATGTAAAAATTATAATTGAGTTGAGGGGCTAAATTCAATTTTGGAAGAAGCAGCCACGTGATAAGGAAACCATTTTAAAAGTAGTTATTTATCGTAGAGTTATAAAAAAAATTATTTATCTTCAAAATACGAGTTTTAAAGTTATTTGACTTTTACAATGCTAACTTTAACTACAGTTTCCTATAAAGAACAATGGTAAAGTCATAAACAGGGACAGTAGCTCTTTCTAATATGAATAGTTTTAAAAATGCATTATTACTGTGAATAGGGAAATTAGAACACAAAGTTAATTAACAGTGAGCATAAAATATAACCACCTTCCTAATGTTCAGCGCACATGCATGGAGTCTTTAAATTTTATGAATATCAAATACAATACAATTAATCATTTTCATGCTTAGGACAAGAAACAATGTCATAAATTTAAAGTACAAACTAATGTTGGCAGTTTTTAGATCTGTAATAAAATGAAAAGTGATATTGCAATTTGGTAAATTGCAACGTTTTTCAGTAAAATGAAACGTTAGAGGCGCCTGTGACAATGTTACATTTTCTTTTGAAAGGCTTGTCCTTTCTTCTTTCGTTTAAGAACAATATAATTTTCAATAAAGCTACCTACAATAGAGACAGGTAAGACAATTGTAAACACTGAGGAGTTCTTGTTGTAAATCTCAAATAATATTGTAATTCTTTCACTGAAAAGAGTGCAAATCTTGTTGAAATGCCACGTTTCGTGTGGGTCGTCGCTTTTTGAAAAAAAGCACATTTTTGGGGATAACCAGTCAACAAAAGGGTAAAAGTCATTAATCAAATGATACAAATCTTTCAGTCGTTCACATATCATAGGAATTAAATACAGTTGGCTGAACTCATTTTGTAAACTTCGAATTTAATAAATGACCACGAATACTAGACACTCTTTATTCATTTTATCATATGACGTCGCGTCTGGGAGTGAAATAACGCCATGCAATAAAATCTGTAAACCACTAGTGGTTTATAGATTTACGGGCAACGTTATGACGTCCATAACAACGTTGCGTACATAATATCAAAATTATAACGTTTTTTACGCCAGAAATAAGATTTCAAATGATTTGTCATATGATAAATAGAATCTAACATTCGAGCTCTTGTATTATTGAATTTATTAAACTCCTTGCGAAAAAGAGATAAAATGCTCGGCAAGCCTCGCATTTTATCTCTTTTCCCCAACTCGTTTAATAAATTCAATAAAACATGAGCACTCATGTAAGATCCTCTATATCTGCAACAAGGGGAGCACTCATGTAAGATCCTCTATTTATTGCAGTGATCCAAACGACGACGGTCAAGGCACGAGTGATAATACACTGCCAGTCTGGCGACCATTTGATTCATCGACTGAGACACATATATCATTTTCACAGAACGATGGGCCTGTAGAAAAGTCAGGATTTCGGACCAAGGAATGTACTTTATGGGGAGAGCTCGTACCTAAAATATCAGAATATAACCAAAATTGTAGTAAGTATTGTTTTTTATTTTCTTTTAAATTATCTAATTCCTGGACAATTGTTTATAAACTTATTTACTATGTTAAACATACCACCTCAATAAGAAAGAGAAAACAAACAAAGCTGATAAAGAGAAAACAACTCCAATATCTATCAGTTTTAATTTGGCTCTATCTATTGAATCCATTACATAACTGACCAGTTCAAGATTGTTTATTGCTCTCGGTTAATTGTAATATTGTGTATACTTGGCATAGGATCAGAGTTAAGTTACGCAGTTGGTCAGATTATGTTACTGTATTCACTTGATTGGATAAATGCAGGAATTTATTTCATATTATTTCTAGTGGTAAATCTGTCTCATTAAAGTACTCTTATTATATGTGAACTCTACCATGTGAACATGCCTTTTATATTACATATCTTTTTATTAAACATTGCAATAAACAACACAGACCCATAGAATTACATAATGTGATTATAAAAATACAATATAATGGTTTCTAAATTCCACAGATTCATTGAAAAGCATTTATTGTGATGATTAATTCTGAAAAATAATAAAAAATAAATATATAACAACAGTAGACATGCTTATATCTAATTCTAATTACGGTTCTGATTGTCTTTGCTTTTTTATTGTACATGTAAAACATTGAGTCAGTTCTATGGCCCGATATAAACTTTTTGATGAGTTGGTGCCTGATGGTTGACTGTAGTTGTCTATAGCCCTGACTGTCTGTGAATTGTTAGCCTACTTCGTTGTTAACTTAAATTGGTTGTTTCTCTGCGCTAGGGCAATGCTTTCGATGGTACAATATGTTTATGCTCTATCCCTTCTTGCTAACTATGTCATCAATTCTAAAGTGATAGCCTGTTGTTATTACTTTGGTGGTTTATGTTGATCCCAATAATTGGGGGTTACGTTTTTGTTCCTTGCTTTGTTTAGTGCCTTTTCTGATTAAGTAATCATTTTGCAGAGGAAAAAAGATAGAAAATATTGAAATAATTGGTTTCTCACAAAATTGGTCGGGTGAATACTAGTAATATCCCTGGGTCGGTAGTTTCTTTATATGTTCTTATCTTTACTATGTATGTGCCTAAATGTTGCGTTAAGTTCTTTGTTTGTTCGCGATTTGCAATACACTCACTGAGAAAGAGATATCTGGTTGCTTTATTTAAATAATAGAATTGTTTTATGTGTGTATCTTTGTTTGTCTCTATTCTAAAGTACCTTTATCATTGTGTCATGTTTATGCCCGTGCTATTTGATGATTATTATCTCAACTGGCTATACTCAATTTACTTCCTTATCATTTTGTTTCTCTCCCTTTACATGCCATATGTTTCAGTCTGTATTTATGACATTTCTATGTCAGACACCCGTGTTTTGATAAGTGTTTAATTTATTTCATTTGACATTGGCTCTGAGACGTAATCATATGTTCATTGATTTTTTTTGGCATTTAACACAGTATGTATCATTTATGAATTATCAACATTTTATTGCAATCAAGACCAACGCTTTTGAATATTCAATTGCAAAATGATATCAAACTAACACGTACTTTAAGGGGATACATTCGAAGTCATTAGATAGCAGAATACGTATTAAGAAATGTGACACACAATAAAAAACAGCACCAAACAAAAGCCATTTGAACATTTTCAGTTTATACATTGATCACCTGCGAAATATTTTTAATAAGGTAACAGAATGAATTGCAGAAGAAAAGCAGAACATGGAATAACGCTTTAAAATGGACAAAACCAAACAAAACGCCTTTAAATTCAGTTGGTTTTAATCTGGTTTGGCCTGATTTAATGTATTTATAAGCTACCGCGTTTCTCATGGTTGGTATCTTGTAAAATACGCTACTAAAATCTATTTTTTAAACAGGTTGTTCATCAAATTGTGTATCTTAAGTGCAAGTGCATATATTAAATTAAAATCAACAACTGCTATAATATATATTCTAACACACCTCGCCTATAGAGCCAACGGTAACAAACTGTGATATCTCGGGCAATAATTCACTGCAAAAGTGTGTGATAGCTGACGTCACTGGAAAATGACGTCATTCAGGGCATTAGACGGTGTCACGTCGCTTTTACGCTTGAAAGACGTTACAATTACATGTAAACGTATGCGACGTAGTCTAAATATTGGCGGGAGTTCTTCAGTGCAATGGCGGAAAGTTGGAAGAAGCTGAAGACTTCGAATGTGTTTTCGTCGTTTATTGTGTGTTAGAATCGATATAGATCAGCTCCATTGCGTGAATTGTTGAGTAATAATTCACTGTTTGTCGGTCAGTTGTGCGAAGATAAATCACTCGCACTTCGCGCTCGTGATTTGATCTTCTTTTCAACTGACCTCCAAACAGTGAATTATTACTCAACAATTCACTGCTGGAGCTGATCTATTTCTTAAATAAAATGTCATTGACTTTGTACGACAATATACATCAATGAAATTTAGCCTACATGAAAACAGTAAAATACACCAGGTTATATAACACTATGTTTGGATATTCAATTTGTAATTATGGGGCAAATAAATTACAATACAAATTTAAAATTTCTTTTTAGCAGATATGGTAAGTATTCAAAGCATTCAAAGGATATTGCGATGCATATTTGAGAGGGCAGAATAAAATGCTTTGGTTTTGTTCCTACCAGTAAAACACATGTAGCATCCATGTTTGGAAGTTGCATTTGATTTGGCAATCGTCATATGAAGTTTGTAATGCATAACTATCAATTCGTTTAAATATTTTCTTTGCTTTTTAGTGCATGTGTGCTTTAAAAAGCGAATGTTAATCGCAGTATCATTGCCAAAGAAACAATCATTCTTTTGAAGATGTATTGCAGCATTACAGCAGTCTCGTTGCGAAACACATTCACAATATGATGATAATTAGCTGGTGCACACTGTTTCATAATAATAAATTAATTATTTGAAAAATCTCTATGAATATATTAATACCCTTTAAAAATTTAAATTCCAATCAATATGTAGAAACATTCAACTGGTTATTCTTAGCAAGACTAGGAAGTAGCTTTTTTTATCAAAAAGTTAACACGTGTGTCTAGATAGGTGACATATGACTGAAATACAAATCCAATGACGCTAGAATAATTAGTAAAATAGACTATCTAAAGCAAATAGCACTCTTGTCAAGCAGATTCCTGAGCATTGTCTCTGGCTGGTATCTGTAAATAACTTTTATGAGTGTTTAGATATTCAGTTAGATAACCGGTGCTAAATAATTAATAAATTGCTTTAACTATTTACACTATGGCATAATACATTTATTTTGTAAATTAATGAATGTAAATTGGCAGAAGGATATTTTATCACCTTTTCTCTCCATGAAATGCTACTGGAATAACCCACCGATCTCCCAAGACACACAGGGAGAACATTCAAAATAAGCTGTAATAGAAAATAGTATGCAACAATCTTGAGATTTGAACGAATAAAGGATGTAATAATGTTAAGAACCCAACTATCACTTCAAGTGTATTGTCAATCTATCGATTTGTCTATATGAGGCTAGTTTTGAGTAAATCTCTCTTCCTAAATTAGACTTTGGACTGGTTAATAATGTTGAGAAGCCTCTAGATTATTTCAGTTAGGCATGTTTGGGACATATGCGGATACATGTATCAAAATCCACGTTTTGATGATCTACCCACCATGTCAAAAATGTTATTATATCATTTTGAATGGTGTGACAATTTTGTTTTCGTCTGCAAAGGGTGTTCATTTTAATGACTGAAATGCAACGTTTTTGTTTAGCATATATTTTGCTTAAAATGACATCGCCATTTAAATCAATTTAGTTCAGAAATCGTGATAAAATGTCTCAAAGTTTTTGATGATAAATCATTAAAGTAGTGAACTTTATAATAAAATATAAAAAAAATGATTAACTAGTTGGTTCCCAAGATGAACGTGTTTCAGCAACCTAAATTTAAACTTTTCAAATTATTATCATTCCATTGTCCTTCGAATTGTCATTGTCGATAAACTGACACCTTTAGTTTCTTGAAAAAGCTTGTGTTCTATGAATGGCTCTATTAGAAGGAAAGATAACAAAACATATCATATGATTATGTGATTATGAGTAAATTAAATTGCTTTAATAGGGTACGACGATCATAAGTAAGATTCCATTTTTTTATTTTACATTTTGTTATTGAAATATGTATACGATTGATAACTAATTATTGATTGTCTGTATACATTGTATATACGATCTCGTACATATATTGACTATCGCAAGTGATCAGGAAATGCCATATTCACATTAATAGACAAAATTGTGGCACACAGAGAAAGAAATACAATAAACAGATACACCATCAAGACACACACATACACACAAAGCTATGAAATAAAGAAAGGTTGTATTGTACCTGAATGACGACCCCTACCTAAGGGGGTTGGCGCCTGATGCTTGTACTTGGCTAGTCTCACTGTATGGGATTTCCTTTATCTATGACTGTCTGGGAGATAAGAACTTTAATCTCTGTCTAATTAACGTAAGTTAATTTCATTTGATTGTTTTCCAGTGATGATACATTTCATAAGTTAGGAAGCCTCCATGCGAGCTTTACACTATTTTGTCTAAGGCAAAAATATATTTAGCACCCCCTTCTCAGAGGTAGTGGCTGCTGCCTATGTGTAGGTGGTGCTTTGTTTGCCTTTTTTTATTCATTGTTCAGTGTGGCTCCCATTGTGTGTTGGTGTATTGTGTTCTATCCCTGTTTTGTGATGTATTTTGTAGTGTCCTTTCTAGTTTTGCAATCATCATGCTGAGAGAGAGAGGGAGAGAGAGAGAGAGATGTTTTTAAAGCTTTTCTTTGTTTCATCATAGTGTGTTAATTTGATTAGAGTGTTTTCTCCATGATGATACATTGCAATAGTTAAAAGGCTTCCATGCGAGCTGAGCATTTCTTGTACTTCAACAACAGCAGAATTTAGGGTGAAGATTTGGTACCAGTAAAATGCATTTAGCCTCCCGGTGGCTTAGGCTGCTGCCCATTCAAAGGCCGTGGTTCTGTTGCTGTTGACTTGTTGTTTATTGTTACTCCCATTGTGAGAGTCTGTAATTGTTCTATGTTTTGCTGTACGTTACTTTATGTCATTTCTAATTTTGCAATTATATTCATGGGGAATAGAGAGCTGGTTGTTTTGCTTAGTTTGTCTTCCTGGTGTCTCCTGATTGTTGTGTGGCTCTTCCTCGTGGTGTCATGGGTATGACTGCAGTTTATGATTGTGGTATTTCCTGGTCATACTCACTTACTATTTTTTATTGTGTTCACATGAGCTGATTCAGAAGGGCCCAACTTTTACAGCGTTTTTTATGCCCCCAAAGGAACTTTAGGAGGCATATAGTAATCGCTCTGTCCGTCCGTGTGTCCGTCCCGCTTCGTGTCCGGTGCATATCTCCTATATTCTTAGAGGTAGGAATTCCAAATTTGGTGTGTGGATGCATCTTGAAATGACGGAGTGTCGCGTACCATTTTCGGGTCACTGTGACCTTGACCTTGACCTCTGACCTAGTTTTTAGAATAATCGTGTCCGGAGCATATCTCTTATATAATTTGAGGTAGGTATCTCAAATTTGGTGTGTGGATGCGTCTTAGGATGACAAAGTGTCGCGTACCATAATTGGATCACTGTGACCTTGAACTTGACCTCTGACCTAGTTTCTAAAAACTGCATTGAGTCTGGTGCATATCTCCTATATTCTATGAGATAGGAATTCCGAATTTGGTGTGTAAAAGCATCTTGGGAGGGCGGAGTGTCACATACCATTTTCGGGTCACTGTGACCTTGACCTTGAACTCTGACCTAGTTATTAGAATAATCGTATCCGGAGCATATCTCTAATAATATTTGAGCTAGGAATCTCAAATTTGGTGTGATGATGCATCTTGAGATGACAAAGTGTCGCGTACCATAATTGGGTCACTGTGACCTTGAACTTGACCTCTGACCGAATTTCTAGAAACTGCATTGTGTCTGGTGCATATCTCCTATATTCTTTTAGATAGGAATTTGGTTTTTAAATGCATCTTCAGATGACGGAGTGTCACACATACCATTTTGGGTCACTGTGACCTTGACGTCTGACCTAGTTTTAAGAGCTTTTGTGTTCAAAGCATATCTGTTATATTCTTTGAGGTAGGAATTCCAAATTTTGAGTGTATATGCATCTTGGGATGGTGGAGTCTCACATATTACTTTCTGGCCACTGTGACCTTGACCTCTGACCTAGTTTTAATAATAATTGTGTCAGGAGCATATCTCTTTTATTATCAAAGGTAGGAATCCCAAATTTGGTGGGTGGATGCAACTTTAGATGGTGGAGTGTCACATACGAATTTTGGGTCACTTTGACCTTGACCTCTGACCTAGTTTGTAGAATAATGGTGTCCAGAACATATCTCTTATATTATTTGGGAATCCCAAATTTGCTGTATGGATACATCTTTAGATGCTGATGTGTAGCGTACCATTTTTAGGTCACTGTGACCTTGACCTATGACCTAGTTTCTAGAATAATCGTGACTGGAGAATATCTCCTATATTATTTGATGTAGGAATCCCAAATTTGGTGTGTTGATTCCTCTTGGGATGGCGGAGTAGTGCGTACCTTTTTGGGTCACTTTGACCTTGACATTGACTTCTGGCCTCATTTTTAGGTTTATCGTGTCTGGAGCATATGTCCTAGATTACAGCTAACTTTTCTCAAATCTGTCTTATGCTTGACCAATTCCTTTGGGGGCATTCGTCACGTGACTGTGACATTTCTTGTGTTAGTTGATGAGGGGAGAGAGGATGCAAAAAACACTCTAAGCAGGCCATCATCATATAAATGGCGTTTCGCTGGAGTGCCGTTGTTGGCCATACATAAAACGGTGGCTTGGTAGCTTTGTGATATTTCAGGGGTCCGGACCAATATTGCTAAACTATATATTTTTGTAAATTTTCAGAGGATACTGTCCAGACCCCTTCCTCTGGATGCGCGCATGGTTCATGCTCTAGCGTTGGTGTTTGTGTTTTTTCTCGCTTCCTTGCAATGCCATGAGTTGGTCTATGGTATTTGATTGTGGTATTTCCTGGTCACACTCACTTCGTTTTAGACGTTTTAACCTGTTTGATAAGCTGATAAGGCTAGCTAAGGTCTACATATGCGACGTTGCAAACCGAGCCATTACAATTTCTAGACCTCAAGAATCATGAGTGTCTTCAATTTTCGCATTTAGTATCTATGACCTCATGTTGCTCATATATTGAACCAACATAGTAAAGGCCACATTGGTTTTATTACCATCTAATGAGTAGGCCAGATGATGAGAATTTTATTACTGTCACATAATGTTTTAAACATGCATGTTTAACTACCTAGCACGGCTACAGGCATATATGTATGATCCAATCTTTCATCGACTTATATATTAAACTTGGGCAGGCAGCAAGCTTGTTCATATGTGTAGATTAAACTGAGCCTTTTGCTGCTAGCATATGCAATAATAAGCTTTTTAGCTGACCTAAATCAATAGGCATGGTCATACATTGTACAAGAAGAAGACAACGATTAATACGAAGAAGATAATGAAAATAATACTATAAATAAAGATAGGTTTAATGAGAATTAAGATTGCTTGTCTGTGAAAAGTTATTGATGAATGTTTTCAATACAAAATTGAGAATGCTAGACAGAACAGCTCCTATGCTTAATTATTTATTCATTTACTTATTAAGTTATTTTATATCGCATCATACTTGCATGTGTTATGTGTTTATATATTCATCCTTAAAATAATGCTTTGCATCAATGGTTTTGCGAGATTTATACTGAGAGTAACTAGAAGCTTAAGTTTTGTTTTATCTAGTGATGCAGAACGCTGTACATAGGTATTGCAAATATAGAAAGATAGACACATCTTAAATTGCATAAAAATATAAATGCAAACACTTTGAACGCTTCTGTTTATATTTCAAAGACATACGCTTCTAGTTACGCTAATACAGTATGCATGGAAATTGTATTAAGTTTTAGAATATGCAAGAATATCCTTCATTCTTTTGTGTTCATCAATGCTCTTTGTCAAAATCACAAAATAGTTTCAGATATAATATTCAAAGTAAATAAATAACACTAGTTACATGTATGTATTAAGCGAAAATTGTATTCGTTGCAATGTTTTATTATATGTCATGGGGCAAAACATGATGCTTTTGTTATTATGTATTGTTTAAAACCTGTCTATTCACAATATAGTTGTCAAATAAGAATGGGGCGCACATATTACTAAAGCATGGAGCCAGGACTGGATATGAAACTCCAGCATAAATAGAGAAAAAAAAAGATAAATTTGGTCCCAACGCGAAAAAACCTGTCATAGGAATGTTTGACTATGTCATGTTCAAACCGTCATGCTCAGCTACAGAGACTAGCTAAAAAGGTAATACTTTGCTTGTAGACACGATACTTTCCACAGAGCGAATAATAAAGAGGCTGATCAAACTGCGCCGATGTGCAGGCTGGTCTGCGCTTTTGTGATCCTTTGTTAATGCAAACCCCTGAACTAGAAGCCCTGAAGACACTGAATACAGGTTTTCTCACGTCGAGGCCCGTTTGCCAGGGCCTCAACATAACCCTGACTGAAACAAACATTATTTGGGCCTCGTCACGAGAAAACCTGTCTTCGGGGTTTTCGACAAAGAGAGTTACAAACTAGTCTCTTTAGCTACAGAGACTAGCTAGAAAATCAAAATTACACCTGCAGCAAGTCTAGATGTGATACTTTCCAAAAAAGCGAATAACAAAGGCGCTGATCAGACTGCGCGGATGCGCAGGCTGGTCTGCGCCTTTGTTGTTCCCAAACCACCGAAGACAGGTTTTCTCACGTCGCGGCCCAATTTTGTGAGGGCATCAGGGTATAATGAAACATTAGAATGGAATATGTGCTATAAGATGTGTTTTATTTATTTATTTTTTTATTTATGTTTTATCATTATTTTCATTGACCGATATATTTTGAGAGAAAAAACATTCTAGTTTTGCTTTAGCTTTCTATTGATATTGCCAAATGCATGTGCGATAATTCATTAGCATCTTTTCATCGACTCTATCATACAAGCATAAGCTGTTTGAAGAGCAGTAATTAGAAATACTCTAAATTCGATCAATTTGTTTAAGTGTTGTACTTTTATGTCGAATTCAGTAATATATATTGCGTTCTTACTCCCTGAATTTTCTTTAGCTGTAACCCTACAATTTATCATGGGCCCATCCAACTGATAGAATAGGTCGCATTCTCTGAATCCAGTGTGTTCATTTATTTTGATTTAGCGCGTATTTCGAAAATTTGAAGTTCGACTTTTCGAGGTTTTATTGTAATATATTTTATGTAAGTGACTTGGATACTAATTTATCTAACTCAAACGACTGATAAAACATGAAGTCGAGGTAACAATAGGTAGCAAATCTAGAGTCTACTGAAACTGAACGCACGTCAAATTTTACAGAAGGGTAGATGCCTGAAACGTTTTCAACTAGTCACCAGGCCAACTGGATAACCGAACATATTGTCGATAAGTTGCTTCTTAACCCTTTACCTCATAGAGGTGTTTTTAACACTTTTGCAAACAGGGTAAACCCAGATCAGGCAACTCTTGTAAGGTCTACTCTGCTACTCTGTTTGCTTATGGAAATTAGATTAGTATAATCATACACTAGTGATCAGTAGTGGACCGGACATGTAGTGTCTTTGTTCTATGTACAAACGTGAAAGTTAATTTATATAATTATTCATAGTGGGTAGAGCTTAGCATGAATATCCATGAAAGAGATGGTTTTGATATCTAAAATATGCGGTGATTTGTATTTTGAGCCATGAAAAGAACAATGTGACCCTTGCACGTGAAGTTATAGTTTTTGTTGTTCAATGCAAAATACAACAACAACAAAACAACAACATTTATTAAATAAGTGAAAAATATTAGCTTGATCTTGGCCAAATTCAAAAAAATGTTTGTCTTATCTAATAGATGTTTATATTGCATTCAATAACAAAGACATTATCTACATTATGAATATCGTATGTTTTATTTCTGTAATTCAGAACTTTAGAGTGCATAGTGTAATGATTACAGCTCAAAGTTGCAAGCACCTGTTAAGTTGAGCCACCAAGTTATATTGTCACTTAGAAGTGCCTTAAGGTTCGTTTTAACTTAACATGTTGTTTATATCTGAATGTACTTAATGCTTCTATTATCTGTGTCTATTGCAGGAGTCTCAAGAGGAGGATTAATATCGTCTTCAAGAATCCTTGTGCTAGGTTCTTTCATTTTACTTCAATCAACTTATTTTGATCGTTTTCATTCAAGTGTTTTATAGTATTAGTTAATTATTATTAAATGTAGGATTATGCACCTTAATCGCAAACAGTTGTAACAGATAACATCTTAATCATCGTCGTGATTGGGCCACATCGCAAGAAAACCTGATTTAGTTGCATTTGATCAACAAAGGCGCAAACCAGATTGCGCAATCGCGCAGTCTGATAAGCGCTTTTGTTTTCCGCTCCTTGGAAAGTATATTCTTGCACAACGGATAAGAATATCTGCGATTTTTGCATGGTCAGAAATTCTTATCTTACCTATGTTTTCTTACCTAGGCTGTCACGAGAGGACTGTTCATTGGTTGCATTGGAACTAACGCACATGGTCGTCAAGTGACGTATGGTTTAGTCAGTGTGACGTCATCATGTATAAATGCATTTCAACGTATTCAGGGATTTTTGAAAGCTTACTTTTAAATAAACAATCAATGGTGAGCAAGAAAACGAATTTATTATTTGTGTGAGGATGGGATGACAAACGTTGATCCTTGGGACAGCGTTTTCTATCCCACCCTCACACTCATATAATGCTAGATTCTAATAATAGCTAAATTCGTTACTAACAACGTACATTTAATAATCTAAGAGTGCGTAACGAAAATTTATTTTTTTTATTTCTCAACCAAAACATATGTTGTGGGTACTCAAATGAACCGTCTCAATGAGACGGTTCTTTTGAGCACCCAAAATATATGTTAAAATTGATAGGTAAGAAAATATTTACAATTTTACGCTGAAAAATTTTGTTTATCTAAACCTGTGAATCTAGAGCAAACTGAGTTGATCCTAGCTTGGTCGCAAACCCCAAAGACAGGTTTTCTCGCGACGAGGCCCGTGTTTTATGTAAATAATTGTGCACAAGATCAATCAAAATTTTGTAAACAACTAAGACCAAAGTCTGCCAAAATGGTGACTCATTCTACCTACAGACGCTGGTATAATCAGGATCGCCCAAAAGTTCCACCCATGGACTGATTCGTATCACCATTTGCACCCGAAGTTCAGATGACTCGAGCACCCTTGGGATCATGAAGATCTATTCGAGATTCGAGGTAGTGGTAGTTCGAGCTCCTGAGAATAAGTCATAGCTCGAGATCTAGAGGTATATGGTAGTAGTAATAATTAGTCTTCTATAAAATAAAGGTATGCTGTCTGTAATTACCAGAATCGCCCCATTAAGACGATTCTGATGAGTACATGCAAAATATCATTTGAAGACCTTCCTCGTCATTCTACATAAATGCTGTATATACTAAAACTCGGAAATTTTAGAACTCACAGAATCTGGCCAGGTCTATTGAAATAATGGCATAGGGGCTCGAGTATGAATTTTACATGGTAAACGAGTCATCTGTGCTCGAGCGGTTGATGTTTCACTGTACATGTGTTGTTTTTTATAACAGATGTTTGATTTAAGATTTATATAAAGTGTATATAATCATTAGACTGATATATAGTGTATATACAATCGTATAATATTTAGAAATATGTCTATTGCACAAATAACATTATTATCATCGCCATATTAAAGAGTATATCATCATTTGTAATTATCGTGTGAACATGGGCAACAGAGATTAACTCTATTCTCTTAAATCCAGCGTTATTATAAGTATCAACGGTGGAAATTAAAATGCAACATAAATGTGGACATTTAAAATTGGTGAAATCGCATGTAATAAGCACACAGTCAATTTTAATAAGGTATATAACAAACAAACATCGTAATTTTGGTGTAAGACACGAAGGGCTATAGAGGTATAATATGATGTTGTACTGAGTTGATATACATTTTACTTATGAAAATAATGAAAAACAAAATGATTGATATTGACTGGCGCATGAAAAAAAAAAATTATTGAGCAAGGCTATTTTCACATAATGATGACAGCTCGAGTTGTAAATAAATCTGCTACCTCTTCATGTGGTTTATATTATATTATACTGAACAAAAGTGAAAACGCTACACCTGAATTGATTTCCATTTATCTACACAAAGAAACAAGACAAGAAATCAAATAAAAATGTATATAAATATTCACAGACTGAGCTATATATAACAATAAACGTCTCATGGCCTTCGTCAAAAGGGGAGACAAGAACGCCTTTTAAATGTGCCACGGGTCCATTTGTTCAGATGTACAATTGGGACAGAAATCTCACGGAGTTTATTAGGCCTTTAGAAGTCCAAGCGGTAGGAACTTCCAACCATGTTCGACTGTATAAAATAGTTGTCTGAACAATTGACAATCAGAAAATGTCACAAACGTATCACGAATATGTTTTGATTGTTTATAATATGATTTTTGAAAAGAGTTAAATTGTATAAGTGACATCTCCATAGCTGTTGTATCGCGTATAGGCCCAATCAGAAATTTCCGGCTCAGTTCGGGAATCAAGCCTAATTATAGGTATGTTAGTACTATGTATGAAAAAGCTGCATTTTATTATCCAGAACTTGTGTAAGGAAAAATAGTACTGTAGCATGTGAGCTCAGTCCTATCAAAATACATTATTCAGAAAACCCCTATCAAACTAAATCCTTGGTGTTCATCCGAGGTCTGATTCCACGGTATTGACCTAGGCAATTCCAATTGACACTGGCCGGGACATTCCTAGACGAAACGTGCTGATAGGCCTGATTGATTTTGCAAATAAAACTACGAGGGGAGATCCAGAAATATGCCGAAAAGTGCGGAAATGATTATTGCCAATTAAGCGTTCTTTTTGTATATTAAATTTTATAGAATCTGATATCTGATGTATTTTGAATACTGGAAGCTTATTTCAAAATGTGTGGAACGCATTGTTATGAAATAACGATTTGGTACCAGTAAAATGCATTTTCACTGATCGCAACAAACTGCGAAAAATGCACGACCCTATTATGATGTGCGACATTTGGGACATGATGTTTACAATCTGACTTGCTATTTTACCCTAGAAGCATCACTGTCAGAAAATATAATCTAATTGCTGGATGACTTTTCTTGCCCGCATAGATCCCCTGTCAAATTGACAAAGGCCCAAAGACTGACTAAAAACAAAATAAACACAGCATCATAAGCAAGCAAACTAATGTTTCTTTTTATTATTGCTTTTTAATTTCTCGCATTACTCAAATCAAACATGACATTGTCTACTTTAACTTTTTCGTTCATCTTTATATGATATTCTTGTTGTCCAATGCTTCGCCAAGAAAATAAAATTTTGTAGTGTAGCGTTTTCGCTTTTACATTTACTCAGTATAATGTGTTATCGATCATGTAAATGTTTGTCTTAATATAAAATATATGCTTAGTATGTTTTCAGTGTTTGTTGATTTTATTCCTATATTTATGGCTCTAAATGTAAGGTCTAATCAAGAGTTTGAGCTATTTATCTGTTGTTCCGATGCTCAATACTTTGTGTATGTAAAAAATTAAAAGCAATAATCCCAAAGACGCTTGTCAATAAGTCATCAGGCCCTTCAGTTAAGAGTGCGTACCAAAAATAGTTTTCTTATTTCTCAACCAAAACATATGTTGTGGTTACTCAAAAAAACGTCTCAGTGAGACATGTTTAAACTGATAAGAAAATATTTACAATTATAGCGTCAAAAAGTTTGATTATCTAAATCCATGATTCATGTTTTACTGATGAACACAGTTTACATATATACATGCAGTTAGGATAAAATAACTTGCGTAGCGAGAATCAGGCAATTATTCAGACAAATCCTTAGCTGATCATTACACTTTTAAAAAAGAAATACAGCATCAATTCAATTTGTTGAACAGGTAAATGTGTGTCTTTGTATAATATATATATGCATATAATGCTCTCGAAGGTTCAATCCAGCCTTGTCATCTACAAAGACTATATTAAATATTAATATTTGGCAAAGAGCAATTTTAACTATCATACTCGTCAGAGGGTGAATTCGTATTGTGTAACTGCATGGATCAGTAAGACCAAATTATTTAATTTTCATGGGATAAGAAAAATGCGATAAAAATAGCGAAGTGCCCACCACACATTTTTTCATATGAACCCCCTTTCCAGCAATCCTGGATCCACCCCTAATTTCCCAAGTTTGGAATTGTCCATGTTGTATTGTAACGGGCTACTAGTCAAACTGTGATTTATACACGTATAATTGATGTATTCTAGTCATTCTTCATCATTTCAACATATTAGATTTTGAGCACTAATACTACAAATCATCAAGTTAAGCATTTAAATAAGTCTTTTTGTAAAGAGGTAAGTAGACACTACACATATTTATTAAATTTAAAGGGGTATACGTGTTTGTGTCTGTCTATTTTCCATTCTTCCTACTATGGCATTGCGAGCAGTAAAAACATTGTCGAGACTGCGCGAATATCTGCCTTCTCTGATAGCATGGTGATAAATACCAAAGTCCTATCAGCTCGCACTTATAGTTTTATAGCGGGAGCTCTTGCTGGGCTTAATAACGTCGACCAATTTCCTATTTTGCAATAAAACTGACTGTTCTATACGTTTATTTAATTCCCCAACAGTGACACAATGACTAGTTCGCACGATAGGCAAGTTAATTATCCCCAATATCAGCCACAGGACGTAGTCGTATTGAAACCTGAAGTAATAGAACTGTCTGAGATGTTAACCAATTTATGCCGCATATAGTCTCCCATTTCTATTGTTTTACCATGTTGGAATTGCTCATTATTTGGAAGGAAATGCAGATTTTTAGCTCGCATTAGATGGTGCAAAAATATTCGGATTTTTAATGTCCTTTATGTCTATTTACGGATGCTGGGTAGTGTTTCTGGCATTGAAAACACTGCAGGCATTGATGAGATATCTCATCTTGGTTTGAAAATGTTCCATTTATAGGATACTAGTTATTTCGGGGATAACTGTATTCAAAATTTCCATTTGGCGAGGTACATGTATATCGTCGGATATACAGTCCTAAATTTAGTTTTACGGCGACGCGCGACCGTATATCCAACGATATACCTCTCCAAATGAAAATTTTGAATATGGTTATTTCCATTCTAATGCACTTATGTAGTTTTTTCTCAAGTAGGGGCGTTGCAAGCAGTATAAAGCCGCACGTCATACTACGATATGTGACGTAAATAATGACGTCAAACTATTTCAAACAGTATATCGTAGGATATACTGGCGCAATTTTTGACGTTATCCAATCAGACGTCACGTTATAAAAGCAAGTGCATTAGAATAATAGTTTATGCCTCCTAACATGGCATACCTTCACGAACTTATGCATGTATGGTCCTTTTGGAGCTACATGTACATACGAGCGATGTTTATAACGAACTTTTTTCAACGTTCATGATCTGATGAAGCCAGTGGGTGGATCTAAAACTCCATGAAGCGCCAAGCGCTTGATGTAGAATTTTAGCGACGACCAGTCCATCACAACATGAAGGTTACGGTGTACACTTAATTTTTTTAAATTATTTTTCAGTGTTATTCGTGAAGATTCGACGTGAATTAAGCAAGCTATGTTGCGCAGAAATGTATCGACATGTTCGGCCATGGCGTTAAACAGCCGTCACCATGAGGTGACGTCGATCGAACATTTCGTCAACCAATCATGACAATTGTTTATTCGCAACGTCGCTAGACAATTCATTGCATGCTGGTAAATATCCTTTTCAGCCACTAAGAAAAATTGCTCGATAAAAGTTCATCGAAGGGAGACAGCGGCAAGTGCACATTTTGTAACTAAATTAAATAAAAGTAGATCTATATGTTTAATTATTGTTTCCTAGAAAATGCCGATGGTGGGTTTGACATAGCTTACAAGCTGATTCAGCAATTCTGGCCAGAGGTAATAAAACTATTTTCATGATCAAATCAACTGAGCATGATCTTAATCATGCTTATACATGTTAAAATGGCAACAATTATTAACATTTTAACATGCACTAGCATAATAAAGACAACTTCTGAGGACTTGAGAGCAAGAAAAGTCTATATTTTTCGACAGTTTTGTATTTATAAGCAGTAGAAATTTCATGCTCAGTTGAGTTTCAAAAAAAAAGTTTTATAACCTCAGGGCCTGGATAAGTTCCTTGAATACTTCCTTGAAATTTCATGCTCAGCTGAGTTGAGTATATAAAAAAATGTTATAACCTCAGGGCTTTGATTAGTTCATTGAATACTTCCTTGAAATTTCATGCTTAGCTAAGTTGAGTATGAAAAAAGTTTTAAAACCTAAGGGCCTGGATTAGTTCCTTGATTAGTTCCTTCAATACTTCCTTGAAATTTCATGCTCAGCTGAGTTGAGTATGAAAAAAGCGTTTTATAACCTCAGGGCCTGGATTAGTTTCGTTAATTACGTTGGCTGAGGAAAAATCGAAATTTGCAAAGTCACAAATTTAATGTGTCGTATTATTTATGATTTTACTAAGGCATAATTATAATATGTATTGATCGTATATCTCGACGTCTGATCAATATATGTATTGCATATATATTCAATAACTATTTTGTCTATATAGATATGCAAATATGCAATACATGCTGATGCCTCCAGAAATTCTAAGAATATTTCATGAGTATGAGTATGGAATAAAAATAATCCAACCCGAGGATCACCCATAGGTATCACGAGCCTTGCGGTGTGACAACAAAAGATAATAATGTGGTTCCCATCCTCACACAAAAAATAATATTTTTCTTTTGCTCACCATAAAAATCCTAATTTTGATTTGTTTTATGAGAAATACGGCTCCAAGAACTTTCTGAATACGCTGAGACAAGACATACCATAATAACATTACTTTAACATAACAATGACGTCACTTTATTTCCGGTTGTGTACGAGTACCTGAATAAGATAATATCTCAGGTTAAAATAATGCCATTTCCTATCTGGTGTCCAAGAACTGGTTGTATTCAGGCTAGTCATGTGGTGCGGCTTTTTAATAAGATCTAGAAATGGACAGGTTATTGGTCTGTTAAATTGCTAGGAGAGTAATTATTCAATGTAACTCGCCAGTGCCTCCAGGCTGACATTATTTTATTTGATAAAAGTGCTAATATCACTTTCTTATTATGTTACTAGGTCTTAGAGTACTGTCATTTTGTAATTAATATATTGCTTGTAATATAGAATCAATATACTTGTAATCCAAAATCTTATTATTACGATGTCCTAAGTTAACCCATATAAGCCTAGTGGCATTTCCATGGAGCACAGGCAAACATTTAGACCCAAACAAGACGCCATACACAGAACGTGGTGTCTGAGTTTGCTAGAGTAATATGTTATTTAAATTTGAAGAGAAATTAAAAACAAATACAACAAAACAACCAATTTATTAACCATTTACCTCATTGAAACGCCTGTTAATGCTTTGCAAACAGAGCTGACCCAGATCAGGCAGCTTTTGTACTTGATCAGGGTCTACTCGGTTTTAACATGTAATTTCTTTGTTCTATGTACCAACATGAAAGTTTATTTATATAAATATCCATAGTGGTTGGAGCATAGCATGAATAGTCATGAAGGAAAGGGTTCACTGGAACTGGATTCGTCCGATTGATGATAATGGGCATGTCAGAGTCAGAGACACTTAAACCTAGACAAAACATCTAATACACATACATATACAGGAATATTATACAATTATTGACTTCAATGAGGTAGACATAAGGATTTATCTACCTGAAAAAGTGATAATTCACCGAGGCCTAGCGAGGTGAATATCACTTTAAGGGTAGATAAATCCTTATGTCTACCGAAACTGAAGTCAATAACTGTTTTGTTATATGACTTTCATTTAAGAATGAAAATTTTACTACTTTCAGTTTTGTTGTTAAAGGCATGTTCAACTTTCTAAGACATCTAAGGACTTTCTCACAAGTTTTAGCAACTTTTATTAAAATATTATAATTTAGTATTTTTCATTTTCAAATGATTATTAATTCTCTCAATGGGGAATTTAAAAAGTTATCATAAATATGTTTTTACAGTTTGTTTATTAAAACAAAGATAAATAAGCAAACAAAACAAAACAAAACTGTTGTAAAAATTCATGAAAGTCTTTAATTTACCTGTTGGGAGGTGAAACAGCAAATCATGTCAATTTCATGCAGCACATGCTACTTACACACTCATCATGCTATTTTTAGCTCTCTAGAGGGTAATATTGCAGAAGTATCAAATATATTAACTTCTGGAAACTAGTTCCAGCTGGTGTTCATGCAATATTAACTTATGGACCGGTTTAGACCAGTTTCCAGGTAGACATAGAGATTTATGAAGACAAATTAAGCCAATCAGGAGACAGGATTCTCTCCAGTCATATAACAAAATAAGTTATCACGCAATTCAATCCAGTCAGATGATTTTCAAAAAAGACCTGTGTTCAAAAATTGAAGACTAAACAAGAAGTCCAGGAACGTCTTTTCAGAAATAGCCGAAGCCCTGTCTCAGGCTGACAGAGCTTTGTGTGCAATGGTCCCCAAAATATGTGGCTTTAAGGACGTCGAATACAATACGTATGCCTAAATGTTCAATTCTTGTGGAGTTCCAGTTAATGAATACCGCTCTGGAATATGGGTGTTCAAACAATTTAATACAACAGATACATTGGAAAACGAAGCAAAACAATATTTTCTCGGGGTCCATAGATTTACTCCAATACATGTAAAAAACGGAGAAAAGGGTTGGTCGGCTTTGAGTAAAAATACTATGCACAATAAATTTAGCAAATGTTTTGCATGGGTGAGCCCATGCATATCAGATCTCGAATTTCGTTGGCTGTCGTGAAGATACAAGCGCCGATCATCTGGCAAGATTTTCCATTTAGAAAAAATACAGAACTACCAAACGCATCGGTCGTGCTAAAGTGACGTTTAATTTTAAGACTAGCGGGTAACGTGGTTATTTCTTATCATTGGAAGAAGCCGAAACCATTTTCAAACGATTGTTTGGTCACTGAAAACCAAAAATGCATAGCAAATGAAGACAAATTAAGCCAATCAGGAGACAGGATTCTCTCCAGTCATATAACAAAATAAGTTATCACGCAATTCAATCCAGTCAGATGATTTTCAAAAAAGACCTGTGTTCAAAAATTGAAGACTAAACAAGAAGTCCTGGAACGTCTTTTCAGAAATAGCCGAAGCCCTGTCTCAGGCTGACAGAGCTTTGTGTGCAATGGTCCCCAAAATATGTGGCTTTAAGGACGTCGAATACAATACGTATGCCTAAATGTTCAATTCTTGTGGAGTTCCAGTTAATGAATACCGCTCTGGAATATGGGTGTTCAAACAATTTAATACAACAGATACATTGGAAAACGAAGCAAAACAACATTTTCTCGGGGTCCATAGATTTACTCCAATACATGTAAAAAACGGAGAAAAGGGTTGGTCGGCTTTGAGTAAAAATACTATGCACAATAAATTTAGCAAATGTTTTGCATGGGTGAGCCCATGCATATCAGATCTCGAATTTCGTTGGCTGTCGTGAAGATACAAGCGCCGATCATCTGGCAAGATTTTCCATTTAGAAAAAATACAGAACTACCAAACGCATCGGTCGTGCTAAAGTGACGTTTAATTTTAAGACTAGCGGGTAACGTGGTTATTTCTTATCATTGGAAGAAGCCGAAACCATTTTCAAACGATTGTTTGGTCACTGAAAACCAAAAATGCATAGCAAATGATGCAATTTTCCGAACTTTCTCAGAGAAATTTAGGACTAAGTTTTCACAATTTGACGTTTTTACTTATGCTTTTACGTTATCACCTTTAAACGGTGGTTATAGGCGGGTTTTCTTGAACCACATTAACAAGTAAACCTGCTTGATGCCTTCCAACACATTCAGACAAAAAATGTTGAATGAAACATCTTCACTACTACAGTGCACAAGCCGAAAGATAAAATCTAACGTCACCATTATCTCGCAAAAACGTCGCACGATTTTTCAGTAACTTAAGGTTTTAATCAACCATAAGATGAGTTACATTGTAAGCCTATGATATCTTTGAAAATTGAGTCTCTGTTGAATTGGCACGCCAATTAACATTAGAAGTTTGATCAATGATGACTACGTTTGACGTCATTGATGGCCGCTGATTTTAGTTCAGCATGAAATCTCTATCACATCTGTCACATAACCAATAGTTTTTATAGGCGTATGATGCATGAGGAAGATGAAAGACCACCAAACGAATAATCACATCCTTATCATTTTAGCATTACTTACAACGGATGTGATTTTTGCGTACTGACCCCTTCTGCAATTCATGCTCTCCCCAAATGCCTATTTAAAGGATGGCGTCTGAAATTTCGTGGTTTCAATTTCCTAAGATCCTGCTCCCGCCATTGCAATTAAAATTGATCGGGACTGCACAAAGATGAGCACAAAAAAGATGCGAAACATAAAAAATGCTAAACTTATTGTGCATAGTATATAATTAAACTGTGGACCGTCTGATCAGTATGGACGATAATCGTCTAACAAAAATGTTTATTAACTGTCGACTATACTGCTACAGGTCAAACGTGATGCTCTGACCTGGAATATCTTTCTAAATCAGGCATCGGGGCTATAAAACTTTAGTACAGTCTCAAACTCAAAATAAAGCACAATGATTGCCTGCTTGCGGGCACGTGTCCACAGGCAGCTAATCATTGCGCTTTATTTAGAGCTTGAGAATGATCTCAAGTTTTATCACCTCGAGGCCTGGTAAATAGCACAGTTTTGAAACCAAACAAACTACTGATTAAGAACATGTTAAAATCTATATGACCATGTACACCAACAAGAATTGAATGAATAACTGAAGAAAAAAAATGTACAGGAGTATCAAAAGTCTTAATCTAAGTAAGCTTCAAATCAAATTATAAGACAGAAACCTATTATTCTCAATATTTGCAAAACTGAAAGTTCTCATTTAGCTCAATTCCAACACTTTGGTTAATTTTTGGGCTTAAGCATGGAAGACATGGTATGTTTAGATTGTGACCAATATGCACTTGAATTTTGAATCATCGTATTTTATATGGTGATTGAGAAGAGCTATAATCGTTAAGTCAGAAAGAGGGGATATTAGATTTAGAACAATGACAGACGCAGACAAAACTCACTTTTAATTTGAAAAATGAAGGAAGACAATGTGCAAAATGTATTTTCAATGTAATGTTTAGAAGAAGATCAATATTATATCGTTAAACTATTTCAACTCATTATCTGCTTAGGTAAAACACAAACTTTATCTGCTGATGAAGATTGACCATTTAAGTCAACAATGTGGACTCTGACTAGATTGCTTCATATATTAATATGAAGCAATCTGATCTTGGTTCATGTTGTTTGCACCAAATACTTTCATAAAGCTACAACAAACAACAAGGTAGAGATCAGCAGTGATATTGTTAATAAACCTTCCATATTCTGAACAGCAACAGCAATACCCTTGAATATCATAGTGGGAAAGCCAGGACTCATCAAACTAATGCGATTCAGAAATTGCTTCTCTCTGAATATATACTATGCAAAATAAAGTTAGCAATTGTTTTGTATGGGTCATTCCATCAACATGGAATCTAAAGGTGCACTATATATATATATATATACCACAATTTGCACAGATATGCTGTTGTTATTCTCCATTATCACTTAATCATGTTAACTTGATTCAATACATGAAAATTGTGGTATAACACATACCACATCTTTTTTGAATTGACATATAGGCCCAATGCGGCCGGGTGTTAAACATTAAAATGTATATTCTTTGCTTTGGTATACACATGCCACTATAGTAAAGATGGTTTATCTCAGGGCAATAAAAAAAATGTTAGCTTCTCACCCTCGCTGAATAAGGGAAGAAGAGAGAAAAAGTCACTTTAGTTAGTTTTTTGTTATCTCTTTCTGTTTTCATTCTCTTTAACCGAATGGTTCAAAACTGTTTTAAGATAAAAGTTTGTATGTACAAGAATGCTTTCCCTTAGTCCACAGCTCATAGTTTTACAGGACTATTCCTATAAGTTTTTCCATTTAAACTAGTAGTCAGAAGCAGTGAAAATACACATTCCTTTGAGAATGTTTGTTTGGTTGTATGTTTTACGTCCCAGTCAACTGCTATGGTCATGTTGAGATATTCAGTTCACCAAACCACACTTTTGTCCTGTGCAAGCGTAACTTATTTCATGCACATACTTTCGCTTATGACTGACAAGAACCGTTCAGTGGACGGAGGAGAATGACTGTTGAATAAATTACATAATCAATCTTCACGTAAGAATGGGACTGGGCTGGGATCAAACTCGCCAACCTTGGATCTGCAGTAGGACTCCCTACCAACTTTGACGGGGTCTGATGCTTTGAGAGTGGATACTTGTATAAGTGAGGAAAACATGCCAAAACCTTTTGCTTGTTTTGAAATAAATATTATCATTGGGCATCATAATAATTATGAGTCCTCTGTCTGCCATTTCGACAGGGCATCTCTTTATACTATATGTTGTTAAAGTATTATGTATATTGTCCAATAACCTTTGTAGAACAAATGGAACTTTCCATAAAGTTTGATTTAGTTAAGTTAGGATGGTCAATTTTATATATTAAGAGGTAACAGGTAATAACTTCCCCAAAAACATATTTCTTTCTCTGAAGATCGATTTTGACTTAGCAGACTGTGAAGACACTGATGAAATGCAGCATTATGTAAAATTAAAGTAACCGTGTAGGAGCTTCTGGTTCTCAAAGGGTTAAGGGTCTGTGTCCTGTAGCTGTTGGGTTTTTCTTGCGGACTCCTGGTTTAGGGTTGTGCTATCGGAGAAAACGATAACTAGTTGTTCGATTTCATTTGTTACAATGTAATGGAAAACCAACAGGTAATACCTATTTATCAAACTATAAGCGCGGTTTATTGTTTAGCCAATAATTTAAAAAACGAAGCTCGACTGAGCTCACAGATATTAAAATTGAGACACTTGTAAGCAATTTAATATCTAAGAGTAGGATAAATATTAACGAAATTCTGATAAGAGTCAAAGACCATACCTCTGATATAAACTTTATACATGTACCTAATTACCTAAAGCATAAGGCCGAAATGATGCAGGGCCAAAATGATCTAGAGCCAAAACGACACAGGCCCGAAACAACACATGCACCGTAACGCACTTCTATAATCCTAATCAAAGTTACTGTACCGTGTGACAAACCATGTATCATATCCACTATAGTTCTTATTGAAGTCACATAACCCAGTTTATATGATTTGATTATTTTGTGGATGAACAATTGTACCATAACATACTACATACTATAGATCTAGTCGATGTCACTGTACTGTGTGACCTGTCGTTCACAAAAAAAATATCCAAGTACTGCAACAAAGTTGCATTCAATTTGGAAGAAATTAAAACGTAGAAAATTGTCAAAAAAAACTGAAAATCACAAAATCTATGTTAAAATGAAAAATATTCAAATCGAAATTACCAATAACAGCAATATTTTCAAGACATGATTTGGTTGTTTCCCTGTGATGATACATTGTATAAGTTAGGAGGCCTCCATGCGAGATAAACTAATTTTGGCTGCTGTCCGCTCTGCTGTTGTTAATTAGTTATTTGTTGTTGCTCACATTGTTTGTGGGGGTTCGTGTTATGTTTTTGTTTTGTTTTGCAATACTTTGTGTCCTTGGTCCAGGCGCTGATTTCTGTATGTGCCTTAGCTTTTGACTTGACATAACTTACCTGCCAGAAAAGGTTTGACTGCAGAAATGCAATCCTGAGGTCTTCTACAACACTCCTAGGTACGTCGTACAGTCAAATTGTGGTAGCAGTTTTGCTGTAGAGCGTCATCTTTGAACTTACCCCTACGCTAAATGAGGCTTAGGTAAATTGAGATAAAAACACGCCTCACGTTCACCCATTACTTCCTATTCAGCGTATTTTCCTTTAAATTTATACATTATATGTATGCGATGGCATACGACAGTAAAGCAATATAAAACATTTGTATATATGGTATATCAGACGCGAAAATGTCCATCAGAAAGGGTGATTTACCCCATCCCCTGAATAATATAATGTATCCAAATTCAAAAAGGAAATTACATTTTCCCCATTTCTTAATTTATTAAGTAAAATAGCATATTTAAAGTCAGGTATAAACATTATTCTTATAGAATGTTTATCATATTTTACATTTGTTACAAATCAAAGAAAGAACATACCACCTGAAATGACAATTCAGGAATGCGTGTATTACATTATTTTCAGTGTACATTCTCTGCTGCAATAAATTGCATCTGTGACCTATACTAAATTCCTATATAGTGACATTACTATAGCCTTAAAATTATTAAATGAAATGCAGCAAACTGCCAGTATGCGTTTAACCATTATATCACATTATATTACAGTTATATAACTTAATTACTTTTAAATGTATTACTATTTAGTGCAGTTATATAATTAGACTATGGGCTACCAAAATACCTCTACAAAATGAGGTTTGTAGACTGTAATTTTCAAAAACCAAATTATATTAGCCAAATAATGCGGATAAGGCATTACCCTGCAATAGCAAAATAACTACGTTTCCCAAAAATAATAGGAATTCCTATGGTGTTAATATCCAGTTATTTCTCGTTTTTACGTATCAATATTTTCTTTTCATTGAACGAAAATGACTAGCAATATGATTTTAAACTAATTTTGGCACCTGTTATTACAGTTGTTTATGTTACTTTCTGCAAATTACTATATTTAACGCAATTACAGCACTATATTACCCATTGTGTAAGCCACCAAAATACAATATAGCTTGCTGTTGGCTACAATAACTTTATTGATAAATATGATTCGGGGACAAAAAATTACACTTAATATTACCTTTTTTATTTACATTATGGGTTCAAATCGAGAAATGTAACATTAAAGCAGACGTTAATCCCTGTCATAGCAAAAACAAAAAAAAAAATGTTATAATCATTACGGTTTCTGTCCCACATTCGGCAAACGCCATTCCTGGTCATATGGTTAGTACCGCTTTATATCGTAATAGTATCCAGTTTGATGAAGAAACAATACAATTGATGTGAGTAACATATAGAACAAAAGTTTTTGACCCATATTAGCCTAGCGTTCTTTTTGTGGGACATCGACAAATAGTACAGACCAAGATCAGACGCCACAGCCTGCAATGTCTGATCAGGCTCTCTACTGTTTGCTTACAAAATGTTCTATTTTAATTTTTGAACAAGAATGAAAAACAACATCCAACAACCCTGACTACGAAAATCGACTGGTCCATTGGATAAAATTGAGAAGTTTCAACTTATAAGGGTTAAGGAGATGATGGCAATTATCATACGCTTTGTCTAGTTCTGCAATGCTACGGAGCATCGAAACAGGACAGTTTTTCCAAGGCTCTTAACGGTCATACATTTGAGAGGTCAAGGCTTATCACTTAGAAAAACTCCCTTGCATTGTAAAGATTATATTGCAGCTGTTGCAAAATGAATGGACTCAAATAAATTATTGGAAACTTTGTTTTGCATTATTTCCATCACTTAGACTTAGTTTAAGCGTGAAATTTGTTCATATAAAACTACTACGATATTCAGCATGTCAAATGAGGACATAATCATCGATGCAAGAATTGCATCCCATTAATCCTTTGTATGTTTCAAATCAAACTAAATTGATGATAAATAGTAACGTAACTAATGCATCAAACTAGTAAGCACATTTGACTTTGGTTCAGCAATGCAGGCACGTGCGAGCCTGTCATTAGACACATCAGCGCGTTTGTTGCTTGTATATGTAGATGGAGACAGAGGCTAGCTCCACTGCATCACATCGGGGATTAAACGGTGCATTTGCCCTTGTGAGGTAAGTACCAATATCGCATGTGGTAGTTCAAATTTGCAATTGAGCAGGTATAAATTACGTAGAAATAGTTCAGCAATTGTTTTTTTTTATTTTAAGGCAACACAATTTATACTTGTGCTACTGTCAAAGAACAACTCGGAGATAATTAAGATATCAAAAATCCTGTAAACTAATCACATAACATATACAACAATAGCGGCACTGCTTCATCAAAATGTATACTTACCTTTACAAGTAATAGAAGTATGATTTATTATTGAAGGAAGCAAATAATGACGTGCATATATACTTTCATGCATCCTCTCTAGGCATTGCATTCAATTATATTAGTGAAGACAAAGTGTTTGTTAGAACAAATGACTCTTTGTATGCCTCTACAAATCACTACCCTCAACATTTTTTGCACTTAAAAATTATATGATTTCCTACTTATATAATAATATTTGTTTTCTGTCTAAAGAACCAAGATATTTTTTTTAAAAAAAAGCTGTGTTGATTTTGATTTTAAATCACTTAATCATTCTTATATTTTATATACATATAGCGCTTTGCTATCAAGAATTCTATTTACAAGACTCCTGTAATAAATTGGCCATGCCACACTCTGTAAAGTGAACATTATCATCAGTTATTTAAGCATTGATTGCTAAAAGTGTGTAAGATCTCATGACTGCATTTTCAAAAAGTTTTATTTGTCCATCCAATATCTTAAATAACTTTTTAAAATATATTTTACATTACCTGTTTGGGTGTCACAATATCTAATTTCGTCTGTCATAACTCTTGACTGATAATGTCGTATGTGTTTAAAATAGTGTCTAAAGCAGCAATTGAATTGTGATCCTTGGATATTATCATATCACATGAGGTAGTTGTCATCCATTATATAACTGATTTTACACATTTTCAGGGAAATGTTTCTTTTACATAAAATATCGCCTTATAAAGTGGTATTAGTTCAGCAAATGCTTAAAGGTACTGACAGTTTCATTAAATAAATAAAAAAGGTATGCTAAAATAAACTAAAATCAATTTAAAAGCTAAAACAATTAATGTATCATCATCTGCAAATAAATGTCAGTATACAATTTGATTTTTAAAATATACAAGGAGCTAAACTATATTAGATTACTGACTTTGTTTGTAAAACGTGTATAATAGTAAACTGGGTACATACAATACTTTCAAATAACTGATAAGACTTCATTCAATAAAACTTAGTTGTGTTTTTTCTTCTGTGATGAATATTACAAAATTCTACATCCTTAGTATATTAGCATTTCAGGGCCCAATGGTATACTGTCTTTGAAAACATTTTTGACAAACATAGGACCTTATGGTATTTGATATGATATTGTTATTATGTTACTTTGATACATTTGACAGAAATGGAATGTATTCTCCTACTACTACTAAAGAGATATCGATTTCTCTATGCGTTTTAGAATCTTTAACTGAGGGCAAATCTGAATGATATTTTGTGGAGATGAAAACATCAAATATTTGCTATATCGCAAACGTAAATGTTTATACATATAGGACTTAGTAAAACTGATAATTATTCTAGAACAAACTACTGTCTTGTTATAAATTTAAAACAAAACAGTTTGATATTAAATAAAATAACATATAAAATAAAATATAAGTTATTTAGGAATATATATATTAGAAGTCTTAAAATTTGTAATGTACGTTTACATAATGTCATACAAGCATCAAACTATGGAATTTTACACCAGAAACGCAGAAAAATATATATCTTTTACTACTATCATATATTAATAGAATGCTCAGTTATGGTTAAAAAGAAGTCTGCAGATTGTAATACATGCTACTCTTGCAAAAGGGAATGGTTCTAACCATATTCAACATTTTATTTGTGGTAGTCATATTCAACAGCTTATAATTCTTAAAGTATTTATGATAGAAACAAGATGTTTGCAGTTTTGAAACAGTCAGGTAATTATCTTTTCCAAAATGGTATGTTAAACCTATATACCCTATATAGAGCTTATCAAATGAAACGTTGACAAAGATTAATGATTTTGATAAGGTGCAGTTGAAAATATAACGTAAATGACCTGTATAACATAAAAGTTGAGTGTCTGGATGCACATATTTTGGTCTCATAATTTATAGGTCCTTATCAAGGTTTTGGCAATAAAGAACGACTGCATGCACCAGCTGGATACCACTTGAATACAATTTCGTATTCAAATGTCTCATTTGTTTTACAGTAAGAATGGGGTAGGTGTACAAAATGACTCCTCTTGAAAACTGCTACCACAATTTGACTGTACGATGTGTCTAGAAATGTTGTTGAAGGGTAGTTCTAACTATCTCTGAAGTCAAACCTTTTCTGGCTGGAAAATTGTGCCAAGTCAATTTAAAAAAAAAAATAGCTCCTTGACTATTTCTAGTTTTGCAATTATCAACATAGGGAAGAGCTGGCTGTTTTACTTTTTTTGTTCTGAAGGTAATGCCGCTGTTATCGTTCGGTGACTCTTCCTAACGATGCCATGGGTGGGTCTGTAGCATGTGATTGTGGCATTTCCTGGTCATACTCACTTATGTTTTGGTAAATATTGCAGCAAATCTTCGCCGTTTATGTGATAATCTATAGCCATTTATTTATATAAGTATCGGGAACAGTCTAGAAGATTTCTAGACATATTTTAGAAAAAAACATATCTTTTCAAATTAATTGCTATTGGCATTTAACAAAGTAAAAAGAAGGACAACATAGGATTGCCTGGATTTGAACGCAGGACCTTCTGCTTAATAGGTAAACACCTGACCATTTGACAAATAGCGTTTTTGTGTATTATAAACATGATAGGTAATTAAGAAACGTAAACAAGGATATCTATAAAGCATTATTACTAAATTTCTATTATGGACGCTTACAAATAATTATATATATATGTTTGGGATGATATCGCAGTTTGAAACAACTCCCATTTTTGTCAAAAAGTATACGTTATTATTTGTGTTGTTGTTGTGGTTGTTGTTATTGGATCAGCATTTGATTAACGCAGTCTGGCCAGTGTATTCACATGTGCAAAAAGTTCAAGTCCATAAATGCGACAACAGATCAGAATGCATGTCTTTGCAATTGAGTTTGGATTTATGAACATTTCATTTTTGGATGAAAGTATCTGCATTGTATTAAGTCAATATAAATGGGCTAGTGCATGAGGTTCTAGTATGTATCGCATATGCGCAAAATTCTCCTTTTCTTACGTATCTTCCTCTTTTCCGATTTTTTTCTTGTGTAGGCCAAAAGCATAGGCTCTGGGGAGACTGCACATATGCGCAGGCTCGTCTGAGCCTTGGAAGCTCGCCAATGCATTAATTATCGTGCCGCCCAATACACATAATCTATGTACATGTAGAAGGTATAAGACAAAAGCCAATGCACAGTCAAGCAAACCCCAACTTTCTGTTTATGTAGGTTTTACCGTGGCCTTCACTGCATGGGCTTGTTAATGTGATAAGACGCGGATGTGGATCTGTTTTCTAATGAAATTATTGCGAATCCGTGAAACTGTGAAGTTCATTTGAAGTCTTAACGACTTAATTTGAAACAGGATGGCTAAGTTTTAACAAAATTTAAGCCTTGTGACCCATAGAATAGAACATAGACACTCATTGAATCTCCAGATGAGCCGCCACCCAAAGATCGATCTCATCAGGGTCTACACTATTTGCTAAAGAAAAAATCCATTCGACACATATGGGTTAATAGTAATCCTGAAGCTCTGTAATATTGAACATAATGAATACTCAGTCTAAAAGTATAAATAGAGGTTCTTAAATGAGTGTTCATGTATTATTAAATTTATCAAACGATAAAAGGAGTCTTTCCTGAGCAATTTATTGTTTTTTCACTCAGAGTCAAATAAGTTCAACAATACTGGAGCAGGGATGATTATCATATGACTCATGATTTAGCAATCTTCATTTCTTATGGACGTCATTTAATAACGCTATCAAACAATGCAATTCGCCCGTGGTTTATTCAAATTGATTCCATGATTTTATAAAAAACCATGCAGATCAACTACGTCATATGATAATGGGCACTAAACAATAACCATTCTAATTGTAAGAATCAGGCTCTATCAGTTTCGCATATTGTCTGTATCCGGCTCTAATGCCCTTTTCTAGGAATGAAATTTGAAGCTGATCTTGTCCAGTAATCCAAAATACCTATCATTTGTTCTCATGCTCAGTTGCTGTTGTTACCTATCATTACTTGTAATGATATATACGTTAGAAAGCCTCCATACAAGCTAAATATTGTAAACAACAGCTACAGAATCTAGGGACAAGGCTTTGGCCAGTTAAATCTATTTAAGCCTCTGTCTCTAACCGGGTGGCCTCTACTGCTCTCTGTTCTAAGGTAATGATTCTGTTGTTGATTTTTTGGTTAGTTGTTGCTCCCATGGTGTACGTGTTTTTTGTGTGTTGAGTCCTTGTTTTGTGGCGTGGTCATTATACATCTATTAGTGTCCGTCAAGTCACTAGATTTCCAATCATATTGCTGAGGAAGATAGAGCTGGTTGTTTTACTTTATTTGTGTTTTTTCTCTCTTGTGTATCTGAGTTCTGTGTCTCTTCCTTGTGGTTTTGCAGCTTGGCCCGTGGTTGGTGATTGTGACAAGACCTGGTCATCCTCACTTGTTTGTTTCTAATACCATATTTGATCTGCAAATGCACTTTTGTGAATGCAGGCTGTCATGTTCGTTTAAAGATATCTGTGGGACCTTATTTTGATCTCTACTCCAAAAACGTTCCTCTGTAGCTTTGAATTTGAAGGGGTAAGAAATAAATTCATGCAATTTAATTCAATTTGAATTACATTTGTTTATTATTGAGAAATCCCATTTCAAATCATTTTAGTGAGAAGCTTTACAAAATCGTAAAGTTTTTAGGTTATTATTTATTGAAAAAGCCAATTTATTATTCTGCATTGTGAACATTGTAAACGTAGTCAATTTCTGCTTACCTATGCACACTCTTTTTTAAGTTCTCAAAATATCTGTGTGAGACTTTGCAAACACTTTCAAAGTTGCCTCCGGGTCTGATTGTGGAAGTATTAGAAATATAAGATTGTTTGGCCACTTTTCATTTTGTGAACATTTGTTATACTTCCTGTTGACAAGTTATTTAAGAAATAGATCAGCTCCAGCAGTGAATTGTTGAGTAATAATTCACTGTTTGGAGGTCAGTTGTAAGGAAGATCAAATCACGAGCGCGCTGTGCTAGTGATTTATCTTCGTACAACTGACCAACAAACAGTGAATTATTACTCAACAATTTACGCACTGGAGCTGGTCTATTTCGATTCTAACACACAATAAACGACGAAAACACATTCGAAGTCTTCAGCTTCTTCCAACTTTCCGCCATTGCACGGAAGAACTCCCGCCAATACTTAGACTACGTCGCATACGTTTACATGTAATTGTAACGTCTTTCAAGCCTAAAAACGACGTTACACCGTCTAACGCCATGAATGACGTCATTTTCTAGTGACGTCAGCTATCACACACTTTAGCTGTGAATTATTGTCCAATATATCACAGTTTGTTACCGTTGGCTCCATAGGCGAGGTGTGTTAGAATATTATTCTAAAACTATTTTCAATGTTTAGCTGTCCTCTTTGGACTGGAATTTTGGGCTGGCACACTTTATGTGACTATAATGTTTGGTTTAAACATATTTTATTAAAACTCATTCGTACATGGCAAATACAACTTGAAACAATATGATACGGATCAGAGTGTACATTTACATATATGTTACTTATATAGGCCAGCACACGATATTCTTGTACTTATGGAATATTAGCAAACGCTTCAATTAAAACGCAAATGCTGACGTATCCAGAGAAGCTCGTCTAATACTGTAAATTCGGGAATTATCATGAGGGTTCTACTTTCGGGAAACTTCGCGGATGCACGGATGCGAAGTTTCGTGAAATTTAAACCCATGCAAAATGACAAAATCACTCCGTCGTTTACTGATGTAGGTAAATCATGCCATAGTCGCGATCTTTTAACGTAGTAAATATGATTGTTAAATGATATTAGCGAAAACAAAATTCTCTTGAAAATTTACGAATTGCAGGATGTACCAAAATCTTGTGGGCAGGTCCAGATTAAAGTTGTCTCCCTTTTGGTCCTGGGTTTGGTGTAGCCTTTACTTTTGGCATTCCTGGTCCTTCAATTTTGCATTCATGTATTGGTTCCCAATACATGTATGTATCTGTGATGCTTTGTGTTCTTTATAGATAATCATCGATCTTGCTGTGGAAGAGAACACTGTTGAAATGTTCAGTACTAACTACATGTATAAGAAAATACATTTTCAATTGTTTCCAATGAACTCCTGTTTGCATACATTTAGCACACATTTATTCATAGTAAACAGATTATGTTTTGTAATAAGTAATTTTAGTCACAAAGCGTACAGAGCCTGCTATATGTATCATACAGTGTATACACGGCGTCAAAAGTTAAGCACCGCCTAAACATTTCCCCAGAAAAACAGCGAAGTGTTCTTTATATGAATTTATACTCGTTATTATCACATGTATGAAATCAGATAAAATATAAGGCAACTTTGGACTTGTTAAGCATTAATGTTAAAGATTAGGCATGGCAAATGCACACTTACCCCTAAAGTGGCCACATTCACTGTCCCATTGTGGCATTTTCATACCACTACGAGATAAAAATTGTTAGTGTCGTAATCTTACAAAACCAAAAACATGATCTGTTTGTAAGTTTCAAATGAATATCTTTGATAGAACAAAAGATATAGAGGTGTAAAGAATGGCATGTTATATATTGAAAATGCAAAACTAATAAACATGTGATGAACTATCTCTGTACCTGGCAAGATACCGATCTCTTTTGGCAATAGTCTGAAAAATAGGTCAAGTTTATTTTCTCGTTAATACGAATTCAAAGGAAGCACTTTGGGGTTCCCTATGATGCTTTTAAGGGCATACCCCCAAAATCGGGGTTGGTACGTAGAGGACACAGTAGGATCTTATCAAAAGTATCAAATGGCATTCTGACAGGTTTGACAGACCAAGGAAATACTTGGTTAACAATATTTTACACATGTATTGTTCTTTTGTAGAAAATTATGTATAATAACAGTCACTGAAAAAATGTTCGGGTGGTGCTTAACTTTTGACGTTGTGTATATCTTATGATAAAGAGGAAAATAAGTGAAAACCTCTGACCACAGCATGCACATCGAGATTTTCTGTGGTTTTGAACTAACGAATGTCAACTGCGGACTAGAAAATTGTCAAAGTACAATATAATGCAATTAGCATGAATAAATCGATTAATTACCAGGCAATATGTTGAATATAAATTGTATAGTCAACAAGGAGCGACTCGAAGAAGCATGGGCAAGTGCACCGTAATTTCAAAGTATTTAATTGCTCATACATACAAAATAGCAGAGAATGCCATATTTTCCCCATCTCGATTTTTCTCAGATACCCACTTAGGCAAAACATTAACAAAGAGGCGTTAAACGATTTTCTAAATTCATCCACAGCTATGCAGAGGTGCCAACTGTCTGTGTTTTGGGCTGATTGTTAATCTACTTTGTATGTTTGAGAAATAAAGCCACTTGTATGACTTGTATGACTGTGTGGTCTATCATGCTCCTCCTAGGATTCACTGATTGTATATGCGATTAGTATCAACATATACGTTTATAAAGAATGACCTATGGTGGATTCCATTGTATGGACCAGAGAATGAGTTCAACACTGAAACCTCCTTTAAGGTAATGTTCCTGTAATATTGACTAATGGGATACATGTACCTGAGATATAAAGATTTAGATTACAGTAACAACTGTATCTTAGTTTCAGAGGCGCTACTTTGAATAATAGAATTAATCACCTATCTGGCGCTGCAAATATGCTACAGTCTTCAATTCTGAACAGCGGCTGTGTCAACCAATCAATTGTGTCCTAAACTTCACTTCAAGTAATCATTACCTCCCTTTGACCAGCTATCTGCAAGACAGTTGGATTTTATTTGACATTAAGAAAATATAGATTGCTTTTTATATGTAATGGTGCGTAAGAGCTTTTTAATTAATTCTAAATGCAAGCAAAACTATTTTCTTGGTATTGAGGTATGTGGGCAATAAATTACAGGATCATAGCCTTAAACACCATACCCACGTATCCAGTCCATATAGAGGTCTACATGAGCTTGCGTCTTCATCTACAATCATACTTTTCTGCATGCGAGCGCAAATGCTCTAGCGAGTCTGCGTTTTTATGCAGGCTCCTCTGACACTTGCTTGCCTGTCAACGCGATAAACACCAACATCCCATGTACGCGCTCAGGTGGAGATATGAGCAGCTAACGCATTTTCGAGCACCAGAAGGCTCAGTTGAGCCTGTGCAAATCGGATGACTATTCAGAGCCTTCGCTGCTTACATACAAAAACATATGGTGTAGATGAAGACTTGGCCAAAATTAAAACATATAGCCCCTCTGAAATACGTAATCATGGGCGGCTAAATGAAACCTTTGCGCATATACTGTAATTTCATATTTCACAGCGGTGTATGTGGCAAATCAGCACATTTTGTAAATGACCATTGTAAGCTTCAAGCTGCGGTTTCCCAACTGCGTATACACTATTTGTAACTGTCCCAAATCGCCAAGTGGGGCACAAAAATGAATTAAATAACGTTTGAAAAATGTACAATCGATTTTTCCATTCACAATAAGCATACACAAGTTGAACACTATTTCAAAGTAAAACATTCCAAGCGCAGATCAAGATGGGGGTGAGGCTAGGGCTTCGGACCACCCTCCCCTTGAAAAGTAAATTAAAATGCATGTTTGTTTTAGTAATATCCACCCCCAGAAAGATGAAACTATCCAGCCAACATTCAGTGTGGGGCCATGATTGGCCCGCTAGCAAAACGTCATTCAAAAATGGCGTTTCGATGGCGGACCAATTGTGGCCAGCTTTGTTTACCGAAACATATGTTTTCTCAGTAGGATTACTGGCCTTTGAGAAAGAACATTGTCAAAATCTAGACCTGGCCCGAGGTCATAAAGCTTTTTTCATGCTCAACTCAGCTGAGCACGGAATTTATCCTGCTTATAAATGTTAAAATGTCAAAAATTGTTGGCATTTTAGCATTTATTAGCGTGATACTGTAAATACAACATTCAAGAGTCTTAAAGCAAGAAAGTTCTTCTTATGTGGTTCTTTAAGTTCTTCAGAGCAGTTGAAATTTCGTGCTCTGTTGAGTTGAACATCAAAAAAATTTATCAGCTTCCTCTCGTATTAATCGCATTGTTGCACGTTGCCTGATAAACGTTGTCTATCTCACAGCATGTGCATTTATCAGGTCATGATGGCGTTGCACTTTTAATGACGTCGCTAATGACACTGAATCAACACAAAACAATGGAAAATTAAGTCCTTATCGCTAGTTTGAAGAGTGAAACAATGGATAAACTGATAAATAGAATACCTGGTTCGTGTCTTTTGACATCAAGTTTACCAGGCTCGGCTTTGAGAACGCATGTTGAATCGCTCGGCAAGCCTCGCGATGTTAACAAGCGCTCTCAAAGCCTTGCCTGATAAACGTGATAGCAAAAGGCACTTGCGTAGTATTCTCAATTTATATCGTCGGGACCCGGACCCCCTGACGAAAGTTTCTGGATCCGCGCATCTGTGTCTTCTAGCAGCAAGGAAGGCATCTGTAGCACAAGGACAATGAACAAAGAATGATCATATAAAGTACCATGATACCATAGCAACCAAAGATTTGATACACACAGAACATGTAGACTGTCTTATCACACCAGTTACTAGGCTCGTGTAACAACTGTTCAAAATGGGGCTTCCATATATTTATCATCCAGTACGTGCCTGTCACTAACCAGCCAATGAGAAATAACAACAACACCGTATCCATTGTTTTATATGTATTTGTAGCAAATGCTCCGTCTGAGTCTTGGTCATCGTAAATTATTTCTATATCGTGATGTCGCCGCGAGCGCATGTTCCGCCAGAGTGTGGAGAGAAGTTTTAATGTTCCAAAACAACCACCCACTAGAAGATATATTGGTAATCGTGGTTCCTTCGGACAATCGTTGATATATTTCACACCTGAAACAAAATCATAAATGAATACAGCACCTGATTTATCATTTGCATACTATACTGAACAGAAGTGAAAACGCTACACCTGAATATACAAAATTATGCAAACCAAGAATGCAAATGAAAGTGTATCTTAATGTTCAAATACTGGATAATGCATAACAGTAAACGTTTTACGGATGTTGTCTCGAGGAAACACATGAAAGCCAGTTAAAAGTGACAGGGGTCCAATTTTTCAGGTTGCAAATTTGAACATAAACCTCACACAGTATAGGCCTTCAGAAACCCACTACCTACGAGATTCGACTGACCGAAATGGTAGTCTAGACATGTGACAACCAGGAATGTGAAGGATTTATCTCAAGTGTGTTTTGATCGTTTTGAAAAGCAATCTTAAAAAGTGGGTTTTTCACCAAATTGCCAGGTTTGAAATTTTTACACTGAAATCTCCATAGGAAAATCAATGTGTTGTTGCATCTTAGTATGAGAACATTACTAGTGAAGAAATGGTAGAAACAATGTGCTGAGAGGTCTACCTGATTTAGCAAAAGAAAGATACCGAAAATTGTGATAAATCGAAGATTACCAAACATTTAATATTCCCAATTTGTTTTCGTCAAAGGGAGACAATTTTCATTTTTTTACAAATTTGATAAAATCGAAATTGATTTCTGAGCTTGTTTCAAGTGATTAATCAGTTTTCTTGTGTTTTATGCAACACAATTATGGCCAACTGAGACAACAAATGAGACAAATTGGTGGAGTTTCGACGAATCATTTGCTGGATGTCTGGGAAACATTATAAAGCGTTAGCAAATACTTTTTGTCCAATACGTTCTCACAAAATATAGATAATTGTAGTGTAGCATTTTCACTTTTGTTCCGTATACTTACTCATGAAGGAGTATTTTGACAAGCAGGTAATCCAAAAACGATCTTCAGTTAGAAAAAAACACCATAATTTGGAAATATCTAATTGTGACACCCCTTATACAATTGACATAGTATACGTAATATATCAGTATATATAGGATAATTTTCTCTGTCCAATAGTCTGTTAGATGAGACTTTGAAATGTGGCCGTTGCGCCGTCTTCTTACACGTTTTAAACCAAAACCACAACTTCTGCCTTCGAAAACTCTGGAAATAAATCACACTACGGCTCAGTACTGGTTACAGCCAAGAAACAGCCAAAGAAGTACCCAAAGAATCGTGAGATAATGAGATGATATGTAAAACATATAATAAGAAGCAGATACTAGCAAAGTATCTAGGTTTAGATTTGAAAATACGTATACTGCCATTCATTCTACATGCGAACAGTGGCGGCTGAGTCGAGCCTTTTCTTAAAGCATTTTCTAAATTCTACCCCAGGCACTCAAGAGTTGATTGTTAAAAATAAATATTGGTTTAAAAACTCTTCTGCAACAGGGCATATCAAAGCCCATATGTTATGGCAATTGGGCTTATAAATTCAAACTAATTGTTGGAAAGTGTGTAAGGGTGCAAAGATCGAGAATCGATACAATCAAGTACCACACCTGACCCAGGATACCAATGGGAAAGTGACAAACTCACAGTTAGACACCACAAACGAAAGCCAAGAAGCCAGCCCTTTTCCAGCAGATGACCACAAAGCACATTTAAACAGAAGCGCACAAAGACATAGCAAACAAAGGACAGAACAAAAACAAAAAAGATCCACAAAAGAAGTACCGCCTTGGAACGGTCAGTAAAATATTTTACTGGAGGGCTTTAACCAGTTTTACGGCGCCTAATTTTAGTGATAAACCTAAATTTAGTGATAAATTCAAAAATAAATCATGCGTTATATCAAAAGTTGGATATAACATGGATATCATGCGACAATCTGCATGTCTGGTTGTTAACCCAATCACGGTGTCCTCTTTAATTGCCCGACGGTGGGTCAGGCCTCAGAATCAATGACGCCACTGTCGTAAAGTTTTATCTGTTGGTTGGTGCCTGGTGCTTGTCTTTTACTGGGCCCACCGTGGCTCAACTTTAAGTTTTCTTTAGCTCGTACTATCAGAGTCATGAGCCATTTTCATTCTACATCATAGTGTGTTACTTTAAATAGATGATACATTGCAATAGTTAGGAAGCTTCCATGCGAGCTGAACAATTGTGTGCTTTTTGAAAACAACATAATCTATAACGAAGATTTGGTGCCAGTAAAATGGATTTGCAACTCCCCACCCACCCCCAAGTGGTTTAGGCTGTTGTCTGTACTCAGGCGGCGGTTCTCTTGTTGTTGATCCATTGTTTATATTTAATGCCATTGTGGGCGTTCTGTGTTTGGTCCTTTTTTGGTTATTCATTACTTTGTGTCCTCATAGTTTTGCAATCATCTAGATGGGACAGAGAGGGCTTGTTGCTTTACTTAAATTGTCTTCCTGATATCTTGTTACTCTTGATGTTTAGTGACTCTTCCTCATGGCGCCTTGGGTTGGTTGTGGTATTTCCTGCTTATCATGCGATCAATATCATCATCTCACGTAATATGATTGAGGGTGTAAACTAGTTTTATGGTGTGAGACTACCTGTATGCCCAAAACAAGGTAATCTCGCCAGTGTTTGTTTACAACGATTCTCATCTATCTTTGAAACATCAATAAGTACAAATATATGTAATTTTCAGTACTTTTTAGCTCAGCGAGCTGTCAAAGCTCACTCAGCCAATCCTGCGCATCTGCAAAGTCTCGCCAGAGCATTTGCTGCTCGCACAACACGCTTAAGTAAAGGAAGACTTGGGCCAAACCCCGCTAGACATCTGAGGTGTCATTTTACGCATGCATTTTGTACATTCTATGACATCAGTACAAAAATCTCATGAACTGGCCCATAAATCAAAGGAGGTCGGCGACACTGCTAATGGTACTTGCAGACCTTTAAGTGGTGGCATACATTCATAAATGAAGTAACGTAGGAATTGGAATCCCAAAGGGTCAGCAACTGAACAATACACAATAAATTAGCAGTCTCTCAGACAGCAAATCATCACCACATTATGTCTTGCAGAGTTTATAAATGTCAACCGAATAAAAAAACTGACATGGGATATTCCAAGTGTTTACCAGAGATTATTAACTACTGAAATGGTTAAAGGCAGACGGGAAATAAATACTATACGCCTACTTATACCTTAGCTTTACGACGATGTTAAGCGTTAAGAGCCAATTGTAAAAAAAAAACAGGCCAAGACGCACCATGATTTGTATTACAGTGCACCTTGCCCATATGTACTGGTTGATTGCAATGATATTGAACCACATGAATGGATGGTGGTCTGGTTGTAGTTTGTGTTGTATTATAAGGACCTTATGACTTTTTTATATGGTGAAATAAGCTAGTTCAGGAAACTCTAGTACATTTACATTGTACATATAGTCAGACTTTGAACGCCCCATACGTAGGTAAAGCGTAAAGTTCGGCCTTCATCAATATCCACAATTGAACATGCCAACAATGTAGCTTGGCGTCATGTGAAGACTAGGCATTAGTTCATTATGACCAGAGCCTTTACTATCCGCTTGAAAATAAAAACCTGCACAGAGAATACTTTGATCGGACTGGACGGTAGGTTTGACTAGGAGATGCCACAAAAACTAATCACAGACTATTCCATGGAACTGTACTTCACAAACTTATTCAACAGTCTATGCTTACGTTTGGATAATTTTACAAAATCCCTTTATGTCGAGATTTATATGTATGTCAATGCGTTATTTTCTGAAAAGAACCCAGAAACTTAAAATGAAACAAAATTGTAGTACGTACCTATTGACATCATAGCAACTGGCACTGCTATTAATAATCCTACTAGCACCGTTATAAACACTGAAAAATACGAATAATAGAAAGACATTAACAGCTGAAATGCTCCAATCGCATCCTCAGTATCATATTGCTGTTTAATAAAGGACTGGATCCTGTGCACTTTGTTTTCTTTTCTTATCTCTTTGTATACTAATAAATAAATGATAAAAATAGTAAGTGAGTATGATCAGGAAAGACCACAATCACAAACCGCAGACAAACCCATGGCAGCGCGAGGAAGAACCACACAACCATCACGAGACGCCAGGAAGACAAACCAAGCAAAGCAGCCAGCTCTCTTGATTGCAAAACTAGAATGAATATAAAGTAATGTACAACAAAACATACAACAATTAAGACTCCCACAACGGGAGTAACACTCCCCAACGAATCAACAACAACAGAATCTCCGCTTTAGCCGAATGGACAGCAGCCAAAGCAACCTGAGGGAGGGGCTTAAATGCATTTTACTGGTATCAAATCTTCGCCCTAGAAATACGTACTTTGGGAAGTACTTTAGTTTAATTTGGAAATTCTAACATGTGACGCCTTAACCCATATAAGACTAGCGTCTTTCTTATGGGACAAAAGGGCAAACAGCGCAGACTCAGACCAGACGCCGCAGTTTGAGGCGTCTGATCAGGGTCTCCACTGTTTGTTTACAGAATGGTCTGTTAAAATTGGAATAAAATGAAAAATACCAGCCAACACCCCTACAATTGGAAATGGGCTCGTCCTACTGATAGAGGTAGGCAAGTCTATTCGGCTTAAATTGGTTAATATATACATGCAATCCATCCATCGGCTCACTTTGTTTACCAGGACATAGGTTTTCTAAAGAGTACTGGCCCTGAGGTTGTAAAACTTGAGTTCATTCTCAAACTCAAAATAAAGCACAATGATTGGCTGCTTGCGGACACGTGTCCGCAAGCAGCCAATCATTGTGCTTTATTTTGAGTGTACTGGTCACGGACCCCCTCTCATCTATGTAAAATAAATTGATGACTTACAAAAAAAAACATTGTCATAATGTAAGACCTTGACCCCACCCACGAATCTTTCTGGATTCGCATAATCATGCATGTACTTTGTATGATGTAATTTTCAAGACAATTACCAATTCTGTCACCTTGACAAGTTCCATGACAAGTGGATCGTTGTTTGAAATTGACTTGTGGTTTTTGTAACAGGATTTCGATTTGATGTGATGCAAAATCATGTATATTTTATCATTTCAAATTCAATTTATCATGTATGCCTATGTTAGTTGTCTGGAAGTCACTATACGACACCCGTCAAACCTATTAGCCTACATAAACTGGCTTGTTCTCGTTTTTGGTTTGGTATTTACCTCATGAGATTAGTAAGGGGGACACTATGGGGTCATTTTTTTAAACCTGAAAAAAGTTTTTTTTAGGATAAAATTACCCCATATATGCCGCCCCTGGTAAGTTTAAGTGACTAGCTGTGTTTATTTTTAGGGCTATTTTGGTTGGGTCTGTGAGTGTGATAGTTTCCTGGGCTGTTGGGAAAGAGACAGGTTTTACTTTTCGAAACAATAAATTACTTGGCCATTTTAAGAGTATAGGTGTGTACTCAGATATGATAGACCTATTTGATATTATTTTTAGCTTTACATTTTGGCTAGGCTCTTAGCCTGTTTTTAACTTAGTCATTTTATTGAGTTGATTTATATGTTTTTCTGGAGATGATGCATTGATAAGCTAGAAGTCTATCATGCAAACCAAACATCTATGTGCCTTGATCCACATCTGAACTAAGGGTGAGGTTGGCGCCGTGAAACCAATTTAAGCCCTCCAGTAAAATATTTTTACTGACCATTCCAAGGCTGTATTTCTTTTGTGGATCATTTGTGTTCTTGTGTCTTGTGTTTCTCATGCTTTCGCATCTGTTGAGTGCTGCCTTGTGGTCACCTGCTGGGAAAGGGCTGACCTCTTGGCTCTTGATGGAAATGTTTATTGTATTTTTGCTAATTTCGCTTGTGGTATCCTAGGTCAGGTGTGGTACTTGGTTGTATCGTTTATTGATCTTTGCCGTCTATTTTTACTTTAAATATCGGATATTGAAGGAAGTATCCATACCGCTTGAGAAGTGGATGCAATGTGGACCTTCACACGTAAAATGTGGATGTAATGCGGATCCACCTGGGTCAGATGTGGTACTTGATTGTATCGATTCCTGATCTTTGCACCCTTACTTACTTTTATAAATGGATAACCACAATAATCCTACTAGAAAACTATCACAATCACAGACCATTGTTATCAACAACCCAGGTAACTATCACAACCATACACCAGCCAGAATAGTCCTCAAATAAACAAAGTTATTCCCAACACCCCAGGAAACTATCACAACCATAGACCCAGTCAGAATAGCCTTAAAATAAACTAAGTTATTTCCAAACAACCCAGGTAACTATCACAATCACAGACCCAACCAAAATACTCCTTAAAATAAACTAAGTTATTCACAGCTAGTCACACAAGCTTGCCAGGGGCGGCATCTATGAGGTAATTTTATCCTGAAAAAAAAAGTTATGTTCAGGCTTAAAAATGACCCCATAGTGCCCCATTACTACTCATGATGCAAGTTTTGACATGCTCTTAGGAAGCATTAAGATTTATCCAAGTTGCGTTTTTCCAATGTGGAAGCAGTTTTTGTTCTGATCGTTATATAATATTAAAAACAAACAAATATATATACAAACCCGTCATGGTAGGATTTGAAAGGCTTCATGCTCTAATCGAGCCAAAATCCAAAATCAGGGTTTATGATAATATTGGAGTTATCTAAAGCCCCATTCTCACTGTAGCCACGGTTCATCACGATGCAGGACAGCCGGTATACCGTGATGCACCGGGACACATTTCATAGAAAATAAATTGCGTTCTCACCTTGCCGACTCTACCCCGGTATTGCCCCGGTTCTCGAGAAAGCAAGACGCCGGTTGATCCCCGCTTCACCACGGAGCACTTACGGTGCAGCACGGTGGAGCCACGGTTCGTGCCGGTATACCCCGGTGTTACCCAGGTTGTTTACGGTGATGTCCCGGTAACTGCCGGTTGCGCCACGGTTACATGCCGGTAGGGCCACGGTTGCGTCCCGGTGCTACTCTACACTATAAAACCAGGATAAAAACGTGGAGTAACATCAGTTTTCTTCTGTCTCTATCGCATAACAGTTATGACACAAATTGGACTGCACAGCCATATACGAGTTACTAGAGGAATCATGATCTGTGTAGCGAAAGCAAGTGCCTATTAACCTCGCAGCTCATTTGCATGACAAATAAGCAGAAGCAAACATGTTTTCTTACGACGAGGTTTAAATGTTGTTGATCTGGGCCCAGAATTACAATGCCTCCTTAAAGTTAAGGAAGACTTAATTTAAGTATTGATACTTCAACATGTACATTAAATGCTTAATAAATTGCCAAGACCGATGCAGTACTCATGGTCAAAGATATTATTGTGATCGACAGAAAAATGAAACTCAAAATGATTTTGGTTTTAATAAGTTTGGTAACGTTATTTTTCGCATCCTGGAAATTCAATACTTAACTTAAGTACTCCTTAACTTTAAGGATACATTGTAATTCTAGGCCCAGATTGTCTTGCTTTTTCATAAAAATATATAAACACTTTGAGCGGGGCATGTGATTTCGAACAATGTGATATTTTGAGAAGTGTAGACTCAGACAAGCCTTTGCAGTCCCCAATTAAGCTTTAAAATGTTCGGTCAGTAGCTTAACAGTCATAGAATAATCAAGCGACTAGCAAAGGCTCTGATCAGACTGCGCCTAGGCGCAGGCTGATCTGAGGCTTTGCTAATGGCAACTACCACATTGTTGTAAATCTCATGTCGTGGCTCATATATGCTTGACTCTTCAGTAACTATAAGTGCATTTATTCGCAAGCTTTGTAAATGAAAACATTTATACTGCTGACAATTTAACCAACTTGTGACGAATGGACTTTCCCATCCTTATCATTTGGATGAATCCACTTTCATTTTAAGTGCAGCAGGAGTGACTTTTCATTTTTATTTTGCATTTAATTACATATACATAGGCAGTGGAACCGCACGGTTTATCACGGCGGAGACACGGATGTTCCCGGATTGCGCCGGTATCGCCCCGACGCCGTCCCGGTGGAGACACGGTTGCTCCCGGCGTCTTCCGGGTTTATCACGGTATTTGACAGCCTTCTTGGTTACTCCCGGTGAGTCCCGGTTGTTTTAAACATTTTAAAACAACCGGGGACATGAGCCGGTTTAACACGGTTCAACACGGTTCATCCCGGATCTCCAAGGTTGTCCACGGTACCGCCACGGTTGAGACACGGTTCATCACGGTTCATCCCGGATCATCAAACCGGGATGAACCGGCACCTTAAACCGGGACAGTGAGAACGGGGCTTAACCATTATCAAACGCTTGCAATACGTTTTATGGCTATACTTTTTTAACTTATGAAGATTTTCAGTTATAGAAAACAGACTGCCTGAGTTATTAGTCCTTTTGTTTGTTTCATCATAGTATGTTAATTGAGTTGATTGTTTCCCTTTGGTGATACCTTGGATAAGTTAGGAAGCCTCTACGTGCGGTAAACAAATTGTATATTTTAAAACAGCAAAACCTAAGGCGATGAGTTGGCCAATAAAACTAATGAAACCCTCTCTCCCACCTACACACACGCTCCAGTGGCTGATCCTTGATTTCTTGAATGGGGGTTCATATGTATAAAGGTGTGGGGTTCACTTTGCCGATTTTGTCTCATTTTGCTTAAATATCCCATGAAATGAAATACTTTGGTCTCACTGATACCAAATTATTTCATTTTCATAGGAAATTTAAAAACGGGGTGGGGGCAGAGAGGGGGTTCAAAGGAACCCCCTCTGGATCCGCCACTGCACACACGGTGGCTACGGCTGCTGTCGGCTCTAAGGCGGTTGTTCTATTAATGTTAATTGACTGTTTATTGCTGCTTCCATTGTGTAGCAGTTGGTGTTGTATTGGTTTTGTGGTGTGCAAATGTTGTGCCATTCGTTGTCTTGTAATCACTCATTAAGAGGAGATGGTTGTTTTACTTTACAAGATGACATCGGCTACTGTCGTTTTAGGCGGTGATTCTGTTGTTGTTGTTGTTGTTGCTCCCAATTTGTTATTAGGATTCTGTGCTTGGTCCTTGTTTTATTGTGCAGTGCTTGGTGTCGCTTATAGTTTTTGCTGTCATCTCACTGGGAGAAGAGAGAGCTGGTTGCTATATTTTAAATGACTTTTGATGTCGTGTAGCTGTTGGTGTTATGTGTCTCTTCCTAGCGGTACCGCGGGTTTGTCTGCAGTTTGTGATTGTGGAATTTCCTGGTCATACGTATAGAATTAAACTTATTTCGAACAACAACAAAAAATCAATGGGTTTATTTTTTCGCTCTCAAGAGCAATAACCACATGCATAGATATATGGTTCTGTACACAGATACATGCATTTTAAATGTTTACGTACATGTCTGTAAATTTTTAAACATTTCTTGCATAGGCGACCAATGAAGGCTCAGACTAGCATGTCATGTGTGCATTCTCTCTGGAACTACCACACTGCCACTGCACGTTAATAATAGAAGTGCATATTGATAAAGTTTCAGAGCGAACACAAGCCATCTACAATTGAGCCGTGACATGTGAACTCCACCATTGTGGCAATCAGACGAGCCTGTGCTGCCTCCTTTTAAGCAAAGAAACTCAAAATGATGTTCAGTCATTAGCTTAACATTCATAGAATATTTAAGCGACTACATGTAGCAAAGGCTCTGATCAGACTGCGCGTATGCGCAGGCTGGTCTCAGCCTTCGCTGTTCGCACATACCACATTGGTGGAAATCTCATGTCGCGGCTCAAATATTATGATGTCGTGCAGGCGCATTTGCGGTAATTATCATTTACCTTATGCGATTACGTAACACTCACTACGTACAGTACACAAGTGTGTGATAAGAATGTTAAAATTAAAAGATCACCGTATGTGGATATAGTGTTTCCCTTAACGCTTTGGACTGCCCTTCGCTCACTGTCGCTCACACAGTTAGCGAAGTATTTCCTTTACGAGAAGTCCCCATTTTGAAAAGAGATGTAATTGAAGGAAAGTCCCCATTTTGAATAGGGATGCCAAAAAAGAGAACCACTGATCGTTCTAGTTTTCTCCCTTTAATTTGTACAATTGTTGTAGAGTTCTCGCTGCACCCTGTATTACATAACTGTCACCAATATCTGTTCTAGATTTCATGATGCGAATTAATTTCTATCAAGGAATTTGCCCAAGAATTTCTGCAGCTCTCAGATAATATTGGATAAAAAAGGCGATTCATTTTAGCGCTCGAGACGAACCTCTATTTCTGATGAATTTTATTGAATAACTGAATCTTCATATGCGGAAAATAATTATTACAAGTCTGTTGATTTATTTGCTTGATTGCTTTTTAAACATATTGAAATGTTCTGAGCAATGCCTTTTATGCAGGTTTTATGGAAAGCCTATCCTTTTTTATTGCTATTTCAGTTACAGCTCTTCACAATAATTTAAACAATTATCCGCAAATATCAAACCATTCTCCTTAGATAGAGATAATATTCACTAGAATATCATTCTCTGTCTTACAGGGCATTAATTATAGCAATAATTTGAGCTATATTTATAGCTAGAATCTGGGCAGTGCTGTTTTTGCTGAAAGTACGGCTGAAATTATGGCAGTATTTTTGACAATAGGCTCAGTGTAAATAAGCCTCGAAATCATCAGGGAACACTCTCCGTAAATTGCCCTAAGATAGTCAAAACAGGGGTAAAAGGGAACGATTCAGCCGTTCATTTATCAATAAACAAGTCATATTTCTCCAAATCACATTTATTAAGATGAAAATAAATAGTCTGTAAATGAGCAACGTTGCAAGAAACCATACCGTCGGGGTTTCTGACCAATTAAAGCATAAACGAGCCTGCTAGGGACAAGCTAGAAGTTTGAGATTTGGCCACGGTATGTAGCAAATTAAGATAATGATAATTTCTGAGAGCTTATGATAAAGTCACTGATCAAGCATGCAAATGCATTGGTTGATCTTCATCTATATTGTACGCAGCAAGGCCCCGAGGTTATAAAAGTTTTTTTCATGCTAAACTCAACTGAGCTCAAAATTTCAACTGCTCATAAACACTACAATACTGATAAATAAAGAAGTTTTGTTGCTTTAAGTCACTCAGATGTTGTACAAATGTGAGCATTTTCACATCTATGAACAGGATAAAATTCGTTCGCAGCTGAGTTGAGTAGGAAAAAGATTTATAACCTCGGGGCCAGGTATCCTTGCAAAGGGACCTAAAACAATCATGCGATAATACCGTAACCTAATAATTAAATATCTATAAAAAGTGAATAACTGATTAAACGGAAGATTTCGAATTATTCAGACAGGATATAATGAAAATATGTATTAGTACCAGCCTTGCAAAACTGTATGAGACCAAGGCCCCTAGGTTATAGAACTATGCTTATGCTTAACCGTCAGTTGAGAATTAACTGCATCTACTCATGAAACTCAAATGCTAAACAATTAAGACGTTAATTTCTTTCACGAAACACGCAGTGGTTGTATGCATCATGCTTATTATTGATAAAATGCCAACAATCGCTATTGACATTTTAACATTTATCAGCATGGTAAATTTCATGCTCAGTTGAGTTTGTGTTAAAATAAGATTTATAACCTCGGGGCCAATTCATGTGAGTGGTATATCTGCTATAATACTTACGTGGGAGCGCAGTGGCTCAGTGGTAGAGTGCTTGACTCGATGCCGAGGGACTGCGGGTTCGAGTCTCACCGGCGTCACTGCGTTTTGGTCCTTGAGCAAACACTTTTATTCTAGCTTAGTACTGGTTCAAACCAGGAAGACCCGTCCTGTTTAACTGAAAGATTGTTGATGGGACGTAAAGAATCAAATCAAAATCAAACAAAATAATACTTACATGTATTACAGACAATAGTTGATATTTTTGTGAGAAATTCGAACAGATGATCCGCCTCTTTATTGGCTTCATGTATTTGATATAAAAATGCACCATGGTCCTGATGGTCATCCGTAGAATGGTTACAGTCCCAGCCCACAGATGTTTGAACAAGATGTCGCTCCTCGTCATATGACTGAAAATGTGAAAAACATAAGATCATTTTCATGAAGTCTATCTTCATCCATATAATCATTTATTTTCTTAAACGGAAGTGACGTAACCGTAAGGAATGTACAAAATATGACACATGTGCAATTTGCACATGTGTCATTTTTCGTACATTTCTTACCAAAAAACAGATTAAATATTTTATGTTTCGGTTTCATTCTCGAAAAAACACACACAAAAAACATGGTCCTGATCGTAAAACGTAGACTGGTAACAGTTATACATGTAGGCCGCAGATGTTGGAACAAAACGTCGCTCACAGAAAAGTGAAGAAAATGGCATTTTCATGATTCCAATGTATTTTCTCTCAAAGGGACACATTTGCAAGAAAGTATAAATTATGACCCGTGTGCCATTTTGCATACTTAGGTTTCATGTTTCTTCCCTTATATTACTTACCAATTGTAATTTAACAGTAATTCAATTGACAAAAATGTGTTGACTCATTCGTGCCAGTATCGGTACATGGCACCTTGTATTCCCTGACACAACTTAAATTAAAATAAATCAAAGCACCCAAAAGCAATGACGCCCATTACTGCGTTCCGTATATAAATAGTCCAAATCTAACTCATTCACGCCAAAATGCAATTTCAAAATATTTTTATGTCATGTGATAAATTGAATCTAACATTTGTGCTCCTGTGTTATTGAATACATCAAACTCGTTGCAAGGAAAAATTGACAAACCTCGCATTTTATCGTTTGTCCTCAACTCGTTTAATAATTTTATCATGGAGTGAAATAACACCATGCAATAAAATCGATAAACCACCAGTGGTTTACAGATTCTCGAAAAACGCTATAACGTCCATAACAACGTTGCGTACATAATGACTAAAAAAAAACATGTTGACTTCAGAAATGATACTTCAAAGAAATCTTACTGTCATATGATAAATAGAATCTAACATTAGCGCTCTTGTAGTATTCAGTTTATTAAACTCGTTGAGAAAAAGAGATAAAATGCTCGGCAAGCCTCGCATTTTATCTCTTTTCCCCAACTCGTTTAATAAATTCAATAAAACATGAGCACTCATGTTAGATCCTCTATTTAAAGCACGAGCACCTAGGTTAGAACTTCTATAATTGACACCCATAACTGTGAAGGACATCACATCATAGTGTTGACGCTTGATTCAATGCAAATGCATGCCAGTGAACATGGTGAATGGCTACCGATTTTTTGTACATGTATTTTTAGAATCAATCAGTGGGAATGGGAGAAGAATGACAGATTTGAGCGATAGTGGCTTTAAGGAACAAAAAAATTTAACTCCGACTCTCGGGTCTTTATTCTCATTTGGTTAACTGCTGAACTTAATTAGTTTAACCAGGGAATGTTTTCATTATCAACTCCTGAATGCATTTAGATTCCAGAGATTGACACATGAATAAATGACTATGTGACAGGCCGTCTTGATTTTACAGCACTAGATCATTATGGATCCACGTCCGTATAAAAGGAGTTTCCTTGTTAAAATCACATGCATGATAAGACCTAATCAACACTAACCAGTTCGGCCCCCGAGAAATATACATGCACTGCCCTGCCAGCCAAGAGTGGAAGTGACGTCATGTTTTGTTTACAAAGTTATCAGGGACTTAGAATCGATGGATCACTTGTGTATTAATCCTATCCACAGGATAGGATTAATGCAAAAGTGATCTATCGATTTGCGTTAGCCCAAGTGGAGTGTACAAGTTAATGTTTTACTTAACAATTGTAAACAAATATTACGTCACTGTCACGCTTGGTTGGCACGACAGTACATGCACATATGTGAATGTGGTATTTCATGTTCATACTCACTTACTTTCTCACCCCCGCCTCAAATCGGATGGGGGTTATAAAATGACATTCGTCTGTCCGTCAGGACATGTAAGTCCGTACTATCTCCTGAACCCTTTCAACGATTTTCATTAAGCTTCACCAAATGTTCCTCTCAGGTGTGCTGAACCCATGACTAGGCTACGCAGACTCAATGTCATGATTAAATATCAAGGTCATGGGATTTACCTTTCAATTTGTGTCCCCTCCATTAAAACGATTTACATTAAACCTTACCCAAATTTTACTCCCAGTAAGACGGTGTGCATAACCCATAGCTCAGCTACGCTCTTCTTGGTCAAGGTAACACTTCAACGTCATGGGATTTACCGCTGAAATTCGTGTCCGCTCCATACTTCTTCAATCCTTTGAAAGATGTTCAAGGAACTTTAGTACTCAAATGTTCCTCTCAGTTAGATGATAAGTTTGTTTTTGGTATGTTAGGCTATGTAACGTTCGAATAGTTTATATCATTATAAATCATATCAATGATGAATCAGGTCAATGTGCGTTATAACATACTTCATATGTCCAGAAAAAAATCCTTTTGAGAAAAATCCTCTTGAGAAACAGGACAAATATTAATTAAGCACTCTTTACTAAAGGCCTGGACATTTCCAAATTATAGAACTAATGGTCAAACCTCTGGAATTGACAAAGCTTCAAATTCAATCAACACAACCATTAACGATTCCTTCGCTCGAAGATTCCTTAAGTGAAAAAACTAATTTAGTGGAAGACTGGAATGGAATTTTATCAGTTACCGCTCATATTATTTCATTGTTACACGTTACACGCGTCTTTTGATATCAAGTTTACCAAGCTCGGCTTCGAGAACACATGTCGAATTGCTCGGCAAGCCTCGCGATGTCAACAAGCGTTCTCAAAGCCTTGCCCGGTAAACTTGATATCAAAAGACACTCAACTCACCTAGTATTCTCACCTAGTATTCTTTATATACAAGACGACCTACGATTGTCTGGTTATTAATGACTTATTAGAAATAGCGAAGGATTTTCATAAAGGTTGATAATACGTCATTACATTTTTGTACGAGAGTATCATTCCAACCTTAAGTCAAGTCTGACATTGATTGGCATCATTGCGCAATATATCTAATCATATGACCTTTGGGAAATGCGCAGTTAGTGTGACTATGAGTCACTTTTATATCTTCTGATTGGTTGATATAAATGTAAGCTTATAATTGTAGAGGGCGCTTTACAGAAAACTTGAAATATGGTTGGTTAATTATGGTGACATTATGTAGCGCTGTTGTGAGCTTCTACCATGTGACTTTATGGTATATACGGTGAAGCCCAGTTTGAGAGATTATATTTGGTTTAGATTTGAAACTTTTGGTTTATGATTATTTTCTAGAAGTTATTAAGTTTGATTTAAGAAGATATTATAAAATATACAATTGTAAAAATTGTTGCTGAAATTATAAGACTTAGAAATTCTAAAAAGACTTTGTAAACACAGCGCGAACATAGAAGATTAGAATCAACTACTTTGTTACAGCTGTTTTACAGCTTAAGAGATGATGGCCAAACTATCTCTCATAGATAGGCAATGGGTTAAGTATAAGATGTTTTCACAATACTCCAAGAAATTTCTGAGTCCATGCATTTTAGCTAGCTGATCACTGACAGAACGACAGACACATAGACGGATAAACTGTTATACTGAATAGAGTGCACGCCTAAAAGTAATAAAGAAGGCAAAGAGCAGGAATCGATACAATCTAATACCACACCTGACCCAAGACACCATATAAGAAAGTGACAAAACACAAGGAAACATCACGGAAGAGAACTATTTTTTGGATCATACTATAGCGTAAAAGGTTTTGACTGATCATGGACAGACGGACGGACGGACGGACAGGTGGATGGACATACTACTATACTGAATACTCTTAGTTTTGGGTCATACAATAGCTTAAACGATTTCGGTCAAACTACCCTCGAAGATATAGACAATGAGATTGGTATAGTACAATCAGTGTACGATGTTTTGAAACAAGCAGCATGTTACATATAATGCTAATCTATTAACACTGAGGCAGTGCATTAAATCATTTATTAATAGGTAAACAGAATTAATGCATTTTATCAGTAAATAAGTCACTTGTTAAATTACTGTAACATCGTTACTTTTTGAGAGACAGACACTTCGAACTAATAGTACTAGTCTTGGGCTCACTTGTTGGAGTTCTATTTTTGTTAGCCTTTAAAGCGCCATTGCTATATCCTTCTTTATGTTTGAAAAAAATAATGTATGGTATTTCATGAGATTTGTCTGGGTTATAGCGCAGTATGCAGAATGATACAGAGTGCCAAATGTTCGTATTTTATTGTTTTACCTTGTTTTTACATGTACATTCAATGTCATTGTCAGCTTGATTGACATTGATTGTATGCTAATTGGTATTGGGTGCCAGAAGGGAATGTGTGGAACCAAAGAATTGTTCACCTGATGAATAACCATTGCAATACTGCTTGGGCATCCATGGATAGATCCTGAGGGGGGCAGGGGGTTCGGACCTTCCACCTGGAAAATCACAAGTGGCTATATGTTTACTTATAAATTCTGGTACGGACTCCCCTCGTGAAGCAATTGGATCCCTAGAGGCTCCCTGGAGGCTCAAACGGCCCACTATGAAACACGTTGATGACTTAATAAAAAAACGTTGTCTGGGCCCACCCACCACCCACATCCTAACGGAATTTTCTTGACCCGCGTATGGCAAATATCATATTAAAATATATCATAATTCCTTACTGGCTGATTGTAGACTGAAAGCAGTTTATCTTGCGCTATTTCGGTGACGTAAAAGTTGAACATTCTGGAAAGTCCTCCACAATCAGAGAATCGAATCATGGCTCGGGTGTATGTAATGAGCATTACGCACAGTACCAAAAAGCTCCAGCTCCAAAATTAGTTCTGTAGCGGGTGGGTTCAGCTCTATTAAAATCGATTATTTTGATTATCCGAAAAGTTTAATCAGCAGAATTAAAGAAGTTTATGTTTTTTCAATAAAATATACTTCATTTATAACCGTTCGACTTGCTGCAATCAAACTTTTTATTGTTTCAACCTGGTTTCTGTGACGTCAGCGTCACGTTATATAACGTCAGCGTCACGCCATCACCCGCCTTATCAAAGTAGATCCTCGATGTACATGTACATCGTTGTCTGATTCCAAGGAATTTCGCGGAATTGGCCGAGGCAGTTCCGATTAGATATAAATGCTGAAGTGCTGCTTCCCCACTTTTAATGCAATGATGTGGCGTAAATTGCCAAGCACTTATCTGACCAGCCATTTATGAGAGAATCACTAGACAAGGTTCACATATAAAAATGTATTTGGGGTGCAGTTTTTCCTGCTGTGTCTTTTGAATTTGGCTGCTTAAGTCCCATCTGGGTAATTCTATAAATGAAATAGACATTGTTTTCTGGTTGCGGTTAAATAGTTCAATTGTAGTAATTTAAATGAGACTTTGTTCTTAAACTGTGAGCAAGTTCCTACGAATCTGGCTTCATGAAGCCGTTAAAAGGTCTAGTGTAATCAATAGATGCGTAAAATTACCGTTACATCCGACTATTTAATGCCCTCTTCCAGAAAATATGTCTATCTTAAGGGAAATTAATTTGCTAAATCGCACTAGCCTGAAGAACGAAATGACATTTGTAATTTACATGTAAGTTTATTACTCTGTACTTCTCTAAGAAGCAACACTTTCATCTCGAAAAGAATGATCAATTTCTTATATAGCAATGCATTGTTTTTTTGTTTTTGTCTTTTTTGGGTTGGGGCCTACATGTACATTGTTAAATTTAACCATGGTTTTAGCGCCAGCAGATAAGGATGCTAACAACACTGTTGTCGGTTGTAAAACGTACTTCATTAACACCCTAAAAAGTAAGTGAGTACGATCAGGAAATACCACAATCACACATTGCAGACCAACCTAAGACACCGTGAGAAAGAGCTACAGAACAATAACACCAGTATGACAAATAAAGTAAAGTAGCCAGCCCTGTCTTCGAAGTCAAGATGATTACAAAACTAGAAGGGCACAACGTAATGAAAAACAAAACAAGGACCAAACACAAAACAAAAGCACAAAGCTAGCACTGCTAATACCTATGTCGCATAATTTGCCTGACGAGAGTTCTGACGTTGATAGACAACGGTCCCATATGGCTGCTAAGTTTGATGTGTCTGTTGATAAGGATTAAAGCAAGTTTCCTACGTTATACTTGTTACCTAACCTTCATTATAAATCCTTATAAGCACGTTTTATTGGTAGTTCTAGTTCATGTCCTATTACTGAGTTGTCTATAATTTTGACTTCAATGTCATCAAATATTGTGAAACAATTTCTGAGAGGAATGGCAAAACTCTGTTTTGGTATATCAAAATTCAGTTGAGATTCCTAATAAATTAAAATCTAAGTGTTACCTAGCATCTAGTTTGACTACACATGATTTTTCTACTCTCGATACTACAAAGCCGCACAATCAAATCAAAGAAAAACTACAGGAATCAATTGAACAAACCTTTAATAGAAAGTGCTTACTTTATTTGGCTTGTACATGAAAAACGCGCGTTTTACACTTCTGAACAACCACAAATATATAATATATGTTCTGGTCAGAAAGTTTCTGATGCTCTTCAATATATTTTAGATAATATGTATTGTATAAGATTTAGCTCAAATTGAATGGATACTAATTGTGATTTGTTTTTGTTTTGATTTGAAAAAGGCTTCATGCTGTCTCTTTCTGACAGTTGAATCATTCATCTCTACCTGAAAATATCTAGAGGCTTGCTTAATATTGATAATCCTTATTTCGAACATATGGTATCTTAGATATATCCCAATGAACTTCAGTTAATAAAGGCAAATTACTTTGATACTGAAGCCTCTTTATTTACTTGAACTTTTCCATAACGAATGGCATAGTTTCATCGTAAATGAATGCTGATTCCAATTTCTTGATGGAGATATTCCTCTTCCTATGGTATATATAATATTTCGCAGCTTATACGATTTGCAAGAGTATTTTCTAATGTTGGTGACTTCAACGATAGAAAACAATTTTTGACTGCTACGTTATCAAAACAAGGCTATCAATATTATGAACGTCTTAAAGCCTTTCTAAATTTTACCACAGACAATCAAAGTTGATTGTTAAACACGAAATTGGTTTTAAAACTACTCTGCAACAGGACATATCGTAGCCAGTATTTTATGGTGATTTATTTATAAATTTAAAAGAATTATTGAAAAGCCCTATTCTAGTGATCAGTTCAAAAAATAAAGATAAACGTTATAAAATGGGATTCAACATTGATGTGCCATGCAACAAACTGCATGTCTGATAAACCAATCACGGTTTATGGCTATGATCCTATCTTTAATTGCACGACAGTGGGACAGACCTCAGATTCAATGACAGCCCTGAAGTTGGTGCTTGATGATTGTCTTTAACTGCGCCAACCATGCCTTAACGAGGTTTTCTTTAGCTCCGACTATCTGTGAGACGTGAGCTTTATTCTTTGTTTCATCATAGTGTATTAATTTGATTAGATTGTTTTTTGATGGTACATTGAAAAAATTCGAAAGCCTCTATGCGAGCTAAATAATATTTGTGATTTAACTACAAGAGAATGTAGGGTGAATATTTTGCGCCAGTTAAATGCATTTAACCCCCCCCCCCCACCCCCGTTGCGTATGCTGCCAATGCGGTTGTTCTGTTGTTGATGATTCATTGTTTTATATTCTTCCCATTATTTGTGGTTTCTGTGTTTGGTACTTGTTTTGTTATGCATTATTTAGTGTCCTTTCTAGTTTTACAATCATCTTGAAGAGGAAAGCGAGCTGGTTACTATGTTTTGATAATCTTCCTGGTGTTTTGTGTTTGTTGATATTCCATGTTGGCTCTCGGTTGGTCTGCAGTGTGTGACTGTGGTCTTTTCTGATCATACACACTTACTCCTTTACAGATATTAGGGCAGCTATGAAATCGCGAACAAGCTCGAGTTTAGACATTAAACAAATTCAAACAGATTTTTGCCTTTCAAAACAGAGTTATAATTAAATCATATGAGCCAGTGCATGAGATTTTCAACAATATGGTATGTGCGACCATCAAAGGCTCAGATCAGCCTGCGCATACGCGCAGTCTGATCATAGCCTTTGCTAGTCGCTTTCAGTATTCTATGATTGTTAAGCTACTGACTGAACACCATTTGGAGTTTCTAAGCTTAACAGGAGGCTGCAGATGCTCGTTGGAGTCTACACATGTCAAAGTGCCACATTTTTGGAAATCTCATGCACTGGCTCAAATCATATATTCATGTATTTCAGCTGTCGTGCGCGGATCTAGAAGGTTCTGTCAGGGGAGTCCTGACAATTTTGTTTTGTCATCAAAGTATTTGAGCTGCGGCACGAGATTTCCAACAATTTGACATTTTGACAAGTGTAGACTCGGACGAGCCTTTGCAGCCTCCTTTTAAGCTTAGAAACTCCAATGGTGTTCAGTCAGTAGCTTAACAATCATAGAATACTCAAGCGAATAGCATAGGCTCTGATCAGACTGCGCGTATGCGCAGGCTGATCTGAGGCTTTGCTGGTCGCACATACCACATTGTTGGAAATCTCGTGCACTGCCTCATTTCATAGAGGGTCGTACGGACCTCCTTTGAGAAGCAGTTGGACCAAAGGACTCCATTTGATTCTCGCGGTGAGGTCAGCATCAGTATTTTAAGGAAACCTTAAGCCACTTTTGATTTTGAGGTGCAGGGGCCGGACCTTTTGGAACGGCGTGTGGCTGAGATGAAGCAAGAAAAATGTATGGTGAATCAAAGCCAGTTTGATAATTAAAGTCACAGTCAAATCCAAATAATTATCCCTGCATTTCTTTTCTATCTGGATATCGGTAAGCAGGTATTTTGGAAAACAGTGTAGACACAGATAAAATGCTGCATCAGGCGATATTTCATCAAAGTCTGCCCTATTCGCTAAGATTAAACAATCTACAGCGACAAAATGCAGCACTCTGTAGAAATTTAACTCTGCAACCCATTAAAATAGAACATAGACAATTACATACGTACATGTATCTATATTAATAAATAGACGCATAAAAGCGTTAACCGGGAAAATGGCGAAGATTTGCTGCAATATTTCGATACTAAGTCTTCTAAATAGTGTTATTATTGATCATGTCGATTTGCATATTTTCATTTTAATATAGACTGTTATTTGTCCAAATTTATGTCATTTGTAAGCGTTTTCAATTCTCCCAACTATTTCAAGAAGAAGTACAGCGATTGGACGATTGTTTCTCTTCAAACTCTTTCATAAAAACGGCTGTCAATACAACAATAGGTCACACGGTAAGCTGACTTCGATTAAAACTATAACTACAGTTATGTGTGTCATTTCAGGTTATTGTATACTACTGCAAAATTTCGATACAGTTTTCCTATACATATTTACATCATTGATAATTTCATCCTAAACTGTCTCAAAAATCTGTCCATATAATAAGCTGTGTGCTTATACCTGAATCATCAAACGCTTTTGGGTGAAAATAAAATATTTCAAGTAAAATATTTCACAAAAAGGCGTGCTTACCCTTAGCAATTTATTTTAATGAACAACATATATACATATTAGGTATTTGGTTTATTTGATTTGATGCTAAACCTCTCACATTTTTTACAGATAATTCGGGACTGGGTTGCATGGTTTTAATAAGTACTAAGCAGATTATAAAGTGTCTTGCCCAAAAAGGCAACGCAGATTTTCCCTGAAGATTGATTTTATATTTGCAAACAGTATAAATGATCAGGTCATTACTATTTGCCAAAATACCTGCCTACCTGTATTCAGGATACAAGCATGAACACTGTGTCCTTACATATTCATATACTAGTCAAAATTTCTAACCGTCCACGTGTGTTTTTGCCGATTTTTGGAAAAGCTATAAGGACTAAATCGATTTCATTTGCATTCCAGAATAGGCCAGCCTATCAGTCATCGATAACAGAAAACGGCTAAGCAAAACTCCTTAAGTTGTAGACGGGAGGATTTGTCGTAGGCAATGAGCTACTAAGGATTTTCTCCCCCCCCCCCCCAAGGGGGAACTTTGTAGACTATGATTTTCTTAAAGCATACCATCTAACAAGCTTTTTGCAACACGTTGGCCATCTGGCAGTTTGGGCGTTTGGGTAACACATTGTGTTAAATACGTTACCCCTCAAATATATAATTAAGGCTACTAAAGAGGTGCTTGGACTATTCAAATTGGCTAAACAGTCATAAAATATGTAAAAACAGTTTATTTCCTGCAGATACTGATATTTATTGGAGTAATTTAGGCCCATTAAGGTGTCATTTACGTTACATTTTCAACTACACCCTATAAAATCATTGATATTTTGTTATATAGTTTCTTTTTATAAACTTTACAGGAATATTTTAGATTAAAACATCATGTCTCTAGAGGACAATTAACCGACCATTTCAAAACTGCAAACAGCTTGCTTCTATCACAAGAACTTCAGGAGTTATAAGCTGTTGAATATGACAACCCCTAATAAAACGTTATGTACAGTAAGAATCTTTTCATTTAAAACAAAGCATGTACTCCTAAATGTAAGCTTTTAAACGCCATTTATGAGCATCATATTGATAAACAAGGGTAAAAGGGGGTATTAAACATTGTTTCTGTTGTAAACTATTAGTTCTTTGTTTGTTTGACAATATGTGACGTATGTTACAACATTTACAGCTTTCTATATATTGCTTAATTCCCTTAATGATACATCAAATGGTAATTTGTTTCATTCCAGAACTGATTTTCGTGTTAAATAGACATAAAGATACTAGTTTGTCTACAATAGAATTTATCGGTTCTTATTTAGAGACTACGTCATATTGTCAAATCATATTTACTTTTGTGAACTAGTTCATTTTAGAACTTTTTTTAAAAGCAAATGGAAATGTCAATTTGACCAAAGTTATAGGTTTTAAACCTCATTCACAAAGACAATTTTGCTTTTAAATACCAGTTGAATAAGGATAAGGTCCCATGCTCTGTCAAAATTGTTAAAGTAACATATTCTACCATATAAAATATATATTATAAGGTACTACATTTGTATGTACACGTATGTCTAAAATGCTGTAAAAGACAATATTAAATTGAGTCTGAAATAGTGGATTTAGATTTTTGTATTACTTATCTGAAGAACACTAAGTTTAATCTAGTCACTTATTTTAACAACAACCAAAATATTTAAGTGTACCCAGTTAACTGCTGCACAAATTATACAAATATAGAAACACAATACACGCTGGTATTCCTTGTATATTTTGGTTCATCTACAACAACAAAAAGTATTTTTACTAAATGTTGTATTGTAGGTTGTAGCATACAAAACATTTGTGCTATTGTTACCCAGATAGAATTAAGTATTTGTAAGTTGGTAGAGCAAACAATGATATATGTTACATTGATACTATGCATTACAAGTGTATGTAATCATATACTGTTTGAAGAGGCTGTCTCCAAATCAAATTTTATACTTACATTGTTGTATTTGCATATACATATGTTGATGCATTACTTAACTGTTGGCTTTTAAATAGATTTTAGTTTATCTTCAGCATAGCTTTCGTTGTTTAATGAATGAAACTGATAATTGATTCACAATAGTTAATCTGATCATTTGCTTAAGCAATATAAATTTTATATGTAAATGGTTTATTTAGAATAAATATTTCTGTGAAATGGGAAAAATAAGTGATAATGGTGGAGTTACATGACAATAATTACAAGTGGTATGATCATATCAAAGAAAACAAGTCAATTGTTACTTACGATACCAATTTAAATTAATAGGGCTTTATTTACCAGAATAAGGCCAGACCGAAATACACATTCAAGTTGATGTAAAAAAATCCTAATGTTATTTTAGAATGTTGGATGAAAAAGTTGAATATTCAAAGTAAAAAGTGCAGTCATGAAATCTTAATTACATGTATTGGTGGTTTTAGCAATTACTGCTAAAATAGCTGATGCTAATTTCCACTATACAGAATGTGACATGACAAATTATAGCAAAGCGTTATATGGATATTACCAATAAGAATGAATTGCAAACACACCAGGGTATGGATTCAAGACATTTGCAAAAATTCAACTGTTCTGACAAAAAAGTATTGGGAGAACACTCTAGTAACTACTCAGTATAAACATTGTTATTGATGATAGACTTACATCCAATGTTAGCACAGTACACTGAACCGAAGTTCTAAGTAGCCAGTTTTCACTTTCTTTTTTTCTAACTTAGCCCTAGTGATATTGAAATGATTTTTTGCCCAAGTATGTGCATTGTAATGGACTAAAGTTAAGCGGTGTTTTGGAAGAGTTTTCTATCATTTCACGATTTTTGGGTTCAAAAATGCAAAAATCAACTTTTTGAAGAAAATAAGCGTTTTGAGTGCAGTTTTTATCGAATTCAAGTACAGGTGATTGCAAACCTGCCTAGTCGACTAGAAAAAACACCAAACATTTGACATTTTGCTTATGACAGATTTTTATGATTTTTTAAAAATTGATAATTTTCCGAATTTTCCAAAATTTTCGGAAATCATCAGCTGCACAGACTAAAATCATTGTATGTGTTTTACTTTATGTTAATATGTTTGACAAAACCCCATGCAACTTGATGAGCCGATTTTCTGACGATATTCTTTACTAATTTGGTATCAACTTCCGATTTTAACGTGAAACTTTAAAGGTCATTTAAATGGCATTTGTTAAAAATTTCTTTTAATTATTAAGCAGAACAGCGACGCAAATTCATAATGAAGAACCCCTGAAAATTGCACTGCTGTGCCGCAGACAATAAAGCGTACAGAGCAATGCAAAGTGAATATGCAAACTGCATGGTTAAGCTTAAAATCTATTGATTAAGTTGTGGACCGTGGCTGTCTTCATGTTAACGTAGAAGAGAAATGGAGTGTTCAATTGTCAAACAAACTTTTGATTCTTTTCAACTTATATCACAGCTGTTATAAACATCTTCAAACTAATTAAAATATAAATGGATAACGTATCTGATGAATAGTTTATATCACTCTTAAAAGTTTGACTTTTTGAAATGAGGGTACCTTTACTCGGACCTAGTCTGTGCAAGGTCTACCAGTCATTTTGAAATGACATATTTGCAAAGTCTCGACAAAGCCTTGGAGCTTTTTATAGAATTTAAATTTTGTGAGAGCGATTTTTACTTTCTGAACGGGGACAAAAACTGTATGGTGGCTACTTATAACTTCGGTTCAGTGTATACATGTACATGATGTTGGTGGTAAATATCTATGCATTTCTAATTACCTCGGGTCTTTTAATTTAATCATCTCCAAAACAAATCATAGTTCTTTCCCATTGCAAAGGACACCATAAAGTTCAGATATTGACAGCAGTGTTTCCTTAAAGACTCTAGTGTCATTTATGTTACATGTGTGTATGATATAGTATACGAAATATTGAAACGTTATATCAGATTTGTTTTGACAGTATTGCCTTTAGATGAAAAAAAATTGTTGATCTCATTTATTGTAATTAATAAAGCGCTCAAATGAAGATTTGACCAGCACGTAATAGTTTGGTACTTATCACATATAAGCAAATATCTTGGATCCATTGATTGCTCATGCTGATGCAGTCGAGCTAGCCATATTAATTCTGGTCTACATCTATAAATCCATACTTTGTGGATGCAGACAGGAAAGACCCTTTTCTAAGCATTAACTTATCTCTAAATATGTGATTAAATAGAACATTTTGAACAAATGCCGCCCTAGCTACTGTAGCTATAAATGCTTCACAAAATTGTAAAAAAAGGCAAAACAGATAAGTGTAATAATCTCCTTAAATACTCTTGTTATGCATGTTGCCAAGATTATTTTTTTTTCTTCGCCAAACTAGACATGCTGATTACTACCATAGCTATTATAACCATAAGGACAGGTATGTTGGGTACCATATTTGGGATAGAAATTGTTATGATAAAAAAGAACAACAGTTTTCATTGAAAGGACCAGGGATAACACCTATATAAAATCTTCATTTCTCAATGTTACCGATGCCTGAAATGACTTTTAAAATTTTACAAATTGCCAGCTAGCTTTCATCCTTAGTTGTTTTCATTATAATAGTTATTGTAATCAATAGCTGATAAACTGTATTTGTATTTGGTTGGCTCACACTTTTGGTAATAGATCTTACTAAGCTACTACATGTCTAAAATCCTGTTTCGTCTAAACTTAACTGTAGACAGTATGGAAAAAATGTCTTGTATGTATCGTTTTATGTATTAAATTAAGTTAACACATACAAATGTCAGAGATAAATGCTATTATTCAAGCATTCAAGACACATGATTTGATTATTAAAATAAGTAGTTTCTATAAGCGATGTTTACATATTCGATTAAAAAACTCTTAATTGAAATAGCATTTTATGTGCGTTGAGTTCATGTTACTTCCTTTACATCACCTGTGCTTTTGTCAGAGTTTAATTTCACTTAAATTTTATGTTAAAAAATACACTTTTCATTATTTCTCTCATTATTGAGCCCTAAAATGGCAGTAATTACGTCCATTAGGAGTTTAAACTCACATAATACTATTTTTGAATTAAATCAATGTCTTCAAAAGAAAGTAACAGTAATAAAAAGTTCCTAAATTTGTTAAAATTATACTGCTAGTCATTGAATTTCAATAACAAGATAACATCGATTTGTAAGAATAAGGAATAATTTTTATATTTACACTAAAGGAGTTTCTATATTTTCAAAATTTACAAGAATTTGCATTGGAAGGTGGGGTAATTTTTGACACTTTAGCCAATAGCAACGAGTTTCACGCAGATGGAGTATTTATTATTTATCACTTCAGGTTAGCGTGTGAATTGGGGTTATTTCAAAAATCATGACTCACAAATTGTGCTAAAATGCGAATTTTGAAAATTGGGGTACCACTATTCAAGTTAGCATCCTGCATGTACTGTTGAACATTTTGTAAATATCTTTACTGCCAAGGGTACATGACACATCTGTCAATTTCGAGATGCAAAAAGAGTTGTCATGTCATTTTACGTCTTGAAGAAAATTAATCAAATGCAGGTGGCCGGTTAGAACCTTTGGCTAGTATATAAGCGAATCTGCTTGCTGTTCATGCTTAAATCATAGCACAGAATTATCCTTTATTGTTAGCAATTGTGCCAATCTCAGTTTTCATAGACATACTCAATTGAATTGAGAACGAACAAACAAAGTTCTATATCAGTATTGTCCAGGAATCAATTTTCAAATTTTTGCATTCATATATTAACAACATCCTGACAATTTCCATTGACCAGCATTTTATGCTAAAAACACTCCCTCACCCGCGCATGCGCGGGGTTTTAACCTAGTTGTATTAAAATAAACAGGGCAATCCATCAGAGTGATTCAGAAAAGGTTAAATACTGATATCATTGACACTGCAATGGCATATGTACAGATGCGCCTACTCAAGTTGATACCATCTAAAATCAAATTACTTTGAAAGTCAGACAATAATAGAACCACCCAAGTTGTAATTAAAACTGGAAATGATACAGTTACATAATGACACAGAGACAAAGACAAAGTTCATGCGCGGATCCAGAAAGTTTCATAAGGAGGGCCAGGCCTCGAGGTTATAAAACTTTTTTCCATGCTCAACTCAGCTGAGCACAAAATTTATCCTGCTCATCAATTTTAAAATGCCAACAATTGTTGGCATTTTAACATTTATTAGCATGATAAATACAACATTTGAGAGATTTAAAGCAAGAAACTACTTCATTTGTCGGTGTTTTAGTTTTTATGAGCAGTTGAAATTTCGTGCTCAGCTGAGTTGAGCATAGAATAAGTTTTATAACCCCGGGCCTGATATTTTTGGTTTTGTTTTGTTATATAGTCATCAGCTTATTTCACAGACGAGAGAGGGGGTACAATGGTTTTTCCAATGGGGTCTGTACCTAAGGAAACCTAGCATATAACTATATGGTGGGCATCATCGGCCCGCCAGAGAAACGCCATTTAAATGGCGTTTCGCTGGCGGGCCTATGATTGTCCATCATTAAATGCTTGCCTAGTAGCTGTGTGATTTATTCTTGGGGTTCGAACCAGCATTTCAAACGAGGCCTTTATCATTGTGCTTTTCCAGGGGGCGGAGGTAGGGGGCTCTAGATCCGTCCATGAAGTGGATAATGATGTTAACATCTCATGATCTATTGTGGCATTAATGCTTGGGTTGCAATAGCTTTTTAAGCTTATAAATACCTTGTCTGTTTAAAAGTAGGACTTTGTAGTTATATGATCAATTTAATTGTGTACATGCAGTTGATGTATTTGCATATGGTGCGACCTGCATATATATACACATTAATGATTTAACCCTTTCATCACGACATACCTGGCAACTGATATGGACAAACAGTGTAGATCTAGATACGTTAGCTCATATAAGCCATCTCATCTTGATATATACCTATTGCTTAATACTCATTTTGCTTTTTTTTTCTAAATCTCAATTTCTACTCATTTCAGGATTTTGCCTAACACCCCTTTTTTAACACAATGTACTTTTCTACAATTTAAAGTGGAAGTCTACCTCAGAAACGTATGGTAAAATGATTAAAAGCAATGCTGTTTATTATACTCCAGTTAAAATTATTAATGGGCCTCGGCGCGGCAAAACTTGTCTTCGGGGTTTCTGAAAAAGCGAGGCTCAAACCAGTCTCCTCAGCTACAGAGACAAGCTAGAAATTTAAAATTGTGCTTGTAGCAAGATTTAGATATGAACCTTTCCAATAAGCGAATAACAAAGGCGCTGATCAGTCTGCGCGGATGCGCAGGCTGGTCTGCGCCTTTGTTGTTTGCAAACCCCCGAAGACAGGTTTTCTCGCGTCGTTGCCCAATTATTAATGATATGATTGCGGCTGCACTCGTATTTAAATAAATACAAAATTTGGTCCGATTGATTGAAGTAGCACGTGACAACAAGCTCATAAATACCCATGACCATGAGACGGATGTGTGTTTCTTGCATACCAGATAATAAGAATATATCACGCGTGTGAGGGTGGGATAGTTAAATATGTACCGAGGATCACCGTTTGGCATCAAGAGGCTGCCCGAGTGATGACAAACTGTGATCCCGAGGGACAGTAACTATCTCAACCTCGCACATGTTGGTTGCACACCCCTATTCGACAATGATAACATTTTAACACCTTGTTCGAAAACTATACATACAAAATATACCAAACCGGACTCATTTTAAAATATCATCATTGCCGACTAGTTTCAATGAATAATAACTACATTTTTTCCAGCTCAGTCTCGCACTATATCCCTTTAAACTGTCATACTACGAAACAACATGTTTCCTAATAAAGATAGTTATTCAAGGGAGTCCAAGAAGCAAAACCCATCCGGTATCAACCTGGTACAAGAATATATCACCTTGGCCATTTCCATTAAAACGGACTATGACTTGCATCTTTTAATCAAACACGCTATAACACACGCCATTACGGTCAATCAACAATATTTAAGAATTACGTCATCTTAGCTCTAATGTAAAGTATATGCGCTCCCCTCAAAAGGCGGGCCAGATTTCATAAATAGTTAGTGCAGTGTACCCTGTTAATGAATTTTTTTTCTCCCCTTCGGGTTGTTTTTTGAAATAAGCTTCCAGAAGTCTCTGAATACGCTGGGATGAAATATCACTTGATGACGTCACTTTGACTAGACATTGACGTCACTTGACGAACTTGTGCGTAAGTTCCTATACAACCAATGAACAGTCCTCTCATGAATCGCAGTGTAAAATTTCAGATGTCCGTATCCGGACACTTCTTGCCTACCAGAAAAAGATATCTGAGATTTTACTGGAGCGAGAAAACAAAGACATACTACAATTGCGAAAATCAAGTCATTTGTGTGTTGCCTACTAGACATGTTAAACCTATTGAAAACTCGCGTTCTTGGCTTGAAAACGATAAGAATTTGCCATATACACGCGGCGTTGTAATTGCCCTCATTTCAAAACGTTACCAAAAACATGCAATTCACTAGCCATTTGCATGCTAGACGTGATGTCATGTTATTTTTTTCTAGCATAACGAACGTGATTATTCTTTAATTATATACCTTGAAGAAATTCATAGAAACGCATGCCCACGACAGAGTTGCTCAAGGAATGAAAACAAACATACGATTCGATCTTATTAAACATTTATTGGTATAACATATATGAATGGAGTCAGTAGTATTTGAATGAAATGCATTTTGAAATGTCATGCTTCGCGGATTCAGAACGTTTTGTCAGAGGGGTTCCAACTTTGACAACCTTTTTTTAGTTGATGGGGGAGTGGTAAAAGGACCTAAATACCACTAAAAGTGGACAATGATCGAGCGTGCCTGCGAAACGTCATGTAAATGGCGTTTCGCTGGTCCAACATTGACTGCTGGCTTGGTAGCTTAAGAATTTCAAGGGTAACCGGACAAGTATTGCTAAAAAACCCTATATTTTGTGATTAGAGTAATAGGCTATAAAGGTACATATACATGTCCAAGACAGTTTGAATCGGTTACATTGTGAATTTATTGCAGAATAATTTTCTCTTTGAAGCGATTTGACTAAAAATGCTAGCCATGTCTCCTGCGAATCTGTGTACTTGTAACTGTCAACATTTAACTCAATTGAAAAAGCATTCGTACTGAAATTCATATTCTTGATTTCATACAGTCTAGACATATCAATTTTATCCTTTGAAAATATACTTCCATTTTATGCGTTTTGATAAGAGATAAATTAATAGCATCGTTATAAAGCCATAATGACAAGCATCTAACCTCTGAAAGACAACACATCAGAATAGGCCACGGCATGAGAAACCCTGCACTGTACAAAAGCAGTGTAACTTAACACCAAAATGGTGGAACCTGAACTTCCATTGATTTTGGAGTACCTTTTCAACCGCTTTAAAAGCTATGTTCTGTTCGATTGACATGTATTGATCAGGAGAATAACTACACCAAAAGAGGTAGAAATGCGCTTACATTTATCACTGTGAAATGTTGGCCTAACGAAAGTGAGTGTAGGTTTACACTATAATACATGCTATACAGGTGGGGCAGCGTTAACATACAATTATAATACAGTATGTTCTGTTTTATGCAAACATCAGATGCACACCCGCTCAGTCTGACCAGTGCCTTTGTTATTCTTTATCTAGGAAACATATCTAAGCAAATCTTGCTGCAAGCAAAATGTCCAATATTAAAGAAAGTCGCTGTAGCTGAGCAAAATGGATCGGGTATTGCCTGCTTGCAAAAGCTGTGGCAAGTTCTCTAGCGACCAGGTCAAAATATGTTGCGGATTACCATACAACATCTTTAAGTTTTCAACAGACGATAATAAAATATTCTACAATTACAAACTTGCTACAAAATGCAGCGAAAACAAAACACACCACTACTCGCTTTGTATACTACTTTTTTTTCATTTTGTTTCGGCTAACCGTTTCAGCAATTAGTTTTCACCATTTTGCATTATCTGTTGGTTGTCAGCATAAACATTGTCAATATTGAAAAACATGTAAGCAGAATCTTCTTCAATTATTGATTTTTAAACATCAGTATTTGAAAGGGGGTTCTGGTTGCTTGTATATTCAAGAATTGATTATTTTGCAGACTGGGAACCAGCAGATATATGCAAAATTGGTGCATATACGATATTACTTGTGTGATATCGCCCATATGATTTAAAAGGGCAACAGAAGAGAAATGAAAAAAATGAGACATTAGAACCAACGGTTTTGTAGATGCTCAGCTTACATATGATTTTAGTTTATACTTTGTGAGCAAATTTAATTCAAATATATCTATATCCAGGATAAATTAAGTGACAGTCAAACAGTCTTAAAGTCAACATTTGAACAAACTCTACACAGCACAAGAAATTTCTGCTTACTTGGTCTTTGGGTAATTCTGTCTTGACCAGACGCTGCTGCATTAAATGCAAATACTGTCTAATCAAATCATTTCGCAGCAATTGGATGAATTTGAGTTGCAAAATGACACCTGGTGCTGAAAAATGGATTGCTAAAAAGAATCAGGGATTGCGTAAGGAATTGCTTTTCCCCACTGTGTAATTGGTTTCAAGCATCAAGGCATCACAGGCCAGAAAGTGTGCGTTCGCTGTTTAGCTATACCACACCTTTGGTAACCGTCTTCACGGTTTAACATAAAATAAACTAAAGAAAGAAAAAAACAATGCCTTTCAAATCCAAACATATTACGTAAAAATACACATTATAATTATTGTTTTGCTAAATTGTAGTGCGCCGTCTTCATCATGCAAGGCATTTATTCGTAGTACGTTTTTGTAATTGCATAATAATCCGGGAAAAAAACTTTTAATTTGTTTACGTCAAAAACAAAACAACAAACCCTAAAGGAAAATTCGGCGATGAAAGGCATAGCCTCAATTTGAGAACAAAATCAAAGTAAGCACATCGGGACCCCCGCCGTGCTAATTATGGGTGTGAGGGTGAAATAGAAAATCTGTCCCGGTGATCACTTTAAGACACCATGAGGCTAAACGTTTATTCAGAGGGATGGATTATTTCTACCCAATATTCACACAAATAGTGATTTTTTTCTGCTCAGCATTGAAGTTTTAAAACAAACTTCCAAAAGTTACTGAGTACACTGCAATGCAACAGTACATGATGACGTCACTTCGACATATCTACATGTATGGCGACATTTGACGAGCATTTGCACGAGTTCCAATACAACCAGTGAAAAATTCACACTTTACAGTCTGCCGGTAAGATAACGTGGGTAAGTCAGACTGAAATTTCAGATATTCTTATCCGTCATTCAGGAAGATAAGCGCAGAGTTATTATATTATATACACTGAACGAAACTTCCAAACCGCCAGTTGACAAAACATAGGTTTACAGTATAACTCATTAATTGTACAACCGTATGAAATAATATTTGGCATGGTATTGGTATTCTCAAGTATCCGTCGATTTAACATAAAAATCATCAATTGGAATATTCACTTATGCGTGACGATAGTGGCGCACTTCGAATCGAACTATAGTCCCTACTATAAAAACTAAAGTTTGATTCGAACACCTATATTCGCTACTAAGGTGACGTCATGAGCCTACTAGAGATGGTCGGAGCACCGCTACTCTAGTAGATAAGCTGGTTCCCTACTCTAGACCTATCTATCACGATGGGTTCAACATCTAGCACGATGGGTTCAAGATCGGTCAGTAGCCTCAAAATGATATGTTTTTTTTTGTAAAATAAACCTAGTGGAGCATATGTTTTGGTTCCACTTATTCGTAATTGATTATTAGAAAGCGCTTTGCAGTTTAAAACATCCTTTTTGTCTTCGACGAAGAATTGAAGTGGAGCATACAGGGCTATTATTTTGTTTACTTGCCAATCAACTAAAAGTTCCAACTTTAGTCGTTAGGGTGTAAACGTGCGTGCGCATCTATTATGTAATAACTATAGTAGGAACTTTAGTTCGAAGTGCGTCACAGTTATTAACCGAGTTTTGCACTTGACGCACGATGCAATTTTTTTTGCAGTGTGTATACTCGTATCTTTACCGACAAAACCCCTACAACTTTATTCTATTACACAAATGCCAACCTATGGGTCGTATGAGTATAAAAGAGAGGGGTCGGTTTGTGGGCTTGAACGAAGCCAAGACCTCGTTGAGACAAATTTGTAATTTATCATAAACTTTGACATGTTTTAATGGAGCCCAAAGTGTACATATAAAAATATTGGTTATTTTAATGTTTACAATCGTAAGACGAGAGTTTTAGACAAAATACGGTGCAATACATATGTACGTGGTGATGCAATAATGTTGGAGGTGTCGAGTCAAATGTGCAGTATATTATGTCTTATATGTGACGCGTGTTTGAATAATATTGTGGACAATACCATACCCATACGGCATTTCGTGTTATTTTAGGTCATATGGCCTCTTCTGACAAATCCAGCGAATCTACATGTCCATATTTTGGTCTGAGCTTCTATCTACATGTACATTCCTTTCTTGTGTGTGCGAGCATCGAAGGCAAGATAAGTACCAAAATCTCGTGCAGATGACCAAATGCTTTAGTGTACCGATAGCATACTTGTTCCGACAGCTATAAAATAAGTGTTGCATGTGGAAGTCATTTACCGTGAAAATAACAATAGGAAATAATTGAGCATGAAGCAACTAAAGAAAGATAATTGCTGCGCAAGGAAGTTCCTGCTAAGGTTTTCATAAAACTGTCATTGTCTCGTCAACCTTTCACAATTATGACCATGTTTTCTGACGTAGGAATATAAAATGACAGTTTCCCATTAACTTGCACTCTTGGGGTATATGTATATTGGAATAGCATAGGGTCTTTAAGCCAAACGCTTTACTGAAGTCAGCTGACCGAAGACATAACAAAGTTTAAACATCCCCCATTTTTTCGTCTCAATTTCTTTCAAATTTTCACGTTACTTATATCAAATATGTCTCCTGTCACTTCGTCGTATAGTTTGTTCTAATTTACTCCTTGCGAAAAAGCGATAAGATTCTCGATAATCCTAGAATGTATCCCTGTTTACAGGCCGACTCTTGGCTCTAGTTTACATAAAAATAATTAAGCTTCAGTTCGTAGGGTCTTGCAATTAGACTTTGAAGTAACACGGTGTACAAACTACGTTAACAAATGCAGAATATTAAGTTTTAATGGAATGCAAGTGTCTGCAAACCACCAGACCTAGTTAAAGTTTGCGCTTAATTGACTCTTTGAATACAGAATATATAGGAAATTGATTCCTACACAATTGACTTTGACAGTTATAAAGTAGCTGCAGACACTGGAAAATTTGAACTTGTATAGCTAATGAACTAAACATTTTAAAATGTGTCAAGCAGAACATGGTAGAAACAACGCCTTAAAGAGCCTGTAGGACAATGTCGTTGCATTAGCGTACATATATATGTTCTTTAACCTATTTAAGCGTAGCGTCCTTTTTGTGCGACATCGGCAAACAGTGCAAAACCAGATCAGACGCCACAGAACAACCCAAAAATAGGAAAAGGACTCGCCCAGTTCATAACGGTGGGACATTCCACCATTGGCATAAATTGGTTAACGCGATGTTTGTGTTAACTGGTACATCCCAAAGAGTATTAACTTTGAGTCAATGAAAACTGGTGACGCTGCACTGTATATTATATTTGAGCCACAACATCTGATTTCCAACAATGTGGCATTTTGACAAGTGTAGATCAGAAGAGCCTGTGTAGCTTCTTTTTAAACTTAGAAACCCCAAATGATGTTCAGTCAGTAGCTTAACGGTCATAAAATACTCAAGTGACTACATGTAGCAAAGGTTCTGATCAGACTGCGCGTATGCGCAGGCTGATCTGAGGCTTTGTTGGTCGCACACCACATTGTTGGAAATTTCATGTCGTGGCTCATTAAAGTGTGGCGGTATACACTGGACGATATGAACTTGTATTGCAAATGGACCAAACGGTATATAACGTTCAGCATAAAAAAGTAGAAACAACGCCTCAAAGAATCTTAAAGCGCGCAATTGGCACATCCGAAGGAGTAGTTGACCAGGCCTTGTAGGGCAGTCGATAGCGTGTCCGACTGCAGGTTTAGGGGTCGCAAATTCGATCCCGCCCGGTCCCTTACTTTCGTGGAGATTGATCATGAACTAATCTCTACGGTCATTCTCATCCTTTTGCTGATTCAAGAAGGGTTCTCGTCAGTTGCAAGCGAAAGTATGTGCATAAAGTACTGGTTAACCGCTTAGTCAAGCTTGCCCAGGAAAAAGTGTGGTTAGGTGAACTGACCGTCTCGAAATGCCCATAACTGTTGACTGAGACGTAAATAATCAAACGAAACCAAAACACCAAGGAGTGGTTGTGTCTTTTTAAAGATAACAAATAAATCAGCGACACTTCATTGCTCAATATATAAATTTGTAAAATTGTATTTGGTCATTATTATAAGACGTTTCGTCTGGGAGTGATATAACGCCATGCAATAAAATTGATAAACAACTAGTGGTTTATAGATTTATGGGAAACGTTATGACGTCCATAACAACGTTGTGTACATAATGACACAATTATAACAGTTTACGTCAGAATTGAGATTTCAAAGTTTCTTAAGATCATATGATAAATGGAATCAAACGTTCGTGCTCCTGTGTTATTGAATTTATTAAACTCGTTGAGAAAAAGAGATAAAATGCTCCGCAAGCCTCGCATTTTATCTATTTTCCACAACTTGTTTAATACATTCAATAAAACTTGAGCACTCATGTAAGATCCTCTATTTATAGTAGTGGTAGTAAAGGATAAAGGATGGATAACGATGATCACAAACCGCATGATGCTGGTTCTACACTGTCTGCCAGTGTACCATAAATAGAGAATACTAGGTGAGTGTCTTTTGATATCAAGTTTACCAGGCAAAGCTCTGAGAACGCTTTTGAAATCGTGAGGCTTGCCGAGCGATTCAACATGCGTTCTCAAAGCCGAGCCTGGTAAACTTGATATTAAAAGAAACGAACCTGGTATTCTATTTATCAGTTTACCCATTGTTGCACTCGTCGTTCTAGCGATTATGACGAAATTTTCGATTTCTTGTTAATTCGGCGTCATACATATCGATGTCATTCAAACAGTGCAACGTCATCATAACACGATAAAGGCACATGCCGTGAGATAGACCATGTTTACCAGGCAACGTGCAGCAATGCAGCTTGTATGAGTAGTAACTAATAAAATGGACTATATGGTTATGTAGATTAATATCATGCGGTTATTTAAATGAAAAATATGTAGTAAAATAGGCAATATCGCAACAATATATAGACAAAATAGAATGATAGTTGATATAAAAAAAAAAACTTTACTAGGACCAACGTCAGATCAGTAGATGCTTCTGACAAAGGACCTACTGTTATTACCCCATAAATGCCATTATTTGCACGATAAATCTAGCTGAAAATCAATAATTTCTTCAATTACTTCATAACTGAAGTTTATATTGCAATAAAATTATATTGAAAATTGTATTTGATACATCTTCACATCTTAATACTACTGGTATAACGTATCGCATCATACAAATGTTATTATCCCTTATTTACGTCTTAGATGGAAGACATGTGTACTTTTTGGTTTAAACAATATTTCAGACAGATAAAGTACATAGTACATGCATATATACTGTGTTAAGATGAGAGGATTTGACAGTAGACAATAAGCCAGTGGCGCATTTACATCATCCCCTATAGATATTATGAATCGCATTTCATATGGTGGTCTTGGAAGAGCTTAAACACGTTAATATAGTAACAAGTGTTGTGTGTGTGTATGAGAGAGAGAGTACTTTTTAAAACAACCTGTGGTAATAGGACTACATCTTATCCAAACATAACGCCAAAAGAAATATTAAGAATACGTATGATAATTTTACTCTTAAATGAATAGTATTGCGAATAGATTGAATAACAATAATTAGTGAAAAAACAAAACATTTTTTCTGTTAGAAACTGTATGAAAAGAAAATGCACTTTTCAAAAATCACACATTTCACTTTTCAAATGTTACATTTTTCTTTCAAACATCTGATTTTGTTAATTCAATATCAAACTCTGCCACTTTGTATAAGTGTCTAAATGCATTAGGTGTATGGGAGATTAGATGAAATGAGTGTTAGTGTGGTCACCTGCTGGGAAAGGGCTAACCTCTTGGCTCTCGTTTGTGGTGTCTAACTGTGAGTTTGTCACTTTCCCATTGGTATCTTGGGTCAGGTGTGGTACTTGATTGTACCGATTCCTGATCTTTGCACCATTTCTTAGTTTTAAAATGCTCGTGTATGCTTTTTTCTTTATAGAATTGCAAACTCTAAATCAAAAGTGGTGTGGCAAATGTATATGGATATGCTGTGAGTTATGTCAGATCATCTGATGTATGGTTTTTGGCAATGTGATAAGCTTTGACCCATCAAAATGCATTTATCGACACAGGTCTGTTGCTTCAAAGTTTCAAATATATTGCCTATATAAAAAACTTAACTATCAAAATAAAAGAAAGCCTTCATTTAGGGTGTAAAACATGTTCTTTTTTGCCAATTTTAAAATGAAATATTTAAAAAAAAATATTTTAAGGAATTCTCTTCATCCCAATTATATTAACATGTTCCTAAAACAGTTTTCAATAATCTTTATTTGATTTCTGTTTTGAAACTCAGTTCAGTAGAAATCGTATCACCAGACCTTTTTTGAGTGTAGTTTTATGACTTCTGCATCTTTATTTTCGACCAAAACTAGGATTGCATATTTGCACCCTTTTAGCTATTCATTTAACTCTAGTTAATGTATATGTTTAAACTTAGCTCCATACATATAAATATACATATATAGCGATAGCAGTTTAAAGTCCATGACAGAGTCTATAGTGGAAGAAGTAACGTCAAGGGTCTTCATCTTTAATGCTACCATAACTACAAGGTGCAGGGTGGTGAATTTGTAATGTCTTAAGTAAAGAAAGTCAAAATAGTGCTAAAGCCTGCTGGTAAACGTGACTTTAATGTGGGTGTATCTTTCTCCATTATAATAATAATATCTAGGAACGGATAGGATATCTTTTTTAAGTAAGAGCTTGAAAAAAATTAAAAGCAGGGAATTGTCTAGAGAAAATTTTTAAAAAGATGTCGCGCTAAAGGTAAGGGTAATAATGAATACCTGTATTGGTTTGTTCCTGCTTGTTTCGTCTGAGAGTTACGATCATTTCGCAAGTTGTATTCACGGTCAGGATTAACTTGTGGTGTGAAATTACCTCTAACGGCATTTAGGTTGTACTAAGATAAATAAAACACAATGCTCACCGTATGTATTTAGATTTTAATGAACAAAAACATTCAACAGAGTGTCATGGGATTAACGTTCATGTTGCATTAGTGGTCTGAATTTTACACGTTACTTTGCATCCGATAATGTTTACCCGCTGGTGTAATTAAGAACCCCTTAAACCCAACTTTTATACAGTTAAACGGGGTGGGGGGTGTTCAGGACTATACAATATTAGATTTCTTATTTATTATATATTTTTTTAATTTAAAACAAACTTCATGGGAACTTGTTTGAATCTAAACATTTATTCAAAAACAACAAGCAAACAAACAAACAAATAACAACAAACAGCAGAAGAAAAACAAGCCAACAATCGTAAAAAGAGAATTATTCTTAATCAAAAAGTATATGATAAAAGCAAGATTTTGTGTAGAAAATCAATGTTAGTTTGATTGAAACAGTGCTACGATAAAACATTTTTGTTATAGGAACATCATCTCAAATCTAGAAGTCTAAAATATAAGAACAACTTAAATGGGTTACTGTCTATGCTTATCTGACTACCTAACGCATAAGAATAGTACCAGTTTCTAATTGGGCTGACCAATATTTAGGCCTAGTGGTTAGACAACCTGTCATCCGTGTTTATGATAAAGTAAGATGAAAACCTGTCAGCTAAAAGGACCTCGAACAGTTATATTCAATCTGCCTAAATGGTGTTTATAGTTCCATCAATCTGACCTGTACATTGAGGTTTAGCATTACTACATCGTGTATATATGCCATTGTGAATGGATATAAAACTTCAGGGCTGTACAAAATAAGCGACTAATGAACCTTTATATTAATATTTTTTCAGCATTGTGCCTTTGCCCCTTTGATCAAGCATGCCGTTCGTATATGATGTGTGTAATGTAAACTATAACTGTATGCAAAATGATTAGTTTGATCACTGTGGGGAAGCACCTCAGGAAACTTTACTTTTATTTCCTATATGTTGAATAGCAGAAACAGAGTTTTCAACCCATACTTGTCTAATGTGAAACGTCTTATTGCAGTTAATTCGGAGGCTAAACCAACTAACCTTCTCCACAGAAAAATACAGTTTCTTTGAAGCTTCAATATGGCAATATGAATGGGCAATCCTGCAATTAGACTGTTCAATGTCATTGAACGTTTATATGGAGTAAGTTTAACTACTATACTTTACAGACAGCGAATGGCAAAAGTGCTGATCAGATTGCGCGTATGCATAGGCTTTTCTGTGCCCTTGCTTTTGTATACAACAAAGCCATATGAGCCGCAACATGTGATTTACAACACTGTGGCATTTGGCAAGCATAGACTCATACGAGCCTGTGCAGCCTCCTTTTAACCTTAGAAACTCCAAATGATGTTTGGTCGGTAGTTTAAAAGTCACAGAATATTCAAGCGACTAGCAAAATCTCTGATCAAACTGCGCAAATGCGCAGGCTGATCTGAGGCTTTGCTGGTCGCACATACTACTTTGTTGGAAATCATTGTCGCGACTCATATTTTCTTGCATCGAGGAGCATTTGTTTCTGATTTTGCAAATGGACACTTATTCTAAATATCGCCAATACATGTAATGTTTTCTCATTCAATCGTTCTTGATTACACGCAATGTTAAACATCGTCTAGAGTTTCTCTAATACTACATAATTATAATATGATAGTCTAGCCAAAACTCCAAACTAACTTAAAAGGAGTACATTGGCATTTACATTTGTTTGTCCAATGATGTTAACATGTAGTTTAAAATGTACTCGAAGTCCTAAAGGCAATTTCCTTTCCTGCAACACGTTTACTGTCCGTGACGACTGTAGTTACACGCTGCTGGCATTAATTTCACTGCCCATCATGATTAAACCCTCACACTCCTACTCCGTTTACTATTTCGTCAATAAGAACCTTGACAGTTTACTAATACAGAGCATAATGGCTTCGAATATTCTCTGTACACCTTCACTTTCTTCTAGCAAGCAGTTTTTGTCAGACAACAAACTGCAGTTAAAGCAATATCTTGGTAATCATTTGTGCAGCTATCTAAAACCAAGCATTCTTTTAGTAACACAAATTTGTGAAAGTAAAAAACACTGTGGTGAGCTCCGTATTAAATAACTATAGTTTGTGATTACAACTTTCCTTGGCTCTTGTGTGTGGTGTCAAATTGTGAGTTTGTCGCTTTCCCATTGGTATCCTGGGTCAGGTGTGGTACCCTGATCTTTGCACCCTTACTTACTTTGATTAACAGTTAATTCACTGCATCATTAAATAAAATCATACAAGTAATTTGTGTTCAACTATGAATAAGAAATATTGTATTTCACTTCACCTTTGTTTTTTCCACTTCTAAACGTTAAATCTATCTATCACATGACGTCGCGTCTGGGAGTGATATAACGCCATGCAATAAAATCTATGAACCACTAGTAGTTTGCTGTAACGTAGCGTAATGACGTCCATTATGACATTGCGTAAAAGATGCAATACCTTAATGTTTCCACGCCAAAATGCGATTCTTAAGTAATTTTTATGTCATGTGATAAATAAAATCTGACATTCGTTCTACTGTGTTATTAAATTCATTAAACTCGTTGCGAACAAGTGATAAAATGATCGGCAATCCTCGCATTTTATCGCTTTTCCTAATCTTGTTTAATAAAATTTAATAAAACATGAGTGCTCATGCAAGATCCTCCATGTCCACAATGACATGTCTGTGGTATTCTGTTGCATACATAGACTTTCTGTGCCTTGTCCTGTTTTGTCGCATACACAGATATTCTATGTCCTACCCATTGTGATAATATCTTATCGTTGACCCACAAAAATTATGCCACTGAACAAATCGCCATCAAAGCTAAAACGTTAAATACATTTAAACAACATCTCCTACTGCACCACTGGTCCAACATAATGTAAGTTTACTGAAATTTACCATACGAGGGGCGTTCAATATGTAATGAAAACAGCCCAATATATCCCAAAGTTTTATATTTACACACTTAATAATTACTTTCATTAAAAGGTCTGTTTCTTAGCTAAATAAATGTAAATTTGCAATTGTCCAGCTCATTATCTAATTTACTCAAGCCACTTTCAAGATAGGGTGCTAAAGTACACTGCGATATGAAATAAAACAATGTTTTCAAAAGCAGATAACTACATGAACGAGGGGTGTTTTCAGTCTGTTTCTTTGTGTGGTAAATATCCATATATTGGTGATTTATACCTGCAAAATTTTTGATATTGCTTTATATTCAGTCTATAGAATACTGAGGCTGCCATTTTGGTTAAAATCCTTCCTGATGCTACCTTTTCGGGCATTCCATTGACAACGTCGTTATTACGTAAACGAATACATAGCGAAAGTCTATACGAAAACCATTTGTATTTTTTTTCTGGTTGCTTTGATGTCTAGTTGCAAGTAATACAGCCGATTTTGAAATTTCCATATTTAATCTCACCATAAAGTATCCCCAAATACGTCATTTCAAATAAGAAAATCACTTGAAAGAATGCCATCTCTGGCTTACACTGAAATGGATCAGGAAAAGTACCGTGTTTCATCGAAGTTTGCTTTCGGATGCATTATTTGTACATTGTTACCCGTATTTACATGTACATACTCTGGCTGGCTAATTTCAGATGATAAAATTATTTGAAATGAAAATGGTATACCACTCAGATGAGATACCCCTAGATATTGGTTTTAGTTTAACTGGTCTGCTGCCTATGCACTGAGTGTAATGAAACTTCGATGCAATTAAAATTGCCCTTTCCTGGTACAAAGCCACATTTCCGATTTCCAAGAACCGTGGGTATTTTAGAGTTACGTCCATTGCTTTTAACGACGTCAACGTAAGAGGGGGTAACGTAATAAAACCGTTTGCACGAGAAATTGGTACCAGTCAAAATTTTGTATCGTTAAAGCAAATAAAGGGAAAATGTGTCAGAAAACTATGGATATGTGATTCATGCATGTTAAATGTTTGCTTTTGAAAATACAGTATGTCATTCTACCTTTGTTAAAATGAGTCTTTACAATTCTGAGGAAAATATATGCAGTGTATATAAGTGTGCTTTTTAAAACGTCTGTAACTTATTAAATTTGGAAAGATAAAATAATGTTTCTTGCACCATTATAACGACAATGCTTTGATCTTTCGTTTGGCATATGGCATAAAGTCCTAACGCGTTTGTGGATGGAGTTATGAATGGGTTTTCATTACATATTGAACCCCCCTCGTATAATGCCCGCTATCAAAGTTGCAAAATGCCAACTCTTTTGGGGTATATTTACTCTCACCTTCCTGCTACAACAACATGAGACCAGCATTGTTCCTGGGATAAATATTACATATTACACTTATTGCTTTCAGTTTGCATGTACATCACGAGACACAGTGCATGCCTAATTCAACAAAATGATATGTTCACCAAGCAGACGCTTATATCAGCTTGGATATCCACCCAGTCTTGCGTATGAAAAAACATTTACTATTTGCTAACAGTAGTAAAATCTGCTCTAACTGGGTTGATGTCTAAGCTGGCCGAAGTCTTCGCTGGGCATACGGTTCATTCCCTTGTTTTGATCATGATCCGGCTAGTTTTTGTACGAGCCAGCTGAAAACCTTTTTTGTGTAATGCATCAACTTTTTTGCACGATGGGTAAATCTACGTAATTTTTGTCTGCTTATTTTTTGCAAAATTAACTTTTTTCAAAACATTATTTAAGAAATACCATTAGAGTATGGATCAAGGACTGGATCAAGTTTATCAGGCCTGGCATGAGTCCATACGGTTTTCACAAGTTAAAAGCAAACGACACTAGCAGTAATAGAACTACTCCTGAAAAGGACGTAGCACTAATATTTGAGCCGCGACGTGAGATTTCCAACAATGTGGTATATGCGACCAGCAAAGGCTCAGACCAGCCTGCGCATACGCGCAGTCTGATCAGAGCCTTTGCAAGTCGCTTGAATATTCTATGACTCTTAGACTACTGACAGAACATCATTTGCAGTCTCTAAGCTTATAAGGAGGATGCACACGCCCGTCTGAGTTTACACTTGTCAAAATGCCACATCGTTGGAAATCACGTGACACGGCTCATTTACAAGCAGCGTCTTATCACTTGGTTTATTATTCATTTCTGTGAAGGTATTCAAAATTCATTTGAAATTCTGTAATTGTTAGATGGACTGGAAAGGCATGAGATGGACCTTTATTCTTATATCTTGCGTATATGTGTCATTTCATCTCTTACTGAACCGTTCAAACCGAATGTATGAGTAGGACGTACAAAGGACCTCAAACGGACTCCTATTAAATCTGCCCAAAGTTTGAGAGTCTGTGGTTAAGATACTGTATACTTAACAAATGTATTTTTGTGCTGTAGTCAAAACCTGACATTTAGTGCACCTAACAAAGTAATATTTGAAAAATATTGCACATTAATGCCAGGACCTTCGAGCTTCTTGTGTGTGTGTGTGTGTGTTTTTTTTTTTTTTGTTTTTTTTTTTTTTTTTGGGGGGGGGGGTATTTCTAGCCTTTTTTTTATTGCATACAGCCATAATTTTGTCTGGTTTTCATATAAATACACGTGCAAGTAAAAGTGTTCCTTTCGCATATAATTTGCTGCTAGAAGATGTCATTGTTTTCGGTAAATATGTATGCTGTCCATAACTTTTCACTATCACCTGTAAATCGCTTACACACAGATTCTACCTGTTCTCCTTCTTGTTCAGACCAGTCACTGAGGTGTATTATACTACAGGCTCATGCAAAAAACTTTCTACACTCTTACAATAATATTTGCAATGATATCTTCTTTGTGGTGCTAATGCTTACATTAACGTATCTGTATATCAAACGTTAATATCAAGGTCAATGTATTTCTGCAGAATTATTAACATTATATTATTTTTTTTTCCATTTGCTCACAATAAAAGTGATATAAATGTGAAATCTCAATATTTTAAGTGGTGTGGGATAGCTTTTTCTTCTCTCTCGTGCATTTGACCTTCCACGTAACTCTTGGTATAATTATTTTTAAATCATTGTAAATAATATGCAATGTTCGACATGCACAGTGAAATATTTTTGATACTGATTACGGTTGCTGAGAAAATCCAGGAAAAAATCAACAACAAGTAAGTAATAGATTTACATTACTGCCCCTGTAACGTTTTACTTCTCATAAAAATTAATTAAAATGTATAAAAATATTCGTGAAATACACATCCAGTAAATAAAATCTCTATATGCTTCTACCAAAAGTAAAAAGGAAGGCAAAGACCAGGAATTGAAACTGCATTATTTCTTTATTCCCTGTTAATAGTCTGAACTTACATCTGATAGAGTTATGAAATAAGAAATAGGGAACACTACGCCTTCTAATGTTAGTGATATGTGGCAAAGTGTATGTAATGCTTGATATAATTGTATAAATCTATGCCAGATACCAGGAAGACAAATCATCTGTTATAAAAGCTAAAGATGAGCTACCAGATAGTAGTTGTAAAGCATAAAAAGATGTTAACCATCAGCGTTTACTGATAATTCAGTTGATGAACCAAATACCTTTGTGAATTTATTTTTCTTCTAGTTATGAATGGTTTTCAGTATAATGAAGTGTCTAATTTAATGTATTTGCATAATTAATGATATATTAATGTAATGAAATGTAAAAAGACTTTTGAGAAAATTTGATGTCAAAGACACCAAGCTGTACTAAATACATGCCATTGCAAATGTATATTAAGCTACAGGGTTGTACAAAATTAGCGACTTTTATAATAAATTGTTTTGAGCATTTTGACAGCCTTCCTTACTCTGACCAAGCATGCCATTTTATATGATCAGTGTAATGTAACATTACAACTGTATGCAAAAGGATTAGCTTGGCAAAGGGCAAGGCACTTCAAAAAGCCTTTTTTGTTTATTTCCTATATGTAGAATAGCAAAATATTGAGTTTTCAATCCATTTTGTTAATCAGTACTTGTCTAATGAGAAAAGTAATTGGAGGGCCTATTATATTTTCCATAAAAAAGTATCATTTTCTTTGAAAGTTATATCTGGCCATTTTTATGGGCAATCCGTTATTAAGACTGTCTGAGATTCTTGCTGATGTTAGGATGGTTGAGTAGTATTTTTTCTCATGTTTTTCTCCAATTTTAATACAAAAGTCAGTATGTAAACAGTTCCTGATCTGACACCGCATTATGGGGTGTCTGGTCAGGGTCTGCATTGTTTTTTCAGGACGCTATGCTGACATGTACATGAATTAATCGAACCCAGTTTGTTGTATTATGTAAGTTCCTTCAATTCCTAACAAAGAAACGTTGACTTAATTAGGTCTTCACAGAATGACGTTTTACTATGCAGCGGCCATAACAGAATCAAACTATTATTGCTGGAAAATCATGTACAGACTAAATATTCTTGTACAACGAATACGAATATCTGTGATTTAGGCTGCGTAAGAAAGTTCTTATCTTTTCCATGATATGTTAAATGTGCTCAGGCTGTCGCGTGTTGGCAGTTATTGGCTGTTTTGAAACTTACGCATATGGTCGTTCAGTGACGCCAATGTTAGGCCAATGCTACATCATCAAGCATATTGCATCTCAGCGAATTCTGGGACTTCTAGAAGCTGAATATTTCCAAACAAAAATTCATGATGAGCAAGAAAACAAATACAATATTAGTGTAATAGTGGGATAGAAAATCTGTCACCGGGAGCACCGTTTGCCATTACTCTACAAAATTGTGATGACAAAGAAAAATCCTCAGAACAGATGCCAAACTGATTTGCTTACCCTTATCTGTAGGACGAGCCCATTTCCAATTGTAAGGGTGTTGGATGATATTTTCATTTGACAAAAAAATGATAACACATTCTATATATAATCAAACAATGGAGTCTCTGATCAGCCGCCGCTTTCTACTGCATCTTATCTAGGTCTGCGCTGTTTGCCAATGCCCCACAAAAAGGAAGCTAAAATTATATGGTTTAAGACATTTTTAGTTGCAACTAAGACATTGTTGACCCTCAACTAGCACTTCCTCACGTAAGAAGTGCGCCTGTTATTGTGTATCAATATTATGGGACAGGCCGTGTGATGATGTTACTTTATAAATGGTGTTAAGAAAGTTTGGTCCTCAATAAAATTGTTTTCCTACATAGGCAACAGGTCAATAACTAATTCAATACCTAATGTAGCAAAGGTTCAGCCTTTAGACTATTATATGTGTACAAGCTGTCGGGGACGTAAGGCCCCTGGTTCCGCCACGGAAGGCAGAGTGCTCATTATCTGGTGAGCCAAAGGCAACTGGGACTACTTTCCTCCTCTTATCATTTCATTTGTACGGTAGGTTGTGTTTATCCAAATAGAATTCGTGTCTGTTGATATCATATTAGACCTGTTTACTCTTGTTATTCTATATATTACTTCAATTTTACTACCTGCCTATATTCTCTAGTTTTTTTCCATCTTTTCTAGTGCTACCATAATGAAGACAAACCGTTGAACAATTGTCAAAAGTAACGGGTCAACATAAGATGTAGATGTAGACGAGGAGTGAAGACCACTCTGAGTCGTTTTTGCTCGTCTGTGCAGTATGTTACATAACTCACTCCTTTAATCTTAGATTTTTCTCGCATTTGCAAAGTAGGTTTGGTTTATGTTAATGCTTTACGTCACAGTTAATATTTGTTCAGTCATATTGGGAAGTTGTCCTGTCTTGAACCACCACTTGGCAGATACGTGTAATACATTGTATTGCCCAAGGACACATAACAGTGCTTCTGGATGATCTCAAACTAACATGCCTTCGATTTCAGGTCAAACTTTCCAGCACTGAGCCACTGATGTAATATTGCGGGATGTTATTCCATTCCGTGCTGTTCCAAACAATGTAATGTTACACTGGAAACATCTAATGGAAGTTTCGGATAGCATGCATTAATAATGACTAGAATAACAACAATCTGATTAAGTTGCAGCACAATTATGCATCAAGAGCTTTCACGGTAATCCAAGACTGGATCAAGGCGCATAGCTGTAACAGTTGCATTTACATCCATATAAACAGGATGTCAATGCACGCAAACTGTAAAATGCAATATGCATTTATTTAGATAGATTCAGTGGGGCAATTTTAAGTTTGTGGCCCATTAATCTACTGCAAAGGAAAATCAGAACTGCAAATACAAATGTATAATGTAAAATAAGGTTTTACTGACGGTGCTTGTCTTCAACATAGATCACCATGTCACAGACCTTGAACAAGGAATACACTCTTATTTCCATAATGAAAAATTATCCAAAGTCGCTTTTCCTTAAAAGAAGTATGACCCTATCAAACTCAACGATTGGCGGATAGATAAATCACCACACATTGAGCTTCAGCTCGAAGAAACCATGAAAAAATTCAAAGGATTCAACAAATAGCATCACAAGAAAACAACAACACATATACATGTATGAGAAGAGACTACAAATGGTAAAAGTCTTTTTTCCTCAAGTTCAACGCCCCTTTGTCTCACTAAAGGCCCTGTCACACTATAACGTTTTAGCCAACGTATGCCGACGTATGAAATATATGTCTGGTACGCTGGCATACGCTGAAATCTAATTAAAAATCAAAGGAAGCCTCTCTCTGAACGTATGCAAAGCGTACGCGATACGAACATAGAACGTATGTCTAACTTATGAGTAACTTATTCATAACTTATTCCCGACGTAAAATAACTTATACTTGTATCAGCGTATAAAAGCGTATGCCCAGCGTATCACCAGCGTTCTTGACTTATGAGAAACTTATGCACAACGAACGTCTAACGTATGCTGAATTGTACATATAACGTACGTTAACGTATGCATAACTTACATGTAGCGTACATCTAACTTACATGTATGTCAAACGTATAAAAAGTACAAAATTTTGGGACCACTTTGTCATATGACAACGTATACCAACGTACTGTAGCGTGTTCATAACATATTGAAAACGTATCGCTAACTTATTCAGCGTACTCCAACGTACTTTGTTAATTTTCATACGTCCTCATATGTTGGTGCTAACGTACCTTAATGTATGCATAACTTACCCGTTGCGTACATCTAACTTATGCCTAACGTATAAGTAATACGTAGGCATACGATGAAGATGTTTTATGCAAGCACAAAATTTTGGGATCTATTCGCCGTATGACAACGTATACCAACGTACAGTAGCGTGTTTGTAACGTGTTTAAAACTTATCTCTAACGTATTCAGCGTACACCAACGTACTTGCTTAATTTCCCATACGTCCGTATACGTTGGTGCCAACGTACCTTAACGTATGCATAACTTTCCTGCTGCGTACATCTAGCGTATGCCTAACGTATAGAAGCAGTACGTTCGCATACGATGTAGTTTATGGATGCACAAAATGTTGGACGTCTTGGCCGTATGTCAACGTATACCACCGTACTATAGCGTATTCGTAACGTGTTTATAACTTATTTCTAACGTACTCAGCGTATACCAACGTACTTGCTGAAGTTCTCATACGTCGGCATACGTTGGTGCTATACGTCGTAGTGTGACAGGACCTTAAGAGGGGAAACTCTTACAATTTCATGGACGAAAGCTATAACCTCAACTGTAATTTATCGCTAATGCAGCTTCGTTCTGTTGCTGTTGATCATTTGTTTAATTTATTCCCCATTGCTTGTGGAGGTTCTGTGTTTGTCTTTTTTTCTGTTTTTTTTTGGTATGCATTACTTTGTTTCCTTTCTAGTTTCGCAATCATCTTGATGCGGAAGAGAGAGCTGATTGCTTTGATTTTATTGTCTTAAGCATACCTTGTTACATTGAATGTTCTGTGGCTCTTCCTCGTGGTGCCGTGGGTTGGTCTGCAGTGTGTGATTGTGATTATACACACTTACTTTTCGGTCTCGACGCAGCGTGGCATTACAAACCAATTTACTAAAACCTAAAAAAAGGTTGCTCTCCAATTGCATTTGATAATTTGATAGTAGGACAGTGTAACATCATCAAGACCCACGAAGGCTGAAATGATTACCTGTAAATTCAGAAATTTTCGCGAGGGTTTGATTTTCGCGAAACTTCGCATTTGCGAAGGTTCGTGAAAATAAAATCCTCACGAATCATTTACTGATATAGGTAATCACGCCCTTGGCGCGAATTTTCAACGTTGCAAATATGTGTTTTAACGCTATTAGCGAAAATAAAATTATCGCGAAAATTCCGTATTTACAGTATCGTGTTATACTTGCCAACGACGCTATGACAGTGGCTTGGTTTTTTTAGATGGAAAGCACTTAGTTATTTTCAGAGGAGTATGGATATATAGTGCTGATACTCATATGGCATCAGGCTTTTACAATAAGATAAAGAGAAGTACAAAAATAGTAGGTGAGGACAAAAACTAGGAAAACCAGTTTCAGTGGACATGCAAATATTTTGATAGTATACACTCATGATACCTAAAGTACTGTTTCGCTCCGCATGTGGCTCCGCTTCGCACGTGGCTATGCTTAGCACGTTATGGGTGCATCTGATGATTTTGTATTGTTTCATTATTTCCATTTGTTATTAAGTTCATTGGTGTATTCATCTGTTTGTACCTGTAATTGGGCTAATACAAAAATTACTTGGCAATGATCAATGGCAACTTTATTAATCAAATCTGTACTACTTGTACACATACTTATACTACTACGCATAATTTAAACTGTACACATTTAGTGACGTTTCTTTAACGCACAGTCTTATTAGATGACGTCGCATCTCAACATGGCTCAAAACCTCAGAGCCTGATGAATTATGTATGCGTTATGTCAGTTGAAAATTTTGAATTTTAAAAGTGTTTAAACGTCGCGCACATGCGAAATGCAGGCCATAATAACAGAAAGACACACCAGAGAAAAATGTTTAGATAATGGAATAGTAGAACTTATGAAAAAGCATAAATGAAATTTTACAGACCTCAACTATACATCTCAAAAACAATTATGTATGCATTTAAAAGCTGATGAGTCTATATTAAACCTTTTCATTCACCCAATCAAAGAGTTTGGTGTAAAACACTGACGCGAATTTGGATTGATTTGTTATCTTGGAAAAGGTCGTACGGGATGTGCACCATTGCTGTCAGATAATTTATGTACAGCCATAAAACTCAGCCGTTGTCAACAATTATAAGAAAATATTACAAGAAAATATATTTTATAAGAAAGCGAGCTCGGAATGATTATTTATTTGCCATATAAATATCTCATAACAAGCAATATGATATGATTTTGCTGGAAGACGACAATAAAGAGAGGAAGCGAAAATGGGAACTTCACTATGCATTATGCCAGTGATATAAGGTTTTTAAGCATACATGTACTTCTTATAAACGCTTTGCCTACAAGTGTCGTCCGCTGATTACCATTACAAACAGTTTGGACCCAGATCAGGACCGACATTTTGTCGGCCCTGATCTGGGTCCAAACTGTTTGTCAATCTGATGATATCTAGGAAAAAATGAATTTGAAAAAGCAGCACATGAAATATTACCAAGTAGGCAAAGGTTAATAACCTGTAGTAAATTTGCCATGTGACATGCTCTCATATTATTATGACGAATGAGTCGGCAGAAATTGTTAGCATTCTCAGCTGTATCAATTGTAGTATTACATGTACATGTAACCCTTTGCCACACCGTTCAACCCGATTCTACTAGCATCGATGCTGCTTTAAATACAGATGACTTGGGTGCAAGGCGGTTTTTAGTAGAATGCAAGTATTGACCTGATTTAAACAGTTTCATCAGGAGTTGATCTAAACCAATGGTGCATCTTATTTATGTATTGTTTAGTCTACAACTATGAGGAGTTGGGCTCCGGTCGGCCTTTTGATGTACGAGCAATCAATTAAAACCTGTGCATATTTTCAAGGAAATATATTTTTTGGCAAAAATTGATTTGAATCAAATCCTGCGGGAACTGTTTAAATAAGGTCAATACTTACATTTTGCTAAAAAACGCCCTATCCCCAAAGCATCTGTGCTAAAATCTTCATCGGTGCTAGACGAATCGGGTTGGACGGTGTGTTCTCATGGATCTTTTCCTTCTTGTTTGATACAATGTACTTAGATTGGTCCATTGTATATATAGAGGGGACACAAGATATAATAATGTTTATTTTATTCTCTGATAAAAAAATATTTTCATTCTTTTTTTTATCTAGCGTTATGCGGCATTTCATCTCGATCTGGGTCTTTGAGCACCCAAACATACGTATGTTAACACTGATGGGAAAGACAATATTTATATTTATTTTATGTTCAAAACTTATCTTTTGCAGGGGGGTTATTTTTCATCTTTTTCTGCCAGTGATCAGTTTTGTCGTCTGCTTAAACGGTTTGCAAACAGTTTGGAGCCAGACCAGGAACGCCCAAAACGTCGGGCCTAATTTTGACCCAAACCGATTCAAGGACACTCTGATTGCATTATAACTTTATAAGAGAATCAGGAATTTAAATTTACCGATTGATTTACAAATTAAGTTATTTGACCTTACAATAGCCCCTATTCTGCTTTATGTATGCGAAATCTGGGGCTACACATGTACCAAAATACACAAATCACAGAAAATGTACATAATGACTTTTTGCGTAATATTCTCAAATTACGAAAAAGCACACCACTGTATATTTTATACGCAGAACTTGGTAGAAGACCACTACAAATAAATATTAAAAATCTCATGATAGGTTTTTGGATTTCAATTATAAATGGTAAAAAATCAAAACTCACGAATCTTTTGTACAATACACTTTATAATGAAAATGAAATAGGTAATTAAAACTTCAAGTGGATTAAATGTATTAAGGACACCTTTTTTCTGTTGGTAAAATAGGTTTATTTTATGCTGATTCACTCCAAAATGCTCAAGCTTTGAAACTATCAATTAAACAAACTTTAGTAGATTTATAAACACAAGATTGGTATTCAAAGTTAAACAATTCGTCAAAAGGAAAAAAATACTCAATATTCAAAACAGATATTTGTATGGAAAAGTACCTTCTTCATTTGCCAAGGAAAAGTTATCTATCTTTATGTAAATTTCGGACTTCTAACCACAAACTCCCCATCGAGGTAGGGCACTTGGAAGGAGTTCCCCTAAATGAAAGGAAATGTTTACACTGTAATACAGACATTGGAGATGAATTTCATTTCCTTTTTAAATGCAGACATTTCACTAATGGAAGAACTTTATATCTGAAACCATACTTTTATAGGCGCCCTAATATATTGAAGCTTAGAGAACTTTATTCTTCAAGTAACAGAAAGACACTCATTAATTTAGCTAAACTTGTGGAATTGATTATGAAAACCTTTGAGTAAGCTGTTGTCTTATGTACACATTGAAATTATCTCACACTGGATCTGATCAATAACTGCGTTTTATATTCTTACTCAAGTACAATGTATTTAGATGCATTTTGCTCACTCCGTATAAGTAAACATATCAATAGCCTACAATAATGTACTTTACTTGTTTAAAAAATACATGGGATTGGACTTGATAGTCCAAACCTGTGTATTTTTACGCTGTACAAATTACACCTATTTATTTCATTGTTTTCTCTTATGCCACCTGCGTGTGGCCTGAGATGTTTGTCATCCAATAAAGTTATGTTCTGTTCTGTCCTGTTCTGCAATTAATAATGAACGTTTTTGAAAAAAAAACACTTTTTGAAATCAATTAGCAGGCGATAAAAATGCAGGTACAAATTACGAAACATATAAATAATAAAGAGGTAAACACTGCGAAAAGTCTGCAACAGACATCATTATAATGTTTTGATTGCCAATAGATATTGCTATTTCGTGTCAATAGTCAGTTTGCAATTAACTAACATAAACTGTCAAGCAATAATTATCTAAAAATCAAGGATTACATGTTTAACCCAGTGTGATCGTCTGTCGAAGACCTGATTGGACTTTTAATCTATATCTGGACCAGCAGATGTAATTTTGACACTTATCGTATACTAAAGGACTTTAAAAACGCATCACCCAGATTACCCCATATAAGTCTAGCGTTCTTTTTGTGGGACACAGGAAAACAGTGTAGAACCAGATCAGACGCCGCAGAATGCGGCGTCTGATCCGGTTTTGCCCTTTTTTGCATACACAATGTACTTTTAAAAGCTGAACGAGATTGATATATACCACCCAACAACCCTTAAATTCGAAATAGATTTGTCAAAAAAAGATAAGCACGGGAAATTTCATTAGGCGTATATGGGTTAAATCCGTTATTGCCCAAACACTGAAGATTTCAGCGAAATAAATTTTACTGCATATCAAAGTCGGGCCAGATTTTGCGTGCTCTAAAAAACCCTTTCTTGTAAAATTAATGTAAGGAATCGAAATAACAGGGATGGTCGATAATTCGGGTGCAAGCTATACCTACTTTTGTTTTGTTTCCTGACTCAAAAGGTATGTGCCCTGGGCTTCTTTGACTGTTGCACATTCATCATTGCACGATTTAAAATGTATTGACACTATGGTATGCTCAAATAAATACACATCTTTAATATGACAACATACCCCGCCCACTATGAGTACTAGTCAAGCAATAACGCAACACCTGGAGCCTTTTGAAGTTTCCCTGTTTTTCGTTTGGCTTGTTTGAAGAGGCTAAGAACATATAAAATGATATAGTATGAATAAATTACATTTTTATCACTTTTCTGTTGTATAGCGCACTTAACGTACACTGAAGACGTTCACGATCACCTGACACAATCTCTCCCGACAAAATTTACATCAAAACTTATACCCCAAATGATTGTTAGTGTAAGTAGTGTAATTTTCTGCAATAAAGTGGGTCCCCAGGGGTTTTGGGGATCTGGGGAGAATGACTATTTATTTTCAGGGAATTGGGGAGCAAGCTCATATTTTTGGGGATTTAGGGAGCCCTGCAAAGAAGTTAAAAAATCTCACCTTAAAGGAAAAGCCTTCATTTTGTTTAACTTTTTTCAAAAGATTTCTTCAGCTTCTGGGGGTAGCCCCCCCAGACCCACCATTGGATATCTCAATGTATTTACTTTCATGCAAATATGCTAATCTGGATTGACATTGATGACTAATATGGCAAATAATGTTTAGTATTGTGGAAAATTAGCCTTGAAATTGTTGATTTTAGGTTGATAATAACGTATTTGGGAGCACTCAGAATGCACAAGATTGCGCCATTTTGATAAAATAATTTCTGGACCCCCCAGGCATGAATCTGAATCCACATCATTACAGAATATATCTTCGCGTCTGGTATGTAATATTTGATGTAAAAAACGTAAAGCCTCCATTTTTTTTACATTTTTTGGCTTCTAGGGGCTATTGCCCCCACACCCCCCTTGTAAAATGTGAATGTATTATTTTTTGTGCCAAAGTGCACATCTGGATTGACCTTGGAGAAAAATATGGCACAAAATTTGGGTTGCTGATTTATTACCCCAAAAAATGTTGTTTTTAAGGTTGATAATAACTAACTTTGGCCTAATAGCAATTATAAAAAAAACAACACTTTCTATGGTTACAAAAATAGATGCTTTCATTTTGCCTAAGAAAATCAATTTTCACCTATTGTAACGCCACCATAAAACCAAATGGTCTAGCTGTCCCTAATAAAAAAATCTAATCTAGAGAGCATTCCTCCCTACCTACTCTACCAGATACAGCAACACAATTTTAAGGATGGCCTCATACTTTGAGCTGTTTACCATGCATTCCATTGAAATAATTATATATCGTTTATTCCGTGACCAAGGACTCTCTACTTATCATGCTTATAGAGAGTTCCTGTTCGTGGCTAAGCCCTATCTTTACAGGTATAACGTTATATATTAAGTGTATATTAAGTCATCTGTTCGTGCATAGCTTCATAGTTTTTAAGTATGTTAATTAAATCCTATGGAAAGAAAATTACATTTTAGGGAGAATTAGCTTATATTTTTGGGGATTTGGGGAGAAGCTGAATTAATTTTAAGGATTTGGGGAGCAAAGGAAAAATATTTTCAGGGAGCTAAGGTACTTTTTTGCAGGGATTTGGGGAGATCATTGAATTATTTTCAGGAATCAAGGGAGCACAGATCCCCCTGGGGGCCTCAAAAGTATGCATAAGCGTAACTAATGGAGATGTTTCTGAAAATGAGATGTAAACTTATGCTTAAATTTGACTTTTAGTTTCGTTTATTTTAAGTCATCAATAAAAGACTATTTGCTGTGTTACTGGTTTAGATATCCCACACGCAACAGTGTAAATGTAAAATATCCAAAACGAAATCAACTGCCTGCTTGCTGGATGTTGCTAGATGCAGCATGTACCCATGTGACGTAATCTGCAACTTCACGTTATACAGTAATGCAGTCAAATTCAGTAATGACCGATTTAAACCAATTTTGAGTTGCACTATAAAATTTACAAGTAACATTTCAATCGCATAATACCATTTGCGAGAAAATTGCAACATTGTGGCGTTGCGTTTTCAAAGTCCTCTGTATATATAGACCCAACCTCTTTTAAATGCCCGTACTAACTAATCCAGCGGAGCTTGAGGTCTTTTATATGCTGTTTATCTTCATCTTTACCCATGCTTTGGCTATTTTCATTTATGAATGATGTCAATATATAGAAGATATTCAAATTTTGTAAAATTGTATATTATTATAATAAAAAGAAAATTCACATTTTTGTTATGATTATGCTATTTATTTCACCAAGTGAAGCGAAAAAATGCATATTTCATAAGTGGCGAAGCCACAAATGAAATATACATTTTCTCGCTTCACGAGATGAAATAAATGGCATATTCATAACAAAAATGTGAATTTTCTTTTTATTATAATAATTTACAATTTTTAGCGTGACAGTGTTTTTGCACTAAATGAGGTCATACACGTTCACACATTACATCATATTAATGATGACGTTGCATAATGTGCAATGTCGGCCAAATCTAAAAGCATAGGAGCAAATCCCAACAATATAATTACCAAAATCTTCCCTGCGATCTAACTAAGAAAATGAATATCCACACTTTGTGTTTTTTCCACCAATAAGAAAGTTACAGGCATTTAAAATTCTGAAGTGGGCTCAAGGAAGTCAATGGAGAAAGCAGAGGACATCCAATTTCACCCGTGAAATACAACTTTTTTTAACGGCTGTGAAATACAGCTTTTATATTTTTACGGCTGTGAAATACAGCTTTTTTAAAATATGCATTATATTTAATCAATATTTTCCTGTATTTCATTACTTTGTATATAATAAAAATACAGATTGCAGCTTTCTGATACTATTCATATTCTTAGCAGTTGAAAAAAGCGTGTGCTAAGACATCTTATTTGGAAAAAAAATACTTCACTTGTAACATTAGCACGTTCTATCCTCTGTTTTTATATAAAGATCACATACAATAGATTACCTCGAGTAATTACCAAGCTTATCTGAGAGCAAATTACCCAGACATTATAACTTGGATTAAAGGGAGACAGTTATATACCAACCACGTGAAAAACGCATTTGAGCCGTGACATGTGATTTCCAACAATGTGGCATTTTGACACGTGTAGACTCAGACGAGCCTTTGCGGCCTCCTATTGTGCTTAGGAACTCCAAATGAGGTTCGGTCAGTAGTTTAACAGTCATAGAACATTTAAGCGACCAGCTAATGCTCTGATCAGTCTGCGCGTATGCGCAGACTGGTCTGAGCCTTTGCTGGTCGCACATACCACAGTATTGGAAATCTCATGCCACGGCCCATTTTTTTTTCTAAATCACACCAGAGCCTTCACAATTTGAAAATGTCAATGTAAGACGACTCTAGACAATGTTTAACAAATAAGTTTAGCATTTCCGAATTTCCATTACATGCGCCAAAATGTGTGCAAGTATTACACAGCACGGAGGATGAACGAATCACCATTTCATGCTGTGCATTGCCTGCACACACATTCACAATCCTTGTTTTTTTAGTAACGGCTAAAATCATAGCTTCTTTTTGCAGTCTATTACATCGTCATTTGTCTAGGAAAAGCTGCTTTGTCATAAACGTCATGTCAAACGAAACATGACAACTTGGAACAAATGTTGGCAACCAAAGTCCAATTGAGTTAGGCCTTTATTGTGTATAATGGTGTTGCCATCGGTGTATAAATACAGTTACCGAATGTTCTGTACATGTATGTGTTGGTGTATGTGTTGAACAATGACGAACATTAACATATAGGCCACGATCAGCCGAATAATAATATAATATATAGGTCTTCATTATCATCAGATCTTCAAAATTCAGAAATGAGTGCGTATTTGAAATGTTTTTTTCTTATTTCTTAACGAAAACATGGGTACTCAAAAGATGGACTATAGATTCATCAGATTAGGATCCAAATAATTTTTGGCAATCCTATTGGTACTACATGTAAATATGCTCCTCTTGTTGCAGATTTTTATTTGGTTAAGCTGAGACTTCAATTCATGTTGTCTTTTTGGGACAATAACCAAGAGGATGTCATTGAAACAATAATCTATGCATACAGATATCTAAATGACGCATTTGATATTGACAATTCTTATTTTGAGAAAATGGTAAAACAAATATACACATGATCCTGCTACACTCCAGTTAAATAAAACAAATTTGTTAATAATGAAACCTCTTTTATTATAATGTTTGTCCATAGCAAATAGCATAGTCTTATCTATAATGAATGATACGTGGGATGGGTTTACTGTGAAATGATGGCCCAGACCATATATTAGACTCCTTACCCTAATTGATAGCTGCACATCATTGTCTGACTTCATACATTGTGCTACTGTATTACCACAGGTTGGTCATACTTTTCAGCTAACCAAGGGTGGATCCAGAGGGGGGACATGGGGTTCCTGACCCCCTGAAAATCACAAGAAGCTATAGCTTTCTTTCGAAATACTAGCACGGACCCCTGTAGAAGCAATTGGACCCTTGCTTCACGGGGGAGGTTCGTGCAACACTTTGTTAAATAATAATGACTAAAGCGATGTCAGGACCCACTCATGAATTTCAGGGATCCGTGCTTGCTTACTATATATTGTAAAACCCCAAAGCCTAGAAGTTCTAAAGGTTCTAGATATATCCATTGGAAACTGACTTCAAACAAGGCATCGTGGGTTTGCTTTGATTGCACCCAGGTAAATTATTATGTTAGATAACCCCTTGTTCAGTTCACACCCAGTCAAATACATGTACTATAGTGACTTAGAGCTTCCAAACTAGGTACATGTACATGTATCCCATTAGTCTGGTTGACATCATAAGAAAGTAAGTGAGTATGATCAGGACATACCACAATTACACACTGCAGACCAACCGACGGCACCATGACGAAGAGCCACAGAAGACTTATAATAACACTACATCTGTAAGACAATAATAGCAAAGCAACCAGTTTCCTCTTCCCCTTCAAGATGATTATCACAAAGTAATGCATAACAAAACAAAGACAAACACATATATCCCACAAACATTATGGGAAGTATATTAAACACTATATCAACAACAACAGAACCACCGCCTTAGAATGGACAGCAGCCTAAGCCACCAGAGGCTTAAAAAGCATTTACTAGCTCTAAATCTTCGCAATAGATTCTGTTGTTGTTAAAAAACAAAATGGTTTAGCTTGTTTAGGTTCGTCTTAAGCATGTTAAAGCAATCAACTTCGAAGTTTTATGGCTTAAGCAATGACAAGACAATAATAACTCGTTTTATGTAATGTCTCATGTTGTAAAACTATCGTAAATCCTACATTATCTGAATGTAATAGAACTCTTTAATTTATACCATGTTGCTGAAAAACTGTATTTTGTTTTGATTGAATGATATAAGCGAATATTAGATTCCGCATCTCCTTTAAAATCCGCTGCGTAGATCTCTTTGAGTTCATATTTGCAATATCCAAAAACTGGTAATAGTCTCTGAAGCTGAGCAGGCTTGTTCGAATCTCACCTCTTCTCTAATTCAGACTGTATGGTTTTCTCGTTACATGACACATTTATGATCCCCATCTTCAAAATAGTAATTTTTCCTTAGACTCAGACAGATAAATATTTGTCGTGATTCAGCTTTAATTATGGCAGTGGTTTAGTGCAGAACATGTGTTTCCATATTAACCCATTGTATACCCACGTATTCTTCATACTGGTTTGATACAATAAACTAGGGATGGTCCATTGTATATACCTAGGGATGTTGGGTTTTTTGCCTATCTTAACAGACAGTGTAGAACCTGATGAAATGCCGCATTATGAGGCGTTTCATCTGGGTATTAAACAACGTATCACTTTTATAATATATATTTGGATCTTCGTCTTTCAGAAGTTATAAATGATGTTTTGCAAATGAGGCGTCACGTGGTTTCATGATGCTGTTATCAGATTTGCATTATTCCTATGTGAATGTCTTAAACCTGTTCAGTTCATTTTTGAAATTTGTAAATAAAATTTGCAAAATTTCCACAAGGGTATCACCGTAATCATTGATTATTTTCTTCAAAACTGAAAAGGCGGTGTCCCAAGTAAAACCAATAAGCAGGGAAATGGTGGGCAGGGTTACAATGACATCTTTATGGAACGTCATTTTAGGGATTGGGCATTGTTTTAGGGATGTACGGAGAGGTTGGTACTGCATGTAATACGCTTTCAGGTCTATGTGTATATACTACGATAACCATTTAATTGTAAATATCATGTTTCATGGAAATACTTTGTCATGTACAAGACATGAAAGACAATTGTTTAGAACGTGACACGACGGCCTTGGCCAGCACGTGAGTTTTTGGCACTCATCGTGTATGTGCAAAAACCTTCTCTAAGCACCAGTGCTGTCGTTTCCGGTGGGGCTACTTGTATAGGTTTGTATTTTAACCTTTAATCCACAATGACGCCTTTCGATGCCTTTAAACCAAACATCTATGTGTCTTGATCTACATCTGAATTAAGGGTGAAGTTGGCGCGCCGTGAAAGCGGTTTAAAGGCGTATATTACTGTCCAGTAGAGATCATTAAAGGATTAAATGATAAGGGACAGTTTAAGAAGCCCACAAAATTATAGGGGCCTCAAGAGGGGACTTACCTGTATACAACACAATTTCATTCACTAAGACAAAGATCAATATTTTATCATAAAATACCTAATCCCTTCATGAGACCACTTTATTGCCCCTGTAAGGAAGCCATAATCAACTCATTATGACTTTCCTTTTGATCTGCCCAGTATGACCCCTGGAGAGAGTCATAATGAGTGGTACCAGTATAATTGCTCAAATATTTACCTCTTAAAGCCCTCCAGGAAATATTTTTACTGACCGTTCCAAGGCGGTGCTTCTTTTGTCGATCAAATATGTTATTTCTGTCTTGTTTTTGTTATGCTTTCGTGCTCGTCTGTTTATTGATGCCTTGTGGTCACCTGCTGGGAAAGGGCTGACCTCTTGACTCTCGTTTGTGATGTCTAATTGTAAAGTCACTTTCCAATTGGTATCTTGGGTCAGGTGCGGTGCTTGATTGTATCGATTCCTGATAAATGTACTCTTTCCTACTTTAAACTACCATGCATTTGAAACTTATATTGACTATGGGGCATTTGCTCTTTTGGAGCAAATGCCCCATTTTTCATAATATTTCAAAAGTATTCAAAATTTCAAAATAAAGCTTAAATTTTTCTTGATTTTTGTCAATGTTACGTAAAAATAGAAAAAAATGATGTTATGATCTGAATATAGCCTATGGGGTAAGGGGTTAATCTGAGGCATCATTTACACCCAGCGAAGGTTCTGGCGTGCTTGAGCCTTTTTGGCCCAAAATGTAGATACGTACCAAACAATTATGTGCTCGCTTAATAATAAAGTGAAATTAGTGCTGTGTATTTGGCGATTTGAGTCAAAGCGTGCAAATATACCTTTGCTGCATTACAGTTACAAAGATGCTGACCAGCCTGCACGTTCGCACAGTCTGGTCAGTGGCTTTGATACATGCATTATCTCCTGTAAGCATAACTGCCAAACGCGAATCCATAAGTTTCTTCCAGAGGGGGTCCAGCTTTGACTACGTTTTTTTAGTTGATGAGGGGAAAAATGATCATGAATCCACTAGGCCGATGGTGGCCCAACATTGAATGCTGGCTTGGTAGCTTTGTGGTTTTACAGGGGGCCGGTATTGCTAAACAAACAATATTTTTGTGATTTTTCAGGAGACTCCTGCCCCCCCCCCCCCCTCTGGATCCGCACATGCGAAGCTAGTATTTGTGGCTGAGCAGGCTGGACATACCCAACGGCAGGTATGCTCAAGATGAGGCCCATATACATGTATAATGTACATGCATCAGCCACTGCTTGGAACGTTCTAAAAAGGTTCTTGTAAAGATATACATGTACATGCATAAGGAATTTAGTTTGGTTCTATAGAGTAAAACTCGAAAATTTGAACTCCGATTTTTCGAAATACTCGCTTATTCGAATTAAATTAGGACTCACTGGACTCAGAGAATATGGCCTATTTTTGAACTACTAGTATCTTAATATTGTCTATTAAAACCATATATTAAGTTCCTTAAAGAAACGCCTCGCACCAAAATATGTCTGGTAGGACAAAAAAGCAAATAATAATCATTGCTGATTTTTTATGGCTACCTCATCTAATTCGAACTACCGATAATTTGAAAAATATCCAGTCCTGAGAGAGGTTCGACTGTACATTAATACGGAGTTATTGTACCCGTACATGTAGGTTAGAGGCAGCGACTTTAAACGAATCATGCGCTACAAATGTACATGTTTGTACATGTACATGTACCTGGTCGCGAAGAACAAACGGTTCATAATCTGCAATTCTTCAACAGTTGCATGGACAAGATCAATATTTAATTATTTGTGATGAATTGAGATTAGCACGCTCAACATGGACTTGCACTCACCGACATAACGATATGGACGGAATCACGCGAAACTATGGATGTCCCTAAAACTAACCAAACTAAGTTAAGTGACTTTCTTTTAATTATCATTTCATGGTGCTCGCACAGTAAATGCCAGCGAAAAAGAAATGGTCGTGATCAGATAACGCGAATAGCAGGATGATCTACTTTGTATGACTATGTTTTAAATAACGAATAAATGTAGCTTTTAGCATGGCAAGGTGATTTAAACATTAGCTGATTACATTAAATACCGACAGACAAGAAATTCGAATTGCCTTTTGAATTTGTCCAGAAAAAAGATACTTGACATTCAAAACAAATTGTCTTCTTTGAATGAATGGCATGTCTAGAAGAGAAAACGTGCACATTTCTGTACTCTGTAGCTTCATTGTTTGCACTTTTTATAGCTAAACACTAAAAAGACCTTTGTAGCTCACCAATGCGATTTTGCAGTAAACGCGGCATCGGTATTGTGGTTAAAAAGTAAGGAAGACTGCAAATATCAATAAAAGATACAATCAAGCTACCTACCTAACCAAGGACACCACATGAGAAAGTGACAAAAACACAATAAAACATCACACTAAATAGGGCTAAGAGGTCAGCCCTTTCCTAGCAGGTGACGAAAAGGCTGCAACGAACAGACAAGAGGAGGTATTTTAAAACTTTATGAAAGTTATTTTTCATATGTTCTTGAAAATCATGTCGAAGAAGTATACACTCGTCAAAAACAGTAGTGTCTTTGTTGTGTAGGCATGCTTAATTGAAAGAGATTTCGTGTTTTAGAGGATGCCAAAAGAGAGACAATTAAGGGTAAAGCGCGTTTATAAAATTTTGTCCCTGGGTATTTAATTCATAAAAAAGGACGTTTATCTGAAGTTGAAGCTAAATGTAGGCGTCAACGCTATCTAAAGGAGACGTTTTCAAAGGATCAACTAGCATAAATAATACGGATGCTTGTGCCACTCTAGCATCAAAAAGTCAACTTGACCGCTTGATTCAGTTCGCTGAAAAGTCAAGAAGTGGATAGATACCAGCTTATCGTCATAATGCAATGGTAAAACGTGGCATAAACGGGTATCAAACTTCGATTTTTTAACGTTTTTCATCATTAAGGACCTTTTGCTTTACATTAGAATCAAAAGTTTTAATTTCCGATGTAGACGTGTATCCTTTACATGCCCATGACATCAAATTTAACGTCAATCAACTGACGCCTAACCATATTACCTTTTGTCTGACGTACACGAAAACACGTAAATTTCAAGATTCCCATATATGTTGATAACATCGAATAAAATGTTTCATGTTCATCCAAAGTGGGGTATCATTTTAAAATCCGTGCTAAACTTTAGTTGAGCTCTATACATTACATAAGCTATGGTTGTTGCTTGCTTTTTTCCTAAAAAGCTAAAGCCTTACCACATACGAGGAGAGTTTCAAAACTTGCTACGCTCTTACTGCAATAACTATGACATCAAAAGTCACGTGTACCCTAACTTTACCACTAGTGATAAATCAGACAATTGGTTGCAGTCGCATTTGGCACTTGAAATGTTAAACCAGCCCAAATATACTGAACGAAACTTCTAAACCGCCAGTTAACAAAACACATTTTTTCAATATAGCTCATTTATTATTAAACTGTTTGAAATGATATTTGACACAGTATATTTGGGCACATGCATCGGTCGATTGAACATAACAAAGAATTTCTAGCGATAAGGCGAGCAATCTCCCTAAACGAGACGTTCGTTTTATTTTGTTGAAATGACGACTGGAGAAACTAGGCACATTAAACAAATATATATAGACGGGCCGTCGATGCACCATTGCCCCCGAATTTGTATATTTAAAACGGGATTTCCTTAGTGCATGTAATAACTCTACTTCTTATTGAATGGGAATTTATTTCGATCATCAACTGCACTTGTTATTCAGTAACATATATGGGAACTAGACCGTTAAACAAGGGAACCAATCGTCCTATCACGCTATGTACAGTAAAACTATTTATACAGTTGATGTACAATAAAAGCGACCATCTTGCAAAGTGGTCTATTTTTTGTCAGATATTTGATGTCTTCTTTCGCTTATACAACCCCTTTGCCCCCCTAGACCCAAGACGCCCTTTACATATGTATTTGTATAGCGACATTTAATTGTCCAAAGGGCATCTTGGGTCTAGGGGGGCAAAGCATCTAAAAACAAACTGAAAGACGCCAGTTTCATCTTTTCAATGACAAACGTCACAATTTTAAGTATATTTCGTACGCATGCGCAGAGGAAAAACCGCAAAGTTTCGAAAATGAAGGGTACTTATATCCTTAATATTTTAGCACTTTTACTTTTTGAAAACCTGCAAAGGATTTACTAAAACTCTCGTCTAAACGGCACCCAGTCTAAAGACGTAAAATGAGGGGTGGGAGTAGAAGGCGCAAGTTTTAACGGTTTTGTAAATGATGAATCGCTTTGAAACCTATTTTGATGCTTTCTATGTAAATTTTACTACCGGAACAGACCAATTTTAAAAACATTAGGGCAATTTCAAAATTTAGGTTTTGCAATCATGTCAACGCCTTATCGCTAGAACTCCTTTGATTCAATAATGATGTTCATTTATGCGTAACGATAGAGTACTAATACCGGTTTTGCACGTGGCACACGGTGTTAAATGTTTTTCGCCTTGTTTATACTCGTATTTTCATCGATAACTATCCGATAACTTTATTTTATCTCAAAAATGCCAACCTTTGGGTTGTATGAGTATAAAGTACTTGGGAAGGGTTGTGGGTTCAATCAAAACCGGGGCCTCGCTGAAATTGATACAAAATGTATCATAAAGTTTGACATGTTTTGATAGAGCCGAAAGTTTACACCACAACCTGTTGGTCATTTTTCATTTTTGCACTCGTATGACCAGAAAAATCGACAAAAACTGAGTATTACGTATGTCATAAAATGTCCTGTATAGTCCACCATACTTTGGTGTGGTGATGCACAAATGCTGCTTTGAAACGTCGGGAGGATCGAGATTGATGTGCAGTACACGGTTAATGGGTGATGGATGTATCAATAATATTGTAGACAGAAACATTACATCACCATAAACACATTTATGTGTTCTTTAAGGCCATATAGGCCTCCATAAGAGCACTGAATTGCATGGAAATCGTTACTTTAATAAAAAAAATAAACACAATAGTGTTCAAAAATGTCCATTTACAGCACCAGAAAGTTTCAATAATATTGTGGACAAAAGCATGTCATATCCATAAATCATTCTTGTATTGTTTTATGTCATATGGGCTTCCATAGGAACATTGTGGAATACCTGAAAATTCATACTCAATGAAACCGAAACCCAAAAATGTTCAATAATGTCCATTGAAACACCACAAAGTTGGTGTTTTTCACTTTAGGTCTCTGGAATACTCGGATTTAAGCGATAAGTTCAAATTTTAGCGTTGCTGTTAAAATGAAATGCCATGGTGCCTTTATACAGTCTATCAACTGAGCATGTTAATTTCAATTTATGAAAATGAAATTTTGACAGGTTCTGTTTAATTGATTTTCTATATTGAGTGTAAATTGTAGTTATGTGTGTATCATATAAGTAAAGATATATGAGAAAATATTGAGTGGCGGTTTGGAAGTTTCGTTCAGTATATATCAAACAGGCAATGTAACAAGATTTGATTCGACTCTTCCTCTGGTTCCATATACTTTGACAAGCTCACATGTGAGACAGTGCTCACGCGTATGCTCCTACAATATGTACCTTCACATGTGGTCTATTCCACACGTATAAGTTTCTAGATTTTATGATCTTGCTCTAAAGAAAGCATATTACAAAGCATGGTCGCGCAGGTTAGAATAATTGGTTCCATTGTTTTATCGACCTGGTCCAGATGCAACATGAATTTGAATTTTTATTAGAAAATAGTCCATATATAATGCTAAACCTGATTGGAAAAATATTAAATAGAACTGTGGCGGCACTTCAATACTTTATATAACTCTTTTGACTTCCTACTACGCTTACTATTGTCAAAACAGAACTACTAAATGTACATGGTACATGTAAACACGTTCAAATGAAAAGGAGTCCAACTGTAAACCATGCCGTCAGAAAACCATTTCCTTTAATTGGAATAATTAGGCCAGCAAACGAGATTTGGCGGTTACAAACAGAACAGACCCAGATCAGGCAGCCATGATCTACTCTGTTTGCTAATAGAAATTTGATATATAGCTAATCCTACACTAGTGATATTCGTAATATGTACCAAGATGAGATTTTATATATTCTTAAACGCAAAAGAAATGAAACACTTACTAAAATGCTAGTTCCTTGTTTTTGATTAAAAATTCACTCTGCAATAATGCGCTACAATGTAAGTTGCGCGTTATTTGCCTTTTATATCAAAATTAGAACGCTATGGCTTATGGTTTTCGAGCTGCAACGAGAATTCTAAGACAATCCTTATATAAAATGTCACAGTGTTACAAAATTGTACATTTTAGGCGAAAAGAAAGTTTTTTGAAAGCCATAGGGCAGATAAAATCAGAACAAGACATTTATATTTTTTCTGCCAACGTTCATTTCGTCTACATGACATCTTATTTTTTGATGTAATTAGCCGTTTTTATCAAAACAAATGTCAATAATGGAAATCTGTAAATGTTATCATATAGCCCTCAATTCATTACATAGAATATCGCGACATGACCGAACGCAATGCACCTGTAATGACTGATTGAAAAAGTAGGTTGACGGTAACAAAGAAATGCAGCGACATAGCTACTACGAGAATTTCCAAAACTTTTAATGTTTTCCTTCAGTTAAGATATTTGGCCATCTGATCGACCCGTTTGTTTGCAAATCGAACTAAACATTACTATTTTAGACGCCGATTTTAAAAATACTCTGACGTCAGTATAACGATCAAAACCAATTTACGGCAAATCATTAGGATATAATTAAGAAATTATTCTCATGTGGTCCATACGGAAGAAAAGTGGATGTAAAATGGTGCGTTGATATTGCGTTTAGGTATATATAATAATTCATAGTGGGTGGAGCCTAGCATGACTATTCATGAAGGAAAGGGGTATCGCATCGGCGAGCGCTGCGAACACAAATAAAGGGAGAAGAAGGAGGATCAGAATAGTCTAATGTAGGGGGAGGTATTGGTAGGTTTGTACATGTAGAAATCTATAAATACTGGTCCGACCGTTCAATGATGTATGTACAATGTGATCAGTTAAAGAATCGGTTAAGCTTGCTTGTCTCTGACGGTTTCTCAGAGCGTAAGCTGTTCACCTATGCGATATAATGCAAAAAATGTATTAGCCTATATCTAAAATGCTGTCATACATGTATATATAGGTTAATAGCTAGAAGTTCATACTTATAAATTACGGAACGTGTTGTATACTTGCAATACAGTATTATCCTGAAGTGAATGACTAAATCCCCGGTGCAATGTAGATCATAGTTCAAAGAATACATGTAATGCTAGAGCTTGTAGAAGCAAAGTAAACGTATGTGCCATTACAGCACCCTTTACCATCAGCAATATAAGAAACAATATAATTCGGAAAATGAACATTTGCGTGCATGTCCTACATTTCCCTATCGTTGATGTTTAAATACATCATCTGTGCGGTTAGATTGCACTCAGACGATTGCATAATGGAAGAAGCTTAATGTCATGAAAAGACTAACTTCCTGTTCACAAAGACCTACGCGCTTCCGATGCATTGCTTCCGGTATGAAGGATATATGGGCCAGTACACGTGATTTCGGCTTTTTTCGCAACAGTGAGCAGCGAAAGACCCAGCGAGTATGCGCATATGCGCAGACTCGCCAGAGACTTTTCTGCTCTTATACACAAAGTATGGCTGTAGATGAAGGCTTAAACCAAAAGTCAGATATCTAGCCTAGCTGGATGCGTCAACATGGACGTTTATTAGAGGCACTTTCGCATATGCGATAAATACCAAAATCTCGCCTTTAAATGGACCAGCTGATCAGATTTTGGTTATTATCGCGCAAACGTTAGGTCAATTGCGAATGGGGGTACAAGCAAGTGTACATGCAGAAATAATAACGAAGTCTTCATCGATGTCAAAACTTTGTGTATACGATCAGCGAGCCTTCGCTGTTGGCCTCTGTGAAAGGTACATGGGTGAAAGTTCAACATTTCAAAAATCCTGAACTTTCGAAATTCAAGTCTTAAAACTTGCTGAATGCCTACATGTACAAAGTGTTAACAATTTCAAGTTTAAATGGTCAATTGCCCTAAGATGAACTGAAAATAAATCAAAGAAGCTATAATTATTAAAATATGTCTGACTAAGCATTTTGATGCTGACTTTCTGGAAACTCAGCCTCAAAATCCTAAAAACGAACACCCATAAAGGTACCAGTTTCCTACAGTAATCTTTTACATGTACATGTAGTTCTCTCTGTAGTTACGGGTAGAACATGAAGCAGTTTCGGCTATTTTTGAACTCATGTTATTTTGTATACAGTTGTATACATGTAGTACAAAGGAAGACATTCGAATGTGACTTGCAAGCAAGTAGCGATACGTTTGTTAGACAATTCAATGCATATAATTATACCATTCTAGAGTATCTGTAAGCACTCGCAAGTGTTCACAAGCCTATCGCATACGTTCGCGATTCCATTCTCAAAAATATATAAACATCGAGGCCCAATCGCTTTATTCGTAGTAGACTCGCAATCAATTATACATGTAACTGTTATCGTTGGCATTTTTATGGTATACATAAGGTTTCATTTTTATATCATTTTTCTTGGCCAATCATAACATGTTCGGCTATTGATTTTGCCACGAATTTTAAATTTTGATTATTTCTCCACATTCGCAAGATATATTCGTTGGTGTCAAAGCAACATCAGATTTTGTCCGGTAGGGACAAAGGGCATCAGTATTTTAACGGCCTTTTTTACCGTGCACATTGCTACACAAGCGATTCTGGCTTTTATATCAGTATCGTTCGTTTAAGTACACTCAAACCCAATTTGCCATGGAACAAAACGGAATTTGCACGCAACGGTTGACATAAAAAGTCTGAAAGCGACGAAGAACTATTTGAGAAAAGGGTCCTACACCTATAAAAATCGACTTCATCATCAGTCAGTATATAAAAATCGAGGTTCAATTTCCACACCCATATGAGAAAATTCTATGTTACATACCCCATACCAACTTTTGGGAAGGATTAAAAAACGAACAGCAGCACGTCGATAGACAAGTGACGTCATATTTTATGTAAAAGTGACATCACCATGTTAAATCGAATCCCAGCGTACTCAGGAATTTCTGGAAATACATATTTTTATGCGGTATTTAATGGTGAGCAATAAAGAGAATCTATTGTTTGTGTGAGGAAGGGATAAACGAGTCTGTCCCATGTATTCTACATTTGTCATATCACTCCGCAAGCCTCGTGATGCCAAACGGTGAACCTCGGAATGGCTTTTTCTATCCTTACGTCACTTGCATGATATATTCTTATAGGATTTTGTCGCGTCATTAACTGAAAATAATGATTCTTACCATTGTCCTGCTTTAGCTGGATAAATTGAGCCGCGGCACGAGATTTCCAACAATTAGATATTTTGACAAGTGTAGACTCAAACGAGCCTGTGCAGCCTCCTGTTAAGCTTAGAAACTCCAAACAATGTTCAGTCAGTAGCTAAACAGTCATAGAATAATCCAGCGACAGGCAAAGGCTCTGATCAGTCTGCGCGTATGCGCAGGCTGGTCTGAGCCTTTGCTGGTCGCACATACCAAATTGTTGGAAATCTCATGCACTGGCTCAATTTACTTTGAAATCGCATTTTTGTGTGAAAATGTTGGAAACTCTCGGTACGGTTACGTAACAATGTTGTTGACGTAATTTCAGAACCGCTTACAAAAATGATTGATGGATTTCAATAGATGACGTTATATCGCTCCCTGGTGCGACTTTATGACTTTGTGATGATGCTAAATTGTTGGGAATGATTCTAAGTGAAGCATTCTTACATAATGTCTATACATGTACATATTAATGTTTGGCCATTGGAAAATACGTTTGAAATTTTTAATGACAGTTCTTATCAGCTTAGTGAGCATGTTCCATATACCTTATTATCAGCTAGATCAGGTCAGCAATCTAATCACCACTACATAGGACACCCCCTTTCCCCTTGACGAAGCTTTCAGGATCCAAGCATAAAAATCATTTAGTATTTTTGTGAAAGCTTCGTCTACTTTCTGTCTCATGTAGATAGTGCCTCTAAAGTAATATCCTATATAAGAGTGACTTACTCCTAAGAGCTGCTGCGGTGTAGACGTTTATTTGAGCAAACCCTACCAATAGGCCTCCTTAGGAATACTAGTATAGATCCCCTTGGAAAATCACAAAGCTACATGTACCCACTCAGCATTCAATGCTTAGTTTACTGGTTATAGGTTGTCATATCAATACTGGTACGGACTCAATCTCCCCTCTGTAAATTAAGTTGATGACTAAAAATACAAATAAAAACATCAACAGCTTGGACTAGGATACCCCCACCTGACGGAAATTTCTGAATGCAAGCATGACTTTTTTTCTGTAAAAGCTTCCAATGACAACCTTTGATCCACACTCTTTCTAGCATGTGTGGTTTGACTTGTATCTGTTTTCTCATTTTATTAGATCCATAACGGCGACACAGATCTTTGCCTCTTGTGGCCAGCTTAAGAGGTATTAGCCTGTTGCGAGTGTAAATCTGAGGCCTCGAGGTTATAAAACTTGAGTTCATTCTCAGACTCAAAATAAAGCAAAATGATTGGCTGCTTGCGGACACGTGTCCGCAATCAGCCAATCATTGCGCTTTATTTTGAGTCTGAGAATGTACTCAAGCTTTATAACCTTGCCACCTGTCATTCGAACGTTGAGAACATTGACACTTACAGTGGATCAAAAGATAGATGAGAATCGTTGTAAACAAAAACTATGAACTAGTCCAGGTAATGGGAACTCTATACAGGTACATATCATTTACTGCAGTATGATATACACCACAATTTACGAGTTTCTATAAAAAATAGTATAATCCTATTATCATGCATCTTTGAATCTACTGCATTTGGTCTGTTCTTACAGTAAGCATGAAGATGTCCTTGAATTTTGATTTGGGATATATACCTAGGCCCGGAATTACAATGCCTCCTTAAAGTTAAGGTAGACTTAAGTTAGGTATTGATATTTCAACATGCTATATTACATGTAGATGCTAAATAAATTGCCTGGATCGATGCAGTACTTGTGGTCAAAGATATCATTGTGATCTACAGAAAAATGATACTATTTTGGTTTTAATCATTTTGAAATGTTATTTTTCGCATCCTGAAAAAGCAATACTTAACTTAAGTCTTCCATGACTCTAAAGAGGCATTGTAATTCCGGACCCTGGTCGCATTTGTTTAAAAAACAGGTTCGCAATCCCATAGCTTATTGAGTATGTATTAACGCAATGTGCATGTGAAGCTATTCCTTAGCAGGTACATGGCGTCGACACAACGTCGTATCACAACGTCGTATCAACGTCGATGCGACGTCATTTGACGTCGAATCGACGTTTTATACGATGTTGTTTCGAAATCATGTGCCTGCTGGGTCAATAAATTGGTCTGGCACTGTCGGATACCTATGTATGTCTGGGATACGATGTAACCATGGTAACAAGTTAGTGTTATTTTACACCAAACAGCTCGATCATGGTGTTAGTTTTCAACTGCTTATTTAAAACGTTTTATATATTCTGTTTGATTGCATTGATCCAGAGAATAAACTACAACAATGACAGGTAGAAATGTTTGACATTAAACACTCAAGGTGGTGCTTCTTTTGTTGATCGTTTTTGTTGGATATGCTTCAGGTTGGAGTGTGCTGTACTGTCGTGTCTGTTCCTTGTTGCCTTGTGGTCACCTGCTGGGAAAAGGCTGGCCTCTTGGCGGTTTGTTGTGTTTTGTCACTTTCCAAAAAGTGTCCTGGTCCACATCAGAAGTAAGTGCGAGGTTGGCGCCGTGAAACTGGTTTCAGCCCTTTAGTAAAATATTTATACTGACCGTTCCAATGTGCATCTTTTGTGTTTTTGTGTCTTGTGTTTCTCATGCTTTTGCGTCTGTTCATTGCTGCCTTGTGGTCACCTGCTGGAAAATGGCTGACCTCTTGGCTCTTGTAGGTGATGTTTGTTTGTATTTTTGTTACTTTTTCATGTGGTATCCTGGGTCAGGTGTGGTACTTGACTGTATCTTTTCCAAATCTTTGCCTCCTTTCTTACTTTTAGTAGGAAAGTAGTCGTAAATTTATACCAATAGGGGTGACAGCTCAGCTGTAGTTTGTTGCAGCTCAGCCGTATTCAATTATATACATAATGAACGCTTTAAATAGAAAACTATGCCATACAAACGGTTCATAAGCTGGTATGACAGCATTAAAACGTGTCTAGCTTTCCCTACATCTGTTTTTCACCTAATTATAACTACAAGTTGGACAAGCGATCAGTTTTAATACCCTTATGTAGATCAATACTTCAACTTGCTATCTCACATAGATAACCAACCGTCTCTTGTTTTTACTGTCGATTGCGTCAGAATAAAGTTCTGTATGAGATGAGTCGTGATTTTACTATCGGTAAAAAAATAATCTGACCATATTGAGAGTCTTGCTTGATAATATACCCGCGTGTACAGGAGCATCAGAATTTTGCAATGCTGCTTATGAATGTCTGAGGGCCATTTTTGTTTCTGCTTGAAGCAATGACTTTTAAATTCTCTTTCCAGAGCAAGCTGTCTTGTTCTTTATTGCTTAACTCTTCCGTCTAATTAAAAAGCTTTTTAATAGAACATTGACAGAGAAAACAACCCTTATAATGTACAAAAGAAGTTTCATTAATGCGACCGTGGTTACACGTTAGTCGTTACAAAAATCAATTAGTCAGCTTGGCTACGTAATACCCGGTTTAGTCTTTAGTATTTAAAAAGCTGTATGGGTAGGTCTGCAGTGTATGATTGTGGCATTTCAGGCACGCACTCACTTACTTTGTGATAGAATGATGTTCACCAATATTGGTGTAAATTTGACGACTTTAGATTCGCGTTAAAGTTAATCGACCATCCTTGATACATGGAACTTTTTTAGAAGCACGACTTAGGCATTTGTATATTTCCAAACACATTGAAAACTATTCATTAGCCTAGATTTAGCTTGATTCTAGAACTTAACCATTGTATACAATGCTCTAGAGACAGTTATACACCTAGTCAGCATACTGTCGTGGGACGCACTCGGTCCGCCAGCGAAAAACGCGTTTCAAAAGAAACAAACTATCTGATATCATCCCCCTTCTTGGTTGTAACTCAGACTAATAGCCTTGCCAGAGATATAGAATATTACAGAAAAGGACTGTAGTTAAGACGGTTTAATAAGTTGCAGATTGATTTTTAATATGATAAAATACCAGTTAGACAGGGGCCAGTCTAGAGGGCTAATTGTGGCCCACTTTTATTTGCATGATGGGTAAATGTATGATAATCCTCCATGTAATCACAGATCCTTACAACTTTTAAAGCTGCATATTCTGTAACTTTTGATCTTTTGATTTTAGAACTAATGTTTCTATTTTTCAAGAACACAGTAAAATAACTAAAATTCAGGTAAACATTTTACCAATTTCGTAAATCTTAACAAATTATCAGTATCAAAACAATAGCATTTATGTTAAAATTAACAGTCTATAATTATTGGAGGGACGCAAATAATTACCAACAAGAGAAAAACACACCTGTTTTATAAGATAATTCACTTTTCCGTGCAGTTTTCAGCTATAGTGAACAGATTTCTTGTGAAAACATAACTTAATTCTACTTTTACAAATGATTTAAAAAGAAAATAAAAAAAAAATCGAAAAAAATCAAAAGTTACAGACTATGCAGCTTTAAATGTGGATCATACAAATAAACCCAAGGTAGCTACTTTGAAATGACCTCAAGTGAACACACAATTAAGAACAGCGTATATAGACCAGACTATTGCACCTATAGATGAATTGGAATGACAGCACATGTACATATACACTAAGACGACCAATATACAAGCAACAGTCCTATTAAGCAAAGCATATTATACGTTATTGGATTTGTATTTAGATATATATAGTGTGGACAAATTGCTTTGGCAATCGACAAGCTTGTGAGTCGAGTCATCCAAAGCAATGAGTTCACATAGAATATATATCCATACAATCCAATAATACTTTTATAATAATTACATTCACGTTTTAACTTAGTATTGCTTCCCTCTTAATCCTCACATTACAACTTTCAACGTTTCACTATTCATTAAAAAATTTAGCCCATTATTCATCTCATTAAAATTTTGAGTTATTCATTAAAATAAGACCAATTATTTATAAGAAAGGTGGCAAAGATATCTGATTATTCACTATTCATTAATTTTTTCTTCAAATCATTAAAAAATAGGATTATTCATTAAATTTTAGGTCTTCACTAATCATTATTCCCCATCCAGACCCTCATATATAGTTTGAAAATCGAATTGCGCCATTACTTAAAGCGTTAGGACTTCCGTAGCCACTTCCTTAGCCACATGTAAACAATCATCTTGCTTGCTAAATACCTAAGTCGATTTTCTGATATTTGAGTTAAAACTTAATAAAATCAAAGCATTTATCATTACAGTGTATATGTTCTTAAAAGGGTATCCTTTGATAGCAAAGAATGCACCAAAGAATCGAAACTAGAAAGTGAATATCTTCTGGGCCAGACTGGCTAGTTTTGGCCATTTAGGCCTCATCAGTGACTCTCTTAAAGTTTTGAAGTTCCACAATGAAACCAATATAAAACGGCCACTCTCGAAAAGACCCAAAATTGTTTTTCAAGATCGATTATCGCTTAATGCAGGTCAAAAGTATTGCAAAATGCTTCGGGGAGCATTCTGCAATACTTTCGATCTTCATTAATCTACCATGTGTCATTAAGATCTTTGTTTTGTCTATTTTTGAGTGGTCGTTTTACACAGGTTTTACTATGATTGCTGTTTTTGTCATTGTGTATTCAATCTTTTTCGATGATAAAGTGGTTTGGTAATGCAGCATGGTCTGAAATAACTTCATAGATCATGTTTTGAGGAGTCACTGAACGAACACAAAGCTTGATCAAGCCCTTTTTGAGTCCTCGGGAGAATTCTAGTTCACCAAGCTGAGCATTAACTTTCAGTTTTAATCCTTAAAGCGCCAAGAAAAAAATGCATCTGAAAATGTTGTCTGCTGAAGTCGTCTGCTGCAAATAATTGCCTAACAATACTGACGAATTAAGTTTAGAAGCAAATAGTATGGACCCAGAACAGACTGCTCCTATATAGGAGCAGTCTGATCTGGATCCACGCTGTTTGCCTTAGAGGCGTCTTAAAAAGCAGACGAGAAAAGCAGACGACTTTTGTTGAGATTGGCGCATTAAGGGTTAAGTTCATATGAACAAAAGTTACAATTATCAATAGTTGTGTAAGTCATTCATTTAGTGGATTTAGCAGCAGATCGAAGTTTACACCCGGTTTGCATGACGTCACTATACTATAGCAGATACACCTTGTTGAAAAGCATAAGGGCGTGACTTTTATTGAAATATACTGTTCGTTCACGATATATTGGCTCAATGATACCGTTAACAGTGGACTGGGCTGTTTAAAATAAGGGTTCATGGGGTTTGATGCATATTAACGGTATAATTATGACAAAATAGTTTATATCACATTGAAATGTTTATCTAAGAACAATAAGACGAAGCTATTGTACTTTCAAAGATAGATGAGAATCGTTGTAAACAAACAGTGGCGAGTTTACCTTGATTTTGGGCGTGCAGGTAGTCTCAGTTTACAGTTATATTGAACCTACCACAGATTACTGCATATGCGCGTGGTAGTGAATAGTCATGCTTTACCTATTTATAAGACAAATAGAATTGCCTCATTACTATGCATCTTTGAAACAACAATATAGACTATACCTTTATTGATGTAATGGTAAATTCCACCTTACGGTTTCTATGAGCCAATATATCGTGAATGAACAGTAGTGAAGATTTGTATACCTAGACATCACAACGGTATTGTTGTTTCAAAGATGCATAGTAATGAGGCAATTCTATTTTTCTTATAAATAGGTAAAGCATGACTATTCACTACCACGCGCATATGCAGTAATCTGTGGTAGGTTCAATATAACTGTAAACTGAGACTACCTGCACGCCCAAAATCAAGGTAAACTCGCCACTGTTTGTTTACAACGATTCTCATCTATCTTTGAAAGTACAATACTGTAGAGTCCTTGCTCGATACAATGTAAGAGCAGAGTTACCTAGTTGGTCATGTTATGGTACTTTATTCACCTGATTGGACAAATATAGAGTTTTCATTCATACTTCTCACTGTAAATCTGTTTCGTCACCCTACTCTTATCGGCACGGACTATAGTTTGGCAAGAGCAGTGAAAACATAACGACCAAGGCACACTTCGAATCGAACTATAGTCCCTACCATAGTAACTATAAGTTGATTCGAACATCGATAGTCGCTACTATAGCTCTACTAGAGATCAACGGTGGGTCAGTGCACCGGTACTCTGGTAGATTATCTGGTTCTCTCCTCTAGCCCTATCTAGCAAGATTGGTTCAAGTTCTATCAGTAGCCTCAAAATTATTTGTTTTAGAAAATAAATACTCGCTGTGTTTTATTTGCGGTCCTACTTATTCGTTATCGTTAATGCAGTATATGAACATCATTTTTGTCTGCAATGAAGAATCGAAAGGGGGCATACAAGGCTATTCACTTTGTTTACTTGGCAACCAACTAAAGTTCCAACTGCAGCCGTTCGGATGTAAACGTGCGCGCGCCACTATTACGTAAGAGCTATCGTTCGATTCGAAGTGGGCCCAAGTAAGATCCCATGACGTAAGTCTGAATGATCCAATAGGATTACTTACCAACGTTCAATAAGGAAGAATTTTGAGCACTTGCACCGATTGGTTTTAAATGGGGACAATATCAAATATGTTCTTAAAAGGGTATCCTTTGGAAGTAAAGACTACACCAAAGAACTGAAACTAGAGTGTGCATATTTCCTGGGCCAGACTAGCTAGTTTCTGTCATTTAGGCGTCATCAGTGACCCTCTAATAGTTTCAAAGTTCCACAATGAAACCCATGATCCCAAAGGACAAGAAAATAAAATCTACACTATAGTATGTTTAGAAAATACCACCCAAGTAATTTGCGATAGCATGCCATCGACTGTGCGATTCTGGTTTTACTTGTTATTGCTATTGATAATAATAAGATATTATAGCCGGACTTAAGTCCGTTGCTAACCTACAAGCAGGAAAAGCAATCAAATAAATTGTTCTATACCCTGCAGCGAATCAAATTGCAAGACGATTTTCCGTGAAGATTGTAAATTATTAAAGATTTGCTTGCAGCTGATGATTTTCTAAACAACAATGTTCAGCTGCCGATAGCAAGACATTGAAACGTATTTAACCATTTTTAACGTATTTTCTAGGAGTACGACAAGTGCTCATATAGACACGTGTACCTTTGACTCTGCATACACTGTACCTACTGCAATTTGATTTCTGGACATAGCTCTTGAGGCATTTTGTTTGTTTGTTTGATTTGATTCTTAACGTCCCATCAACAATCTTTCAGTTATATAGGGACGGGTTTTCCTGGGTCGAACCAGTACTAAGCTAGGATAAATGTGTCTTGCTCAAGTACCACAACGCAGTAACGCTGGTGAGGCTCGAGCCCGCGGCCCTTCGGTCTCGGGTCAAGCACTCTACCACTGAGCAAATGCGCTCCCTGCTCTTGAGTCATATTTATAATGTACACTGAAAGGAAAGAATGACGGCAAAATCGATGCATAGCTCTTGGATTAGGAAATTAAATATGACCAAAAATGCCACAATCACACACAGCAGGCTAACGGCACATTAGGAAGAGAAACAGCATATTTACCGACACACGACACCAAGAAGACAAGTAAAGTAAAGCAACCAGCTCTCTCTTCCTCGGGGAGATGAATATAAAACTAGAAAGGACACTAAACAAAACAAAAGAACTTATGCAATGTTTCATCACAGAAAACTAATCAAATCAATTATCATACTGTGACGAATCAAAGATAAAGGCTCTCAACTCACAGATTGAATCAAGAAAATCTCTAGTTGAGCTACGATGGTCCCAGCCAAAGACAAATATCAGACACTGACCCACGAATGAAAGCTTTAGGCCGGGGTCGTCAATGAGTCTAAGGCCTGACCCACCGTCGTGCACTTAAAGAGGAAATCATGGCTAAAATCGTTATTGGGCTTATAACAAAGCATGCAGCCTGTCGCACAAAAAGACACATAAATGTGTAAGAATGTAATACATATAGCAAACGCGTGACTCTCTTTTCATAAGGCACATGCAGATGAAAGTAAAACCACAAAAGGCTCAAGGCACAAAAGCTTTTTTTTATCTTTTTGTATATGTGTTTAATAGGCTAGTTAAATGTGTTAATTGCAGGATTCCATTAAGTTAATGATGATGATAGTTGCTATAAATCATCGTATCGAATGAAATCACTTTGCAGTCTTTATACGTATCGCATTAGTGTTGGTTGGTTGGTTGGTTTTGTTGCTTAACGTCCCAAGTCAACAGCTATGGTCATTGCGGGACGGTCAGTTCACCTAACCACACTTTTTCCTGGGCAGGCTTGAACAAGCGGTTAAACCAGCTATGGTCATTGCGGGATGGTCAGTTCACCTAACCACACTTTTTCTTGGGCAGGCTTGAACAAGCGGTTAACCAGTAATTCGTGCACATACTTTCGCTTGTAACTGACAACAACCCTTCTTGAATGAATCAGCGGAAGGGAGGAGAATGACCTTAGAAATTATTTCATGATCAATCTCCACGAAAGAATGGGACCGGACCGGGTTCGAACTCGCGACCCCTGGATATGCAGTCAGACACGCATCTGTAGCCAGACACGTTACCGACTGCGCTACGTGGCCCGGCTATCGCATTAGTGTTTCTTATGGCATAGTATGGCATTGAAAACGGCAGTGTGTTGATCGTTTATTTTTGTACTTTTTCTGGTTACGAGATTTGAATTCTGTCATCAGAATCAAGCTTCCATAACGAGGGATGTTGCCGCATGATCAAACCCAATCTAACAGTCCTGCTTTAAGGATTATAAGGGCCAATGCGCGAGATTGGGTAGTTATCTCAGCAGCGAGTGGCAAATGCTCAAGTGAGTCTGCGCATATGCGCAGACTCTCCAGAGCCTTTGCTCCTCGCATACACAATTTATGGATATACATGTATATGAATGCCCAGGGTCCGGAATTACAATGCCTCCTTAGAGTTAAGGAAGACTTAAGCTAAGTATCGATAGTTTAACGTGCTATTTTAAATACTAAATAAATTGCTCGGATCAAAGCGGTACTTGTGGTCAAAGATACCATTGTGATCTCCAGAAAAAATAAATCTATTTTGATTTTAATCGGGTTGACGTTATTTTTCGCAGCCTGAAAAGTCAATACTTAACTAAAGTCTCCCTTAACTTTAAGGAGGCATTGTAATTCCGGGTTCTGATCAATATGTATCATATTATGTCGCGCGTCTGGGAGTGAATTAACGCCATGAATTAAAATCGATTAATCACTAGTGGTTTACAGATTTTCGGGAAATGTTATGACGTCCATAATAACAACGTTGCGCACATGTACATAATGACAAAATAATGGATGGAGATTTAAAAGTAATCTTTATGTCATATGATAGATAGGATCGAACTTTCGTGCTCCTGTTTTATTGAAATTATGAAACTCGTCGCGAAGAAGTAATAAAATGTTCGACAAGCCTCGCATTTTATCATTTTTCCCAGCTTTTTTATTAAATTCAATAAATATATGCATTCATGTAAGATCCTCTATATTTCATAAACCATGCCAACACTATAACACTAGCATACCTGGATGTTTCACCAAGAGTGTGGAAAAGAGGCATTTTCCTCATTTGCATTAAGCAAAAACAAATCACCTGCACTGACCCATTTATAGATTACATGTATCTTCATTTCTAAAGAATGAACTTTGCAGCTTTTATGTCAATTTCATATGGTATTTTAGAATTTGTCATCAAAGGTGAGCTTGATTACATTAGAACGGTACGGCTTTGATGTTCCAAACCTTGCAATAAACGGAATGCAAACGGAATGAAACAATCAATTGAAATTCCAGTCTAATTTTCTACACAATAAGCATTATTTTGTAATCAGGAAGAAGCAGAAAGTAAAACCAATGTTTAAATGTGTTGTTAAAACAATTTGGTTGTGATTATAAAACATCAAACATTAGATTGGTTTAATAGAACGATTTAATTTTGTTCAATAACCTGGTTGCTATAAATACTCTTTAGTGCTATTAGTTAACTGTCGCATGGTATTATAGTGCATTCATCATTATTGCTTAAAACGCAGTGAGATACGCTATTAGCACCCATATTCTAGCGGGTCAAAATCGATGCGTCCAAGTGCTGTTATAAAACGTTTCGCGACGTTTAATAAGCTCGTTCCGGGCGACTAAATTGTATTCTTTGAATTTTCGCTTACTGTAAAGGCAGTGCCTCATGAATGCGTAATTAGGACTGGTCAACCTTAGACATAGGTAAAAGCTGAAAATGAGGCGTGGTTTTATTCAAAAGTAACTGTATCATCTTACGCCATTAAATCAGTATAGACTCAAAACACATTATTTAGTCCTTAAAACGCCAGCAAAATAACTGCATCTGAGAATGTCTTTTTAACATAAGCGTAGAGGCAAACATTGTGGACCCAGATCAGACTGCTCCTAGAGGAGCAGTCTGATCTGGGTCCACACTGTTTGTCTATGAGGCTTCAAACATTTGATTATGCGCTTTAAGGGTTAATAAATGTGAGTTCAGTGTGTATACGGTTAGGATTTTCATGAAATGCACGCACGTTTGCGCGGCCCAAACAACTTATTAATTCTTCACTTAATTAAAAAAAAGAACCTGCTTTCCCTTGTTTAGCAGATGAAATAGCCGAACCACGCCCAGATATGAATATTAAAGTTACCGCCTTTACAGAGAGCATGAAGTTCTATTATATGATTGTCACGGCTAATTTGCTTGTCTTTGGCTGCGCTACCCATTGCTTAACAAGCTTTGACTTTCTGTGTGTTTAACAGCCCATTTTGTCGTTTCATCAAAGTAAGTTTAATTGATTTAATTGATTTAAAGAAATTTCGTGCCGTGATATATTGCATAAGTTCTGAAGCCTCCACCCCAGCCTTGGCAACCTAGGGCTGCGATTTCGTCTTAGTGTCCTTTCTAGTTTCTTGTGGTGGTAGAGTAGAGTAAGCTAGTTTTTTTTTTACTTTAATCGAGTTATTGCTGTCGTGTGGCTGTCTGTGTTCTGTTTGTTCCTCTCAGTGTCATGTGCTGGTCTGTTATTCTGGCATTTCCTACTCATACTCACTTGTTTTTGCAATGGGGAAAGTCCAGCACAATTCGAGAATCGAATCAAGCCTCGGGTGTACGTAAGGCATATTACAAGGAGTACTATGTACGAAAATCTCCATTTTGCTAGCCAGAACATGCGTAAGGAAAATAAGGTCTGTAGCATGTGGGTTTAGCCTTATTAAAATCCTTTTTTTCTCATTACCCGAAAAGTTAATCGGCAGAGTAAATGCTTCATTTATAACAGTTTGATTTGCTGTAATTGCACTTGTTATTGGGTTGGTATGAATTCTGTGACGTCAGCGTCACGTTATCAAAGTAGAACCTCGATGCATGCCACGGAATATGTGCTGGTCTGTTATTCTTGCATTTCTTTGTCATACTCACTTATTTTCGGTGCTGGAATGCGGATATAAATGACAGCATTCAGTCACATGTTGACTGAGAAACGGAGACAAAATATAGTGACATATTTAAAAAGACACTTGCTGAGTATATTGTTTAATGCGCTTAAACATATTCTGGACATTCAGTGCTTGTCGATGCGTTAAGTACCAATATTTATCCTGGTTCAAATCGTTCGGTTACACGAGTTTGAAAACAAAATAGTTCATAATCGGTCGTACCCTCAAAAACTCTAATCATTGTCGTGGATTGTCCACGATGTTTATCTTTATTTCATTATTAATTAATTTAGTTTTTAAGAATAATAGGTACATTTGATTAACATTGGGTTAAATCATAATTATTGACATAATGGACCGTTGTAGCGTACGTGACGTTGACGTCGTTGCTAAGGAGATAAGATAGGATAACAGTGAAAAGATAGAACAGCCAACAGGCACACACGGGACTATTGAGAAATATAACAATGTGGTAATCAGCCAACATGTATACAGGGAAGTCAGGAAAAAGAACAATCAAGACATAATACACTCAGCAAACAGACCATTCAGTGGATTAGGAAACTGGAAGTCAAGCTGGAAATCTTAGAATATGTAAAATTATGTATGTTTTCTATGTGACAACAAATATAATGTTGAAATATCAGCGTATATATTAAGAAATTTGTTTTTATTTATTTTGTTGCCACATAATTGGCTCCAAAACCCGGGAACTTTGAGTAATAGGAACATGTCATACATTTAATCAAGTAAATAAAACATTTTTTTTATAAATTGGAGAAAGCTAGAAACTTATTATTGATGCTTTTAACACTACATCCAGATATTTGGACGATATTTTAAACATTAATAATGGTAAGTCAAATATACCCTTCAGAGCTCCAACTTAATAAAGCCAATATCTCTGATACCGAAGCCGCGTTTTTAGGCTTGCATTTATCAATTTCCAATGATATTGTTTCTACCAAAATTTATGATAAACGTGACGACTTTGATTTTGAAATTGTCAATGTCCCATTTTTAGATAGTGACGTTCCTCGCTCTATATCCTAAGGAGTCTATAACTCTCAACTCATTCGTTTTGCTAGAGCATCAAGCCATGTTGCTGACTTCAATTCTCGCAATAAATTGTTAACTCAGAAACTTCTTAAACAAGGTTATTGTTATCATAAACGTCGCCAAACCTTTCTAAATTTTATAGACAATACTATGATTTGATATCTTAATTTTCAAGTTAGACTTAAATCTCTCTTGCACCAAGGACTTTTGGAACCTGAATTATATGGTGACTTGGTGTATAAATTGAAGAAGATTGTTGGCTCTAATAATTTTTCATCGCAGTTCATTAAATAATTTCCCATTATAAAAAGATTGGCTATAACATTAATGTATTGCAACAGACGGCATGCTTGGTGGTCAACCCAACCACGGTTGGCAACTTTGCTTTCCTCTTTAATTGCACACCGGTGGGTCGGACTTCAGACTCTATGACAGTTCAGACTAAGGACATATGCTACTAAATACTTCCCATATTTTCAATACTTTGCATACAGTGTGTTTTATGCATGGACTATCCATTTATGAAATAAAAAGGATATGTCACCGCGCTTATTATTCAGAATCTCATATTGAGGTTTTCAGCATTTAACCAATTTTCTAAAAATATAAAATAATAACACTAGTCCTAAATATTGAGCTAAAACGGTTGTAATCTTCAGCCCGCTTCTTTCTTTTAACTTATATTATTGCCCATGACCTTAAACCTTTTAGAAAAGGTGCAAGTTTATTTGTTTTCCCATGCTGTGACAAGATACTGCAAGATATATTTTGGTAATTAGTCGAAAATTGGAATTTGTTTTTAGAATAAATCATGTATTAAAAATTTCTGATGTTGAAAATCTTAAAATTTTATTTTCAATTCATTGACTATTAAAATACCTTTCAGAAAAAAGAATAAAAATCTGGGTCACCAACTAATTCTCTTTCAAGAGGGCCAAATTTAACCCCACCCCATAGGTTTCATGTGTAGTTCAATATAAATAGTTCAGGAATGACCATTCCGGTCGTTTTCATAATGCCATTTTACTAGTATATGAAGCAATTTGGCATTAAAATGTTAAAAAAAAAAAAAAAAAAACACACTGAAAATATGTGCACATCCAGGAGTCAATCTTTGTCCTCTGGCTTTGTAGCCAGACACGCTAACTACTATGCCACGAGGTAAGGTCGATCACCGCTCTAAATAACCGTACAAATACTAGAGACTCGGCCACTATCGTATTTGTAACCAGGGAAATTGTGTGACACTGTACTACTTACGTCGTTTGTTTTTGACTGAGCTACATTTATCTGTCTTGAGTGCTGAGACGATCAGTTCTCATTAGATGTCAATAGATATTTCGGACACACTTTGATTACTTTATTTTGTCAAGAAAATGTCGGAAAACGGATATGGCATAAGAATATTGGAAAGCTGTGTTGATCCGATTCCGTTAATGGTCGAAAGACAGGACCCTGAAGCTTTACCCGTTTTCAGGCGCGGGAAAGGTGTGCATTGGAAATAGCCGCATATGTCTTAAGATACTTACCTATTGATGAGATGGTAGGGGCCTGATGCTTTGGCTGTTCTCAGGCCCACCGAGGTTTACCTGTTGGATTTCGTTTGCTCCTGTATTCAGTTTTATTTACTGTTAAGTCCTTATCTTTGCTGAATCCCCTTTTTATATCTTAATTTATTATATGTTCTAGAAGTTGATGCATTGATAAGTCAGGTGTCTTTTATGCAAACCAAACATCTATGTGTCTTGATCCACATCTGAACTAAGGGTGTGGTTGGCACCGTGAAACCGGTTTAAGCGCCCCAGTAAAATAATTTTACTGACAGTTTCAAGGGGGTACTTCTTTTGTGGATCATTTGTGTTATTACTGCTGTGTTTTTTGCTATGCTTTCGTGCGCGTCTGTTTATTGTTGCCTTGTGGTCATCTGCTGGGAAAGGGCTGACCTCTTGGCTCTCGTTTGTGAAGTCTAATTGTGAAAATGTTACTTTCCCATTGGTATCCTGGGTCAGGTGTGGTGCTTGATTGTATCCGTTTCTAATATTTGCCCTCTTTCGTACTTTTAATAGATGAGAAAATTGGAGAAAATTGTCTAAATGCATATTCAAAATTGTGCGTTTATTGTTTGTCACGTATGAACATTATATATGATACTTTGGAAACAGCTCTTGCGAATTTATCACTTAAAGTAGAGGCGACAGAAACAGAAAATGATTTTGATTGTTAGACGAGCAAAGATTTTGCGTTGATGGATACTGCAATGGAACTCAGTGATGAACTCAATATTTGAAAAAGTCATTTGATGGACAAAATAAAACAAAATAAAATTTGTAATTAAAGTAAAATTAGATGGGATTCGGTTTGCTGGAATAATAAATAAACAGTACGAACAACTACAATTACTGATAGATATGGCATCATTACAGATTTTAGACCCGCTACAAGAGGGTGTTTTTTCAAGCATTTGGAGCAAATAAACCCACGTAAACAGATCCTGAACAACCAACGCAATAAATATTAGAAAACCCGCACACAGATTTCGGTAATCAGAACATTGAAAATGAAACACAAAACATAACAAACCATAACAAACAGGCTGTGGAAATCTCAAAAGAACATAACATTGGAAATCAAGAAAATAGACATGCTAATAGGACAAGGAAGCAACGGAAAAGAAATAGAAATGAGAGGAGAAGAGGGGGTCACAAACAGGACTCTCAAGTTGGTTCGGAGCAACCACTGATGCAGAAGAATTGGTGAAAGCTTCTAATTGTATTGAATCAAAGAATGGGGTGGATATGGGATAAATATATCGGTAGAGTAAACCTTCAGAATGGAAGGAAACCTATGAAACTGAGAAAACAGGGCAAATGCAAAAGAACAAAAAACCTTCCAAATGGAGGGAAACAAAATAGGCAGAGAAAACCAGTCCTGGTTGAACAAACTCACAGTTATAGAGCCTGGTGTAAAACAGCATTAAAGTTAGTGGCAGTGCCAAAATGAATAAATTCATGCTACAGCGGCAGGAAAACAAAGGTCAAACAAGAGAAATCAATGCACTCAAAATAATTGTGTTGGTGAAAATTGTGATGATAGGGGATATGGTAGTGATAAAGACAGCAACAATTAACTAGAAAAAACACTTATATATACTAAAACATATTTCAATTTACCTTTTTGAAAATCATGCAGACGTATCACTCGTGGCGGGAGGGTTTCGATTAACAATATTCAAAAGTTAATATGATATTTTTTATCCATTATTTATTACATAATTTGCAGATAAACATTTCGTGCTGGAAGCGTCACGGTGCGCTCCTTCCGTGATTTAAAGAACTTACTACAATGTAGCACACTATAGTATGATAGTTTGCATCTGGCAGCAAAGGATGTGACGTCTGCTAACGTAACGTTGCGACATTATTAACATAAGTAACTAAGGACATAATAAGGTGATGGACTAAGCAGAGCTGCATGACACAACAGAGAGACAAGAAACGTTGCAGTAGTCAAGACAGCAGGGGAACATAGAAAACTTGGAATATATGAGAGACAATATGGACTTCAGGAATTATAACAGCAAGAATTAGAAGCGGTTTTTGCAAAATAGGGACTTCTAATTGTTAATTTCCTACTACATGTAAATGCATGTTAACAACGACTGTACAATGTATTTGTATTTCTTTCTGTGGCGAAAATGTTTACATTTTATGCTCTCTCTCTCTCTTCACCACAATCATAGCGGAAAGACAGCTTAACCCATTTAGATATTATGACGACTTATTAAGCATATAATGCTCGTGCAGTACTACATGTGGTTGCAGCCGTGGCATAGGACCGTCGGGCTGTCCTAGGTTAAGATATACTAAAATAAAATGGTATTGTGAGTATTGTCGAATATACTCGGATGGGTTTATCGCTCTGGCTAGAATTGATCTGAGGTATTACTTTTTTAACCCTTAAAGCGTCAATCACGACTGCAGCAGACGACAAATTTTACGATATATTTCTTAATTTTCGAAAAAATAAGGTATGATATCTCACGAGAATTGTCTGCCAGCAGACAATTCTCGTGAAATATCATGCCTTATTTGTTACTTTTGAACAAGCATCAAAATCTGTATCTGTCGTCTGCTGCAAATTGTAGGTGGCGCTTTATGGGTTAAATTTACTAAATGAGCATCGCCTGAACAGAAAGCATATTATTCAGCTGATAGAGCCCTCTGCACGAACATCTGTTCAGAAAACAAATCATATTATCATGAAATAAAGTCTAACAGCATATTTTCAGCAACAGATATTTAAGGAATATTCAGGTTCACGTGATATGCATGCAAATATAACAGTTGCACTATGATTGTTATTGAGCCGCGATGCGAAATAAATACAAACAACCAGATGAAAAAGTATATCGATTCATAGCATATTGGAATTAACTTAACTTGACTGAATGGAAGTAGCACAAATGTATCTCGATTAAAAGCAATCCAAAATAAGTAAATGACTCACAAATACAGACAGACACACGAGAAATATTACCCAAAAAATATTTGTAAAACTACGCTGTAAATGTGCTTGCAAAACACTGATTATGAAAAGACAAATTACGTTGCGAATATGAGCAATGTGCATGCACAAAAATGGATTATGAAAAAGTCAATATTTGAGCAATGTGCATGCAAAAACACCAAACTTGAAAATGCAATGACATTGCCTTTTCATATTCGGTGTATCTGCATGCACATTGCTCACATTTGCACTGAAATTGTGCAAAATATGTATTTTGATACTGTTTCTCGTCTGTCTGGCTTTCTCTCTCTGTCTGTCTGTCTGTCTGTCTCGGTCTTGGCATACGAAGTAAAGGCTGCGTGTATACTACTTCATATCTGCATAAACCTAAAGATATGTGGAAAGTAACTTCAGACAACAGTTGACATATACGCACTGGATAATGCTGTATAAATAAATTCAATACGATATAATCACTATTGACCCGTGTTAGTGCACTAAATATTCTCTGCTGTAGAAACTTCACGGCTCAATATTTACTTAAGGTAATCTGGCATAACGATTGTCGCCTTCATAGGCACATATTTATGCATGATGTACATTGCATATGGGTTTGGATTTAAAATCAAACTTGCTTCATTAGTTTTTCATATATCTCAACACATATAGCAGATATGATGTGCATAATTATCCCAACATAAAAAACCCGTTAGTAGTACAAAAGCACAATGATTACCATGTCTTGGTACTTTCAATGGGTCACGCCTGGTGTTACCGAGGACACTCTGAGGCCGTTGTTGGTCTTCAACTCCTCTTAATTACTGGCTCATTACTGCATTGTGCAGTATGGGCCATTTTTCTTTGTTTTACATACCTATTTTAGTTGGCTTAGATGAAACCATAATTCCTATCTGCTTGCACTTCTCGTTGCAAAATATTAAGCAGACTCGTGTTCAAGATCGCGCATCTAGGTGAATTAAACGTCAACGTTAACCAATAGCTTTGAAATGCAATATTTATCAGCGTTGTGTGGCGTCATTTACGTACATGTTTTAATACTGCGTTATGTATACGACTTTCGATCGCTGGCTGTTCGAACACCTCGAGCTCCTTAACAAGCAAAATAGTTCATTTTGCATGGATAACCGAATATAATGATCAGATATTAGAAGATAAGAAACTATAAAATGTAGATATACTCGTATGAATTGTTTGTTTGTTTGTTTGTTTGTTTTTGTTGCTTTACGTCCCATGTCAACAGCTATGGTCATTGCGGGACGGTCAGTTCACTTAACCACACTTTTTCCTGGGCAGGCTTGAGCAAGCGGTTAACCAGTAATTTGTGCACATACTTTCGCTTGTAACTGACAACAACCCTTCTTGAATAAATCAGCGGAAGGGAGGAGAATGACCGTAGAAATTATTTCATGATCAATCTCCACGAAAGTATGGTACCGGGCCGGGATCGAACTCGCAACCCCTGGATCTGCAGTCAGACACGCATCTGTAGCCAGACACGTTACCGACTGCGCTACGCGGCCCGGTCGTATGAATTGAAATTGAAACAATTGGTTTGCACTGGGTGATGAAAAACATTAGCTTCATACACGTGTTATCAATGATTCCGAGAAGCTCTTCGGCCAGCAATGCATTAAACAGCCCTCTCTACAGCAATGTTATGATAATGCAATAAGAAAGCACGCAAATAACTTTATCACAAAAAACAGACCCAAATACCAACAAACATGCTCAATAGGTATGAAAATGTACATAGAGGATCTTACATGAGTGCCCATGTTTTATTGAATTTATTAAACGAGTTGGGGAAAAGAGATAAAATGCGAGGCTTGCCGAGCATTTTATCTCTTTTTCGCAACGAGTTTAATAAATTCAACAATACAAGGGCACGAATGTTAGATTCTATTTATCATATGACATTAAGATGTCTTTGAAATCTCATTTTTGCCGTAAAAACGTTATAATTTTGTCATTATGTACGCAACGTTGTTAAGGACGTCATAACGCTTCCCGAAAATCGATAAACCACTAGTGGTTTACAGATTTTATTGCATGGCGTTATTTCACTCCGTGACGCGACGTCATATGATAAAATGAATTAACAACAACAGAATCGTGGCTTTAGAACAGACAGCACATGCAGACACCAGATGTAAAATGCTTATTTTTCATGGCTAATTTTTCGCCCTAGATTCTGATGTTATCAAAATTCATAAAAAATTATTTAGCTCGCATGTGGGAATCATAACTAATTTAAGTATCATCAAAGAGAGAACAATCCAATCAAACTAACTTATGAAAATAAAACAAACAAAAGGTAGTCTGAAAAAATTCCAAGACGCACTTATGTATGTTAAATATTTGACCAAACATTTGAACGTATAGCCATGGTGGGTTAGAGAAGATGCATATACGACACAGTACTGAAAGGGGAAGGCTGGTACCAAACTATGCGTCTAAATGATTTAGGGGTTTTGTACGTTCTGCGAATTTAAATTGGCATTGGTAAAAAACAAAAACATGGATCAATTAAAGATCGGAAAAGAGTAAGCTAATTCCAATCTAAAGAGTCTGGTAGTATTACGTTTACCTCCTTTACGCGCTTGTAATCATTTTTATAAATCTAGATATACTTGTATATATTATACCACCTTTACCAACTTTAGCATGAAATATCTCATGATGTGCAAGGTCTACACTGATGTAGGTGGTATAAAATAGTTATACCATGTTTGTCCACCTGTACGTAAGATAATCCACTCGCTAAAGCTCGTGGATTATCTCCACGTACAGGCCGACAACCCATGGTATAACTATTACTTAGTTCTCGTGAAAATTGTGTCTATAACAGACGTACACACAGGCATAGTCACAAACAGTAACGATGCATGAGTGTATTGGGTTCATGGTAGAGATATGAGTATCTGAATATTTGTATAGCGTATTTCATTTGTGTATGCACATGATACCACATACATTGGTTTCATGTATTTTATTGTATTAATTACGTATATTGCATGCTCAATCACTACTCATGTTTTTAAATTTGCTTATTGAGCTAAATCTGAATGTATTTCTAAATACGATTTTAAACATATTAACAGAAAGGAAAAACAAACACACAATACGACCAGGTACAGTTTCGCTCGATCCCTTTGAATTTAGGCTAATGAAGCTTACTCATGATCAAAGTTTCGCTATATAATATTAACAAATTGCATTTACTGGCATGGGAAATGGTTTAATCCTACATCAAACAAAAGGATAGAGTGCAGTCCACTGCACTCTTGATCGCGGTTAATAATTAAGAGCTTTTAGTTTATTTGTTTGATCTCAAAATTCATTTAATGTAAGTGCGTGGTGACCACGAAATGCCACATGCTTACACTGCAGACTAACCCACAGCACCAGCCACATAGCATTTATATATTTGAGCAACCAGCTCTCTCTTCCTCAGCGAGATGATTGCAAAACTAGAAAGGGCACTAAATACACTGCTCAAAATATTTAAAGGAACACATTATAATTTTCCATATGTGATAATGATAAACCCTGTACAAGTCATGCATTTAACTAGACAAATAGGTAATATTGTAGTTTCTTTTGCTATCTTTGCATGGATAGTCAAAGTATTGGATCCGATAATTTCTTTGACAAAACAACCGCTGCTCAAGTTCATAGCACAAACTTTGTAATTTTTGATTTTCTTGAAAACGTCAATTTTTCTGAATCTCTGTAGAATCTTCAGAATTTCCTTATAGCCTAACCTTATGATTTCTACAATGTTAAAATGCTATTGAATGTACAGAAATGATGCTGTTATGGTGTTTGTTTGAAAAATTCGTCTTAAAATTTGGTTTTGAAAAAAGGAGTTTTTAACAACATTCCATTTTTACACAAAGCGTTCCATGGAGATTTCTGGAAAGAAATTACTTCATTTTTCTCAACAAGCAGCATCATTGATCGTTAACCAAAGTCATCACAGGACAAACCTGTTCCTGCCTTTTTAATTCAACTCTCGCTATGAGTCGGACTATGAGTGCATTTGTATTATGATCAATGGCAAAAACGTAGTGTTCTTTAAATATTTTGAGCAGTGTACAAAAACAAGGACTAAAATACAAAACCCCAACAAAAATGGGAGCAACAAACTCGGCATTAAACTGACGGATCATTGTAACATTTTTAAAATTACATGATATTTCAATCATTAGTGTTTATCTTAGCGACCAAGGCCCAGAATCGCAATCATTCTAAGTATTACTCGACTTTTCCCTTACTGTAAAGGCGGCAACTTTAATATTCATATCTGGGTGTGGTTCGGCTATTTCATCGGAAATCAGGTTTTATTTATAATTTTGTAAAGAGTTAATAAGCTTTATGAGCCGCGTACACGTGCGTGCATTTCATGAAAATCCTAACCGTATACACTTAACTCACATTTATTAACCCTTAAAGCGCATAATCACAAAATGTGTGCTTTGTCGTCCACTTAACTATTTGAAGCCTCTTAGATAAACAGTGTGAACCCAGATCAGACTGCTCCTGTAGGAGCAGTTTGATCTGGGTCCACAACGTTTGCCTTCCTGCTTATGTTAAATAGACATTTTCAGATGCAGTTATTTTGCTGGCGTTTTAAGGACTAAATAATGACTGAGGCTGTGACACAAGATGACACAATTACTTTTGAATAAAACCACGCCTCCTTTTCAGCTTTTACCTATGCCTAAGGTTGACTAGTCCTAATTACGCATTCATGAGGCGCCGCCTTTACAGTAAGCGAAAAGTCAAGTAATAGTTAAGCATTTACTGAGTTCAGTAATGATATTTCAACATGATATTGTTTAAAAAAAATGCCAGGAGGGTGCAGTACATATGATCAAAAATGGCATTGACAGAATACATAGAGGATCTTACATGAGTGCTCATGTTTTATTGAATTTATTAAACGAGTTGGGGAAAAGAGATAAAATGCGAGGCTTGCCGAGCATTTTATCGCTTTTTCGCAACGAGTTTAATAAATTCAATAATACAAGAGCTCGAATGTTAGATTCTATTTATCATATGACATTATACTTTGAAATTTCATTTCTGGCGTAAAACGTCATATTTTTGTCATTATACGCAACGTTGCTATGGACGTCATAACGTTTCCCGTAAATCTATAAACCACTAGTGATTTATCGATTTTATTGTATGGCGTTATTTCACCCCAGACGCGACGTCATGTGATAATACATTTAAAAACTTTGATCATAAAAGATTTGTTTGCACCCATAAATACCAATACTTAGCAAAATAAATAATTAACTATAAGGAGGCATTGTGATTCCAGGGGCATAGTACAGACACTGAACCCAAGCAATCTGGGGTTACACTCACTCATTTCCTGATCTTTGCCAACTTTCTTACTAAATAAAATGATGCATTAGAAGAGGGGGTGGACAGGGGGGGCGGGGGTACGGGGATGGATGGTGCGGAATCGGGGGTAGAGGGTGCGGAATCGGGGGTAGAGGGGGCGGGAAGCGGGTGTAGAGGGGGCGGGAAGAGGGGCAATTGTGGGCGGGGGGTCTGGAAAGATTGGAGGGCGAAATTGCTTTTTTTACTAGAAAATTCATAAAAAATGATTCATAAGGATACCCTTTAAGACCATTAAAGCATATAAGGGTCTAAAAGGACGCAGTTCACTTTCGAGTCTTGGTTTCGAGTAATTTGGGGCGTCTTAAAAGTAGCCAACTTGATCGATTGTTTCTGTCCATATTTATCAGTTTTGTATTGGATTGTGTCCCTTTGCTTCTCTTCCTCTTTGAAACGCCGGTTGGAATTTACACATTTTAAAAACGGCGTTCAGCTGCCGTCGATAACTTTTATTTATTTCGTCAGGGACGTATATATAGCTACCGCTTACGCAAAAACGCATTAGAGTACGTATTAAACCGAAACTAGTGAATTATTATATGCCAGTTATATTCCTGGTAATACGTATACAAAGTGTGTGTAGAAAAGCAATTCTAATCTGCCTTAATCCAATTGTGGCAGGTGTTTTCAATTGTGACAGGTGTTATCATGTTTATGGTGGCATTACTTTCTTTGAAGGTTCGGCACCCAAAATCGAAGTAAAAAAGAGGCCCTGATTTTTTAAAGATTTTATATAGTACACCACTATATCTAGAGTACCGTGGCGCGCGGACCGTGATGCCGCATTTTCATTTTGTGGCGTTTCAGCAGTAGAAATGGTGTCGTGCATTACTACTCTCATCCTTACGGCGTCTAATCTAGTTTATTCATCAGAATACGATATTTTAAGTGCAGACTATTAATTTAAGGCAAGTTGCGTCCCTGTCCGCGCTAGAGAATGACTTTTGTAAAAAAAAAAAAGAAAAAAAAAAGAGTTCACCGATCTTATAAGGCTGACCTCCATGGTATGCTAGAGTTTTGATCTGTCAAAATATCGATGAATGGCGTATTTTAAAGAGACTAAGTCTGCAACTATGAACATTTTTCGAAAAAATTTCTTTTCTAAAAATGGTGTTTGTAAAAGTAGAATTATATCATGTTTTCTCAATAAATCTGTTCACTATAGCTGAAAACTGCATGGAAAAGTGAATTATCTAGGTGTTTTTTTTCTCTTGTCGGTAATTATTTGCGTCCCTCCAATAATTATAGACGGTTAATTTTTTAACATAAATGCTGTTGTTTTGATACTGATAATTTGTTAAGATTTACGAAATTGGTAAAATATATGCCTGAATTTTAGTTTGTTTACTGTGCTCTTGAAAAATAGAAACATTATTTCTAAAATTAAAAGATCAAAGTTACAGACTATGCAGCTTTAAAATGACATTCACAAGAATCAAGTATTGAGATTAGTGCTCAAAAGAGTTAGGCCTACACCCTACAATGTTCATACTAGAATTCATCCACAAATGTAAAGAGTTTTATGAAGGTTCCTTAGAGCTTATATCTCGCCAACTCAAAATCATGCTTATGAACCCTTCCTTGTCTCCCTTATAGTTCTTCTAAAACAAACTTTTTACAAGAATAGTAAGTGAGTATGATCAGAAAATACCACAATCACAAACTGCAGACAAACCCATGGCACAGTGAGACAGAGCTACACAACAATCACAAGACACCAGGAAGGCAAACTAAGCAAAGCTGCAAAACTAGAATGGACATAAAGTCACATACAACAAAACATAGAACAATTACAGAATCCCACGATTGGAGTAACAATCATCAATAAATCAACACCAGCAGAACATCCTAATACTTATACACTTTTGTAGTCTGCTGATAACCTTTGCAAATAGTTTGGACCCAGATCGGCTTCTATCGGCTTCTATTAGGCATTTTATCAAAATTCAATTTGTCAACAAGGGGATTGAATTCATTAACTTACCCAGTATATTTAAAGATAAATCTGTTATCTCTTCTACTCCTACTTATTTTGAAAATAAGGAGTCCCCTATCATTTGTTATAAGTATAATAAACCTATTCGTAGTACTGTTTCTAACTATAACAAATTAGTAACAGAACTTGACATTGAAAATTCTATTCCTGACTCTTGAGATTGTAAGGACTCTAAGTATTGCTATCAACCCGCTGGTCATATAGTCACAGGGGATTTAAAAATCATTACTGATTCAAGAATTCGTTCTATTATATGTAAGGGACCTAAATATAGGTTTCCTGTGCCAATAGACTTCAAATCATGTCGTGAGGAAATTGCAGGAGCCTTACAAGAATTTTGTAATCGCTGGTGTAAACGAGAGCATGTTGAGTCTAATGCCTTAAATAGTTGGAAATTAAATATTTTTAAAATTATTGATGGTAGAATTTCATTTTATTGCAACAATTTAGATCTTCTACCACCTAAACCTAAATTCACTTTTAGACACTTGAAGAAAGGGATCCAGGAATTCCATAGGAAGTTTGTTTTGGCCCCCGCAGATAAGGCTGCTAACAATGTTGTGGTTGTTTGAAAAAGATACTATATTAACACCCTAAAGCAAGAACTTAGCACTGCAAAAACATATGAGCATAACAGGCTTGATGAGACGTCAATCGTTGATAGGCATCGATGCCATATGGCAGCTAAGTTTGGGTTGTTTATTGATGAGGACCATAGCAAGCTTCCTACGTTATACTGGTTACCTAAACTTCATAAACGGCCCTATAAGTCGCGTTTTATTGCTTATTCTAGTGCATGTACAACTACTGAGTTGTCTATTCTTTTGACTTCTTGTCTCACTGCAATTAAAAACCATGTCATTAAATATTGCACAACAGTTTATGAAAGAAATGGTAAAAATTTATTTTGGTCTATTAAAAATTCAGGTGAAATTCTTAATAAATTGAAGTCTAGAGGTTTTCTAGCATCTGGTTTGTCTACATATGATTTCTCTACTCTCTTTACTACATTGCCTCATAATCTAATAAAAGAAAAACTAACAGAATTAATTGAACAAACATTTAACAGAGAGGGCTCACGTTATTTGGCCTGTAATGATAAAAATGCATTTTTTACTTCTGAACAACCTAAACGATATAAATTGTGGTCATGTCAGAAAATGTGTGATGCGCTCCATTATCTTTTGGACAATATATTTATAAGATTTGGCTCAAAATTATATAGACAAATTGTCGGTATTCCAATGGGTACTAATTGTGCTCCTCTTGTTGCAGATTTGTTTTTGTTTTGTTATGAGAGAGACTTTATGTTGTCTCTGTCAGACAATAATCAATCTGATGTTATTGAAGCTTTTAACTCTACCTCCAGATATTTAGATGACTTAATTAATATTGATAATCCTTATTTCGAACAAATGGTAGGTCAGATATACCCCACTGAACTTCAGTTAAATAAGGCGAATTCTTCTGATACTGAAGCGCCGTTTTTGGACTTGAACTTGTCAATAACAAATGGCATAGTTTCTTCTAAAATTTATGATAAACGGGATGATTTTAATTTTGAAATAGTAAATTTCCCATTTCTTGATGGAGATGTTCTTCGCTCTCTTTCCTATGGTGTATATATTTCTCAGCTTATTCGTTTTGCTAGAGTATGTTCTAATAATGATGACTTCAACAACAGAAACTTATTTTTAACTGCTAAATTATTAAAACAAGGTTATAGATATCATAAAATTCGAAAAGCATTTTCTAAATTCTACCACAGACACTCAGAGTTAATTGTTAAATACAACGTTGGGTTAAAAGCTCTTCTGCAACAAGGCATATCAGAACCTATATTTTATGGTGATTTAGTCTATAAATTCAAACGAATTGTTGGAAAACCTAGTTTTAGTGATCAATTCAAAAAGATAGTTAAACGTTATATAAGGGTTGGATATAACTTGGATATCATGCGACAATCTGCATGCCTAGTTGTAAACCCAATCACGGTTTATAGCTATGGTTTCCTCTTTAATTGCATGACGGTGGGTCGGGCCTCAGACTCTATGACGGCTCTGACGTAAAGCTTTAATCGGTGGGTTGGTGCCTGATGCTTATCTGTAGCTGGACCCACCGTGGCTCAACTTGAGGTTTTCTTTAGCTCTGACTATCTGTGAGTCATGAGCCATTTTCTTTGTTTCGTCATGGTGTAGTAATTTGATTAGAGTGTTTTTCAATGATGATACATTGCATTAGTTAGATGGCCTCCATGCGAGCAGAACATTTTTTGTACTTCAACAACAGCAGAATCTAGGGCGAAGATTTGGTACCAGTAAAATGCATTTAAGCCCCCCGGTGGCTTAGGCTGCTGTCCGTTCTAAGGCGGTGGTTTTGTTGTTGTTGACTTTCTGTTTATTGTTACTCCCATTGTGGGAGTCTGTAATTGTTCTATGTTTTAGTGTACGTTACTTTATGTCCATTTTAGTATTGCAATCATCTTGATGGGGTAGAGAGAGCTGATTGCTTTGCTTAATTTGTCTTCTTGGTGTCTCGTGATGGTTGAGCGGCTCTTCCTCACGGTGCCACGGGGTTGTCTGCAGTTTGTGATTGTGGTATTTCCTGATCATACTCATACTATTTTTGATCTGGATTCTGACGGTCCTGGTCTTGACCCAACACTTTTGACACTCTGATGGTGCCAGGTATTCCTGATTTTTATTTTTTGCGAAAAAGTTAGGTTTGAAAACAAATCAGCATACCAAGTATGCAAAAAGAGTTAATCGACACACAATTTTTAAGAGCAGCACAAAGCATGAACCTGTATTAATGATTTTAGAAGTAAGGCCAAAAAATAACAAAAAATTAAATATTGTTTTTGCCGTTACCTCTTCAATATCTTCAATATGTTAAGAGGTCGATCGGTTGGCAAACTTTTTTTATAAACTTTTGGTATGAAAAAAGTAAAACAAGAATCCTTTAAAAAGTCTAGAAAATAGACCATAATGTCCCAAAAAGGCTCAAAATTGAGTAGGCGCCAAAAGTGACCATAAACAAGAGGTTTTTGTTTTGCCTAGTATAAATGATGTTTCCTTCGCTGGTTCTAGAAAAGACATTGATCTGGAGATAGTCTGGTTCTTTGCCTACTGGGTAATTGTGCATGAAAATACCACAGCTGAGTCTATGGTGAACCATTCTTAGTTCTTCACTGACATATATACGCTTTAGTTCTTGAATAAGAACAAAATTTTATCAGGGGGAGGGTAAAATCTGATAGGGGGAGGGAAGTGGGGGAGACGGGGGAGGGAAGTTGGGGGAAAGGGGGAGGGAAGTGGGGGAAAGGGGGAGGGAAGTGGGGGGAAAGGGGGAGGGAACTGGGAATGGGGTACCCCCCTGTCCACCCCCTCTTAGAAGTCTGCACTATTGTCTAAATGTCATATTCAGAAAGCAGCGAATGTACTAGCTGTAACCCCTTATAATATACAATATAACTCTAGTACCAAAGTTAAATAATAAGAGTGAATGGTTTGATTTGCTATTAATGGGTTACATATAAGCTATGTTTTGTTTACAGCATATTTCAGACCAACAGTTGTCACGTAAATGCATTATCACATTAGACGGCTACGTGCGTCTTAATTTCAAATGTATGATATAATAACGTGTCTGTGATTTATCAGTTTGTTTTCATCGTGTCAGTGGGTCTGAATGGCTAAACAGATTAGAGAATAATGACATTGTTTCGAACTTTAAGAGAATAATAAGCAGAAATATATTGATCTGAGACTAAATAGTGGTAGCTTAAAGATTTATATATTGTGAAGATATCACTTCTTACAGAATGAATAACACATACATTTATTGATAAGAAGAGGGTTACAAGATATAATGCAAATATGGAGACTTGAAAGTAATCCAGTATGATCATGAAATACCACAATTGCACACTGCAGACCATGGCCAACCGACGACAAGGAAAAGAAGGGCCACAGAACACAACCAGTCACAAGACCTCATGCCTCGAAGCTATAAAGGTTTCTCAGACTCAAAATAAAGCGCAATGATTGGCTGTTTGCGGACACGTGTCCGCAAGCAGCCAATAATTGCGCTTTATTTGAGTCTGAGAATGAACTCATGTTTTTATAACCTCGAGGCCAGGACGCAAAGCAACCAGCTCTCCCTCTCTCTATCTCTCTCTCTCTCTCTCTCTCTCTCTTTCTCTCTCTCTCTCTCTCTCTCTCTCTCTCGTCAAGATGATAACGAACTTAGAACCGACCTTAAGTAATGCATAACAAAACAAAGACCAAACATAGAACCTCCACATACAATGAGAGGTACATAAAACAATGACTCAACAACAACTAAACCACCGCCTTATAACGGACATCAGTCTAAGCCATCACGGGATCTTAAATGCATTTTATCGGCGCAAAACCTCTACCCTGCATAAAATGCTTAGAGAATGCCTTTGATTTAGGGAAAATAACCATTAGTGCATTAGTGTTGTAATTTAATGACTTAACATGTTTTTTTCACTCATTATCGGTCGCCAGCATGGAAAAAAACATTAAATAATCGTTATTATTGCATAAATTGAACGATGTACATGTATTTATACTGAGGTCAACTAAAAACGCCTCACTCATTATCACTAATTTCTTAGCGATGATATATAAAAATGAACAGCCACATACTGCTTCTTTATGTAGAGGTTGGGCGATGTTAGAAAATGACTTTAATTTGGTATGCAGGTGACGCGTTATTCCGGTGACGTCATATAGGCTCAACGTACACATGACGGCATTGTTCATCGATGGCTTTTCATTTCAATTTGAATTTACACCCAGGTTGTGCCGTTAATGTTTTGCTAATCAATAAACAAATTTTGGATCATTTTTTCAAACAGTTGTGCTTGCGAGTAATAACTTTATGAAATTATGACGACATATTAAAGACAAATTGTAAGGTCCGTTTACGTAACTTGCCAACATTCTCGTTTTGCTTGAAGTAATGAAAAAATGATAAGAGGGTACATTAGGTAATGAACACAGAATATGCCTACATAAAATTACGTTTTTTTAAGATGAGCTGTAACGCCCAATGGCCAGTCGTTGGTCTACGTTGACGTCATCCAAAACGGCCGTCTGGAACACGTACCAGATTGCGTTTCCTCAGCAATCTTCGCTGGTTAAAGACTAAAGACTTTTGCAAAGGATTCGTAACAATATTTTCACCCACTTTGCAGAGTCATGACATTTAAATTTTACTAAAATGCATGGCAAAAAAGTGGGTGGGGTAAGTTGTTTCGTTCAGCAGACGCATGCAAACATTGTCTGAACATTATAAACGCATTTTTGGTAAAAAAGCGACTGTTTTACAATGGTAAAACACGTTTTTCCTGTCAATGGATTGTGTCTGGAAACAAAGCAAATGTGGCTAAAATCTTGTGTCGCACGAAATGGTGACCCCTATCTTAAACCGAGGTCGTTTTCTCAGCCTCAAATATTCTTTCAGCAATTTTGTTTTCATGAGATACGCTTGACTGATAAGGTGTTACTATGCACTAAAATTCATAACCTTAGTCTGATCAGTCTGAGAGATATTCACGTTTATTTTGGATGAGGCGTTTTTTCTTGACGTCAGTATATATTTTTTTTATATTTTACCTTAATTAACGAAAAGGTATGGCATTATATTTACACGCAGTTTTACAATAAACAGGTGGTTTGACGTTTTCATTAACATTCTATGCCATTCGCGTTCCTGGACCAATAAGTGGCTTCGATATACGTATCAGCTGTGACACAGGCACACTTCGAATCGAACTATAGTTCCTACTATAGTAACTATAGTTTGATTCGAACATCGATAGTCGCTACTATAGTCCTACTAGATATCAACGGTGGGTCAGAGCACCGTTGCTCTAGTAGATTGTCTGGTTCCCTTCTCTAGCCCTATATAACAAGAAGGGGTCAGTATCCTCAAATAATTTGTTTTTGATAATAAATACTCTCTGTGCTCTATTTTGCGGTACTACTTATTTGTAATTGTTAATTCGAATCGGCTGTGCAGTATAATTATGAACATCAAGTTCGTCTGCAATGAAGAATTGAAAGGGCATGCAAGGCTATTCACTATGCTTACTTGGCAACCAACTAAAGTTCCAACTGCAGCCGTTCGGATGTAAGCGTGCGCGCGCAACTATTACGTAAGAACTTTAGTAGGAACTTTAGTTCGATTCAAAGTGGGCCACAGTCGTAAAATATTGTCGCCTTTAAGGTAACAAATCCATGCATTAACAGCACGTGAATTGCCTTGTTATTACATGGCTTTGCGCTCTTTGAAACGTGATTGTTAAAAGCGTGCGCCACGGATTTTATGTAATACATGTAATCTCTGACTAGTTAAATCTGCCTTCTAAAATCAGAGGCGGATCCAGATTGGGTTCAGGGGGTTCGCTTGAGCCCTCTCCCTGCCCATCGTTTTTTAATACCCTATGAAAATGTAATAATTTGGTCTCAGTGAGAGTGAGACCAAATAATTTCATTTTCATGGGATATTTAAGAAAAATGAGATAAAATCAGCAAAGCGACCCCCCAACACACACACGCCTTTATACATATTAACCCGCTTTGCAGAAGTTCTGGATCCGCCCCTATAAAATTCAATGCTTTCAGTGACGTTGATTTTTTTCTATAAAAGTAACATGTTCATGTAAATCTTTGGATTATATTAGATTTGAAATTTGCTAAATTACTTTCGACCTTCATTAAGTTACAAATTGTTATTAATAACTTAGTTTTTTCTATTTTTGAGTGGCCGTTTTACACGGGTTTTACTATCCAGTTCTCAATTCAACTCGCTTTTTATGCACTTAATAATCAAATCAAATTCACTGTGCACTTATATTCCAATACTAATGGCATCTATACCGTCTTATAACGTATATCGTGTCAATACGATGTGTCATTTGCACTCAATTCTACAACTTATTTAAAATATATACCCAAGCTCCTGGGAATTTTTTAACTAGTTGCATATGCCAGCAGCGAAAGCTCAGTAGAGCCTGTGCAAACACATAGTCTAGTCAAAGCCTTTATTGCTCACACAATAATGATATCAGTGAAATTATTATAGTTGTTCACTGCATTAAGGTGCAAAATTTGTGTAGGCTATAAACATTATTATATGTTTAATGCTGAATAAAATATATATGTATTGTATTGTTGTATTGATACAATATATGTTTAATTACTTGCTAAAATTCACCTAATCAATCACTGCAAATGAACATCATCCACTTTTCAGGTTTCGCTAATAGGAAAAGAAACAAAAGACACATTAGACCTTTACTGCATCGATTGTGTGCAACATATTATTTCATACACTATTATCTTCTCTCTGAATCTACATTTAGGTTATTTTGCATTTAGTGAGGATTCCAATCACACAGTTTCTGAAGAGACTGGTCGATCAGGATTTTCACAATTTGGCGTGCTACTCATTCTATTTGCATGCTTTGTTTGATGTGAGAATGACTTCTGAATGGTACAAGTAAAGCTGGGAATATTATAGATAACGTCCCTAGAGGCATGCTCGGTGCAAAATACACACACATCTATGAAACATTAATACCTGATTTAACACGATTCTTGAGGCTATCACCCTGAGGACTATACAATTGAACTAAAACGCTAAATTTAATGCGTCTTCAATAGTTTTAAAATAGTACGCTGGGTTATTTCAGAATGCATGGTTTAGTTCTGAAGTAATTAAACAGGCCAGTAGGGCTTTAACAGATAAACAAAATCTGATCATAGGGTGCGTTGATAAACGTATGCCTATTTTAAAGACCACTAAACGTATATTGTAGTATGGCCGATGCTTTTTTCTTTGATCTTTGCTGATGTTTAAATCAGACACCCTAGAATAACGACGAAGGAGGAGATTAAAACCGTACTCTAACATCCAATTTTAGTTAAACAGCGATGTAGGCGGTAACTATCTAAATAGCGACAAACTAACCCGTAGGTAAATGTAATATAATTGACGGCTTATGCCGGATGCAGGGAGGAGCGAATGTAAATTTCGTCAGGTGTCAGTAACACGTGTTTATTTGCGCCTGCGCCATACTACAAGCTAAATAAAGGATTCTTCCGCGGCTTTCTGTTTAAACCGCTAGGTGGGCTACGCCCCCTCGCGGTTTAAACAAGAAAGCCTCGGAAAAGAATCCTTTATCTATTACTTACTGTTGTACATTTGTGAAAGTATAAATGGCCGATTCAAGACTCTACATACAAATATACATGTACCAATGCTAATTTGATCAAACGCCATCCATATTATATAAAGACAATATTTAAGCAGAGATACAATTTCCTACCAATCATATGCCATAAGAAATAATGCCTGGCTACAATCTGAAACCCCTCCCCAACAATTTCATTTTGTATAAATGTTTGATAAACAAACCTTGTAGAGAGCACAAACTAAAAGCTGCCTACCGGACATAATTGCTCATCACTTGGTGTGGCTGGAGAATGCAGTGACTTTACTGACTGTAAACGATGGTAACATCTCATTATTACACGACATCCCCAATGGCAAAGTCTATCAATACAATTAATTGCAGATTCTATCGTTTCAAGCTTTCTTCAATAAAAAGCTAGTGAGCTTGTGATATTATGTATATAATGATGCAATTATCAAGACTTCTGTTCATGTTTCAATCTTCATCTGTATTGACTAATGGTCTAACAGGGTGGATAATGCACGTCATAGTCACGTTGGTAAAGGATACGGTGCACACGAAAATCATCGGTAAACAGTGCCGCTTCGGTATGGGTAGTATTTCATGTCACAGATAGTTTCCAGACTATATCTTATATTACTAGACTTTTCGCTTACTGTAAAGGCGGCAACTTTAATATTCATATCTGGGCGTGGTTCGGCTATTTCACCTGCTAAGGAAGGGAAATCAGGTTTTATTTATAGTTAGGTAAAGAGTTAATAAGCTTTTTGAGCCGTGCAAACGTGCGTGCATTTCAAGAAAATCCTAACCGTATACACACTGAACTCACATTTATTAACCCTTAGAGCGCATAATCACAACATGTATGTTTTTGTCGTCCACTAAAATATTTGAAGCCTCATAGATAAACAGTGTGAACCCAAATCAGACTGCTCCTGTAGGAGCAGTCTGATATGGGTCCACAATGTTTGCCTCCCTGCTTATGTTAAATACACTGTAGACATTTTCAGATGCAGCTATTTTGCTGGCGTTTTAAGGAATAAATAATGACTGAGGTAATGGCAAACGATGATACAGTTACTTTTGAATAAAACCACGCCTCATTTCTCAGCTTTTCCCTATGTCTAAGGTTGACTAGTCCTAATTACGCATTCATGAGGTGCCTCCTTTACAGTAAGCGAAAAGCCAAAGAATACGCAGCTACCCCAGTAATGACTCTACTTACAAATTATAACTATTCCAGCTCTCAATATTAGTCCGTTTGAAATATTGCCCAAATCACCCAAAATGTTCCTGCAGATTCATTGAAATGACAAAAATAAATGAGCCGTGACATGCAATTTACAACAATGTGACATTTTGACAAGTGTAGATTCATACAAGCCTGTGTAGCTTCTTTTTAACCTTAGAAACTCAAAATGTTGTTTGATCGGCTAGAGTATTCAAGCGACAAGCAAAGGCTAAGACCAGACTGCGCGTATGCGCAGGCTGGTCTGAGCCTTTGTTGGTCACACAAACCACATTGTTGGAAATTTCATGTCATGGCTCAAATGGCGTTTTGGCTGCGCCGCCAACATTTTATAGTATTTTTGACAAATACGGTTGTCACAAGTACCATTTATTATTTGGTCCAGTGCCGGCTTATTGCACAGTTTGTCGACAGATTGAGTGGCATTGATGAATTACTGTAAATCGATGATTTTCGTGTGCTCCGTTTCATTCACCCACGTGATTATGACGTACTTTACCCACCCTGGTCTAAGTCCACTTTAAGAATATAAACTGCACATTCAACTCAAAATACAACACGAGTCTAGGGTTATCTGGTTATCTTACTTGGCATTTATGTAATGTTCAGCCAACAGTTTACATATGAACCTTGGCATGCGATTTCCAACAATGTGGTATTTGTTACCAGCAAAGCCTCAGATCAGCCTGCGCATATGCGCAGTCTGATCAGAGCCTTTGCTAGTCGCTTGAATAGTCTACGAGTGTTAAGCTACTGACTGAACAACATTTGGAGTGTCTAAGCTTAAAAGGAGGCTGCAGAGGCTCATCTGAGTCTACACATGTCAAAATGCCACATTGTTGGAAATCTCATGCACTGGCTCATATTATATATGGATAAATATTGTTCAGCTATGGGCTTGGCGCACATATTTTCACAATATTACTTGTAATCCTTCCCCTAAATGTAAAGCATGCATGTGTCATCGATGGGGATTTATGTCAGTTGACACCTGGAGATAGCTGGCTTCTGAAAAGAAGGCTGATTACAGTTTTTTTCCAATGACCTGGAATTCAGCTCAAAAAGGACCCATAGGAATGCAATCAGAGTTTCTCGGTCTGCAGGACTTGGTTAAGTCCAGAAATGTACCAAACGTTCCACACTTTTCGGACCGGTTATGCAACACCCTCCCAAAACAAATCCAGGCCTCGAGGTTATAAAACGTGAGTTCATTCTCAGACTCAAAATAAAGCATAATGATTGGCTGCTTGCGGACACGTGTCCGCAATCAGCCAATCATTGCGCTTTATTTTGAGTCTGAGAATGTACTCAAGCTTTATAACCTTGAGGCCCGATCTGGAAATCCTCAGTCTGCTCTTCTGTTCTTAAGCTTCTTTTGGACCCCTGGGTATAAAATTCATTTGTTGGTATTCAATGGATATTTTTAACTGTATTCAACCAAATTTACGTGTATAGCGATATTTTGATATTTTAGGACCATACTGTTTTATTAAATAGCGTTTTATAAAGACAAATGTCCCGAAACGGATCAAAATGGAGATACATGTATATGTGAATGCCTGTAAATATTTTAACAACAAAACAATCGGAAATGTTTTCAATATTCATCTTTCAATGAATGCACATGACGTAAAAGTTTTCTTATATGTTTTATCACAGTAAGAAGTTAAAATAGATTTGATTGCAGGACTTTGCCAAAAAAGTAATTTTCTCATGTCTCAACAAAACATATATTGTGGGTACTCAAAAACCCGTCTCAATATGATGGCTCTTTTGAGCACCCAAAACATGTGTTAAAACTGCTTGGTAAGAATATTTTCTATTTTACGCTCAAATTTTTGTTTATCTAAACCTATGGATTGTTTCCGTTTGGTGTTGGGTCTTGATGGGCACCGTTAAACTTGTTCAAGCCCTCCAGTAAAATATTTTACTGACCGTTCCAAGGCGGTTCTTCTTTTGTGGATCTTTTGTGTTTTTTTTTCTGTCTTGTGTTTGCTGTGCCTTTGTGCATGTCTGTTTATATGTACCTTGTGGTCACCTCTCGTTTGTGGTGTCTAACTGTGAGTTTTCCACTTTTCCATTGGTAATCTGGGTCAGGTGTGGTTCTTGATTTTATCGATTCCTCATCTTTGCACCCTTACCTACTTTGTTATGTAGTTTTGGTGCCCTTAATCGTTTTGCAATCATCTTGCGGAGGAAGAGAGCGCTTGCCATTTTATATTATTTGTGTTCTGTGTGTTCTGTTTTCTTCCTCATGGCGCCAGTGGTTGTTCTATTCTCTATGCTTGTGTCATTTCCTGGTCAAATTATGTGTCATTTCCTGGTCAAATTATGCAAAAAGAATATTACTAAAATTAAATGAAAATTCCAGGAAAGATATGGAAAAATTATGTTTTAATGCAAGCGTCACAGTTCAATCATTCTTGAACGTGGGTTCCATACCTCTGAGAAGAGAGTAATCGCTAATACGATAGCAAATTGCGTCCTAAACTTCGAAATAAATCTATAAACGGTTGGACAAATTGTCAATAGTGAAAACATCTACTGATACGTGAATGTTATATAAGAAGGACTAAAAAGGCTGATATAAAGTACTTTGACACACCTGTTGCACTATATAATTGTGTCTGCCAGGATGCTACCGTTTGAATGATCACTGTATCTAGCACACACAGGTGTTTGTCATAGCTTTGGGGATTTTATATTGTAGAAAAATTTGAAGTACGATTATGTATAAGATCCAATATACAGACAGTTAAAATTTAATTCAAAGCAATAAGGAACCAATATAATTTCATTGAAAACAATTTCTTGAAATCTGTACATAAGATGTACTTTTAATGGAAATTTATGAACTACGGTACAGTACAGAAATCCATAATGAACCTAATGTTTTCATGTCGAAATTTTTGATGTATGAAAGTCATAGCTTCTTTGTTTTGGTTCTAAGTGAACTCGTTGCTCAAGTCACTTGTAAAAGGAAGTATCATAACAATTTACATATGCTGTGGTTCAGTATGCATGGCATACAGGTAATAATTTTGTAGGTGGGCTGGGGCAGAATAGCATTTGGCCCCCAATAATCTGTCTAAATTGACATATTATTACTTGTCACTCAGGGTAAAATAAGCAACTTCCATACATTATTATTAGTAAAAGGTTTTATCGCTTAGTTCATTGGCTGGGAGTTTCTGAATTTGTTACATATTCTCTGAGAGCAGACAATTTTCTCAGATTTTAATACTTGTTTTTACTTCTTTTAGTCTGCAGACGGTTTTCACCTTGTATTTCTATGTATGTATAAATGTATATAATATGCAACAAAGCGTTGGCGATAGAGTTTTATTTCTTAACTTGGTTAAACAACGATTAACAGATCAGTTTATTCAAAATTGGAATTCAAGGCCAATTCAACCCGTGCTCTATTTTACAGGAACTTTTCATTTGGGTACAAAACTTATTCGGACTTTGTTTCTGTTGGTAAACACCGTTTTGCACTTTCCAGACTCAGATTATCTTCTCATCGTCTCGAAGTTGAAACTGGGAGATGGGCTAGACCAAATGCAACTCCTTTTGAAGAGAGACGCTGTACTTCATGTCATTCATTGGAAGATGAGTTTCATTTTGTTTTAGAATGTTCTAGATATAACGATTTAAGGACCATATATATACCTAATTATTACAGAAGAAGGCCAAACATGTTTAAGCTGGTTGAGCTATTTAAATCCGAAAGCAAGAAAACTCAGATAAACTTATCATTGTACGTATTCAAGGCTTTTAAAGTAAGGGAGCAATTTGTCTTTGGGTAAAATATCTTGGTATTGATCTATTTATAATCACTATCCAAATTAATAATAATGATAACAATAATAAAAATAATAATAACAATTTGTTATTATTGTTTTTAGTATTGTTATTATTCTGTTGTTGTGGTACCTTCTCCTCTGTCTATTTACATTTAAACTTGTATGCATCTTTCATGTATTTAAAAGCCAGTGACAATAATATACTGGCTTTATATTAAAAGTGGCATTATCGCTTCTTTGTAAGCCTGAACATATAGATTAAATACCAAGGACCAAGATCAGTCTGCACTTATATAGACTGTTTTCGGTCCTTGCTATTCGTGAGATAAGCTATTGAATATAATTGAATATAGTTGTGACATCAGTCCGCTGTCACTTTATTTGTTATATGTCTTATATGTTTTGTAACAGATGGGCCGATTGGCTTAGTGTTTAATAATAAACTTCCAAACTTCTATATAATTCAATATAATAACTCCATAGGGAATAATAACAATATAGTCAATGAATTGTATTCACTCTTTTTTCAAATTTTCGGCCTTGGGCCTTCTTCAGGATATTAGAAACACTTTTCACAGCTAAGTAGCATCCATGATGACCATTATGGTATATGTTTACTGTAAACATATACCATAATTGTCATCATGGATGCTACTTGGCTGTGAAAATTGTTTCTAATATCCTGAAGAAGGCTCAAGGCCGAAAATTTGAAAAAGAGTGAAAACTATAAATGTATATATGTATCATTTTAGAGAAACCGGGTTTTTTAAGCTTTTCCTATTATTTCTAGTTTCTTTCCTAATACAAAAGAGCTCCAATATTTCTCTAACCTTTTATTCTTCCTTGTTTTTTGCTCTGAAATACCTTTCAGGCAATAGACTTCTAAGAAAAATTTTCTAAGCTGGCTTCGGTCGCTCTGAGTAAAATTATTTTTTTGTTTTTGTTCTGTTTTATCCCTCTTAGCTTTTTAATCTGAAATACCTTATCAAATAGTTTCTTCGATTGCTTTGCTCGCTCGTACTCAAAAATTATATGAGCCATGACGACAGATTTCTAACAATGTTGTTTGTGCGACCGCCAAAGCTCAGACCAGCCTGCGCATTCGCACAGTCTGATCAGAGCCTTTGCTAGTCGCTTGAATATTCTATGAATGTTAACCTACTGACCAAACATCATCTGGAGTTTCTAAGCTTAACAGGAGACTGCACAGGCTCGTCTGACTCTACACTTGTCAAGATGCCACATTGTTGGAAATCACATGTCGCGACTCATATTAACTCAGAAAAACAATTGAAGGAAATTAGGATTCAGTTCCAACTGTATAATTCAATACAACAGAATGCTTGCATTTAATAGTTCCAGATATCTGCAATAAAATTGATGCTTGATTTTAATCACGCTTTAATTGTTAAAGGCATATATTACTGTCCAATAGAGATCATTAAAGGATTAACTGATAAGGGACAGTTTCAATATCTCACAAAATTAAAGGGGCCTCAAATGGGGAATTACCTGTATACAACACAATTTCTTTCACTAGATAAAGATCAATATTTTATCATAAATTACCTAATCCCTTCACTGGACCACTTTATTGCCCCTGTAGGGAAGTCATAATCACCTCATTATGGCTGTGCTTTTGATATGTCCAGTATGACACCTGGAGATAGTCATAATGAGCGGTACCAGTATTATTGCTAAAATTTCTATATCTTTAAAGTATAGTTCAAGTACAAACGGTGCAACGTTCTATACTGGAAAGTCACACACATTCGAAAATGATGGAAACCCATTTTTGTCTTTTTTATACTGCATAATGACTGGCAGGCTCTCCGTCAAAAATAGGACACCTTATTTTGTAGTTGTTGTCGGTGTTGTACTGCCAATTTATTGTCATATTGGCTCAGGTATGCCTTATCTGTACGTTTTTGTTGAAGAAGTTGCCGTGATTTTAGGGACAATGAATAATAAACGGGTGTGAAAACTTTTCTCTGGTTGTGGTTGAGAAAAAAGAAAACTAATTTTCTGTTACGAACACTTAGTTAAAGGCCTGGACTAATACAGTTGTGGGATATTAAAGGGAAATAACGCGGCCGTCGGCCTGCTGGGTTATAAACCCTATCACGGTTTACAGCCATCATGGCTTCCTCTTTAATTGCGCGACCGTCCGGACCTGAGTTAAAACTTCTAATAGTAGCTAATGCTTGCCTTTGGCTAGGCCCACCATGAATCATCTAGTGGTTTTCCTTTTACTTGACTGTCTGTGCGTATGCACCAATTGTATGTGGTCTGTGGGTGTGGCATTCCATAGTCATTCTCACTGACTCGTCTTTTTTTGTTTTGTTTTTTTATTAGTCAATCCTCTGAAATTCATGCGCTGCCAAGTGCATTCTTTGGACGTTCTTCCGAGTTTCGCGAGATTTAAGTTTGGCGGAATCTTTCACATATATATTCTGTATCCTCACACAGTAAATTTTACTTCATATGGCTTGTATTGGGGAAACGTTATAATAAAGCATCTCCGAAAAGTGATGAAGAAACGTTCGTGAATACATTACCTGTAGCTGTATTACGCAATGTTTTCCAAAGGCTAATGGGCGAAAAAAGTCATCGGTTTTGGCAGATAAAGACGAGCAGACGAGATACAATAAATGGCTCATTGCAATAGCAAAATGAGACCATATCAAGGGAAATCATGCCTTTAGATAAATGCATTGTTAGATAAATACGAGCTGTCTGTGAAAAGCCAGTCGGTGCAAAACTGTATAATGTTTTTGCAGACAATAATCGTTAAGCATATATAAAACAGCTCGCTGATCTATAGTGCCAACAAAGTATAGGTGCTTTGATAACGCCGATTGTCTTTGCATGCTGATCTGGGCACGTTACCCCGTGGAAAGACTCGAATAATCAAACTGTCTAGTTCATTCTGACAAATTTAGAGAAGTTCTAAATAAAGTTACAGTAATGATCCATGTCGCTAAAGAGATTACTCAAAGGGCATGGTTTTGTCTTCGAAATGATAACAGTGCAAACTTTCAGAATAAGAATGGGTGTATTAAATAGTCCTTTGTAGTGATGTTGACATTGGCTTGTTTGGACAAAATATTTCGTGGAAACAAATCAACACCCCTGCCCCTTCACCCATATGTACCTAGCGTCCTTTTTATGGGGCATCGGCAAACAGTGCAGAAACAGATCAGATGCCGCAGGCAGTCTCTTATCAGTTCAATCCTAATTATCACCTATTGTCAAAAATATAGGTCGTTAAGCTACCAACTATTGAAAGGAGATATCCTGTTAAGTCGTGAACTCTCCCTAAGTCATTTGAGAAAAAGTCAAATTTAAACTTTGTCTTTTGCAATAATTTTCGTTTACAAAAAAAATCATAAATTATTCAAAAACATATTTACTGATTTTCTATATGTAGCCGAGGGCAAAGGGGAGATAAATATAGTTTAACATAACTACTCCAAAAATAGTATTTTGATATTATATCAGTTGAGCGACTTAAATATTTTTTTATTAATTCCAAAACTTTTTTTCCGTCAAAGAATGTAGAATAGATTTCATCTAACAATGTCTGATCAGCATGCTTACACACGATTTAAGCGAGCAAAATGCAATTAATACTTCGACTGTAAATATACAAACGGGGGTGCTTCATTTTTCGTATAAAAGTATGTTCCCCACCTTGACCCAGCAAAACCTTTAAATCGTAATCGTATATTATGTTTACACAATATATGTTTGTGGGAAGCTGACTCGAGTTGGGGAACATACCTTTATACAAAAAACATTGAAGCATCCCCATTTGTCTACGTACATGTACAATCGGAAGTATTAACCGCTTTTTGCACGCTTAAATACTGCGCAGGATTACTGACCAGACAGATCTAACCACATATGTTTTAGATAATGTGATGGTAAACACAGAACTTTGTGGAATCAATAACAAACATGCTTTTTAGCCCTTCGACAGCTATAGTATAAAAATACAATTTTCGGAGTAGGTATAATAAGCAGTATTAATCTCCCCTTTGCCCTCGGTATGATCATCATTAAATATGTTTTGAATAATTTGTATGTATGTCCATTTATTGTCAGGATACTTTTTGTAAAATCAAAGTTTGAAAATTTGACTTTTCACAAATGATTTTAGAGAGATTACACGCCTTAATAGGATATCTCCTTTGGAAAATCGTAAAAGATACCATCCAACATTCCTAAAATTGGAAATAGGCTCGTCTTACAGATAAGGTCAGGCAAGTCAATTTGGCTTATATGGGTTTAGATAGCATCTGAATTGTAGTACGAGGGGCGTTCAATATGTAATGAAAAAAGCCCAGTATATCCCAAAGTTTTATATTTACACACTTTGTAATTACTTGAATTTAAAGGTCTGTTTCTTGGCTAAATACATGTAAAATTGCAGTTGTCCAGCTCATTATCTAATTTACACAAGCCACTTTCAAGATAGGGTGCTGAAGTACACTGCGATATGAAATTAAACAATGTTTTCAAAAGCAGATAACTACATGAACGAGAGATGTTTTCAGTCTGCTTCTTCGTGTGGTAAATATCCATATATTGGAGATTTATACCTGCAAAAATTTCTGATGTTGCTTCATAATCTATGAAATGCTGAGGCTGTCATTTTGGTTAAAATCCTCCTTGATGCTACTTCTTCTGGCATTCCATTGACCGAGTCGTTTTTGCGTGAACAAATACATAGCGAAAATTCATACGAAAATCTTTTGTAACATTTTTTCTGGTCGCTTCGATGTTCATTTGCAAGTAATAAAGACGATTTTGAAATTTCCATATTTAATCTCACTCATAAAGTACCCAAAGTACGTCATTTAAAATAAGAAAATCACTTAAAAGAATGCCATCATTGGCTAACACTGAAATGGATAAGACAAAATACCGCGTTTCATCGATGTTTGCATCCGGATGCATTATTTGGACATTATTACACGTATTAACATGTACATAATCTGGCTGGCTAATTTCAGACAATAAAATTATAGGGAACGAAAATGGTATACCACTTAGATGAGACACCCCTAGATTTTGGTTTCAGTTTAGCTGGTCTGCTGCCTATGCACTGTGTTTACTGAAACTTCGATACAATCAAAATTGTCCTTTCCTGGACCAAAGCCACACTTCCGATTTTCAAGAACCATGCGTATTTTAGTGTTATGTCCATTGCTTTAAACGACGTCAACGTAGGAGGGGGTAACGTACTAAAACCGTTTGCACAAGACATCAGTACCGGTCAAAAGTTTGTATCGTTATAGCAGTTAAAGGGGAAATGAGTCAGAAAACTATGCATATGTGATTGCTGCATAATAAATGTTTGTTTTAGAAAATACAGCATGCCTTTCTACCTTTGTTAAAATGAGTATTTACAATTCGGAGGAAAATATATGCAGTGTATATTAGTGTGCTTTTTAAAAAGCCTGTAACAGATTGAAATTGGAAAGTTCATGCACCATTATAACGGCGACGCTTTGATCTTTTGTTTGGCATATGGCATTGAATCCTTACGCGTTTGTGGATGGAGTTATGAATGGGTTTTCATTACAAATTGAACCCCCCTCGTAACATATTGGATTGTCTCAAATTTGCTCCAAAATGGTAAATTTCCTATTTTCAGCCTATTTTGGCGACCATTTTTTACCATAGCAACCGTAAAAGTCGATTCAATACCAGACCTTTACACTTACTTTGGCTATTGTTCTAATAAACTAATAAGAAGAAACTTATGAAGTTTAACTTTTATATTTTGACCTCATAGGGGGGCCAAAATAGCCTCTTACTGCACGTACCCCTTTGAAGTTTTCTTTAGCTCTGACTATTTATGAGTCATGAGCCATTTTCTTTGTTTCATCATAATGTGTTAATTTGAGTTGATTGTTCCCTGAGAAGTTAGGAAGCCTCTATGCGAGATAACACGAGTATTTGGCAAGTAAAATGCGTGTAACGCTACCCCCACTGTAGTTTTGGCTGCTGCCGTTTGTTCTAAGGCGGTGGTTCTGTTGATTCGTTGTTTACCGTTGCTCTCATCAAATTTGGTTGCGTGGGTTTGAGTTTGGTCCTTGTTTTGTTGTGCAGTACTTAGTGACCTTTTTAGTTTTTCAATCAGTTTACTGGGGGAAAGAGACCTACTTGCTTTACTTTAATTGTCTTCCTGATGTTTTTGGCTGTGACACCAGGGAGACAATAAAAGCAACCAGACCTCTTTCAACAGCTAAAAGACACCAGGAAAGCAATTAAAGCAACCAAACCTCTTTCCACCAGCAAAATGATAAAAAAAACTAAGAAGGTCACTATGTACTGCATAACAAAACAACGAATCAATAACAACAGAACCACTGCCTTAGAACAAACAACACACTAAGTGTTCCGAATCTCTTCTCAATGGTGTGGTGGGTTGGACAGGTTGGTTTGCATTTTTATTGTGGTATTTTCTGGTCATACTCACTTACTTTTAGATCAAATTCCTTACAGTTTACAGATGATATTATAGAATTCCAAAATGAAATCGTCATTTTCAAGAATGAGCTCTGTTATTGGACAGCATTTGCTTTATTCAATAAATTTGTTTGACCCAATAATTTAGTCCTCTTTAAAAACAAAGCAGATGCAACGTACTGCACTTCTGTCTTGTCGTCTATTGAATCGCATGGTTTGTGTTTAGGACATGAATTGATACGAGGGGCATTTGGAAAGTTCTTAGCATGGTCATTTATCTCAGTAACCGATTTACAAACCCTATCATTTTTGGTATCATTTTAAAGACCCACCTTTCCTCCACGTTATGGCACAAATTTCATGAGGATATTATAATGCAGACACGAAAAATATTATTGTGAATACACGTACTGTTTGTATACTGGAAAACGCAAAATTTCAGTGCAAAATATAACATTTTACCTTTTGAAAAGTGTGCAGAACATTAACAATATTTCATGAAATTAGATAATTTTGTACCATTTGGTAGGCCACAATCTGGTACAGTTATTATACAATTGACGATCGAGTTGGATGTTTCTTATAACAAAATACCGGAACAACAATACCAAAACCGTTTAGAAAGCAAAGCAAAGCGCTAATTTTTTCGACTAAAAGTTGCATGTCACAATGCACATATTTTGAAAATATATAACCGACAGTAGTTTAAAAATGCCATGCGTTGGTATTTTTGTCAAGCACACTTTATGCTCTTTGTATTGAAACCAAAATAAATTTTGTAAACCAGAAGAAAGGGAAGATAACTCTAATAATCTTCCCATAGGGCAGAGTAAGTTTAGCTATGAGATGGCGTTCTGGTTCATTTCAATTGAAAACGGTGGCAAACAAAATACCTTGAGAGTAGAAATCAATCAATTTTGTGATGGTTACCGCGATACCATGAGAAGTTCTTACGCCATCGACAAAATTTGAGGGGTTAAGTTACCCCACCCACTTCAGAGAAAATAGCGGTAGTGTTCTTAGGAATAATTTTCTTGAATACAGAACTAAACTAGCCACACTTTTTGCGCGACGAAATGATTCTTATGCATTGTTCGCCACAAATAAAGCAAAACTAATACTCAATAGGCATTTTTCGCGCTCCTGTAGTGACACAATTTATAGTAAAAGTATAAAGAAAAATCGAAAAAGTCCCTTTTTTGAAAGTTTACCATTTCTATATTAGTCACAGTTTTCCGAATGTAAAGGTGGTAGTCGTGCAAGCAGTGATCGCATAATATATTTTAATAAAAAATAAGTTGGCACCAAATCGTTAATTTGTCAAATCATGATCGTAAATAAGGTCCCCAATTTTCCTTCGCTTTTTTCCAAGTATTCTACTTAAAATTTCGCCCAGTATATAAACCCCTACTCATTTTGAGCATGCGCTGCACGTGCACGCCAAGTCCTTTTCCGACAAAATTAAACCATCAAGTAGTCGTTGAATTCTAGTTTCCAAAAATGTATTATTTGATAGCTTTTATCAACGCATTGTGGAGTTATAATGCCGTGCTAAGAACTTTCCAAATGACCCTCGTATAATATATATATTATATATATAATGTTATACAAACTAGCTTTTCTCCGTTTAATATTTCGAGCAGTGTGTTTTCTTCCCATTGAGTACATTAAATGGGCAGACACGCTTGGGGTTTGAATAAAAAAAAAGTAGAAACCATATATTTGGCGTTTCTGTAAGTAGATTGTTTCAGCATAACAAATGCATTTTTTAAAGCAAGCGTTAAACTATTTTGTATTGATTATTCCTAAGATTATTGGCACTTTGGTCCGTATCCAAATATACACAATATTAGTCATATATAGTAGCACAAATTTGAAGTAGTTGACAGCTTTAACGACCTATATATTTGATGATAGGTGATACTTTGGATTGAACTGATAAGAGACTTCCTGCAACCAAATCAAGTACATCTGGATGACTCATCAGACTTACAGAAGGTCCCTATTGGAATTTTAGTTATCACTTATATATCTTTTACACATATACATTTGTAGTTATTCCTCTCAAATGAGCAAACCCGTTCAAGAGCATCTTTATGACCCTGTGTAAATAGCTCATTATCCCCTCATTAGGATATATCTCAGGCCTCGAGGTTATAAAACTTGAGTTCATTCTCAAATTCAAAATACAGCGCAATGATTGGCTGCTTGCGGACACGTGTCCGCAAGCAGCCAATCATTGCGCTTTATTTTGAGTTTGAGACTGCAGGTAAGTATATACATGTAAAGTAATCAACGAGTGGTACCACTTTAAGGCTTACATTATAAGAATCCATCATAAATGTGAGAGACGGATAGAAAAGTCAATCCCGAGGATCACCTATTGGCACCATGACGCTTGCCGAGTGATGACCATTGGTAATCTTAAGGGACAGATTTTTCTATCTCATCCTCACACAAATAATTGGTTCTTTTTCTTGCTCACCATTAAATACAGCATTTTCATATTTAAGACATGAAAATGACTTCCAGAAATTTCAGAATAAGCTGAGAGGCGACATACATGTGACATGATGACATCATTTCATATTACAATGACGTCACGGATCGACGTGCGACCACGTGTGGCTGTTTGTACATTTGTATCTTTCCCACGAGTTGGTATGGAGCATGTGAAATAGCATTTTCTCATTCGGGCAAAAACAGCGGAAAATCCCAATCTGGTATGCAAGAAATGTGTATTTAGTATTATTAGTTAAGATTACACTGGCGAGTTCATTTTTGGAAATATGAGAGCAGCTACATATTATATTGTTATATTACTGTTGGGACTTCTTAAATAATGATTTGAATATTAGAAAATATAGGCAATTCTTTTTAAGAGGTAGATACAAAAATATTTCATCGTGCGTTTTAATTTCATTGGAATTTACACGAGTGCAAAGCACGAGTAAAAATTCTGATATCGTCAGTAAACAAGAATGAAATATATATATTCATATAAATGCCTCGTTAAGCGCCTGTCACGACAAAAGGAGACCGCATTTTTGCGATGATTTTCTTGCTTTTATGAAAAAATAAGCCTTGATATTTTATGTGATTCGTCTGGTCTTTGCTGGCAGACATATCACAAGACATATCAAGCCTTCTTTGGTCTCTTTAAGAGGCAGTAATGTTGGTCGTCAAATTTCTTCTGCTGCAAATTGCTTTGAACCCGCCCAGTTATAATGTACACTTAAAGTAAACAATAAGTAAGTGAGTATGGCCATGAAATGCCACAATCACACACTGCAGACTAACCAACGGCACCGTGAGGAAAAGGCAAAGAACAATAACACCTCGTATATATCAAGAATGCAATATAAGTAAAGCAACCAGCTCTCTCTTCTCCATGTAGATAATTGCAAAACTAGAAAATATTTTTACGTATTTATGTGGTTAGGCTTGCTAATCCGTCGATTTGGAAAAGTATATATTTACCATGTAATCTGGTAAATTTATTGCATTATACACATGGGTGTTGTCAAGTGCCTAATTAACTACCTAGTATACATTCTGTAACCTTTAAAAGTACAATTTTTATGAACCGTGACATGAGATTTCCAACAATGTGGTATGTGCGACCAGCAAAGGCCCAGACCAGCCTGCGCATACGCGCAGTCTGATCATAGCCTTTGCTAGTCGTTTAAGTATCCTTTGACTGTTAAGCTACAGACCGAACATTATCTGGAGTTTCTAAGATTAAAAGGAGGCTGCACAAGCTCGTCTGAGTCTACACTTGTCAAAATGCCACATAGTTGGAAATCACATAACGTGGCTCATATTGTAGATGATCATAAAACACATTACCCACGCGTGTTTGCACGTGCTTAATAACACAAGCACACACTCAGATAAACCAACAATACGTATACACAAGCTAGAAATCGGTCAGCATGGTAAACCTCTCTTCTTTTTCCTGGAGAAACGCGTGCCAATACTCAGAGAACACATTTTTTTCTTATAAATGAGTACACAATGCTGATAATCCCAAACGCTTTCGTGAATTATATGTGGCAGTATTTATTTTCTGGTAATAACACTTAAATGGTCTTCTGAAATAGCGAAATACTATTGAAGAGGCACAATACGCAATAAATGAGTCTGAATCGTCTAGACATTGTAATGATATCATTAAACTTGAGTTGGCAATTCATTAAACCACTACAAAAATATCTCGTTTACCTTTTTGTTATTAATGATGAAGCACAGTTTATCTTCATATTTGAGAGCGACATCGTGAAACCAAAATAATGGATTGTCTCGTACTCTCTAAAATGCCCAGGGCTTGTTGTAGAAATTCTAGTCAATATACATGTATAACGCCACATGTATACGAGTACAGTATATGTAAAACCTGTCTTAAGTGACCATTCAAACAGAAGGCCAAAATTGGTTTTCAAGACCGATTATTTCTAAATGAAAGTCAAAGGTATTGCAGAATGCTCCAAGAGAGCATTCTTCAATACTTTTGACCTTCATTAAGATATCATTTGTCTTTCAGGCCTATTAGTCTATTTTTGAGTGGTCATTTTAGATAGGTTTTAGCAGTTAAACATATAGCCCGCAATTTTATCATGACTGCACTTAAGCTATTAAAAGTTATGCGTAGCGTTAATTGCAAGGATGACAGTTGAACTCCAATTCCTTTGGGGAAAACTTACATTTGAGCCACAGCATGAGATTTCCAACAATGTGGCGTTTTGACAAGTGTAGACTCAGAACGGTCAACAACATAATTACTGCATTAGAAGGGTCAACAACAGAATAACCGCCTTGGAAGGGTCAACATCAGAATAACCGCCTTGGCACGGTCAACAACAGAATAACCGCCTTGGACTAGGGGGGGGGCTTAAATTTACGTTTTTATTGGTCAAATTTAGATTCTGTTGTTGTTAAAGGACAAAAAAGCTTATCTCGCGTTGAGACTTCTTTACTCATGCAATGTATCTTAACAGAAAAACAACAAAATTAAATCAACTTACAAAGAGGCAAAGAAAATGGCTCTTAACTAACAGACAGTCAGAGCTTAAGAAACTCCATAGCTGAGTCTGGCGGGCCCAGTCACAGAAAAAGACGGGCACCAACCCACAGATAAATGTTTAAGTTTGGCTGGTCAATGAGTCTTAGGTTTGACACTGTTTCTAAACCATATTTAGGTATAATAGCAGGCTATCAGTCTGTCGCATATCACACTCTTTTTTAACAGTTTATAATTTCTCTTTTTTTTTGGATTGATCAGGAATAGAAGGTTTACCAAAGATTATTTGAAACTTAAATGAGCTAAATCACCAAACGAATGTGGTTCTGATAAACCCTGCAAAGAAAATGTTTCTAAACCAACATTTTTTTCAATAACCAATCTGAGTGTCTACGATTGGATTTTCAAAATGCTTTACGAAGTCTGTGCTATTGATAGGCTCGTTTTTATCACTCCTACTTATAGCAGGGTGTGATATAGAAGTTTTAACTTCTGTACGTCTGTCCGACATTCGGTCCGGCCGGCTGTCAACTTCTGTCACAATTAATTTCTCAGTACCTATGATAGCTAGGATTATGAAACCTTGTCAAAGAAGAGGACGGGCGCCAACCCACCGATAAAAATTGTAATTCGGCTCGTCATTAAAATCCCACTCTTACTAACGGTTGATAATCTTTATTAGATTGATCAGGAAAAAGAAGGCTTTCTAAAGATTAAATTGAATTAATGAACTAAATCACCAAAAGATTCTGGCTCTGATATACCCTGTCAAGAAAGGGTTTCCAAACCAACATTTTATTCAATAACCAATCTGAGTGTCTACGATTGAATTTTGAAAATGCTTTACGAAGTGTATGATATCTATAGCCTTGTTTTTCTAAGCAGTAAAAATCATTTGTATTGTTAAGTCACTGACATTAAAACTGACATTTAGAAAATTACTGATTTAAAATAGTGACCAGTACAGCCTCAGAAACAGAGAAAATATGCCATGCAAAAAAATATATATTGTTTTATTTTAGTCTGTATTACTGCATAAATACTAAATAGGATATCTTAACTGTATATGTTTGAGAGATCTTTAAATGAAATGAGCACCCTTCCAGAGCTAGTTTTTCTTAGCAAAACCATATATGTACGACAGGATCCAGACTGCCAGTTAGAGTATCAATCAATTAAGGATGCCCATTATGTATGTAAAGTATCTGAATGTATGGCTGGATACACACCTGCTAATGCCTGGATATCAGAGGTGAAATGTAACAGGCTTTGATTATAGAAAATTAAGGAAAAAAGACATTAGAACGTACCCCATCTGCGAAATATACATGTATATACCTTAGAAAGGGGAAGGGTGAACTTCAAAGTTATCTAGATATCTTGGAAAAACTTTCTGACATGGTCACAAATTGCTATTCAAAAGTGACAAATATGCGTATTTCATTACAAGTCAAATAAAGTGAGTCGTCTGTATCAAAAGTGATTTTCCCCAATTAAATCGGTAAATTTGACACAAGAAGATACTACCAAAAAAGAATGTTTGCCATATATGAGCAAACCCAGATATGTGTTAAACTTCAAACTTTTCGATTAAATGTCCCAATGATGGGTAGCTTTGTGCAAACAGTGATTCTTAAGCGCTGTTTTAAAGAGTCATACATGTATGTATTTTCAAAGCAAAAACGCACTTTTTACATTGTCTGATTAATTAGCAGCGGTAAGATGTCAAACAACAGAGGACAGTAAATATATTCATTAAGACGGTACTTGACCAAACGAGCGTAATTCAAGTTAGGTGTCCAACGACTGCAAGCCAAATCGTATTGAATTATAAGGTTTCGTCTAAAATCTATAACAAGCATGGTATGAACGGCATTTAACGCAGAATCCAATCTATTTTTCATTCTCTAATTGAAGGCAAGAGTGTCGTTTTCTTCCCTTTTATATCTATACTTCCTAATTAGCTCTAAATCCAGACCTCCTGATAAGAGTGCGAAACTGAAAAAAATATTTTCTTATTTCTCAGCCAAAACATATGTTATTGGTGCTCAAAAGAACCGTCTCAGTGAGACGGTTCTTTTGAGCAACATAAACATTATGTTTAACCTAATCAATAAGAAAATAGTCACATTTTTACACTGAAAAAAATGCATATCTAGACTAGTGTAAAACTATCTTAGGCTCAAGTTATACTTAGCAAGAAATGATTATTAATATAAATGTGAAACCAGTTTGATTATTGGATACATGTACTTGCAAAAGAATTGTTGGCTGATGAATATAATTTAAAGATTAACCCTTTGTGTCCTGTTGGATTTTCCCATACATACTGATACAATATGTATATGAATAGCAACTGAGTACTTTAAGGGGTCACAGGTAGAGTTTTCTAGATCATGATGCCAATTCGTCTTAGCAAACTTTGCAGATCCTGATGAAATGCAGAATTATGCTGCATTTCATCCGAGTCATCACTGTTTGTCAAAGTTTCCAGTGTAAGCCGCCATGGTGTAGGGGTTAAGCATCTGCATTGTAAACAAGGGGTCGCATGTTCGATTCTCGGCTTCTCCATAAAAACACACTTTCGGTTGTGCCTTTGGGAGTTCCCGTCATAAAATACACACACAACCATAAACCCTCCCGGCCCAGTACTGGTTACTACCCATGGAAAAGCCACAAAAAGGTTTTTTAGTTTCCAGTATACAAAGGGTTAGCAACATTACAATATCCGATGTAATAAGTACACGAGGTCCATAACTTCCTCTTTTGAAAATAGTGTAGATTAAAATCATGTGGCTTCTGACGAAGCCAGATGATCATGATGTACACTGCTTTTTATCAACAAGATACACACATCCATATCAAAAGTAAAATAACACTACTGACTTGGTGTAGCTTGCAATCTCCAAAATGGTTTTGATCCAGATAAGTTCCGACGTTCTGTGGGTCCTGGTGAGCATCCCAAATCACACTGGTAAATGTATACGTCGATTTGGTGGTATTAACGCGTATTGCCGGTACTTCATAGACCGGAAGTGGTAGATATTGGTGTTAATACAATATAGAAAAACATGTCATATGCCTTAAGGACTATAGAATTAGATCATTTTTAAGCATTCAGTATGTGTATGGCAATTTATGTAAGCATTTAGGAATAGATCCGAGTACCGATCATAAAGATCATTGGGTAAATTGTATTGCAGCATAAGTACTGTACGTCACCCCAAAAACTACAGAAAACAGGGTTAAGGTGCGACTGGAAAGATACAAATGTAGACACTATGCGGGCAAAATGTTGTTCACTACTACACTGAAACGAAGTTATAAGTGGCCAATGTTTGATTGCATTTTTCTGACTAATAGTCAGGGCCCTTAGGGACAAAAAATAGGTCCCGTGCGAATTGCGTGCCGATTTATGGTGACCTATATCAAAACCTTCAGTGGAGTCTTTCCTTTAATTTAAAGGTGGTCACCCATCTCAAATCTGCGTCTAAGGCAAGTTATGACGTCATAAATATGGCGACCATAATAAGAAACTGCCCGTTAATAAAAGCTATAGTTTGTGTTGGAATGGTCATATTTATCCAACACGAACGCTTTTTTTAACATAATATCAATTATTTTAGTCATATGATGGTTACATCAAAGCTTTACCTGACTTTAACAATGAATTATTTATCGATAACTATATTTTGCATGCAAAATATCATAGATTTCCTATAAATACCTAGCTTATCGGGCCACCTTTAGACTGATGGCTGAGAATGTTATTGCTCCCCCTGGGGAATTTTGCAAGCTTATCCTATCTAAAAGAGGATTCCAAGCTGCGTCTTTTAATAGATGTTTGCACTATGTCCGCCGGGGCGTTAGTCTCTGACAGCCTGTTACATATGTTACCATATTAAATTTAGAAAAAAAAATTAAAAGTTTGAGCTACAGAAATATTGCTAATTATTTAAATTACTCATATGGTCTGCATATTGACAACTTTAGCTACATATAAATTCTTTTGGAGCAAAATTACAGCTTCCTGTGGTGTTATGTACGTTACTTTAATTAGATTACCCTTTAAACATGAAACTTGTGACCAATATCATTTATTTTTTAGCTGATATGTGCATTTTCCAAAATGTTTTGATTATTTTGTACTAACAAACTCATTTTGGTCAGAGAAAATCCAAAGTTTGTTTTTATACTTTAAATATAGTGTCTTATACGTGCAATTAAACAACCCAAAGGCTATACCCAATTTTAAGGAGCCGAATTTGGTAGGCATCATTTAAGTAAAAATATATGAAAACATTTGCTGCTGTTGGATATCTTGCATATTTGGGATTGTCTTGCTCATGTTATTAAAATTATAAAATTTGCAGGTTTAACAACAAGATTGAAGCACTTGTTAAAGGTTGTAACATATGTTACTAACATAATTAATGAGCAAGGACATTGACTTGATGTAAGAGATGATATTTCAGGATGAAATGAATTTATTTTCTCATGTTTTACTAGCTAAAGTCTCTAGCCTCTGGTGCCTAAGCCTTAGGTATTGATGATTATTAAGCCCCTGTACCTATGTTTCAGATGTCATGAATATTTGTTTTCAATATTTTCTAATATGAATCATTCTAAAATAAAGATACATCCTAGAGGAACATAGAAAATAATCGTTTTACATTTAAACAGTACAATTTAGTAAATGTCCCTTTCTAATGTAAATATTCTAAACCAATCCTTATCCAAGTCATATACAATATCGATTATTATTTCTGCTTCTCTGGTAAAATAATTGTCCTCCTCATCTCATAAAAAACCAGAATAATCATCAAACAAGATTTTGATTGCAAGCTGAGTATTGACCTGCTCCATCCCAAACTCTTTTAGATATACTCTATCGTATGTACCAATTCAAGGTGCATCGAATAGGAGATGTTTGCACACTGTAAGCATGGGCGTTAGCCTGTAACAGCTTGTTACATATGTTACTTTATCAATTTTAGAATAAGAAAATTGAAAATTTGAGCTACAGAAAAAAGACTTTTAAACTAGCTTATCAATGAACATTCTAATAGTCTGCAAATTACTGGGTGGCTTTACTATATATGACAGCTGTTTACGGCTACATGTTGTATTATGTGCGTTACATGAACTTAATTATAATTTAAAAATGGTAATTTTGGCCATCGTCATTTAATCTAACGACTGCTCTGAGTCGGTTTCAAACCGTTTTAGATTATCAATATAATTTTACTCTTAATTCAGTATTTCGGCCAAAGGCCATTATCAAGAAAACATGCACTTCCATGTCAACTACAAGATGGTGGAACAGAGACTATGTAGTTGACATTCAAGTGTATGTTTTTCTTGATAAAGGCCTTTGGCCGAAATATTGGGTTAAGAGTAAAATTATCATATGTGTTTAACATTGTTCCCTATGGAATATAAATGAATATCGTTTTAGATTAGGTTTAACAAACCTATATTCAATTGACGAATACAAAAACCAAAGTTTGCTTTTCTATCTTAAATATTTTGTCTTATATGAGCTTATCCACAACGCTACTCCCAGTTTTGCAGAGGAGCAAACTTTGTTTTCGCCGCTTGAATAACTCATTTAAAAAGCAATTGCTGAGTGCTGTATTTTACATTTTCTTAAACAGTCTTGCTCATATACTGAACAGCAAAAGAAACGCATATTTTGCATATTTGGTATAGTGTATACATTGGGGTTTAAATACTGATCTAATGATATTTAAGGTATCATTGATGTATTGAACATGTGTATAATCAAATGCACCACAAAAGGATGGTTCATTAGAATAATGATAATAAAGGGGCGTAACTCTGGGCATAATAAATTAAATCATAATAAAGGCGACTTTCGAGATGGTGTATGCCTAAAACCACTGAACGGATTTGAATGAAAATCACTCTGCGTGACAATCATGATATACAGACTACTTATGAAGTTTAAATTTCCCAATATTCTTTATGGTGGACTATTGTGACCCAGCTAAATTATCGGACAATTAACCGGAAGTGTGTTTAATAAGGCAAGAAAGGGTCCAAACAATTGTTTGAAACAGTTATGTTAGACACTACCTTACTTGACATCAATCATATTGTTCCAGATATTCTAACACCCCAAGATTCCGGTGGTTTCCAATACCATTGCAAAAATGCAAGGAATGAAGATTTTCTAATTAGCAGTTTAATTTCTACAGCAGTGAATTTTAAAGTTTTATGCTATTTTCTTATCTGCTACAGTGTGTTCTGGTGACATGCAATGAAATCGGATTCAAATCTTGTGTTTTCCAATGTACGGCGCTGTTTTGCGTTTTTTGCATTAATTAACAAAAAATATTATTAACTGTTTAATGACGAATAAAATGGTCTGGAACGAACGCATGAGTACGATCAAACATGTTCATATGATTTGGGGTAAAATTTGATAAGGGTTTCTGGTATGAAATGAATATTGAAAATATGCGTTTCTTTTGCTGTCAAGTATATATCATAAAGTTTCTAAGATCAGAACACTTATTAAAGATGTCAATGTGGCATTGGTGATGTCACAACCAGAGCTCTGATCGAATTCCATGCACTTTCAAGTTAAATGTCAGGAAAGAGCAAGAAATCATATTGGCAGGCATTTAGCTATGCTAGAGACTCTATCCACGAAGCATTCTTTCAGCTCGGCTCAGTGCCCTTAGAAAGCACTGTGGCGGATGCACTAGAATAATATATTTGTAAATTGTCCTGACTTCTTAGCTCTCGTCTGTGATGTCTAACTGTGAGTTTGTTACTTTCCCATTGGTATCCTGGGTCAGGTGTGGTACTTGATTGTATCGATTCCTGATCTTTGCCGTCTTTCTTACTTTGTATTAGCCAGTCACCGATATTGTTCGAATCACTGCGTTGACGTAGTGGATATTTGGGAGAAAAAAAGCTGAATTGCAAAAACTACCACTTCCAAGAGCTGTGTTTCTCGAAGGTGTCAAACGTGCGCAGTACCAGTGCATCATTTGGAAAACCTCACTTTCATTAATCCTGACAAATCAATGCCTGACAATTATGGTTAGAAGCGGGACTGTGATAAATATTGTCCCGTTATGATGACATTGCCCATGTGCGGATCCAGAGGGGGATAGGGAGTCCGGACACCCCCCCTGGAAAATAACAAGTACGTACATGGGTTTCTAAAGAAATTAGCATTTGGACCCCCCCCCCCCCCCTGGAAAAAGTTTGACACCCCCCCTGGAAAAAATGGACCCCCTCTGGATCCTTGGTAAAGTATAAGTATAGTTTTCTCAGCAATAAAACCATTGGACCCCCTCTGTAAACTGTAAAATAAGCTGAGGACTAAATAAGACTGACAAAAATCTCTGGATGCGCGTATGTTGCCTCCTGCCCCCGAAACCCCTCTGCAGCTGATAAAATGTAGTTGCAGCATATCTGTATGCGAAACATCTCGGTGTAAGTACAAAGTAAACCATTTATATTGTACTGATTTGTGTTGCCGTGGAGCAGAACTCATGTAAAAAATTGCCAGTGGTCAATATGCTTATGACTTTTGAACAACTATTTTCATGTGGATTCAGATATTTCTTTAGCCGTATCAACAAGAATGCCTTGTTGTCCGATTTTGACCTTTGAAGACGATTCTACCTATAAGCATGCGAAAGTTAAATCAGATTGTAACAGTTTTCTATTGGCCGTGCTATCGAAGTACAATGGGTAACTTGTAGAGGGTTTATCCTTATTTCCATATCATGTACTTACTACTAAGTAGACTCTTCTAACGTTTGGTCCTTCAGGGGTAAAAATCGGACTAATGAGTTTGGTTGATAGTGTATGCAATTTGCCAAATGATTATTACTACTATCTTTTCTTTGAGTGTAGGATAAGCAGCTACAGATAAGCCAAAAGCTTTTGAGCGTGACTCTATTTACAATATTGATATGTTGTACTAGAAAAAAAGGTTTTCGGGCATTTATTTACATTTACTATAATAAAAGCTTTGACATACACATATGTTCTACCCGGACTGGCTCTTTTTACGTATTCTGCATTAATCGTTTGAAATAGAAAGACCCAAAGGTCATTGGTCAGAGGTCGTGGTACATCTATATATATATAAGCATAAGATATTATATTTACACCGTTCATTGTCGTGTTTTCCATTCACTCCACTGTCTTTTTATTCGTAAATCGTGACGGCATTTACGTCCCACCCTCGAACTGACTTCACACTATCTGAATATATTTTGTATGTTACGATTTAAAAGAGTTTGTATTCAGTCATGATAAGGCTGCCAGTTTATTAAAGGAATATTTCCATGCGTTGGAAATGGACAAAACGCATATATATGTGGTATTTAGGCGTCATTTCAATGACGTCATCTTTTTGTTCTGATGCAAAAACACTATGAGCGACATGTTAATTTTAATTATTAACCTCCTAAGATTAAATTTGGTGCATTGTGACTGAAATTGGCAAACAAAATGCAAGAAAGTCCTGATCGCCATAGACTACAATGGACATACCGTTCAAATTGCACTGATACAATATACGTTATTTTGATGACGTCATAATGACGTCCAGACGTGAAACCCAGATGGGTGACCAGGTGATTTTCATTACTTATCCCCTAAAGTTTGATTTGGTATAGGTCACCATAAATCGGCATCAAATTCGTACGGGAGTCCCGATCGTCCCTGACTATAAGCGCTAATGATATTACTGAAAAGAAATTTTGCCAAAATATACACATTTCAATGGACTAAAGTTAAACAGTGCTTTGGAAGAGCTTTCTATCAGTTCACGATTTTTTGGGTTCAAAAATGCAAAAATCAACATTTTGAAGAAAATAAGTGTTTGAGTGCAGTTTTTACCGAATTTGTGTACATGTGATTTCAAACCCATCTAGCCGACATGAAAGACAACAAACATTTGAATGTTTGCTTATGAACGTTTATTACGATTTTTTTTGAAAAAAGCTTTTTTCGAAAATCATCAGTTGCTCATACCAAATTAATTGTATGTGTTTTATTTCATGTGAATATATTAGACCAAAAACAAAACAGCTGAATCAGCCCATTTCAAACGATAAAAGGGGTACGTGTATTAAGGGGCTATTTTGGCCTTCTATGAGGCCAAAAAATGAAAATTGCTTTGAACAAGTTTCATCTTATCATTTTATAAGAACAATAGCTCAAGTGTAAAAGTCTGGGATTTTTTCTATTTTTACCGTTGCTATGGTAACAAAAATGGCTCCAAAATAGGCTGAAAATAGGAAAGTGGCCATTTTGAGCAAATTTAAGACATTTGACAGAGAAATAACCATAGAGCACAAGCAAATACCAAAAAGATATTTTAACAGAGGGTGAGAATTATCATGGCACACAATAAATTAAAAGGTTTTTTCGGTATTCGCTTGTGCTGATATCTAATTCTTAAAGTATCGGTCTAAAAAGCCTTGAATTTAGTCCAAAATGGCAATTTCTCTATTTTAGGTATATTTTGGCGGCCATTTTTGTTACCGTAGGAACCATTAGATTTAAATAAATGCCAGAATTTTACACTTGAACCATTCTTCTAATAAACCAAAATGATGAAATTGATGAAAAGCAAATTTAAGTTTTTGGCTCTGGAGGGGGCCATTTTAGCCCCTTAATGCACGTAGCCCTTTTCAAGACTGGTGTCTACTTCCGATTTTAACGTGAAATTTTAAAGGTCATTTAAATGATATATGTCAAATATTTTTTTTAATTGCTAAGTAGAACAGTAACGCCTGCTCATAATAAATAATCGCTGAAAAATTCAATGCCATGCCGCAGATAATAAAGTGTACATAGCAGTTCAAAGTTTGGATGCAAATTGCATGGTTAAAGCTAAAAGTATTGTATTAAGATGCTGGTAGTGGTTTTCTTCATGTTTGCGTAGAAGAGTAATGGAGAGTTAAATTGTCACGTTGTTTCTTTTCCATCTTATATCACAGCTTTATTAACAGCCTCAAACCAATTAAAATATAAATGGATAACGTATCCGAGAATATTTTATAGCACATAAAAAGTGTGACTTTTTGAAATTAGGGTAGGTTTACTCTAACTTTGTGTGTGCGAGATCTACCAGTCATTTTGAAATAACAGAGTTTTCAGAGTCTCAAAAAAGTCTTAGACTTTTTATAGGATTAAAATTTTGTAAGAGCGATTTTTAGTTTCTGAACAGGAGCAAAAATGTAAGGTGGTCACTAACGTCGGTTCAGTGTAGATACCCGTGTATGCATATTTAAAGAATGTGTTTACGCATACAGTATGACATACAGTGTACAGTAAAACTTTTGTAAAACGGCCAATCAGAAATAGACCAAAACATATCTTTATGACAACTGGTAGCTTGATGAAGGTCGAACGTACTGCAGAATGCTCTGCAATACTTTTGACCTACTTTAAGCGATAATTGGTCTTGAAAACCAATTTTCTGTCTTTTTGAGAGTGGCCGTTTCACACAGGCTTTACTGTAAGTACCAAAATCTCAGGAACCAGATCAATTCGTTACTTACGACAATACTTCTGGCAGGCGAGGGTTTCACATGGTCTTGGTATATTTTATCATCCACGTGCACAGCAGCGGAATACCTGTCCTCAGTTCTCATTTGTCTTAGAGACATACAATCCTCTACATCCCTGGACGAATATTTTTCTTCTCCTGGCATACGGAATGAAGCTGAAGAACTATAGTCCGGACTCCCGGGTAGTTTATAGGAAGATGACCCGGCTGACGGTGGGTCGTCATGAATTGTAACCTTCCTTGGTACCGCACCATTTGAGTTACTTTCTCGGGCAGGCCGGCGGATAGACTTTCTACCTGATCCTCTTTGCTTTCGAATTACTGTTCCTTTTCTAACAAACATATTGGGGGTGGAAGTAAATTATTTCTCCAACACGAACATTTTTTATAATGATGTGTCATGAACTCTTGTCATGCTGAGCAAATACATGATTTTGTCGTCAGCTGATGATTTTAAAACATAGTTTTAAAATTATTTCATTTGATACCATTATATTGTTAAACGGTTTGGACCCAGATCATGCCTGACAATGTGTCGGGCCTGGGTCCAATATGTTTGCAAAGATTATCAGTTGATGACAAAAGTCGTCACATGCAATTAAAGAGTCAACCAACATTTATATCACTCCAGAATAAAATAGCGAAAATGCCTTCAGTAAATCTCCATTACTACGGTTATAAACACCCATCCAGACGAGAATATGAACTCGAAAGGACGGTTAATGAAATATAATAATCATTTCAGCAAACAGCGTGCGACACTTTTTGATATACGGTTGCGTATGATATAATCTCGAAGATGTGTTCATTAAGTGTGTCTGAGATAGCGTCGCCAATAAAGCCATCGGTCTCCTGTCGTAGAGCTGTTTTGTATGGAATAGTCGATATAGACTTCTCTATTGAACGCCATCTCATAAATGTCACTGCAGAAATCAAAAGCCTAATAGAGCACCTGAAGATATAGCATAATGAGGAAAAGACGAATTATTGAACTTTTCACATATGAGCCGTGACATGTGATTTCCAACAATGTGGCATTTCGACAAGTATAGACTCAGACGAATGTGTGCAGCCTCCTTTTAAGCTTAGAAACTCCAAATCATTGTCTGTCAGTAGCTTACATGTAACAGTCACAGACTATTCGAGCGACTTGCAAAGGCTCTGATCAGACTGCGCATGCATTTGTATGCACATACATGCACCACATCGTTGGAAATCTCATGTCATGGCTCAATGATGATTCTATGATGTGCTCTGAAGTCAACCAAGCGCTGATTTTTACAAAGAAATTCGCACTTCATCTAAACGAGAGTGATGTTATTCCTATCATTCACTTCTATAGTTATTTCTTTCTATCAAATCATAATCGACTCGAGCCATAACGTGAGAGTTTTGTACACATCACATTGTAAAGCAACGAAGGCTCAGGCGAGTCTGCGCAAAAGCGCAAACTCGCCAGAGCGTTCGCTGCTTGCACACATAAGGTATGTATGTATATGTAGGCTTAGAATACATTTTAGACCGCTAGCCTTGCTTGAAACATCAGCATGGGCGTTTAAGGAACGTTTGTGCTATGCGACAAGTACCCAAATCTCGCGAGATTGCTCGTGTCGTGTGTGGCTTTATTGGTAATGAAAAAATAGCCTCCGGCTGTAGCTGGGGCCCACCGTGGCTCAACATGAGGGTTTCTTTAGCTCTGACTATCTGTGAGTCGTGGGTCCTTTTCTCTGTTTCATCATAGTGAGTTAATTTGATTTGCTTGTTTCTCTAGGATGATACATTGCAATAGTTAGGAATCCTCCATGCGAGCTTAACATTGTTTGTGTTTCAACAACAGCAGAATCTAGGGTGAAGATTTGGAACCAGTAAAATGAATTTAAGCACCCAGTGGCTTTGGCTGCTGTCCGTTCTATGGCGGTGGTTCTGTTGTTGTTAATTCGTTGTTAATTGTTTCTCCCATTGTGAGATTCTGTACATGTAATTGTTCTATGTTTTGTTGTGCGTTACTTTGTGTCAACTCTAGTTTTGCAATAATCTTGATGGGAAAGAGAGAGATGATTTCTTTGCTTTGTTTGTTTTCCTGGTGTCTCTTGATTGTTGTGTGGCTCTTTCTTAAGATGCCACAGGTTTATCTGCAGTTCGTGATTGTGGTATTCACTTGTGATTGTGATTGTGGTACCCACTTGTGATTGTGGTTCTCACTTGTGATTGTGGTACTCGCTTGTGATTGTGATTGTGGTACTCAATTGTGATTGTGGTACTCACTTGTGATTGTGGTACTCACTTGTGATTGTGATTGTGGTGCTCACTTGTGATTGTGATTGTGGTACTCACTTGTGATTGTGATACTCACTTGTGATTGTAGTACTCACTTGTAATTGTGATTGTGGTACTCACTTGTGATTGTGGTACTCACTTGTGATTGTGATTGTGGTACTCACTTGTGATTTTGATTGTGGTACTCACTTGTGATTGTGATTGTGGTACTCACTTGTGATTGTGATTGTGTTTCTCACTTACCGTTTTTATTAGGATTCTATTTAATAAATCAGAATGCTATGCCTGCTTTTCGGACCTGCAATCACCGCATCAGTATTTAGCAAAAATCGTCTGTCTTGGCTATGGCCCCAATTCGTCCGTTTTTTCACTTGTTGCATACAATGTCAAATAATCGAAGAGCATAAAAGGTAATTGCTCTCTTTTTAACATCATCGGTAAGTTAATAACCAGCTTACAGCGTGTCGTATGTGCTAAATGCAAAGCCAATTGGGGTGAATTTCAAGGTTTATTATCTGTTTTACCCAGAGACATATTTTTGCTTATAGAAATTTGATAAAATTGGATCTAAGTGTCCAACTTTGGGACTTGGGCCTAAATTTCTTTTCGATGTTTGAGATAATATCAGTATATCCCTTAAAGCTGCATAGTCTGTTTCTTTTGATCTTTTAATTTTAGAACTAATGTTTCTACTTTTCAAGAACACAGTAAAAAATCTAAAATTCAGGTATACATTTTACCAATTTCGTTCATCTCAACAAATTATCAGTATCAAAACAACAGCATTTATGTTAAAATTAACTGTCTATAATTATTGGAGGGACGCAAATAATTACCAACAAGAGAAAAACACACCTGTTTTATAAGATAATTCACTTTTCCGTGCAGTTTCCAGCTATTGTGAACAGATTTATTGTGAAAACTTAACTTAAGTCTACTTTTACAAATGATTTAGAAAGAAAAAAAAATCGAAAAATGTTCATAGTTGCAGACTGAGTCTCTTTAAGGTTCATAATGTAGATCAACAATTTAAATGTTGATTTACATGTATATTTATTTGTCTTGTCCGGTGGCAAATGACCGAACCTCTATGTTCATTTTGTCTTTTAGTGAAGACATAATATATATATGTTTGTTTTTCGTATATAAAACCGCTTGTCCGGTGGCAAATAACTTAATTGTTATTTACTCTCGGCCCTGTTCACAAGTTAAACAAAAGGCTATAAGCATGATATCCATAGTTATAACACGAGGGAGGATTTCTAAAATAGTCTAGCTAGGGATGTTGAATATGCTTCCATCATGTTTATACTCTGCTTGCTTATGAGGAGGAATGTCTAGAAAACCATACAGTGCTTTGACCAGCTTGTGGGTTTTACCCTGTATTCTATTCATCCTCTTCACTTGTAGGCAGATATACTGTCAAACTAAGTCCACAAATGGAGCGGGCTTGGAACTTATCTCTGCTTCCACAGCAGAGATCTAATACCGCAACAACAAAATATTTCTGGATCTGCGGCCGCGAATCCTGTGGCAGGATGCAGGATCTCCAGCATTCTCTTAGGGATATGCTGGGTATCTTTTGTCTTGCTTATGTAATGCCATGCAAAGGAGGGAGAGTATGATGGGTGTTCAATTACTCTTTAGGGAGTTTGCTAGGTAGCTAATTGCCTGGAAATCATAATTAAAGGGATACTTCACACTTTTATTCAAATGTATTTATTATAAAGATTACATTATGTCACAAATAATTCCTCATTAAATGTTTGTGAATGCTCTTCAATTAGACTATAATTAATTACGTTTGCTTGTTCATGGGGATCTGGCTATTTTCAGGTCAATGAGCTCTACACAAGAAAACTGGAAGCACTACCATCTGCTTACACACAACACAAGCAAAGTTATATATCCTTGATTATGTCAAAAACAATGTTTCAGAGTAATATTTTTGGCATTGGGTGCATAGATAAGTATATTTGGATACCTGGCCGATATTTATTATGTATTTCTTAAATCTAAACCTAAAAGTACTAATTATTACGTTAGCAGACAGCATATTTTGTAACAATTTTCTTCATTTTGTGTGTCAAACAATAGATTAAAATCAAATGAAACTTATTGAAAAATAAAATACTTTTCTTTTGACAGTGGTAACATTCTAACTTGCATTGATCTGATCGTTGATTGTAATTAAAACAGAATATCCAGTATCCAATATTGAAATGAAGCAATTGACTCAAAGTGCTGCTTCAATCACTTAGCTGACCTGCATAAAGAGGTTAACTCAGGTTAATGTGTGTCTGTTGCTGTAAGATGGCTGCTCCCAGATGTTTGCATAAAGCTGATAAATGGTCCTGTAATTAACTTAGCAGATGAATAAATGATATGTGAAAATTGAATCAGTACATTATGAAATATATATTTACTTTTGGTTCAAGTAAAATGTTTAAAGTCAAGAACATAACTTTAACCCCTCTTTTGCTGGCTGTGTAAATGTCCCTTTGTAAATGCCCATTTTTGACTAGTCTGCAGAGGATCACCGTATTTCTAACAAAGTCTAGCTAGGAGTAATTAAAATAATGGATTTTAATAGGATTGGACCAAAATGCTACGTACACACGAGGCTTGATTCGATTCTCGAATTGTGCCGGACTTTCCCGATTGCCGTTTACTGATGTAGGTACATGTAAAGCATGCCCCAGTCGCGAAAGTTTAATGTCACAAAACTTAAAACGATCTTCGCAAAAATGTTTTAATTTACAGTAAAACATGTGTAAAACGGCCACTTTCAAAATGACAGAAACTTGGTTTTCAAGACCAATTATTGCTTAATGCAGGTCAAAAGTATTGCAGAATGATCCAAGGGGAGCATTCTGCTTCATTAAGCTACCAATTGTCATTCAGAGTGTTTTTTCTTCCATTTCTAGTTGCCGTTTTACACAGGTTTTACTGTATAGCATTCCGAATGCCTGTCATCCAAAGACTGTAATATCAGTCCAGTGACAGATATAGAGCGCTGTTCTCTCCAGCAATATCGTCATCAATATCGATAGCTAATTGAAAGCTCGCATAAAAATGCGATTGATGATATTAAAACTAATCTGTACCGATCTGACTTTATTGGCTGAATTCAACAAATAAAACGAAGTAATACTCTTGTCCTGAAGCTAATATTAGCTGTGTATTATAAGGCCATTGGGTCAATGTAAAGACGGCACCTCATGATCAGGACTGATCTACCTTAGACATATGTAAAAGCTAAAAAATTAGGCGTGTAATTGTATCACCTTGTGCCATAACACCACAGTAATGACAGTAAAGACACAATCTGATTAAAACCCGATCTAGCCACAGCTACCTGCGGACATAGTAAGCCTAGATTGGGTTTTAATCAGATTGGTAAAGACAAAACATATTAACACAAGCAAAATAACTATATTTAAGGGCTTTGAAAACGCATTACCCAGACTAAATCATTTACTGCTCAAAGACTCAGGATGACAGAGATAAATTCCACTGCATACCAAAGTCTGACCAGATTTTAGTGTGCCCTAGATTCATGGCTGTAAAATTTATTAAAGGTATCAAAATAACAGCCTTTATAAAGCAGAGGTAAGCGACTTCGAAGGACACACAAATCCAGCAGCAAACTAACACTCTCTAGTTTTGTTTCTTGACTCAACAGATATCTGTCATGTACTTCTTTGATGGTTACACATCTTTATTGAACGATTCAAATGTAATGAAATCACGTTATACTCAAATTATTACCCATTTAAAGATTCCGCCATACCCCACCCACTCTGGTTACCAAAGTCTAGCGATAAAATTTAACATCTTAAGTCTTTCAAAGTTTTATTTATTTTCGTTTGGTTTTGTTTGCAATGGCAAAAGTCATTTACAAAATGACAGATTCTGATTAAATCACGCCGCGCATCACATTTAATCTGCAGTATGCAAGTAACGTTACCATAAGTTTTGAAGACGTTCTCAATAACTTGACATTACAAAATATTTCCTGACATGCTTGACATTAAATCGTAATCGCCATATGATTGCAAGTGAAAGAAGTTAATGTCAAAATTGTGAGTGTACATAAATACAAAACTTAAGACCAGACGCTTGAGTACATTTATGTTGAGGGCTAGCTATTATGATAAACTTTATTTGCACTAAATTTAGCTTACACTATCTTGTAACAGCAGTTAGGCTCTCGCAAGCAATGCGCATACACTGAAATATTGTAATATTTTGTCTCTTTTAAATTAATTGCGTGTCTTTAAACTGAAGTGATATAAACCTTGTCAATTGGAAGTGCTTGGTTGAAGAAGCATTTGTTAAATAATGTTTGAAGACTGTATTTGTGCATCAAAGGAGGGTAGAAATTGAGGTACGGTAACTTATGGACAATTTTCTCAAAATGAGCTTAAAAATGGTGTTTTAATTTGACGTTTATTTTCAAAATTATGACGTTATCAATTAGTGTTGAGTAGAAAAAGTTAATAAACTGCATTACTGGTATTAGTATCATACACGCTACAGTGTAAATAAATAAAAATCATCAGCTGGACTTTGGATGCTGTATGCTGCCATGTGACGTCATCAGCAACGTCGCGTTAAGATACAGTCAAATTAACGACTGATTCATGCAAATTATCAGTTGCAAATTAAGCTCTGCAAGTAGTTTTTCAATCGCATTTACCGTTGGTAAAAAAACTGCAAAATTATGGTGATGCGTTTTCAAAGTCCTCTAGTATACATCCGAAAATGTATGTTTATTGGTTAACCGTGTGATAAGTTTAGCTACACACGGTGTGGACCCAGATCGGACTGTTACTACAGGAGCAGTTTGGTCTGGATCTGCACTATTCGTCAAAGAGGCTTCAAATATTTCAGCAGACGACAAAAGCATACGACTGTTTTGAGATATGCGCATTATGGATTAATAAATGTGAGTTCAGTGTATATACGGTCAGAAATGCACGCACGTTTGCGCGGCTCATTACAATTACATGTAAAACTATTTACTAAACATATAGAGCCTGATTACCCTTCTTGGACAGATGAAATAGCCAAACCACGCCCAGATATGAATATTAAAGTTGCTGCCTTTTACAGTGATCAAAAGCTGTATTATAGTAGTCCACATTTGGTTATGAATTACCAGATAAGGACACTTTTGAATCGTAAAAGTGTGCTTAGTTTTTACCCATAGATTTAAACATGTGATTCAGATGCTAAGACGGTTCCTTTGAGTACCCACAACATATGTTTTAGTTGAGATATAAAAAGCCAATTTCGCACTCCTTTCTGGAGGCCTGTAAAGTAATTGAGTCAATACCACGAAAAGCTAGTCGCCCAAAGGGCAACGCTCGCTCATCTGAACCCAATGGGCCAGAAGACTTACAATGTTGATATTTGAGTAACAATGATACAGTACATCACTAAATACTTTCAGTCATCCAATTATTTTGTAGATTCACTATACCACCAAACACTATACCATGAAGTATCGCTTCCCCCCTGCTGCCAGAAGGTCAGTTTCAACAAGTGTGTAAAATATGGTTACGCAAAAGTAGGCAAAAGCTTTTGTTGGCACACGCGGGAATTATATTTTATAAAGTGTTTTCTGATTTTTATATATTTCAATGTAGAATTGATTGTTCTCCCCAAATATTCACCCTTGATGCATTTAATATGGACAATGGATTCTACTTCCATAAAGTAATCAAGTCAGGGTAGCTTAACTGTGAAGGATATATTTTTACTGCAAATGATAGGCATTTTGCAACAGCAGGTGCTAATGATCCTTTCATCCACATATACCATGCGGTTCAAGAGATCAAATTTCTATGAGAAATGAAGTAGGCATGCCATCGACAATGCTTTCCCAATTATATGTCTATAGGAGAACGTTTATTGCTGAAGAGTAAGTAACTCGAAAGTGAATAGTCCGATCTGGTCTAAAATCAAACTCATTCAAGATTTAAAAATACTGAAGACTGCATTAGAAATGAAGGCACTAGAACCATCACAACATTTTCACATTATATCAATATGAGAGACCGGTTACCATGTAAACCATAGTTTTCTAATCTGCCTTTAAACGTATTGCAGCCATTCCCCTACCCTAAAGATAGTTCTAATAATTTATTGAAATTGGTCAACTGGTCTCTGGAGCTCTTGAAGGCAAAAATGTGAACGGATAATTATACTGACTTAAAAATGCATATTTTGTTTGTTTGCTTGTTTGTGTTTAAAGTCCCACCAAAATGTATGCATGGCATTGACATGTACGTTGTTATACATGCAACAACGTACATGTCAATTCCATGTATATAAATGTATAAGACCGTACATGGCAACGGCATGAGAGAAAAAAAAAACCTGCATAACAGGGTACATATCCATGTCATAAAAAGCATCAATCACAGATATAGCATTGGCTTGAAATATAATTAGAATCAACTGACAGTACTATACACGACCCACGTTCAATACTTGCGAATTAGAATGAAACTCTAGGTATTTAAATAATTAAAAACAGTGTTCGGTTAGCCGAACAGAGGTTTTCAGCATATCTATCAAGGTGGACGTAAAACCACAACGTAAGAGTAGCTTTTAAAAAGAAACTAGACGCTAAAATACTAATAAATTGTCTGTCATACAAAGCCAAAACTTGCAACATTGGAGCTAATTCACTTACGTTGTACCACGTATGCAAGGGTCTTGGGATTTATGAAAAAAGTCTTGACGAATAAAATTATGATTCAAGCCAAAGCCTATGCATCTAGGCCATATAGTTAGACGTCCGTCAATGTTTTACAGACGAATGAGATACAACTCACGCATATGTGATAATTGTCATTTCCTCATGAACATGCAAAATAAGATCTGACCGAGATCAATCTAGAGTCCTAAGATAGTAGTACAAATACCTGTGTCACACCCCCAAGAACCATGGTCGATTTTGTTTCATGATTCATGTCAGTAAACCACACTTCATGAAATACGCTAACGTGCGGAGAGATAGTTTTATAACAATGTCAGCAACAAAAGACACCTTCGTTTGACACATAACTCTGACCAATAACTCTTATTAATGAAGCAAAACGCCATTTGATTGTACATTACAACACCAGGAACACGGAATCGCTACTAACCAACGTAATGACAGTCCCAACACTTATCTGGCAAAACATTTTAGATGCTAAATAATCCTGATAAATGTTTGAAACGATGGAATACAGATACGCTGAAAGGTTAAAAGTATCACTGTACCAAAAGCCACCGTGAGTTAGGGTGCAATAGGATTTATGAGCAGTAGGAACAAGTCCGGGCGTACTTTCGTCAACCTCAATTTTTGCTCTGCTGATACTTGGTCATGATTTATTTTACATACTTGAAGCTCTCCTTAAGCTAGACAGCTCCTGTAAGTTTCAGTTAATTCTGTATTGTTTCCAATTGGGGAAAATACTTTTTCCAGGTCAGTGTATTCTTGGGCCGGAGCAGCAGGAAATTTGAAAAAAGGTCGGTCTCCACAAACTCTAAAATATTCAAGAAAAGCAATCTGTTGAAACCTGGGCTTTCAGTGTTGAGTTTTTTTGGGCTGACCTCTTGGCTCTCGTTTGTGGTGTCTAACTGTGAGTTTGTCACTTTCCCATAGGTATCCTGGGTCAGGTGTGGTACATAATTGCATCGATTCCTGATCTTTGCACCCTTACTTTCTTTATTTTGTTTCTCTTGAGTTTTTGAACGGGAATAAGTGTAGATTAATGATCATGGAGATGTCCTGTAGAAATAACGCGTGCATTTTGATCATTAAACAACATAGGAAAATGCATAAATACTTTGAGACCTTCAAGGTATCACTGTACCATTAGGCACCGTGAGCTTGGGTGCAATAGGATTAAAGGGCATTAGAAACAAGTCCAGGCGTACTTTGGTCATCCTCAATATTTGCTCTGCTGATACTTGGTCATGATTTATTTTACATACTAGAAGCTCTCCTTTAGCCAGACAGCTCCTGTAAGTTTTAGTTAATTCTGTATTGTTTCCACTTTGGGAAAATACTTTTTCCAGGTCAGTGTATTCTTGGGCTGGAGCAGCAGGAAATTTGAAAACAGCTGAGTTTCCACAAATTCTAAAATATTTTAGAAAAGTAATCTGGCGTAACCTGGGCTTTCAGTGTTTATTATGTTTCTCTTGAGTTTTTGAACAGGAATAAAAGACAATTATATAATAATTGTAGTTAATAGGCAGAATAAGGGCCCTATTCTCCCTGCTCTTTTTCCTCAGCCAGTTCTGATACTACTTCATTGACCACATGTGGTCGTGTATTATGGAATACACAGGTTTCAGACTCTGCATGTCATTATCTATGTGCAAAAGGATAAGCTCAGTCTTGCTTTTTATTCAGTGGTTATAGACAGTAAAGGGGAAGGAATATGCCTATTATTATTTTTTTGTGATTTTCTTTAGATATATATTACTGCACTTGTATATTAATCTAGACCCAGGCAGCAGTTTTATTTCTCACAGTATTTATATACACAGTGTTGTTCTAAGTGTGTGGGCAACATTAAGTATATGATGGAGTGACCACACCACAATACGGATACTGTTACTTTTTTTACAGGCCCATTCGTGTGGCCTGGTCACCTAGAATGTGCAGACAGTTTGACCTAGCAATATTGGGAAGGGCAGGGGGGGGGGGGGGGTAAATCCAACTACCTTCTCATCTGATCATCTTGCAAGGCTTAGTTCAGGGCCTCAGGTTTTCACTTAAACTCTCTGCATATATCATCATGCCAAGCACATCATTAACCTAGTACTGATCACTTTGCATATTCTCATATATATTTTTGTAGCATCTGATAAGGCCTAGCTATTGGACTACAGCCCTACAAGCTTGGCGGCATGCTGGGGGCTATTTCTTTATGCTTATAGTATGTTGCCCTAACCCTGCTAAGAATTGGATGGGGTAGTCACACTATCACATCCAGGTGATGGGAAGTATAAGCTGGTTGGATTACATGTGGGGTGGCCTGCTTCCATGCTCCCTCTCATTAAGCAGCTACGGTTATCCTCATACTATTTTTGTGATTGACACATATTGTCAAATCAGGGGCGTTATATCTAAGATATTACAGCATTTTAAGATCTTGTCTGCACACTCTGGTCTAGACCAGTCCTTGGAGGGGTTTATTTGCAGGTACAATGTATGGCAGCTGACAGAAAGTTCTGACGTACTGATGTCATTCTACTGGTCCTCACACGACAACAATCTGTCAGGGACTTGGCAAAAACTGACTGGAAGCTTGTCACCGTGGGCTTTATTCATTTTAAGAGAAGTACTATAGCTCTAGTTCAGATAAAATATTAATATTTGTCCTGATTGTGTTTGGTACCACTCACAACACAATTTTATCCAATACAGGATACAGTTGCTGCCGTGTACAGTGGAAACGTTTAAACTGACTCATTGTAAAGAAAACATTCTTTACTACATCATTTGTATTTACACAACATACCAGTCTAGACTGATTTTTTTTCAGTACTCACATTACCATACTTGGGGTCAAACACTGTCATGGTAAAGAAAGTTAACTGTACATACTTTGTAACTAACAAACAGAGCAGGGAAGCAGTGTGAGTGTTGATTAGAAGCCAGCTGATCTGCATCTACAATACTTTTAGTTTTAACTTTGGCCATTCATTTTCACCCCAATATCGGATACCTTCCTGAAAAAATCAAGATATGCTACCACTCTTCCGCAGAAGAGTCAGCAAAAAATCAAGATACGCTACCACTCTTACGCAGAAGAGTCAGTAATAAATCAAGATACGCTAACTCTCTTCTGCAGTAAGAGTCAGCAAAAATCAAGATATACTACCACTCTTCCACAGAAGAGCTTGTCAGAGAAAATCAAGATATGCTTTCATTCTTCCACAGAAGAGTCAGTCTTTCAGTCATGGGGTTGACGCATATTCCCCCAATCTATTGTCACACTGCTGGGGTTGACGCATATTCCCCTACATAAATCATCATGGGGTTGACGCAAATTCCCCCAAAGCTGAGTAAGCATGTGATCTAAGGTATTTCCGATGTTGGGGCGTGCATGATGGTTTATAGTCACAAGAGATAGCAAAAACCTTGTGGGTGTCTTTATTGTTTCTTTTGTTTAAACATGTTTATGGATAAGGATTAAATGTACAATGTCATGCTCTTCATAGTTAAGTCTAGAAATGCTTCTATAATCCTCAAGATTGATAACAATAAATTTAGAAATGAACTTTTTCTTGCATTGTCTATTAAATTGCAATTATATAAGTAATTGTTGTTAATAGAAAAAGCAAGACACCCTTTTCCCTCTGTTGAGCTGTTAGACCTTTTTCCTAAACTAGTTTGAATGTGAAGGCTGGACACACATTGCAGGTGGTCTGGAATTTCTTTGTGTGGATTCCAGATACCACGTGTATTATATACTAATGACCAGTTAGGCTGGTTCTTATCAAGCTGTTATGTAATTATTGTCTTTGAAGTTAGGGGATGGTTGTAGGCAGCTTCTCTAGCTGTGTAGACTCAGTAGCAATAAGACAATATTGGTAGCAGCATTAAACTTGCTTATCCCGCCTCAATCCCCAAGCAATCTCCCACCATAGTATATAGTTACAGGTGATACTTTCATTCATGTTTTATCAACTTAAGTTATAAGTTTATAAACAACACATACTTATTGTTCATAAGATTTATAGTATGTTAGTAAACAATAGAACAAGTAGCAGTATTCACTGCTGCACAAGAAGGAAATTTAATACATCATAATTACCCTACAATACCCTTTCTTGACTGTATCAGATACAGGTAAAGCTCCAAACAGGGTAGGTTTGGATGAAATGCCACAGAATGTCATCATATCAGGGTCTGAACTGTTTGCAAGGTGATCGCTTGGAACAGTAAACTATGTTAGGTTTATACATATATATCTATATGCCGTACTTGGACTGGTGACAATAGGAAGTGTAAGGAACCATAATGAGCCCAATTGTATCACACAAATGGAAAAGTCGATCAGTCAAGAAAGGGTTAATAATTACATTGGTTTTATTAGTGTGAGATGCATAAACATAGTACTGAAATGGAGAGGAAATTTATAATATTGTACTTGATCAGGGGCACACAGAGCACTTATGAGGTCAAATATGATATTCAGTAAATTCAGTATAGCATTGTATAGATATTGTTTATTTTCTTTATATTGAAGCAGTCACAACCCTGGCAGCTAGCATAAGGGACAATCACATGATCAAAGTTTTGTATAAACTTAAAAATAAAACTTCAACACTAGCATTTGTCGGAAGGGTACATGCAACTGTGTATGTGCATGCCAGGTAAGGTTCGACTATCTGCCCTGGAGGTTGTTGCAGCGTTGCATTTGACGTCGAACACACGTTTCCTCCAAAGTAGGGTTTTTCGTGGGCGAGGCTGGCAATCGAGGACAGGTGACCTTAAAATAATAAGATGGTGCTCATAAGAGCAATAAAAGCAATTTTATTCACAGAGAAGCTAAATCTTTTCATGTATGTCATACCCATGTTCATTTGTTCATTCACAGAATGTAAGATCATGTAATTGATATGCCTGGCTATCAGGTTGGAAAGTGGTACACTGGTGCGTATAAAGTGTAGATTAATTAGGTCTGTATAACAGGAATTAAGAACACTTGTAATATGTGGCATATAATACTGAATTTTAAGAACTTAAATATTTCTAGGTGGTCATACAGCTACATTTAAAATGTCAATTCTCATGAAAGCCATATGTTAGATGTTACGAACTGTATGTAAGACAACTTAATTTTCATATCCTTACAGTATGATCTTTTACAGTTTACAAATGTTCTTATAATAAACCCTTTAAGTTCTTTTTCAGTATACGAGCTATCCTCTTTGGGGTCTCTGATTTATGTGTCACCCAAGGTGCACTTTAAATTCGTTTTGCCTTTGATTTTCACCCCAATATCGGATGCCTTTCTAAATAAATCAAGAAATACCAGTACTCTTACGCAGAAGAGCAGTCTTTATACAGGGGTCGACGCTTTCCCCCTAGTTTTTAAAGTTGCCTTTCTGAAAAATCAAGTACTCTTCCGCAGAAGAGTCAGTCATTACACAGGGGTTGACGCTTTCCCCCTAGCTTTACCAGTGCTCTTCCGCAGAAGAACAGTCTTTTCTAAAAAAAAATCAAGTACTCTTCAGCAGAAGAGTCAGTCTTTATACAGGGGTTGACGCTTTCCCCCTAGTTTTACAAGTACTCTTCCGCAGAAGAGCCAGTCCTTATATCAAGTACTCTTCCACAGAACAGCCAGTCAGTGTATCAGGTACTCTTCCGCAGAAGAACCTGTCATTATATCAAGTACTCTTCCGCAGAAGAGCCAGTCAGTAAATCAGGTACTCTTCCGCAGAAGAGCCTGTCAATATATCAAGTACTCTTCCGCAGAAGAGCAGTCATTATACAGCCTCAGGGGTTGACGCTTTCCCCCTAATCTAACGGCTAGCTAAGGTTTTCCGATGTGGGGTGTTCATGATGGTATACAGTCCCAAGAGATAGCCCAAAACCTTTTTGTATGTTACTTTATGATGTTTGCTTATTAGGTTAAAAATGATCATAAAAATGAATACAAAGTCAAACTGTTCTTTGTGTTGTCTATTAAGTGTTGATTAATGATCAATTAGATGTCCTGTTGAAATTGCGTGTGCATTTTGAGCATTGAACTAAATAGGAAAATGCATTTAGTACTGTGAGACCTTAAGGTTTGAAAGGCCCAGTATAATATAGCTAGGTGGTTAGTGCTCTTGTTATTTAGGCATAGAATGCTTCAGTTTTGCAATCTTTACTACACAATTTGTCATGGCTAGCGCAGTTAAGCTTGACTCTTGCTGTAGACTACACATACGTTAACTGTCTGTTCCCCACTAAAAGATTTGCTGCAAGCGCCTAATTGACCTGATCCAAGATTTTATTATTTTCAAAGTTATACAATACAAAAAATATTGATTAATTATATATAATGCATATTTTGAAAAAAGCTGTATTTCACATCCGTGAAAATATAAAAAGTTGTATTTCAAATCCGTGAAAATACACGATTTTATATTTTCACGGGTAAGAAACCGTAAGCTTGGACCTACTTTTTTCCATTTTTCTCAATATGTTCTAACGTAATATGGCATAACTCTTTCCTTTTCTAAGGGAACAAATATTGGTGCTTCCTATTTCTATGGTGATCGTAAACAAAAGTTCAGAGTCGCTTGGAAGCTTTGTAAAAGACAGAACTTTATAAATTCGTCCCCTACAGCTAGAAAACAAAAACAACAGCTAGAACATGGTATCTGAAAGTCACGTTTAACCTGGAATGGGATAATCATGATGATTACATATGAGCCACAATCTGTGAAAACCAGCCTTAATGACAAAGTCGTCAAAATTTAGTTATTTACACACACTTAATTTACGAAGTGTTAAGAAGTTATCCTGCAAATGTTATGAAGTTATCTCTAATATTCATGGAAATATAGTCTCCTGAAAGTATACACTGTCTAAACTTTAACACGCAACGTTAGAAACGTTATGACGTTGCTAATGACGTCAAAATTAACTTCCTGATTTGCGGGTATATCGGGTGCATGAAAAAACACGTTATTTCTTACTACCATACTTTTTTATTATCCTTAGCATGTATGCAATGGAATTTGCAGTAAAGTTGACACTGATTCAGTTTTGCCTGAAGTTTGCATGATCTGAAAACGGCTGACCATACTTTAAAAAGTCTGACAGTTGCTAAGGTAAAGTTGTTGCCATGGAAACATATGGCATGAAAACGAAGAAGATAAATCAGAAATAAGTGCCAGTTGTATTCTACTATCCACCCGAATAGGTTTTAAGGCAATATATAAACATGTCAAATTTCTTAATTTTTGGTGTTTTTCAAATGATTTTTACACGAAAAGTCCTAAATGTCATTAAGGCAGGTTTTCACAGATCGCGGCTCATATATTTTAAAGAATGTAGGAACTTTGTATATAATAAAAAGAATATTCAAATGTTTTTGTTATATATGTCTTTTAATTCACTCGAGAAGTGGAAAATAAGTATATTTCATGAGTGGGCTTCGCCACTCACGAAATATAAATATTGTCCACTTCACTCGTGAAAAAAAGACATATTTAACAAAAACATTTGAATATCCTATTTTCTATGCGTCAGTACTTAAATTTGGTATACAATATATAGATACAAGTTTCGAATAAACGCACATGCTGGTGTATTATGCGAGGATCTAGAGGGGGGAAGCAGGGGGTCCGGACACCGCCCCCCCCCCTGAAAAATCACAAAAATATAGGATTTCTTAGCAATACTGGTCCGGATCTCCTAAAAATCTTAAAGCTACCAAGCCAGCATTCAATGTTGGGCCAGCGAAACGTCATTTAAATGGCGTTTAACTGGCGGGCCTATGATGGCCCGCTTTCGGTGCTATATGGCATTGGTGAGCACTCGTTTTAGTGCTATTAAAAACGTTATCAGAATTGGACACCCTCTTGCATAACTTTTTGGATCCGTGCATGTGTATCCAACAGAGCTAGAGGTCTAAATTTTGATCTGAGTTTTCAACTACCTCCATACTTTGCGTGTGCAAGCAGAGAAGGCTTTGGCGAGTCTGCGCATTTGCTTAGGCTCGCATAAGCCTTCGTTGCTTGACAATGCGACAATTACCAAAATCTCGTGAGTTTGTCCTTCTATAGAATTTCATTTCTATTAACTTCTGATTTTTTTTTTTTTGGTAGATTAGCTGTTGTCTTTGTCGTTTCTATCATTTTAACTAAAGAACCAATCCTCAGTTGTCGATTGTCAAAAGCAATACAGAATCTGCAAGCTATTAGTTAAATTACGTTTAGTCAATGCTACAATGACACTGTTATTTGAGATTATGCAAGTGTTAATTGGCATCAAAAATGTTTTCGCGAACAAAAGCATCGGCGAAATGAACAGTCAAGGTCGCAACGCTTTCCCGTGCAACGTCATGCAAACAAATCAGGGCCCAGATAGGCTTTGTCAAGTAAAAGCCATGTTCAAACAGCACGTGAATCTCATGATTTGAACATGGATTTTTGCGGCTTCAGACAGTTTCCCGTAACGAATTTCTATGCAAGAATGAATAATAAACAGAAATTTTACATGTACGAGGGGTGTTCCATAAATAATGTGATCTGTGCTTTATTTCGCTGAAATCGTGCAATTTATGCACAAAACCACCTCGTGTCGATTAGGTGATCACTGGCTTGTGACACAGGTAAATATAGCGTCCACGCATTCACTGGCCTTGGTACAGTGTACATCGTTTCATAGCCTATTCGTTAGACTATATACAAAATGACAGGAAAACGAGCTGAAAACGTTCTTAAAATTAGGGGCTACCTTTATAAAAGGTAGGTCATTACTCGGCATAGAGGCTGTAGATATTCACCACGAGGTGTGTGACATTTATGGGGAGGGCCAAATGTCTCACAGGACTGTTTGTAGGTGGGTAGCTAAATCAAGTGCTGGGCAGCAGCAACTGAAATATGCTGCTCGCCCAGGTCGTCCTGCAACAACTACGACCAAAGGTAACATAGTGAAAATCCGAAATATCCTCAAAAATGATGCTCGATTTGCCGTAAGACAATTGGCTTGAATGACAAACGTGTCGTTACCAAGAGTTCATGCAATTTTGAAGAAACACCTAAAGTTAGAAAGATAAATGCAAGATGGATACCCCATTTATAAATGAGCAAAAGAAGACGCGTGTAACCATGGCAAAATACTTCACAAAATGTACCCAAAATATAGTAAAAGGCTTTTGCTAATATAGTCACTTGTGATGAGACCTGGGTTTATTATTTTGAACCAAAGCGGAAGGTTGCCAACCGAATATGGGCCACTAAAAATGCTAGACGCCCAAGTAGCTATTCAAATCCGGGTGCCAAAAGGTAGAACGACCACAGGCAAGTTCTATAAAAACGTTGTTCTGCGAAATTGAAGAACTACTACAAAAGACGCTGCCCCAAAACAGGACTTAAGTATGTCCGATTTCTGCATGATAATGCACCCGCTCACAAGGCACGTATTGTGACTGACATTTTGGAGTCAGAGAAGGTTACCGTTCTTCCGCTTCATCCGTATTCGCCAGACTTGGCCCCCTGCGACTATTGCCTCTTTCCAAAACTTAAATATCATTTATCTAGAAGGAGATACAATTCTAGAAATGGCTTTGGATCTGCTGTTTATTAGTGTCTGATTGATGTCCCCATTAAAGAGTATGAAAAATGCTTCAAAGAAATGGACTGACCGGCTAAAAAGGTGTGTTCTGGCTGGCGGAGAGTATTTTGAAGGGCAGAGCAAATTAAAATAAACAAAAGCACTTCCGCTATATGAGCACCGATGCAAGTGACATTATTTCTGGAACACCCCTCGTATAAGTGGTTGAAAAGCATTAGGGCGTGACTGCCGTTGATATAGTGAAGGTTTGTTTACATGTAATTACCGAGAGATCCCAAATCATCTATATATGCGCATGAAGAAATTGGAAGGGGTGCTACGAGGGATATTCTAAAATTTCAGATCTGTACGTTGTAGCTTTGTCCAGAGACATTTTTCAGAGGCATACTATGCACCATTTAAAAGAACTATATTTTACCTTTATAACAATCCTAATATCTTTTAACTGTACTGTAACGTTTAATATCGGTCACTCCATACATTGTACCACTGACCTGTTTTCATTTTATAGAATTATAATTTTATTTGAATCTGAATAGTTCAAGCCCGAGATCTTTAAAACCACAAAATAAAACTGCATTGTATCTTTAATTTTTTTATCATAATGTCTATTCAAACGTTAGAATGGCGACAGGCTATGTCGATTCAATATTTAAAGCACAATGCTCAATTCTTATGACGTTATTGAAATGGCCAACTACGTCATTTTGATTATATTGCATTTTTTTTATATCAAGTTGGACTAAAAACATGCCGAACCTAATACCTAATACCGAAAAACATTTAAACAAATATTAGTTTGACACAAAATATCTTAATCTCAAATAGAATATTGTAAAAAGGTTTATATTTTACCAAAGAAATGATTGATTTTTAATGAGAATTTTCAAAATTGCTATAGGTTTCAGAAGGACGCTTTATGCTCAATATATTCCCATATTGCAACAATTTACGATATATGGCACCTTTAGACAATTTTTAGATATACACATACAAACATTTGTGTACCTCCAAATATTGACCTAATTTGTGATTTCGTTTTAAGAATTTCTAGCGATAAGGCGAGCAATCTCCATAAACGAGACGTTCGTTTTATTTTGTTGAAATAACTACTAGAGAAACTAGGCACATTCAACAAATATATATATAGACGAGCTATCGATGCACTATTGCCCCCAGCTTGTATATTTAAAACGGGGTTTCCTTCATGCATGTAATAACTCTACTTCTTATTGAATGAGAATTTATTTTGATCATCAACTGTGCTTGTTATTTAGTAACATATATGGGAACTAGACCGTTAAACAGGGAACCACGCTAAGAACAGTAAAACTATTTATACTGTTGATGTACAATAAAAACGACCATCTTGCAAAGTGATCTATTTTTGTCAGATATTTAATGTCTTCTTTCGCTTATACAACCCCTCCCCCCACCCCTAGACCCTAGACGCAATTTACATATGTTATATATTTGTAGAGCGACATTGAATTGTCCAAAGGGCATCTTGGGTCTAGGGGGGTAAAGCATCTAAAAACAAACTTAAAGACACCAGTTTCATCTTTTCACTGACAAACGTCACAATTTTAAGTATATTTCAAACGCATGCGCAGAAGGAATACCGCAAAGTTTTGGAAATGAAAGGCACTTATATCCTTAATATTTTAGCACTTTTACTTTTTGAAAACCTGCAAAGGATTTACTAATACTATCGTCTAAACGGCGCCTAGTCTAAAGAAGTAAAATGAGGGGTGGGAGTAGAAGGCGAAAGTTTTCACGGCTTTGTAAATGATGGATCGCTTTGAAACCTATTTCGATGCTTTCTCTGCATATTTTACTACCGAAACAGTCCAATTTCAAAAATATTAGGGCAATTTGAAAATTTAGGTTTTGTAATCATGTCAACTAGGGAAAATATATGCCTTATCGCTAGATCTCCTTTTGTGGGATACTATCAGTCTCCGACAATACCGACTAATCAGAACTGCTTCAGACAAAAGTCTGTTCATCTAGCATTTTCCTTAAAATATATTTATATTTAATACAGCTGTTGTTACGACAGTATGGGCCGGCCAAAGCATTAAGTGGTCCAGAATTTGCTTTTAGATAGCACTTCTATAGCCTTACATTCAAAGGCCTAGGAAACATATAGAAAGTTCGCCGCCATGTGTATAGGACAATTTTGCTGAGCGGCTATGAAAACGAGTTGCCGAGACTGCTCTCGTCTTAATTGCGAGGTCTCTACTATATACAGGCTGCTTGATAGATCAGTGCATTGAAGGTATGGATGTCTTGTGGTAGATTTCCGGTCGCTCCTTCAAGTTACATAACACTTGTCAGAGCTGTGTACACATTGTTAACCTAGATGTTTTGAATCACAACATATAATAAAACACTTAATATCTGTTCCAGTTTTGAAACATGTTACTGTATTTTCAAAAAATTCTTACGCTTTGCACTAACGCTGGCGTTTTCTAAGAACAAACGTGTTAAATGTTTTGCCCTAAAAACCAAAAAACGTGTTTGTTTTTTGTTCTTTTGGGGGGGGGGGGGGTGCAACCGGTTTAAGCCCTCCAGTACAATAGTTTTACTTTACTGACCGTTCCAAGGCGGTACTTGTAAACATGTCAGATAAGTTCGATAGTGGTTTATTTTTCTCTTTTAAAATAACATACAGAACACAACAGAATTTTTTATTCGAGTGGAGGATGAACCCCATAGCCATCAATCCGTGTGAAAGTGGTCATATCAGTTAACCATTTTATCACAGAAAGACAAATATGGTATATTACATTAAAGATAAATGACCTTGTAATTACATTAATTTGTCAAAAAAGTATAACAAAAAAAGGCACAGAATAAAAAAAGCAGAGACAATAGATGTTTGATGATTATACTTTGAGATAATCGTATGCATAGGTTTCCTTGGTTGGACAACGGACGCCATTATTGTTATGCTACATGATGTCGCGCACGCATAATTTCATGGCTGCATTCCTGATCGAAACTATAATACATAACGGCTTGAAATAGAGAGCAGAAGCTTCCAAACAATCGTCCATTTCTTTTCAAAAATTGTTATGAATGTTTTCAGTCATGCCTTTATTTGAGCTACTTTTTTCTTTTTTTCCTGTTTTTTTCTACATCTACAAAGTATTGAAACAGATGCACACAGGCTTTTGCTCTATTTTTGCTCCCTCATGTACCTTTGATATCAGCCGTCGCATTGGCTACATACAATGTATCCTTTAAAGACAAAATAACTTTAAAAAAAAAAACAATTCAGGAATAACATCTAAGTGTCAAAAAGTTCGGATCCAGATAAGGCCCATTTTTTCGTGGGTCCCAACTGCTGGTCCCAACTGCTTGCAAACATTCCAGCAGACGACAAACGCAGACAATAGTTGTTGTATTGGCGCTCTAGGGGTTAACACATGTGATTTATAGATTGCTATAGTATGTATATATGTCTTACATGTCAATTTGAATCAGAGAAAAAATATGTTTAAACCAACACATGCGATTTTCAGTTTATACATGTATACGGTTACGATTTTCATCTGCGCGGCTCAAACAACTTATTAACTATGTTAACTCTAATATTATCTGGTCTCCCTTCTTGAGCAGATGAAATAGTTGAACCACGCCCAGATATGAATATTAAAGTTGCTGCCTATACAGTGACCGAATAGCTTAATGATAACCTTTACTTTAAAATCAAGGTCGATCATTAGCCATATAATCTTCTGTAGACGTTGTACATAATGCTATAAAAAGACATCAAAAGCTCTGCCATAGTTACCTTAATCTGATGAAAAAAGAATCGCATGGCTCAGTTCTTATAGTTACAAATGTATAAAGTTCACAGCATTCACGTTTATTCCTTTGTCTCCTAGTGCCGTCTGCTGATAACCTTTGCAAGCAGTTGGAACTCACATAAGGCCCGACAAAACGTTTGGCTTGATCTGGATCCAAATATTCTGACACTCAGATGGTATTCCTGAAATATTTTTTTTCTAAAAGGTTTATTCTGATGCAAAATTATCCATTTGGCAAAGAGTTAATCTGATGAAAAAAGAATCGCGCGCCCGAGTTCTTATAGTATTACGTATAAATGTATAAAGAAGTTCAAAGCATTCAGGTTTAAATAAGATTGACAGAGCGCATTTGTTTCTGGTAGCTTGTTTCTGTTATATATCTCTAAACGAATACAGACTGGTAATGAGTTTTATCTAACATAGTGTTAGCCTTTAAGATCCCAGCGACTTAATCATTAACTTGTCACCTGTTGTAATGGCGACACAAGACAGAAGCAATTCTAGAAGATAATGGCGGGCTCATGCTGAAAAACTATTTAGATATTTCCAGACAGCTTGGCATCGTCTTAAACATGACTTATGCTTAAATGGAATGGGCTGATATTTGAAATAAAAGCCGTATTAAGATTACATCGAAAATGACAATGGGATACGGACATGAATAAATATTTCTTTTGGTTCTCTGTGAATTTCCAGATTTCTATTTCTGGATCAAAGGAACGTAAAAAAATGTATATCTTTTCAGATATGGTTTACTGTATATGAAAACGATGCGAAATAAACCATGTTAGTGGCCTCGATTGTATTGGTTCTAGAACTTGGTCATCCTTAAATCTGCGATTTTATCTGCTGTTAGAAAAACTCCATTTATTTTATTTGAAAACAAAGCAGAACAAAGTATATTTTACGTGTTTTAAAGCAATCTATTAAAGCAAAATGATAACCTAACAAACATATATAGTCCCGTTATTGTCGCATATTTAAAGCTGAGTTGTACCTCTGTCAAGCAAAAATTTCATAGAGAATAGCAAACTGTGTTTCCTTGATATGAAAATTATGTCACGAGGGAATGGTGATGATTCGGTAAACACAGAGTCTTCAGGATAGAACAACAACACCAATGGCAGCCGATCTTCCATCGTGATGCTTTTAATTGTTGAGTTAAGTCATTTTGCTAGTACAATTTGCTGTTCATTATCAGTTACAAAAGCTACGACCATCAAAGCAAAGTTTGTCTGATATTTTATATACATACTATTTCTGTAAACGTGTCAGTCTAAGCATTTCTGTGTACATACAATGTACTCGGAATTATGTACATTGCGACCTCCTTTTATCACACATATCTGACACGGGAACAGAGCGCAAGGATAAGGTTTGTTCATGTTTGTGAGGGAGAAAGTTCCCGACTTCCCATAGACAAGGGTCAATATGAAGTCTTATTTTCTTCTCAATTTTTGTACATGTGTGTTATGCAAAAATTATTTCCATCATCACATCGTCACTAGTGCAATATTTCACTCCTCAAGAAACGATAAATCATTAAGTTGCATATTTTACCGAAAGGTGTGCAAGGTTGCTGGAGGTAGTTATTCATATATTTTAAAAAGTTTGATAATACATAAGCTGGTCATATGGATTTTTGAAATCATCGAACACTGACAAGAGGTAATATAGGCGTGTTGCTGAATTTCATATAAGGCTTACTTTTTTAGAAAACTTACCTCAGCGTCATAAAGGATGAAACCAGTCTCAAATCAAAACTTAATGCCTCTACTTTAATTTCGATTGGGTCGTACGTTCGAAAAGTGGTAGCGTCATATCTAAAAAAGGGGAGATAACTCCATCCTCGCAAAAAAGGGAATTGTGAAGTACAAATTTCCAATCGATTTTTTGCGGTGTTAAAACATTAATTTTTCGTAAATTATTTTATTTTCTAAAACCAATGTAACTTTTATTTATTTTTAAATCATATGGGCTCATTTTCTTCATTTACAGATATAGCTTATGAGGGATAACTCTTACTACCCTATAAAATAGAACATTTCCCTCGATATCGTTTCTAATAATACCGTTATTTTTAGTAAAAATGCGTAAAACTTGGTCAATTCGAAGAAACATATAAATTTGCTATTCAAAAACATGATTAACAGCATTCTGACATGCTTACCGGCTCAAAAAATTGCTTGCAAAGTTTCTGCCCCCCGTGTGAAAAATACTCTGTTTTCGTGCATTTCACCAATACACTTGATATACTATTAGGCGCAGTTTCTGAATGCTTTTGAGAAAATTTACCTCATCGTCCTAAAAGATGAAACTAGTCTTTTATTGAAGATAAATGTCTATACATATTTTTTCGGGGTCGCACACTCAGAAATGGGTAGCGTCATATTGAAAAAAGGGGAGATAACTTTATACTTAGAGAAAACAGAATCACGAAATAGGAATTTTAAAAGTATCAAGTATGGACTTTTTCCTGAAGACAAAGGGTCTGACATCTTTCTTTAAGATAATTTGGTATGCTAAATAAAAAAAAACAATGTTTGCAAGCCCAGAAATGGCGGCTTATTTGCATGTTTCCAAGATGGCCGCCAAAATCATACAGAATCTTACAGTGTTGTTGGTTCATTGCTTAATTGTCTTATTTGTGGGGATTCTGTGTTGGTCATTGTTTTATTATGCATCTCTTTATGTTCTTTCTATTTTTGTTAACACCTTGAAGAGAAAGAGAATGATAGTTGCTTTGCTTTAGTTGTCTCCCTGGTGTCTTGTGACTGTAGGTGTTCTGTTCCTTTTCCTCACGATGCCTTGGGTTGATCTGCAGTTATGATTGTATTTTTTCCTGTTTATACTCACTTACTTTTTGCGTATTTAGTGTCCAGCTATTGGAATGATTGTTTCATTCATAGCACTATTATGAACTAGGTTCAAGCTTTAAAAGTGATAAACGAGAAATGAGTTTAGAGAACCGACAATAAGCTTTGATTTAACTGTCGTATATAATGTCCATTCTTCCTAGCAATACCCACAAAATGTGTTACACTTTCTATATATCAAAAGTAAAAGCATTTAAATTCTTTAGTACCCAATGGTCGAATTAGACCAACATTGCGTCCTCCGGACAACTTCTCATTGGCGTCAAATTGTTTTATGGGACTGTCTTCAATAGGTAAAAGTATTGCCCTGAAAATGACACCATTTAAGCTATTTGAAATTGCGTGGTTTCCATGGCAACAAACAATGCGCTTCAAAACAGTTGGGTATGTCCCTACAAATTACTTATATCTCAGCAGAAGCTCATCCTAAAGTACTAACTCAACAAAAACAAACACAAGTAAGACATAGCAGCTTTATTCAGCGGTAAAGTATGCTAGTGATCAAATTTGCATATTCATGAAAAATAATGAATACATTAGAAAATCGTTAAAAAAATAAAAGGGTGTACCCACAAAGATACTTACAACTCAGCTGCGAATTATTTTAGGCAACCACTCTTGGTACCAAATAATGTCGAATCACTGCACTTTTACCAAATTGTCCATTTAACAAATTTCCTAACATTCTCACTCATAAATATTAATCAAAATATAAGAAATAAGAGAACATTTTGGAAAAATTAAAGGGGTGTACTTACAAAATTACGCATATATCAGTTGCTAGTTATCCTATTCTCAAATTAAAGCCTAGAACTAATTCTTATCTTTCTGTGTTCTTCTTTCTTTTTATTGTTTTCTTATACATTCATGAGTATGCAAATGAGATCATTTGTATATTCATCACTGGGTCAAGAAGCTATACTTCAACTTTTATTTGGTACCATGTTTGGTAGTCCAGGATATATGGCAGCTGAAATATAGGTTATTTTGTAGGTTAAACCACTTACGTTTTCTACTATTTTTGACTTATTCTTTTTATGTGTTCTTTAATATTCGTGAATATGAAAATTAGATATTTCGAACACATATAATCAGAGGGGCGCATACATGTATCTCAACTATTATTTGGTACCAAGTTTTGTAGTCTAGGATAGTAAGCAGCTGGTGTAGAGGTAGTTTTGTAGGGATACCACCTTAATGAATCTACCAATTTTGTCTTATTTCTTATGTTAATATTAATATTTATGGGTATTCAAATTAGATCATTGTATATTTAATCATTTTCATCCGATGAAAATGTCTCAACTTTTATTCAGTACATAGTTTTGAAGTTAAATTATTGTTAGCGGATGACTTAGTGGTTATTTTGAACGTAAATCACCTTATTTTTCTACAAATTTCCTCTTATTTCTTAAGTATTGATTAATATTCATGAATATATTCAAATTAGATAATTCGTTAATTTAATCATTTTGGTCAAAATGCAATGTCTCAACTTGAATTTTGGTACCAAGTTTTGCAGTCTACGATAGTTGGCAGTAGACATATAGGTAATTTTGTAGCTATACCCACTTAATTTTTCTATCTATTTTCTATTATTTCTTATGCTTTCATTCATATTCATGAATATCTAAATTACATTGTATTAAATTCGTATATTTTATCATTTTGATCAAATGGCTATGTCTCAACTTTTATTTGATACCAAGTTTTGTAAGCTAGGATAATTATCAGCTAGCGTCGTGTTAATTTTGTAGATATACAACCTTAATTTTTCTACCAATTTTTTTCTTGTTTCTTATGTTTACATTAATATTCATGAATATTTAAATTAGATAATACGTATATTTCATCATTTTAGTCAAATGGTTACGTCTCAACTTATGTTGGGTACCAATTTTTATAGCCTAGGATAGTTTGCAGCTGGAGTACATGTAATTTTGTAGGTATACCCCTTAATATTTCTACCAATTTAGTCTTATTTCTTATGTTTACATTAATATTCATTAACATTTAAATTAGATAGTTCGCATATTTAATAATTTTTGTTAAATGGCAAAGTCTCAACTTTTATTTGGTCACAAATTTTATAGTACAGTCTAATAAACAGCAGAGATATAGGACATTTTGTAGGTATACCACCTTCATTTTTTCTACCAATTTTCCCTTATTTCTACCTTTACATTAATATTCATGAATATTCAAATAAGATAATTCGTATATTTAATCATTTTAGTCAAATGGTTACGTCTCAACTTTTATTAGGTACCAATTTTTATAGTCTAGGATAGTAAGCAGCTGGAGTACATGTAATTTTGTAGGTATACCCCCTTAATATTTCTACCAATTTATTCTATTTTTATGTTTACATTAATATTCATGAATATTTAAATTAGATAATTCGCATATTTAATAATTTTGGTTAAATGGCAAAGTCTCAACTTTTATTTGGTACAAAATTTTATAGTATAGTCTAATAAACAGCAGGGATATAGGACATTTTGTAGGTATACCACCTTCATTTTTCTACCAATTTTCCCTTATTTCTACATTTTACCTTAATATTTATGAATATTCAAATTAGATAATTCGTATATTTAATCATTTTGGTCAAAATACAATGCCTCAGCTTTAATTTGGTAACAAGTTTTGTAGTCTACGATAGTTAACAGTAGATATATAGGTAATTTTGAAGGTATACCACCTTAATTTTTTCTACCAATTTTCTCTTATCTCTTATGCTTTCATTAATATTCATGAATATTAAAATTAGAAAATTCGTATATTTCATCATTTTGATCAAATGGCTATGTCTCATCTTTTATTTGGTACCAAGTTTTGTAAGATAGGATAGTTAACAGCTAGCGTCCTGGTAATTTTGAAAGTATACCACCTTTATTTTTCTACAATTTTTGCCTTATGTCTTATGTTTACATTATTATTCTTGATTATTTAAATTAGATAAATCGCATATCTAATCATTTTAGTCAAATGGCAATGTCTCAACTTTTATTTGGAACCAAGTTTTGTAGTCTAGGCTAGTACGCAGCAGACGTATAGGACATTTTGTAGGTATACCCCATTAATTTTTCTACCAATTTTGTCTTATTTCTTACATTTACATTAATATTCATGAATATATAGATTAGATAATTCGTATATTTAATCGTTTTAGTCAAATGGCTTTGTCTCAACTTTTATTAGGTACCAAATCTTGTAGGATAAGATAGTAAGCAGCTGGTGTAGTGGTAATTTTGTAGGTATACCCCTTAATTTTTCGACCAATTTTCTCTCATTTCGTATGTTTTCATTAATATTCATGAGTATGCAAATTAGATAATTCGTATATCTATTCAGTTGGTCATTGTGCCAATGTCTCAACTTGAATTTTGTACGACGATTCTTAGTCTGGAATGATAAACAGCGACATATAGGTAATTTTGTAGGTGACACCCCTTAATTTATTCTACAATTTTTCTCATTTCTTACGTTTTCATTAATATTCTTGAATATGCTAATTAGATAATATCAATATCTAATAAGAGCGTCATATTGCTGTTTCTGAAATTCTATTTAATCTAATCAAGAAAGAAAGACTAGATATTTCAAACAGATATACTTTTTTGTAAGTAAAATTAAATCAAAAAGCAGAGAAGCAATATTTCAAGGAGGTACTTAACGACGCTCATCTATGCTGGTTTTACATTATTTCTAGTACCAGAGTTACTTCCCCATTTTATGAATGACGATACTCGATTTTAACGTATTATCCTCACAAATTGATAGTACAGATATATTTATCTTTAATTGAGGCATGTAACATCATTTAGGACGCTTATGTAAATTTTCTCCAAAAGTAAATCAGCGAATCTCCTATGCTCGTACCAAGTGTATTGGAAAAAATGCATAAAAACGCCGTTTTTTTCCACACAGGGGTGGCAACTTCAGAAGCAAATTTCTAAGCCGTCAGGCATATCAGGATGCGGAAAATCATGTTTTTGAAAAGCGAAAAGACAATTGTTTTACTAATTATGAAGTTTTGCGGGTTCTGATTAAATATAACGGTATTATAAGGAATGATATAGAGGAAAATATTAAATTTTATAGGGTAGTAAGAGTTATCCCCCGAGAGTACTATGTTTAAATTGCTAAAAATCAATAAAACTCATACGAATATATGTCATAGTAAACTTACTTTTAGAAAATAAAATAATTTGCGTAAAAGAACGTCTTCTTGTCAATACAAAATCAGTTTAAAACCCGTACTTTACGTTTCCGTTTTTTGCAAACACTGAGTTATCTCCCCATTTTTTAATATGATGCTACCAATTTTTGAGCGTACGACCCAATCAGAAATAAAGTAGAGTCATTCATCTTGAATTTAAGACCTGTTTCATCCTTTATGACGATGAGGTAAGTTTTTTCGAAAATTTGAATTTCAGCAACGCGCCTAATACATCGTTATTGGCTACTTTGTCTTATTATCGCCTGGTTTTCGGAGCGATTCGATTTCATGATAAATTATTATTGTAATATATTTCGAACCATTGCTGTACGAATGCATGAATGATAATTAAGACGAAATACTACGTACACCAGGATGCTAGGCTGGAAACATATGTTTAGAATCGTTATTTCTCTTAACCTGTTTTGGAGCTATTATCTGGATGCTTAGTGAGTTTCCGACTCGCAATGCTAAAAACATATCCGGTTGGAAACGCTGTATCTCCAACCTGGTTGGCAGACTAGGCTGAACGCATGAGACGGTTTGGAAACATCCATACCAGGTTCTGAGCTATTGTCTAAGACAGGCAGGCTGAAACCATTACATGTTGGTGCTTTATAACGTTATATGCTTGTAGCAAAACGTTTATAGCTTGAGCTACGTTCCTAGCACTGAAGCTGTAACGTGTTTCAAACCAGGAGTTTTGTAACGATTATTAAGTTAGAGCTAGTTGACGAATTATTCAACGCAATTGTAAAGCTGAGTACACCTCCAGTCATCTTCCTGGCGTTGGAACCATAGTTGATTTCTATTGTGGTGGGTCCCGTGCGGAGAAATTGTGTTGATCATTTATGATCATATAGCTCAGGTTATGAACGTTTTGTCTGTGCATATTACTAACGTTTATAGACTATATAAGTCTTGATCCACATTTGAACTAAGGGTGAGGTTGGTGCAACGTTTAACCGGTTTAAGCCCTCCAGTAAAACATTTTACTGACCGTTCCAAGGCGGTGCTTCTTTTGTGGATCTTTTATGTTTTATTCTGTCTTGTGTTTGCTATGCCTTTGTACGCGTCGTCATAAGGTTTTAAGACAAGGTTATAGCCAGACCTCACCACCTACCTTGCAGCCTCTGTCTTTGGGGTTTGCGAACAACAAAAGCGCCGACCAGCCTGCGCATTCGCGCAGTCTGATCAGCGCCTTTATTATTCCTTTTTTGGAAAGAATCATATCTTTTCTTGCTGCAACCGAAATTTTAATTTTCTAGCCAGCCTCTGTAGCTGAGCAGTCTGGTTTGGGTATCGCCTGGTCGGAATCTCCCAATACGGATTTTCTGGCGAAGAGGCCCATTTGTCAATCTACAGTTCTTATATGAACGTCCCAAAGAAACATTTACAAGTATGTAATTTCTCATTGAACGCATCGTTTGAGACCCAAACAAGCTCTTTTCATTTAGGCAAGTGTTTATCATACTTTAAAGCTGCATAGTCTGTAACTTTTGAGCTTTTAATTTTAGAACTAATGTTTCTATTTTTCAAGAACACAGTAAAATAACTAAAATTCCGGTAAACATTTTACCAATTTCGTAAATCTTAACAAATTATCAGTATCAAGACAACAGCATTCATGTTAAAATTAACTGTCTATAATTATTGGAGGGACATAAATAATTACCAACAAGAGAAAAACACACCTGTTTTATAAGTTAATGCACTTTACCGTGCAGTTTTCAGCTAAAGTGAACAGATTTATTTTGAAAACATAACTTAATTCTACTTTTACAAATGATTTAAAAAGAAAATAAAAAATTCGAAAAATGTTCATAGTTGCAGACTTAGTCTCTTTAACGATAGTTAACAGTAGACTTTAAACGGCAGCATTTTAGCTCACCATAACCGAAGGCTTAGGGTGAGCTTATAGTATTGGACTCGAGTCGGCGTCCGTCCGGCCGTCCGTGCGTCCACACTTTCAAACATGAATATCTCTGAGACCAGCTGCTGGCCGATCTTAATCAAATTGCATCCAGAGCATCACTGGGGTGGGGGATTGACTGCATCAGGTTTTGGGCTGGATCGGATCAGAACTCTGGTTTCGATGGCAACAGATAGCTCCCATAAGGTTGTAATTGGGAAAATCTTGTGACCACTCTAGCTCCTACATTTTTAATATGTTCTACTTTATTCTTGCAGGTAACAAGGACAACAATTAAATCTCAAATGGGTTCGAAATTCGGCAGGATCCGACCAGGGATTTATGAGTTAGCTGCGCTTGAGCATCTTGAAAAATCCACATAGACTTATAATGGAGAAATGTTGTGACCACTCTAGTAACTTCAGTTTTGGATAGATCTTCTTCATTTTTGCAGGTTACAAGTCCAACCATAAAAGCTCGGATGAGTTTAAATTTAAGCAAGATTCCATCACTGACTTCGGAGTTAGCTGCCCTTGAGCTTCAGAAAAATCAATAAATTATGTTGTGACCACTCTAGCGCCTTCATTTTTGATTGGATCTTCTTCATTCTTGCAGGCAACAAGAAAACCCATAATATCTCGGATGGGTTTGAAATTCAGCAGGGTCCAACCAGGGACTTATGAGTTACCTGCCCTTAAGCGTTTTGAAAAATCCCCATAGACTTATAACGGGAGAAATGTTGTGACCACTCTTGTCCTTTCAATTTTGAATGCATCTTCCTCATTCTTGCATACAATTAGAACAACTATTAAAGCTTGGATGAGTTTGAATTTCGGCAAGATTCCGTAACTGACTACGGAGTTAACTGCCTTTGAGCGTCAGAAAATTAATGAATAATGTTGTGACCACTCTAGCTCTTGCATTTTTGATTGAATCTTCTTCATTCTTGCAGGCAACAAGTAAATCTATATTATCTCAGATCTGTTCGAAATTCAGCAGGATCTGACCGGGGACTCATGAGTTACCTGCCCTTGAGCGTTTGGAAAAATCCCCATAGACTTATAATTGGAGAAATCTTGCGACCACTCCAGTGCTTTCAATTTTTAATGGATCTTCTTCACTCTTGCATACAAAAAGGATACCTACTAAAGCTTGGACGAGTTTGAATTTCGTCAAGACCCCATCACCTTGTTTGGAGTTAGCTCCCTTTGAACATCTTAAAAATGAATGAACAATGTTGTGACCACTCTAGCTCCATCATTTTTGATTGGATCTTCTAATTTCTTGCAGGCAACAGGTAAATCCATAATACCTCGGATGGATTCGAAATTCAGCAGGATCCTACCAGGGACTTATGAATTGCCTGTCCTTGAGTGTTTTGAAAAATCTCTATAGACTTATAATGGGAGAAATGTTGTGACCACTCTAGTGCTTTCGATTTTTAATGCATCTTCTTCATTCTTTCATACAATAGGGACAACTATTAAAGTTTGGATGAGTTTGAATTTCGTCAAGATCCCATCACCTATTTTGGAGTTAGCTCCCTTTGAGCATCTTAAAAATTGATGGATAATGTTGTGACCGTTCTAGCGTCTGCATTTTTGATTGGATCTTCTTCATCCTTTCATCTAACAAAGACAAACATAAACGCTTGGATGAGTTGGAAATTCTGCAGGATTCGACCAAGGACTTATGAGTTAGCTGCCCTTGAGGATCTGGAAAAATCCCCATATACTAACAAATGGGAGAAATGTTGTGACCGCTCTAGTGCTTTCAATTTTAAATCGATTTTCTTTATTCTTGCAGATAAGAAGGACAACTATTAAAGCTTTTATAAGTTTGAATTTCGTAAAGATTCCATCACCTTTTATGGAGTTAGCTCCCCTTGATCATCTTAAAAATTGATGGATAATGTTGTGACCACGCTAGCGCCTTCATTTTTGATTGGATCTTCTTTATTCTTTCAGGTAGCAAGGACAACCATAAAACTTGGATGAGTTTGAACTTTAAGTAAAACTAACCTCAGACTGTTGAATTAACTGTCCTTGGGTGTTATAAAAATCTGCATGGACTTACACTGGGAGATCTTTTATGACCACTCTAGCACCCTCGTTTTTGAATGGATCTTCCTCAGTCTTGCAGGTAACAATGACATTCATAAAAGCTTCAATGAGTTAGATTATCCACTACAACCAACCACCAATTACAGAGTTAGCTGCACTTGAGCGTCTAAAATATAGCTGTACAATGTTGTGACCACTCTTGAGCCTTCATTTTTTATTTGATTTTTTTTTCATCCTTGTAAGTTATCAGGACGTACATTAAAGATTGGATTGGTCAGAACCCATCACTTACTACAGAGTTAGCTGCCCTTGAGCATCTGAAAACACACGTTCATCATTTTTATTCAGATCTTTTTAAAACTTGCAGGACTGGCATAATATGTTTTTAATTAGTTCCTGGTCACTGTTTCAAGTTCAGAGTTACCTGCCTTTGGGCATCATCAATTATGGTATCTCCAAACTTATGCTGGCTCCCAGGTGAGCGATCGTCGCCCATTGGGCTACTTGTTTATTGTGTAATTAATCGGACCCAACTCAACCCACTCCATTCCAAACAGTGTCCAATGCGTAATAATTAAGGGTTGCATGCAATATAAGAATTAAACATTCGTTTAAGATTGGAAGAACAACGCTATCAAGGCTTAATGAGACTATGGCGATAAATATACGATTGCCTTGTATAAATCAATCCCGCTGACCAGACTGTCTGTTCAAGGGTACAAAACACGCAAGTTGCTTGCCATAATCTGAGCCGGCGGCTCTGCACATCACAATATATGGTGCATTTTTAGATTATGTGACGCTCCAAAGTTGCCTTTGATAAACAGCAGCAAATCTGAAACAAAGAAGGGTATTGACAGTCGCCAGTGTCCCGCCTTTAAATGAGGGAATTTAAATAGGGGAAATACTATTGGAGCACATACAGTTTTCGCACACCAGATTGGGATTTTCGTTGTAGAACCCATGTGATTATTCTTTTTCACATACCAATGCATACAAGCTCAAGTGATCCTAATGTTAGCTCGCTGTCGGAAAAATCTCGCCCAAATCGCTGCCCATGTGAGATAAACGTAACTAATACGAGATAAGCAACATGAGGATGGTTGCTAATGCGAGATAACCTACACGCACCATTTTTGCACATGACTGTAATCTATTGAAAACGAAAGATGTTGAGGCATTTAGGAAATGTTTCAATGTTGAAAAAATTTCAACGATTAAAGTAGGCAGGCACACTTGGTATGAACTAAACCTTTGCATTTTACTTTGAACATTTATTCCATGCTTTGTACATGTCGAATGCAAATGTGATTGACATGTTTTGACGTGCTGCGCAAGGACTGACTGACTGCACTGGAACCGGAAAGTATTGACAATTAAAAAAAAGAAACCGATTTTTCCTCAACAAACTTACTGTTGCTGATAAGGTTGTTCTTGTAAATCCATTTTGATGCATTTGTTCATTGTTTAAAGTGCTGTTCAATCTCTGTTTCAAGCCAACTTTGTACAGGCGCGTCATTGACTGTAAACATCAACTCAGTGACGTCATCAACAAATAGTATAAAGTACGTCGTAAATGGTATATGAGAACCCAACCCTCGAGTTCATCATTTAGTGGGAAACTCGGCAAGCCTTGTTTCTCACTGGAATGTTGGGCCCTCGGGCTGGGATATTTCTGTCCCTGCTGAACACCAATGATGGATTATATTTATCTCACATACCCGTACCAACGCGTGGAAAAGATAAAAACGAACAGCCACTCGTCAGCCGCACGTCGATTCGTGACGTCATTGTAATGTTGAGATTACATAAAAGTAAGTAATGGTGCAAAGATCACAATCCTGAGGATTGGAAAAATAAGAGCATTACATGTCGCATCTCAGCGTTTTCAGAATTATCTAGACGTTTTTTTCATGTTTTTTTTTCAATATAAAATGGGATATTTAGCGGTGAGCAAGAAAAAGAATCCATTATTCATGTGAGGATGTGATAGAAAAATCCGTCCCTCGCGATCACCTTTTGTCACCACTCGGCAAGCCTCGTAATGCCAATCATTGATCCCCGGGACAGATTTTTCTATCCTACCTCACTATTTCTCATGATGGATTTTTATTGTACCACTCACGCTACAGGAGCCTACCAGCAGCAGTAGAAATCCACCAGACTTTCTTTAAAAAAACGTGTTGCCCCTTGACGAGTCATTTACATTCAATGCTGGTGTTATCATTGCAAAAAGACAACGGGAACTTCTTATGAATTGCCAGGCTGTTCAGACCTACTTCTTAGGAATTGCCAGGCTGTTCAGATATTTCATGTTAAGCCTCTAGATATGCTAGAGAACTCATTCCAAAATTATTTCGATAACTGCTTAAAATCTATAAGGCATTACACTATTAGGGGTTTCTGGCCTGAAGACAGTTTTTTTTTCACGTTGAGGCACCCATATGTAGGGGATACCTCCTATATTAATTTTATTCATTTGGATAGGTATATCTTCGGATATACGGTCGGAAATTTAGTTTTACAGCGACAAAAATTCTATATGTCTTTTCTCATTGTACTTTATAAATCTATAGTACACAAACAGGCGCTTTTATAATCTGATTCGCAGTCAGCCGTCAGTTCTTGAAACAAATTATGGGCTGTATAAAGGATGGTGCTTGGTTCACTTCTTCTCTCAAAGTCTGAAAATCTAAAACGCATCTTGAACTGATATTTAAATCCAGCATCCTTTTGATTAGTGTAGGCAGAAATTTGAATGCTAACACATTACTGCAGCCGATATCTCAAAAACCTGTCGTATTCTAGAGAATTAATTGTGATAGATCTAGTCCCGGTGACACAGACGATGCTCCATATTCTATCACAGCGGCATATCAAACGTTCTCTGAAAATCCGCGGGTCAGTTTAATTTCATCAGAATATTGATGCTTTCACTGGGGCTGGTAATCATTGACGACGGCGATTTCTCAGAGAGAGCGGTGCATCCATTACGTAAATCTTTGCCTACTTTATAATTTTGCATGTTTTTGTCGTCAGCTGTTCTTTTTTTTCAAAATAAACTTTTTATTAAAAAAAGAAGTATTTCAGGATAGCAGGAGTGTCAAACAGTTTGGGTCGTGATCACGCCTGAATTTTTTTCTGGCCTGATCTGGACTGTTTGCAAAGATAATCAGCAGACGACACTAGTAGTCAAATAGTTAATAAAATATAAGGCTCTATCACGTTGGTTAAGGACTGCTAGAAAGATCGGTCTTGAGGATCATTGTTTGGCATCACTAGGCTTGCCGAATGATGACAAATTTAATCTCAAAACGACGGAATATTCGCCCTCACACCAAAAACAAACTTTTTTCTGGCTTCTTCCACAGTTAGCTTTTATGGGTTTATAGGACTTTAGTTAAGAGTGCGTACCAAAGCTAATTTTCTTATTTCTCAATCAAAACATATGTTTTGGGTGCTCAAAATAACCGTCTCAATGAGGCGGTTTTTGAGCACCCAAAACATATGTTACAACTGATGGGTGAGAAAACATACAATTTTACGCTCAAAAATGTTGTTTATCTAAACCTATGGGTTATATGAGTAAGGCCATCAAGATTGGTGTTTAGTGGGGAAAGGATAATCCCAACTCTTGGGCCACCCGTTCCACCTTTTGGGTTTTCCTGTTCCGCTGCACACCAATGATCAATTCTTTTTCTCACATACCGTCTAAATTTACATTTGGCGATCTGCTGCATGATACATGTTATTGGGGTTTTTTTTTCGACTGCAGAGATTGGCGTAACAGTTTTGCGCCTCAAAACCATAAGGTAGTCTGTCTAGTGTAAATTGCTGCGGCAACGCTCATCTCACGTAAGTAGCAATTTGGGACATTCTTTGCAGTCAGCTAGCTAACATAGGGCCACTAGATATCGTAGGAATGGGAATAAATTTTAAGAAAAAAGAATTTCTGTTCTATTAAAAATGCTCGGATATGTCTCAATGCTACTTCTTTGGGTATTAACCATCTTCCGAACCCTGGTCGTGCTGGCGTTTGCATGAAAACAAGTATGTGTTTCTTTTCTTAGTCATCAGCCTTGGTGCAGTGAATTGGACTGTGGACATTTGAATATATTTCGTAAATTAAAGTTTGTCGCAGAGACAGTGTGTCCTTTGAATTGTATTTCAAACTTGTCGTGTTCATCGGGTAGCTGACTATATTTGGATTTGATCCAAATTATATCCCAATCAAAAACAATACTAAATTGTAGTAATCAGCTCACATGTTCTGATTGGCTAATGCTTAGACTGCCGCACGAACTTATCACAAATACAATTTAACACGAAAACTAGATGTAAATTACTGAGATACAGACTGCTATTTAAAAAATACACACCGTATCTTGTCTATAAATACAGACATCGTGAATGTAAGTCAGCTCATTACTGCAGCATTTGAAAATAATTATTATTACTCTTAGCTTGTCTTGCATAAGTGCGCATTCTAAAGAAGTGGATTATAAAATTACTCTACCAGCTAATATCCAAAGCACTATGGTTGAACAACTGTATAGCACTTTTCAAGCCATTTGCCCTTCATTATCAGGTCTAGACTGTAATCTGTTTCACAAACGATGACAAAAAATAAACCTACCTTTAATCTATTTCTTTTGAGCCTTTCTGGTGTTTTAATTAGTTAGAGATTTATTTACCACTATTGTTCAAAATGTTTCAATATTTAAAAGCTGCTTTAAAGATATCTCTGGTTTCTATGTGTAGGGTCCTACACTTGTACTTTATGCTTTGATTCTTCTTCATATATACCGAGGCAAACCTGAAACCAATCCACCCTATGTCTCAAACTCAATGAGACTAATTGGATCATTTAAGATGAAATATGCCCCTCCCTCACCATCCATGTACACAGAACAATTGTGCAATTTCCCAAGTCGCAGACATGGCATATCAATTATCTGCATTTTATTGGCGAACATGTACATCTTTCTTGATTATTGTAATTTGTCACGTCAGTTGGCGATACTGACGAGGAACCACTCATTAACCCTTAAAGCGCCAATCTCAACAAAAATCGTCTGCTTTTCTTGTCTGCTGAAATGTTTAAGAAGCTTCTATGGCCAATATTGTGGAAACAGATCAGACTACCCCTATAGGAGCAGTCTGATCTAGGTCCACGCTGTTTAATCTGTTCTTAAACTTGTCAGTAATACATAGCAATTACTTGCAGCAGACGATTTCAGCCGACGACCTTTTCAGATGTTTTTTTTTTTCATAGCGCTTTAAGGGTTAAAATATTATTACAGCACATTACTATTATTAGTGAAGATTTATATAACTTCTTTGTCAATACAACTCATATAAACTGGTGTAAATCTTATTTTATTTATAGATTTTTACGAAAATGTCACAGTCCTAGACTTAACCATTTTCAGACTGAAGGCTGAATGTCGGTAAACAGGTACTTTGACAAACAGTGAAGGCCCTGATGAAATGCTGCATAATGCAGAATTTCATCAGGATATACACTGTTTGCTAAGATACACAAATGTCAGGGTCAGAAACATATAAAAAATATAGAAATATAATTATGTGGATACATATGTTTATCATATAGCGAAAAGAATAATTAGTTCACACGTCATACTCGTGCGTATTCAGTCTTATTTTTTCTAAGTCTCACCACAAGTTTCCACACTTTCATTGGGCTTCTTGTATGGATGTGACATTTCTTTTCCGTCATGATGGAAGACTGCTTGACAGAGTAAGCGTAAAATGAATGAAATGGCAATATCACACTCCATCTCAGTGTTTACAGGGTAATCAAAAGTGGTATTGTCTGTCATAACCGTCTGCTACAAGACAAGCTGAAACGCAACAAAGCTATATGGACAGCGAGAAGTCAGGTCAGTCAATGTTTTCATAACGCTATAGAGACTTATAGGCAATAAGTCTTGAAGTCAGTCCTTAGGGGTTTGGCCCGTCTTCTTTGCTTCAAATAAGAAACTAACATGGGACAATATCTTAAATACAGCAAATACAAATTGAACTCCAAATAGCTACATCTTGCGAGAATGCGTGCATGTATAATCTTGTCACATAAAAATATTCCAAGGGGTCAAACAGTTAAGCCGATTGGAATATTCCACTCTTTTCAATTCCAGTAGTTCTTTATCTGTTAGTTTGATAAGTTAACTGGCCATATATGGGCTGAAAAAATCAGGCGTGTCAATGCATCCATAACAAAAGGCGCCAATCCAAAAATCTTGAAGTTCATCCCATAGGCCTTCGACCAGTCTATTTTGCCTGAAACAATTTTTAAATGTAGGACTTTTAGAGATAGAATTGGCCTATAATGTGGACTGATCGCTTTTTACAGAATAGCTAATTGGTGTGTAATAGGAAGATCGTATCCTAATAAGGTACCCCATATGGTGTCAAGACTTTGTTTGCTCTGTTTCTTTTTATCAAATAATCTAAAAAACGGATTCTTTAGAAATAGAGAGAACCTACAATATAAGTAGAAAACAGCAGACTTGGTTTTATTGAATGGAAAGTGCAACAATCCTCCTAGCACCGGCTTAAGCGTCGTATTCTGCTTTCCACCAGAGCCCAATACACCTCAAGGACCAGATGATGTAAAAATATCAACACTACATGTATATCGATGCACGGGGAGAAGTTTTACCAACTCCATTCAGAAAGAACGACAGCTGTTGCGACCTCTAAATAATCTGGAACAATGGCACTTCAGAAATAGAGAGAACCTACAATATTAGAAAATAGCGTACTGGAATCTAGAAAAAACGGATCTCAAACAAAGTGGAAATTATTACTGCTTTTGCACCGTTTATTCCCAAACGAAGTGGGTTGACTTAAGAAATAGATCAGCTCCAGCAGTGAATTGTTGAGTAATAATTCACTGTTTTGAGGTCAATTGTAAAGAAGATCAAATCACGAGCGCGTAGTGCGAGTGATTTATCTTCGTACAATTGACCGACAAACAGTGAATTATTACTCAACAATTCACGCACTGGAGCTGATCTATTTCGATTCTAACACACAATAAACGACGAAGACACATTCGAAGTCTTCAGCTTCTTCCAACTTTCCGCCATAGCACTGAAGAACTCCCGCCAAAACTTAGACTACGTCGCATATGTTTACATGTAATTGTAACGTCCTTCAAGCGTAAAAACGACGTTACACCGTTTAACGCCATGATTGACGTCATTTTCCAGTGACGTCAGCTATCACACATTTTAGCTGTGAATTATTGTCCTATATATCACAGTTTGTTACCGTTGGCTCTATAGGCGAGGTGTGTTAGAATTATTGTTTTTGTACCATTTCGTCTTATTATGTCTCACAAACGGAGTGGGTAGACGTCTTATCAAGTCTCCCACGCGAAGTGGGGTGTCTTATTGTTTTTTCTCTGTTTCAATTTTATCAAAACCCGATCTACGCTTACTATGTCCGTCTTTTTCTTTCCACCAAATAGTTTTTAAGTCGAGATTAGAGAGATTGTTCTGGAATCTTAGAATATGAAAGATATGGATGTGAAGTTTTGCAACAAGGTTTCAAGATTAGAAACCTGGTTCAGAGACATGCCCAAAACGGCCTAAATTGTGTTTAGCCTATTTCGCAGTAACCACTGATTGAGATGTTCGGATTTTATGGATATTAGGTTGGCAAGGATATTTGCAATTCAAAATCCCTTACCACTGGGATTACCTGGAGTCACGCCCAGGTCTAACAAATTAATAAAACATGTGATAAAACAACGAAAAGTGATAGACAGCCAAAGAAAATCCTTAGTTGGGCCACAGTGAGCCCAGACAAAAGCATGCACCGGATGAACGATATATTCTATATCGCTATCCATTTTGAGGCCTTCGTCCAATAATAAGAGGGAAGAATGTCTACAATCCAGGATTGGGTTCATTACCAGACATGCAGACTGTCGCATAATATCCGAGTTGGATCACAACTCTATTATAACGTTTGAATATATTCTTTTTAATTTATCAGGAAAAGAAGGCTATCCAACGAGTATTTTGAATTTATTAGTACGGTGTATCACGCCATGCTTACTGTCGTGCCAACCAAGAGTGACAGTGACGTATGTTTTGTTTACAATTGTTAAGTAAAACATTAACTTGTACGCATCAATTGAGCTAACGCGAATCGATAGATCACGTGTGTATTAATCCTATCCTGCGGATAGGATTAATACACAAGCGATCTATCGATTGTAAGTCCCTGATAACATTGTAAACAAACCATGACGCCACTGTCACTCTTGGTTGGCACGACAGTACTTTGATGGTTTACTATTTGTTGCTGTGTCTTTCACATTTGGTTTTGCTGTTTTGTTTTTGATGTAAATCAATTAAAAACTAAATCTGTAGATCATTATGTAATTACAAAAAAACGGACTACCAATAAGTACATTGCATAATAATTAGCGAAGACAGCGCACTTTCTTAGCAAAACAATTATAATTTGTATTTTTACGTAATATTTTCGGATTTGAAAGAATCCTTATTGCGACACAAAGTGAAAGAAAAAGTAGGTGAAATTCGGTTTATACAAATTGAGTAGTGTATTTTTTGCCATGCATCATTTTCGCTCCATTTTGCAGCAAGTTTGTACCTGTATATATTAGTTTTTAATAAATCACCATAAACTACTGGCTGAATCAAAATTGCAAAGTCGTCAAGCACCGTTGTCATGATCAATCCAGCGTTTGCATATTATTACATTCAGCTCCAAAACTTATATAAATTCCATCATTGGAAAGCACATTTGAGTTTTAGATGGGTTTTAAAGAACATAATGTACAACCACGTGGAATGTAAAAAATATATGTGCATGTTCACACAGCCCCCCGCACGAGTTTAACGTTGCAATAGAACGACGAAATGTAGCTTGGTGAATATTTATTTTCACTTGCCGTCAGTTAATTAGTGAATATTTACATTTTCGAAGCAATTCGCTAATGGATAATTGCATTAGATTTTTACAACGTTCATGGCCTCATGAATTTAAAAAAATGATTGACAGCTGCCAAGCTCACTTGCCCGTGCAATACGCTTCAAACATCGAACTCATTCGCTAGAAGTGATACTGGTGTTGTGATTGACAGCGGGCTACACCTGAGTCACACGTGCAAAACAAGCTTCTTGTTTGCTCCATTGCTTGTCGGTGTTCAAGCTGGCTGCTCCGCTTTCCTATTTTACACTCCGACAAAACCGTTCAAACGATTATATTTTAAAAACAAAACTGCTTAACTGTTTTAATTCCCAATTTTTTTTGTTTTCATATTTTAGATGTTTTATAATAAAATGTAAATATAAAAAATAGATTCAATTTTTGGAATGTTCATCGATTATGAAAACTTCCGGTCTCTTACTTTGCAAGAGAGACCCGAAGTATTCATGATTCTATGAACTTTCCAAAAATTGATTTATTTTTTTTAAAGTTATTCGTAATGTGGATCTAGTTTTCCACCGAAACGTAGACCTCCAACATAATGATGGCACTTTGAAACACTGTAATTCTATACAGAAATATGCAATTATGTCCTGAGATTTGTATACGGCATTACTGAATACAACAGGTACATTGGTATGAACTCAGTGTTTATTAGTGAAACATCATTGGCCATCCCAAGTTTATTGTATCAATGCAGAAGAAGGAATCCATTATTAGTGCATAAAAGGTTAAGAACCCTTGATTTCGTTTGAAAAGTTTCATCAGATTAAGAGTAGACAAGATAAGCACCGCCTCAGACAGAAATTAAAGGAAAAAAGCGCAAACACGAAAAACAGATAACGTGGATTGTCTGCTGGATTCATAAGACATACAAAAGTTGGGTTACATAAACAACAATCAACGTGGCAGACAGATATTGAGATAAATTAGCTTTGAAAAATGAAAATGTCTCTCACGGCATACCATAATTGAAACGAGGCAAATTAAGCGCTGATCAATCGTTATTGCTGTGTTTATTAAATTACAAAGTTAACATTTATGCGCCATTATCAGGTCATCGTTGTACAAAAGAAGAATTTTCCATGATAAGAAAACCATGGCATGGCTCAAAATAAACATTTCTTTACAAAGAAACAGCTGAGGAAATTATTTATTTGAGAATTGCGCAAAGGCGACCAGCGAATAATAGGATGTGTCAGTGTACTGTATCTTTATAGTTTCGCCAGGGTACATGTATTTGAATCTGACTCACATAATGTTCATGTTTGAAATCAGATGAAGGATCTAACAAAATTCTTTATACCTAGTCCCGTCGGAATATGTTTTAAATAATAGCTATACAATGGGTTGTCTGCCTGTACGTGGAGATAATCCACGTGCTTTAGTGAGTGGATTATCTTACGTACAGGTGGGCAAACATGGTATAACTATATACCACCTACATTGGTAGACATCGCACATCACGAGATATTTCGTGCTAAAGTTGGTACGTGTGTTATAATTTATCATGTTGGATGGCCTAAATAAAGATGTGGTGAAATTGAGCCAACACATAAGATGTTTGTTTATATAACATTGGTGATCATAGAAGGCTCAGACGAGCCTGCGCATACGCGCAATCTCGTCAAAGCATTCGATGTTCGCATAATGATAAAATGTATGGAAAAAAGATGCATGTATTCGGTAAGATGAAGAACATTAGACATGGATATCTGTGTAAGATTCTTTATCACATGAGGTCGCGTCTGGGAGTGAATTAATGCCATGCAATAACATCGATAAAGCACTAGTGGTTTACAGATTTTCCGTCAATAACAACATTGCGTACATAATGACAAAATTAAAACGTTTTTTTTTACGGCAGAAATGAGTTTCCAAAGTAATCTTAATGTCATACAATAAATAGAATCTAACATTCGTGTTCTTGTATTATTGAATTTATTAAACGAGTTGCGAAAAAAGAGATACAATGCTCAGCAAGCCTCGCACCTTAACTCTTTTCCCCAACTTGTTTAATAGATTCAATACAGCATGAGTACTCATTTAAGATTCTCTATTTATAGATTGCCCAAATGCATACACGATTATGTATCATTATCTTATGTTTTATACAGGCTGGACAATACAAAAAAAATACACAAAGAATGGTGATATTAAATAGAGGATCTTACATGAGTACTCATATTTATTGAATTTATTAAACGAGTTGGGAAAGAGCGATAAAATGCGAGGCTTGTCGAGCATTTTATCACTTTTCCGCAACGAGTTTAATAAATTAAATAATACGAGAACACGAATGATAGATTCTATTTATCATATGACATTTCGTATGAAATGAAGATTTGTTGAAGTCTTATTTCTGGTGAAAGAAGTCCCAGCTGCCCTTGAAGCATTCTGCAATACTTTTGACCTGCATTAAGCGATAAGCGGTCATGAAAATCTTCTGTTTGAGTGGTCTCTTAAGACAGGTTTTACAGTATTTAATTTGATTTTTGAAGAAAAATGCAACTAATAATGTTTAGAAAGAAAATGTGTCTTGTGTAATGCAATGGAAGATGAATATCATTTTGTTTTAGAATGCCAAAGGTACATAGAGACAAGAAAGAAATGCATCCCAAAATATTATTGGCAAAGACCAAGTATGCGTAAATTCATTGAATTGATTAATACAGATAATAATAAGTTATTAAGAAACGTAGGTTCTTTTGTGTACCAAGCTTTTAAAATAAGATCAGAAATGCTGTACGAAAGAAATGACCTTAGTTAATGAGATATGCCCTTTCAACAGTATATACTTTATCTTAAGATGATGTGGTTCTTTTTCAATTTACTGTCTTCAAACACAGACAAATGATATATGTGTCCACTTGGACATACATGGATATGTCTGTGTTTGCTATTGAAAACATAATAAATAAAATGCAATATAGTGCCCCTTTTGAGATTTAGTACATCTAGGTAGCTTTAATGGCGACTATGGTTTCTGTGACCAACCGTCTTCTGTGCGGCAATTGAGCTTGACGTTGACGGCACTTAAATCATAGGCGAGATTAAAGCTCCTCTCCTGAAATATCTTTAATTCAAATTAGAAGGCTAGGGAAATGGTGAAGCATGGTTTTGTGGGAACATATTTTGTAATTGTACAAATGGGAAGAGCTTAAGTTTAACTTATTATGTATTATACAGTTGCTGTTGTTTTTCAATTTACTGTCTTTAAACATAGACAAATGATATGTGCCTCCCTTTGGACAAACATTGATGTGTCTGTGTTTGCTACGTATATTATATATTAAATAAAATATAGTACCCCTTTTGCAATTAAGTACATTTAGGCAGCTTTAATGGCGACTATGGTTTCTGTGACCAACCGTCTTCTGTGTGGCAATTGAGCTTGACGTTGACGGCACTTAAACCATAGGCGAGATTAAAGCTCCTCTGCTGAAATATCTTGTATTCAAATTAGAAGAGAAATGATGAAGCCCTGTTTTATGGGAACATATTTTGTAGTTGTACAAAAAGAATGAGCTTAAGTTTAACTTATCATATATTATACAGTTGCTGTTGTTTTTAAATTTACTGTCTTTAAACATAGACTGATATGTGCCTCCCTTTGGACAAACATTGATGTGTCTGTGTTTGCTACGTATATTATATATTAAATATAATATAGTACCCCTTTTGCAATTAAGTACATTTAGGCAGCTTTAATGGCGACTATGGTTTCTGTGACCAACCGTCTTCTGTGTGGCAATTGAGCTTGACGTTGACGGCACTTAAACCATAGGCGAGATTAAAGCTCCTCTGCTGAAATATCTTGTATTCAAATTAGAAGAGAAATGATGAAGCCCTGTTTTATGGGAACATATTTTGTAGTTGTACAAAAAGAATGAGCTTAAGTTTAACTTATCATATATTATACAGTTGCTGTTGTTTTTCAATTTACTGTCTTTAAACATAGACAAATGATATGTGCCTCCCTTTGGACAAACATTGATGTGTCTGTGTTTGCTACATATATAATATATAAAATATAATATAGTGTCCCTTTTGCAATTAAGTACATTTAGGCAGCTTTAATTGCGACTATGGTTTCTGTGACCAACCGTCTACTGTGCGGCAATTGAGCTTGACGTTGACGGCACTGAAACCATAGGCGAGATTAAAGCTCCTCAACTGAAATATCTTGTATTCAAATTAGCAGGGGAAATGATGAACTATGGTTTTGTGGGAACACATTTTGTAATTGTACAAATGGAATAAGTTTAAGTTAAACTGATCATGTATTATACAGTTGCTGGTGTTTTTCAATTTACTGTCTTCAAACATAGACAAATGATATGTGCCTCCCTTTGGACAAACATTGGTGTGTCTGTGTTTGCTACATATATGCTATATTAAATGTAATATAGTGCCCCTTTTGCATTTAGTACATTTAGGCAGCTTTAATGGCGACTATGGTTTCTGTGATCAACCATCTTCTGTGCGGCAATTGAGCTTGACGTTGGCGGCACTTAAACCATAGGCGAGATTAGAGCTTGCTTCCGAAATATTCTGTAGCAAAAATAGCACTTGACATAAGGGTCTGAGGGAACATATTACGAAAGTAATACAAAAATAAAACACATGTTTAAATTGAAGGGTAGGGAAATAAACGCACTTTAAGGTGGACATACGATCCTTATCTGGACCTATGGAACTATCTGATATTCTTGATACACCTTCTCCGCTTATACGCGTGAATGCATGTATGTATGAATACATGCTTCATATGTGTATCTTTGTCACTGCACTGTCCAACATACCATTAATTATGTTATGTATGTTTCCTCATGGGCTTTATAGCCTTTTGGACTATGAAATAAACTTATCTTATCTTATCTTATCTTGATGACTCATTTTAGCCTTTCGAAATTTCTTTAAAAGCAGTTTCTGCCACAGGCCTTCACCCCTGGCCCCATACAGAGAGGAGTACCTCCAGACGCCTTCAAGAGTGCGTATTCTATAAAATGCCTCAGGAACGCGCCTGTATATGAAGAGTCAGATCAAGATTAATACTCGTACCCTACCGCCCACGTTTTTGTACATGTCGAATTTGCGTTGAAAATGCATTGAAAACGCAGATAATACGCACTATATTTCCAACGCGAATTCCAAATTGCCAATACCCGCTCGTCATTGATAATGCGTTGAACTGCAGTGAAGCGCATTTACCTGTCAACCAATTGATCCAGCCGATTTATCAACGCGAATCAACGTTTATCACTGCGTAGCAACGCAGATCCGCATTGTAATGCATTGCTGCATAGTAATTGATTAGAGGAAGGATAAAGGACGTTTAAACGGATTTAAGAGCAAAATAAAACATTGAGGTAAATAATAATATTGTTTTACGCAAGATGATATGGCGAATTTCAAACTTTAGATTAGATTAACCTATAACAGAGTCAAAACATTTCAATATCGATTTTTCAAAATAGGCAATTTGATTGGTTAACGCACTAACGCTTACCATCTCATATGAATATTCATGATCTTGCCTTGCGTTGATACGAGTTGATTCGCGTTTTCAACGCACTTTAAATCGAACGTGCGTACAACGCATCGAAAATGGGCATGAAACGCAAATTCTCAGTACAAATACGTGGGCGTCAGTGTACCTCTAGCTCTACTGACTAAGTAAGCATGGGTGCTGCTTGGAGGCGTTTGTGCATATGCGATAAGTTTGGTTTTCGTTTTTTTTTTTCATAGAAACGTCTAGTACTGGAACACCAGGAATCAGGATTCCTATAAATTTTAAAACTAATACTCGTACCTCTAGCTCCGCTGACTAGTCAGCATTGGTGCTGCTTGGTTTGTTGTTCGTCGTTTTGTACAAACTTCTAGTACTGGAACACCGGAAATCAGAATATCCATAAATTCTGTGTCTTCTAGAGCACATAACTGACTTAATAAAAGTTTGTATAAAAGGACATTTGTTATTTAAAAAGTCAATATATGGGTAGTGGCATATTAATTTTATTATTTATACTGGTGAAGGCTTCCAAATTTGATGATATATATAATCCGTTTACAGCTCATTTTATCCTTGTAACATGAAGCCTGTAGTGTACCTATCTCATGTTAAATCTTTAGTACAAGTACTATTTTTTTCTGGTCCATATACACTTGATTGTAGCAACAATACTGTCGATTGGGTGTCTATAGCCTTTAAGTTACTGGCTATTTCATGACCAGCAAAAGGCAAAATTTCCATTTTTGCATGCATTTATCCAATGCAAAACATTCAGACATCGTACTTAGTTTAACAATGTATTAGTTTGATGGCAATTTATTTGCTTCTGGTGCTATTGGTGCTGAACAAATAAGATACATTTTCCAGGCACCTAACTCAATTTACCCAATAAATGACATAGATTTAAGAGAACAAGTTTTCCGGTTTCATTTGACAGTAGAACACCGCCTTTATTGACTTCATTAATGTGGAGTGTACTTCTATGTACAACAGAAAGAGAATATGTTCTAAGGATGAGCTGTTTGATTTTTTGTGGCAACATTGACAGAAATGACATGTTCACTAACACAAGCTTAAGCTTTTACATAAAGCTTGGTCTACGCTCATCACGCTCATTATATACATACATATATAAAATTGTTATTCAGATAGATAGATAGATAGATAGATAGATAGATAGATAGATAGATAGATAGATAGATAGATAGATAGATAGATAGATAGATAGATAGATAGATAGATAGATAGATAATGACGTATTTAAGAACCATTTAAAAATATCGTATCAAAACATTTTTGGGGTGCACAGGTTTAAATATGAAATACTGAAAATATTTTTTTGAGGTAATATATTGTTCAGTAGCTAACATCTTGATAATTTGAAGGAAAACCCTGGTCCCGATGACTTCAAATTTATTTATAATTTGTATGTCTTCCAAAACTGAAACCACAGGAGCTGGTGTAAAGAAAAATCAGCAAATACAGACAATTTTATAATCAAAATGTTCCTTACGATCCAATGAAGGAAATGAATGCCCACACTTTGGTGATTTGTCCACTTATTGGAAAGTTTTAGCACGGGTAAGCATCAGGGGAACTACCGCAAAATCGTGTCAAAGGAAATGTGTCGCATGTCACATTCAGGACCTCTCGCGGTAGTGCCAACGTCGCGGATTTGGTAAACAAATGTAGGTACATTGTACTCGCGCATAGTTTAATTTATTTTAGAAAAATTAGCAACTTATGTATATTTTAGCAATGATATTCCATGTTAATATGATTAACCAAAACCAATATAGAGTATATTTTTGCCTAGAGATTGCAACCGTAATTAAATTGAGCCCGGAACGAAATTTCTACAGTTGTATGCATATTTTTATGTCAATAAGAAAGGAATTATGCAATGCTTTTTCAGTTTTCACTGCGAACGCGAGCCTTTGACACTATATAATTGATGCATTCGTTTGAGTTTAATATCAGGATTAGTCAACCCTCAAAAGTGATGTTCACCTCCGCAAACTTTTAAGGTTCCACCAGGGTTTATCCACCCGAGAACAGTTATATTCACCGAGGCAAAGCGAAGGCGAATATCACTTTCGAGGGTTGACTAATCCTGATATGATAACCTCAAAATAATGCACCAATTAGTTTCTTATATTACACTGTCTCTCTCTTCCATGTTTTATATACAGGCTTTTCATATTTATAAATTTACTCAAGTCAGATGTTCGTAGTGAACTAAAAACAAGACTACATATTTCTAAAACTATTATGAGGTGTGAAAATAATTACATTTTTTATAATTTTTGATTTTTGAAATATACACAAGAAATCCTGATATCTATTTAGTCAGGTTTTCAATATCTATTTTAGCTGTCAGGCGGCAGTAAAAAAAGTGATGTCTACCTGTCCTTTGCTAAATTTAGTTCAATCTATTAATAGCTGTCTGGCAGTACTGACAAATCATGATGTCTACCTGTCCTGGGCTAAATGTAACACATCACTGGTAAACATCAATAGCTATCACATAGCAATTATATAGCGATATTTTATTGAAAAAACATTTACTTCGTTTATTCTGTTGACAGAATAATGGAATTTAATTGAGCTGAATCCACATGCCACAGCATTAATTTTCCTTACGCCAGTTCCGGCTAATAAAATGCAGCTTTTTCATACATAATACTACACCTTACATACATCCGAGGCTTGATTATAGAATTGGGCCGAGATTTTCCGATTGCATATGTTCAAGTTGTTCAAAGCAAGTTTGAAACAAGTCTTATCAATCTGTTTTATTTAATCATGTACATCACTTATGAATAGTGAAGCGTCATGACAAAACCAACAAAATATCATTGATAGTGCGCAAAGCTAAGACTCAGATCAGCCTGGGGATCCGCTCAGTCTGATCGCTGAGTCATCGCTGTGCGCTCAATGTGTACATGTAAATAGGACCCAAATTTTCTTCATGCTAAGAGAAATGACTCTGATCAGACTGACTGATTCCTAGACTGATCTGCGCATTTCGTGACGCACAACAACATTGTTGGGTATTCTCATGTCATGGCTTAAATAATATCGACAAAAGGAGCCAAGGAACATATCTCATAATAGTTTTAATATTAGTAAACTCCTCTCGTTTTGGACTGTGGTCTGGTGGTTGTCGCATTTCCTAGTGATATTCATTTATTTTTATTGCTTTTATCGATGACCCCTTGCATTTAGAGTTTATTTCATAGCATTGGGCAATTGACAAGGCCAAAATCTTTCTCAAAGTCATGAAAGACATCACCAATCATTTAATTTTTATCCGTTGCATTCAATTATTGGGTTTACAAGGACAGTTCCATATGAATGTCAGACTAGATTTTGTGTAGCTTTACAATGACGGCAGGCTAGATTTTGAGTCAAAATTGGTTTATGTGGAAAACTTTAGAAATTCTTATGAACATAATTTCTCGTACTTTAGACAAACTTGCAAAACGTGAAATGGGACGATAGTTATCAATTTTCTAATTGGACTATTTTTTATGAAAGGGAGCTTTTTTGTCAATTTTTACGTTCTCGCTAAACCAGAGGTTAGATGTAAGATTTATTTCATTAGCTATATATGGAGCTGCAAGTTCTGATTAGAGCATACGTTCACAAGACACATATATACAATTAAGAATACAATAAGCAGAGAAACCTGTTTCAAATTGTTGTTCCTCATCGAGGTGCTTGCTAAATAAGAAAATACACAAAGCGCTAAAACAAGACTAAAACAAAACCCTTACACTCTTACATGTAGGTCATCAAAAACAAAGGACGGTCAACAACTGAACCTCCACATTAGAAAGACGACAACACAAGCCACTGGGTACTTAGATATATAAGTCACTTGGCAAATCTTGGCTCTAGATTCTTTTGTTGCTCAAGTATGTTGTTTCATTTGGGTGTTTTGGTTTATTTGCTTGTTCTGGTTTTGTTGTTGTTTTATGGGGTTGGCTGTTGTTGTTGGTGGTGGTGGTGCTGTTGTTTTGTTTTACAATGGCTCGTATTCACTGTTTACTGTAGGATTTAGTCTATTAGGTGGTGATTGAGATGTAATACAAGGTACATGTGCGAGAATCTGATGCTCAAAAACTCTTCTTTTTATGTCATTTTTCCTCTCGCACCATTCTGCAGTTGGAGTTTTCGTAAATATAACGCACCACGACTTGCTCAACAACTGTTTATCAACGTCTTCAAGTGTTATCAGTGTCAAAAACTTTCTTTTCAGCTCAATCTGTCTGTCTATTGTGACATTAAGCTGAAAATCGCACCATGGATCCTTCAAGAAATGTTTAGATATAACTGCAATAACGTGATTACTGTTATAAATATTGTCCACCATTACGTCAACTTTGGCTGCCCAAGCTTCAAACTGTCTATCCCAGATGAATAGTTTGTAATTATGCTCTCGTTCCATGAACTGACAAAGCTCCCTGGAAACAAAATGTCTGTCTTTATCGTGGTATATTATATAAGCGTCATATACTACATTCAATAATGTTTGCTTTTGTGGATCATCTTTAACAGTGCATCGATATTTTCTGCGATATTTGATAAGCCAGTACCTTAAATACCAACGGCCCTTATAAACCAAAATTACCAAAACAATCACTAAAATCAAGAATGTACAAGTTGATGCGAGGATAATTTTCGTTAGATCTACTGGCTCACAATCTTCATAAGTTGCTTTATAATCAATAAAGAGTGTCCCTTGTTTCTCAGGAGGCTGATCACATTGGTAGAATTTAGGCCAATAAATGAATTTGATTTTTCCACGGTTTCTCTCAATCCATTCCCTAAACCATATGTTTTTGCAAGGTACACAAGAGAGCGGATTGTTTGACAGATCTAATTTCTGCAATGAGTTTTGAAGGTTAACTGGAAGTGTATCGGTATCTATGCTTGAGATTTTATTAAAACCAAGACCCAAATATCTTAAAGTTTTTATGTTCATAAACACAGAACCATTTATCCTGTGTATTTCGTTGTATTTTAGGAGAAATGTTGTCAGGTTAAACTTCTGCAAAAGATTGTGTGGAATATGCGTAAGATGCGCTTGGTTCAAATTTAAGACTTTTAATTTTGTTAATGGGGATAGCATTTCTACAATCTCTTCATCGTTTAAACCAACAAATAAATTATATCCCAGATATAAACGGATCAGATTTGGCGAATACTTTAGGAAATTCCTAAATGGAATAGATGATGTATCCATAAATAATAAATTGTTGTCTTCGATGTTGAGTTCTTTTAAGTTCATATTGTTAAAAGCTTTTGGCTGAATTTTTTGAATTGGTTTTGTCATACTAGAAACATCCAACTTTTCTAGGGATACAAGGTCTGAGAATGTATCATTGTATATTGTATACAGTACGTTGCCAGATAAATTCAGCTCTTTCAGACTTGTCAGACACCACCAAGCTTTCCTGTATGGATACACAATGTTGTTCCAGCTAAGGTCCAGAACTTCTAAATTTGGATTAAAAGACGTTCCATTTTCATCACAAAACAAAGGTGGCCCTCTGATAAATTCGTTATTTGCCAGAAAGATCGAATTAGTAGTCATGTGCCCAATACGGTTAACAATCATCTCAATCCAGTTATTAGAATAATCCAAAATCTTTAGATTTTGGAGTGGATGAATTGACATCTCGTTTACTACTGTCATGCCATTGTGCTGAAGAGACAGCATTTCAAGGTTTGTGTTTTCTAAGCCTTCAAAGAAATTGTTGGAAATGTTTCTTAATCCACAATTATTGAGTCTAAGCACTTTCAGTTTCCATGAATTGTTGAATAACGACATGGACAATTGTCTCGCGTTGATCAAATTGTTATTGCTTAAATCGATCACCAAAAGATGACGCAGTTCGTGAAATGCATCATGGGATACTCTGAGAATACCATATGAACTAAAATTAAGCCTCTTAATTGCTAAATCCGTAGTGTTCTCAAACGTTTGTCGGGTCACGTTTGGGAAGTCATTAAAGTTTAGACGCAGGGTTGTCACATTACTTGGGAATTTTGGTATATAAGTAAGTCTTCTTCCAATACATTCAGCAGTGTCTCTACTGCAACAGCAGATATTATCTCCACATGGTTGCCAGTTATTCTTGCAGCTACAGACTTGGTCTTTCAAACATACCAAAGTGAGTAATATGAACAGCTTTTTATGTGTGATTTCCATGTTTTCTTGTAGGGAATTATTTCAAACTTGCAGGTCCTTCGAAAAGCTCATATAAATTTGCAGCCGAGTAAAATTTTGAAATTGCGTGGCTTCTTAACTATCTTCATGCTGGATAATTGTTCATGCATTTGTTTTCGTCTGCTGACTTTATTTCAAATTAAACTTTTTAAAAAAAATTCAGGAACACTCTCAGAGTGTCAAACAGTTAAGATCCAGATCAGGACGGACAGAACGTCCATCCTGATCTGGATCTTAACTGTTTGTAAAGGCTATCAGCAGTTGACAAATGTCTCTGCGAGCCAGGAAAAAATTTCAAAGTCTGGTGCTTGGTATGTTATTTGAATCAGCTTTTGATTTACATGTAATGCCAAACCACATTTCCCTTCAGCTGTTGATAAAGCAGGACATCATAAAATGCATAGTTTGCTGAAGAGTTTATCGTTGCTTTAAGGATTAACTCTCTAGTGACTTTACATAGCTTCATATGCTTCTTCTTACGCACATTTCTTTGTGAAATCCTGAAAATAAATGTACATTTTTTTTGTCAATTTTGATTAGTCTTACATAATATTCATTGGGAAAGAGTTTAAAATACAAACATGTCAAAGAAACCTCAAATTTAGCGTTCATTTAAGTGAATGGGAATATTTAACAATCTTCCATCGACGATCCTATAAAGTGTTCTTGTAAAATTTGTTTTACAGCCAAGACCAGTTTATTCCATTAATATTCAGATATCTTATGTAGGAACATGTTATTGTACAGCCTTACATTGTCTTGAACAGTAAATTCTATGAACTTTCTTACCAATTCTGTCGGTATTGGGACGCAAGCTATTTGTATTGAAACTTTTCTGAAGGCAACAATCAGCGAATAGGGCGCTAGAAACCCGTAACTATATCTGTAACTAAATGTATCAGTCCAGAACCTGATTTTTGGACTGCCGAATGATGCGGAATCGATGTGGATGAAAAGCTTATGAATGCTCTCAGCTATGGACATTATGAGTTTTGATATTTTAGTCCACCGTGGCTCAAATTGAGGATTTCTTTAGCTCTGACTAGCTGTGAGTCGTAAGCCCTTTTCTCTGTTTCATCATAGTGCGTTAATTTGATTATAATGTTTCTCTATGGTGATACATTGCAATAGTTAGTAATCCTCCATGCGAGCTTAACATTTTTGTGCTTCAACAGCAACAGAATCTAGGGCAAAGATTTGGTACAAGTAAATGCTAGTGGCTTTGGCTGCTGTCCGTTCTAAGGCGGTGGTTCAGTTGTTGTTGATTCGTTGTTGATTCTTACTCACATTGTGTGATTCTGTAATTGTTCTATATTTTGTTGTGCGTTACTTTGTGTCCATTCTAGATTTGCAATCATCTTGATGGGGAAAAGAGAGCTGGTTGCTTTGCTTTGTTTATCTTCATGGTGTCTCGTGATTGTTATATGGCTCTTCCTCACAATGCCACGGGTTTGTCTGCAGTTTGTGATTGTGGTATTTCCTGATCATACTCACTTACTATTTTTGGTTTCATTTTAGAATATTACTCAAATACACTGCTGGCTGGTTATTAGATGGATACTGTACTTGATTTCACTGTACGGTATTCTTTGGATACCCAACCTTACTGCGCAATGTTGTGTAAATAACTTGGTTTGAATTATATATAAAAATACTTCATTCTACGAGGGTCATTTTTTATATTCGTAGAATCGGGCTGTATCTCTACAAATATAGAATTTATGGTACCATAAGTATATATATTTTGAAAGGTCTAGCTTTTGTCTATCAACTGATGTAAATTTTACGTCATTAGCGCTTATTTCGTTCAATATACATAGCTTTGAAAAGGCATAGAAAAGGACACTGGCTGAAATCCATGCCATTTTAACAACGCAGCAAGCATGAAATTAGACGCTGTTAAGTTCCATTCGCTATGGTGATAAAAGCATTTTTCAAGCCGATTTTTCTTTTGCACCATCAAAATTAATTATTCAAACGCTAATCGTAGACAAGTGCAGCAAAACTATAAGCATGTTGTTTGCGCTTCTATAACAATTTTAAAACACCCATCAATATACCAAAATAATCACAGTCAAGTGCTAGTTATTATATCTGTTAAAATTACGAATATGAACAAATTTCAAAATTTCTTCTGGTTTTGCATAGCACATGATATACTTAATCATTCGTCAGCAGTTATATTGATGTATCGATTTAAGTGTGTAACTTGCAACTTCCGGTACTGGCATACCCCCATGTTATAAGAAGTGGGTGGGGTAAATCAACCCGGCGTAGAAAACACAATAACAATCGGATCTGCATAATTTTCTTATTGCAGTGATTTCAACATCTGTTTAGAGGCACAAACACATTCTTAGTGTATTTTCTAAATATAGTAACGCTCCATGACGTCATAAATGTACAGAATAAGGGATTTTAGCAACCCTAGGCTATTTATTTTGCCGTTAATTTCAAATAAAACAAAAGCATCAACTTTGTTTTTGGATGAAAGTTACCATAACACTTCCATCTACCATATAAAAAAGAAAAAAAAAGTATAATAATACTTTACAGCTAACATATTAAGCTACATTCAAAAGCCCGTATCTTACTTCCACTTGTGTCATCTTTTTACAATAAAAGTTTATATGCCTACTGTTCAATTTACTGAGGTTCCAAACAAATCTTCCATATCCAACAAATGTTGCGTATTTTGCTATAATGTTATATTATATTGTAGCACGTGGTGTCCTTGATCTGCAGCCAAATTTTCAGAAGCTGTGTATGGCTATGGACCCATTTTCATGCAATTGCTACTAACGCTCTGTCAGAGACTAAGTCCATAAATGTCATATTTCTACCTTATTTCCAGTGTGCGATATATAGGTATGCCTTTGCCTCTTAGCAGACATTAAAGTTATGCATTTTAAAATAATTTAGGTTGCTAGTATAGATAAAAGCTCAATCTTTCCAAATGTATGCATGATGTATGCATTTACTTTCGCCGTTTTCATTAAATCTACCTCTCTACAAACATAAAAAACGTCCCTCGTATTTGGATTATTACACGAAATTTTTTTACTGCTAAGTATTATATCAATATACGAAAAAAAGATATCGCAAATTCACTGCTAAGGATGTAATATATACTCAACAAAAAAAATTAAAGGGTCAAGTATACAGGGTCTAAACAAAAGTATAACCGTAAATCTATTCACAATTATTTTTTCACTATACTGTGAAAATACCTGTTTATTTCATTGTAATGTAGTCCTCTCCTTGAAAAACAGGATACAGTATCACAGTTATCCATCGAACAGGGCCACCCTTAAAATCATTGTGTCAGACTAGGTGGGTGGGGTAACCACAAAGCAAAGGAAGCGCCCCACATAACTGATTCTTCTCTTAAATCACAGTTAGTAACGTGTGTGTCCACCACGTGCATTGATGACTTCCTGGCATCTGCGGGGAAAGCTGAGAATCAACCTCCAGATGTCTGCGACAATAATCCTTAGCCATTCATCAATGAGCATGTCTGTAAGCTCCGCAACAGTCCTAGGTTGGCGATCGCGAGCGGATATCCTGGCGTGCGTTGAAGCATGTCCTTAGCGTGTTCTATTGGATTGAGGTCAGGTGATCTCGCTGGCCAGTTCATTCGCTCTATACCTTCCTGTTCTAGGTACTGGTTCACCACACGTGCACGATGTGGGCGTGCATTGTCATCCATCATAATGAAGCCTGGACCACAAGCTCCAGCGCAGGGCGCACAATAGGGTTTAAAATCTCCTCTTTGTACCTTACACCGGTAAGGGCCCCATTCATAATGACGTAGAGGTCCGTGCGTCCTTCGTAGGATATCCCCCCCATACAAGCACTGACCCCCTACAAATCGGTCATGCGATACTACACAACAGTCCCGGCAACGCTCGTTTCTCTGTCTCCACACTCTTCTGCGCCCGTCATTAAATCCAAATTGAATTTGGACTCGTCCACAAAACATTACGTAAACGTTGACGTCCAAACGGTGCATGGTCTCTGGCAAACACAAGACGACGTCTTCGGTGGCGTGGGGTCAAGGGCGGACGCACAACAGGTCTTCTAGCTCGCAGGTTCGCAGCATGAAGTCTGTTCCTCCTTAAGGAGAAGAACTTGATAAGCTCTTGCTTCCGTTCTAATCCTAATGTTTGTATGATTGAAATTTGTATTGTATTGTATAAACTGATTTGTAATAAATATGTTTAAACCAAGTCTGTTCCTGACGGTTTGAGCAGAGATCCTGTAACCATACGTCTGTTCAAAGTCCCTACCATGCGTAACGGTGGGGTCGAACCGTCGATGCCGTGCCATAAGTGACAAACGTCGGTCCTGTGCGTCAGTTGTAACCCTCAAACGACCTTGACCTGGTCTCCGTTGTATATCCCCAGTGTCCGGGTACAACTGCCACAATCTGCCAATGACGCTCTGGTTAACGTTAAACTCTGTCGCAACTTGACGTTCGGTCTGACCAGCCAGCAGGTAGCCAAGAGCACGCTGTCGTTTATTTTGAGTCAAATGGCGTCTTTGAGGCATTTTTTTTAATGTAAGTCTTGTTTTTGCTCTTCTTTTGCGTTAAAACACAACTCTAATTGAAGCATTAATTGAAGCATTTGCACAAAGCATGGTACGAAATTCACGTGCATATTGAAAACAGTCTTCTTTGCTAAAAATCATGTTTTTGATACTAGTCTAGTTCAATTCAATCAACTATGACTGTGTTTGCATCCAGCGACTTGTTTTTCTACAATTTGTATTTTAAATGGTTTAAACATTTATTTGCTGTTTTTATATAAAATAATTTGCATTTATAAAAAAAAAAATACATGGGGTTATACTTTTGACCCTTTAATTTTTTGGTGGAGTGTATATCGTGATTAGTTTAGGCCTTGAAACAAATGTCTGGTTATGTTGTCACTGCTTAGCATGGAAGTGGCAATGAATGATTACATGAAATTGTTATTGCACATGAAACAAATATTGTGAATTCATTACGGAACTCTTAAATGCGTATTGCTTCAATCTGCATTAGAAGAAAATAGAAAATATATATAAACAGAAAATAGATACCGTCTATGCACTGGTTAGGCTACTATCTCATTGATGTTGTTTGACTAAATACCATAAATTGTCTATCTCTACTCAAATTCTGGCATGTGGTTATTCAATACATATCGCACTTCCGAAATATGTAATTTTAAACGAGACACAATGGCAAATGGACCTAATTTAGGCTACATCAGAAGAAAAGTGTCCTTCTGTGTATTCCCACGTCATTGCCGGTCAATATAGCGCAGTCGAGTGTAGCGTTCACACATGTTTTTTCATGCATTAACATGTGATGGGTGACCTGAGAAAGCTGTTTGAATACGAGGCTGTATAAACCTTAAAATACCGTTTTTCTTACATTGGTTTTCTCTAAACAAAATGGCGTCAGCGTTCAACTTTCGAACGTCAAAACGCCGTCACAACGTCATAAAGCATGGAACGTTCCGCGAACAAAACGACGACGAAATGGTCATTCCGTGCAACAACGCTTTCCTTTGTAATTTCAGACAATCAAATTAGGGATCATTTTAAGGATTATCAAATAAATACTCATGTTCAAACAGAACGTGAATCTCATGATTTGAACATGGATTTTCGTTCATTTGACAATGGCTTCAAACAGCTTTGTGTAACGATTAAATATCTGACTTCTATGAACTGCAATAGAAGGATCGTGATTTTAAATCTTTATAGAGATCATTTCTCCCTATCAGCTGATTCAAGTAGGCAGTTGACAGCTACTGACGAAAGTATGCATATATTGAGTACTGGTTAACCGCCGATGAGCCTGCTAAGCAAGTCTGCAATACTGGCCGTCGTAAATGACTGAAACTTGTACATGAATCACCTTTACAAATGAACATTAATGCATTTTTCGAATGCATCATGTTTTTACCTGGCTAAATGAAACATTAGCTGTAACCAGAGCCATGAAGGCTCTGAGTCGCTTCCCTGAGCAAACGTTAGCTGTAACATGAGCCATGGAGGCACCGAATCGCTGCTTTGATCCATCTGCACCACATAACGGTATTGAAACGAATTGGTCACAGGATTACTAATGTAAAAGGACAATGATCGGCTCAAAAAGATAAAGTTGAAGGCGAAGGGCTATATTTGATAGTATAGTAAAATGATCCGTGATCATAAAAAAATGCAAGTTCAGCTCTCCAACACACGCTATTGATCAAATTTTAGAAATAATCACGTTAAAACGACCCTATGGACATGCTAAATGTAATAGAATTACTGATTTTTTAAAACAACTGTCAAAAATGCTCAAATCACGCGTACATGTACATGTATGTTTAAACATTTCATTGTAAACATTCAACTATGTCTTTTACTTTACTTCAATACTTTTTAAGTAAAACTTACGTTTTTGGAGTCAGCTTGTATAGTTCAGGTGAAAATGTATTTTCTGCAAATTTTAAGGCAACATTTTACTGGCTATGTTGCGTAGCTAAGAAACGCAAGAGGGCTAAGGGGTATATTGGGCTAAACCTGAGTTTTGTTTACAGTGTCTAATACGTATGTAAACTATCCTGCCAGCCAAGAGTGACAGTGACGATATGTTTTGTTTACAAAGTTATTAGGGACTTAGAATCGATAGATCACTTGTTTATTAATCCTATCCGCAGGATAGGATTAATACACAATTGATCTCTAGATTCGTGTTAGCTCAAGTGGAATGTACAAGTTAATGTTTTACTTAACAATTGTAAACAAATTATTTCGTCACTGTCACTTTTGGTTGGCACGACAGTATATAGGAATTTCGCCACGCCCTTTGGCGACACATTTTGATCAATTTCATTGAAAGTAAGAAAGAGGGCGAATATCAGGAATCGATACAATCAAGCACCACATCTGACCTAGGATACCAATGGGAAAGTGACAATGTCACAACTAGACATCACCAACGAGAGCTAAGAGGTCAGCCATTTCCCAGCAGGTGACCACAAGGCATCAACAAACAGACGTGCATGAAAGCATAACAAAACAAGACAGAAATAACACAATTGATGCACTGTGAAGTTAGTTATTTAGAAGATCACGTGCGAGGGATGTTCGTAATGAATTGCTTATTTCTATCTGGAGTCTTCAAATTTCAAGTTAGCCCAAAAGTGCTCATTTCATGCCATCGAAGTACACCCCGTGGCTAGAAATGCAAAGCTTCAGCCGATGTATCCACTTCCTGAAGGCGTCCCGGTACACTGATTTGGGCACAGTAATAAGGTACTGATGAATGGCAGATCCAAGTGCCTGTCAGGACTGGTATTTTCGCCCAGCAAGGAATTATTTCAATTTCGGGAACATAAAGAAATCACATGGGGCAAGGTCTAGGGAATACGGGAGGTGAGGCAAAACAGTTACTTTTTCTTTCTTCGAAAACGCCGTAACTGTTACGGAGGTATGAGCGGGGGCATTGTCATGTAGAAGACGGATGTGTTTAAAACCAGTGACTGGGCGTCGTTTCTGATAATACTTTTTAAGTTTATTCAGAACTACGTCCTTGTAGTACTTTATGGTGATGTTTTTGCCCTTTACCACCAGCACTTTTAATGCGACTCCTTCACCACGGAAGAAAATTGCATACTAAAACTTCTTTGCACCCAAAGACCGTTTTTGTCATAAGTTGGAAACATTTGAAGCAGCTTTTTGGCCACTGTTTTGCTCATCAGTCAACAGATGTGGCACCCATCAAAGGGCCCTGTATCATATTTTTTATGATTGTTTAGTGCTACTTTTCAAAGTCATGTGTAACTGCTTAGACACCTTAAAACTACCTCGGCAGGACCAGTGTTAGAAAATGCACAAGGTATATGTGAATCACTAGAAAAGGGAAAACAACTCTAGTTTAAAACCAGCTAGTAGTTAGTCAAATTGATAATTTAACTCCTATGCACTACAATAGGGGATCGTGAATTCGAATCCTTGTCCATAGTATAAGTCAGAATTTATCATAAGTGTAACTAAGGGTGGGATAGAAAATCCATTCCGTTGATCACCATTTGGCTTCATGAGCGTGTTCTAAATCTAATGCTTCAAAGCTAAACCATGTTGCAATAATTGTTTTAACTTTTGCCTACTGGTGTGGTCTACTGATAACCTTTGAAACAGTTTGGACACATTTCAGGCTCAACAACATGTCGGCCTTAATCTGGATACAAACTGTTTGACATTCTGATGGAATCAAGTATAGATGGCATATATTGTCAGTGCTGTTTGATATCTTGTGATCGACTGAATAGCTGCCTCCAAAGTTACCGAAAAATGTATATTCAATTTAACATAATAATTTTACACAAAATGCCTGTTCTATGCTACATATATTTTATATATACATGTATGTATAATAGTATTCTGGAAAAGTTATGTTTAAGCAAAGAGCAATGTAGACCTGTTGCAAGCAGACGCGCAAGCAGGCGGAGAAGGGTGCGACAGGGCAGGCAGGCTAGCAGGCAGGCAGATTTTGCTCCTAAGGCTCTTGGAACACTAGACAGGCGGTATAACCACCTGATTTACCAGGGTGGTCAAAAATCATTACCACATTCTTTGTTTTGATAAATTCTGTCGATCCTGATCTGAATCCAAACGGTTTGCAAAGGTCATCAGTAGACGGCAAAAGTCACTGCTAGCATTAAAAAAGTTAAAGTTAAGCATTTTTTACCATTTGCAAACATAAGGAGACTTTAGTGAAAACAATGCGTTGTAATTTAACAAAAGCATGTCGGATTTCGCAACCTTCGCAGAATCATTATAAAAGGATATGGGGATACTTTCTTACAAATTTAAAGAAATTTCACCTGTTTATCGAAGAATTATACGCTGTCCATATCACTGGTATATATTCAAAGATTGAGTTTGTTAGTATACTAACGTGACCCTTATTCAAAGGGCTATAACTCGATAAGTATACTGTGTTTTTCTTTAAGTCTGGTGCCAGTTTGAAGGTGACATACAGTCCTTAATAGAACCGTTTACCATTTTGTCGTAGAATATATGTGAAGCAAATTATGAAGCTACTTGCATTCATATTTGAACAGCCCTTGTATTTCAGGGGAACAAGGGAACAGGTACCCCGGGGAGGGCCTCACAACTAGCATATCAAATGCAATTTATACAAAAAGTTTGTTGTGTTTCCCATTAGTTAAGATATTAAAGCCAATTTAAGTGTCATGTTTTATAATGAGTATAAGGATCTTAAATACTGCTGCAGTTTATTGGTCATTTTCTAGTCTATGGGTCTATTTCTCTAAGTCAATTGGTCTTCAAATGATGCATTCATTTTAAATGCTTTCCCCAGCCAGCAAACATTCTTATGCCGCTATCAGGTCACTATCAGACCAGCAGCCAAAAATCTTTCAATTTTTTGCATGCTTTCTTAGCCCTTTGTAATAACTCATCACCTTAAAATAATTTGATCTGAAAAGGGCTGACAGAAATGTTTGAAAGCCAGGCCCCAAGGTTATAAAACTTTTTTCATGCTCAACTTAAATGTACTTGAATTTCCAAATGCTCATAAAAGCTAAAATACTGAAAACCAAAAATTGTTTGCTGCTTAAAACACTCAGAAATTGTATTTGTTCTGCTAATAAATGTTAAAATGCTAACGATTGTAGGCATTTTAACATTTATGAGCAGAATAAAGTTCAAGCCTTGATAAGTTGAGCACGAAAAATGTTTTATAACCAAGGGACCAGGGATGTACCAACTACAATTCACGCCTCTGATAGAGTCTGTCTCTTTTTTTTAGGAATGTTTCCAGTCATTGTGATACTGTTAATGCTATAGTTACATGTACATATGAGCCAGTGCACAAGATTTCAGTACTAATGGCATATGCGCAAAGGCCACATATAAACGTGCCAATGCTAACATATCCAGCATCAAAACCTTACATTTATAACAATCTAAGCCTTATTCTTCATTCCTACGTTATGTATACAAGCTGTGAGGGTTCTGGCCACTCTGCGCATATGTGCAGACTTGCCTAAGCCTTCGCTGCTCACCAATACGATATGTATCAAAATCTCGTGCACTGGTCAATATATGTAAACAATTAAGTTGATGATTCACTTAAAGTTCTCAAGGACACAGCATTTTTCGTAAGTTCAGCCTTGTCATCTCGAGTGCTTCCGCTCCTGTAGGTTTGATTATCAAAGCCAATTGATTCTTTTCTTGTTCTGTCCCTTCTCCACTGTGGCATACCATTTCGTAAAAATAGAACAATTACAGTGACCAGCAATACAACTACTACTGCACCAATTACAATAGCTGCAATTGTTCCAGGGCTCTCCTTGGTGTCAGTGCCTGAAAAGGTAACATGATACAACCATGCAACTACCAGCTTAGCAAAAGCATAGTTCATGAAATCAAATTTGGTGATATAGCTGTCATGTTAATATAAGCACTTTACTATCTAGTGACATTTTAATACTGATAGGCAGATTAAGATCCTTGAAAGAGGCAAAGATAGTGGACATGATTCTTGATAAATATATATTTCAAAATATGTTTCTTTGTTTTCAATAAGATATAATGCAATTCCAATGTGCAACTACAGCACGACTTTCTTCTGAATCCCATTTGTATACTGTATATTATTGTATGACTTTATATATTGTTCTATGCACAAAATATATACAAGTAAATGTGTTTAAACCAACATATGTCCATTCAATAAATGGGTGTTTTTTACCATAAACGTTATTTTCACAAATTTCTCAACTACTTTTTTATGTTTTAGTGTAATAAGCATGTAGTAATGAAGAAGATTTTGTGCTGTTTGGCGTGCACCTGAATGACAATAATAGACAGCCAATTTTATATTATTGACAGCCAATATTTAGATGTTTTATTGGAATGCAATGCTAAATTGGTTTAGCCTGGTTTTAATGACCAAAACGCTTTTATTAATTGTGAGTTTTGAGGCCATATGTATGCGAAAATTCAATTGTATTATTTTCAGATAGATAGAATTAATCAATCGTTCTTTAAAAATGAGATTCAGAAACTGATGGAGATGAAAGACCAATACAGAAACGAGTGCACAACCACAAGTTTCTTTATTTGATTTTCACCTCCCAAGGTTAATAAATCCACTATTTTAAATAGAACGATTCAATAAACTGCATATTACATGCAATCTGCTTGAACTGTCTGTACAAATTTAATAAAAAAAAAAATACTACAGAACTGTACAATTTAATTCAGAAATTTTCGCGAGGGTTTTATTTCCGCTCAACTTCGCATATGCGAAGTTTGGTGAAAGTTAAATCCTCGCAAAATGACAAATTCACTCTGTCGTTTATGGATATAGGTAAATGATTTCCTAGTCGTGAATTTAAATCATCACTAATATGTTGTAACACTATTCGCGAAAATAAAATTCTCGCGAAAATTTCCCAATAATACAGTATGCGAATCTAGTGGGATGATAACATGTCTAATGTTAACCAGAGTAGTAATACATCATCTATCCATGCTGAAAGAATTGGAAGACCACTATTTTGAAAATCTTATTCAGAATTTTAAACTTGTGTAACTATCTTATTAGAGGACAACAACATAAAGTGTGGGTACATATTATCTTAATTGGAACATAAGGAACATTTTAACACCGCATTGATTAGTTTTCATCTTTGTACCTCAAGCTCCACCGGTTTCAGTATTGGAATATAGAAACGCTTAGCAACGTCATTGCATATATATACATGACGTCATTTGTGACGTCAAAATTACAGACAATCATTATTTTGTTAAAATGCATATGATATTTTTTTGTCTTCAATATGAGACATGCATTTTATCTAATCGAAACGTAGGGTCACCTGTGTACAGGAAAAAATGTTCAGATCGAAGAGTTTTTCTCACCTTAACTAGAGAGATAAATCTTTATAGAAAAATCAAACATTGTTTGTGTAGGCGCAATGCTCAAAGGATTGATCTGTCTGCTACAGCACATCATGACAGGAAAATGTTTTGTGTTAATACACAGTATGCATTACCCAAATCCGAAGGGCCGCAGGTTCGAGCCTTGTCAGCGTCACTGCGTTGTGGTCCTTGAGCATAACATTTATCCTAGCTTAGTACTGGTTAGCCCAGGAAGACCCGTTCCTGTTTAACTGAAAGGTTGTTGATGGGACGAAAAGAATCAAATCAAACAAAAAGCATTACTCAAAACACTTGCTTTAAAAAGTAACAAGCGAGGAAATGTCATAAATTATCTGTCTGTGGAGACATTGAGCCACATTTGATAGCCCAACCACAACAATGATTGGTATTACAGTATTTAGGGACATAATAATGATAATATTTTTTGCACTAAAACATTTTTGAAACTATTCTGCACTGGCCTGGCGATAGAAACGGTTTCAGTTGGACGTGATGACGCAGATTGATGACAAGATTGAATCAATCTATCGGGCGAATCATGGGTCATGTGTGGTGCTTGATTGTATTGTTTCCTGCTCTTTGTTCTCTTTCTTACTTCCTGACGCATTTGATTAATAAGTATGTCACACCTACCCACAATGCTCAAATCAGATAGGTCAGTATTTGAAAAATGCTTCCTATTGAAGATAATGACAAAACAAAATTACAGTTTTTGTTTGCTAAATCGTGGTATTTTCTGATGAGCATGTGATATAATAGAACTTTTTGCTCTCTGTAAAGGCGGTAACGTTAATATTCATATTTGGACGTGGTTCGGCTACTACATCTGCTAAACAAGGGAAATCAGGTTCCATTTATAATTTGGTAAAGAAATAATAAGTTGTTTGGGCCGCGTTTGCCTGCATTTCATGAAAATCCTAACCATATACACACTGACCTCACATTTATTAACCCTTAAAGCGCATAATCACAAAATATATGTTTTTGTCGTCCACTAAAATATTTGAAGCCTCATAGACAAACAGTGTGGACCCAGATCAGACTGCTCCTGTAGGAGCAGTCTGATCTGGGTTCACAATGTTTGCGTCTATGCTTATGTTAAATTGACATTTTCAGATGCAGTTTTTTTGCTGGCGTTTTAAGGACTGAATAAAGAGTTTTGCGTCTATACTGAGGTAATGGCGCAAGATGATACAGTTATTTTTGAATAAAAACATGTCTCAGTTTCAGTTTTTACCTTTGTCTAAGGTAGACCAATCCTAATTACACATTCATGAGGTGCCGCCTTTACAGTAAGCGAAAAGTGGAATAATATAATGGTATAATTTAGCCAGAAACCGTAATAATTCTATAGTACTAGCATAATAAGTAAGAACGATTACATATGTACCTGTTTGTTTCTGTGTTACCCCAACTCCAGTTAAATTCCCAGTTGAAGATGAATTGTCACTAACAAACCCTGTCGTTTCTGCCGTTTGTGTTACTGGAGTTGGAATATGAATATTTGGAGTGTTATGGCCTGGCGTTGCACCAGAAGGTTTCTTAATCGGTATTGTGGGAACTATTTGAGGTGGTAGAATAGATGGAAGACTGTGTGGAATAGGCGTTGGAATGTTTATACCACTTCCAGTTGCCAATTTATTGGAACTTATATCAGCAGCTGTAATATAGGCATCACTGTACATTTTTTTAGTTTGATTTGATTCTTAATGTCCCATCAACAATCTTTCAGTTATATAGCGACGGGTCTTCCTGGGCTGAACCAGTACTAAGCTAGGATAAATGTGTCTTGCTCAAGGACCACAACGCAGTGACGCTGGTGAGACTCGAACCAGGGGCCCTTCAGTCTCGAGTCGAGCACTCTACCACTGAGCCACTGCGCTCCCCACATCACGGTACAAGTCATGCAATAAAAAGCTGAGTATATGACCAGGAATGCCGATATGCACCATAAGGAAGAGACATAAAACACTTACTTTAACCTGTTTTATTCTCGATACTGCCACACCAGTACACTGGCAAATTGTGGAGACCCAGATGAAATGCTGCATTTAGCAGCATTTTATAAGGGTCTGCACTGTTTGCAGGATTTAAATAATCTTCAGAAACAGATATATATCCAAAGAGCTACGTGCATTGAGGGACTATTTTGGCCCGCATGTGAGGAAAAAAATGAAAAAAAAAAAAAAAAAAAAAAAAAAAAAACATTTTTTTTGTTTTGCCTCATACGGGGATCAAATTAGCTGCTTAATGGAAGTTGTTCTTTAGAAACTTCTTTAAAAACAACTTGGCCAATTCCATACTAATTCAATAAACATTCATGGAAAAAATCCATCAGAATGAAAAGTGTTTAAGGATATAATTTAAAGCCCCTACACATGATCATACTTTGCTCAAACACATGCTTTGTTAGCTAAAGAAAACAAAAACCATTACACTTAGATGAGCAGTAAAGTGAAAACAAAATAAGTTACACTATTACAGAGAGACATGTTAACTGATCACAAACCAACCTTTGGCACCAAAAGGAAGAGATATAATACGCAGAAAAAAAAAATCAGGCGTATTTGCGTATTTGAAAATATATTTCTTTTTTCTCAGCAATAGCATATGTTGTGGTTGCTCAAAGGGACTGTCTTATTGAGATGATTCTTTTGACTACTTAAACATATGTTTAAACAGATGAGTAAGAATCGATCATGAGTTCACGCTCAAAACATTTGTTTACATATATCTAAACCTATGCATATAACCAAAAAAGTAAGTGAGAATGATAAGGAAATACCACAATCACATACTGCAGACAAACCCATGGCACCAGATAAAGAGCCGCACAACAATCACGAGACACCAGGAAGATAAACTAAGCAAAGCTACCAGCTCTCTCTTCCCCATCAAGATGATTGCCAAACTAAAATGGACATAAACTATCGAACAACAAAACATAACACAAAATTTTAGTCTGGTCAGAGTCTTTGGTATTCACTATCTGGGACGTACATGTATAGCGGTAAACTGGTTTAATGCAAAATTTAATATTCTAACAACTATCTGTAGTTGAGCAAGCTGGTTTGATCCCTACTAAGTCAGAAACCCAGTAGACAGATTTTCTCACAAAGAAGCCCAATACTGTAACTATTGTGAAGTATAATTATTGTTGTGTTTGTGTTCAACGTCCAACTAACAGCTTAGGTCATGTGGAGATGGGGCCACATCTTAAAGTCTCATCCGACAAACTGGTGAAGACGGGAATCGAACCTGCTATCCCTGGTTTATAAGGCGAGCAGTTTATCCACTACACCACGGCGGCTCCATGATAGTATAATGCTTGTAAGAAAATGCAATGATACGGAACCTATTATGTAATAATATTCAGCATTACCCCTTTATATTCAGGAAACCCTTAAATGAATACTTTTGCTAACAGTGACAAGCCAGATGAAATGCAGCATAATGCTGCATTTCATCATGGTTTACACTGTTTGTAAGGGTCTCTTCAGACAAAAGAATACAATACTTTTGAAAATTATAACCTGACACCCCTAGATCCCAGGGGGGGTACTCTCATTTTTTCTGCATACGTAGGCTCGGGCTCGGCATCTACCCTTCACCCCCCAAAAATATCAGGAATTACAAGCACCCAAAATAAATATTTGAAATTTTAGCAACCCAAAACAATCCCCCCATTCTGTACATTGACCTTAAGAAAAATTCCTAAAATGCATATAAATGACCCCTAAATATAGCCCAATTTTGTGATGACCCCCAAAAAATATCCGCAAAATCTTCATACCCCAAAAAACATTCATTTTTCTGAAAACCACCCAAAATTTTAAAATTCAAATTTTTGAACCAAAAAAGTGACCTGAGCCTACGTACGTATGAAAATATCAGAGTACCCCCCCCCCCCCACTGGGCCCTAGATATATACGATGGACTTTCCCAAGTTTATTGTTCCTTTGATTTTGTTTGATTTGATTCTTTACGTCCCATCAACAAACTTTCAGGCATAAAGGGATGGGTCTTCCTGGGTTGAACCAGTACTAAGCTAGGATTAATGTTCTTGCTCATGGACACAACACAGTGACGCTGGTGAAGCTCGAACCCGCGGCCCCTCGGTCTCAATTAAAATACTCTACCTCTGAGCCACTGCGCTCCCTTCAAGTTTATTGTATCAAGCTCGAACCCGAGGCCCCTCGGTCTCGATTTAAATACTCTACCTCTGAGCCACTGCGCTACCTTCAAGTTTATTGTATCAAGCCAGAAAGAAGAATTTATTAGTATACAAAGCGTTAAGTCAAAGGCGGTAATAACGTATAGATCCAAAACATAAACACTCACCGAGTGGTTTCTCACAAATGAAAGCTCGTTTACTATTGCAGTCTTCATCATTCCATTTTCCATCGCTAAGAAACACCTCAACACAATTCTCATCATTGCCTGTCAGTCCCCGTGTTGTAGGTTCACCTGGTCGCCAATTGGTATACTGCAGGGGACTACCATCCACCCACATAAAACCAGCTGTATAACAACACATGTTCAAAGAATATGAATAAATTTGACAAAATAATACTCAGTTTATACAACGTGTAGGGCTACGTACTGAAATCGTTGAAATTTCAACACTGAAACTAACATGATCAACTAATTCAATCTCGTTTTCCATACGAATACAGTCGTGCGCTTAAAATATCTCGTGAAGCTTATCTCGCATTTACAATAGTTCTGGTGTAGTTTATCTCATATTAGTAGCGCTTATTTCACATAAGCAGCGATTCAGGATAGAGTTTGTCGACAGGACCACTAGATCTTATATGCATTGGTATATGAGAAAGAATTTTTGGAATGGATTAAAATAGCGGCGTGCAAGAATATAAGTTAATATTTTTTCACATATTTCTTTGATTTTTTTATAAGGATAGGCTAAGTAAAAAGCCTGGTACCTATTTGACGTAACTATGGATATGGTAACAGAAAATATCAATTTGGACCAAATGTTTGATTCCTGACCAAAAAACTAATTTAGTGCACCAGCAAATACTAAAAAGGTATATCAACAGATGATAACAATAACCAAACATATAATATATGAAAATACCCTTTAGATTTTAGCTGTGCTTATACTAAATTCTTTAAAAAAAACAGTATTCTTAAAAAAAAACAGTCATCTTAGGTCTCAAATTTGGTCAAAATGACCATTTCTATATAGTTTACCAATCTTGGCAGCCAGGTTCTGTTACATTAGTGGTTCAAATAGTCCCCAAACGCACTTACTCTATAATTGATCATTTCACAAGCAAGTTATCATAGTACAATATTGAACGCAAATAATGCGGGTACATTGTTAACATATTAACCCTTTGCCCAATGGAAAATGTTTCACGCTTTATGTGGTCTGCTGGGTGTTTTTCAAAACTATTTTCATTTCAAAAAATCTATGCAGGAATACCATCCAAGTGTCAAACATTTTGGATCCAGACCAAGCCCGACTTTTTGTCTGGCCTGATCTGCATCAAAACTATTTGCAAAAGTTATCAGCAGTCAAGAGTTAATATAGTGCACATAGGTTGCAAAAGTTTGATTTAACTTGAATTACGCACTGCTGAAGATATCTTGTATTTTCATGTCTCATTTAATTTGTCCCATAGTTATATGTTCAATACATTGTCAGCGCTGCTTTCATACTGAGTGCATTATGACAGTTTGCTTTACACAACACAAAATCAGTTTAATATGTAAAGACAGATGTAAGTTAACTCTGTTTCTCGCACACCAGATCATGATTTCCGTTGTTTTTACCCATGTGAAGTAATTCTATCTCACACACCCATACCAGCCCTAGGGAAAGATAAAAAAACGAACAGCCGCACGTCGGCCGCACGTCGTTCCGTGACGTCATTGCAATGATAAAATGACGTCACCATGTCGCATCTCAGCGTATTTAGGACTTTCTGGAAGCCTTTTTTTCTCATGTTTTTCCAATATAAATTTGAGGTATTAAGTGGTGAGCAAGAAAAATAATCCATTATTCGTGTGAGGATGGGATAGAAAAATCCATCCCTCGCGATCACCGTTTGTCATCACTGGCAAGCCTCGTGATGCCAATCAGTGATCCTCAGGACGGATTTTTCTATCCCACCCTCACACTTATGATAGATTCTTATATTCTAGTAAACTTTTCATGCTGTTGCCTGTTTGCAAGCATATATCTTTATTAGATGTACCTTCGAGAATTGATAGAAGGACCAGAAAAATATTTACTTCGTCATGGGTATAAAAACATTTTTCTTTGTACCTAAAAAAGCATTTAAACGCATTCATATTGCAATCGTATGCATGTACATGTATGTGACAAACACTTAAAGATGATTAATTCTTGCACATCAGATCAGGGTTTCCGCTATTTTTACCCAATGAGATAATTCTTTCTTCCAAGATATGCTGTCAGCCCATGTAAGAAAATTCTTTCTCCCACCTTTGCCCATGTAAGATAGGCTTTCAGCTCATGTAAGAAATTTCTATCTTGCATGACCACGTGACTGCTTTCTTACATGGGCAGAAATAAATATTCTTTTATCCCCAAAAAGGATACTTCAAGGACCAATATATTGCGCCTAGGTAACCCAAAGGCACCAAGCAAGGTTAAGCGTTACTTACTGACGTCATATAACGTTAATGACGTCACCAAACGTGCACCGCGTGACGAAAACGGCAATGTCACGCTAATGGCACAGGGAGCCAAGCAGGAATTTATTTTGCATATTGCAACTTAACAAATGCTCCAAGGGTGTTTCTCTGGCAATAACAAGGTGCAAACTACGTTTACACCCATTTTAATGCCCGATAAAAACACTGGTGAACTCAGAAATAATGTAAATCCAACGAGTAAAAAGTAAGAAATTTCGGGTTTTCGTGGAGTTTTTATGTTCTGACAAAAACCCTTCGAAAAGTGGGAGAAAAACGATCCATCATGAGCCTGTCCATGTAGGATAGAGAAATCTCACCCTCAGGGTCGGAATTTAACCAGGGACTCGGCAAGCCTCGTCCCAGTTTAAACTTCGGACCCTTTAGGTGAGATATCTCTATCCTACATGGACGCTCATGGTGGATTGTTATAATCTATCATGACCATGTGACTGCTTACTTACATGGGCAGAGTAAAACATACTTTATTTCCAAAAAAGGGTATTCAGAATACCATTATATTGCGCCCAAGTAACTCAAAAGCACCAAAAAAGGTTAAGCGTCACTTACTGACGTCATATGAAGTTAATGTCGTCACAAAGCGTGCAAAACGTGACAATAATGGCAATGTGACGCTAAAGACACAGGGAGCCTAGCAGATTTTATTTTAATTTTGCAAACCTAACTAATGTTCCAATCGTGTGTTCCAGTCAATAACAAGGTGCAAACTATGTGCAAACTATGTTTACACCTATTGTCATACCCAATAAAAATATTTGTTAACTCCAAAAAAAACCAACGTAAATCCAACGAGTAAAAGTTAAAATTTTCACGTTTTTTACTTATTATGTTCCAACAAATAACCTTGGAAAAGTGGGAGAAAACAATCCATCATGAGCCTGTCTATGTAGGACAGAGAAATCTCACCCTTGGGTAGGAATTTAACTAGGGACTCAGCAAGTCTTGTCCCTGGTTAAAGTTCTGAACCCTCTGGTGAGATATCTCTATCCTAAATGAACACTCATGGTGGATTGTTATAATCTCACATACCTGGTATCAACGGTGGGAAAGATAAAAATCTAACAGCCACATGTCAAACGACAAGTGTCATCTTGTTATGTTTAATTGACATTATCATGATTTTATCGCATCTCAGCGTATTCAAAAAATTATGGGAGCCTTTAATTAATATGAGAATACGGTATTTAAATGTTGAGCAAGAAAAATAATCCACAATTCTTGTGAGGATTGCATAGAAAATCTGCTTCTTGCGATCATCATTTGTCACTCAGCAAGCCTCATGACGGAATTTTCTATCTTATCATATAGGCCCACCAGCAAATATCCAGAAAAGCCTGCCAATCCTTACAGTTTTGCCAGAGCATTTACGACCTCTATAAACACTAGCAGATGATGTTTAAGGTCAGATAAAAAAAATCCAATTGGATATATGCACAACAATGTGGTTGTGCATCTAAGACCTAGGCAACTGGCTGCTCTGAGTCTATGCTGGGAGCACACACTTTTGTTGGTTTTGTCATACCATGGTTTACTTTTATATAATTACAACTGTCATAACACTCATTGAGATCCGTTAATCTGATTGATCAAGAACTGTCATCTGATTGTATTGACCTGCATTTCATTTTTCAATGAACTCCTGTGGGTTTTCATGAGGGATGGGGACATTCACTAATAAAACAACACTTCTTTTGTGATACTGTGCAATGCATCTATGAAGAGAAATAGACAGTCAGCAACTACTTACACTTTACTTTACGCTTACAAAGATATTGTCAGGTGGAAAAGCAATGATGAACTAATATACGACGCTTAAATTGACAGTGTTCATGCCGATCAGCTGTCTAATGCGATCTAGCCACCATCTTGTTTTTTTAACGTCGTGACGTCTACGTACGCACGTCATAGTGTGAATGTGCGAAACGTTATTAACTGGAAGCGTAATTTTAAGGAAAACATATATACTTAGGGGAGGGAATAATGAAATAAGTTGTAATGAAACGAATTGACAGATTTTTTTTCGGTTTTCATGCTAAAATTAGGTGTACTTTTCCCAAACATCTCATACCTCAGTGAAACGCAGGAAAAATTCAATTCTTAAGTGAATGAATTCATTCTACATGCAATGGTTCAACAAGTGCATAGAAATGAACTGAATGAACTACAGTAAAACCTGTGTAAAACGGCCACTCAAAAAAAGACAAAACAAAGGTCTTAATGACAAAAGGTAGCTTAATGAAGGTCTAAATTATTGCAGAATGCTCCCTTTGGAACATTCTGCAATATTTTTGACCTGCATTGAGCGATAATTTGTTTTGAAAACCAATTTTCTGACTTTTCTTAGAGGGGTCGTTTAACACAGGTTTTACTGTATTACTTACAGTCGAGTGATTTGTGCAAGTTGGTCCAAAAGCTCCCTGCTCGATGAGCGGATACTGCCATAGTTTGTGTAAGGTAATCGTTAACTGTCTTGTTGTGGATTGATACTAACGTGGCTCCCATCTGCTGGCATGTCAGAGTAGCATCAAGAACAGTTCGTGGCTGACTGGGTTGGAGAAAATAGCATTTATTGCCGTATAGTCGCCATCCTCTGTCGCAGGTTCCATTTGGAGGTGGTGGGCTTATTGGTGGTTTGGCTATAAAATATAATACATGATAATTGACTCTATGCATCACGCTATAAGAACGACATACCAATAGTCTCTTAGCTCATTTATTTATGATACTTATTGAATATAGACTGCTTAGAATCGATAGATCACGTGTTTATTAATCCTATCCTCAGGATAGGATTAATACAAAAGTGATCTACCGTTAACAGGTGTTGACAAAATATTACATCACTGTCGGACAGTATATTTCTATATTTGGGGATTCAGGTCACCGAACTAATCAAAACAAGCACATTCACTTACAGAGCTTACATGGAATAAAGATATGCTGTATGTTGCATGTTTAATTATAATATTCAGAAAGCGCATAAGAAAGGTACTGATCAGAGTGGGCGGATGTGCATTCTGGCATGCGCCTATGTTGTTCACGTTCAACAAAATCACCATATAAGACCATCGAAAGCTTGGGCATGCCTGTTTATCGATGCATTTTTACTAGTCTCTTTGAATGCATATGCTTATTCAGGCCCCCAGATAAGAGTGCGTAACTGAAAATTATTATTTTTTATTTCTCAAGCAAAAACATATGTTGAGTGTACTCAAAAGAACCACCTCAATGTGTCAGTTCTAAACTGATGGATAAGAAAATAACCGCAAGTTTACGCCGAATATGTTTTGCTTAACTGGCCCTATGGCTATGACAGCAGATACAGATTCGGTCAAATGTTAGACAGCCAGTCCTTTTATCAAAGTAACACTGTCACTGATGGAGCTACTGTTACCAGATAGCGCGAAATTGTAATGTGGTAGTGTGACAAGTGTAGAGTCAGACGAGCCTTTGTAGCCCCATTTTACGCTTAGAAACTCCAAAACTAATGATGTTCGGTAAGTAGCTTAACAGTCACAGAATATTTAAGCGACTAGCAAAGGCTCTGATCAGTCTGCGCGTATGCGCAGGCTGGTCTGAACCTTTGCTGGTTGCACATACCACATTGTTTGAAATCTCATGTCACAGCTCAATTAATGTCTACCAATCAATGTAAACATGATGTTTTGGGTGCTCAAAGATTCGTCATTGAGATAGTTCATACCTACAACATACGTTTTGGTTGAGAAAAAATAGTAAGAAAACTATACATGTATATTAATTATGCTATTTCATCTGGGTGTCTGGCATCTTGGTGATACTTGATATCATGTTATTATGCAGTCTGGTCTGGTAAGGTCTGATTAGGTAATAATGTTAGCAAATATACTCGCAAAAACAATTGAAGGATATTAAAATTCTTTTGACTTTATTAGATTTGAGAGAATTATTTCGAAAGTATTTTTTGCTTGATAGAGCTATCAATCAGCAATTCAGTTAAATGCTTCAATGAAATGTATGGGTCCACTGGTTACGATACAGTATCACACCAAATGTAACAACCCTCTTTACTGAAAGTTCACAAGTAATAAAATTTGCTTTTATATTTTTTGCTGCAATCTTGACCAGGTCGTTGCTATTTTCTAATTCCGAACACAGAAAAGTTTTTTATACCCATTTATCAGTAATTGCACCTAAAACGCGACAATTTCTTCCTCAAAAATGTGCAACATACCCGATCCAAAATGAGAACACATTGAAGTAAAACATTGACAACAACTACAAAAGTAGGCGTCATACAATGTTTGTTTGCCTGAGAGCCAGCGATGATTTTGGAGCCAACATTATGGGATGCAAAGGATAAAAAAGGGGATTTAATCACTTTTGAATGTTAGCGACTTTTCCGTATAGAGGGTTAGCTTGAACTGTACTGTATATCAACCATTGAAGCGTGGCTTTAATCAAACATCCATTTTGATTGCAGATATCTTAAATGTATATTTAGTTTAGTTTTTCATTGTATTAAATGTAAGAGAAGAAATTGAATCTAAATATCATTCATTGTTTTTTTGAGTATGGTGAAGGCCCCTAACATTACGCACTAAAGCAGCCTTTTAACCTCCGCTGGATAAAATAAGGAAGAAACAAACTTGAACAATTGTTCATAGCGAAAAAAGTAATCATTATCACAAAGTTAAAAATGAATATTACGAGGGGGGTTCAATATGTAATGAAAACCCATGCATAACTCCATCCATAAATGCGTTAGGATTTTATGCCATATGGCAAACGAAAGATCAAAGCGTGGCCCTTATAATGGTGTATGAAACATTATTTTATCTTTCCAAATGTAATAAGTTACAGACTTTTTAAAAAGCACACTAATATACACTGCATATATTTTCCTCCGAATTGTAAAGACGCATTTTAACAAAGGTAGAAAGGCATGCTGTATTTTCTAAAACAAACATTTAACATGCATGAATCACATATCCATAGTTTTCTGACTCATTTCACCTTTATCTGCACGAACGATACAAACTTTTGACCGGTACCAATTTCTTGTGCAAACGGTTTTACTACGTTAACCCCTCTTACGTTTACGTCGTTTAAAGCAATGGACGTAACACTAAAATACGCACGGATTCTTGAAAATCAGAAATATGGATTTGTACCAGAAAAGGACAATTTTGATTGTATCGCAGTTTCAATACACACAGTGCATAGGCAGCAGACCAGTTAAAATGAAAACCAATATCTAGGGGTATCTCATCTGAGTGGTATACCAATTTCGTTTCTTTTAATTTTATCGTCAGAAATTAGCCAGCCAGATTATGTACATGTAAATACGTGTAACAATGTCCAAATAATGCATCTGAATGCAAACATCGATGAAACGCGGTAATTTGTCTGATCCATTTCAGTGTAAGCCAGAGATGGCATTCTTTTAAGTGATTTTCTTATTTCAAATGACGTATTTGGGGGTACTTTATGAGTGAGATTAGGTATGGAAATTTCAAAATCGGCTGTATTAATTGCAAAAAAACATTAAAGTGACCAGAAGAAATGTAACAAATAATTTTCGTATACATTTTCGCTATGTAATCGTTCACGCAAAAACGACTCTGTCATTGGAATGCCAGAGAATGTAGCATCAAGGAGGATTTTAACAGAAATGGCAGCCTCAGTATTTCATAGAATATAAAGCAATATCAAAGATTTTTGCAGTTATAAATAACCAGTATATGGGTATTTACCACACGAAGAAGCAGACTGAAAACATATCTCGTTCATGTAGCTATCTGCTTTTGAAAACATTGTTTTATTTCATATCGCAGTGTACTTCAGCACCCTATTTTGAAAGTGGCTTGTGTAAATTAGATAAGAAGCTGGACAACTGCAATTTTACAATTATTTAGCCAAGAAACAGATCTTTTATTGAAAGTAATTATGAAGTGTTTAAATATAAAACTTTGGGATATACTGAGCTGTTTTCATTACATATTGAACGCCCCTCGTATTTTCTTGATCTATAGCAACTTTGATTTGAAGAGCACGAACCCCCTGTTTTAGGAAAACAAATATAGTCCCCTTACATTGCGCACTTTCTGCAAAAGTTTCAACAACTTCTCTTTAGCGAATTACTTTTACAAAATATACCAGAGAAAGTAACCACATATTGTCCTCAACAATTTACTTTGTCAATACCTTGATTCAAAGTAATTAATTTGAAGCCTGGGTTATTTGAAATTACGGTCAGAAAGTTTCTAACAACATTTTCCATTTTTTGCCCATATCCACCCCTGTTCAGTAGTGAAAGCATAAGTGAAAACTTTTTATTGTTTTTCTCTTTCCAAAAGTAACCATATATTAAAAACCAAAACAGAATTTGTCTGATTAAATGTGGAATAGTCACTTGGGCTAGTGCGCAATGTTAGGGGCGCCGCAATGTTAGGGGACTGTGTCACTGTATATATGCAGCAGATGAGCTGAACAGGCTACATTTCTGAATTTGCTTTAAGGGTTAATTGCGTTCCTGCTGCCGTGTTCATGCCTGTGTTCTGTAACTCTTCCTTGTGGTACCATGGGCTGGTCTGTGATTGAGACACTTCCATGTTTTTGGAAACTTAATTTCTGCAACAAGTAATCAATTGTTTCACAGATTTGTCGAATGTATGTCAAATCTTTATTTGACTTTGACAGAATGAATTATTATTTCTTCATCACTTCATTACATTCGATTTTATGAAATAGCGCTTCAACGAAATTATTAAATTACTAATCAATCACTGCGTGAAGAAGATTTCCATATTGGTTTGCAGACAATTTTATTTGCAGTGTTCGGATTTGTACTTTTCTCAGCTGAACGAGCAACTTTTTATCATATGGCATGCGCGGATCCAGTGGTGGGGAGGGGGGCTAGGGGTCCAGACCCCCCCTGCAAAAAAACATTCAAAAATATAGGTTTTCTTTGCAATACTGTTCCGGATTCCTTGAACAACCAAGCTAGCTTTCAATGTTGAGCCACCATCTACCCGCCAGCAATAGCCATTTCAAAGGCGTTTTGCTGGCAGGCCGATGATAGCCCGCCCGCATTTAGTGGCATTTTGATCCTCTCCTCTCATCAACTAAAAAAAGTTGTCAGAGTTGCCCCCCCCCCCCCCCCCTCTGACAAAACTTTCTTGATCCACGCAAGTATTGAGTATTGTATGATATTTGTCATGTTACAATAATAAACATATGTTTAGATAAGCAAAATTTCTATCGTAAAATTGTAATTATTTTCATATCCAATGGCTCTTCCTAGGAACTGTAAGAAAAATGCGGAAAGATTTGTTAACTATGATATTTAGCAAAAGACAAACTTGTCAGTACCAAGTAATTTCAATTCCATGCACATTTAAATGCTGCAATATGTTATAGCCTAAGATATCCTGTCAAATTAATGCATTTAAACATTTTAGCCCACAAGGACCTGTCATTCATTTCACTTCTTTGATTAATTTTGCCTCAGTATAATCAGTTAAATACATCAACCATATATCCTACAGAGCTAGCTCCATAAAAAAGGTCTCGCGTGTGTCATGAGGATTCTACTTTATTTATGCATGCCTTAACCAGATTTTCTGAGCTAAGTACAATAACTGATAAGTGCAAACATACCCCTAGATAAAAGCGCATAAATAAAGAATTACTTTTCTTATTTCTCAACCAGACCCAAAACATATATTGCGGTACTCAAAAGAACCATTTCAATAATTTGAACATCCAAAACAAATGTCAAAACTGACGGATAAGAAGATATTTTAGAAGTAAGTAAGAAGGCAAAGATCAGGATTCGATACAATCAAGTACCACACCTGGCCCAGGACATCACATGGGAAAGTGACAAAAACACAACAGAAGCAAGCCAAGAGGTCAGCTCTTTCCCAGCAGGTGACCACAAGGCTGCAATAATAAACAAGAAAGCATAACAAACACGAAACATAAATATTATTACAATTACGAAAACAAATTCTGGACCAAATTGTAGAATAATAATCAAAATAGGACTGGTAACTGGACAAGCTAATACGCAGACCCTCTTGTTGGCAAAGTTTATATTACACCAGCGGAACGTGTTAACTCTTTGCCTCCTGGGAAATTTTCCATGTTTTTTGTCGTCTGATGGGATTTTTTAAAATCAATTTTTCGAATAAAAATATTTTAGAAATACCATCTGAGTGTTATACAGAGACTCGTTTGAGCCTTACTTGGTCAGAAACCCAAAATGCAAGTTTGCGCAAACTATCGAGAATGCGCTTAGTCTCCTAGTGACGTCTGCTGATAACATTTGCAGACAGTTTGGATCCAGATCAGGCCCAACCCTTTGTTAAACACTGGTTTGATGCTAGATATGTATTTGAAAGCATTAACATTAAAAAGTTAACTTTATTAATTTCTTCATTTTGAAAAAAATGAGATTTATAGTTGGAAGGAGAGGAAAAATCTAATGAAGTGTGCTAGCGCTTCTTTCTTTATAAGATTTTTTAATTTATGAGGTATATTAAAACAGCCACCAGTTTTTTTTTGCCACACCAGAATTTGGCAAAATCACATCATCTTTCTAGTGGTGCAAAAGACTCAAAACCACTAAAATACATAAATACAGACATAAGGGAGCAAAACATATATGATTATGACTAAAATAATATATGCCATCATAATGAAAAAAATGGTCAAAGTTAAAAACCCCGCGGGGTTTTTCGAAAACCCCGCGGGGTTTTTTAAACCCCGCGCGGGGTTTTTCCCCCACATTTTGAAATGGGGGAAAAACCCCGCAGGGTTTTTTCAAAAAAATAAATATTAAAATTTGTTCAAGAAACAAGTTTGTTTGATTGTAATTATTGCAGAAAATGATTGATATGGCTTAATTCAAAACTTTGATTTCCCCCGCGGGGTTTTTCTCCCATTTCAGATTGTGGGGGAAAAACCCCGCAGGGTTTTTTGAAAAATTCAAATTGACTTTTTTGAAATATTATTCATCACAATGCATTATAAAAGGTATATCAAAAACTTTCAGCATTATATTGTGCCTCTAGAGGAAAAAGAAAATTCCCCCACAGGGTTTTTCCCCCGCGGGGTTTTTCCCCCACAAAATAAAATGGGAGAAAAACCCTGCGGGGTTTTTTATCCAAAAATAATATTTTTAGTTTTTAGCTCAAAGAAGCATTTTACACTCTGTGTTCAAAGTTGTGAGAGTTTTATATCAAGACAGAGAGATTTCAATTTCTCCCTTGGTGGGAAATCCTAAAATATACGTTACCAAAATGGCAATGCATCATTGTTAGACTGATGGCTGAGAATGTTTTGCTCCCCGCTAAAGAATTTTGCAGACACATCGTATCTTAAAAGAGCATTTCAAGCTGCGTAGAATAAGAGATGTTTGCATGTGTACGATTTGGTGTTTGCCTCTGACAGTCTGTTACATATGTTACCATATAAAATTCAGAAAATGAAAAGTTAAAAGGCTGTGCTACAGAAAGAAGGCATTAAACTAACTATTTAAATCACGCATATAGTCTGCCTGCTGGATACCTAAGCTGCAGATAAAAGTTTTAAAGCAAAATTACGGCATCCTAATGTGTTATGTGCGTTACTTACATAAAACTACCCTTTAAAAACGGTAACTGTGACCAATAGCATTTAATTTTACAGCTGATTAGTGAATTTTTAAAATGCTTTTAATCTAGTTGTACTAACACACTTATTTGGCTTATAGAAAAAAAACAAAGTGTGTTTATCTATCTTAAATGCATTGCCTTATATAAGCAATTAAACAACACTACCCCAAGTTTTAAGGAGCCCAATTTGGTAGGTATTATTTACGTAAAAATTATATAAAATCTTCCATATTTTGATAGTCTTGCTCATATAATAAAGAATCATAGATTTTGCATGTTAAACAACAAGATAGGAGTACTTGTTACAGGTTGTGTTACAGGTTGTTACTTATGTTACCTAACATAATAAATTAGCAAGGCCATTGACTTGGTGTAAGAGATATTTCAAAGAGAAATGAATATTTTTTGCATGGTTTCTTATAAATCTCTGGGCTTTGGTGCTTTAATCTTAGGAAGCAATTCATTGCTCTATTATCAAGACCTTTTTTACAGATGTTATATATAAACTTTTTCAATATTTCCATATATGTATAATACTACGATATAGATAGAGGGGCGTGGAAAATAATAGTTTCTATTTTAACATGACAATTTAGTATTAGTTAAATTGGTTAAATGTTTTAAAATATCTTAACTAATCCTTATCCAAGTCGTATACAATATCTATCATTATATCTGCTTGTGTGGCAAAATAATTGCTCGTCTCATCTCATCACAACCAGTAGAGTAATCAGACAGAATTATAACTGTAGTCTAAGTAAGGGCCCTTTGGAATTCTGTAGGCATACTTGTATTCTATATTAAATATAATGTACACAGTGGTCAAGAATAAATCAAAGGATGAGAAGATCCAATTAAAATCAAGTTTAGCTCATTTATTGCCCATAATTAGACATTTAAAAAACATCAAACAAAACCATCATTGCAGACGACCTTAATAAAATAATAATAATAATAATAATAATAATAAAAATAATGATAATAATAATATTCTTTATTTCCTCCACATGTGAAGAGCATACAAATAAAGCACAATTACAAAAGCAAGATAGAAACATTGAACATATATACATCATATACATTATTGGTTTGGTTTTAATATTTTAAAACCTGTTTGTTTATATATCAATATTCAGATTTGAATCGTTTCATTCAAAATCAGGTCACCAACATCCATGCTGTATATGACAATAGACCACGTCAACACTGATGAAGTATTATTGTAATGGCATTCACCTATTTTTTTCTTATTATTAATCTATATAATAAAAATAAACTTGACCAAACAAAGAAATCATGATCACCATGCGTGACATTTGGACTTCGAATCTTGAAAGGTAATTTAATAGCCATTTCTTTTATCGGGACCGACAAATCACTTCGAAAAATTGAATTTTTCGGATAATCGAAATTCGAATAATAGGTAGTTTTATTGCAATAGATAATAGAGAAAAAAGTCAGGACTGTCCGTAGTCTTCGAATAACCCAGTAGTTTCGGATAATCGAAAATTTGGCTGGAAGGTTAAAAAAATAAATGTTCTTTACCACTCCCCACTTGTGAGAAAGTCGACCTTTCAACAAATTAGGTTGAATTCAGCCCAGCATGTTTGGATTAGCATAAAAGAAGAATGGGCAGACACTTTTGTCCCCATTATAGGGCGCCTCTGAGTGGGGTACCCAAAAATAAGCTCTTGTATACACAATTTGTTTAAGTTGTGCACAAATTTGGTTGAGTTCTACCCAGCAATTCAGAAAGAGACTGCAATTTAGCCAGAAAATGCACACTCTCTGAGGCCCATGCAAAGGGGATCCAAAAAGCAAATAAAAGCACCGCAAGCACTGCATAATACCCCGCCACTGCTGGGGGCACCAAAAGTTATTTTGTGTTATATATAATGCCTAAATAGCAACAGAACTGAGATAGACAGTGATATGACGTCCTTAGTCACAATATGTAACCTTTGATGGTCAACATATCTGTGAAGTTTCATTCAGATACTCCATATAGAAAATGAACTACAGGTCAAAAACCATTTTTCAGATCAATCAAGGGCGGATAACTCATGAACTGGAAAGGTAAGGGTGACGGTCCTTACTAAAAATATGTAACCTTTGATGTTCAACATATCTGTGAAGTTTCATACAGATATTCCATATAGTAAATGAAGTACAGGTCAAAAACCATTTTTCAGATCAATCAAGGGTAGATAACTCATGAACTGGAAAGGTAAGAGTGAAGATCCTTAGTCACAATATGTAACCTTTGATGATCAACATATCTGTGAAGTTTCATTGACATATTCCATATAGTAAATGAACTACAGGTCAAAAACCATTTTTCAGATCAATCTAGGGCAGATAACTCATAAACTGGAAAGGTAAGAGGGATGGTTCTTTGTCACAGAATGTAACCTTTGATGTGAAACATATCTGTAAAGTTTCATTTAAATATTCCACATAGTAAAGGAACTAAGGGTAAAAAACATTTTTTAATTCAATCAAGGGCGGATAACTCACAAACGGGAAAGGTAAGTGTGACGGTTCTTAGTCACAATATGTTACCTTTGATGTGAAACATATCTGTGAAGTTATATTCAGATATTCCACATAGTAAAGGAACAATAGGTCAAAAACCTTTTTTCAGACCTATCAAGGGCGGATAACTCACAAACTGGAAAGGTCAGAGTGACGGTCCTTAGTCACAATATGTAACCTTTGATGTGCAACATATCTGTGAAGTTTCATTCAGATATCATGAATAGTAAAGGAATAACAGGCCAGAAACCATTTTTCCAATATGAAAAAGGGCAGTAACTCCGTTAAAAATGGACGGATTTTGCCCATTAACAATCCCATACCACTCATCGCCGATAACAATATGTATGCAAAATTTGAAAAAATTCCGTGAATAAATACTCAAGTTATCGATCGGAAATGGTGAGCACAGACGGACGGACGGACATACACCGAAGGGTATAACATAATACCTCGCCACACTTTAGTGGCGGGGTATAAAAACAGTAATGCTCCTGCTCACCCACTTGTGCAAGTAAGTCACCAAACAAATTCGGTTGGATTCAGTCTGACCGTTTGCGCAGTCGGTAACGTGTCTGGCAACAGATGTGAGTCTGAATCCAGGGGTCGCGAGATTGAATCCCAACCCGGTCCCGTACTTTCATGGAGATTGATCATGAAATAATTTCTACGGTCATTCTCCTCCCTTCCGCTGAATCATTCAAGAAGGGTTGTTGTCAGTTACAAGTGAAAGTATGTGCACGAAGTACTGGTTAACTGATTGTTAAAGCTTGCCCAGGAAAAAGTGTGGTTAGGTGAACTAACTGTCCCTCCATGACCATAGCTGTTGACTTGGGACGTAAAGCAACAAAACAAACAAACCGTTTGCAAGGTGAAAGTATTGCAGGCAAATGGGCAGACCAAAGGACACTTTTGACCTACATCCCACATCATTGGGGTATTGGAATTTTGCTGTTGCATACACCAGTTGCATACACCAGTTGCTCAACAAATTTGGTTGGATAATCTGTCCAGTTGTTTAGAAGATAGCATAACAAACAAAAACCTGATATACAGACGAAGGCAATCGCAATATCTCCAACACCTTTTAAAAAAAGAATGGATAAAAAAAATCAAATAAAAATAAGCCCCAATGATCAGCCTGATTATCCTGTAAATTCAGTAATTAACCTGCTTACATGTACCACACTAACTAAGTGTTGTACTGCCATAAATGCTGCTGTAAATAATAATGATAATGGTAAAATTGTATAACCATAATGAACACAATTCAGTATTAAGCGTCTTTCATCAGCATTTAAAGAAAGAAACAACTAAAAATGGCTTTGTTTCTGAGAAACTAAATTATATGATGAAAAGTCTCATGCAAGTATAATTTATAAGCATAGAAATATGTTCTATTTACTCACATTGTCTGTTGTAGGATTTATTTTGTGCAGTTTATGCAGTATATATCCAAAATTAACACAGGATTTATCAAATAGTTAGAGCCTTGCAAACCATGAGGTTTATTTGAATCTTTTTCTGGTTTCCTGCAAGATTAAAGAATTTCAGCTTGAGTCATTGAAATGAGAGAACCAGGTTAACACAGTTATATCATATTTCAAGGTCAGACTGAGTTCAGAATATAATGGTCCTATGCAAATCTAGGTTGGGATTATTTGGTATTAAATGGAACCAAATTATTTACTAGCAGTACCAAAAGATTCCATTTAATCCCAAATTATATGGATGTGTAGAATTGATGAAGTCCCAGAAAATCTTAATAATCCCATTTAAAGTACCTACTGGGACTTTCTGGGATTAAATGGAATATTTATCCCAGAAAGTAACATAAAATCCCACTTATATTTTAAGCAGAATTGTTTGAGACTTTCTGGGATTTTCCAGTTCCGGATAGTGACAGAAAATACCAATTGTTCCAACTTTTGGGATTTAATGGAATTCCATTAAATACCATGTAAAGTGAAGTACCACAAAATCCCAGGAAGTTCTATTCAAGCAGAATTGGAACTGGACTGAGACTTTCTAGAACATTCTAGAACATACCAATTATTTGGGATTATAACATTCTTCTCGGCCCTGATCTGGGTCCTTACTGTTTGCAAAGGTTATCAACAGATGACAAAAGTCTTTGTTAACAGAACAGAACATATCTTTATTGACATAAAACTCAGGCCACTCATAGATAGCGTAAAGGCATAAGATACAAAAACAAAGCATATACATGATATACATAAAAAACATGAGTACAAAGAGCATGAAAAAGGTGAAAATTAAAATGCGAGCAAAATCAACCCTGAAAGAGCCTTCTATAACTTACAGTAGGCAACATAATCGACTGTTGTTGCTTCATTAAGAATCAAAATAAGGCTTCACATTATTGATTATAGACAATTCGCATGATTTGACATATCATGTGAACTGTCTATAATCAGGTTATTCCCATGAAATATTAAGCCAAGACATAGTAAGAAGTATATTATCGTACTGATTGACTCTTTTAGGGTTAGGCTGCACATGAAAATTTATTCATTATAATTTCTACAAAACTTGATAACTTTACAAGCTTCCTGGTATTTGCTGAAGAAAATAGTTCTTTGAATTTTATAATGTTAGGACTTTTGTAAAAATATGATCTTAAATATTTCTTTCTGTCAGATATAAAGTGATCACAAACAAAAAGATAGTGAAATTCGTCACCGATATCATATTTGCTACATAATATGCATTTTCTGTCTTCTAAAGGTGTGTTTTCCCAGCAACCAGTTTCAACCGGAAGCCAATGATTACTTAACCTAAACTTTAACAATGAAGAACAGTGTTTCCTATTTAATTTGATTAGGTAATTTTCAAAATTTAAATCTTGCTTGAAAAGAGTATAATTCTTTCCTTTAGAGGATGAAGTTACTTTGTTATGCCACTCCTGAACATAAAGGTCTGATAGAGTTTTAGAGATTTGATTTTTGATTGATTTTGGGTTTTCAATGACTTCCTTGTTTAAAAGATCGGGACACCCAACAGATATTAGAATATGTTTAATAAAATGGATCCATTTATGTTGATGGATGCCACCATCATATTCTCCTAGTAGAAGTAAGTATAACCATTTTGATAGTTTTGTTTGTTTACCATTCACAATATTCATCCAAAAGCTAATAATACGGGCTTTTATTCTAATGTTTACTGCCTTGCAACCTAGTTAACAAGGATAGTTAAAATGATATAATTCAAAATAACATAAGTTATCAAGCAGGATACAAAATGACAATCTAGCATGAAGCACATTTCTTTATTCGCTTAATATTTTCGAGTTATGAATTATAACAATACAATAGAACCAGAAAGATCTTTATCTATAAATTTTTTTGTCGTCTGCTGACTTTTTTTTTTTAAATTACTTTTTTCAATAAATTCTTTCAGGAACGCACTATTAGAGTGTCAATCCTTTTGGATCAAGATCAGGATCGACATTCTTCTCGTTCCAGATCTGGGTCCTTACTGTTTGCAAAGGTTATCAGCAGATGACAAAAGTCTTTGCTAACAAGGATAGTGAAAGTGATATAAGTTATCAAGCAGGATACAAAATGACAATCTTGCATGAAGCACATTTCTTTATTCGCTTAATATTTGAGTAATGAATTATAACTTAAGTTGTTATGTGAATTGCATGATGTTCACTATTAATGCACTCTATGTCTAAACTTAGTAAACATAATGTGCACTAGGGTGTAATGTTTTTGTTTTTACACACCTGAAGGTGCCGTCTATGTCTGCTCCCAAAATGATACTCCCACAATATATACTCCCAAGCAAAAATCCTTTTAAAATTGTAAACTATTCATTTTAAGTACATTTTTGTAGTTTGTATATATATTTTTAGTGAATATTTTGTTCATTTCTCTTCTATCGATTTATTATTTTACCTATCACAATTCTTGCACCTTACAGTGTGGATCCTGATCAGCTGGCCTCTCAGAAGCTAGCTGATCTGGATCTACACTCATAGGAAATAGTCATAATCAGGCAGTATCCTAAATTTCTTCTGTGTTTTTGTTGAATTTTATGTGCATATAATTCAGAGAAAATTAACAAAAATAAAAGTTAAAGAAATATGATGACCTGTAAATAATGTAGAATGGCCCATTCCATGTTGTACCTGGGTATAACTTGTTTTGAAAACAGTATAGATCTGAATCAGCTGGCCTGAAACCAGCTGATCAGGATACATATTGTTTTCTACTCTGCTTGTAAATGCATACTACTAAGTGGAACCCTGCAAGTTGGTTAGATATACACTGCTGAAGTTTCTCTTTGCCTACAATTGATGTCTGCTGATAACCTTTGCAAACAGTTTTAGAACCAGATCAGCACCGACAAAATATCAGACCTGATCTGAATCCAAACTGTTTGACTCTCTGATAGTGATAATGAAGGAACTATATAGTAAATTAATTTAGAAAAGACAGCAGATGACAAAATACCTAAATAATTTCCAACAAGCAGAGTAAAATAGAAATGGATGCTTGTCGAGACAAATAGGGTTACTATGTTATAATAAATGCACTTGCATAAATTAACCTTTGTCCTGCTGAACCTAGATATATCCCGTTTTTGGAAACAACTGATCATCAAACTTTTGTCATCTGCTGATAACATTCATGAACAGTTTGGAGTCAGATCAGGACCAACAGTATGTTTGGTCCTGATCTGGATCCATACAATTTGACACCTTGATTTTTTTCCTGAAATTTCTTGAAAATATTTATTTTGAAAGGAGTCAGCAGACGACAACAAAATCACTAAGTATGTCGCATGTAAAGATTTATATAAAAATTCAATGCAGTCTGATCAGGGACTATTTTTTTTGTTCTTTGAACAAAATAATTTATTCACTAAAAGGTAATTCCAGAAGACTATCTTAAAGGACCTTAATGATTTCAATCTTTCCTTATTAGCTGCTTCTCATCTGTATCTACACTGTTTGCTAAAGCTGGTATGTGATTGACAGTGTAAAACTGAAATTTCGGTGTTTATTGGGATTAAGACACCAGGTAATAGCCTCACCATGTGGTCAGAAGCCTGCTATTTGTTGCCAGGGTAACAAGGACACTTCAATTTAGATGAACAAATCCAAATGTTTTGAGGTCTGCTGACCATTAAAACCAAAAAGATCTTTTTTAACTAGTTGAATACTTTTTATGTCTTTTGCAAAAATCCTTTCAGGAACTCAATTAGAATGCCAAACATTTTGGATGCAGACCAGGAATGACTTTCAATTGGTTCTGATCTTGGTCCTAACTGTTTGCAAGGTTATCAGCAGACGACATTGTCTGTCTGATAAAATGTTATACACAGTAACAAGGGTCTTTCTACACATTTCTGTACAGTGACATAGGTCACAGTTCTACAATATAAAATGCAAGTTGTACCTTAAATTCAAATACAATACAATAGAACCAGAAAGATCTTTTTTCTATAAACTTTTTGTCGTCTGCTGACTTTTTTTTAAAATAACTTTTTTCAATAAATTTTTTCAAAAACACACTATTAGAGTGTCAGTCAGTTTGGATCAAGATAAGGATCAACATTCTTCTCGGCCCTGATCTGGGTCCTTACTGTTTGCAAAGGTTATCAGCAGATGACAAAAGTCTTTGTTAACAGAACAGAACATATTTTATTGTCATAAAACTCAGACCACTCATAGATAGCGTAAATGCATAAGATACAAAAACAAAGCATATACATGATATACATAAAATACATGAGTACAAAGAGCATGAAAAAGGTGAAAGTTAAAATGCGAGCAAAATCAACCCTGAAAGAGCCTTCTATAACTTACAGTAGGCAACATAATCGACTGTTGTTGCTTCATTAAGAATCAAAATAAGGCTTCACATTATTGATTATAGACAATTCGCATGATTTGACATATCATGTGAACTGTCTATAATCAGGTTATTCCCATGAAATATTAAGCTGAGACATAGTAAGAAGTATATTATCGTACTGATTGACTCTTTTAGGGTTAGGCTGCACATGAAAATTTATTCATTATAATTTCTACAAAACTTGATAACTTTACAAGCTTCCTGGTATTTGCTGAAGAAAATAGTTCTTTGAATTTTATAATGTTAGGACTTTTGTAAAAATATGATCTTAAATATTTCTTTCTGTCAGATATAAAGTGATCACAAACAAAAAGATAGTGAAATTCGTCACCGATATCATGTTTGCTACATAATGTGCATTTTCTGTCTTCTAAAGGTGTGTTTATTTTCCCAGCGACCAGTTTCTACCGGAAGCCAATGATTACTTTACCTAAACTTTAACAATGAAGAACAGTGTTTCCTATTTAACTTGATTAGGTAATTTTCAAAATTTAAATCTTGCTTGAAAAGAGTATAATTCTTTCCTTTAGAGGATGAAGTTACTTTGTTATGCCACTCCTGAACACAAAGGTCTGATAGAGTTTTAATTTGATTTTTTGATTGATTTTGGGTTTTCAATGACTTCCTTGTTTAAAAGATCGGGACGCCCTACAGATATTAGAATATGTTTAATAAAATGGAACCATTTATGTTGATGGATGCCACCATCATATTCTCCTAGTAGAAGTAAGTATAACCATTTTGATAGTTTTGTTTGTTTACCATTCACAATATTCATCCAAAAGCTAATAATACGGGTTTTTATTCTAATGTCTACTGCCTTGCAACCTAGTTAACAAGGATAGTTAAAATGATATAATTCAAAATAACATAAGTTATCAAGCAGGATACAAAATGACAATCTAGCATGAAGCACATTTCTTTATTCGCTTAATATTTTCCAGTTATGAATTATAACAATACAATAGAACCAGAATGATCTTTAACTATAAACTTTTTTGTCGTCTGCTGACTTTTTTTTTTAAATTACTTTTTTCAATAAATTCTTTCAGGAACGCACTATTAGAGTGTCAATCCTTTTGGATCAAGATCAGGATCGACATTCTTCTTGTTCCAGATCTAGGTCCTTACTGTTTGCAAAGGTTATCAGCAGATGACAAAAGTCTTTGCTAACAAGGATAGTTAAAGTGATATAAGTTATCAAGCAGGATACAAAATGACAATCTTGCATGAAGCACATTTCTTTATTCGCTTAATATTCGAGTAATGAATTATAACTTAAGTTGTTATGTGAATTGCATGATGTTCACTATTAATGCACTCTATGTCTAAACTTAGTAAACATAATGTGCACTAGGGTGTAAGGTTTTTGTTTTTACACACCTGAAGGTGCCGTCTATGTCTGCTCCCAAAATGATACTCCCACAATATATACTCCCAAGCAAAAATCCTTTTAAAATGCTAAACTATTCATTTTAAGTACATGTTTGTAGTTAGTATATATATTTTTAGTGAATATTTTGTTCATTTCTCTTCTATCGATTTATTATTTTACCTATCACAATTCTAGCACCTTACAGTGTGGATCCTGATCAGCTGGCCTCTCAGAAGCTAGCTGATCTGGATCTACACTCATAGGAAATAGTCATAATCAGGCAGTATCCTAAATTTCTTCTGTGTTTTTGTCGAATGGAGAAAATTAACAAAAATAAAAATTAAAGAAATATGATGACCTGTAAATAATGTAAAATGGCCCATACCATGCTGTACCTGGGTATAACTTGTTTTGAAAACAGTATAGATCTGAATCAGCTGGCCTGAAACCAGCTGATCAGGATACATATTGTTTTCTACTTTGGTTATAAATGCATACTACTAAGTGGAACCCTGCAAGTTGATTAGATATACACTGCTGAAGTTTCTCTTTGCCTACAATTGTTGTCTGCTGATAACCTTTGCAAACAGTTTTAGAACCAGATCAGCACCGACAAAATGTCAGACCTGATCTGAATCCAAACTGTTTGACTCTCTGATAGTGATAATGAAGGAACTATATAGTAAATTAATTTAGAAAAGACAGCAGATGACAAAATACCTAAATAATTTCCAACAAGCAGAGTAAAATAGAAATGGATGCTTGTTGAGACAAATAGGGTTACTATGTTATAATAAATGCACTTGCATAAATATCAAATTAACCTTTGTCCTGCTGAACCTAGATATATCCCGTTTTTGGAAACAACTGATCATCAAACTTTTGTCATCTGCTGATAACATTCATGAACAGTTTGGAGTCAGATCAGGACCAACAGTATGTTTGGTCCTGATCTGGATCCATACAATTTGACACCTTGATTTTTTTCCTGAAATTTCTTGAAAATATTTATTTTGAAAGGAGTCAGCAGACGACAACAGAATCACTAAGTATGTCGCATGTAAAGATTTATATAAAAAATTCAATGCAGTCTGATCAGGGACTACTTTTTTTGTTCTTACAACAAAACACTTTATTCACTAAAAGGTAATTCCAGAAGACTATCTTATTTAACTCTTTCCTTATTAGCTGCTTCTCATCTGTATCTAAACTGTTTGCTAAAGCTGGTATGTGATTGACAGTGTAAAACTGAAATTTCGGTGTTTATTGGGATAAGTCACCAGGTAATAGCCTCACCATGTGGTCAGAAGCCTGCTATTTGTTGCCAGGGTAACAAGAACACTTCAATTTAGATGAACAAATCCAGTCATGCCCACATTCATGTTTTGAGGTCTGCTGACCATTAAAACCAAAAAGATCTTTTTTAACCAGTTGAATACTTTTTATGTCTTTTGCAAAAATTCTTTCAGGAACTCAATTAGAATGTCAAACATTTTGGATGCAGACCAGGAATGACTTTCAATTGGTTCTGATCTTGGTCCTAACTGTTTGCAAGGTTCTAGTAACAAGGGTCTTTCTACACATTTCTGTACAGTGACATAGGTCACTGTTCTACAATATAAAATGCAAGTTGTACCTTAAATTCAAAATACAATACAATAGAACCAGAAAGATTTTTTTTCTATAAACTTTTTGTCGTCTGCTGACTTTTTTTTAAAAATAACTTTTTTCAATAAATTCTTTCAGGAATACACTATTAGAGTGTCAGTCGGTTTGGATCAAGATAAGGATCAACATTCTTCTCGGCCCTGATCTGGGTCCTTACTGTTTGCAAAGGTTATCAGCAGATGACAAAAGTCTTTGTTAACAGAACAGAACATATCTTTATTGACATAAAACTCAGGCCACTCATAGATAGCGTAGGAGCATAAGATACAAAAACAAAGCATATACATGATATACATATAATACAGTGTACAAAGAGCATGAAAAAGGTGAAAATTAAAATGCGAGCAAAATCAACCCTGAAAGAGCCTTCTATAACTAACAGTAGGCAACATAATCGACTGTTGTTGCTTCATTAAGAAACAAAATAAGGCTTCACATTATCAATTATAGAAAATTCGCATGATATGACATATCATGGGAGTTGTCTATAATCAGGCAATTCCCATGAAATATTAAGCCAAGACATAGTAAGAAGTATATTATCGTAATGATTGACTCTTTTAGGGTTAGGCTGCACATGAAAATTTATTCATTATAATTTCTACAAAACTTGATAACTTTACAAGCTTCCTGGTATTTGCTGAAGAAAATAGTTCTTCGAATTTTATAATGTTAGGACTTTTGTATAAATATAAACTTAAATATTTCTTTCTGTCAGATATAAAGTGATCACAAACAAAAAGATAGTGAAATTCGTCACCGATATCATGTTTGCTACATAATGTGCATTTTCTGTCTTCTAAAGGTGTGTTTTCCCAGCGACCAGTTTCAACCGGAAGCCGATGATTACTTAACCTAAACTTTAACAATGAAGAACAGTGTTTCCTATTTAATTTGATTAGGTAATTTTCAAAATTTAAATCTTGCTTGAAAAGAGTATAATTCTTTCCTTTAGAGGATGAAGTTACTTTGTTATGCCACTCCTGAACATAAAGGACTGATAGAGTTTTAGAGATTTGATTTTTGATTGATTTTGGGTTTTCAATGACTTCCTTGTTTTAAAGAGCGGGACGCCCAACAGATAATAGAATATGTTTAATAAAATGGATCCATTTATGTTGATGGATGCCACCGTCATATTCTCCTAGTAGAAGTAAGTATAACCATTTTGATAGTTTTGTTTGTTTACCATTCACAATATTCATCCAAAAGCTAATAATACGGGCTTTTATTCTAATGTCTACTGCCTTGCAACCTAGTTAACAAGGATAGTTAAAATGATGTAATTCAAAATAACATAAGTTATCAAGCAGGATACAAAATGACAATCTAGCATGAAGCACATTTCTTTATTCGCTTAATATTTTCGCGGTATGTATTATAACAATACAATAGAATTAGAAAGATCTTTTTCTTTAAACTTTTTTGTTGTCTGCTGACTTTTTTTTTGTAAAAATTACTTTTTTCAATAAATTCTTTCAGGAACACACTATTAGAGTGTCAATCCTTTTGGATCAAGATCAGGATCGACATTCTTCTCGTTCCAGATCTGGGTCCTTACTGTTTGCAAAGGTTATCAGCAGATGACAAAAGTCTTAGCTAACAAGGATAGTTAAAGTGATATAAGTTATCAAGCAGGATACAAAATGACAATCTTGCATGAAGCACATTTCTTTATTCGCTTAATATTCGAGTAATGAATCATAACTAAAGTTATCATGTGAATTGCATGATGTTCACTATTAATGCACTCTATGTCTAAACTTAGTAAACATAATGTGCACTAGGGTGTAAGGTTTTTGTTTTTACACACCTGAAGGTGCCGTCTATGTCTGCTCCCAAAATGATACTCCCACAATATCTACTTCCAAGCAAAAATCCTTTTAAAATGCTAAACTATTCATTTTAAGTACATGTTTGTAGTTTGTATATATTTTTAGTGAATATTTTGTTCATTTCTCTTCTATCGATTTATTATTTTACCTATCACAATTCTTGTACCTTACAGCGTGGATCCTGATCAGCTGGCCTCTCAAAAGCTAGCTGATCTGGATCTACACTCATAGGGAATAGTCATAATTAGGCAGTATCCAAAATTTCTTCTGATGTGTTTTTGTCGAATTTTATGCGCATAAAATTACAGAAATATGATGACCTGTAAATAATGTAAAATGGCCCATACCATGCTGTACCTGGGTTTAACTTGTTTTGAAAACAGTATAGATCTGAATCAGCTGGCCTGAAACCAGCTGATCAGGATACATATTGTTTTCTACTCTGCTTGTAAATGCATACTGCTAAGTGGAACCCTGCAAGTTGGTTAGATATACACTGCTGAAGTTTCTCTTTGCCTGCAATTGTTGTCTGCTGATAACCTTTGCAAACAGTTTTAGAACCAGATCAGGACCGACAAAATGCCAGACCTGATCTGAATCCAAACTGTTTGACTCTCTGATAGTGATAATGAAGGAACTATATAGTAAATTAATTTAGAAAAGACAGCAGATGACAAAATACCTAAATAATTTCCAACAAACAGAGTAAAATAGAAATGGATGCTTGTCGAGATAAATAGGGTTACTATGTTATAATAAATGCACTTGCATAAATATCAAATTAACCTTTGTCCTGCTGAACCTAGATATCCTGTTTTTGGAAACAACTGATCAGCTGATCAGGATCCACAGTTTTGCATTCAGTTTACGGTCTTGCCAAAATTTAGCTATATTTGCTCAGCAGTACAGGGTTAAACAATTGAAATTTGATAGTTTGTGTAGAATTGTTGTTGTTTTTTTTGTGTGTGTACATATTCTTTATTTTGAGGGCCTCATGGAAGATAAGTTGTACCACTAAATGTTGTCACCCTCTTTAAATAAAGACTTTACTTACTTACTTGATTACTTACCAATATACTCCTGAAAGACCTATTCCATCATTACAATTGATTTCTCCAATTTTTTATTTTTTATTTGATTTGATTCTTTACGCCCCAGTCAATAATTTTTCAGTTATGGCGGGATGGGTCTACCTGGATTGCACCAGTACTAATGCAAGGATTAAAGTGTCCAAATTAAATGATAGTGCTTCAATCATAACCCTTGATTGAAGTAACTCTAATGAATTTTTCAGGAATACCAGACTGTCAAACCATTTTGGATCCAGATCAGACCCAGCAAAGTCATTTTGATGTTCCTGATCTGGTTACAACCAGTTTACAAACTGTTACTAGCAGATAGAGGGTTAACATGATGACCATTGTCATAATTTTCTCTAATGAATTTTCAGGAATACCATCAGAGTGGCACACAGTTTGGATTCTGATCAGGCCTACCGTTTTGACAGTCTTTATCCAGATCCAAACTGTTTTCAAATTGTCCCTAGCAGGTAAAAAGGTTAATACGATGCATACTGGGGATCGGAGATTGCTGAAACGGGCATGGACATCCGCCCGGTCTTGCAAGTTGCCATAGTAGACATCATGGAAATAGACATTTTGGCACAGTAGACATTTCAGGAACAAACATTTTGGGGGACATAATAGCACTAACCCATTTAATACATACTTCCACAAAGAATGGCTTGTAAATTTTCAATAATTCCTCCCCAGTCACAAATTGAATTTCCAATTGAATGCATCCATCTCCAGTTGGGATTATAATTACACTCAAATATTAAAAGTATGTAATGTTAGGAAACAGTGCAGAACCTGATCAGAGGTCACATTATGTCATATCTGATCTGGTTATGTACTGTTTGCCAATGTCCCATAAAATGATGGATAAACCCTTGTCCTGCTGAAACCGGATATGTCATCTTTAGAAAAGAGAGTAAATCCAGAATCAGCTGGCTAAATCTAGTGAACACATCTGTGGACATGAGATCTAGATCTGACTGCTTTCCAGACAGCATAAGATTCCACTGGAAAACAGAAGTGAATGTGCCATATTCATATTTATGCAGCAGAACAAGGGTTAAGGCACTGATCAGCAGAGGACAACAAAAGCTTGTAAAACTATCCGCATGCAAACATTCATGACCTGACCTCATGGTGTGCTGTCAATTGAAAATGCACATGCTAAGTTTAGTGTTCAGAAGGGCCTCTTGTCTTGACACACAAATGACAGACACCATTCACATCTTGCAGACATATTTGAAGGCAATATTAAATGTATAGCTCAGTTTGAGCACTTAATAGACAGGTGATTTAATATGTCCAATTCCAAATCCACTATTTGGCCTCCAGATGAAAGTGCTTATAAGAAAATATTTTTCAAATTGTTATTTCAAAACCAAATCCAGGAGTGCAGTGGCTCAGTGGTAGAGTGCTTGACTCGAGACAGATGGCCCCCGAGTTAGAGCATCACCGGCATCACTGCGTTGTGTCCTTGAGCAGGACACATTAATCCTAGCTTAGTCCTGGTTCAACCCAGGAAGACCCATCCCTTTTATAGCTGAAAGATTGTTCATGGGATGTAAAGAATCACATAAAATAAAACAACCAGAACAGATATTCTGGATGTTTAGATAAAAACTCTCATTTGGTGATATAGAGGCTTTTGAAGGGCTATTGAGCGGTTAACCTATACCTGTGTACTATATGACTAAATTCCCAGTATGGCACCTGTCCTTGATTTGGCTGCAGGCAGTCTCTTATCAGTTAAGTCCATTATAGAAAATTGCTAATACACTTTAGGTATCCAGTTGAATGTGCTTAAAAATCATATCAAAAAACAATTTTCTTGATGCTCAAAAGAGCCGTCTCAATGAGACAGTTCTTTTGAGCACCCAAAACAAATGTTCAAATGATTGAAAAATTGCATATGTTCTCACAATTTTGTCAATAAAAGTTCACTTATCTGGACTTATGTTAGACCAAACTCCATGTACATATAAACTCATCTATTTCAATATTTAAAAGTTATACAGCTTAAAATTATGCATTTCATTAAAACAGATGACATTTGATTATTTCTTCAGTCTTTTCTATTTAACCCTTAAAGCACCAATCACGACTGCAGCAGATGACAAATATGGCGACAACTTTCCTAATTTTTGAAAAAAATAAGGTATGATATTTCATGAGAATCGTCTGCCAGCAGACTATTCTCATGAAACGTCGTGCCTTATTTGTTTTTTTACTCTTTGAAAAAGCAGCAAAATTTGCAATTGTCGTCTGCTGCAAATTGTATGTGGAAATTTATGAGTTAACTTTTTGCCTATTATTGTTGTCTGCTGATTACCTCTGCAAAATCTAGAGGCGGCCACTGGCCCCCTTTAAGTGGCCCCCTTTTGTATCAAATGGCCCCTTGCTAAAGGTAGAGTTGGCCATCATCAACATCATGCAAATGGGCAAATATTAGACAGTGTTTTTCCATCTGAAATCACATGAAAATGACCACTGAAAATTTAATCCCGTACGAAAATTCTAGACGGAATCCACCAGGAATCCAAGCGGTTTCCAAGCGAAAAGGTCACGGATTTGAGAAAATCCTGGCGTAATACGCCTGGACACGTACTTTTTTCAAAATCCAGGCGTACTTTATGACTTTAATACAAGCGTACTTTTTTCAAAGTCCGCCAGGAAAAAAAATCCACCCGAATTATTCATACTTTAACTTTGAGAAACGCGATTCTTTTTTCAGAATCCGCTTGGAAAAAATATCCACCTGGATTATTTATACTTAAAACTTTTTTCAACATGGAATTTTTGGACTTAGAGTTGACCATGACTGGATCCATGGAAAGTAGAGCTTATCTAAAAATCAGACTTTACTGTATGTTTCACACATATTAGTTATATGTAAGAGGAGACTGCTTCTATTAATATTTAAACTTAAGGCCGATAGTTCAAAAGATAGAATGCAGACAAGGCTTTCTCACAGAGTTATATGACCCTAGTGACCTTGAAAATTAGTTCAATGTCACAAAAATCTAATCATTTCATAAAGTCCTCCTAATGATGTAGCTGTGCCAGTTTAGTCAATCTGGCCAATGTGTCAGAAGGTACAATGCAGACAATGCTTTTTCATAGTAATATGACCCTGGTGACCTTGAAAATTAGATCAAGCTCACCAGATTCTAATTATTTCTTAAGATCCCCTAATGGTGTATTTGTACCAGTTTGGTCAATACCTGGCAATACAGTTGCAAGAAAGAGTGCAGACAAGGCTTTTTCAAAGCCATATATGACATGGTGAATATTTGTGACCCATATTAAAATTAGGTCAAGGTCACCAAAATCTAATCATTTCTTAAAGTCGTTCCAATGATGTATTAGTGCCAGTTTGGTCAAAATCTTGCCATTGCTGCAGAAGATAGAGCACAGACAATGTTTTCATAGTTATATGACACTAGTGACCTTGAAAATTAGATCAAGGTCACCAAAATCTGATCATTTTTAAGATCCTCCCAATGGTGTATCTGTCTCAGTTTGGTCAAAACCTGGCCATGAGTTCAGAAGAAAGGATGAAGCCAAGGCTTTTACATAGACATACCTGTACATGACCATGTTGACCTTGAAAATTAAGTCAAGGTCGCTGAAATCTGATCATTTCTTAAAGTCTTCCCATTGATCCATGTATCTGCCAGTTTGGTAAAAACTGACCATTACTTCAGTTCTAAGGGAGTGCAGGCAATGTTTATCATAGAGCTTTATGTTAACCTGGTATCATTGAAAATTAGGTCAATGTCATCAAATTTAAATCTTATCATTTTCTTAAAGCCATAACAATGATGTATCTGTGCCAGTTGGTCAAAATATGGCCATTTGTTCAGAATACAGAATCGAAGTGGGTTTTTTTCATGGTTGCATGACCTTGATATGACCCTGGTCAGTGGTGACCTCAAAAATCGGTCAAGGTCACTTAAATAACTGAAATTTCTGCTCCAGCTTATGCCCGAACTTTCATGGCCATAAAAATATCATTCTTGAGTATAGCACGCATTTGCAGAAATAAGGCTGCCCGTTGGAAGAATTAATGTATCAATGTTCTAGGGCTGGGGCCAGTCTAACTTTGCAAGTAAGGAAAAGATCCAAGATGCGCACAAATCATCCCGTTGTATGATATAGTATCTTTTATATAGTATCCTGTCGCTGTTCCGAAAGTAAACAATGCGTTTTTACCATTTGTTTTTTTTTCAAAAAGGAATACTTGTTAGCCTCGTTTCGGCTTTCTTTGTTTCAATTTCGAATTTGAGTCGGCATGTGCGCAATGAAATTTAAACGAACAACAAGGAAAGAGGGTGTATCGTCGATATATCGCGATCAGTCTGCACATGCGAAGCCTGGTTAATACAGCTGTTCATCGATGATCCAATTGTGTGAGTATTTCCTTTTATTTACTTTATTTATATTGAATAAATGGCCTGAATAAACTAGCCTACCGCTGTACGGAATCAGGTCAACGAACAGAAACAGAATCAGTGTATTTCTCAAAACGTGATAAACAAACGATGTAATCCCTTTCCTTTGTATTTTTCCAAATTTAAAACATGTTACCTTCAGAATAATGACACATGTACACGAGAAAGAGTTGTGTAAATTGATTGAAGTTTTGCCGACGTCACGTTTTCGCCTGTGTCAGGGAATCCGGGACGTTTCGCCCCCAAACCATTTCCTCCCCTAGTCGTTTCGCCCCCAAGACGTTTCCCCCCTGGTCTATTCCCCCCTGGTCGTTTCGCCCCACTAGTCGTTTCGCCCCCATAGTCGATTCGACCCTAGTATATATAAGAAGTTCTGTCGTGTCTAATCTGGGTCTAAACTGTTTGCAAAACTCGCTACGTATTTTAGAGGCGTGCAAGTTCATGTTTTGTTACTTGCATGTACAGCAATTTAGTTGGACTAAAGGTCTATATATCGTGCCCATTTACGTCCCAACTTTAGGTATATGAGCTGCAATGGCCCTGGCGATACTGAATATAGGCACAAGGTTCCAATTGGAGCGAGATATAATCGAGTTTGAATTTCAGTGCATGTTTCTGACTGCGCGATTTTCAATCCTGTAGAATATTTGTGGAAAGAAACTGAATAAAATTATGCAAATTAAACATGTTAAAGATAGAAAGAAAAATTTAGCATTTTCTGTTTATTTATTTTTTTTTCTATATAAATAGACTCGGTTGATCTTATCAAAGTTATTTAATTAATGAACAATATGAATCTTTTACATAGCGCAGACTCAGTGCTTTTTTTCAAACCAGCATGCCTAGCTACAGGGGCTCATGGAAATAGTGAAATTTCGCGTCTCGCCCGTTTAGCTATAGAGCGAATAACGACGGTGCTGATCAGACTGTGCCGATTCGAGGCTGTTTTGCTCCTTAGTTTTCGCATCTAACAACATCGTGCTTTCTCGCACGTAGGCTCATTTTACTTTACATGCTACCCAGAGGTGTATTCCTGTTTCTCCCACTTTTTGATTTTTCGGTAAATTTGGGGTGGGAAGAACAGGAATTGTGGATAAGGTGAAAAGGTGTTAATCCATAACCTGAGGACATATAGTTTATTTCAGTAAAGGTTAACATAGAACAGGTATAAAGCACATACAGGTGATAATAATTGAGCACATCAGATAAAATGTATATGCTTAGGTTTTGCTATAATAATCAAATTCAGACAAACTGTGAAGACCAAGATAAAATGTTGCAATATGTGGCATTTTATCTGGGTCTGCACTATTTGGCTTTCGTAATAATTTTCTAAATCAACCCTCTGCATAGTGGAACCGCAATCTTTGTATATGCGAGTATAAGCGGCTCTGACGAGTCTGTACATATGTACAGGCTTGCCTAAGACTTCATTGCTCGATAATGCGATATAAATTCTTCAGTTCATAATCATTCAAATATGCAGATGATAGGATGCAGGATAGCATATTCAGCATACTGTACTACGGTGATCTCTCCAGTTTCAGAGTGTTGAGTCTGTTCCTCCAGCTGCATATTGGATAAGCTTTATACTGTCCGATGCCTTAACTAGACAGCTGTGTCCCCGCATGCAATCATGAGATGGAAACACTGCATTTCTAAGTTACTTTTTTGGACTCTACAGGAACCATTTAGAACATGTAAATGTTCCTATTATATTCTTTTCCTCATTGAAACCAGCAGCGAAAGCACAGGCGAGTCTGTGCATCGGCAAAAACTCGACTGAGCCTCCGTTGCTTTAAAATGCGACAAACCAATTTTCCAGATTTTTTTCTTATTGATGCGAGCAGCGAAAGCTCAGGCGAGTCTGTGCATTGGCAAAAACTCACTGAGCCTTCGCTGTTTTAAAATACGACAAATACCAAATTCCCGATTTTTGTCTCTCGTTTAACGCAGCGAAAGCTCAGGCGATTCTGTGCATTGGCAAAAACTCACTGAGCCTTCGTTGTTTTAAAATACGACAAATACCAAATTCCCGATTTTTGGTCTCTCGTTTAACGCAGCGAAAGCTCAGGCGGGGCTGTGCATTGGCATTAGCTCGACTGAGCAGCATTCTTTGCTTGAAAATGCGATAACCGTGCATTGTGAGATTGTTCAGATAAAACATCGGAATATCAATAAAAGGGTAATAAGAACTTATTTAAAAAAAAAAAAAAAAAAAAAAAAAAAAAAAAAAAAAAAAAACACACACACACACACAATCAGAACACTTATCAGTACCTCACATTGTACAGTGTAAACATGACCTATAACCTCAAAAAATCAATAATCCAATCGGAGTCTGTATGTATCTGTATTTGTTTACATCCACAGGGTGGAAGTTTATCTGCACAGTGTGTAGTACTGTATTTATGGTCTGCACTGCTTGCCCCGATACAAAGATTAAGATTTTAAACCACAGACCCAGAGTGTCAAACGGTTTGAATACTGATCACGACTGATTTTCTGTTGGGCCAGATCTGGGTCCAAACTGTTTGCAAATGTTAACAGTTGACAAAAGTAGCCTAGATAATAAATGTACTTACCATATACCTGTAGCCCCCTAGCATCAGACTCTGACCACCGCGCTTGTTCCTGAACTTGTACATTTGCCATATTTTAGAACTTTGTTTTAATTGGAAATTAGGATAAACATTAGGATGAATTATGATTAATCATACTGTCTTGTCCCAATTAAGCTCTTAAGCAATTAAGCTAATCCCAAGATAAATGGATTTACTGTGAAGAAGTAAAATAATTCTGAAACAGACTATACTATACAGGTAAGTTGTCCTAAATTATACATAGTGGGAATAACAGGAATATGAATTTCTAAAAGTGGGAGAAACAGGAATAAACCCTATAAGGCCTTATGATTATAAATTATAGAACGCTTAAAACGTTGAATACATGATAGACCCAGAGAAGGAAACTCTAGAAGAATAAAACTGTAATGATATTCTTACCCATCAATTTAAACATGTGTTTTGAGTGCAAAAAGAACCGTCTCGATGAGTTGGGTTGGACGAGACCAAAACGTTTATACATTTATTTTTGCATTGACGTAAATGATTAATCCATTTTTGCATTGGCGTTAATAATTATGTTTTCATGGTTAATGCATGAAAATAGATAACTTTTAAATCAAAACCTAAGCATATAACCCCACTAGATAGATGCGTAATGCTATCAAAATGCTCATGAGAAAACGCAATGCTGGGTCTAGAAGTGTTTCATTATCTACGTCCTTACTGTATTTATGCGAGCAAATGCTCTGACGAGACTGCGCAGGCTCGCCTCAGCGTTCACTATTCACATTTTTTTTCATAAACTGGCTCATTTAATTTCACAATTATTATATTGAACCTCTGTATACCGATGACTCCTTGCAAACAGTGAGGACCCAGATGAAGTACCGCATATTGTGAAATTTCATCAGGGTCTACACTTTTTTTAAAGACAAAAAAAGATCTACATAGAAAGAAAATATTTTTGCTTGTAATATACGCTGTTGCTTTGCACTGTCGGACACGCTCATGATAGGAATGTCGCAGGCACGCGACATTCAATAAACACTGAATCGATCAATAATCGATAATTGATAATCGTTCACACGCTTTGATAATCCAATTATCGCCGTTAATGAGTTAAGTGAATTATCTTAATGGCGTGTCGACATCTTTGATGTTACCATTTTGCTAATATTGTTTGTATTGGCCAATATTTAGTCTGAGTCTTCATCCGCTACCATATTTTGTGTATTCGAACAGCGCAGGCTCTGGCCAGACTTTGCAGATGCACTGACTCGTCTGAGCATTCGCTGCTCGCCGATGTAAAATTAAATTTTAAAATCATTATACTGGGTTTCTTACAGTCTATTAAAATTGAAAGATCTCAAACTTTTTCAATGAAATGTTACCTTCTATATACAAGGCGCCGTCGGATCGGGGTCCGTATTCTTTGTATTTCCCCAAATATTATATCTTCATGAAATACCTTTTGTGACCTTGGTTCTCACTATCTGCAAACATTATTTTATCATTTTTACAAAATGAGACTGAACTTTATAAAGTCCGACCAGACGCAGCATGTCGCAACACATGTCTGGGTCTGCTGCCGTCTGCAATGTTAGCCAAGTCTGGCAAACTGCAAACCTCGGGAAAGACAATGAAAATGCCGAACCCCACGCCTTAATTCCTGTAACCGATGTCAAATGATTTGGATCCAGATCAGCCTCGGTTTCTCGTGTCTGACCTGAGTCAAACTGTTTGCACGTGACAAGCTCTCACCAGCGAGAACGGAATAAGTCAAGGTGGATGAGCATATGTATGTATATACATGTATCAAGAATAGTTTTCACATTAAAAGTCTGAGGTCGGCGGAAATCTGACTTGATAGGGCTAGTTAGTGAAATTGTGTTAAACGTCCCACCAACAGCTCAGTAGGTCATATGGAGACGAGGCCACTACTTAGAGCCTCGTACGACCGACTGGGGGGGGGGGGCCAGGGATCGAACTCATGACAGCTGGGTACATCTAATGGCTGAGAATCGCCTGTCATCATTGACCAGTGATCCCATCAATAACCCCAAAACAGTTGAAGATTTGTATTTTTACTATTTTAAAATTAATTTACCATGCAAATTTATGTTATATTTCCATTAAACATATATCTATAAGAGTAACGTGCAGCATCCTGGGGTAGCATGCGGTATCCTGCGGTAATCAGACCGACCCCCACCCATTCATCTAGTCTACCTATCGCTCCGTCCGTCCATCCGTCCATCCAACAATACAATACAATACAATACAAAATTTATTTATATAGTCGGTGATACAAACAGTATAACATTAGCTATGAATAGCTATTTACCGACTATTTCCATCCATCCACCCACACACCTTCTATCCACCCACCTAGCTATATATGACAAATAAATAATTTAAAAAATGGGGGCGAAACGACTAGGGAGGAAATGGTATTGGGGGCGAAACGACTAGGGTATGGGGGGCGAAACGACTAGGGTTGAAAATAGAGGCGAAACGACTAGGGAGGAAACGACTAGGGGGGAAACGTCTTGGGGGCGAAACGTCTTGTTACCGTGTCAGGCAGTGGAATTAAATTCATGTCTGGGCCGTAATGGTTTTGTCAAGCCTGCTCATGCGATGTTTAGGAACATGACACAGACAGTTCTTCAACCCATTATTAAACATAAATCTGTTCTTGCTATTTCCCGTATTTTTTTTTTAAAAAAAAACGGTTGGAATTGCCATACGAGATTACGACAATGGGCGTAGACAGTATGACGAAAGTGCAAGTCATTTTTTTACTGAAGTTTATTAAAATATTGGCAAATAGGTAGCTCAAAACGGAGCACAGAGACTTAAAAGCAACCAGGTACATTGGTAAACTAAAATGCTTAGGGAGGAAACAGGTTATTATGGGGTTCAAAGTAACCCTCTATAAATAAAGTCTTTGTTTTATTTGAAAGCTGGTTTATTATAGGTCCTACTCTATTCCATTAGAAAATATCAAATATCTAATATTAATCGTTTTGTATCCATACACATATTGTAATGAAAAGAGATTGATACCCAGCACAAGTGTAGACCCTAATCAGACTTCTCCTGTAGGAGCAATTTGAGCTGGGTCCATCTGTTGGCATCATTACCTATATTAAATGTAAATAATGATAGACAACTTAAGCAGATGACATTTTGATGCAGTTTTGAGCTGGCACTTTTAGGGTTGTGACACACATAAAATAATTTTTCAGGGCATGATAATGGAAAGTGCTTGGCTGACACCATCCTTCCCAGCCTTAAACAGCTTCCAAAACAGCACAACTGCCACAGAGGCTACAGATGAAGTGATTCTAGACGTGAAACCGTCCTTGTTTGTCTAAACAACGTAAGTACAAAATAATTGTCAAATTATTTTACCCTGTTTGCCTGCATACATCATCATGCACCTAAGGCCAGGCATAACAACCTACGCCATAGCATGGATGTTGCAAACACGTAGTATGGCGCCATTTTTGATTTACACGGTAAGTTTTTCCCTTCGTAAAATTATACATATAGTTCATCTTCACAGTGGGACTGTGTGGAGAACCCATAATCCACTATGCAGGCTCAAAGTCAAGGTGACACTTCAATGTCATGGGATTTACCCTTCAATTTTGTGTCTGATCCATCCTTTTACTCACCATTACTTGCTAAACCCTTTGAACTTGTTTCGAATAAACTTCACCCAAATGTTCTCACTGTGTGACAGTGTGCAGAATCCACGACTCAGATACCCAGATTCAAGATCAAGGTCACACTTCAAGGTCATGTAGTAATATACCCTTAATATCTCCTGAACCATTTGAATGATTTACATTAAACTTCACTCAAATTTTAGTGAGACAGTGTGCAGAACCCTTGACTCAGTTATGCAGACTCAAGATCATTGTCATATTCTCATGTAATTAAAGCCATTTATAATACTTAAATGTATTCATTCTGTTCATAATGTTAAAATGTGTACATTTGTTTGCACTTTAATATGAGAAACTAAATTTCATGCTCATTTGAGTTGAGCACAAACAAGTTTTATATCCAAATGGCAAATTGGAATATGATCTCTGTGATTAAATATATGGTTACTTTGTTGCTTGTAATATATGAATTCATGTGTGGATCCAGAAAGTTTTGCCATAGGTCAGGGTGTCTAACTCTGACCACATCTTTTTAGGGGGGAGAAGATTCAAATACCACTTACAGCTGGAATTTATCTGCCCGCCAGTGAAACACCATTTAAATGGCGTTTCGCTGGCTAGCCAATGATGACCCAACATTGAATGCTGGCTTGTCGTAGCTTTGAGAAATTCAAGGGATCCGGACCAGTAATTGTTAAGTAAGAAACCCTATATTTTTAGGGGGGTCCGGACCCCCTGCCCCCACCCCCCTCTGGATCAGCACATGGAATTGATTCTCTGTGTGTCTAAGTGAGTTTACAGTTAATATGTATTTGCTTTGTTCATTACAGGCTGTTGTGTGGAGAAATGGGATGTTCCAGTGTTAAAGTATAAAGAGTGTATTTTATAAAAGAATATTTTAAAACCATCAAGAGGAAAGACAATAAATTAAGCTTGTGGAAGCTTGAGAAAGATACTGATGTGTCAATATATTTTGTAGATGGCCTGCAATTGAAAATTAAATTGTAACCATTTTCATTATTGTCATTTTTAGTTCATCTGAGTCATAGGCTAAATACATAAAATTATAGTATACCAATGACACTGTTGTCTGTCTGAGCACATTAAGTAAAAAAAAAGTACGCCCGTATTTTATGTAAAAAGTACGCTTGGATTTTTTAAAAAAATCCAGGCGGACTATTCTATAATGACGCCTGGATTTTTAAAAGTACGGCCGGATTATCTGAAAATATACGCCAGGAATCTGCTTGGAATCCGCCTGGAATATTTTCCAACCCGCCAGGAATTATTCTCAATTTGCATATTGGCCGGACTAATTTAAATATTTCGTCTGGGAATACGCCTGGAATTCCTTTGATCTGTTACTAAAAATAAAATTCTGCTTGTACTGTATATTAGTAAAAATCCAGACGGGATACAGGCGTAATATGCTACAGAAGTACGTGCCTTTTCCACCTGGAAACCAAGCGGGTATTTTCATACGGGATGGATTTAACACTGAAGTCGGTCCTAATCTGGATCCAAAGTGTTTGATTATGGATGATTTGTTTCTTCAACCAGTCAATAATTTTTCAGTCATGTCGGGATGGGTCTTCTGTGTTGAACCAGTACCAATCAGTCTCAGGTTAAAGTGTCTTGTACCACTCCTGATTTCCTGCTGACATTGAAGCTGCCCATCACTGGCCATCATTCGACAAGCCAATCAGTTTGTCAGAACTTGTTCCTTATTTATCACATCCAGAAATCATGGGTTAGGGATTCAATATTGGAATAGAGTCCTAATGGCCAAGAAAGATGTTATATGTTCAACTCTTGCTGAGACCATACTAAGTAGTTAAAATTTGGCTCAGTGAGTAACAAATCTGTACTCTTATCAAACATTAAAATGAAAGAGGTATAATTCCCTTGAATCACATCAGATATTGCTGTAAGTTGGTGACTGTGGTCAATGGACTCCTTAGAACTGGACTTTCTCTGAGACCAAACTATCTTATCTGTGAGATGCTGTTCACCCTGAAAAAAAAATATTGCACAAACCAATATGACATATTGTTATATAACTGGAGAGAATCCCATCTCCTGATTCGGTGCCATGATTAACCGAAATCAACAGATATCACCGAAATCACCAGGAAATCACCGAAATCACGAGATAAAAGTAAGAAATCACCTTTTTATAGTTTACTTAATGCAAAAATATGATAAGAATTAGTATAATATGCTTATTTCTAGTCTGTTTTTAAAAATATGTTGATAAAAAAAATCACTTTCAAATTGCTATAATGTGTTGCTATATTTTTTATTGAAATATTTATTTGCTGGCACATTAAAATATACGCCTTTTGTAAACATATCAATTATTCTACTATCATTTATATCATATAAAGGCATAAAATTAACATTAAAATGGATATTTCCTTTTTTTCTGGTGATTTCGGAATACCTTGAATTGGAAATTGAAATGTACATTTTTTTTCATATTTTAATCAAAGTAGAAATAAGCTTATTATTCAAGTTGTTATCCAGCTGATCAGGATGCATATTGTTTTCTACTCTGCTTGTTAATGCATACTATTAAGTGGAACCCTGCAAGTTGGTTAGATATACACTGCTGAAGTTACTCTTTGCCTGAAATTGTTGTCTGCTGATAACCTTTGCAAACAGTTTAAGAACCAGATCAGGACTGACAAAATGTCAGACCTGATCTGGGTCCAAACTGTATGACTCTCTGATGGTGATCATGAAGGAACTATATAGTAAATTCATTTAGAAAAGACAGCAGATGACAAAATACCTAAACATTTGCCTGGTCCTGAAGTCAGCTGATCAGGATGTATATTGTTTTCTACTCTGCTTGTAAATGCATACAAATAAGTGGTATAATGCCTCCAATGTTAGCTCCTGGTACCGTTAGTTTAACAGGTAACAGGGTCCAGGGCGACAACGGTAAACATTGCACTTACTGTACCCTGCAAGTTGGTTTGATATACACTGCTGAAGTTACTCTTTGCCTGCAATTGTTGTCTGCTGATAACCTTTGCAAACAGTTTTAGAGCCAGATCAGGACCGACAAAATGTCAGACCTGATCTGGGTCCAAACTGTATGACTCTCTGATGGTGATCATTAAGGAACTATATAGTAAATTCATTTAGAAAAGACAGCAGATGACAAAATACCTAAACATTTGCCTGGTCCTGAAGTCAGCTGATCAGGATGTATATTGTTTTCTACTCTGCTTGTAAATGCATACAAATAAGTGGTATAATGCCTTCAATGTTTGCTCCGGTACCGTTAGTTTAACAGATAACAGGGCCCAGGGCGACGGCGGTAAACATTGCGCTTACCGTACCCTGCAAGTTGGTTTGATATACACTGCTAAAGTTACTCTTTGCCTGCAATTGTTGTCTGCTGATAACCTTTGCAAACAGTTTAAGCCAGATCAGGACCAACAAAATGTCAGACCTGATCTGGATCCAAACTGTTTGACTCTCTGATGGTGATCTATATGGTAATCTATATAGTAAATTAATTTAGAAAAGACAGCAGATGACAAAATACCTAAACATTTTCCTGGTCCTGAAGCCAGCTGATCAGGATGTATATTGTTTTCTACTTTGCTTGCAAAGGCATACAAATAAGTGGTACCCTGCAAGTTGGTTAAATAAACACTGCTGAAGTTACTCTGCCTGCAATTGTTGTCTGCTGATAACCTTTGCAAACAGTTTTGGAACCAAATCAGGACCAACAAAATATTGGGCCAGATCTAAATCCAAACTGTTTGACTCTCTGAGAACTATATAGTAAATTAATTTTAAAAAAGACAGCAGATGACAAAAATATCAAAAAATTTCCAGCAAGCAGAGTAAAATAGAAACGGATGCTTGTCAAGATAAATAGGGTTATTGATTGTCCACATTGACCTGAGACATATGAATATTCAATGACCTTTCTTCCAATTTTCGGGAATCTTCGTAAAATGTGTGCTTTAGGTTGTGGCACAATTACTTTTATGAAGGTAAAAGAATCACAATTCCTCGATAGCCTAATGGATAAGTGACTGTCCTTTGCGCTCAAAAGATGTGGGTTCGAGTCCAGTAGCATTACATTTTTTTCTTCTTTATTTTTAATTTGCTAATACAATGTAGTATGTTCGTCTTCATTTTTGATTTTGTGTACACATGGATATATCTTTTTGAATCTGGCATACGTTTATTAAAAAAATACACACGTAGAAGCGTGAATGACTTCAATAAGCTGAAATGTAATAACCCTTTGTACGTAGGGTGAGTCTAATACTTTTGTTGTCATTTGCTGACTTTTTTTTTCAAAAAAAACTTTTTCAAAGCATCTTTCACTATTAGAGTATCAAACGGTCTGTATCCAGATCAGGACCGACGTTCTTGGACACAATCTGTTTGCAAAGGTTATCAGCAGAAAACAAAAGTCGCCGCTGACAAGAAAAGAGTGAGGAAACCTAAGAAATAATGAATATATAAGCGACTTAATACAAATAAAAGATGTAAAGCTCACCACAAGATGACGTAAAATGCAAGAACAGTCTTAAATTTAAAAAAAGATGCAATTTGACAATTATATAAAAAAAGGCTTTTCCCAGTTTCGAACCAGTTAGGTTTGATCTGTAAGTTGCCACCTAACCACTAGGCTACCAGACCATTTGTATTCATGAATCGATATTATAATTCATATTCCTATAAAAAGCATGACCAAGGTCGGAGTACTTCACGAAAACGCACGAATAGCACGAAGATTTTGGCGAAATTTAATCAGTCTCGTGTCAATTTGGGCAAACTATACTATATTATAATAAATGCACTTGTGTAAACATCAAATTAACCCTTGTCCTGCTGAACCTAGATATATCCTGTTTTTGGAAACACTAACAGTGTGGAAACTGATCAGCTGATCGGGATCCACAGTTTTGCATTCAGTTTACGGTCTTGCCAAAATTTAGCTATATTTGCTCAGCAGTACAGGGTTAAACAATTTAATTTGATAGTTTGTGTAGAATTGTTGTTTTTTTTGTTTTTGTTTTTTTTATGTGTGTAAATATTATTTATTTTGAGGGCCTCATGGAAGATTAGTTGTACTACTAAATGTTGTCACCCTCTTTAAATAAAGACTTTACTTACTTACTTATTTACTTACTTACTTACTTACTTACTTACTATCCAATTATGGCATTAAATTAATAATAAAATTGTGATTTCCTATTTTTATCTGGTGATTTCGGTGAATTCACTGTGTACTGAATTTGAAAGTGAAATCATAACATTTTTCTCATTTCTTTTTAAAATCAAAGTAGAAATAAGCTTTTTATACTAATTCTTATTATATTATGACATTAAACTAACAATAAAATGGTAGTTTTTTCTTATTTTTATCTGGTGATTTCTTGGTGATTTCTGCTGATTTCGGTTAATCATCGGACCTTCCTGATTGGCTCAATTTGTCTTCATAAATCTCTGTCTACCTGAAAACCGGTCTAAACTGGCCTACAAGTTAATATTGCATGAAAACCAGCTCAAACTAGTTTCCAGAAGTTAATATTTTGACACTAATATCACCATCAGTAGAGCTAAAAATAGCATGATTAATATAAAACTAACATGTGCTGCATGAAATTGACATGATTTGCTGTTTCACATCCCAGACTTTCATGATCTTTTTGAAAACAGTTTTGTATTATCTTGTTTGTTAATTTATCTTTGTTTTGAAAAAACAAAAAGTATAAAAAAAAGTTTTATATTAATTAAATTTTACGTTCCACACTCAGAGAATTAGTATCCTTTTCAACATGCAAAATACTATGTTTAAATATTTTAATAACAGTTGATAAAACTTATGAGAAAGTCCTTAGGCTGAAGGTTGAACATAACTTAAACAACAAAACAAAAAGTAGAAAAGTTTCATTCTTAGTTGAAACGCCATACAACAAAACAGTTATTGACTTCAACTTCAGTAGACATAAGGATTACCTACTCTGTTTCATTCCCTTTAATTTGATATGCAACACAACTAATTCACACCGGGTAGGCGGCAACATCGAACGCTGAACACAATCGAGGAACTGCGATCAATACATGTATGTACAGCCGCTGTTATAAATAAGTCAGTTTATCTGGGTTTTTTTTATAATTTATAGCAGTATTTTAATAAAATTGGTTTCGCCTATCTATTCTGAAATGAATCGTGATTTGTTCTATGCAGGTGTTGTTTCTGATAAACAAGTAAAATGAACTAACAGTCGGCCGATCGCAGACAATGGGTTCTTAGCTTTCTTTCATATGAGCTCCGTCACAAGAAAACCTTTTTTTTCGATGTGTCTGGTGATGTCCAAACAGACCTTGGAAGGAGTACAACTACCCTGCCGTATATATTGTAGAACTGGCAGGCTCATCGTGTGGCCCGTTAGCTAAGTGGTCAGAGTATTTGCACGGTCTGTGATAGGTCCCGGGTTCGAGTCCCCATCTGGTCATATGCTTTTTCTTCACATGTGTCATCTACACACCCCCCCCCATGACCCGTCCTGAACTTGAACCCAGGACCCTCTCAGAATGTGGGTGTATGTTTACCACTGAACTGTCGGGCCACACAGTAGGCATGTGACATAGGGTTTGATCCTGAGCCTTCCAGGTCCGATTTGAGTTTATGGATCAATATAAAACAGAAAACATACTTATAAAGCTCGGATATATATATATCGGACAAAAGCAAACAAAAAATTGCTCATTGATTGCCAAAAACATTGATTGCTATCGATAACCGATTGCCATTAATGAAGTTTTCGATTGCCTTAGTATCATTACCATCATCCTTTAAAACAGATACTGCGCTTTTCACTTATCAGATAGAAATAATTGAATACACACAGGATATCCACCAATAATTTAATTTTACCCTTCTGTTTCTGAAAGATCGAAATACGACAATGAATGCGAAAAAATATACATATTTTTCAGTTTTAAGTTGAAATAAGTAATGATCAGAAATAAAATGTTATTTTTCAGCCAACTCTCACACATTTTTTGGACAAATATAACACCAAGCACATTTCTTTGATCTTACCTAAAACTGATATCATGCTTACTTTTACTGAAACCTGAGCATTCCAATGAAAAAAATAAAATATTAAACTTACCCAAAACGGCGGCTGTAAAATATAAATATTGATCACAGTTCCTCGGTTGTATTCTTGTTGCGCCTACCCAGTGTGTAATTTCAGAAAAGAAAAAAATGATCTTTTGACCACACCACCAGGGGTCAAGGGTGTGTGTTGGCACAAAATATTAGCTAGCATGTTATTGTATGCTTCATTCCCTTAAATTTAATATGCAACATGACTATATTCTGAAAAAAAATTGATTTTATATTTATAAGCCTATGACATAATGTGAGGTGATGCTACATACCAAATATCAAGGCTGTAAGCCTTGTAGTTTCAGACAAGAAGATTTTTTTCAAGTTTTCCTTATTAAAGCCTATGTAAAATAGTAAATCATGTGACCACTGAGGCGGGAACATTTTTGGCCCCAGGAGTATAACTTGAACAAAGCTGGTAGAGGTCTACTAGGTTATACTTCATATCAAATATCAAGGCTCTATGATTTGTGGTTTCATACAAGAAGATTTTTTCATGTTTTCCATAAGCCTGTGTAAAACATGTGGCCCCTTGGGACAGGACCATTTTTGGCCCCAGGGTCATAATTTGAACAAACTTGGTGGACCTGCATCATAGTTTGAACAAACTTGGTAGAGGTCCACTAGTCTTGGTGATGCTACATACCAAATATCAAAGCTCTATGCCTTGTGGTTTTAGACAAGAAGATTTTTTTTATGTTTTCCCTATATAAGCCTATGTATCACATGTAACCCCAGGGACAGGCCCATTTATGACCCATGGGCATAATGGGCATAATTTGAACAAGCTTGGTAGAGGTCACTTAGATGATGCACATACCAAATATCAAATCTATATGGCTTGTGGTTTCAGACAAGAACATTTTTAAATTTTTCATCTTGAAAATCTATTTTTAGCCTGTGTTGACCAAAATCATTTGAACAATTATCAAAGAGGGCTATATAAAGATCATTCCTGCCAAGTTTGGCCAAAATCCAGCTAGTAGTTTAGGAAATGTCCTTTGATGCAAATGTTGACCACAGACGACGACTGACTTCCAACGATCACAATAGCTCATCAAGTGCTTTGAAGCAGGATTTCTGTGTAGTTTGGTGAAATACCACCAAGTGGTACAGAAGACATTATTTAAAGGAAATTGTTGACGGACGACGGACATCCTATGATCACAATAGCTCACCTTGAGCCTATACAATTGACTAGTAGTACTTAGTACATAACAATTGGTGACTTGCAGTGCTCTGGAAGAATGTGGGTGGGGGATTTGTGTTAAACACATCTGTTTTACTTATTTAGATAATTGTACAGCTACCTAAATTCTGGGTCAGTCTCTCAATGTATTGCAGTAATCTCATCAGCGCAAAAATATTTACTGTTCATACTAAGGTCAAAATCTTACCTCATTTATCACCATTCAGCATGTTCAGCTGAGGGACCAAACTGCCTGCGGTGTCCCTCTTGTCAGTGAAGTATGTGTTCATCATAGAAGCCTCTACAGCCTCCTGGCTACTGATAGCCATACTTATCCTGCAATTCTGGAATGACTTGGACTGCTGGATGGCAGCTGTTGCATGTTGATGCTCTGAAGAACATTTAAATATAAACAAAGTCCTGCTGAGTCTGGATTTATCCTTTTTTTCAAATACATGTACTGTCAATTAAGATCAGCTGGTGTCTGTGGAGCTATCCGAGCAAAATCCTTACTGTTTTTCAGTCTGAAAATATACAAGGCCCTATATTAGGTCAGGGAAAACAGTGTTCAATCTAAAGCCTTTGACCCCTTGCTGAAAAGCTAGAGTGGGCCATCTATTACATTGTATGTGGATGGGGAAATATTGAGTTATATTATCACGTGAAATCAAATGAATATCACCCAGATTTCCAAGATTGAACAAATTGGAAAAGTATTATTAGGCCAAATATTCAGCTATGAAAATCTTAAATGGATCAGGGTGATTTCAAAAATAATGCATCCATTTCTATAATCAATGTTTATAGACTATCTAAAGCAGATTTATTGTTAAAATTAATTAAGATATGTAATTAATGTTTTTCTTGCATCATGCCAAGTTTCATCGCTTTAGAATGTTCCGTTCAAAAATTACATGGAAAAATGTCATCCAAATTGTCACAAGGGTAACACTTTTTTGTGACATTTTTTCCCTTACCTTCAATTCAACTGTAAATTGTATTAAACACTATTCATGTATAGTCAAATGGTGAATTGCAGATAAAATATAGCATAAAAGCTGTAGGAAAACAATCTTTTCATCTTTTTTAAACCAGATAAATCAGAAATTTGTAACCTTTTATAAACACACCCTTTCAAATTTTTATCATACAGAATTTCATATGATTGGAGTAAAGTGAATTGCCTCATAAAATATACAAAGTTTTATTCAAAAGGAATGCTGTTTTAATGACTAGCTGTCTTTAAGCTTTCTAAAGGAACCAACTTGCCTATAAAACAACAAGTATGATTTTATGTAGCCAGTACTGAATAAAACCACCCAGATATGTCACAAGTGTAACATTTAAGGTTTCAACCATCAGCATTTCATTTTGTTTTGCATTTCATAGCTTTTTTGCTGTTTTTCTGGTCAAGGGAGCCCCCAAAAACATTATGAGGAATTGTGGTGAAATCCTTAAGCTGCTGACTTTGTGGCATGATTTTAACTGATGTCACAAGTGTAACACATTTTAGGAATATGTGATAAATGCATATACATGGCAAATCTTAAATGAAATATTACTTATTTGGTCTTTTTAATAATTCTTGAATGCATAAATATAATTTAAACACAACAAAAAGTCAACAACTTCACCAAATGTGTAGTCAATACTAGTTACGGTTCAGCAGGTATGATACTTCCTCAAGCCCATATACTAGTTTCATTATGAAGCTGGCCATCCTTGAGCTACATTCTGGGATAGGAATCATGCTAAATTCAACACTGAAGAAATCAGACAATCTTAAACCAGACTATAACTTGATTTAGACAGGTATACTTTAAAATGTGATTTGTGTCACAAGTGTCACAAGTGTAACATATATTATGGATTGAATTCATCTCACTTTTTCCTGTGTTTGGTCAAAGGATGATCTATTCAACAATTAATTTGATATATTTTGGTATTTAGGGTAGTTATTCACTCTTTCGATACAAAGAAAACACAAAATGGTGTAAACAAAAAGGATAAAATTATGCACTCACAAGGAGGGAAAGGTATTTTTTCACAATTCAAAAAATATTTACAGGAATTTATTGAAGAAAACCAAAAAAGATGCTAAGTTGTACATACTATAGTAGGTTACAGGGTCATAATCAGTTCCTTTGTTTGCTTGTCACAAGAGTAACACAATTATTTCTTTCTATTTAAGCCTTAAATTTGTTACAGATTCTTTAGAATTGCAAAAATGGTATCAATCAAATCATTCAATTGATAATTTATCCCACAATGAGTGCTGTCAAATGTTTTCTGATCATTAACATTTTATAACTCCTTCCTATGCTTAATAAACAAATCTGAATAGTTCATTTTTTAAAGTCTTGTGTTAAAAAAAGGGAATTGATTTATGTTTTGATACATTTTAATCAATTTCCATGAAGCCAATTCACTTCATCCTATATAAAATCTATAAGAGATAAAAAATTCAAAGGAGAAACTCCCTCTTCTGATTTTGTCACAAGTGTAACACATTCCATTACCAACATATGTTATTGTGTTTAATATGTTTTATATCCTATATATTCAAATGAAATTTGTTCTATGTTTTTCATATACCCTACTTGTTATCTAAGAACAATTTTTAACAAAAATCATGCTTATTATTTAAATTAGAAAAACTTTTTCCTCTACACACTGAAAATCCAGGGGTGTATTTTCACATAAAATTTTATTACAAGTGCAAATTTTGAGCGAAAGATTAAATTTTACTTTGAAAATGTGTATACATAACTACTTCATCAGTTCATGAAAGAATATTTACAATTCTGCATACCTGTGTTGTTTATAATCAAGCTAAGTGTAGCTTATAGAATTGTAAAAAAATAAGGAAAAAATGATTAAAGTATTAAATTTAAAGCATTGTCCTAAATTTTATTCTTAAACCAGTATTTGTTTCTGAAATTTTGATGTTCCCTGGTTAAGAGGATGTAAAAAAGATAATGATAGAGCAATTTTGAAATTTGACCCCCAATGTCACACTTCGGATGCATTTTTTTTTTTAAATCACCCATCAGCGGTTTCAATTGGATCAAATATTATATTTATTCAAATTAATTTGTACATGTATCGTATATACAGCTTGAAACAATAAGATAAGGAAAAAAACACTAGAATTCCGAGAATCCGATGTGTCGCCTGGCCAAACAGAAGTCAATCAAGGCAAATTTGTCGAATTTATATTCCGGGCGAAGGGTTACTTTAGAGAAACTTATAAATGACAAAATATAAATCGTCAAAAACGCAAGAAACGCACTCTCGCGGAAAAACTGCTGATATGGGTATAGGGAATAAGCGATTGCCCCTCCTCCCCCACCCCTGTAAAAAGTTGGACCCCTCCCAGTGGCGTAGCTTCCTTTAGGCCATGTAGGCCGCGGCCTACACTTTTTCAGAGAGTAAAAAAAAATATAAACGCCAAAAATGCAATAAAATGGAGGGGGGAGGGGGTAGGGGGTGAGTAAATCAGAAAGATATTCCAAATTATCCTGATATCAGACGTCACCCATTACCCACTGTAGAAGAACGGTTGTTTGCGTTCCAGGACGAGCTGTCACGTGATGTTGCTAGCCTACCCAATAGGAAATGAACCATCGCACGAAGCTTTGCAACCTGTATAATTGCATTTTCACCATAATTGGAGTCCTTTTGACCATGCCACCGACGTCTGCAACATGCCAAAGGTAGCATGAAAAGAATTAAAAACTACTTGCGCTCAACAATGATGTCTGCCAGGCTGTCCTTCGTAGCGATGATCTACAGACACTTGATGTTGACAGGGTGATAAACATGTTTTCATTACAATGTCACATGTCTTCTTGCTATGTAGGCTCCTATAAGCCTTCTAACCCTTAAAGCACCAGCCAAAAACTGCAAATGAAAGACGCGTCTGCCTAAGTCCTCTGTTGCATATATTTGCTAATATTATTGACTAATGTCAGTATTGAGGCAAACAGTGTAGACCCAGATCTGGATCTCTCACTGTTTGTCGAAGACGCTTGTAAAACAATTCAGCAGATGAGAAAGCGGACTACTTTTGTAGTGATTGGCCATTTAATGGTTAAAAGAGTATGATACCTGTCCCTGACTCCCAGGTCGATGATTTTGTTTTTGCATTTCAGCACCGTAAGTTGATCAAACTTGATAAGCATATTAGGCCATATGGGCGATGATGGTGATAACTACCTGTAATTTCTAACAATCACATGAACGCATTTATAAGTGCGAAATAATCGCAAAATCCATATTTGGACAGTCTAGGACCGAAAATTTTGCCCCCAGACCCCCCTACCATTAGGCCTACACATTCATTGAAGCCAAGCTACGCCCCTGCCTCCCCTTGGAAAAAATGATAGACCCCCTCTGGATCCTTGGAAAATTACAATTTTCTTTAAAATAAACCATTGGACTTCTGTAAAATAAGTTGAGGACTAAACAAGAAATGTCACAAACACGTGACGAATGCCCCCAAAGGAATTGGTCTAGCATAAGACACATTTGAGGAAAGTAAGCTGTAATATAGGAGATATGCTCCAAACAGGAAAAACCTAGAAATGAGGCCAGAAGTCAATGTCAAGGTCAAAGTGACCCAAAATGGTATGCACCACTCTGCCATCCCAAGAGGAATCATCACCCCAAATTTGGGATTCCTACATCAAATAATATAGGAGATATGCACCAGACTCAATGCAGTTTCTAAAAACTAGGTCAGAGGTCAAGTTCAAAGTCACAGTGACCCGATTATGGTACACGGCACTTCGTCATCTCAAGATGCATCCACTTACCAAATTTGAGATTCCTTACCCAAATACTATAAGAGATATGTTCCAGACACTATTATTCTAAAAACTAGGTTAGGTCAAGGTCACAGTGACCCGAAAATGGTAAACAATACTCCGCCATCCCAAGATGCATCCACATCCTAGGATTTAGGCTCCGGCCGCAATAATTCTTAAAACTAGGTCAGAGGTCAAGGTCATAGTGACCCGAAAATGATATGTGACACTCTGTCATCCCAAGATACATTTACACACCAAATCTGGAATTCCTATCTCTAAGAATATAGGAGATATGCACCAGACTCATTGCAGTTTCTAGAAACTAGGTCAGAGGTTAAGTTCAAGGTCACAGTGACCCAATTATGGTACGGGACACTTTGTCATCCCAAGATGCATCCTCACACCAAATTTGAGATTCCTGCCTCAAATAATATGAGATATGCTCCGGACACGATTATTCCAAAAACTAGGTCAGAGGTCAAGATCAAGGTCACAGTGACCCGAAAATGGTACGCGGCACTCCACAATCCCAAGATGTATCCACATACCAAATTTAGAATTCCTACCTCAAAGAATGTAGGAGATAGGCCCAGGACATAATAATTTTTAAAACTAGGTCAGAGGTCAAGGTCATAGTGACCTGAAAATGGTATGTGACACTCTGTCATCCTAAGATGCATTTACACACCAAATTTGGAATTCCTATCTAAAAGAATATAGGAGATATGCACCAGACTCAATGCAGTTTCTAGAAACTAAATCAGAGGTCAAGTTCAAGGTCACAGTGACCCAATTATGGTACGCAACACTTTGTGATCCCAAGATGCATCCACACACCAAATTTGAAATTCCTACCTCAAATAATGTAAGGGATATGCTCCGGACACGATTATTCTAAAAACTAGGTCAGAGGTCAAGGTCACAGTGACCCGAAAATGGTATGCGACACTCCGCCATCCCAAGATGTATCTACATACCAAATTTGGAATCCCTACCTCAAAGAATCTAGGAGATATGCACCGGACACGAAGCGGGACGGACGGACGGACACACGGACGGACTGTGCAATTACTATATGCCTCCCAAAGTTTCTTCGGGGGCATAAAAAACTTAAAGAAAAACGTTGTCTTAGATTTTTTATCTTTTTATGACAGATAAACCTGGACGCCCCACCTGACGAAAATTCCTGGATCCCCGCATGTAGGCCTATTGATACAAATCTTGAGATTATGCTCGAATTCCTTATAACAATAGCTGGGAACTTTTCTTGACAGGCTGCATATTGTACCAAAGGCATTGAGTGTTCTACTGTTGTTAAAGCTCCTAAGACATTAGAGATCACATCTAAATGATCGCAAACCGATAGCCGTTCACCCCACCCACATCCAAGTTTTTCAATAATTTGTGAATAATCGGTGAAATTATAATTAAATTAATCGTGGTGGGACAAAAGACAATGTTTTTCCTTCGAATTAAGCGCAGACTGGTGAAAAAATCAGAGAATTTGAATGAATGCAGCACGTTTTTCATCATTTTCCTGTTACCCGTAATGTTAAAATTCACTGTTCAATTCACCTCTGTACATTTGTTTATGTGCCGCTAAGGCTGTGACGTCACGGCGGTCCCGAGAATGCAGCATCATTTCTTCTGGTTGTGAGGTTCTATCGACTAGTGGTAGGAATCGGCTGGATTTTTATAAGCGATCATTGAAAATAACAAGTGACCAATGATCAATCATTAATCGACTAAAATAAAATACATATTATATATGGTACATATCATGCCAGGTATGTCTAAGATGCCTTACGGGGTCAAGTTGATTGACCAGACATGTTAGGTGTTCAGAGTGTGTACCAAAAAATTAATTTTCTCAACCAAAACATATGTTGTGGGTACTCAAAAGAACCATCTCAATAAGACGGTTCTTTTGAGCACCCAAAACATATGTTCAAACTTATGGATTAGTATATATTTACAATTTTACACTCAAAACTTTTGTTTATTTAAACCTATGTACATTATTTGAACCATATGCTGTTCATACCAGAAACTGAAAATGCAGAAAAGGGTCATATTAAATAAATACACCAAGCTAAAAATTGAAGGCCAATGAAGCAGAAGGTCTATACTGAGTAATCGGTTATTGAAAAACTACCGATCAATTAATCAGTTCACTGAAAATGACCAATGATCGATGAGCTCGATAAATCGGCCTACCACTACTATCGACTGTACATATACATCTACATTGTACTGTCACAATTGACTTTAACACAACAGGCTCGGTTCTATCTGTTCTGCCAATGGTTTGTCTGTACCCGCTTAAAAATTGTTATTTAAAAATGTGACAATGCAAAAGTTTATGTAAGCTGTTATTGTTATTAACAGCCCTTTGACTGTATTGTCTCGCAAGTAGTCAACTCTTTCACTCAACTCAACACAAATTTATTTGCAAATCACAGTTAATCACTGGTTATTTTCTGTCTACAGAGGCAGGGCCAGGGGGTGGGGAACTTGTCAGCTTGTAGGCAAAATGAAAGTAGCGAAAAACTAATTGACAAGGCAAAATCAATTTACCTTTCATCAGCTAGTTGTCAAAGTGAGCACATACCAGTAATACTTTTCTTGTAAATCTCACTATACCTCTGTAACTAGTAGAAAATAGAATGTCAAAAAGATTTAGTAATCAATCTGCCATCTTAGTTTTTTAACTACCCAATCCGTACTCTATCTTCCTGTACACTCCCCAGGAGTTTGGTGCATTGCTATAGGCGCGACCCCCGTCATGGACCCTTGGATGCATGAAAGACACTGTGTAGTCGGAATTGGTACATTAATTAAGATCTGTGAAATTGGTCTGCTTTAGACCAGGATCTTTCTATAGGATACACACAGGGTTGTAGAAAAGACCCAAATTTCTTGATGCCCAACCCATTCTATGATTCCTAAACAATCAATGAAGACCGTGATCAGATGCTACATTCTGCTGCATCTGATCCTGGTCTGCACTGTCTGTCAATGTACTACATATTAACCAGTTTATAAGATTGCAGTTATGTATGACAGGTACTGCAATGGCCATTATTAATATTATTTCTTTTATCTGCTGTTAGAACTGTTTCAACCCATAAGACGCATCCTAACATGACTGATAAATGGTTGACTGGGATGTAATGAATCGTGCTTAACAAATAATATCAGTGCTACCTGAACAATATTTTTTGGGCCGTTCGGTGGTGCAAACTTGGTAGTGATCACCGCTGATGCAGTGCATGGCGGACGAGGGGGGGGGGGTGACGGACAAGGGTTGGGGGGGGGGGAGGGGTCATCAAGAGAATTGCTTTATGGCCTTTAATTACTTAAAAACTTAAATAATATGAGCTCTAAATGTATAACTGATCTCAATCATTAATAAAACTGATAATCACTCTTTGGTGAAAACCCCGCAGGGTTTTTCTCCCATTTCATTTTGTGGGGGAAAAACCCCGCGGGGGTTTTCCCCCGCGGGTTTTTTTTTATTTTGCTTGAAAGGCTTCAAATGATGAGAAAAACTTCAATTCAGCTTCTATATTGTTTTGTAAAGCAGTACAATTAAAAACAAACCTTTTTATTTTTTCAAAAAACCCTGCGGGGTTTTTCCCCCACAATCTGAAATGGGAGAAAAACCCCGCGGGGGAAATTAAAGGTTGGAATTAAGCCTTACCAATCATTTTCTGAAATAATTACAATCAAACAAACTTATTTCTTGAACTTATTTTGATATTTATTTTTTTGAAAAAACCCTGCGGGGTTTTTCCCCCATTTGAAAATGTGGGGGAAAAACCCCGCGCAGGGTTTTAAAAACCCCGCGGGGTTTTAAAAACCCCGCGGGGTTTTTGGAAAACCCCGCGGGGGTTTTGACTTTGACCATTTTTTTCATTATGATGGCATATATTTTTTTAGTCATAATTATATATGTTTTGCTCCCTTATGTCTGTATTTTTGTATTTTAGTGGTTTTGAGTCTTTTGCACCACTAGAAAGATGATGTGATTTTGCCAAATTCTGGTGTGGCAAAAAAAAACTGGTGGCTGTTTTAATCTTTTATTTTAAATGCTGAAATGGTTCATCAATTAACTGTATTTTTGTAACAGTTTGCGCCATCTTGCGAGATAAATCTATTTTATACACTGTTGAATGTGCAGGGGTATGATGACACATCTAATTTTAACTCATAGCCATAACAATAGACCTCTTGATCTAAGCTCCTTTTGCTCGTATAGTTCCATTATTGTAAGATTGAAACAGAATGCATCGTAATCGCATAAATATAAAATCACGTATGACGTCAAATGTGCATCTTCACAAAAAAGAGACACATACAGTACAGTTAGTAACACTCTAGCCAATTAAGTATTGCTAATACAATGGGCATTAATCAATAAAATATATTGTAATTATGTTAGTTCTAGGCGAATATTTGTGCTTACATGATTCATAAAAATTGAGGTTTTTAACTTATATTCAGCTTTTCAAAGCTCTATCCTAAATTTCATATTTGCTGAAGGAACTTGTGACACACGTGTATCAGCATATGCTATTTTATGTTTTGTGTCTTTCCTTGTTGGTTTTACACGTGGAATGTAAAGATAAGATGCCTTTGAAACAGTGTGAGCCATTACAGTGCTGATTAATGGCTTAACCATCCAAATTCATTATGCTACTTTACTGCGAGTAATGAGTTTTTTCTCCAATAACAGTTTTGAACAACAATAATCTAGTTATGTATGTTTATTTCAGATATTCCAGATAAGTATGATTGCAATTGAGCACCAATTTTGACAATTAAAAAAAGACAGACGTTTTAGTCTGTTAATATTGTATGAAGATTCTCTCCAGTATGTAATCAATTATTTTGGGATAGTTCACAACAGCGCAAATACGCGTGTATGATTCAACATGAAATAAAAAAAATCAAGGCATGATAATTTGACTAGATAGTGGTTCATTGATTTTTGTCTCATTGTTTCATTTTATCCTTGAAGAGACCTGTATTGGGGACACTATGCTTTTGTGATTTTGTAAGATGGTTTTATTGTGGTTAATATTAATCTTTCGAAAATAAATTTCTAATGTGACTTCCGATAGAATGCTTTCAAAATGATGCAAACAAAATTGTTTTAAATTTACGGCTTTCAGAAAAACTGATAAGTTTTACTGTATGCGTTAATTATTTTGTAGGGTATAATAAAAAGAATTTTGAAGTGAAAATTGTATGTCTTTTATCTTATCAAAACATAGAGTCACTTGTGTTCTAAAAGAAAATAGAACCAGCTACAGAGATTTACTCCCTATGAAAGATACATCTTTCTAGATAAAAAAAGTTAGACTATTATTTAGTTGATAATTAATGTTTTTGTTTTTTTCTGACAAGTATATGATAAAGTGATATAAATTTTAGCTTACTTTTATCACTATTTAATGGTTTATTTAAGCCGCTTACCTTGAGAGATTTTACAAATGAATGGGTATTTATTTGCACAGTTTGAGTCACTCCATCTGCCAGTATTGTTAAATTTTACACATCCACCATTGGCAAGTCTGACAGGTTCTCCTCTGTCCCAGTTTGTGTACATAACAGGCCAATTATCTGACCATATATATGTTCCAGAAATCTGTAATACAGTAAAACCTGTGTAAAACAGCCCCTCCAAAAAAGATCAAAAAATGGTTTTCAAGACCGATTATTGCTTAATGCAGGCCAAAAGTATTGAAGATTGCTCCAAGGGGTGCATTCAGCAATATTTTCGACCTATATTAAACTACCAGTTGTCACTAAGGCCTTTGTTTTGTTTATTTTTGAGTTGCCGTTTTACACATGTTTTACTGTCATTCTGTATTATTATATTCATTAAACGAGTGGGAGAATAAGATACAATTGTAGATGTGCAGAGCATCATATTTCTTTTACACAACTAATGCAATAAACTCGTTTACACAGGAGCACGAATACTGAATTATATTTATACATACATGTATGACAATACAAGTATTTTAAAAATGCACTTTTGGTGTGCAAAGTTGATGATTGTGTCACATATATGTAAGTTGTCATGGCCGTCATTACATACCATTGCTAAATATATAAATCATTAGCAGTGTATCTTTTTTTAATATAACGTGTTATATCAATTCTAGACACAATAGCATGTGAAAAGTACTATCTAACATAAGAGTCTTGTATGTCCTAATTTATTATTGCAAAAAAGCGATATTTGATTTGAAGTTTTTATGAGAATGCTTTATCCAAATATATACAAATTATAACGTCTCATGATCCAAAGGGCTTACAGTTGCTGGCCTATGTCACCTTTATAAACTCATTTTGAACGTAGAATCAGTTGTCCTTGAGCATACCAGGTTACCCTGTAATAACTTTGCCTGTTTAAAAGTAATTCAAGATACAGATACTGTAAAAGCGACAATTAACTGGAGGGATGCTACAAGCTTTTCTGACAGAGCATATATAGCAATAGCACTAACAAGCAATTCTGAACATGTCATTATTTAACTGAGCCAACAACATGCCTGCTATATTGAATAACAAGGCAGATCGGGTCTTACATAATACATAGTTCTACACAAATCAGCTTAATCAAACAGATTAGGAGAACTAGTTATTTTTCCAGGACGTTTCCCATAGCTTTCGTCCTCAAGTACTGGTTGCAGTAGTGACACAATTTCTAAACAAGAGTTCTCAGAGAATCTGACTTTAGCCCCACTGCAGTGCTTTTTATGTTGTAAAAGGCCAAGTTATATAGATATTGACCGGCAATGAAATTCTGACAATATTAAAGCTGCACAGTCTGTATTTTTTGATCTTCTAATTTTAAAAATAATGTTTTTTATTTTTCAAGAACGAAGTAAAAATATTCACATTCAGGTAAACATTATACCATTTTCGTAAATCTTAACAAGTTATCACTAACAAAACAACTGCATTTATGTAAAAATTCAACGGTCTATAATTATTGGAGGGACGCAAATAATTACCAACAAGAGAAAAGTACACCTATTTGATAAGATAATTCACTTTTCCATGCAGTTTTCAGCTGTACTGGACATTTTTATTGTGAAAACATAGCTTAATTCTACTATTACAAATGAATTAAAAAGAAAAGAAAATTTTTCGAAAAATGTTCATAGTTACAGAGTATGCAGCCTTAAGGCCATAACTCTGTTACAAATTAGCAAAACATGACAGGTAACAATCAGAACCTAGATCTTGTCAATATAAATGCATATCACAAGTTCGTGAAATTCTATCTCCTAAGTCTTGTTCTCAAGATATGGAGGGGAAACAAATTCTGATGTCAACCAAGGGCCATAACTCTGTTACAAATTTGCGAAAAATGACAAGTAACAATCCCAACCTAGATCCTGTCAATGTAAATGCATGCACAACGCCTGGTTATATTATGTCTATTTGTTCTAAAAATATTAAGCAGAAACAAAATTCTGACATATATTAAGGGCCATAACTCTGTTACAAATACATGTTAGTCGAAATGACAGGTAACATTCCCAACCTAGATCTTGTCAATATGAATGCATATATAAATTTTGGTAAAATTCTGTCAATTTGATCTCAAGATACTTAGGGGAAACGAAATTCTGACGTCAATCCAAGGCCATAACTTGATAACTTTGTGAATAATGATGTTTAAAAACCCCTATCTAGATCTTGTTAATATCAATGCATATACAAAATTTGGTAAAATTCTATCATTTTGCTCTCAAGATATTGAGCAGAAAGAAAATATGACTGATGGACGGATGGAATGATGAACAGACATACGTAATGACTGAGAGATGAACAGAATGACAGACAACCAAAATCCACTATAGCCCCCTTTTCAAGGCTAGGCTATAAATATGAATCTACACAAATCACAATGGCCAAAACAAAGGTTCAATTTAATCTGAGAAGCGGTTTAACAAAAGTCAAAAATCTATAGCAAAACATTATGCTCTTAATTTATTGATATCATGATGTTATAATTTGAACAGATCTGAACCTAGCCAGTGACATGCTTTTTAATGCAATAGTATAGCCTAAACTGATATAAAACAATTTAGAAGTCCTTCTTCAAATTTATATCAAGATTTTTGTCCTTGAAAAAAAAAAAACAAATGTCCCCACCAGTATCCCTTTATGTCCTTTGAAGCTTTAGCATAACAGCAAGCATTATATGGTGTGTGAAATATAGTCCATTTTGGGGTGCTGATTAGGAACAAATAATTCAAAATCCAATGCAGTAACAGCAGCCTTGTTGCACAAATATTTTGAATTCTGGGCATCAATCTAGGCTCTATCTATCAGTACTTTGCTAACATATGCAATGTGCAGGAATGACCCTAAACTGACTTGATGGGTATCAAGACTGATCTGAAACAAATTGATGACTGCTAAGTTAAAAAAACAACGTTATTGAAAATGTATACTTCGTAAAACATTTTATAAATTCTACCACACGCACTCCAAATTAATAGTAAATTACAAGGTTGGTTTTAAAAAACAATTCAGCAACAGAGCATATCAGAGCCAGTATTTTATTGTGATTTAGTGATTGTGATTTAGTTCATAAATTCAAAAGCATTTTTGGACAACCTACTTTTACTCGTCAATTAAAAAAGATCAACACACGCTATGAAAAGGGATTGAACGTGGATATCATGCGACAGATCTGAACCAATACCCTAATGCCTGGTTGTAAACCCAATCACTTGTTTTAGCTATGTTTTCATGTTTAATTGCACAACAATGTTGTTCATCACAGTGGGTAAATCTGATTAGCGTATTTCTCAGTGATGATGCATTGCATAGGTTAGGAAGCCTCCATGCGAGCTGAGCTTAACAATTTTTGTGTTTTAACAACGGCATAATCTAGATCGGTAAACTGCATTTAAATCTATCCCTGCGGCTTTGTCTGCTGTCTGTTCTAAGGCCATTGTTTGCTATTGCTTTCATAGTTTGTTAGATATATGCTTTTGAGCTTTGTTTTGTTAAGCAATACTTACGTGTCCTTTCTATTTTTGTTATCATCTCGCTGAGGATGAGAGGGCAGACTGCTTTTCTTTAATTGTTTTCTTATTATGTGGCTGTTAGTGTTCTGTGTCTCAAGAATACTTGATTTAGCTTAATGCCGTAAATAAAGGTGCAGACCAAAATTGCATCTTTTTCCACTCCCTGCCGAAAAGTTATCTAAACTTGCTTCATACAAAATCTCATTATTGTAGCTAGTCGTTTTAGCTGCAAACGCTTGTTTGATTCGTATGAAGGATCCTTGTGAGGAGGGCTAACTTATCATATTAGTTTTGTCATCAAACTAAAAAGAGCAACAAAATGAGATTTCCAACAATGTAGTAGTATCGACCAGCAAAGCCTCAGATCAGCCTGCACATACGCGCAGTCTGATCAGAGCCTTTGCTAGTCGCTTGAATATTTTATGAGTTAACAGCTACTGACTGAACATCATCTAAATATTCTAAGCTTAAAAGGAGGCTGCACAGGCTCGTCTGAGTCTACATTTATCAAAATGCCACATTGTTGGAAAATGGCATGTCGCGGCTCAAATATACCTGTCTATCATTGAGACCTGTCCATATCGCAGGTATGATGCTATGCTGTTGTCTCAACATAAAGAATATGAACGCTTGTTCATATGGTGAGTTGATAGAGGTCAAAGAGGCTCCCTTTGTACTACACTTGGCAGTGGCATCAGTCCAGTTCATAGGTTGACTCACAAACAGATAACAGGATGCCTGATATTGTTGGAAATGTTGTCCTACATCGCACACATTTGGCGTTGGTTCCGGTGTTAATATTGATGACACTAAAATGTATCGGACAAAATAATAAGCGCATAATTGTCAATAGTTTCTTATCAATCCTTTACAACATTCGTGTTTGGTGCTCAAAAAAACATGTAATCTAAACCGTTCTTTTGAGTACCCAAAACATATGTTTGGTTGAGAAATAAGAAAATAAAGGTTAAAAAATACAATAATGTCCCTGAATAGGAATTCACAATTTCGACATATTATATAATAATTTTGCTTTAGTAACAGAAACATGCATAACGATTTAAATGTATGTATTTCACACAATTAAAAGATAATGCAGAGTACTATTTTAAAATGGACAGAGTTAGCAAAATAACTGAGACATTGCTTATCAGATGTCATTTAAGCCTAAGCATTTTGACTAACTTTATACACATGTATGCAACTTAAATTTTGTGAAAGATGCACTGGTTCATCTAAGCAATGGCTCACAATATTGGGTAGATACCATTATAAAGAGGCTTATTGCCAGATTTGATATAATTTTGAAAGAGATATTCAAAGAGAAATGTCATTGAAAATTTTGTTTCTTTTTTCAGCTCTTGCAACCATTTTTATTTAGCTGGGAAAACTGTTTGAGTAAATTCAGTAAGGTTATGTTACACTGTACAATGTACAAGATATTTCATATAAAATACTTATAATTCAAATTGTTAATAGGTCATTGACAGTTGTCACAAAATGTCAAAAGACATACTTTTCATGATCTGGTATGTGCAAGAATATTTGATTACAGAACACATTTTATCACGATGTCATGCATATGGGAATGATATAAACCCATGTATCTGAATTAATAATCCACTTGTGGTTTACATATTACTATTTACCTGGCATATCATATAGTGAACTTCCGCGAAGCCTTGTGCTTGCAGAAGGAAATGCTGCTGGGCCAACCGTAGCTCAACTTGAGGTTTTATTTAGCTACGACTATCTGTGAGTCATGTCCCCTTTCTTTAGTTTTATCATATTGTTTTAATTTGATTTGATTGTTTCCTTGTGATGATACGTTGCATTAGTTAGGAAGCCTCCATGCGAGCTAAACAAGTTTGTGTTTTAACAACAACAGAATCTAGGGCAAAGATTTGGTGCCAGTGAAAAGCATTTAAACCCCCAAGTTGCTATGGCTACTGTCAGTTCTAAGGCGGTGGTTCTGTTGTCTTTGATTTACAGTTTGTTGCTGCTTCAATTGTGAGGCAGTTGTTTTTGTATTTCATTTTTTTGTGTGGTTGTATTATTCCGTTTATGATCTATTGATCATTTTATGCATGCGAGACAATTGCTTGACTTTGGATGTGCTATGTTTTGGTGAATGTATGTGTTATGCTCTGGTTACATGACTTAACAAAAGCAGTATCTAGGGTGAAGTTTTGCGCCGGTAAAATGTATTTAAAGCCCCAGTACCTTAGGCTGCTGTCCGTTCTAAGGCAGTTTGTTCTGTTAGTGTTGATCTATTGTTTAATGTACTTTTTATTGTTGGTGGGGGTTCTGTGTTTGTCTTTGTTTTGGCATGCTTTACTTTGTGTCCTTTCTAGTTTTGCTATCATCTTGAAGAGGAAGAGAGAGAGAGCTGGTTGTTTTGGTTTTATTGTCTTAATGATTTCTTGTAACCGTATATGTGCTGTTGCTCACAGTGCCCTGGGTTGGTCTACAGTGTGTGATTGAAGTATTTCCTGATTATACTCACTTATTTTTATCAAAGTATGTTTAATGTCATGTGACAAACAGAATCCAGCATTCGTGCCCCTGTATTGTTTTAATTTATCACATTCATTGAAAAGAACAATACCATTCTTTGCAGAGCCTCACTTTTATCTCTTTCCCCATATAGGTTTTTAAATCCAATAAAATATAAGCAGTCATGTAAGATCGTCTATGTTATTCATCCTTCAGCTATAGCTTCAGTTACTATTCTTAGAGATGTGTTAATGCATTATTAAGCTTACGTTTTGTTGTCTGACAGACAAATCCTTCTCTATCCCAGCAACCATTGTCCCTCCACTGACCTGCTTTAGATGGTATTCCATACATCTGAATACACGATTCCTTTAAATAATGATATACATTAGTATAGACATAGTCTATGATAAAGCACAAAGTAAGTAGATACAATGCATATGTTAAACTTTTAGGCACCTGAACAAACTGGGGCCAAATGGGCCGCGACGAGAGAAAACCTGTCTTCAGGGTTTCCGACAAAGCGAGTTTCAAACAAGTCTCCTCAGCTTCAGAGACTAGATAGAAAATTGAAAATTCACCTGTAGCAAGTTAACATATGATACTTTCAAAAAGCGAATAACAAAGGCGCTGATCAGACTGCGCGAATGCGCAGGCTGGTCTGCGCCTGTGTTGGTTGCAAACCCCCGGAAGACAGGTTTTCTCGCGTCGAGGCCCAAATAAGCAAAGAATAGCAACCAGATATCTCAAATTCAGCAAAATGAATGTCACATTAGAAAGTACAAAAACACTTCATCTAAACAGATACTTGCAAAGACAGTATGTTAACATGTACATTTAAATGAGTATCTACAAACAGGGCTTTAGTTAAGAGTGCGTTTTGAAAAGTTAATTTTCATATTCCTCAACCAAAACATATGTTGTGGGTACTCAAAAGAACCATCTCAATGAGACGCTTCTTCTGAGCACCCAAAACATATGTTCAAACTGATGGGTTAGAAAAAAATACCATTTTACGCTATTTTTTATTATCTCAACCTGTGTACAAAGAACCTATACAACCAATTATGCTCACAATACAGGTTGGAGATTATCATTTGACGCTTGTGAATGCGAGTTTGGCTGTGGATACTCATTAAAGGTTTCAAATGAATATTTAACACATATTATAGGCAAAACTAAGAAAGTTTTTTCAAGCCTTTAAAGCCCATGGTTTAATGTTAAAGTAGGATATAAACAACTTTGTGAGCAAAAACATGCGCATATGACCAGAAAATGAAACTAAGAAATATATTACAAAGCAGCAACCCAACACAAAACCGCCAACCAGAGTGGAAACAACAGCAAAAGATACATCAACAACAACAACAACAACAACATGATCACCGCCTCTAAGAATGGACAGCAGCTGAGGCAACTGGGGGTCTAAAATAATTTTCTGGCCCAACAGTCACCCTAGGTTCTGTTGATCTTAAATCTTAGAACCAAACACATACATAAACACAAACAACAACACAATTAAGGTATTTGAAGATGCTGTTTTTCCAAGCACCTGAACTACTATGATTTGTTCTTTTTGTTCTGTTTACAAATCACTCTCAAATTCTAGTTCTTATGTATCCTGATGCAGGTTTAAAATCAACTTTATCCTTAACAATTGAATTTGAGTGTCTGTGAGTGATAGAATTCTAAAATTGTTTTTGGTGCCATGTATTTGGTCTATGACCTGTTATTGTTGCATTTCCTGGTCATATATATCCTTTTATTATATCAATGCTTTCCAATAGTGTAGGTTCTCCCTGTTTGAAACAATATGTTAATACGGATAGTTTCAGACAAGCTTAAAACTCATTTAGCATTATAATTAACATTGTATGGTTTAATGTGAAGTTCAGATAAGCGGGTTATCAAGAGGACGCATCTTTAGCCTCATTAACCAAAAGCCAGTGCATGATCAAACCAACAAAATAAGTGTGTGTAAAGCTAAGGCGCAGAACAGCCTTAATATCTTATTTAGGGGATAACTGTTTTCAAAATTATCATTTGGGGAGGTATATCCTCTGATATATGGTCGGAACTTCAGTTTTACAGCGACGCACATGAGGAGCCATAAAATGTATTTTCCCAACGTATATCAGACTATATACCTTCACAAATGAAAAAAAATGAATATGGTTATCACCATTCTAATGCGCTTCTACAGTCTTGTCTCGAATTGGAGTATTGCTAGCTGCAAAAGGTGTACTTCATCCAACAAAATGTGATGTCATTAATGACGTCAAACTAATTCCAGGATATACTGTTGCAAATTTTTGATGTTATTTAATTAGACGTCGCAGTACAAAAGCAAGCGCATTAGAAAGAGTATATTCTTTGCCCTGATTAGGTAACTAAGCACCTACACTTTTTTTGTCTTGACAGCAAAGAATCTGATCAGACTGAGGTAATGCCTAGGCTGATCTGGGTTTTCTCATGATACACAGACACATTGTTGTTTTTATGTCGCAGTTCAAATGCACTATGGTATTTCAACTCAGTTAGGAAAACCATATTTTACAATTTCAAAGTAACTCGTGGATATCATCTACATTACAATAATTGAGCCATGACATGAGATTTCCAACAATTTGACATTTTGACAAGTGTAGACTCGGACAAGCCTGTGCAGCCTCCTTTTAAGCTCAGAAACTCCGAATGATTTTTAGTCAGTAGCTTAACAGTCATAGAATATTCAAGCTTTAAGTAAAGGCTCTGGTCAGACTGCGCGTATGCGCAGGCTGATCTGAGACTTTGCTGGTCGCACATACCACATTGTTGGAAATCTCATGTCTCTCCTCATATCATTTTTCTAAAACGTATGAAGCTCTTTCAGAGATTCTTTAAATATTCCTTTAACATGACAGATAAATTAACTTCAGCTGGAAATATAAATTTTATCAGTTTATAGTGTTATATCCTGTTATATTTAGCTCAAAGTAAATTTAATAAATCTAAAAATATTTTCTAATATTTTCTAAAATGGCATGATATGCCATATAACCAATATAACGAAGTTGACCTTCAGTTGATAATTGATATAATATATAACATTGATAGATATTGATTACTGACTGCCGATCAACTCAATTAAGTTCTATAATTAAATAATCAGACAGGAAAGGAAATCTAAAGGCTATTTCAGCTGCTGAATATTACTATTAAAGACAATCGGGTCAAGTTAATTGATAGAATACTATGCGTTAGACACAAATATAGACCAGCTAATGACATTATTGTCCTAAGGTGTCCTAAGCCCAAGGCTCAGATATGCTCATGCTCATCAAAGCCATCACTGCCTGCATTAACAAAGCATGAATGTAGATGAAAACACAGATCTAAATTAAGACCCATCGCCTTGATGGATACGTCAGTATTGACTTTTAAGAGAGGCATTTGCATATATACACAATAAGTACCAAAATATTATGCACATGCCAATATGTATCACAAATCTAGAGCAGGTATATGTCTTTATGTATAAGTATCATCATCTACTAAGAGATAAAACACAAACATGACTGTCTTCGTGCACTCAGAAGCACTGTCTTAGTAGTTGGCAATCCGAATCGAAAAAAGATGCATATTTTTGGTTTTGTTGGCATTTTTGAGTACATTTATTAGACCACTTTTAACATAATATTTAGCATGTGTACAAAGCCATAGGGGTGGATGCCAAGTCTGAATTTGCATATGAAGGCCAGAAATTAGGTCAAAGGTCATTGAGTGCAAAAATGAGAATGTATGTACTACTGTATAACAACTTTATCTTTTTTATATGTAAACATATTTCATTTCAAGCCAAATCTTGTATGCTTATAGTTATAAGTCTGAAAACCATTGAGAAAATGTTTTTTATAACTAAATGTTCATATGTCGACTTTAAAATGGGGTCAAAGGTCATCAAGTGCAATAATCAGAGCATTTTTACAAACTGTGTTTCTTTTTTTTCTCTGGTCCAACAACAAGATGCTTTTTAAACTCTAAAAAAGGTAGAAGTCTTTCAGAAAGCTTAAATTAACATGTTTATCATTTAAGGAGCCCCTTTTGAAGCTTCCTTTTATGTATTTTACAAAGACAAACATCGTAAGTTTTGTGCAATTCTGAACGAAATTCTCCCTCAATTGGGCTAAACTGAGATATATGGGCTAGTTTGAGAGTTTGCTGCACCTCTCAGAAAGTAAAACTATTTTCTGTTTGGGACATGTCTTGGGGCCTTAGAAACCCATAATTTGATAACTTTTCTATGGTAATTTTTGTATAAATCACCTGTAATCAATGTTACCCTACTGGCATTGAAAATAACAGTACACAAAGTACAAGGCCAATGTTGATTTATTTTAATAGTATTAGTGAAACAGTTTTGGCATAAAATGTTTAAACTAGACATAAAAATCAATTGAATACATCTGTTTTATGTATTTCTGCTCGTCAGCGATACGTATGTTACATTTTATACTAAATTGCAGATAATGACTGTACAAATTACAAGTATTAGAATAAACCATAATACATGACCTTAAATATACATATTATAGATCTATATCCTATTTGACAATGTTCATTTTCATATATTTGAAGTTGTTTATAACTTTTAACTTGCAATGAAGTGGAATCAATTAAATATTTAAATATGCTATTTAGTATGTAATTTGTACTGGCTCCAGCATGTAACACATAGCTGCTTACAGATTCATTTTCCTATTATTAACATTGCATTGGAATTGGCAAATTATCTTTTATAATGAAATCAAATTATAACTATATTAACAATAATGGATCTTAAATTGCTGCACATATATTAATGAGGTAACGTAGGTAACAAAACGTGCCTTACATAAATGGATAAAGGTGGTAAATTGTTGTTAGGCTGATATAAAATTTGGAACTGCTCTCCACAATTTGCTTACATAAACTACACACATTTTATTCTATATAAGACTTAATTTAAAAGAGTGCTATGGTATTGGTCTGCAATATGTGACTGTGGCATTTCCTGGTCTTACTCAATTACTTTTTGTAATTTGCTTGGTTCTTTTACATTCAAATTGCAGTTTTCAGATTTCTACCAATGGTACATAACGATAAACATGCAATCTACATCATGATTTAAATATTGACTTAATATCAATAACTTACTTAAAATAATATAGCAATACTTCATACATCTAGTGGCAAGGCAGGAATTAAGGCAGGGGTAGTGCTGAGTGCTTCTATAGCAGGTATAGGTTTTTGAAGATTGCAAATATAACATCGTCGTACAGAACCAGCATGGTTTGTGTCCAAATATAGGATGTAACATAGATCTAGTATTAAAGATTTTCCTTGTATGCTGAATTCTTTTAATTTTCACTTTTCACGGTTGACAATTACATTGTAAAATTAATTTATCATCTGTCCCCATTAAAATCTTCTATGTTTTGTTGAACTAGATTTCATATCATATTGTAATGATGATTATCTTATTATATTCTGCAGCCATTCTGATAGAAACTAGTCTGCTAGTTAATTATCTTAGACTAAGGTTGGTTGAGGTAATGTTACCTGAGCCATGTAGCAGTCTTGTAAAACATCTGAACATATTTCATGGTAACATAAACAACAATTCATTCGAACGTTAGTGATACATTATTTTAAAGATCAGTTAACTGTTTTATTCTTAAGCATAAAACAAAAACATGACTCCCAAAATTTACTAGTATGGTTTGCATCTCTGAAACTCACAGATTAAACTGAATACTGAAAAAGTAGTGTGACACGCAGCTGATTTTTCTGCTTTTCTTATTCTCAAGGTAGTTTGTTTTTAGTTTTGTTTCTGCAGTATTTCTTTTTGTTGAGCTATTTGTAACCCTAGTACATGTTTTATATATGTCCTATGAAAAGTGAGTTATGGTCTGTTTGTTGGTTTTAAAAGGTTTACTAAATTAGGCTCATTGTGATAGTCTTAATTATATATGCAAAACCATCGAAAATGTGAGCAGCATTGCTGACAACAGCTTGCAGAAAGCATTTTAAGCATAAACTTGTTCACTCTCGTACCTATATCCTTGTAGATATTTGTGAAGACTAACACTGTTTGAGGACTGTCTTGTATATAGTGAAAGGAAAGTAGTTCTGTTTTATTTCAAGAGTAAAGCCATATTAAAACTACACATTTCGAGTATGTTACCAGTTACAAGTGCTATCCAATCTGATATATTGCACTTGTATATACGAGCAGTAGATGTATACATTAATGTTAGTCACCTACCCTATATGCAATCAATCCCTGTCTTAACAAATAGTCATGGTTAACAGATAGATTCTACACTAGAACAGGCGAGTTAACTACCTTAGGATCTTATATACATCACGCAAATTGGAGATGTTAAACCAATGGATTATGCTAGTAAATGTACATATTAGATAACCATTTCAGGACACATTTACTCTAAATACAAAGAAATGACCCGAAACTGATGAAAAACTATGAACATAATCAAATCATCAGGTGCTCCAATATGGTGAATGCCTGTGTTCCCAAGAAGTCACCAGACATCTGTTTTGGAGAAATTTAATTTGGAACAAAAATTGCAATGGCATTTTATAGTTAAAAAGAATAACATAAAGAAACACATGCCAATTACCTCATAGCATTTTATCTCTATCATCTTTGCAAAAAATAATAAGCAAAATATGTTTAAAAATGATACTTAGAATTGAATTTATCGACACTGAAACAATTACAATTTATAAAGTTGTGCTGTGAAAGACATAGATATATATTTTATGGCATCTTAAAATAGAGGTTACCTTTAATATCATATTTATACTGCTTCTATATATGGATGAATACGTTTACACAAGCACACTGATTTCAAAGAAATGCTGCTTTTGAATCCACATCATTTCATTAATATGTGCAAATGAAAGGAATACCCTACAATCAAATGTTTAAAGTTATATGGAGGATTACCCTTAATGTCAGGACTATTTCCATGATATACCCCACAAAAAGATAACAATGTTTCACTGGATGGTCATTATTAGAAATGTACCTGCATATTAGCTTTATGTCATGTATGTTACCATCTGCTAACAGGCCGATGTGAATACCAATGTGAGGATATATTCCTTCCAGTATATGGTATTTACATATTCTATCATAGTTTCAACACGCCTGATGTTTTATGAAAGGAGGCTTGGTCTTTGTGTTTTCATGAAGCTATGCTTAGCATATGCAATTAGCAGGTAGTGGCCTTGTAAAAAGAGTTTTACAATTTCTCATAGATGGGAACAAACACAACAAATGTGTGAATTGAGAAAAGAAATATATTTTAGTCCTATACGCATGAGATCATGGCGCCAAGTCCTCATGAAAGCTGTAGCTAGGAATATATACCTTTGAGAAATGACTCAATTTTGGATGGTAAAATGTAACGTAAGTAACAACTTAAACACGTCTTATGTATAAAAGGATAGATAAGTGCATAAAATGACGTATTAATACAAACATTAAGCAAAAAAATATTTCTTTAAAATGAAATGGTTATTCTTAGTTGCATGACATTTTAATTGATTTTATACAGTAACGTACTTTACATGCCTATTATGAATATTTTACCGCGGGAAACTTGGTAAATCATTGCTTTCTAAACACAATAGACACATACCTAGCAGGATAGCAATAAAAAAAATTATATTAGGATAGAAGGGAACTTAAAATTGAATTTTGTCCCTATATAAATAAAATATTGCTACAATTTTAACCGATTTTGCACTTAAATGACCTTTGATCCAAACACACATCATGCCTTGATGATGCTGTTTGTTTATATAGCATGGCTGTGTTATCCAAAAGAGATTTTGCATTACTTTGAATCATAATTTTGGATAGCTAATTGATAAAAACACTAAAATCTGACGTATATACAAGAATTTGTACTCAGTTGACCTTTGACCTAATTCTTGGACTTTGGGGGCATTTCCAGACTTGGCATCCACCCCTATCCTTCTTAAAACACATCAAGATACACTTTGAGCATGGATGCCAAAATGTACTCAAAAATGCCAACAGAAATTTTTTTTCAGGCTCTGGATGGCCAACTATAGAGGACGAAGAGAGTCATGTTTGTGTTTTATTCTGATAAACAAGTAAATAAGACCAGAAATTGCCACAATCTCATATCATCGACCAAATATAAACTAGAGGAGCGCAGTGGCTATGTGTTAGAGTGGTTGACTCAGAGATAAATTGTTTGTGGGTTCGAGCCTCACCAGAGACACTGTTATATGTACTTGTCCAACCGAAGAAGAACTGTCACAACATAACTGAAACATTGTTGACTTGGATATAAAGAGTGAAAACAAAAGAAACTGATTAACTAAATGGAAATCATATCAAGTAGGCATGAACAGCTGCTTTCCAAAATGTTTATAGATAGCGATTTTTGTCATAATTATTTACATGCCCTATACCTGTTTGAGTGTTTGTTATAAACTTGTACTTCGTTTGAGATATGATTTATTTCTGCTCCTGTATGCATGCCATATCTAGTTGTAGTGAGTAAAAATATGGCTTGTTTTTGCAGATGTTTTGTATCAAGTTTTAAGTTCTAAAGAGTTGATCATATTTTAGCAAATCAAAGTTATCAAAGCTCTATTTCTAATTATGAGATAATAAGGAGAGCATGAAATATAACTGTGGTGGGAATCTATAAAGTCATGTATATGGTGCATTGGGAAAAAACTTTAAGAATTGAAACTATCGAGTGTATCAACAATGAATCACTTGATTTACTTTGGTGTATATGCACTAGTAGGTTGCACAAATTATATAATTTTAAATAACTACTTTTAAAAGATATTTAAGTGCATTTTGGGTATTCAGATTTGATGCTACGTAGTCAGAGCCCAATTATTAGGAGAAAGGCCAAAAAGAAAGTACAGTACTGCAAAACAGTAAAATGGGCTAAGAGGGTTTGGAATCGTATTAAAATTGGGAAAATGTCATCTTTCTAGATGAATCCACACTCTAAACATATTTCTTTTGCAAACCTATTCCCAACTTTAAGCTAGAGATTTCAATGCGACCAGGCTGTCTACTTATGATTTTTGCACTCTTTACACTACTTTACCTCATAATTTAATTAAAGATAAACTTATTGATCTTATTAAAAGAACCTTCCAGAGAGAAGGCTCTCCTTACCTCGCATGTAATAACAGAAATGCATTTTTACTTCAGAAAAACCTAAAAAATAACATGCATGGTCGTTTCAAAATGTATGTGATGCGCTGACCTTTTTGTTGGGCAACATTTTTTATTTGATTTGGCACCAAGCTGTATAGACAAGTAGTTGGGATTCCTTTGGGCACTAATTGTGCTCCCCTGGTTGCAGATTTATTCCTGTTTTGTTATGAGAGGGACTTTATGATGTCTCTTTCTGATGATAAGCAGGCTGATGTTATTCATGCGGTCAACACTACATCAAGATATTTGGACAATATTTTAAAATTTGATAATGTTTATTTTGACAATATGGTTAGTCAAATATACCCTTCAGAGCTCCAACTGAATAAAGCCAATACCTCTGATACCAAAGCCGCATTTGTCAATTTCTAATGATATTGTTTCTACCAAAATTTATGATAAACGTGACGACATTGATTTTGAAATTGTCAGTTTCCCGTTTTAATATGGTGATGTTCCTCGTTCTACATCCTATGGAGTCTATATCTCTCAACTCATTCGTTTTGCTAGAGCATCTGGTTATGTTGCTGACTTCAACACTTGCAATAAATTGTTAACTCAGAAACTTCTTAAACAAGGCTATAGGTATCATAAACTTTGCAAAACATTTTCAAAATTTTAAAGATAGTACTATGATTTGATTTCTAAATTCCAAGTTGGACTTAAATCTCTCTTGCGCCAAGGAATTTCGGAACCTGATTTCTATGGTGACTTAATGTATAAATTGAAGAAGATTGTTGGCGCTTATAATTTTTCAGCACAGTTCATTAAAATAATTTCCCATTATAAAAAGATTGGCTATAACATCAATGTATTGCAACAGACTGCATGTTTGGTGGTCAATCCAATAACGGTTGGCATCTTTGCTTTCCTCTTTAATTGCACGCTGGTGGGTCGGACTTCAGACTCTATGATTGTTCCAATTTAAAGACTTATCTATTTATGAGATGGTAGTGGCCTGATGCTTTGGCTGTTTGTCGAGCCCACTTGGGTTAACCTGTTGGATTTCTTTTGCTCTGGTATTCAGTTTAATTTACTGTTGAGTCCTTATCTTTGCTTTATCTCCTTGTCATATCTTGTTTTCAATGTTTTAAGAGATGATGCATTGATAAGTTAGGGGTCCTTCATGCAAACCAAATATCTATGTGTCTTGATCCACATCTGAATTAAGGGTGATGTTGGCGCTGTTAAACTGGTTTAAGCCATCCAGTAAAATATTTTACTGACAGTTCCAAGGCGGTACTTCTTTTGTGGATCTTTTATGTTTTTGTTCTGTCTTGTGTTTGCTATGTCTTTGTACGCGTCTTTTGATATGTGCTTTGCAGCCACCTGCTGGGAAAGGGCTGACCTCTTGGCTCTAGTTTGTGGTGTCTAACTGTGAGTTTGTCATTTACCCATTGGTATCCTGGGTCAGGTGTGGTACTTGATTGTATCGATTCCTGATCTTTGCATCCTTACTTACTTTAAGTTGACACAAGAAACATTCATCTTACATAATCACGTGACAATATAATACATTACAAGTTTATTTGCATTTAACATATATCACAGTGTTTTCGCCTAACAAACAATAGTGGAGTATACAGAGTATCCTCTTGAAATAGCAAGAAGCAATATTTGCAAGAGTTACATGCATAATTAACTTGATATACCTTTAGAATTATTCTTTTAATATTTATCTCCCTTAAAATGACTTATTTAAACAAATAAAGAATTCAAAGCTATGTTAAGGTTAACATTAGGTTTATTACCATTAAAATGCCTTATAAGTTCCAAGTAGTCAGAATTTATGAATCTACAAATAGCAATAAAATGAATCTATTGTAAATTAATAAATAGCATCACTATAGTGTTATTAAAATAAAAACGAAATAACAAAGTTTTGTTGTATTAGCCAGAGGCATACTAGCAATGGATAACTTTCGCATATTGGCCCTTAGATGGTGAGAAACCCCTTAATGGGTTTTTATGTCAAGGAGTGAAGACCCTGATGAAATACCACATAAGGCAGAACTTTATCAGGTACTACACTGTTTGCTAGAACAAAATTGATCTTCAGAGAAAGAAATTAAATATTTATTGGAAATTATATCCTGTAACCCCTTAATATATAGAATGGCCCATCCTGTTTTAACTGTATCACTTTTATGGAAAAGTCAATTAGTCTTTACCCATATAAACCTAGCGTCCTTTTTGTGGGACATAGGGCGGCGTCTGATCAGGGCCTCCACTGTTTGCTTACAGAATGATCTTTTGAATTTGAATAAAAATGGACACGACCATCCAAGAACCCTAAGATTGGAAATGGACTTGTGGGAAAATACATTTGGCATCAATGGATTAAAAGGGTTAATGGTAAAAAGAACATATTTGAACTCACCTGTTTGTCATTAGGTTCACCAGCAGCGAAGTTTGTATAAGTTACATCAGCCTGGTTAACCCAGAAATATTTTGCTGTACTAGATAATGTCCACCAGTAGCTTCGCATTCCTAACCAGGGATTTACTGACATATCAGAGAGTAGTTGTACAAGAAAAGCTGTAAATATATTACAATATACACCCATGATATCTACAAGTTTGGAATCTACAATAGTTATCAAATGAATGAGTCCATTTTCAATTGTATGGCTGTTGGGTAGTATTTTTATATTTTTTTATTAAACGGTGGTAGAATATTAATCAAACAAAACGTACATATCCTGATAAGATGCTATGTTTTTGGGGCATCTGTTTAGGATGCACTGTTTGCTTTTGTCCTACACAATGGACGCCAGTGGTATTTCCTGGTCATACTTGCTTTTGTATGGATTAAAGGAAAACATTTTATTACATACAAAACATTTAGATATAACTACCAAGACCTCAACTAACACAAAAGCAGGGCTAGTTTACATTTTCCAGACATCAAACTACCATTTTTGTCTTCTCTCGCATAAATCCAGGTTTGCCTTGTTGTTTTCATTAAATTGAGCGAACTTTTTATTCTAATCTAAAATAATGTCAATCATTCCTTGCCAAAATAGCTCTTCTCCTTATTGATACTCCAATCTATTTAAGTTCCCTGCTGTCGTTTGCTTTCTGGTATGCACAAAATGTCATGTTCGATCGTAATAACGTCATAATCACGTCATTTGTGATATCATGTCAAGGGACAAATTTGGATTAATTGAAGTTTAAAGGACACACTTAGAGTCAAATTAGCATTGTTCAATTCCAAAGTGTAGGAACTTATTGACAACTCTTCTGATTTACTATTATTTCTGGAGCTACTATGAAACTGGTACATGTGTACATAAACAATCTGAGACTCTTCATGACAAAACTGTAGCAATCAAATGTGTGCCAAAGGAAGACTTAGATCAGTCTGGTTGTTCAACTAGTCTGATCAGAGTCAATGATGTATAAGTTTTTTGGTAGGTAAGGTCCAGCTGTATGTCAACACCGTCAGCAAAAACTGCATTGTATGTTAACATTGTCTAATGGCATGGCTGCCAATTGAAGATTGTCTTATCTTACTGACCACTGTGTAAACAGCATTGACTTAATGCAAATGCCAAAACGTTTGAATTGGGGTGGAGCTTTTTCAACATCATAGGTATAAATGTACCTTTTGTAATAGCTAATGAATATGATACATACTTGTAGGTGCAATGAAAACAGGTAGGTCCAATACTTTTAGCAAAACTATACCCTATTGTTGAGAAAAATTACTAAATCAAGTCATAAATTGGAAAAAATGTCCCAGAATTCCATTCAGAAAGCCATGGCTATGGTTCAATAAATCTTGTAATCAGGGTGTGACCTCTCCACGTTAAAAAGATCAAAATTTGCAGAGAAGTTGCAGAAGTGTGAGGTCATGTTTTATAAATATTGCACTGATGTCACCAATCAAAACTATTTGCAGCCAGTCTTTTGAGCATGGACACAAAACTAGCCTCAAATTAATTTGATCACATCGACAGGTTGCATTTTTTTCTAGAAGTCCCTGATAAGTCACTGACCAGTCATCGACCAGATGGCAAACTATTGGTGATTGATTGCTGACAGGTTGCAGTGTGTAACGATGGTTCGCCAAAGATTTACAGTGGCTGCTCCAACAAAAACTATCATACTATACTGACATCATCCCACAGCAAGCGTTCAAAGTATTCGCATTATGGTGTGCAGAAGAAGCCAAAAAGACAGAATATTTGTTCAACACATGATTTGACTTAAAATGGTTTGATTGCAAAACAATTGACAACCAATCACGAACCAGTCACCATTCACTTGGAACCAATGGACAAAGAAGTGGCGATTGGTCATTGATTTATCACTGATCACTCTGAGGTATTGACAAATCTGTCTCTAATCCTACGGCGAGCAGTTGCAGAAACATCTGCAATGGTAAAGTAGTTGCAAATAGAATCATTCACAGGGTGGTCGTGTTGCAGTTGCAAGCTCTGTTGGACTGAGACTGTAATAATCTCTTTTATGATAAACTAAACTGTTCTTAAAGAAGATGTGTAAAACAGTGCGAATGCTTGTCAAAGATTGCTTGTGCTTGCTTAGTATAATTTGGAAGGAGCATAAACATTTACATTTTACATTTACTATGAAACTAAACAAATAATTGACCCATGACAAAACCAGCAAAATGAGTGTGTGCCTAGCCAAGACTCAGATCAGCATGAGCATCAGCTCAATAAAACGGAATTGCCTCTGCCAATTTGGTGGAATAAGACCTTGGATGTACATCCAGTATCTACTTTGATAACATGACGCTGACGTTACATACCGTAATGCTGACGTCACAGAAACCATGCCAGCACAATAACGAATGTGATTGCAGCAAAACAAATGAATATAAATGAAGTTTATGTTTTTTCAATAAAATATCGCTATGCGATATTTTATTGAAAAATATATAAACTTCATTCATTCTGCTGATTAAACTTTTCAGGTAATCAGAAAAAATGGATTTTATTAGGGCTAAACCCATATACTACAGAAATAATTTTCCATAGGCCAGTTCTGGCTAACAAAATGGAGCTTTTTCGTACATAGTACTATGCATAATGCACCTTACGTACACCCGAGATTTCATTTGATTCTCAAATTGTTCCAGACTTCCCCATTTCTGCCCTATCTGACAAGACTCTTCACTTTCACTCAGTGGGTTACTATGGATCAAAGATTTTATTCACACAAGCAGCAAAGATTGAACTGAGTCTTCTTGTGCTACACAGTCTGATTGTTGTTATTCTTTTTGTGGCTTATGCATGATAAGGATTGATAAGTTAGGGGTCTTTAATGCAAACCAAATATCTATGTGTCTTGATCGACATCTGAATTAAGGGCGAGGTTGGCGCGCTGTAAAACCAGTTTAAGCCCTCCAATAAAATAATATACTGAACGTTCCAAGGTGGTACTTCTTTTTTGGATCTTTTATGTTTTTTCTGTCTTGCGTTTGCTATGCCTTTGTGCACGTCTGTTTATATTTGCCTTGTGGTCACCTGCTGGGAAAGGGCTGACCTCTTGGCTCTCGTTTGTGGTGTCTAACTGTGAGTTTGTCACTTTTCCATTGGTATCCTGGGTCAAGTATGGTACTTGATTGTATCGATTACTGATCTTTGCACCTTACTTACTTTTATACATGTCTCTTGACTTTTATATTTACCATTTTCTTCATCACTTTGTACACTCGCAAGGTCATAACCTGATCCTTCCTGCTGGCATATTGTCCTTGCTGTTGTCCAATTTACTGCCTGATTAAACACTCTGTAGCATTTATTATGTAATAGACTGTAACCTACAGGACAGAAACCAATCCATGGAGATGTTGGTGCGATTGGAGTAGGTGTGGAACCAACCATAGCTTTGCATACATACCCATACTTTGTAGCACAGTGTGCATCATTCCATTTACCTACAATAAAATAATATTAAGAAAAAGGTTTTAAAAAGCATTGAGAGTCCAACTTTGTAAAATAATTGAGTCTAGCCCTTTTACATGCCCATGTAAATGTGAGATGGGGACCTAAGTTTTGAAACATTTGAACATTTTAAATAAGCACCAGCTATCTTTTGCTGAGATCATGTATATTTCGTGTTATATATGTGTGACCTAGTCCCACAATCTTATGATTGTTAGAAAGAAAGAGGTAGTTTTTTTTTTTATTTTTGTTTGTTTTCTTGTATATGGCTTTATCAGTTACTTCTCATATTAACTGCATTGCTGCACGTAGCCTGATAAACGCTGTCTATCTCACGGCATGTTCCTTAATCAAGTCATGATGGCATTGCATTTTTTGAATGACCTCGCTAATGACGCTGAATCAACATAAAAATCGAAAGTTAGGTCTTAAACGCTAGTTTGAAGAGTGAAACAATTGGTAAACTGATAAATAGAATACCAGGTTTGCATCTTTTGATATCAAGTTTACCAGACTTGGCTTTGAGAATGCATGTTGAATCGCTCAGCCAGCCTCGCGATGTCAACAAGCGTCTCAAAACCTTGCCTGGTAAACTTATTATCAAAAGACATTCACCTAGAATTCTCTGTATATTTGTTTGTTTCTTTTCTAAAGTATCTTCCTTGTTAGGCTAAAGGTTGGTCATTCGTTTGAGAAAGTAGCATTTCCTGGTTATGTTCAAATTATTTTTAATTGCAAACATCTGGTAATGTTTTGTGTAATGGGGAATATGATTACCTTTACATCGATATAGTGATTGAAGTCTAGTATTTTGTTTGTTTTAGAATAAGACCAGTCATCCAAAATTGTGAGCCTTATACATGTAAAAAAAAAGCTGGAATATTTGGATTCAGTAATTTTCATGATCACTGGTGTACTGAATCAGTCAAGTCAAATGTATAGTTTCTGCACACACAATGTACTTAATTAATTCCATTTATTGCCATATAATCCACTTAAATATATAGACTGTTTTAATATTATAGCATAAATTTGGCAGCGTTTGTGCTCCAACTATAACTTATTTAATTAGCTCGTCATCAATTTACATGGAATATATTGTAAATTTTAAAAGGAACATTCTTAATTTAAAGGTCACGTGTGTTTTCTGTTTTATATATATTTTGTAGTGGGTTGATCAATAGTAATACTACCCCCTACATATGTGACAGAACAAAGAAATAACCAATTTAGGTTGTTGTGAAAATGCTTGTTACTACGTACCATGACGAAGTGATATATGGACACAATCTTCGGAATCAATGAAGTTGTCTGGTTGATTGGTATCCCAAGCTGTGTATATATATGGACTACCATCTGCCCATCTGTTCAAAGTAAACAAAGGCTACATATTACTTATATGTAAAAGGAAATTGAACCTCTCTTTAAGCCAAGATCTATTTTAATCAAGCCTAACAACTTAAGGATAGAAAAAACATGTGACAAATACAAGATATCTTCTGTGCCATTTTGCCGAGGTCTTATATTTTGTACGTTTCTCCCGACTATGACAGCAAAATAAAACTGAAGCATACATTTTAAAATATTTTGTTTTAATATATTGTCCATTCATTCTTGAATGTATTGGAAAAAATATTCTGGATTTGAGCTAAACCGTCAAATATATTCACACAACAGATAACAGCCAAAAGCTATTATGATTGTATTATATGTATATATCTACTGTCTAGTAGAGGTGTCTTTAAATCAGCAAAACAAACTGTTTTAGCCATTATGAACAGGCCCCCAGATAAGAGTGCAAAATCCTTGGGCTGGACATTACTATATATCTCAGATCAATAGCCATTCAGGACTTTAATTAAAAGTGTATACCAACAAATTCATTTTCTTATTTCAATACCAAAACATATGTTGTAGGTACTCAAAAGAACTGTTTCAATGAGACGGTTCTTTTGAGCACTCAAAACATAATGTTTTGGGTGCTCAAAAGAACCGTCTCATCATATTATGTTATTTACGATTGTGTTAATCTTAACCTACGGACATTCTTCTAATGCCCAGCCTAGAACCATGTGAAGTTATGTTTTACTACATTTCTTATGCTAGACATTTATTTGTGTATCAAATTAAAAAGAGGGTCTTACATGCATGCTCATGTTTTATTGATTTTATTAAAAGAATTGAGGAAAAGAGATGAAATGTAAGGCTTGCCTAGCATTTGATCTCTTTTCTGTAACTAATCTAATGAATATAATAATACAGGAGCATGAATGTTAGATTCTATTTATCATATGACATTAAAATTATTTTAAATCATATTTTTGGTGTGGACTTGTTAGGGTTAGGCATATGCGTGACGTTAAAAGCATCATTTCATAAGGTTTCTCGTTTATCTGTAAACCACTAGTGGTGTGTCCATTTTAATGCATGGCGTTATTTCACTCCCAGACGCAACGTCATATGATAATTGAAAGTATACATTGAAACTCTATGACTTGTTATGCTTCGAGGACTTGAATGTACCAAAGGGATACTATGGCAATCAGTGAAGACCAAGATGAAATGTCACATAAAGTGGCATTTCATATGGGTTTACACTGTTTGCTAAGACAAAATCGATCTTCAGAGCAGAAATATAATATTTTTTTTAAAGTTTAACCTGCTAATATAATCCCTCAAAATATACACTGGACAATCCTGACTAAACTGTTTCAAAATCCAATTGGTTTTTAAAGGGTTAAATAGTATGAGACTAGCCTAAATCAAGAATATCTTACCTGAATTGTTTTTCACTCTGTAAATCATTTAGACCTATCCAAACGCCATATGCGCTTATATTAGTCAACTGGAAAATAGATAACAAACCAGCAATTATTGATAGAATATATAGAAGAGCTAACATTTGTGTGCATGTTTTATTTAGTTTGTTAAACATGATCAGGATGAGATATAAGATGTAAGGGTTGTCGAGTTTCATAAATTCAATAACACAGGCACAAAAATGGGAGATTCTATTTATCATATGACCATAAAACTTGAAACTGTTATGATTGTGTCATTGTGTATGCAATTGTTTTAATGTCATTACGTTACGTTACTAAAGGTGTAAACATCTTCGTCTACTGGTTGACAGATTTTAATGCACATCGTTTATATCACTCTTAGACGAGACGTCATATGATAGATACATTTTTTTCACACATATTTTAAAGGTGTAGAACAGTTTGGATTGCAAACAATATGATACCTTTGCAATGTTACATTCATAACAGAGAATACTTGCGATTTTTTGCAGACAGCTTGGTCTACTTTTGGAATGTTTTCAACATTATTGTGCACCTTTACCAAGAAGGGCTTGTTTCTATATTGACACCACTCTTAATTTGGATAGATACATCATCTTCTTACAAGCAAATACGTTAATTATTCTGTTAGTAATAATATACTAGCATTAACATTGAATATGTGTAACCAGCTTTCACAGGAAAATGGTAACATTAAAATAAATGACAATGACAATTTTTTTTGCCTTAGTATGCAACCAACTTATACAATAAAATTTTCATTTTCATTGAGAAAACTATAAAATAATACCTGTTTTGAATTGGTTTGATTTAATTATTGGTGAACAATTTGTACATATAAACATTTAAGTACATGTACAGTAAAACTTGTGTAAAACGGCCACTCAAAAAAGATCTTAATGCTTAATGAATGTCGAAAGTATTGCAGAATGCTCCCCTTGGCCTACTTCAGCGATAATTGGTTTTGAAAACCAATTTTTGGTCTTTTTTGAGAGTAGCCGGTTTACACAAGTTTTACTGTACAATATCTGATATTTGACACATTTATGCAGTCTTGATTGAGTCTTAAGTGATCACGTACACAGAGCATGGTTTAAAGATAAGAATTAATGTTTACCCCCAAATCTTAACATCTAGACCACTGCACATAATCGTCACGCATGTGTGACTATTAACTCATCGCCTGATTGAAAAATTCAATTTTCACAAGTGACCGAGCGTACTACAGGAACGCAGCATTTCATTTTCGTGCAATGATCAACTCTATGTCAATTCTAATAACTCTACTTATAGATGTAAAGTGACTGATGTTGTCAAACTCACAATAACACACTACCAAATTAGATACCAATATATTTTAAGGCCAATCTTAAATGACACCAATGAAAACTACTTATCCCCATCTATGTCTTCTAGGAATGCACAACACTTATTTTGAAGAAAATTTATGAATATAAGAAAATTGATGGGTTCAGATAAGAAAACTTTCTGAGCATAAAAGTTACATTATTTCCTTACTGATCAATCTAAACATGTGTTTTGTACTTAAACGAACAATAGACTAAGACAGTTCCTTTGATAAATAAGGACATTGATTTTTAACTACGCACTTTTTATCTAGAGGCCAGTAAATTACGAAACATTCGTACTTTCATGCGAAATTCATATACAGATCTTCATATCTTTAAGTCAACATTTATCGTGAGTGACTTGGAAATAGAGGATCTCACATGAGTGCTCATGTTTTATTGAATTTATTAAACGAGTTGGGGAAAAGAGATAAAATGCGAGGCTTGCCGAGCATTTTATCTCTTTTTTGCAACGAGTTTAATAAATTCAATAATACAAGAGCACGAATGTTAGATTCTATTTATCATATGACATTAAAATATCTTTGAAGTTTCATTGCTGACGGAAAACATTATAATATTGTCATTATGTACGCAACGTTGTTATGGACGTCATAACGTTTCCCGTAACTATAGTGGTTTATCGATTTCATTGCATGGCGTTATTTCACTCCCAGACGCGACGTCATATAATAAAAGGTTATAAATCTGCTTACCAGTCTCTGATATATAAACTGTTGCTCCTCAAGTGTAAGGATGGAAGCAAGGTCCCCTCCAGCTTGTTGGCAAACTGCCCTGGCTTGTCTCCAACCCTTTCCATTATTCCCATTGCCATCATTAGCTTTATAACAGTAACTATTGTAATACTTCCAGTCGGTTCTAGAGCCACACTTGGAGCCTATAACATTTTGAAATACCAGCTTATTAAGCAATTGAAGCCAAATGGACTTTCTATTTTTTATCACCTGCTAGATGTCGTTTTTTTTGTTGGTTTTCTTTTGTTTTTTGATGGATTACTTTTTTATTTTTCATTTACTATCATAGGGGACTCTGTTATCAAGCAGTGAAGACCAGAATCAGACGTTGTATGCGGTAGCATCTTAGCTTGATCAAAATTTATCCATAACGTTCCAGCTTAATCAGAATGAGGCATTATTTTTATTACAAAAGTATGTTGGTATGTTTTGGACATTCATTATTTATCTTTTATATATACATATTTCGTGTTCACAATTTAATAACCGATGAAGACAAAATAATAATATGTGTATATGGACTATTATTCCATACAAACGATATATTAAACCGTGAGCATGAATTACTAATTTGTTTACACATTAAATAGTCTGAGAGCATAGATTGATAATCCGTCAGAATGGTATATCAATCAATGTGCTTGAGATAATAATCCGAATGCACAATTTAGTAATCTGTGTTAACGGAATGATAATTTGAAAGCAGGAAATAAGATTCTTAGCGCATGGAATAATAATCTGTGCACAAGAAATAATAATCCGTCTCACAGAATAATAATTCATGCACTTAAAATAAGATTCCGATCTCACGGAATGATAATCCAAGGGAAGGAATAAGAATCCAAGCAAACAGAATAATAAGTCGTGCACACAAATTATCAATCCGTTAAAATTAAATAGAAATCTAACAGCTCGATTTTATAATCTGTGGGCTCGAAATAATTATCTGTGAATTAGGGTGATTATTCTATTCGCACGTATAGAATGAGAGTTCTGCAAGCTGGTTTCTAAACTGTTTTGGCTCACCTGAGCATAGTACTCAAAGTGAGTTATTATGATCATTCGGTGTCTGTTGCTCCTCGAGTGTGTCGTGACAACTTCTCAGTATACCACTCAGCTAATTCTCATAGGAATGTTCCCTTTTCAAAAGTTATAAAACGAACTTATCCCAAGGATGCCAAGCGTCCTTTTTGCGGGACATAAGCAAACAGTGCAGACCCAGATCAGACACCGCAGAACGCGGCATCTGATAAGGGTCTCCACTGTTTGATAATAGAACTTTCTATCAAAATTTCAATAAAAATGAAAAATACCACCCAACATCCCTTTAAAGTAAATTGCCTGTTCCAATTGATAATTGAGGGAAGTTCCAATAGGCATAAACGAGGTTAATAAATCCTTTAAATTATGACCACGAGGCGTAGCTGCTTTTCCTGAATAAAATTTGGCAGAGTTTCATCTATCATATTATACTTGTATGGGTCACAGCTTAATATAAGTTGAAATACTTTCTTCTGAATCCCATGTGTATGCTAATTGTGATTAACCTAATGTAAAACTGTATTGATGTAACATGTAAATTTGCTTTAGAAATGAAATACATTTAAACCAAACTGATCACAAACAGCAAGTCCTCCTTGCGGTCGAAACTGACAATTGCCCATTCACGATGTTAATATCAAAGCTCAAAGCCTTAACATCAAACTGATTATGCAGCATCGTGATCATGGCTTTGTCCAACTGGACTTCTTAAGGTTGTAATAAAACTCAAATCAATCAAATAAGTGACCAGAATTTAAAATCGTTTGGTAGAAATTGTTTTCGGTGACCTTCTACAAAAAAGTATAAACGAATGTGATCTGTCGAAAATGCGTGTATGTCAGCAGGGGGCTTTGCCAGTTTCCAACAGGTACATATACAATGCACAAGAAGATATAAACATAGGTGAACGATATAGCAGGGTCAATTGGCTCTCTGGTTACTGAATCAGACCGAAACACCAATCAATTTATGTTGCTTTTTAAATTGTGCGCTCAAATAATTATATCGTGAAAACAGATTATTATCTTGTGCGCTATATTTTATCGAGCGCATGGATTCTTATTACGTTTAAACTAATAAATAAATGGAGTCCTCAGATAATTATTTCGTGTGCAGGGACTATTATATTGTGCAAACAGATTATGATTTCACGAGTATAGATTATTATATTGTGCGCACAGATTACTATATAGTGTGCATGGATTATTATATCGAGTACACAAATTAATAAATCATGTTCTTGGATTGTCATCTCGTGCATACGAAATCTTATTTGGTGCGCACAGATTCTTAATCCATGTCATTGGATTATTAGATTGTTTACATGGATAAAGATTTTGTGTGCACACTTTATTAAATCGGTTGTTTGGAATATTTAATTGGGTGCACAGATAAGTAAATCATGCAAACAGTTTAGTAAATCATTAGTATGGAATGCTATTTCGTACGCACAGAGTACTTGCCCATTTGAACAGCTTATTAAATCATGCACACGGAATATGCTTTCTAAAATGAAAATAATGAATGTCCTAAAGGTACCACCATACTACGAGTGGTATGAAATAATTTTATCGGTCAATATAACAGCCATTTTCTAAATTTGAAAGTGTTTAAATGTCATAGTAAATCATTATATCTAAATGTAAAAGTACCATCTATTCCAATTTAGTAGTTTTGCTGATTCTGTTTATGAACAATTGTGTTTCAAGCAGTTTGAAACATTATTTTGTGTTGGTAAAAAAGGTATTGGTAGAGAAAGATAATTGAGCTGCAATATGAGATTTCCAACAATGTGGTATGTGCGACAAGCAAAGCCTCAGATCATCCTACCCATATGTGAAGTCTGATCAGAGCTGTTTCTAGTCGCTTGAATATTCTGACTGTTAAGCTACTAACTGAACATCATTTGGAGTTTCTAAGCTGAAAAGGAGGCTACACAGGCTCGTACAAGTCTACACTTTTCAAAATGCCACATTGTTGGAAATCACATATCAGGGCTAATTTTAATATGATATGAACATGGATGCATGTTATCCATCTTAACAAAATCAATACTTACTTGGACCTGGCGTAGGAGCTGGTATTGTTGTTGGCTGACTAAATTGAGAACCTGTAACAGTCAAAAAATGAATACAAAATTCATAGGACCAGATAATGAAATTTTATGAGCGTAAAACTGTAATTATTTTCTTACCTATGTTTTGGTGCTCAGAAGAACCGTCTCATTGAGATGGTTCTTTTGAGTAACCACAACATATGTTTTGGTATAGAAATAAAGAAAATAGTTTTCCAATATGCACTCTTATCTGGAGGCCTGACAAGTCATATCTAGGCTTCCAATATCTAGAAGAATTATTATTGTATACCAGATATGGGTTCCTGCAGTTTTCATGCATGCTAGCAAATCTTTTCTCACTCATGCTACATTATTCTAACATGTGGCTACAGACACAAAATATAACATCACGTGAGAGCTATGTAAACAGCTCTTTTATTGTTTATTAATTCTAACATCTTATTGCAATCACGTTCAAAAACCTAACATTTGAAACCAGGAACACTCCTAAGATTAGTTCGTTAAACAAGTATCAAAAGTAAGTAAAAAAGCTGCAATAACACTTAAAAGTTGGCTTGGAATTTGTTATGAAACATTAAAATCAAATTATTTTATATGGAAAACAAAATTTAGAACTATCTTCGATCAGAAGTAATTTCTTTTTTCGTGATTATCATTGCCAGATAATAATCTGATTTATTTAATTTATGTCTATTTCTGCCAGTCTTTTGAAAGACTAGTTTACTTATCTGATCTCAATACATACAAACAAAGTTTACTAGTGTAATTAAGTCTTTTTGATTAGCTTATTCAAGAGGAGTGTCCGAAATTCGATATATTTTACTTGTATATTTATAAAACCAAACATATATGCCAACTATCTCACAATTGTGTAGATGTCAAATATTTAAGAGATATATATAAAGTTTACTCCCATCAATAAATCTGCTATTTTTTTACCTCTCTTTATTGTACAGATCCAGTTTCTTGTAGCAAAACAGCCTACATCATTCCAGGTTGAAGTAGAAGGATTCATCTCTACACAATTCTCAATGCCAAGAAAGTTGTCAGGCTGATTCAACCCCCAGTTTAAATAGTTTACTGAGCTTTTGTCTGCCCATTCGTACCCTAGAAGAGTACATAAAGAATTTTACATGAGTGCACGTGTATTATTGAATTTATTATATGAGTTGAAGAAAAGATCAAATGACGCTTGCTAAGCATTTTATAACGTTTTATCAACGATTTTATTCAGTTCTCAAATATTTGACCCACAACCACTGTAACAAAATGGACAATTCCATACTTATTGTATCAATATGTATGGCATAGTCCATTAGATTTGGTTTGTTTTGATTCTTTAAGTCCAATCAATTTTTCAATTATGTTGGGACGGGTCTTTCTGGGTTGAACAAATATTAAGCAAGGATAGACGTGTCTTGTTCAAGGACGCAACACAGTAACGCTCCTAAAGCTCAATCCCACGGTCCCTTCATCTCGATTTAAGCATTCTACCACTGAGCCACTGCGCTTCCTAGGAAAGTCCATTAGAATGAAAAGGGTTAACTTCGTCAATTTGAGTTAAAAACGTTTTACCAATGCATGAATAGATAATATAAAGACCAGGGCCCGGAATTACAATGCCTCCTTAAGTTAAGTAGACTTTTACAAACTTAACTCCAATATTTTTTAAAGTTAAGATACTATCTTAAATGTGCATTTATAATGCACCGTTTTTGTGAACCTAACTTAAGTATAAATCCTCGGCTAAAATCGTTAATTTGACGGAAAGGCTTACGAGGAATTACGAAAAAAATAGAGTTTTAATGACTGTATCGACCCAAATGTTTCGCGCGTCCTGTAAATTAATCAGCAGACTCGAAAAATACTACAAAATAGAGTAATTCCTGCTCATTAAAACCCTCCCCACGACGCAGAATAACTTGTTGATATTTTCCATTTCATAAAAGAGTGTAGGCGTCATTTTAGATGAGACGGGGAGGGAGGGCAGGTGGGGTGATCTGCGGCGGGGGTGATAGGGGGGAGTACACACGAACTCGTTTGCGATGATCATGTTTTTGTGTGTTTGTGGGAGCAGTCAACATGCATCTAGCTCGTTGTAGACTATTTATGGGCTAACCAATGATACTGTGTTGCTTATCCCATCCGTATTACCTAACATAAATGATGCATGATCAGCTATCCAGTGGGGGTTAAGTTTTGTATTCTTTTTTTCTGAACCATCACACGCGTGCATATTTTAAGGTGAGGTGGATTTGGCAGGTTATGTGGATCCTTGAGCAATCCATGGTTGCTCGCCTATGCGATAAGTACCATAATATCGTGCTAGCTCGGTTGCAATTTGCTCATACGAATGTTTAAAGTTAAGGTGAACAGTACAATATCAGTTTTGTTTGTTTGTTTGATTTGATTATTTGCGTCCCATCAACAATCTTTCAGTTATAAAGGGGCGGGGCTTCCAGAGTTGAACTAGTACTAAGCTAGGATAAATGTTCTTGCTCAGTGACACAACGCAGTTACGCCGGTGATAATCAAATACGCGGTCCCTCGGTCTCGAGTCAAGCACTCTACCACTGAAGCACCACGCTCCCAAGCAATATCAGTAATTTGTGAGACTTCTAGGTCTACGTAAATTCGGGATTTTCATCCCACTTGAGCTGTGCAACACTGATGCCCTGCTATAAGCTACAAATATTTCTGCCAAAGTGGCACCCGGTTACCCATTTATTTTGCGAGCCCTGTCGAGTCATAACTAATGACTTACATAGCGTACATGTACTCATTTTGGACACATAAATTCCCAATGGCAAGCCAGAAATTGGCTGATTATCAGAAACTTAGCTAGTTTATTTTAATTTAAAGGCGCCAATTGAGCCACAACGCGCTACAATGCATACGTGATAATTCCAAATGAAAAAAAAAAACACACTCCCATATATGGTAAAGCAAAATATGTTTCAATAATAAGCCTAAGTTGACCTTGACCTATTTTAATTTAATCAATGAGATCAGGTAAGCGCTACAGGACCTTCAGATCCTCTAGTTTGTTTATATGCTTAACAGGGGGGGGGGGGTAGTTATAGAATACTCGCAGACTTCTTGATGTGGTGAACCCTTCAACCTTATTACTAAAACAGCGTTTCTAGCAATTCAGTTCATTTGTGATCGCCGCATATAGTGTGGGACAAAGCATGTGGGTAATTCGGTATTTTATACTCCCTTTTTAGACTCCCTTCACATCCGACGTTGGGAATAATACAATATCCCATAGCACAAAACGCCTTTGATATACGGTGCACTACCCTACTCATGGCATTTTTTGATACCCCAATCGTATCTCCAATCACTAAACAGTAGGACCCTGTCGTTGTTTACCACAGCCGCACAGAACTTGCATCAATGGAGTGAGTGTCATGCTAAGTCGTTTGGCCAAGACGATGTGTGGACAAACCCAGTTAACGATGCCACGTGCGGAGGTGGCAGGGATCGGGACCCCAGCCCCCTGGAAAATCACTAATTCTATAGGTGTATATAGAAATATGCAATTGGACCCCCTACACCTGGGAAAAGTTGGACCCCCTGGAAATGTTAGAGCGCCCGACGAAAAAATCCTGGATCCGCGCGTGGATATACGTTATCGTGGTGGTATAGAAACGATATCGATCCTTAAAACCTTCTATAGTGCTGCCAAGATCTAATGACCATGTTTGCTTGTTTGTAAACATTGAAATCAAAACATTAGGCTGGCATATTCAGCAGTCAGGTGTAGTTTGAAAACTGTTTGATATCATCTTGTATAACTCAGAAGATAGAGTTGCTGGCAGCAGAACGTACATTTATTTTTCCATTTTGCGCGGGTTCGAATCCCATCAATGCTTTCATGTCTTTTTCTTCATTTTTATTTTATCATATTTTCACATGTGTCCTTTAAGCATTATTGGAAAACAATTTTAACATTTATACAAAGTGTCCATCAAATGGGACATTATCAAACATGAAAACGCATATGCGAGATGCCACTGAATGCATTAACTCAATAGGGTACGCATTGTTTGCTGTCATTAAAGTTAGTAAGGGTGCAAAGATCAGCAATCGATACAATCAAGTAAAGTGATACTAAGCAACCCAAATGGTTTGGAAATGCTAATGAATTATATCTTTAAATGAGCCGCTACATGAGATTCCTAACAATGTGGTATGTGTGACCAGCAGAGCCTCAGATCAGCCTGCGCATATGCGCAGTTTGATCAGAGCCTTTGTTAGTCGTTTTAATATTCTATGAACATTTAGCTACTGCCCAAACAGAATTTTGACTGTCTAAGCTTAAAAGGCGGCTGCACAGGCTCGTCTGAGTCTACACATGTCAAAATGCCACATTGTTGGAAATCACATGCCACGGTTCAATAAATAATTGATAAAAATATAAAATTAAAAAAAAAAAAAAAAAAAAAAAAAAAAAAAAATGGTACTGTGACGGGGTTTGAACTCGCAACCCCGTCACAGTACCATGTCAAAAAGTTAAATCTTAACTTTAAGGTAGCCTCGCTGCTACCTTAAATAATTAAGTATTTTGTCGAGATAAGGAGACATTTAAGATAGGGAAAATGATTGTAATGCACTTTTTGTGAAATTTAAGTAAGTTCGTCAATTTAAGTCTACCTTAACTTTAAGGAGGCATTGTAATTCCGGGCCCAGGGCCCAAAATTACAGTGCTTTCTTAAAGTTGAGCACGACTTAAGTTAAGAATGATATTTCAACATGTTATTTTAAATGTTTATAAATTACCACGATCGATGCAGTACTTATGGTCAAAGATATCATTGTTGTCTACAGATAAAATGAAACAATTTTGATTTTATTAATTTTGAAATCCTAAAAAACTCAATAATTAACTAAAGTAGTCCTTAACTTCAAGGAGCCATTGTAATATTGGGCCCAGGTAGATAGGTAGTTGATATCTCCAAAGGTCCAAATAAGCAAGATTTTGAGGTAAAATTGTAATTAATTTCTTACCCTTTGATTTAAGCAGGTGTTTTGGGTGTTCGAAAGAACCCTCTCATTGATATTTACGTTTGAGTATCACAACATATGGATGTTTTAAATAAAAATAAGAAAAAAAATCACTTCCACAGTCTTGTCTGAACGCCAAATCTGGGTAGAAAACAATTCGCTAGGAGAGGCTACACAAGAATTGTTTATTCAGATGGACATATTTCTGTATCGTAATTTCAGTTGATTACTGTCAAAGTATGTATTAAAATCCACCATAAAACCCACACAAGGGGAGCAACAGCAAACAACTGAAACCCCACCTTAGAAAAGACAGCAGCTAGGGGTACGGGAAGGGGCTTAAATATTTTACAGCTCAACCAAGCCTTCAGGTTTTCTCGCATGGAGGCCCATATCATATACAAAAAATGGCTAGTTTACTCGTAACATGAAGTGTGCGCAAATGTGCATTTGCATTTGTGTGCTAAAATGACAGGAACATACAAGCATAATGGCATACACCATACTCACTTTATTAATATAGGATATTTTAATATCTGTGAGAGGCTAAATCAAAAAATCATTCCGGAAACCTGTGTAAAGTAGAAAGCTAAATAAGAAGGCTGATTTTATAATTGTCTGCTCAAATTGGAATTTCTATACTAAAAGCAGTGACATAAACGAAACACTAATGAACCTGAATTAAGCTTTTGGGTCCAATATATCATATTGGATGACAACACATCATTCAAGTATATACTTAAATTCTTCTTAAATAAGACACACATAAGATGGGCCTCAAGTTGCAAAAACCTGACTTCGCTGCATGTAAACAACAAAGGCACAGATCAGTCTGCACATGCATGAAAGACTATTTTTCCTGCTGCATGCAGTTCAATATTCTAACTAGTCTTTGTAGCTGAACAGGCTTATTTTAGCCTAAACAGGTCTCAAACGAGGCACAAATGATAGTTTAGCCTCAACATATCAGATCAAATGGTATACATTTATAATTATAACCATAGAAACTGTACAAACTATAGATAAAGCATATAATTGTTTTGTTTCTAAAAGAAAATCTAAATTATGGGTACTCAAAACAACCAGCTAAATGTCATTGTCCTTTTGTGCTCTCCAAAATAAAGTAAAACTGGTGGGTAAGAATATACTAAAATCTTAAGTTCAAAAATGTTGTTTATTATGATCTATGCTACGACCAAACAATGTCATAGATTACTGACAGATCTATTTTACTATGAGAAAAAGACGCTTGTTTTGAGATGGTTATTTATCTAATAGTTCTATACAATAAATATTATAATGGAAGACATGGTAAGTCTTGCATGGATGTTTTGGGGAAAACAGTGCTCATTATATGCTTATGAGTGTTTTCATATATTGTATTTTAATTATCAATTGAGATGAGCATGTTCGGTTTACAGTAAAGTAGGATCCTGGAAAGGAAATTATCCCTCAATGCGCATCAGAGCAATTTAACAAGTGTTCTAGACACTAAGAATTAAAGTAGCTGAACATTCAGAATCAGTATTGTATAGTCTGACAAAATTGACCTTAGACTGATTAATTTTCGACAAAATCTTCGTGCGTTTTCGTGGAGTACTCCGACCTTGGTCACGCTTGTACAGAGAATATGAAGATAATGTCAATTAGTTAATGCAAACGGTCTGATAGCCTAGTGGTTAGTTGACTACTTACAAATCAAGCATACCTGGTTTGAAACTTGGACGGAACCTTTTTTTTATATAATTGTCAAATTGCTTTCTTTTTTAAGTTTATATTGTTTGTCTATTTTACATCATCTTTCATTTGCGTTTAGCCGCTCCTAAGTTCCCCACTCTTTTCTTGTCAGCTGATAACATTTGCAAATAGTTCAGACCCAGTTTGGTACCAACAAAACGTCGGTTCTGATCTGCATACAGACCATTTGACACTCAGATAGTGTTCCTGTAAGATTTTTTGAAAAAGTTAATTTTGATTAAAAGTCAGCAGATGATAACAAAAGTCTCAAAAATTATTCAGCGTGCAAAGAGTAAAATCACATGTAGGCTTATTGAAATTATTCACAGTGCTGTATTTGTTACATAAACGCATGCCAATTTTAAATAAATGTATCCAGTTGTGCACAAAATCAAGAATAAAGACAAAGAAACTAGCAAATCGAAAAAAAAAATGAAAAAAAAATGTTCTTAAATGCTACTGGACTCAAACCCACATCTTCTGAGTGCTAAAACACTCTACTATCCACTAGGCTATCAGGGAATTCTGAATAATTTCATTCAGATTAGTTATTGTACAACAATCTAAAGTGCACTTTTTACAAAGATTCACGAAGACTGGGTGAAAGGTCATTGAATATTCATATGTCTCGGGTCAATTTTGACAAACAATATATAAATTGAATTGTCATCTTAAATAATAGTGCAGAACCTTAAATGAGATCATGTACTGTGTCTTATGTTACTGTAAGCTTCACTTGAAAGTAATACAATAAAACCTGCGCCAAACGGCCACTCTCAAAAAGACCAAAAATTGGTTACTTTTCAAAACCAATTTTTGCTTAATGCAGGTCAAAAGTATTGCAGAATGCTCCAATACTTTCGACCTTCATTAAGCTACTACCATTCGTCATGAAATCTTTATTTATCTTTTTGAGTGGTCGTTTTACACAGGTTTTAATGTAAACAAAAACATCCTGAACCACTCTGCCGTTTCACGTTATCGTCTTAACTCACCATTTTTATGATCTCTGTCGTTGAGTCCTATCCAAAATGATGTCGAGCTAGCTCCTCTGAAAACATACTATAATAATGAAATACAAGACTAGGGGAGACTACTGAAAACAGTCGCGATTCTCACCAATTGTGTCCCATTTTCAAAATTGGGGCTTCTGCAAAAGGAGACTTTGCTCTCTGCGGGAGGGAGTTCTTTATTTGTTTTAAAAGTGATCCATACCAGCATAGAAAACTGGAATTTAACTGAAAACAGTAGCGATTCACACCAAAAATGGGAACAAGTCTTGACAAAAATAATTTGCTCCCTGTGGTAGTAATTTCTTTTCTTTCAGAGCAGTCGATAATGGCATAGAAAACTGGAATTTCATATCAGCTGACTTCGCTTGAATGTATATAATTTTTACTCTACATGTGCTAAACTGTGAAATGGGAGCTAAGCCTAAGAAGGAATCATAGAAACAGTGCAAAGTATTTTAACTTCTTTACAGCATTTCCAATATGGTACAAATTAATTATACTGCCTTGCCTTTATGAAGCTGAATGTATTGTTATATTCAAATTGAACTAAGGACATATTTTTCTAGATACAGTATACAAAATTTATATGGGCCACTCAATGATATTTTGGTACTTACCACCTATACAAAAAAAAATCAAAAAAGCCCATACCATTGTTCTCAGTGAGGCTAGAGGTCTAATGTTTAGTCTGAACCTTCCTATATCTCCATACTTTGTATACATGTAAAAGGGTGAAGTAAGATCACTTCGGACTTCAGGTACATGTAAATTCGAGCATACACTTGCAAACAGTGGTAATGCAGATGAGAAGGCCCCTTATGAGCCGTCTTATCAGGACTTCACTGTTTGCTTAGTTAATTTATTTTTTATTCCAATAATTGAAATTTGAAACAAACAAGACTGTCTGAATTTACCAAAGAGAAAGCACATGCTTTAGCAAGACTGCATGTATACACAGGCTCATTGGACCCTTAGGTGCGCAGGGAAAAGTACTAACATCTTGTGCATACAGGTACATACTAAACATGATTAAATCATATTATAGCATTGTCTACCCATGGTAGCATAGATAAGAAATTAACAAGTGCATTAGAAAACAGACAGATCAATATGTGCAGCCAGGGAAGTCCCGGATCAACCTGGGCATATTTCTAATCTGTTCCTAGCATTTGTTGTATTCATGCAGGTTTAATTATGAGCACTTAGTTGTACATTAAGTGCATATAAAATATATGACTGTGTCTGTGATAAGCTTGATATATGTATGCCTTTTTTCTGGGCATAAAATCATTGTATGTGTCTGTTTGTTTCTGTTAGTTTTTTTTTCTTAATTTGTTGTCATTTATTTCAACAAATGCCAGGTGATTCTAAGATGATGTTCTTTATAAATTCCTGCTTAATTCTGAAAACAAAACATAGGAAGGCCCTGGATCACTCACATGAGATGAAGTTTCTGTGTTTTAAATCTCAAATAATGTATGGGAAACTAGTTTTATCCTGGCGATCTTATAAATGGTTGAACCAAGATAGTAGGTGAGTATGATCAGAAAAACATTTTATCAATTTTTATAGATGGTTCTCTCATCCATTTCTTCTATGTTGTTATAAACTGTTACAGTTGGTTGCAACGTAATAGGGTTTTAATAGCTTCTACATAACATTATATGGTTAAACAGCCACGCCCTCTGGCATCCAACTTTTTTATTAGATCAAATTCGTTTTAGCAGTTTACGTTAAAGGTTAGCAGTTTTGCGAAATATGTTTTGGTATCTAGTGAAATGTTGAAGAATAATTTTAAAGTATCTTATATATATAAAAATCTTGATATATTATGCTGGCCATGGCTTTTTATCAAACTGGTACATTTGATTAACTATGTTAGTAGAGGCTCATTTATTGTTATTTTTTTGCAATATAATTTTAAAAGCTGGCAATTTATTTTAGAAAAGAAGATTGATTTCAAAGCTTCTTCTCATATATGCATGTTAGGAAAACCATCCATGTCCACTTGCAGCGCTTAGCAGCTCTGTTTTATCCATCCGTAGTTTTAAGGTAACCTAATAATTAGTCCTGTAAAGTTCGGCCCAAATGGTCCAGTGATTACGCTGTACACTGACTTATCTAAGTAACTAACTTTGAGCTCTTTGTACTCTGGTAGCTTAAAAGTACATTAACTAAGTCTTACACAAGACCGAGTCTCCAAACCTTGTCAAGGTCAGTGGCATTATGGAATGTCGCAAGAGTTCCACCCTTTTGAGTACAATCATCCAAAGCTTCAGACCATCGTAACTGGCGTTGACCAGGCTGAACATTTACCTAAAATTAAAGTAAAAGTAAAAGAGTTTAAAAACGTTTATTATATAACCTATAAATAGACATCTTTTGATTGGCACAGGTGCCTATCCATTCGAGTCCATAAAACTACATATCTACTGGGCTGCTGGTTTTTCCCATTCAATATTAGTAACTAAAAATAGACTTCATAGAAACTTTTCCTAACAGGTGTGCTTTCAGCATGAAACTTGCATGATTTGCTGTAAATACAATTCAGTGAGTGACAGCAGCATGAAATTCACAAGATTTGGTGTTTCATCATATACATGTAATTTAGACTTTGCTGTTAAATATAGTAATTAGCAGAACCGTCTTAAATGAACTAATGAATTCTTCCTTCTGGATTGATGCAATAAACTTGGAATGGTCCATTGTATAATTCAAGGGGTCACAGGTTTTAATTTCTAAACAAAATTGCAGTTTTTTCCCTGAAGATCATTTTTGTCTTAACAAATAGTGTAGACCCTGATGAAATGCCTCATTATGCGGCATTTAATCTGGATCTTCTCTGTCTGTAGTTGTAATTACAAATAAAATAAGCATTCATTCCTCTTTTAACTGAATGAAATCAATTAGTCATCATGTAAAAATAAGAAATTCAAGACTGTCCAAGACATAGTCCATAGTCAAGATTTTGTTGTTGTTGTTGTTGTTGTTGTTGTTGTTGTTGTTGTTGTTGTTGTTGTTGTTGTTGTTGTTGTTGTTGTTGCTTTTCTTTTTTGCTTAGAGAAATTATATAATAAAACAATTGTTGACTATTGATGCATTGGACATGATGTGATATCGACCTGAGAATACCAATATTGACCTCGGCTCCGCCTCGATCAATATTGGTACTCTCAGGTCGATATCACATCATGCCCAATGCATCAATAGTCAATAATTGTATAATATTTAACATATGCAAGTATATTTGCAAAATCTGCTTCTTTAAACTTATTGTGTGTTCCCTAGATCCTCGCATATTGAACATGTTAAAATTTTGTTTTGGACACTTTGTTATAGTAACAAACTAAGTTTTTCTGTATTAATGTAGAATAGAGTGACCTAAATAAATAGGGTATCTGTTTAAATTGCATCATAGTAAAAGGATTACAAGACACAACATCGTAAAGTACATTGGATTAAAATCAATCACACCAGTCACTAGAAAAAGTTTTGATATCTTCTTCGAAAAAACCCTGTGTATATCTGCTTTGGTTTTGTCAAACCAAATATGGATTTTACATTCTGCTCAAGGACAATAGACCCCTTTCACATTGTTATCTCCCTTAACAATCGCTCTTCAATTGAAAAATTGATAAAGTCATTTTTGAAAATGAAGGGGCAAATTGTTTATTAGTTGCAGTGTCAAAACACATAGTGATGCTTAATAAGTCGATTATTTGGCTTTTAAACGCTAGAATGAGATTTCCTATTCTAGAAATAATATAAACTAATGTTTTCATATACATTTCATAAGTTTTCCATATTTTTTTCAATTTAATTAGTGTAAAAAAACAACTTTGATACGCAGCTAAAATCAGTGTCTTCTTCAGGCACGAAATCGCCAAAACTATTTGAAATGCATGCACGAATCAAACAAACGAGTCTGTTATGCAAACAGTCTGTGCATAGATCAGGACATTCCCTGTTCGCACACACCTTGGATCCATTGTTGTGTCGGTGTGCACACACACTAGAAAGGCGGTGCATGTAGACAGGGAGGCTCAGACAAAAATAGATCTAAGGCTTCTAGCCCCACCAGATAAGCATGCATGCTACTGCATGCTACCAAATAGATATGTGTGTATGCTGCAAGAAAGTTGCGCATAATGACTAAGCATGTGCGATAAATGTCCGAATGGAATCGCATTAAACTTATCTATAATTAAATACTAATGTACCTCCATTTATAGACCCATTAAATTCCATCATTTCTACACAATGTCCATTCGTGCGCAGGCTCGCGAGAATCATCGCTGCTCGCAAACACAAATAATGGATGTAGCAGGATGAAAACTCAGATCTATTTTCTAAAACAACAGCCCCGCTGGTTAAGACTATTGGCGCCTATAAGTACCGATTAAAGAAAGCGACATATCACGTCACAAATCAATCATACCGTCGAATTACAAATGCATGCCGACGTGTGCTAGGTTTTATTGCTTTTAAAGGCACCCCAGGCGAAGTATTAAAGGACCGGATGCATATTAGTATTGGAAAGGGCCTTGACTCGAAAAACATGACTTTGTTGCATGTGAACAACAAAGGAGCACTGTTTAGACCGTAGACGTCATGTGCATGGAATCTAATTTTTTACTCATAGACCTTGATTAAGCACGAAGCTTACCAGACTCTTCACTGCTCATCCAGCGAAAATAGTGTAGATATTGCTTCAAGACTGCTCGCATACGCATAATATTGAAGGAAATTAATGATATGATATAACGTAAGACCAACGCTGTTTCGCTGTAATGCACCCGCTCATTAGCCTCATTCTCTTGGATGCTTAGAAATCAATTATTCTGATCTCAATATTTAATCACTTATTTGTTGCATTTATCATTTATTTTTTTACTGTAAGTCTAATATTTATTTGCGAATTTATTTTTTTTTCACACCCTTTTTCATATACCATTTTGTTATGCATAGGCAGCCGTATAAAGGTTTCCCCTTCGAATGTAATCTTGTGGAGATAACGCGGAACGAGACTATTTGCCGCATGCGCTCTAACAATGTGAAAAGAGTCTATTATACATTGGTTAAATTGCATACACAACACATATATAGATTTTTTATAAATAGTATTTGTTACAAAATCACCATATTTATAGGTTATTTGATTTTCATCCGGGTATATTTTATGGCGAACATTGCTTTATGCTGTACAAGCTTGCAAGTCCAGCCCACAGAACACCGAAAACAGCAAGAACAATATGAAGTAAAGCAATCATTTTATCTCTCCCTTTCACAGCAAAATGACTGCAAAACTAGAAAGGACACTTAGAACTACACCACTCAAATATGTGTACCCAACACAATGGGAGCAACAACGAATTATAAATAAACAGCAATAGTAACACTTCCCTAAGACCAGACAGCAGCCAAGGTCATGTTAGTTTCAATATATTTTACTGGCCAAATCTTCAATGCCTATTATAGCATATTTTATTACACACTATAGGATATCTTTGCGTTTCTTTAGCAGACATGCTTTCCTGGTACGATATGTGTGCCATCTGGCCTGAAGTTACTGACCTGGCTGTTGACCTAGTCTACCCTGTTTACACTGCATATCTTACATGATAAAAAACAGTGACTGTTTTAATAAAATAGATAATTCCCTTTGTGATCATTGTGCATATTTAACTGTCCTATGATACACCAGTTTCTTTATTACATAGGAATAAAGAGATAAAAACATGTAGATATCAACAAAAAACAATAATACAATAATATAACTTTGAAAATATCCCCATTGCACTTTGGCTTTAATATGTTGCTTGAACCACACCTCAAATGGGTAATTTTAATATTATAGTAGTACTATTACTTTTCAAATGACAGCAGACATTGTGTATATTTGCAATAATGTTACTGTACCTGATAGCAATATTGATATGTTTGTATCTGGCCCAAGTCACATGGTGCAGTAATAGGTAAGGAAGTGGCTGGAGGTGGTGAGGTGTAGCCCATTCTCATCTTCTCACACACAGTACCAAGCTTCTTATTACAGTCAGTGTTGAACCAAAGGCCTGATACATTGCCACTTCCCATAGATATACATTGACGTGATGCATCTGTAGATTAACCAAATATAAAAGCTATGAAATTGGGTTATATATAGTGAATCTTTCATGGATGTTCATGTATTATTGAAGTTATTAAATGAGTTGAGGACAAAAGAAAACATTGAGACTTTGCCAACTTGTATTTTATCGATTTTCAAGAGAAAGTTAATTAATCTTAATAATCCAGAATTCATATGTTAGATTCTATTTTATAATTGAAAGAAGTCTTTGAACTCACGTTTCAGCCTAACAATGTCAAGAATTATCCAAAAATAATTGTTTTTTGGAAACCATTTAACAAATCTAAGAGTATCAAATTTACAGATTACCTTTAATGTACCCATAGGAGACTAGTCTATTTTAATCTATGCATACCCAGATATGTGGCATTGATTCTGGGTCTTCATTGTTTGCTTACAAAGTATCCTATTAAAATGTGAATAAAAGCCAAAACCACTACCCAACAACCCTTAATTTGGTAATGTGCTCGCCTAATGAATAAGGGTAGGAAAGTCCAATTGGTTAAATGACCCAATGAGTTCAAGTGGTACTTCTTTTGTGGATCCTTTATTGTTGTTTTTTTTTGTCTGGTGTTTGCTATGCCTTTGTGCGCGTCTGTTTATATGTGCCTTGTGGTCACCTGCTGGGAAAGTGCTGACCTCTTGGCTCTCGTTTGTGATGTCTAACTGTGAGTTTGTCACTTTTCCATAGGTATCTTGGGTCAGGTGTGGTACGTGATTGTATCGCTTCCTGTTCCTTGCACCCTTACTTACTTGATAAGTTAATAATGTGCTGTGTGTTCTTCTCCAAATTAGATCGTTATTTTGGTGGCATTATGATGGTGAGAGAAATTGTCTTCACTTAGAAAGTGTCTTAACTTAGAAATTGTATTTGCTTATATATCAAATATATTACAAAACATGCAACTGCCTGTGGAATATATAATAATCATTTCAATACATGGCACAAACATGTGTTTTTTATATAAATATACAATATTCTATATAATATTTGATTGTTTTTTTAATGACGTCGCCTACATCATACTGTTGATATATGATACGGAGACCAACTAAAGTACTGCCACATTAATAAGAAATGCGAAAAATTGACTTTAAGTCCACCTTATTTTTTTCTTTTGAGCTCTTTGATATGCGAGTAGAAAAAGCTGCAGTAATTTGTAACAAAAAATCAACCTGATATTTTTTGGCTCTGTTTTTCTGTAATTAGATGGAATTTTTGCATATTTTCTGTTCTATTTAACACAGGAGTGTGACTGTTGGTAGAATGGACATAAACTGACCCAGATAACTTATAATAGGTAACAGTGGACTTAATCATTCGATTTTGTTTCAGGTCAGTGGTCGTTGTACAGGTTGGGCTTAAAATGTATCCTACATAATTAGAACGTACTGCCCCATGTGCAAAAAATTACCCTTAGATGTACCTTTTTAGCTAATATTATTTGAGCTCTTCAATACAAGCAGTTTTCTTGACAGAAAACATAGTCTGATACTTCTAGATAACCTTTTCTGTAAAAATGATTGAAGTGAGACTACCAAAGAACATCAGCAGATGAGAAAGCAGCTGTTATTTTTCATAAATGGAGAGAACGAGACTAATTATAGTAACTTGAAGAAATATATATGAACACTGCACAGAATATTATTTTATATGCAGCGAGAAATATAAGTCCAGGTCACCAGGTCACAGTGTTTGCTCGAAGGGCATTTCGAGGTCAATTACCATGTAAGGTTTGGCACTACTAGATGTTACTGCTGCAGAGATACACACTTTACTAAAATATTTATATCAAAGTCAAAGTAGGTCAAGGTCGCTGGGTCACAGTGCGCACTCAAACAGTGTGCACAGCAGAATTGCTATTTAAGGTTTGACACTCGAAGCTATCACTGCTATAGAGAACTACACTTGTCAGCATTTCGTCATAGTCACTGGAGCGTGAAATCGAGGTCAACATCAATGGGACTCAGTGCCTGCTGGAAAAGTATGCTGAGGACAAATACTATGCAAAGCTTGGCACTCACAGCTAGCACTGCCAGGGAGAAACGTACATTAATGGAAATTGTTGATATGCAAATGAACAGATTAACCGACAGAAATACTGATGGAAATATGAGCTCCAATGGCACACTCTACCAAAAGCAGGTGTGACAATGACATATCTGCTGAAATTTATATTCAACACCACATCCTTCAAGAGTGGACATATTTCCTAAGAACAATGAAGGCTGTAGCTAAATTGTACATATGTGTAAACTCATAGGAGCCTTTGCTGGGCAAATAAGCGAATTTGCCACACTAGCATGAATTCGTTTGTATGAAGTGTGTCATAAGAATGCTTGATATCATGTTGTTTAAAATGACTGACAGTGCTTAAATGAGAAGAATGGCGTGTAATAAGCAAAGAAAGCACCTATAAAATATATTATGCTTATGGCAGTTACCTATACAAATAGATATATAGGCTGTTGCATAGACGTTACACCGTTAATTTCTCCCATATTTAAGCTGTATATTTGGAAAAATAATTTTCCATATTTTCATGTTTCTTATTATTGCGACAGGACTTTAGTAGCTCCTGGGCTTTTTGGAATACTTGTAAAGTAAATAAAGCATTACATATGTGATATTCATAAGTACTAAAAGCATTTAGATTTAATTTACAATATATAGAATGAAAATGGTAAATAGTTACAGACGCAGCTCAATATCCTTGCGACTGCCAATTTTATACAATGATGAAATATGAGGGATAGTGATTATCAACACTGCAATGCTGCATGCTAGGCTTATAATATGAAGCATTTAACTGATATAAACTAACTACTCTTTCAAAGTGTTCCTGTAGTTTAATGTTTACTCTATGATTCATATTTGTCAAACCTTTCTGAGTGTGTTAACAAGTTAAAGGGTTTTCTGATTATAAATAATATACTGGATTATATTAAAAGTGAGTTGATTTGGAAATGCCACTATCACGCATCGAAGTTCAATCCAAGGCTCCTTAAGGAACAAGTAACAACGACATCACAACCTGAGGACACATAAAGTTAAGCAACCAACCATCTCTTCCTGAGGGACATGATAGCAAAATGTAATAGGACAGTACACACTGCACAAAAAACAATACAAACATATACCCACCACAAACAACAGGAGCAACAATAAACAATGAATCAACAACACACATATTTCGTCCTATAAATGCATATCCTTTAGACCTCCTGTTTTCTATGTTTTTTATTTGAGACATTATACAATGGACGCATTCTTTTGAAGATTTGTCAACCAGAGAACAGTGATGTTTACTGAGGCGAAGCTTGGGCAAGCATCACTTTCGAGGTTAGACAAATCCTGATGTTAACCCCAAAGAATGCTATATGACACAATCTCTCTTTTCCTAGTTATATTTAAAATATTTCACAATTATAAATTTACTCAAAGTAAGAAAGACAGCAAGGATCAGGAATAAATACAATCAAGTACCACACCTGTCAGATATTCCTAGTACACTGAAAACAAGATTATTTCAAAAAATGCTTTTCAAATTTCAGAAACGCTTTTGAATTGCGTAAAGGAATTGCTTATTTATCTATTAATATTTCTCTCATAAAATGAACAAATTCATAATTCAAAACATTTTACCCATGCAATATAAAAATATATAAGAAAACATGCAATCTCTCGGTTTAGTGTTTCAATATCTAGTTTTAGATGTCAGGCAGCAGTGACAGGAGTGGTGTCTACCTGGCCTATGCTAAATTTAGTTCATTCATTTTAGCTGTCTGGCAGCACTGGCCAATCTTGATGTCTACCCAACTTGGGCTAAATTAAGTTCATCACTGGTAGACATCAGATCTGTCACTACCAGTGAAAGCTAGTTTCAGCCAATCAGATGAGGTCTATTAAAGAAGTCATATAATAAGTGTTTGCAAATCATAGATTACTAGTCAATACTTGATAAGTGATTTTTAAAGCTTCACATAATAAACTTAATACATTTTGATCATATAATAGCTAAAAAGATTTCTTCCACTGCCTTTACAGCTTTTAGATATAAACGGATGCATACATGTACATTTGCAATTATTGTTTGCTTTATCTGTGATTTTTATAAAAGATATGAATATTGGAATGTGCAAGTTGAATGAATGGGTCTTAGATTGGGAAAGTGTATACAAATATCAATAAGAACACACTTTAACTGTTGAACATTGATAATCACATTTAGTACCTGGTTTATTTGGTGCCCAGTTCGTAAATTGAAGATATTTATTGCCATCACTATATTGGTATGTATCAGGTGTCAAAGTATCTGTTACATCTGTCCAATATTGACCTCGCTTTGTGCCCAACACACTTGCCAAATAAGCCTGTTCAAACCTTAGATATAAAACATAAAACCAGTGAGACAGAACTAAAAGTAAAAAAACGCACGTCATATTATCAGTTACCTCCCATATAAACTGCATTGTTGCACGGTGACCTGATAAAAGTTGTATTTCTCACTGCAGTTATCTTAAACAAGTCAATTAGACATTGTACTTTTTGAATGACGTTGGTTACGTTGAATAAGCGCCAAAATTATCAATTGAGCCGTGACATGTGATTTCCAACAATTTGGCATTTTGACAAGTGTAGACTTTGACGAGCATGTGCAGCCTCTTTTTAAGCTTAGAACCTCCATAGGTCTGAGCCTTTGCTGCTCGCACATACCATATTGTTGGAAATCTCATGCACTGGCTAAATTAGGCTACCATGGCCAGTTTGCAGGTGGATGATTGTACTGCTGGTGAGAACTAAGAATTTAAGGTCCTGGTGAATGAGTGTCAGTTTTGCTGTTCAATCATTTTATCTTGGTATTGATCTTGATCTTGATCAAATGAATGCATGGCCTCAGCATTCAACAGGCGTTTCTGCACCTTGCGTAGAAAATTTGGTATCATTATTTCACATACAGAGCAAAACAAATGAGTGCAACAATAATATGAAAGTTGGATTGCTTGGAAAAATTTGAAAACACAAAAAAATAAGTAAGTATGATCAAAAATACTACAGTCACATAATGCAGACCAACCCACGACACTATTAGGAAGAACCACAAAATATAACAGTTACAAGACATCAGTAAGACAATTAAAATAAAGCAACCAGCCCTCTTTCCCCATCAAGTACACAACGTACTGATTATCAAAACAAGGCCCATACAAATTTGATATAATTTAGTCTGTTGAATAAAGAATGCATTAAATTCAGCATCTCTTTGAATCAGTTTAAGCAGAATTCCGTTTTGTTATTCTGACCTTAATATTTACAAAATACCAGATTGTGAAATCACAAAATCTACCAGATGAGTAATAAATTATAGTTCTAGCATTATTATTTATTTTACATGCCAATATATTCAGGATCTGGCAGTGAGTTTTGAGCTTATATCTAAGACATTTAATTTTTGTTTTGCCAGATGATTAAGAAAATTGTAATCTACATGTAGCTAGTGAATATGTGTGTATGCGTTAAAAATAGCTTCATATTTTGCGAACCGCTTTTGTTTTAAGCAAATGCTGCTTGCTTGGCTCATTGAAACGCATTTAGATTTAGGCCCTACCACAGATCAACTTACAATCAAATAGAAGCACTTATTTTCGCAAGTCCCACCTATAATCTCCACAACAGTATATATGAAATAAAAAAAATGTTTTGATGCTGTAAAACTGCTTTTAAACCTTTTGCTGTTCATGTTGATTCTACTTTGATGGCATTACTCATCAACAACAAAGTATACTGTGTATTAATATACATTACTTTCTTCAATGACGTTGCTGTTTGTAAAATATGCCACTTTTTCAGCATACAATAAAATAAACATGGACTCAGAGCAAGTTATTTAAGTGTGTTCTACTGGAGCCACCTGTATAAGTACATTAAAAGCCTCACTATACTGAGTTATTGTTGCTTATGTTACTAATGGTGGTACTTTTCTTTATAAATTTCGTTTTCATTACCTGTCATCTACCCTGACTTGTGTTCCACCAAAAGTAGCACATAAGGATTTTGCATCCTGCCAATTTCTTGGAGAATCTGCATACAAATAGCATGACCATCTGTAGCCATCCCATCCCTGCATGAATGATTAATAAATTATTAAAACTATCAGCAAACAGTGAGTGTTAGCATTTGTATGACAATTACCGATTTGGTACTATTATAGAATTATAGAATAAGTGTGCTTTGATATAATGAAGGACTGACTGTCCATAAAAGATTTAATGTTAATTACATATTGTAGCAGATAGCAATTAATGTTTATATTATCAAATTGAAAATAAGGTCAGCATTTATTTTTGTATACTGCATAGTTAAACATGATAATTTGTGTTCATATTATTAGTAAATATTATGCATTTTCTACCTTTTCAACTTGGCTCAGATCAGTAAAAATAAATACTAAGTATGTGTGCTGTGTAAATGACTGAAATATTAAGAACAAATGTTTTTCAATCTACATTTGAATAATCTATTCTTGAGCTGGGTATACCACTTCATGACACAATTTATTCCTTACAAAATCAAACCACCTTTTAATTATTTCTTTGATTATTAATAGGTCTTCTTAAATAATAAATTATATTCAATAATTGTTTTTAATATTCCCATGCAACATCACTATGCCGGTACATTTTATAAATGCTTAAACAAAATGTGTATTTCCAGAAGAATTGATCAGTTTATTAGATTGAATGACTCATTTACTCCCAGTTAAAATTAGTAACAGATCTAGATAGAATCTTGCATCAAATGAGAATACCAAAATCAGTTAAAATCACTAATGATAAATTAACTAGTTGCCTTCTGTCTAAATAGATGCTGTCTTTTTATATAAACTGTCCTTTTTCATTCTTTTTAACCTTACTTGCATCAATCATTTCAGTCAAACAGCTATACGTGTAACTAAACGGAACATACATATCACATCAAATCATATAAAGGTCTCATCATGAGAAAGCCTGATATTATTGCAAATGAACAGCAAATGCACAGACCAGCCTGTGTGTCTTACCAGTTTGGTCAGTGCCTTTGGTATTCGCTCTAAAGAAAGTATAATAGCTTGGCTTGCTATATTCAAAGTAACAATCTTATAGTAAGTTCTTGTGGCTGAAGAGATGGATGCAGTTTTATTTGGTCCATAACAGCAAAGACAGGTTATCTTGCGACACAGTCCATATGTTAAACGGCTATTATAAGAAACATAAGGTTTATAATTGGCCACCTTATACTTAGCAATAAAAGAACATGATTGAATTTATATGAAAGGAGCTAGTAAGTCATGATACATCATATAATAAAAATTATTATACCTCACGTGAATTTCCCATACAAATCTTCCATAGACGAACGACTGATATTTTAGAATATCACCCATTGCTACAGCGATGGTGAATACTGTCACGTGTTTGCCATAGCAGCGGGTGATATTATAAAATATCAGGGTGGTCACATGATGCTCAACGCCAATGCACGTACGGTTCGTTCACATCAGGAGACGTTCAACAGCAATGGAGGAAATGATTCGTGATTTGGCGACTTTAAACTCCAAATAACTTTGTTGTTTATGGTCAGAAACATAAAGTGTGGGTACTTGTTTTCTTACTTAGGACAAGAGGAACACGTTGCGACCAATATTGAGCAGATAAGGTGAAATATTCTATTTTGCATCAAAACAGCCTCATGACTGTATCTCCTTTAAAAATGGCGCTGCTTGGTATTCAGTTTGATGTCATCAGTTTTATGACGTAAAGTCAATGATCAGGTTGTTAAAGAAGAACCATTTTTATGAAAAATTTAATTCATTCAAGCATATAGATAAGAGGCTGTTTATTATTTTCTCTTTGGATCTCCCCTCACCATGATAGATCTTTTGAGTAAGGGTAGGACTTCAGAAAATAAGGGATCTAATGTTCTGTTCGGTATAATAAAATAAATATTACATTCACTGCCTGAGTGATAGTCGAAAATATCATCCCTCGAAATATGAATATCAACCTCGGTTGCACCTCGGTTGATAATCACATTCCTCGGGATGATATTTTCTACTATCACCCACGCAGGGAATGTAATATTTATATAATATATTGCACTGAAATATCAAATTGCCGTAGACCAAACCATGAAAAGACATGGTTCAAACGTGTTGTCTACATGTGTGAACAATGTCAAAAGGTCGATAAAATGTCTTATCAGTTACCATTCATATTAACTGCAGCATTGCACGTTGCCTCATAAACGTTGTCTATCTCATGGCATGCGCCTTTATCACGTCATGATGACTTTGCAATTTTTAATGACTTCGCAGATAATGTTGGAGTGACACAAAAATCGATAATTACGTCATATTTGCTAGTTTGAAGGGTGATTCAACTTGGCAGGCTGATAAATAGAATACCAGGGTCGCGTCCTTTGATATCAAGTTTACCAAGCTCTGCTTCGAAAATGCTTGTTGAATCGCTCTACAAGCCTCGTTATGTCAACAAGCGTTCTCAAAGCCTTGCCTGGTAAACTTGATATCAAAAGACACTCACCTAGTATTTTCTATTTACCTTTTCACAGTCTGACACGCCTGGTGTTGGTGATGGCAATAGAGACGTTTTCTTGTCCATCTGGCAGACAAACTCATGTAGAGAGTCACATGCTTCATCCTGCCAGCCCCCTGTCTAAATATAAACCTTTAGAGAAACACTCTTCTGATCAGTTATCAAACAGGCTATGCTAAGAGATAATGGTATGTTGCACGACTCTTTAGTCCATTTAAATCATCACAGCACCTAGTCAGGGTCTAAGTTATCCTCACTATTTAACATGTATTAATGTATATTAGACAGCTAGAGAATAGTTACAAAAAATGTTATCAACTGAGTTTAGATATAGACAATTTTCATAAACTAAAGAAAAATATGTACAAAAAGTTGTCATATTTTATGACTAAGCCTAAGGCCTCTTCCTGGTGTCTCGTGATTGTTGTGTGACTCTTCCTCGTGGTGTCATTGGTTTGTCTGTAGTTTGTGATTGTGGTATTCCCTAATCATTCTCACTTGCTATATTTAAAGGGATTAGTTATAATAGTATCATGAATAGAAAAAAAGATTTTAGATAGAGCACACCATAAACCGAAATACTAATGGTCTGATGGGCCCAGGCTTCATATTTTGGCTGTGCAGTGCTGTGCAGTAGATTTAATATGTGTTCAAATAACTAACTTTACAATTTCAGCCCAAAAAACAACATTCAACATATAATAGAATGAGAACATTAGTCATATATGGTACAATAAGGACTTTTATCATATGACGTTGCGTCTGGGAGTGAAATAACGCCATGCAATGAAATCTGTAAACCACTAGTGGTTTATCGATTTACGGGAAACGTTATGACGTCCATAACACCGTTGCGTACATAATGACGCAATTATAACATTTTAACGCCCAAAATTATATTTCAAATAAATCTGAATGTCATATGATGAATAGAATCTAACATTTGTGTTCTTGTTTTATTGAATTTATTAAACTTGTTGCGAAAAAGAGATAAAATGCTTGGCAAGCCTCGCATTTTATCTCTTCCCAAACTCGTTTAATAAATTCAATAAAACATGAGCACTCATGTAAGATCCTCTATAAATTCTACTTATTTCTTAACCAAAATATATGTTGTGATGTTTCTGATAAGCGCTCAACACATGTGTTTAAACTGATGGGAATTGATAATTACAATAATTATTATTGCATGCTCAAAGTTTTGCTTATCTGTACCTGTATCTATACATAATATACAAATTATTGAGTATTAGGGGTTGTTAAGGAATTGAAATTAGATTCTTACATTGTTTGTCATTATAACACAGTCTTCATCTGTGTTAGCTTGTTGTTTAGGGGCATTTAAGTTCCAGTTTGTGTATTTCACCTGCTGACCTCTACTCCATTGAAATAAAGATTCATCTTGGATGTCGTTGAATCCAATCCAAGCATCATTTCGATCTGTAAAAATTAGACCAGGCCTCAAGATAATAAAACTTGAGTTCATTCTCAAACTCAAAATAAAGCACTATGAGTGGCTGCTTGCGGACGTGTCTGCAAGCAGCCAATCATTGCACATTATGTTGAGTTTGAGACTGTACTCAAGTTTTATAACCTTGAGGCCAGTCCATGAGATTGCTTGAGTATTTATAGCATATGCATAAAAACCCAATCAACGGACATGATTAAGTACTTAACGGAGCTATAGCTTATCATTTTGATATGATTTTTTATCTATATTATATGTGTATGTAAGCAGCAAGCACTCTCATTCGTCTGCACATTTGCACAACCTCACCTTAGCAAAGCATATATACTAAAATCTTTTGTGCTGACTCAAATAAGATTGTATTGTATAATTCGCCATACTTGAAGCACAGTCTGTAGAACTGCTACGAAAACATTAAGATATATCAATTAATATAATGGACTGAATAAAAAGGAACTTGGGCTACTAGATGAATATTGTTAACAATATTTTATTTCCATGCACCGATCCAGAGGGGGAGGACAGGGGATAAGGACCCCTTCCATAAGAAACAGAAGCAATTGGACTCTTCTGTAAGATTAGTTGATAACTAAACATAAACTTTGTCAGTTGGACCTGACCCTGAGGTTATAAAACTTGTTTATGTTCAACTCAACCAAGCACTAAATTTACCATTTTCATAAATGTTAAAAATGCCAACTTGCATTTAAGCATTTATAAGCATGATAAATACAATACCTGAGAGCTTGAAATGGGGAAAAAGTCTTTAGATTCAGCATTTCAGTTCTTATTAGCAGCTGAAAATTTCAAACTCAGTTGAGTTAAGGATGAATAAAAAAGCCTTATCGCCTCAGGTTCTGAGCCCCATCCCTGACGAAAATTTCTGGATATGTTCATGAATTCTACTGAAATAACATAGTGTGCATAGCTATAACAATTGAATATATTGTCATCAAAATATATCCAATTAGTATTGTTTGTAAATTGTTATTCACATCAATCTTATTGCATGTGTTTGCTCTTATTACTTTCTTTCAATCGTTCAAGTATTTGCATTCGTGATGTTTTTTTATTTTAAAAGTTTCATTGTCATTGAATACACTTTAACAACAATGTGCAAATGAAAAGTGTTCTAAAACATCGCTCAATTAATAGTTCACCTAATACATATAACATGCTTTAAGTCATCCAAGTACATGTATGCTAAACTGAGGTGCTCACTATTTATTGTAGATTTAGCATGGGGAGTTTGGGCGACGACACACATGCATCCAACAAAGAATTGGTAGAATCTAATAGATGGATAGGTATAGACAAAAAAATGTTGAAATACAAATGAGAAAAAATCCACAAAAAATGAGTCTTTGAATTCATGCACAGGCATTTAGTTAAAAGTGCGTAATAAAATGTATTATTGATGTTTCTCAATCTAAACATATGCTTACGGTTCCCAAAAGAACTGTCTGAAAGAGCATTACAAACAAATACTTAAACAGATGGATTAGAAAAATTTGAAACTTTGCGCCTCACGTTTTGTTAATCTAGACCTATGTAGAAATGATCCACGACATGTTATTTCCAACAATGTTGCATTTTGACAAGTGTATACTCAGACGAGCCTGTGCAGCATTTTTAAGCTTAGAAACTCCAAATGATGCTCTATCCGTAGCTTAACACTCACAGAATGTTCAAGCGACTAGCAAAGGCTCTGATCAGACTGCGCATACGCGAAGGCTGATCTGAGGCTTTGCTGGTCGCACATACCACATTGTTGAAAATCCCATGCCACGGCTCAAATGTAACATACTGCCATATTGCAGAAGACTGTATACGAAATCTTGTTGTTGTTGATCATTTGGTGAAGCGAGGTCAGCTCCTGCACCCTGACAAGCAGCTCTGCCTTCATACCAGGAACGTTTATCAAGTAAGAGAATATAGCACTGATCTTTGTAGGCCTTCCATTGGGGTGGACATATCTTGTACTGTGGAGCTGTTCAGAGATAAATAAAATATGTCTGAAATATCTATATTAAGTAAAAACAGTTACTATAACTACGCTATTATAAGACAGTGGTGGACCCATTATTCTGGAAAGGGGGTTCAGATATGTAATGGAGGGGTTCACTTTGCTCATATTATCTCATTTTTCTACAATATCCCATGAAAATGAAATAATTTGGTCTCGATGAGACCAAATTATTTCATTTTTAAGGGATATTTGAAAATGGGGTGAGGGTGGGGGGGGTATCGCGTGAACCCCCTCTGAATCCACCACTGTTAGAATACAGCTTGTAAGCAAAATGCCATGGATGTAACAAGTGATATTAAAACATTTACATTGTTTGAAAGGGTATGCAAAACATACACTGAAATATTTTGTGATGGAAAACAACTACTAAAACTACACTTTTAAAAGACTACAGCTTGCAAGAAAGATTTCGTGAATGTAACAATTGATATTAAAACACTTACATAGTTTGAAAGGGTGTGCAAAACATACACTGGAATGTTTTGTGAAATAATTGTCAAAATAAATACTAGATCACCTTCACATTGCAACTTGTATGCACTAGACATCAACTCTTTGTATACTAATTGATTCTTCCTTCTGGTTTAGTACAATAGACTTGAGATGGTCAATTATACATATCAAGGGCTGTCAGGTTATAATTTTCTAACGATATTGTATTATTTTGTCTGAAGTTACTTTTGTAATTTATAAACACTGGGGACCCTGATGAAATGCAGCATCAAGTCCAGTTCAATAAATAATGTGTAAATGATGTACAAATAACATGCAATATATATTGAAGATTATACTGGATTAGAGGCTTACTAAGTCCTGTTGAATATATAATGTTTGATGCAGGTCCTCCACAGAAATATTCAGTCTTGAACACACAGCTTAGTGTACAGTCTGTTGATGGCCCATACCGACCATAGGAGTTACCACAGAAACACTTGTACTGATTCTAGAATATAAGATTACAAATACACTTGAAACAGAAGGTTTGATGCAGGTCCTCCACAGAAATACTCAGTCTTGAACACACAGCTAAGTGTACAGTCTGTTGATGGACCATACCGACCATAGGAGTTGCCACAGAAACACTTGTACTGATTCTAGAATATAAGATTACAAATACACTTAGTAACAACAGGTACTTTTTCAAGACTATACAATTTATTTTCATGCATACAGGGAAAACTCATGTTTGCCAGCTTTCACTTCAGCTTTTTTTGTTTTGCACTATTGGTGTTTACAAATATTCTTACTTGTATATGAAATATATTATCTGATAATATCATATGACTTTTTGGTTACTGTAAAGGCGGCACCTCATGAACGCATAATTAAGACTGGTCAACCTTAGACATAGGTAAAAGCTGAAAATAAGGCGTGGTTTTATTCATAAGTAACTATCATCTTGCGCCATTATCTCAGTATAGACGCAAAAACATTATTTAGTTCTTAAAACGCCAGCAAAAGAACTGCATCTGAAAATGTCTATTTAATATCAGCATAGTGGTATATTGTGGACCCAGATCTCACTGCTCCTACTAAGAGCAGTCTGATCTGGGTCCACACTGTTTGTCTATGTAGCTTCAAATATTTTAGTGGACGACAAAAAAATATACATTATGTGATTATGCGCTTTAAGGGTTAATTAATATGAGTTCAGTGTGTATACGGTTAGGATTTTTATGAAATGCACGCACGTATGCGCGGCCTAAAAGGCTGATTAACTCTTTACCAAATTATAAATAAAACCTGATTTCCCTTATGGCCTTTACAGTAAGCAAAAGTCTATTAACATATATGCATGTCCTTTGAGAGATAAATTATTATTTTCTAACTCATCAGTGTGCGCATATGATTTGGGTGCTCAATAGAACTACCTTATTTTGAGTACCAACACCATATACTTCGGTACACAAATAAAGAATAACTATAATGTTCAGTTACGCTGTCTTATCTCGAGGATATATATCAAACAAATTACCTCAACAGAATATACATCTGATCTTCTTTAAATGTGTAGCATTTAGAATTTAAATTATGCAATACTTTGAGTTGTCAAAATATATCATTATTAAAAATAATAACAAATATGTGTAGAGTAAACACAACATAAATCAGACCATATATAACCATATTGTTATCGATTAGATATTCTTTAAAAAACCACATAAATACCTTCTAACCAGTATCCACAAAATATTCAATAGACCCTCTTTCTCCACTTTATTGTACTAATTCCACTGAATGTGCAAATTAGAACAATATGACTAATAAAGCTTTCGTATGTCGTCATAACTAAGGTTTATGACATATAAGTGTTTTAGTTGTATTGGGGCTGTTATAAAAGCCATCTATTCTCCACTAAAACAGGTTTCTTTGTTTCATCATGGTGTGTTAATTTGATTAGTGTTTCTCTATGATGATACATTACATTAGTTAGAAGGCTTCCATGCGAGCTTAACATTTCTTGCACTTCAACAACAGCAGAATCTAGGGCAAAGATTTGGTACCAGTAAACTGCATTTAAGCCCCCCGGTGGCTTAGGCTGCTGTCCATTCTAAGGCGGTGGTTCTGTTGTTGTTGACTTTTTGTTTATTGTTACTCCCATTGTGGGAGTTGGTAATTGTTCTATGTTATGTTGTATGTTACTTTATGTCCATTCTAGTTTTGCAATCATCTTGATTAGGAAGAGAGTGCTGGTTGCTTTGCTTAGTTTGTTTTCCTGGTGTCTCGTGATGGTTGTGTGGCTCTTCCTCACGGTGCCATGGGGTTGCCATGGGGTTGTCTGCGGTTTGTGATTGTGGTATTTCCTGATCATACTTTCTTATTTTGATTGATTGATTTATTAATTGATTGAGTTGTTGAGTTAAAGTTCAAAGCCCCAGTCATCAATATTACAGTCATGCCAGGACTCCTCTAAGGGAAAGGGAGATATAACAGAAGAATGGGATAGACTAAAAGGCCTTAATCACCTACCAAATTTAATTCAAGTGAGGAAAAATGCATCATATCATCAATCCAAATATGACAGGGACATCTGTCTGAAAGCTGTAAAAACAGATTTGATTGCTAGCAATTTCAAGTACACTTATGTTGAGGCATTTCTATAAGAATATATATATATATATATATATATATATATATATATATATATATATATATATATATATATATATATATATATATATATATATATATATATATATATATATATATATATATATATATATACATATCAATATCTAAAGTACAGTAACACCTGTCTTAAACAGCCACCCAAAAAAGAAGACCAAAAATAAGTTTTCAAGGCGATTATCGCTTCATGCAGGTCAAAAGTATTACAGTATGCTCCAAGAGAGCATTCTGCAATACTTTCAACCTTCAATAAGCTACTATATGTCTTTAAGACCTTTGTTTTGTCTATTTTAGAGTGGCCATTATAGACAGGTTTTACTGTACCTGTAACTATTTACCTGTACACCTGCATAAAGGTACCCATGATTGAAGCAATGGTGCATACACATCGGTGGCCACATACCAACTTTAGGATCTGTAAATGGTTCATAGGACAGATCATGGTCATGGGGATCATCAGCATAGCAACCAATATGTATACCAGAGTCAGGACCTATTGAACAACAAAATAGCAACATACAGGATTTTGTTTGTTTTTGTTTGTTTTGTTGCTTTATGTCCCAAGTCAACAGCTATGGTCATGGCCGGACGGTCAGTTCACCGTACCACACATACGTATTGACAGACAGGTGTAACACGTTATGCCCTGGCCATTGTCATGGGAGGACAAAATTAACATTTCTGCAAACAGTTTATCTTTGATCTTTACGTGTGATCAAAACATAAATTGAAAGCTAAAAATTCACATCTTTAGCCACATATGTCTATTGAAATCTGATTTCAGGTATGGTCTTTTTCCAACAGTCATTTTATCATAGCATGCAATAAAACAAGTGAGCTTGACCAGGATTGGTGACAGACCACAAACCAACGGCACCATGAGAAAAATACATAAAAACACAGATATACAGACAACAGTATAAACTTAATCAAAGTAAACCTTTAAGCAACAATTACAACAAATGACATCTCTAGTGTCGTTTGCTGAAATGTTTTGAAGCCTCACTGACTGACAACGTTGGAGCAGTCTGGCACAATCCACGCACTATTTGCCTTTATACATTTACTTCCATTATTTAGACAATAAGGTAAGCAAATATATATAGCATACCACATAAGCATAGTTTGTGTTTGTGTACATCCTACGCAGATACTTTAAGAGTTAAAAGTGTATTTTCTAACTTGATAAACTTCATATTTGATATGTCTCATTGCATAATGTAGGTACAGTTAACCTGTTAAAATCGGCCACTCTCTAAAAGACCTAAAATTGGGTTTCAAGACCAATTATCACTTAATTATGGTCGAAAGTATTTCAGAATGCTCCCCTTTAAGCATTTCAAAAGTATTGCACAATGCTCCAAGGTGAGAAATCTGCAATACTTTCGACCTTCATTAAGCTACCATTTGTAATAAGATGTATGTTTTGTATATTTTTGAGTGGCTGTTATACACAGGTGTTACTGTAAATCTGATTAATCATAATATGTTTTTGGTGTTATGACAAAGATAGTGATAAGCTTCATAATGATAACATACTTAGCACAAAAAGTACTATCATGCCAACCAAGAGTGACAGTAACGTAATGTTTTGTTTACAATTGTTTAGTCAAACATTAACTTGTATACTCCACTTGAGCTAACGCAAATCGACAGATCAATTGTGTATTAATCCTATCCTGTAGATAGGATTAATACATAAGTGATCTATCGATTATAAGTCCCTAATAACTTTGTAAACATAACATGTTGTCACTGTCACTCTTTGCTGGCTAGATGTTATTTTTGTTGTAATGTTGACAGCCATCTTTACATCATTAAAATATTTCCCATGATAATTACAATAGCAAATACAGTAAAACCTGTGTAAAACGGCCACTCTAAAAAATCCAAAAATTGGTTTTCAAGACCAGCTATTGCTTAATGAAGGTCAAAAGTATTGCAGAATGCTCTGAGAAGAGCATTCTGCAATACTTATGACCATCATTAAGCTACCATTTGTCATTAAGATCTTTGTTTTGTCAATTTTTGAGTGGCCATTTTACGCAGGTTTAACTGTAGGTTTTAATCATGCGTGACAAAAACATACATGCTGACATCATGCGTTTAACTTTACCTGGACACCCATATACTTCCCACCTAACTGCAATTCTGTTATTATAGCTATGTGGCCATAGTCGTACATATCTGGCTAAGACTTTCATTGTGAAGAAATGTTTACGTACGGAGTTATTGTCCCAGTTCCCATCAAATACCTGGTTTGAAAACAAAACAATTAAAATGTATAAACACATGTACATTAAATGGACCTGTCTTTGGGGTTTCTGACAAAGTGAAATTCAAACCAGCCTCCTCAGCCACAGAGACTAGCTAGAAGCTAGAAAACTGAAATTTTACCTGTATCTAGTTTAGATATGATACTTTCCAAAGCGGTCAGTTTGTGCGGAGGCGCAGATCGATCTGCACTTTTGTTGTCCGCAAACCCCCTTAGTCAGGTTTTTTCGTTGCATAATGTAGGTAAAATTATGATGCCAAAATTATGTGTTTATTGCTATCTAGAATTATGTTGTATTTGTACTGCCTGTATCATGGTTTATTTTTTTTAAACAAATAGAAAATGATAAGCAACTGGACACTGCACCTAACTAAAAATATGACTTTATCACAGGAAACCCCAACTCTACTGCATGCCAACAACAAAGTAGACTGGTTAGGGTCTGAAACATTGTTTTGTTTTGAAGTAAAATATCAATACAAGTTTGCAATTATAATGAAATTTTCTGTTGTTGTTGACTTTTTGTTTATTGTAACTTCCATTATGGAGTCTGTGATTGTTCTATGTTTTGTTGTACGTTACTTTATGTCCATTCTAGCATTGCAATCATCTTGATGGGGAAGAAACAGCTGGTTGCTTTGTTTAATTTGTCTTCCTGGTGTCTCGTGATGGTGGAGTGGCTCTTCCTCACGGTGCCACGGGGTTGTCTGCGGTTTGTGATTGTGGTATTTCCTGATCATACTCACTTACTATTTTTCATCTTTATTAAACATTCTTACTAGCTTCACCTAGTCAGATGAAACAGAGCCATCAGAAAAAAAATTTAAAGGACTGGAGCCAGTCTAACAACAAAGGTGCATACCAGCTTGCCTATCTGCTCAGTTTGATCAGCACCTATGCTATTCACTCTCTGGTTAGTATAAAAGTTAATATTGCCAAACACAGAATTTCAATATTCCAGCTTGTCACTGTATCTGAGCTAGCTGATTTTAGTATTACCTGACAAAGTTATTTTTTGTAATGAGGTCCAATAATAACCCAACCTCATCTATTTTGCCATGTCGAAGACAGTTGCCAGACGACAAAATATTTGATGCATATCATCGTATCAATGTGTATCTTTTTTATCATGCTTCTTACCACATGCTGAATATATATACATGTATCATAGAGAAATCATACTAATAGATTGATTACCTAATTTCATTTTAAAACAAAAGGATGCATTACCTCTGGTGAAGTGCCTGTTTCAAAGTAGGATAGCCATTTCCTACCATCCTGGGAATATGTCACATGGTATGTTCTGACCCAGTCTTGGCTGTCCTCTGCTCCCTGTGTGGCGATGGCGGTCACAAATATAGTGTACCCAAGGTCAACCTTGTCACAAAAAATAAAACGAATATTAACCCTCTTTAGACTTATTAATTCTTCTATCTGGTTTGATAGATGTACAGTAAACCTGTGTAAAACGGCCACCCTCAAAAAGACACAAAATTGGTTTTAAAGACTGCAGGTCAAACGTATTGCAGACTGCTCCAAGGAGAGCATTCCGTAATGTGTTTTGTTTGATTTGATTCTTTACGTCCCATCAAAAATCTTTCAGTTAAACAGGGACAGGTCTTCCTGGGTTGAACCAGTACAAAGCTAGGATAAATGTGTCTTGCTCAAGAACCACAAAAATGTGACCCCGGCGAGGCTTGAACCTGCAGCCCTCAGTCTCAAGTCCAGCACTCTACCACTGAGCCACTGCGCTTCCTACATTCTGCAACACTTTTGATCTTCATTAAGCTACGATTTGCCATTAAGATCTTTGTTTTGTCTATTTTTGAGCGGCCGTTTTATACAGGTTTTACTGTACACTGAGCCTTGAATGGTTCATTACACATATAAAGAGTTCTTAAATTAGATCATTTCTACAGTTTCATTTTGTAAATGTACTTAAATCCCTACAGACGGCTTTTTCTTTGCAAACAGTTCCGATTTTTTGGCGTTCCCTGGCTATACTCACTTTCCTTTTGATGAAATGCCAACCAGCGTCATTAAGATTATACGCCATACTAACAAGGACGTGTCATAGAACATTAATATTAAGGCACTCTCAGATTCAGTTACATTAAAGGGAGATGACCTTATATTATCATGGTGTCACATCAGTGTGCAAAGTTTGCTTTTTTGATAATATTTTGTTGGAACATTAAGCCAAAAAAGGATGCATGATACATCGTAAACCCTGTTAGGGTAGTTATCTGAAGTTCTAATAGTATAGAGCATCTTACATGAGTGTTCATCTTTTATTAAATTAATTAAATGATTTGAGGAAAATAGATAAAATGCTAGGTTTGACGAGCATTATATCCCTTTTTGGCAACAAGTTTAATAAATTCAATAATACATGAGCACGTATGTTAGATTATATCTATCATATGACATTAAGATTACTTTGAAGTCTCATTTTGACTCATTATGTACGCAACGTTGTTATGGACGTTAAAACGTTTCCCAAAAATCTGTTAACCACTATTGGTTTATCAATTTTATTTCATGGCGTTATTCTACTCCCAGACGCGACGTCATAATATAAAAACTGTTTAATTTCTCAGCAAGTGTCACCCATTTGTTCGAATATGTCTTTTTTAAGGAAATTAAAATACTGTAAATTCGGAAATTTTCGCGAGAATTTTATTTTCGCGAATAGCGTTAAAATACATATTAGTGATGTGAAAAATTCGCGACTAAGGCAAGATTAACCTATATCAATAAACGACAGAGTGATTATGCCATTTCGCGAGGGTTTTATTTTCACGAAACTTCGCATATGCGAAGTTTCTCGAAAATAAAGTCCTCGCGAAAATTTCGAATTCACAGTATTCTGAATCTTTCTACCTGTATAAACTGGTGTTTATCCATGAATCTAGGCATCCAAGCTCCAGCATATGATCCCTCAGAAGGTTGGTTTAAACGGGAACGAAATGCTCCATAATAGTTGTTAAGGACAGAAGATGCATTTAACTGATTGTCTTCTACAGGATTGGTCCCGCTTATTAAGGCAATGCCTTTGCAACCTGTGAAAGATATAGATGATATGCATCTATCATGTGTGTGAGGGTTGGATAGAAGAATTTTTCAATAGGATCACCGTTTGGCATCACGAGGCGTGTTCACTATCATAAACACGCTATAAACATTTCTCTTTTGCATACGTCATCAGCGTAGTATCAACGTAGTCTCACAGAGTATCTGCTGTTTGCACACATAGCAAAGGTCCTTTAACAATTGATTAGACCCAACGATATACATAAAGCTCCACTGTGTAGTGTGTATACATGTTAAAAGTATGACTTAACACAAATGTTCTATACAATTATATCATTGGCTAGCCCAAATATATTTATGTAAAGGGATGCTATAAGCAGTTGGTCACCAGTATAGATTTGCCTGTAATATATATCTGGCTTCAGGTATGGTAGAGCATGCAACATAAAATAAAGCTTTCTTTGTCAAACATTTTTACTGGACAAAAGTTAAATGCATACACCCCTTATAATATTACAGAACATTACAGATTAACACTTTCGCTGCCAAACACAACTGTAGTCGAATTTACTGTTCACTGCCAAACGCGACTACAGTCGAAATTTAAAGGCACAGTTGATAGCTGTCTATTTTACCCGTTATAAGGGATGCAAATCTTTGTTCTTTATATCAAAATGTTCAGGGGACATAATAATATCGTACATGGAGGTATACGCAATTTACTGTTCAAGAATGGATTTTGCAAAAACGTTTGTAATGTCATTTGATTTCGTGGAAATCAAAACTATCGAAAACATTTCCATGCGGATGACATATAGGACGCATCAAGCCCTTCAACTGCTATATTTTGATTTATTTCTGATGAAACAATATAGCAAAATAAATCCTTATGTCTGTTACTTGATGTAGATGGATGTTTGATCTATTTTTTCATAAAATAGTTGTTTATAGGCATTTTTAATGTTTTCATTATGGCTTCCAAAATGGCCGCCAAAGGTCACGTGACTAACCTTTTTATTATTGGTTTAAATAAAAGTTTAATATATTAGCAACATTCTGTGAAAGTTTCACAGAGTAAGGTTGAATGGTTCTGGAGATACTCTGTGTTTAACTCATATACCCTCAGTATTCAGGAGTCCTTGAAACATGCTTGGCACTGAGGTATTGTTTTTTTAGGTGCTTTGCAGCAAAAGTGTTAAGAAATATAGATTTTATTTTGAAACATTTTTTTATCTTTAAATTGTTGACTGAGCTGTCATTCAATGAAATATTATAATTAGACCTCAACGCAAGAATACCTGATTGTAGTATAATGACTCAAATTGGTATAATATACAGTAAAACCTGCGTAAAATGGTTACTCTTAGAATTACCACAAATTGGTTCTCAATACCAATTATCGCTTAATGCAGGTCAAACGTATTGCAGAATGCTCCAATACTTTTGACCTTCATAAAGCTACCATTTGCCATTAAGATCTTTGTTTTGTCTTTTTTTTGAGTGGCCGTTTTATACAGGTTTTACTGTATGCAAAATTTTAATATTATAGCTACTAGTCTCTGTAGCTTGCAAACCCCGAAGGTAGGTTTTCTCGCAACAAAGCCCATATGTCTTATATAGTTTTGATCTTAGTGGTAACAATAACATGGAAATGCATATGTACAGTTAACCCTCTTTACAACGACAGTGTTTGTCCCCCAAATAGGTTGAAGCTAAACTGAATTCTGTTGTAATGAACTCAAATTCAAGCTAAACTGGTACATTTGTGCAAATACTACCGACGCTGTAATAAACTTTGCTGTTAAAAATAGTGTCAGTATAAAGAGTTTTTACTGTACCTTTAGGACATACCAGAATATCAACCTTAAGACAAGGGTACTTGTTATGCCAGGCTGTTGGTAGAACACGGATGAATCTACCCCGGAAATGCGCTTTGAAGACATACGTCATTGGAGCCAAGTTGTTTAAATTTCCTGGGATTGTCTGGAATAAAAGAATAAACAGCTCATGAAGTGTGAGCTACTGTCGTGCCAGCCAAGAGTGACAGTGACGTCATGTCTTGTTAACAGATTTATTGGGGACTCAGAATCAATAGATCACTTGTGTATTAATCCTATCCACAGGATAGGATTAATACACAAGTGATCTATCGAATCGTGTTAGGTCAAATGGAGTGTACAAGTTAAATTTTTACTTAACAATTGTAAACAAAACATGATGTCACTGTCACTCTTGGTTGGCTCAACAGTAACCATAGACTGTGCACTTGAGCAAGTGTGTGCCTATTAGGTAAAATAGGATATTCCAACATAGCTATCTTGTACAGATAAATGTCACAATCTAAAACAATCAATATAACAAACAGTACAATCTTAAAAATACAAAATGTCATGGAAATAGCAATTAACCATTTACCTCATAGAGACACATTTTAACACTTTTGCAAACAAAGCAGGCACTTATCAGGCAGATCTTGTTTGTTTTAATCTTAAACTGTACAGACCCTGATGAAATGCAGCATTGTGTTGTATTTCATCTGGCTCAAAGTACCCATTTAGAGTTTAAAGTATACAAAGGATTTTTTTTCTTTCTCAAAGACAAATCAGCCAGTGCATGAGATTTCCAACAATGTGGTATGTGCGACCAGCAAAGCCTCAGATCAGCCTGCGCATACGCGCAGTCTGATCAGAGCCTCTGCTCGTCGCTTGAATATTCTTTGAGTTTTAGCTACTGACCGAACATCTTTTGGAGGCTATAAGCTTAAAAGGAGGCTGCACAGGCTCGTCTGAGTCTAAATGCTATATTGTTGGAAATCACATGTCATGGCTCAAATATGTTTACCTTGACTTGGTTGTATGGTTCTTGGTAGTAGGTGAAGGTGCCAGGCGATCCTGTTGAACTGTACTGAATTTTAAATTGCGTGACCCATTCTGTAGTGGAGGGGTCACCTCTGGTTGTTATTCCACGTATAACAAAACTTTGGCCTAAATCAATCTGCAAAATATAATGGCAATAACAATGAATAGGTACATGATTGAGCTTTAGTTAGTTAGGCCAAATAAAAAATAAGTGCGTTTCTGGTAACAGGTCTGAAAATTTTTGGTAGGGTAGGTCCACATGTTTGTTTTTCTAGAAAAAAATGTAATCTTATGCATTTTGAAAGGCGGCTCGCCTTTCAAAATGCAAAATATTATATATTTTTTCCAGAAAACCTGAAGAAATTATAGGTTTCACCAGTAAATTTAGGTAGGGTCGGGTTACCCTAATTACAGGTGTTTTCTTATTGGCCTTACTAAATTTATTAGGACCCTTATTATTAAAAAATACATTTCGTTGCATCAGTTACATACAATAGAGCACATTGTCGAGCACTTTCTATCGATTTATGTAGTTACACAAAGTATTATAATATATGTTTGAAAACTCCTCTGCGCCAGGCCATATCAGGACCAGCACCTTATGACCATTGCATTTGCAGTTTCAAAACAAATCATACAGAAGCCTAATTTTCCTGGTACATTTTACGTGATAGATAATCAATATAAAAGATGTGCATATTATAACCAATATATACACTGAACCTAAGTTATAAGTAGCCACCATACAATTTTTGCTCCCGTTCAGAAAGTAAAACTCGCTCTCACAAAATTTAAACTCTGTAAAAAGGTCCAAGGCTTTGTAGAGACTCTGCAAATTATGTCATTTCAAAATGACTGGTAGACTTTGCACAGACGAGGTCCGAGTAAAGGTACCATCATTTAAAAAAGTCACACTTTTTAGGGTGATATAAACTATTCAACAGATACGTTATCCATTTATATTTTAATTAGTTTGAAGATGTTTAGAACAGCTGTGATATAAGATGAAAAGAATGAGAAGTTTTTTTGACAATTGACCGCTCCATTTCTCTTCTACGTTAACATGAAGACAGCCACGGTCAACAACTTAATCAAAGGACTTTTAGCTTAAACCTGCAGTTTGCATACGCACTTTGCATTGCTCTGTACGCTTTATTATCTGCGGCACAGCAATGCAATTTTCATGGGTTCTTCATTATGAATTAGCGTCACTGTTCTGCTTAAAAATTAAAAGAAACCTTTAACAAATGCCATTTAAATGACCGTTAAAGTTTCATGTTAAAATCGGAAGTGGATGCCAAATTAGTAAAGATATCGTTAGAAAATGGGCTCATCAGGTTGCATTATGTTTTGTCTTAACATATTAACATAAAATAAAACACATGCAATGATCTTAGTATGTACAGCTGATGATTTCCGAAAATTTCGGAAAATTTGGAAATTTTTCAATTTTTAAAAATTCATAAAAAAATCTGTCACAAGCAAAATGTCAAGTGTTTGGTGCTTTTCAAGTCGACTAGGCATGTTTGCAATCACCTGTACTTGATTTTGATAAAAACTTCACGCAAAACGCTTATTTTCTTGAAAAGGTTGATTTTTTGCATTTTTGAACCCAAAAATTGTGAAAGTGATAGAAAACTTCCAAAACACCGCTTAACTTTAGTCCATTACAATGCACATACTTGGGCAAAAATTCATTTCAATATCACTAGGGCTTAGTCAGAAAAAAAGAAATTGAAAAGTGGCTACTTAGAACTTCGGTTCAGTGTACAATATATGGCAGTCTTCATGCCTTTTTTGACATTATCACATTTATTACTTTGCATTATTTTCGCTGTTATCTGATTTTCCACTTTTTCTTGATGCCTTGAGTTGGCTGTGACGTATGATCTGACATTATCTGGTCATATACACTTCTTTTCTGGTCTTGTAATTTGTAATGTAAAAAAAGTTTATTGATATTAACTCAGCTTGAAATAATGTATAATAATAGATCTGGTTGTGAATCCATTCTTTTAACTATTAATAAGTGTGTGACCATCAAACTAATGAAGGTATGGGATTTTCACACGTTTTATAAATGCTGGAAACACTGTACTGTTAAGCAAGATACATGTATTTTTGCATGACCCTTTTCCTTTGTCCTGATTTTGTTTTACCCAGACTTGTCTGATATTTGCTTGTCGCCAAAGCCATAAGTACAAAAAACACTTGAGCTGGATAAAATATATTTCAGTTTTCTGGCAATAATGCTCTAAACAATATTGTTTTTGCTTTGTTTATGTGTATTCACAGCACTGTTGAATGAAAAGAATTGTGAACAGTTTTACTTTAATATTAACATAGTAGTTACCTGTAACCATGGGTTGGTATCTGTTGTTTGAGGCCTCCAGCACAATAATGACATATTAGGAATTATTGATCTTATTCTCGCCGTTGATGCACCATGTCTTGAATCAAACTCAGTTGATGATGTCATGGCTGTATCAGGCACAACGAGAGGACCACTCACGCCGTAGTCAGGGTTGCAGTCTTCTGTGAGGAGATACCATAAAACATTATAAAGCGTGTTATGCTGAATTGGTACAAACAAAGGATGGAAAGCAAATCCAAGTCCATAGCAAATAGCTAATTTTAAACAAACAAAAACATAAATACTAAATGGGAGCAACAAACAAGAACATGAATACAAACTAGGAGCACCATACAAAGATAGCAATACATGACATGAGCAACAAACAAAAACCCCAAATTAGTTAGGCAATAACTGTATTAAAAAATTTCATTCGGGGAAGATATCTCATCAGATATACGGTCAGAAATTTAGTTTTACCGCAACATGCAAGCGGAGCCATAAAACGTTATTTCTGAACGTATATCCCACAATATTCCTCCCCAAATGAAAAGTTTGAATATGGTAATCCCCATTCTTATGCGATTCTACAGTCTCGTCTTAAGTTGGAGCGTTGCAAGCCGCGTAAAGCCGCACAAAGGTGTACGTCACCCAACAAATGTTACAAATTAATGACTTTAAACTATTTCCAACAGTATATCACAGGGTATACTGTCGCAAATGAATTTTGTGTTATCAAAGCAGACGTTGCATTACAAAAGTAAGTGCTTTAGAATACACAATATGAGCAACATATAAAAACAAAAATATACAATTGTAACAACATACAAAGTCATCAATACACAAAAGGATCATCATAAAAACACCAATACACAATCAGAGCAACATGTAAAACCAATACACAATTGGAGCAACATACAAAACACACACAAAACACCTCACAGCTTAATGTCAGATCCTTTTTCTACTATGTACTTTCATAACATGTTTTGTTATTTATTGAATGAAATATTGTTTAAACCAAAACACCAATACACAATTGGAGCAACATGCAAAAACCCAAAATACAAGGGGAGCAACATGTAATACAATGTATACAAAATGAGAGCAACATACAAAAACGACAGTATACAATTTGAATAACATTCAAAAACATCAATACACAATTGGAGCAACATACAAAGCACCAATACACAATTGGAGCAACATGCAAAACCATATATACATATACGCAATGGGAACAAAATAGAAAAACATCAGAACACAATTGGAGCAACATACAAAACATCAATACACAATTGTAGCAACAAACAAAACACCAATACACAATTGGAGCAACATACAAAACACCAATTCACAATTGGAGCAAAATGCAAAAAAAATCAATAAGCAAAAGGAGCAATATGCAATTCACCAATACACATATTAGCAACATACAAAACATCAATTCATAAAGGGAGAAACATAAAAAACACCAATACACAATAAGTGTATTCACAGTTTCAGCTATGCTATTGATATTATGTGTATACTGCTGTAGGTCATAGTTCAACGGGGGCAAATACCTGTTTCTCTTCTATATATCTCTATGGAAATACATAGATTAACCTCATGAAAATGGTTGTTATAATAACAATTCAGGTGCTATCAAGCTAATTAACCCAAATACTTATGTATGAATGACTGGCTGTATTAGCTGTGTGTTATCTGCAGATTATCCCATTATTTAAAGATTTTAAAGCAAAAGAAAACGATATCTTTTGATATGGAAAAAAATGATGAGGGGGGGGGGGGGGGGCATGCGTGCGTGCGTATGCGTCTCCCTCTTGTTGTGCTGATATAAATTGAACCAGTTATCACACCTTTGCAACAAAATTGGGCCTCAATGCAAGACAACCTGTCTTCAGGGTTTCCGTCAAACCGACCTGCTTAGCTAGAGTCACTAGCTAGAAATGGAGTAAGTTTTACTAAAGCAAGCAACTAAGGTGCTGATCATTCATGCGCGGATCCACCAAATTTTGTCAGAGGGGGTCCAACTTTGACAACGTCTTTTTTATTATTATTATTTTTTTAAGTTGATGAGGGGTGAGTGGATTCAATTAGCACTATAAGCGGGCCATCACCGGCGTTTCGCTGGCGTGCTGATGATGGACCAACATTGAATGCTGGCTCGTAATTTTTTAGGGGATCTGGACCAGAATTGCTAAGAAACCCTATATTTTGTGATTTTTCAGGGGGGGGGGGGGTAAGGACCCCTGGTCCCTCCTCTGGATCCGCACATGTCATTGTGTGCAGATGCGCACTGTGCATGTAGGTTTATGCTTTTGGTGTTAACATGCAACAAAGTCAGATTCACTTGCATCGATTCCCATATTCACGGCTCTCAAAACGAAGGTAACCTTCTTTTTCTGATTTCGGCTCTTGTTTCTTTCGAGTTTTAGAGCAAATAAGGGAGGAAGAGTAAACTTTACCCCACCACTAAACAGTTATTCCAAATGGAAATTCCCACAGTGACATTTAAAGGAACATTCTGTAAGCGGACAGTTGTGATTCTGATCAGGCGCTACTTTTTGTGGTATCTGATCTTGGTCTGCATTGTTTGCCTATGTCCCTTTATAAAGAATGCTAGACTTTTATGGGTTAAAACGGGAAAGGTATGTAATGTAAATCAGAGGCATAATACATAAAAATACTGAAGTATATTGTTGAAGGGCTGTCACACAAATTCCATTTAAGATGTCTCCAAACGTGTATCTAAGTATGTAGAATCTGATTAGTATCGTAGTCGGTAACGTGTCTGATTACAGATGCGTGTCTGACTGCAGATCCAGGGGTCGCAAGTTTATTCCCGGCCTGGTCCCATACTTTGGTGTAGATTGATCATGAAATAATTTCTACGGTCATTCTCCTCCTTTTCGCTGATTCATTCAAGAAGGGTTGTTGTCAAATACAAGTGAAAGTGTGTGAACTAAGAACTGGTTAACCGCTAGTTCAAGTTTGTCCAGGATAAAAAGGTGGTTAGGTGAACTGGCTGTCCAAACATGATCATAACTGTTCACTGGGATGTAAAGCAACAAAACCTATTGCTTCTCTCAAAATGGCAAGGAAATCTGTCCTCCATAAAGCCTGAAATAGTCTTGAAAAGATTCATCAGCAGGCAGACATTCTCACCCAAAATGCCCAACATGTAGCGCAGTGGCTCAGTGGTTGAGTGCTTGACTCAAGCCCAAAAGGCCGCGGGTTCGAGCCTCATCAGCGTCACTGCGTTGTGGTCCTTGAGCAAGACACATTTATCCTAGCTAAGTACTGGTTCAACCCAGGAAGACCCGTCTTCCTGTTTTTCTGTAAGATTGTTGATGGGACGTAAAGAATCAAATCAAAAATGTACATGTATCTGACATTATTTGGCCCTTATAAAATATATTAAGCAGTGGGAATTTGAGTTGATGCTTTACGTCCAGGTCATCGACTTTTCAGCAATATCTGAATGTCCTCTTGGGTGAACCATAACTAGGCAGAGGTTAAAGTGTCTTGTTCATTGACACAACACAGGGTCTCCACAGAGTTTCGTATGAGAGACCCCTGGATTGAAATACATGTCATGATATAGCTGCCAGGTAGTGAAACATTATGAAACCTAGATTTTATTTTTTGTACATTTAAACGCAGATAAAATAAAGAATTTAAAATTTCTAAGTCTGATTTTTTAGCCATGCATGATGTAAATGATGTTTACGGTACAATGTGCTCGCAAAAAATACTATAACCACCTTTTTTCTGCTCATACAAATTTTTATGCGTTGCAAAACTATGCTAATCAGCAGAGATAAGGATTAATTTATGACGGTTTATATTGTTTCATTGATAAAATCTGAAGCAGACCGTGGCTTGTTTACATTCTTGGCAACACTTGACCTCTTTATGTATAATCTACCAGTGTGTAGTGGTGGAAGTGCGAATAGGCTTATTGGAGCAACATACAAAACCACCAGTACACAATTGGAGCAACATACAAAACACCAATACACAATTGGAGCAACATACAAAACACCAATACACAATTGGAGCAACATGGAAAACCATTTATACACAATTGGAGCAACATACAAAAACACCAACACACAATTGGACCAACATACAAAACACCAACACACAATTGGAGCAGCATGCAAAACCATATATACGCAATGGGAGCAACATACAAAAACAACAATACACGATTGTAGCAACATACAAAAACATAAAAACAAAAATAAAGCAACATTCAAAACGCCAATACTCAATTGGAGCAACATGCAAAAACATCAATATGCAATGGGAGCAACATGCATTACCATATATACACACTGAGAGCAATAAATTAAAACAACAATATACAATGGGAGCGACGTACAAAACACCAATGCACAATTGGAGCAACATCAGCATGCAATTAGAGCAACATACAAAACACCAATAGACTTTGAGCTAAAAAAGGTCCTGCTCCCCCCTAGGGAATTTTGCAGACATATCCTATCTTAAAGAGAATTTCAAGCCGCATCTTTTAAGAGATGTTTGCACTCTGTGCTCCGGGGCGTCAGTCTCTGACAGCCTGTTACATATGTTACTGTAACAAACTAGGGAAGAAATCAAAATAAAAGTTTGAGCTACAGAAAGAAGACATTAAACCATCTAATTGTTCAAATTTCTTATGTAGTTTGCAAGCTGGATGCCTGAGCTACATAAAAGCAGCATTTTAAATAAAAATACAGCCTTCAATGGTGTTATATGCGTTACATAGATTAAATTTTCCTTTGAAAGTTGAAATCGTGACTAACATCATTTAATTTTACAGACGATTTGCGCATTTTTGCAAGTATTTTTAATCTTAGTTTACTAAAATACTCATTTGACTAATAGAAAAAACAAAGTTTGCTTTTCTATCTCAAATACATTGTTTGTATGAGCTATTAAACAACCCTACCCCCAATTTTAAGTATCCAATTTTGGTATCTATTATTGAAGAAAAATATATGAAAATATTTGACACTCGTAGATATCTTACATTTTAGGCACTGTCTTGCTAATGCAATAAAGAATCATACATTTGCAAGTTTGACATCAGGTTCAGAGCACTTATTAAAGTATGTAACGTATGTTACATGGCATAATAAGTGAGCAAGGAAATTGTCTTGGAAATAAGAGATGATAGTTCAGAAAAAATACCATTTTTCACATGTTTTCCTATTACTCTCTAGCCTCTGGTGCCTTAGTCTTAGTAATTACAGTCATTGCTGATAACAAGCCCATGGAATTGTGTTATCTATGTTATATATAATATTTTTATCACACATTTCCTAATGCCTATAATATTAAAATATATAGACAAAGAGATAGAAAATAATAGTTCTCATTTAAGTGACACAATTTAATAAATATTCCTATTAAATAAAATTATTTAAAAACAATCTTTATTCAAGTAAACCTCACAATGTCTATCATTGTGTCTGCTTCTATGGCAAAATAATCACCCATTTCATCACAACCAGTAGAATCATGGCATAGTATTAGGACTGCAAACTGAGTACAATCCTGTTCCTCTCCACCCCTTTGGGAATAGTGCAGACATATCCTACCTTAAAGAACAATTCAAGCTGCATCAAATAAAAGATGTTTGCACTCAACTAACTGGGGGGTTAGCCTGTAATGGTATGCACTGATTTTCAATAAGTGAGTCCAAGTTGTGTTCTTCGTATTTTCTAACAGACAGTGCATGTGAGAAACGGTCATTGTGTCCTATTATTACGAGATGCTTATAGTATACAAACATTGAAAAAATTGGGTTCCCTGCTTTGTCATTTATTTTTTTTTTGTATCAAAATATGACTAAATTTAAACCTTCGATACTGTCGCCAAGAAGAAACTCGGAAATAAAGTGCTTGATATATTTGAGTTCATGCAGTGTACATCTCATTCCCTGCATTTCTAATGTGCGCGAACTATTCTAGTTTATGAAATAGTAACTTAATAAGCTGAAATGTAACTATGTACTGATAGCCGTTCATCTGTTTACATGTCGCCAAAAAATCAAATGTGTGTAAAACCTTCGTAACTGACACATGATACAGGCTGTAGCAGCTATCAAAATACGTGTTACAAGGCAATTGCTCCTTGATAATATACTTATAAATAGCTGTTATTGCCGGAATAACATATTCCTCCCTTAGGTGCGTTGTCTGCCTATTAGCTTATGGTAAAAATAACCATCTATGATTCAAAAGTAAATAGGTAAAATCTTCGTGACTATAAGCACAGGTTCAGGCAAACTCTATAGATCAGGTACGGTATAAGTGCTTGCCTCGTACATGCTGTCGTATAATTTTTAAAGCCATTACTGACAGCGCCAATTGTAAATACGGAATCTGCATTACAATCAATAGGGAATTTAAAACTTCGTGATTTAAACTTTCGTTAACGAAATACGAAACAACGGGACTATTCCCGAATAGCTCTTTATATGATCTAATATATGACGTCACAGCAAAGTATCAACAACCGCCATCATTGAAAAGTTACCACGAGGTTACTCAACTGAGAGAAACCAAGCAGATTTTTGTGTTCCTGTGTGGAAGGAAAGTAAGTAAATTAGTGTCATTGTTATAAACAGTTCTAACAAGAAATGTTGCAGAGATATTGATTGATTATTTATTAAATTTTAGCAGTTGACATTTATCAGCGATGTGCAAAACACAACACATACACGAGTTGTCTCCCCTATGCCGTAATTTGCACACAAACTCCATAAAACCTTCGTTACTAAGTGGTAACGAAGGTTTTGACTGCCAAATCTGATACTTTTGACATACTTAGGTGTTCTTTTTTAGAAAAAAAGATGCACACAAATGAAACAGAATATAGAATGAACTTGTTTAATGGTTTATTTTGCCTTTTCATTGATGTTGAAAGGCAGGTGAAGGCACATGTCCCATAAATGGAAAACCAAGACAGCGTGTGTAGAGCTCATTAGAGTTTTTCTAGTAAATACATGGCCTTGTTAGATAAACGATTATTCTAAAGAAGTATGAATGTGTAAGCAATACTTCTGTACACTTTCTGTGCATTTTGAACATATACAAATTCGTTTAATGCCCATAACAAAATAGGTAACGAAAGTTTCCCAATGGTAACGAAGGTGTTATGTATGTAAAAGGCAGACCGAGGTAGTATTACGTGAACGTCTCCGTGCTCATAACATTTTCACAAAAGACCAGTCTTTTTACCTTAATTATCAGAAGTCCTCCATAAAATCATATGTTTTGGATGTGTAATAGAATCACCTCGGTGAGGAGATTCTAATACACATCCACAACATATGATTTTATGGAGAAATATTGAAAAATTATCCATTTTTATCATTTTGATTCTGACCCCAAATTTCCCCTATTTTTACTATATGTTAGGTGGAAATCTGGAGATGTTTCCGTGATGGAGACAGAAGCAAGCCTTTTGCCTCTCTCCTGGAAGACTATTACTTCGCATTGTGTATAAATTTATGCAGACAGACGGACGCACGAACACACCATCAGACGAACGGACACACGAACAAATCAAAAGCCAATTTAACACAGGATTCGTATCGCTAGATGTAGTGATATGGGTGTGAAAATGAAAGACAAGTTCTGTTAGATGGTTTTATTCCAGTAATACTTTTAACTTTAATGATTATCATTTAATGCCTATGACCCTCAGAGGGGGTCAGGCCTTTAATGGAACCTGTGGGAGAGCTTTTTTTTTACACAGGATTCGTATCGCTAGATGTAGTGATATGGGTGTGAAAATGAAAGACAAGTTCTGTTAGATGATTTTATTCCAGTAATACTTTTAACTTCAATGATTATCATTTAATGCCTATGACCCTCAGAGGGGGTCAGGCCTTTAATGGAACCTGTGGGAGAGCGTTTTTTTTTGATGTGTGTTGTTTTGTCGCGTATGCCCACCTTTTAGGATACGGGTTTTGTATCGTACCTAAAAATTGGGCATTGGCAAGTATATATGAAGAAATTATTATTAACATAGGCTGTATTTATGATCAAAGTCATTTTGAAATAATAATGTCTACGATTCAGAATTCACATAAAGATTCTAATTATTGAAAGAATCTTACTTTTAATTAAATTTCCGTAAATAATCATATAAATGTCACTTAAGAATATGTAAACATCCGTCTCTGTCAAGAATGTACAACATAGAGAGTAATTTCCCTTGAATAAACAAGTAACCGTTTTCATACAAGTATTAGCTTTAACAGCAAACTGTCACATGTATTTCAGAGTCAGATGATTCGTTAGAAATGGGGAGTCATGATCAAAATTGACACCTGTATGTGCAAAACCTTCGTTAGCATATTTTAGTCAGATAAACTTGTCTAAAAGTATTTCAAGTTGTCAAGACTAACTTCAGAAATCACAGAATTTGATATAAACTTAATATTTCTGAACATGCATATATACATATGCTTTAAGATTGACTGCATTTTGCACAACTGATATGCCGTAAACCTTCGTTACCGAAATGAATTGGTGAATCTGTTGTTCACATGCTTTATTTTTCAGCTCGTTTCGTGTTCTTTTACCTTTTTCAGCGTTCTCGTTTAAAATGAAGTCTTAAAAATAACAGAACTTTGTGTTTTGTTAAAATGAGTTTCCTTCTGAAATCAACAAAACCTTCGTTACATTTAGTACTGTTGATTAAACCTATCCCTCTGGACTATATCAGCACGATTTTACCCAAATAATACCGGTATGTAATAGGAAATTGCCTACACAGTTGCATTTCAGTAATAAATAATTGCTCAAACGTTTAGCTAAGTCGTTATTAATTTCTAAACATGTGGCAAATTGATAAGCCATTCAAAATATTTGCTGCTAAAAAAAGACAGAATTTTTGGTCTGTTGTATATATTTTCTTGCACGAATAATTTGAAATGAAATAAACTTGCGAGTTATTTTAGTGTCTGTACAATCTATTTTGACCCAAAACCAAGAGATTTATGATGCAAGTATCTTCTCTTACAGTCAAGAGTAGAGATAGTACTGTGCAACGAAGGTTTTGTCCTTGATAAAATGCCCATTTGACCACGTACCGATGAATGCTTGTTGCAAAAAAGATACAAAAGTGTTGCATTCAGAATTTTAGGACATAGTTTCTTAAAGGTTTGGCTAAAATTAAACGTTAAAAACAATGATATTATCACACCTGAAAAAAAAACGGGAAAAAAATATGCAATTGGACCTACTTATTGAAAATCAGTGACGACACGTATGTTACCAATTTAAGCATAAATGAGTTTAAAGTCTAAGAAACAGAAAGAAGACATAAAACTATCTATTCATTTGAATTATTCATGTAGTTTGCATGCTGAATACCTTTTGATACATAAGAAAGTGTTTTTTAACAAATATACAGCTTCCTATGTAGTTATATGTGTTACATTATTTAAGATTACTTTTTTGAATTGGTAATTGTCACAAACATCACTTATAAGCATTTCGTGTGATCCTCCTCTTTTGCCATCAAAAGACTTAATTTTCTTTGTATGTATGGCCAGTGCCAGCGTCAAACAAATTGACTCAGGTATAACTTGAATCCTTAGCATTCTTCAAAAGCAGAAACAGCGTGTCAGTGTCATGGGATCAAACAACTGATTAAATATGGGTTTAATGCCATTTCACATATATGCATACAATGGAGTATGACTCTGGTATATGTCTCTTCCTGTGAAGTGGCAAAAGCAATCTTACTGCAACTGCCTCTGCATCCTTGCTAGTCAAATGATAACTTTGCTCTGATTTTGCAAAATCTATGTCTCTACCGTGTACCTCTAAGAATACTTTAAGATTTCTGACATTGGTCAAACAGAAATTATATAGGCTGCAATTTTGCATCATTCGCCATGGAACCTATCCAGTCCTTTGGTGCTAAAGTCCTCAGGTCTTAGATCAATAGTATTTTGCTGCGCCCAAAGAACTTTATAAGTTTTCTTTAGTTACAATGTTGACTCTTGATGGTTTTGGCTAACCGTCTGAAACAATTTCTGTTACACCTTGAAAGTTATCTGGTGTATGAGAGAAAACATGAAGTTGGACATTGCCATCAATAATGTTTGCAGCTGTTTTTTATGTAAGTACATTGAAGCAAGTCTTAAAATAATGTAAAACTTATGATTTCACAGTTTTTGCAGCCATATCATTAGCTGTTGCATTTAAAAGAAGAAAAGTGAACTATAGGTAGAATAGGATAACCAGCAGTTCTATATAATGCTCTATTGAAGATTTATACAGAGTAAACAAGTTGATAAGGTGCCTTATTTCATGATCCATTTAAAACACTGAAATTGAAAACAATTGCCTCTGACTGTGTAATCAAAAAGGATGTCACGACAATGCCCTTGCTCATTTATTATGACGAGTTATATATGTTACGTCCTTTAATAAGCGTTCTAATCTTAGAAAATTAGTGAATCATTGAATTGAAAGGGTCTAATTTGCGCTCTGTTCATCCTGCATTTCATTGCTTTACCTGCTGTGATACATCTAGTTCGTTTATCTGAAGGGAAAGAGTTACCTCGGTTTCAGCACTTCAGAAGTTCTAAGGCTTCAAATAAGTTTTTGAATGCTTGAGGAAAGATAATAAGTGCAGAGACATTATTAGATGAAAAAATGTTTGTTACATGTATGGAGAGGCTAAATTTATAAAAGTTAACCAGCTAAGATATGATTCTTTATCACAGAAATACCAAGGTACATCAGTCCATGTACTCTTTGCTTTTAATGGCATAGTTTTCCTCCTTGTAAAGCTTTAGTCTCTCACCTACTTGCAGAGTATCACTTGAAACACATACTCAAAGAGCCAACTAGTAGGAATTCATATCAGTTTCAGAATGTTCCAAGCCATGAATGGCAAAATTGGAAAGTTGATAATGGCTCATCAATTTTGAGTGGACTGGTGGTAAAATTGTATAACAGTAAATGATTGAAATATTGTGTGATGATTCTACTAGTTGCAAGGAGGCGTGTAATAATAATGATTACCACAGAAGCAGACAACGACAAACGTTTAACATGAGTGTTTAATCGATGAGAAATAGTTTGGACCATTTCATTTATTGTATTTTCTTGTACAAATGTAAAACTATCTTTTCTATTTGTGACTCTATATTCAGCATTATATGCACAGTATTTTAGAAATGTGTCCAAAAGGTCATTGATAACATCTGTAACAACAGTCCATGGGCTTGATAATCAGAAATGAATATAATTTCTAGTGTTTTGGCACCAAAGACCTATAAGTACACATTAAGTGTCCTGATTTTAAACCTAATGACATCTTGCATATATATGAGCAAGACAGACTAAGAAAATTTAAAATATCCACACGCTGTAATCGCTTGCATGTGTTTTACTTAAACGGTAATAACAAACTTCGCTTCTCTGTAAAACTTGGAGTAGGGCTGTGTATTTCCTCCTATAAGACAATATCTTTAAGATAGAAAAGCAAACTTGGTTTTTCCTATTCATCAATTGAGTATATGTTTGTAAAATCTAATTAAACAGTTTGAAACCAAGTCATAGTAGTTGTTTAACTAAATGACGATAGCCACAATTATAGCTTTTTTAATTATAATTAGGTTCATGTAACGCACATAACACCAAGGTTAACTGTATAAATGTTAAACAGCTTCCGTATGTAGTAAAGACATCCAGTATAAAGACTATAAGAATGTCAATTTATTAGATAATTTTAATGTCTTCTTTCGGTAGCTCAAACATTCAAATTTCTTATTCTCAAATTGATCTAGTAACATATGTAACAAGCTGTTACATGCTAAAGCCCTGACTTACAGAGTGCAAACATTTCTTATTAAATGCACCTTGAATGGTAACATAAGATTTGATATGTCTACAGAATTCCAAAGGGGATTGAGATGGAGCAGGCCCTTACTCAGCTTTATGTCAAAATACTGTTTGATGATTTTACTTATCACGCTAACATATGTAACGCTCTCTGATCTTTAAAACTTGGTGCCAACTAGCAGATCTATAAGTCTTTATCATATGAGCCAGCTTAAAATCCCTAAACGATGTAAAATAGCCAACAGCTGCGAGTTTTTTTTTCACAATTTTAGCTCAAACTTTCAAACTACATTTCCTTTATTTGATATAGTAACGCATGTAACACACTGTTTCAGACTAACGCCCCAAAGTAGAGAGTGCAAACATCCCTTATTCTATGCAGCTTGAGTTGTACTATAAGAAGGAATATGTCTGCGAAATTCCCTCCAGGAGATTTAAACATTTTTAGGCATATCTTATGTAAAGACAATGAGCTTGCCCATTTATTACATCAGGTAACATATGTTGCAGCCTCTGATATTAAAAATTTTGCAACAAACTTGCAGATTTATGAGTCTTTTAATATAAGCAAATAAATCCCAAACAATGAAACACATTCATCAACTGCAATTTTTTTTTAACTATTTTTACTTTAGTTTTAATACCAAACATTTCACCTTAAAACTGGGTAGGGGTTGGGTTGTTTAATTGCTTATTCCAGAAAAAATTAGTAAAGCTAGGGAAACAAACTTTAATTTTTCCGTTAGCCAATTGCATAAGCTAGTCAGACATGGTTAAAAACATTTTGCGAAACACACAGAGAGAATGTAAATGTAAATGGTGTTAGCCACACTTGCAAATTTTAAAGGGTTATCTGATTTATGTAACGCATATGACACCTTAGAATACCGCAATTTTGTTCAAATGTCTGTCATACGTAATTAAGATATCCAGTATGCAGACTATATGAATGATTTTAAAAAATGAATATTTTATTTTTTTTATTTTGTAGCCCAAACTTTCAATTTACTTTTTCTTAATTTGATAAAGTAACGTATGTTACAGGCTCTTACAGACTAACGCCCCAACGCACAGAGTGCAAACATGTCTTAATAGACTCGGCTTTTAATTCTCTACAAGATAGGATATGTCTGCAAAATTCCCAAGGGGGGGAGCAAATCCATTCTCAGCCATCTGTCTACAATACATCATTGGAGCAACATGCAAGAACATCAATACGCAATCGGAGCAACATGCAAAACCATATAAACACAAGGGATACAACATACAAAACATTAATACACAAAGGAAGTAACATAAAAAACATCAACACCCAATACACAACCCAAACATCATTACACAATAGGAGCAACGAACCCAAACATCAATACACAATAGGAGCAATGAACCCAAACATCAAATCACAATAGGAGCAACATACAACGCATATTACAGAATAGGAGCTACATATAAACTATCAATACACATTAGGAGCAACTAACTCAAACAGGTAATACACAATAGGAGCAACATATAAAACATCAATACACAATAGGAGCAACGACCCCAAACATCAGTACACAATAGAAACAACAAACAAAACATCAATACACAGTAAGCGCAACATAAAAAAACACCAAAACACAATAGGAGCAACATACAAAGCATCAATACACAATAGGAGCAATATATAAAACATCAATACACAATAGGAGCAACGAGCCCAAACATCAATACACAATATGAGCAACATACAAAACATAATACAGAATAGGAGCTACATATAAAACATCAGTACACATTAGGAGCAACTAACCCAAACAGGTAATACACAATAGGAGCAACATATAAAGCATCAATACACAATAGGAGCAACGAACCCAAACATCAATACACAATACAAGCAACAAACAAAACATCAATACACAATAGGAGCAACATAAAAACATCAATACACAATAGGAGGAACATATAAAACATCAATACACAATAGGAGCAACATAATAAACATCAATACTCAATAGCAGCAAGAACCCAAACATCAATACACAAAAGCAGCAACATACAAAACACCAATACACAATAGGAGCAACGAACCCAAAAATCAATACACAATAGGAGCAACGGACCCAAACATCAATACACAATAAGACCAACGAACCTAAGCATTAATACACAATAGGAGCAATTTACAAAACATCAATACACAGTGGGAGCAACATATAAAAACATCAATACACAAAAGGAGCAACGGCCCCAAACATCAATACATAATAGGAGCAATATACAAAACACCAATACTCAATAGGAGCAACATACACATCAATACACAATAGGAGCAACCAAATAAAACTTTTTCCTCTCAACCTTTCAAAAGATATCACACAGAAACCATGTCCCATGCATATAAATATGATGTTATTTTTTGTAGCATAGTTTATGGCTTATGTTCTTGTTTGGTGCCTCATGTCCTTATGAATATGCTGGATCGTCTTAACTTTTTACTCAGAACTCAATTAGTGTTGGCAGATCATCTTTGACAAAAATTAAAAAGCAACACTATACTAATCTTTTTGACTGGTCTAAAAACGTTTGTGAAGCATTATTACTTATCAAGCCACATATTTATAACATCGCCACTAGCAAGCATGGAAACAATATTCAAAAGGACCACGGACAGTCTTAACCCTTAAAGTTCCACCTATAATTAGCAGCAGACGACAATTGTAAGTTTTGCCACTTTTTCAAAAATAACAAATAAGGCATACTATTTCATGAGAATTGTCTGCTGGCAGACGATTCTCATGTAATATCATACCTTATTTTTGTTGAAAATTGGGAAAGATGTAGCAAAATTTGTCATCCACTGCAGTTGTGATTGGCGCTTTAAGGGTTAATAAAGAGTTGTCTATAAAAATAGACAAAGAAAAGTTTCTTAGAAAATAATATTTTTTCATGGAAAGGATAGTAGGTTCAGGCCTCAAATTATCCTCAAAAATGCTTTTCTCGTTGAATAAGTACCAATTTTGAATATGCGACGAAAACTGTGCTTTTGCTATTCAACATAAATAACATAGAAAAAGATTTTTGGCGTGCTTTCCACCGCTCTCCCCACACACCCCTGACCCCCTGACTAAGCTTATCCTTCTGCATACAGTTGTAGTTGTATATTACACACAACATATGAAATGACATGATTGCTCATCGGTGGAAGGCTGTCAAAATGCTCAAAAACAGCAGTTTATTATAAAAACTCAATGGGCGCTATTTTGTACAAACCTGTACCTTAACATCAGTTTACAATTGTATGTAGTATATAGAGAATAGTTAAACTGTGTTTCTGTGATATGAAAATTATGTCACGAAGGAATGGTAGACGCTAAACAACGAGTCCGCAGGACAAGTTGTTTACTGAGTCACCACCATTCCTGAATGACATAATTTTCATATTACAGAAAACACAGTATACTATTCTGAATATGACACACCTCAGTGCACATGTCAGACTGATTGAACTTGAAACATAACAGGTATAATCTATGTGTAAGCCATTTACAGGTAATATTCAATAAACCTGTGTAAAACGGCAACACTAAAAAAGACCGAAATGTCTTGATCCAAATCTGAACTAAGGTTGAGGTTGGCGCGCCCTGAAACCAGTTTAAGCCCTCCTGTCAAATATTTCACTGACCTTTCCGAGGAGGAGCTTCTTTTTTGTATCATTTGTTTCATTTATGTCTCGTGTTTGTCAAGCTTTCGCGTCTGTTCATTGCTGCCTTGTGGTTACCACCTGAAGGGAAAGGGCTGACCTCTTGGCCCTTGTTTGTGATGTTTATTGTGATTTTGTAACTTTCCTATTTGGTATCCTGGGACACGTGTGATACTTGATTGTATCAATTACTGATCCTTGCTGTATTTCTTACTTTTCAAGACCAGTTATCGCTTAATGCATGTCAAAAGTATTTGCTCCAATGGGAGCATTCTGCAATTATTTCGACCTTCATTATGCTACAATATGTCATTGGGATCTTAGTTTTGTCTTTTTTTGAGTGGCTGTTTTACACAGGTTTTACTTTATATTTTGTTTCTGTACGTAATGTATCATTACACCTATTATATTATTGCACACAAAATCTGAGCTCATGACTTTTGAACCAATGACCTTTATTGTACTTATTGAAACTATGCTAATGTATATTTCTAGCTCTACAATGCATAATTTTATGGTCTAATGATTAATTCGATGGAAATGATTACCTTCAAAGCAACCAATGATCTCCCAGCGTAATGAGATTCCTGAGTTCCATTGCAATGGTACCAACTTTACAATTCTAGCCTCAAAAGGAAATAGGATATTATTGGTCACTGCTGAGTGAGAATCATTGTTTCCTGTAAATATCTGAAATAAAAGTAATACATTAGTTTATATCCTAATTAAGATTCGACTGTTTAACTCATATAAACCTTGTATCATTTTTGTGGGACATAGGCAAATACAGAAGACAATTGTCAGACGCCACAGAATGTGGCGTCTGACTATTGTCTTCACTGTTTGCTTAAAGAATAATTCTATTAGAATTTCAATAAAAATGATTATATCACCCAACAACTTGTTTTGTTTGTTTGATTTGATTCTTTATGTCCCATCAAAATATTTCAGTTATAAAGGGACGGGTCTTCTTGGGTTGAACCAGTGCTATGCTAGGATTTATGTTCTTGCTCAAGGACACAACTCAGTGACGTCGGTGAGGCTCCAACCCACGGCCCCTCTGTCTCGAGTCAACCAACAACTTGTAAAATGGAAGTGGACTTGTCAATTTGATAGGACTATGGAACTTCCATCGGAATATAAGGGTTAATTTCTCATTTTGCAAACAGTGAAGACAATAATTTAAGGTATGCTCCAGCAGTTAAGTTTTGTTGTCTAGTATAATCTCAGTTATAAGAACCTAGACAGCTGAAAATATCCGCCACGTTAAAATAAATGTTAAGACCAATGATTTCCCAGCGTATTGAGATTTCTGAATTCCATTGCATTGGTACCAACTTTACAACTCTGGCCTTAAAAGGAAACAGGATCTTATTGGTCACTGTTGAGTGAGAATCGTTTTTTTTTGTGTGAATATCTGTTTGATTTTGTTTGATTTTATTCTTTACGTCCACTCAACACTCTTTCAGTTATGCGGGACGGGTCTTCCTGGGTTGAACCAGTACTAAGCTAGGATAAATGTGTCTTGCTCAAGGACACAACGCAGTGACGCCGGTGAGGCTCAAACCCGCGGCCCTTCGGTCTCGAGTCAAGCACTCTACCACTGAGCCACTGCGCTCCCAAGTGTGTAAATATCTGCAATTACAGTAATAAATGTTACTTATACATCAGATTATATATTATTTGAGAATTGTTGTTTCGTGTAAATATCTACAATTACAGCAATTAATGTTACTTATGCATCGGTTCATATATTACTTGAGAATCGTTGTTTCGTGTAAAAATCTGCAAACAGTGTATTAAATGTTACGTGTACATCAGTTTATATATTATTTGAGAATTGTTGTTTCCTGTAAATATCTGCAATTACAGTAATTAATAGTACTTATACATCAGTTTATATATTAATTGAGAATCGTTGTTACCTGTAAATGTCTGCAATTACAGTAATAAATGTTACTTATAAATCAATTTATATATTATTTGAGAATCGTTGTTTCCTGTAAATATCTGCAATTACAGTAATAAATGTTACTTATACATTAGTTTATATATTATTTGACAATAAGGTTTTCCTGGAAATACATGTACCTACAATTACAGTAATACGTTTATCTTATAAATTGGTTAATATAAAAGATCTTACATGATTGCTCGTGTGTTATTAAATTTAATTAATAAGTTGAAGAAATTTGATAAAATGTAAGACATGTCTGTAATGTTTGCTTAGATTAAAGCATCATTCAGGAATGGAATACATTCAGGGATAGAAATACATCATAAATAGGAAATATGTCACCTCTTGAAATACAAAATGGGCAATCTCATACTTTTGTATCAATATGTATGGGAAAATCCATCAAAATACAAAGGTTAAAGAGTTAAGCCACAACACTAACCTTTGGTTTCCCTGGTGGATCATTGTATGTTAACCACTCTGAGTAGAAATCTGTCTGGTATTGAATTTTGTATGAGGTTATCCATTCATCATTATCTGTTCTTCCTGCAGTAGTGATTCCAGTCACAACTATGGTACTAAAGAATGAAGCTGAGATCCACTGATCACTGTTAGACTGTAGAGCAGACCAAGCACCTACACACAAGGAATAAGCCATTAGTTGGGCCTTGTCGCGACAAAACCTGTCTTCAGGGTTTCTGAAAAAGCGAGACTCGAACCAGTCTCCTCAGCTACAGAGACTAGCTAGAAAATTCAAATTTCACCAGAAGCAAGTTTACGTATGATACTTTCCATAAGCGAAAAACAGAGGCGCTGATCAGACTGCGCGGATGCGCGGGCTGGTCTGCACCTGTGTTGTTCGCAAACCTCGGAAGACAGATTTTCTCACGACGGGGCCCATTTTATCTTGATACCATAAAAGTAAGAAAGGTAGCAAAGATTGGGAATAAGTACAATCAAGTAGCACACCCACTTGTTCCAGGATACCACATGGGAAAGTGACAAAAACACAATTAAACATCACAAACAAGAGCCAAGAGGTCAGCCAACTTTCACCTAACTTTCCCTCATTTTTTCAAATTAACTTAAATTGTATTCTACCTGTAATATTCATGTCATGGTGTGTGTGCTCTTTTTTGTGGTGTCATAAGCTGTACTGTGATCTAGGATTCCAGTATTCCCTGATCACACACACTTGGGTTTTGACAGTTAAGTTAAGTATCTGTGCATCAGGTCATAGGTAAAAGTATTGACTGTTGAATAGTAATAGGGTATGAAATAATATTATAATGTTATACCTGTAGTGACACGATTTATAGTAAAAGTATAAAGAAAAATTGAAAAAAAGTCCCATTTTTGAAAGTGTACCATTTCTCTATCAGTCAACATTTTCCGAATGTAAATGTGTAAGTCGTGCAAGCAGTGATCGCATAATATATTTTAATGAAAATTAAGCTCGCACCAAATTGTTAATTAGTCAAACCATGGTCGTAAATAAGGTCCCCAATTTTCATTTGGTTTTTTAAAAATACTTTGCTTAAAATTCAGCCAGTGTATAAAACCTACTCGTTTTGAGCATGAGCTGAACATGCACGCGGAGTCCTTTTTCAACAAAAATTAAACCATCAAGTAGCCATTGAATTGTAGTTTCCAAAAATGTATTATTTGGTAGCATTTTATCAACGTATGATGCCATGTTAACAACTTTCCAAATACCCCTCATATATTTACCCATACTTCCAGAATACCATCTAGAATTGGCTGGCAGATGTGATGCATCTCTGGATGATGAAGCAGAAAATGCTTGATTGTCAATAAGGCTGTAGTTTCCTGATATCATTGGCTCACCAACACAAGTCTCTGTAAATGAGCTAAGACATGTGATTTCCAACAATGTGACACTTTGACAAGTGTAGATCCCAGAAGAGCCTATGCAGCCTCCTTTGAGAAACTCCAAATGATGTTTGGTCAGTAGCTTAATAACCATAGAATATTGAATCGACAAGCAAAGGCTCTGACCAGCCTGCTTGTATGCACAGGCTTGTCTGAGCCTTTGCTGGTCGAACATACCACAGTGTTGGAAATCTCATGTCTCTGTAAATGAAAACTAATCGCCCAGTAGAGAGTAAATCAAAACCGTATGTCAATAATAATTATCATAAATATTTGTCGCAATCCTATTAATGAGGGTCTGGATGGGGTATAATGATTAGTGAATAATGGCCCTGTTTTAATAAATAGTGAATAATGAGCCAAAAATATAATGAATAGTGAATAATGAGATCCTAAAAAACAATGAATAATCTTATTTTTTAATGAATTGAAGAAAAAATTAATGAATAGTGAATTACCAGATTTCTTTACCACCTTTCTTACCTATAATGAATAATTGGTCTTGTTTAAATGAATAACCCAAATTTTAATGAGATGAATAATGGGCTAAATTTTAATGAATAGTGAATACCAGACCCCCCCCATCCAGACCCTCATTAATACGCCAAATGGCAAAAGTGCTCTATAACTTAAAATCCTCTTTTCCAGCTTAGAGATATCATATGCTCTGACAGAACACGGTAGCTAGTCTCAGATGACAAGAATGATAAAGGATTCAACAAGTTTACAAGTCATCTTACAAGTCATAGTTGATAATGGTTAATAAATCATTGGAAGAACGATGCAGCTCAAAAGGCATGTTGCAATAACATTTTACTATATTGTCTGTGTTGATCATATAACTTTTTCATCGCCAAGAGATACACCTGTGGGCTCAAATCCACGGTATAAGTGAACATCATATTTTATTTTTAAGGTTGTGCTGCCATATTTTCATACAAGTGTTTTTAAATTATTGCTAAAGTTACACTTACTTGTTATTGGAGCCTGTGTTGACGTATATGGTGAAATACTTGTTATGTTGGCTGAAATACAGATGTTAGGGATTTTGTTTGTTTGTTTGTTTGTTTTGTTGCTTAACGTCCCAAGTCAACAGCTATGGTCATTGCGGGACGGTCAGTTCACCTAACCACACTTTTTCCTGGGCAGGCTTGAACAAGCAGTTGACCAGTACTTCATGCACATACTTTCGCTTGTAACTGACAGCAATCCTTCTTGAATGACTCAGGGGAAGGTAGGAGAATGACCGTAGAAATTATTTCATGATCAATCTCCACGAGAGTATGGGACCGGGACGGGATTGAACTCGCAACCCCTAGATCTGCAGTCAGATTCGCATCTGTTGCCAGACACGTTACCGACTGCGCTACGCGGCCGGTATAGATGTTAGGGAAATATGAATTGATATTTGAGCCGCGACATGTGATTTCCAACAATGTAGTATGTGGGACTTGCAAAGGCTCAGATCAGCCTGCGCCTACGAGCAGTCTGATCAGAGCCTTTGCTAGTCGCTTAGATATTATATGACTGTTAAGCTACTGAACGAAAATCATTTTGAGTTTCTAAGCTTTAAAGGAGGCTGCACAGGCTCCTCTGAGACTATTCATGTCAAAATGCCACATTGTTGGAAATATCATGTCACGGCGCATTTAATATCTATAACCATAAATAATTGTTATATTACTCTTTAACATATTTACCCCATAAGAGAGTGAGAGAGGAACATAACCACTCCAAAAAGTGTAATATACCATTATTATATCCATATCATTTTGTTTAACATAGATGTCAAATTAGCATATGCCGTTTCATTTGAGCAGAACTAAATAAACAATAATGTTAAAAAGGAAAACGCTGATATTTATCGTTCTCACCATCACAAATAAGAGACAGTAAAGAGAAAATATTTTAGATGCTTCTTTTTTATATGTATGTAGATGGGCCAGATCACAAGATTTTAGTACTTATTGCATGTGCACAAAAGCCTCATTTCATCGCCCCATATTGTTGCTTATCTATAGCTGGGCCCACCGTTGCTCAACTTGAGTTTTTTTTAGCTCTGACTAGCTTCGAGTCGTCAGTCCTTTTCTTTGTTTCATCTAGTGGGTTAATTTGACTAGTGTGTTTCTCCATGATGATACATTGCAATAGTAGGAAGGCCTCCATTTGAACTGAACATTTCTTTGACAAAGTTTTGGTACCTGTAAAATACATTTAATCCCTACCCCCCCCCCCCAGGTGGCTTAGGCTGCTGTCCGTTCTAAGGTGATGGTTCTGTTGTTGTTGATTCGTGTTTATTGTTACTCCCATTGTGGAAGTCTGTAATTGTTCTATGTTTTGTTGTAGGGTTACTTTATGTCCATTTTTGTTTTGTAATCATTTTGATGGGGAAGAGAGAGCTGGTTGCTTTGCTTGGTTTGTCTTGCTGGTGTCTCGTGATTGTTGTGTGGCTCTTCCTCAGTAATCCATGGGCTTGTCTGCAGTTTGTGATTGATGGTATTTTCTAATCATACTCACTATTCTTAGCTTTTCTTTAATTTCATAATGTGTGTATGCGAAACGTGAATGCCCTAGCTAAACTGCATATATGCACAAACTTGTCTACCATTTATTTGATCAAAGGATCAAATTTCTATGTTATGAGATAAGATATAACTAATAACAGGCATACCTGCTTTTTTGCATATGTAAAGTTGTTCAATATTACATCGTTTGTCATTCCATCTGTAACTCCATCCAGGAACCATCTCCCCACAGTCCTCTGGTACAGTTCCTGACTTAAAGTTGTTAGGTTCACCTGCAATGTTTAATAAATACATGTACTTGTATTCAATATTTACCCAATGAATGGCCAGTTTAAAGCAACGGCTCCTCTTTCTATACACATTTTATTAAAATTCCACATTTTATATTGCAATGTCAGCAGAAACATTAGAAGATTATTTATCAGAGATGCATGTGCACAAAAGTACATTAAAAAGCAAAGGGTAAATAAACACTTCTTTTATCTGTGACTGTCAAATTTTCATGTCTTATTCATTTTGTCTATTACGCCAGAATATCTTTATTTAGGGTTTTAGCTGAGTAAGACTCTAACCAGTCTACTAAGCTACAGAGATGAGATAGACTACAGAGGTAGCACATGAAACAAGTTAAAATATTATAATTTCCAGCGAGTAAATCACAAAGGTGCTGACCAGACTGCGCAGACTGGTCTGCACCTTTTTTATCAAGCACAATCACATCTTCTCACAGTGAGGTCCATTTGTTTCTTTAGGTCTTACCTGGGTACCAATTCAAGAATCTAAAGGGAGAACCATCAGTCCAGCTCCATCCCCCTTCTATGGTCTGATCAGTAGCACCAATCCAGAAGTTCACTTGCATTGAAGCATATATACCACTACTGAGGAGACCTAAACAAATAAAAAAAAATGGAGGATCTTACATGAGTGATCATGTTTTATTGAATTTATTAAACGAGTTTGGGAAAAGAGATAATATGCGAGGCTTGCTGGGCATTTTATCTCTTTTTTGCAACGAGTTTAATAAATTCAATAATAGAAGAGCATGAATCTTAAAATCTATTTATGTCACATTAAGATTACTTTGAAATCTCATTTCTGCCGCTTTAATTTTGTTATTATGTACGCAACGTTACTATGGACGCCATAACGTTTCCCAAAAATCTGTAAACCACTCCCAGACGCAAGGCATATGACAAAATGGAATGTTTTAAATTTACTGCCTTCACATAAATCAGATTTCATTTTAAAGGTTTTGTGAATACAGAAAGTTATACAAATCACTATAATTGTGTACGCAGGTATGCTTTTAACTAATAGTATATAAAACGTTCAAAAACAAGGAAGAAAGATTTTCAGAATTTGGGAGAATTAAAAGAAAATAAAATGGCAGAAACTTACAGAAGGGGTATCTGCAGACCTTGTCGCCTTCCAATAGTTTCGCTATTTTGGCAAAAAATAGTACTAAAGTTATTGCATTCTGAAAGCTAATTATGTCAGCAATAAGGTTTCACAGCTGTCATGAGATATATATATATATTTATATTACATGTTTGACAGAGAAATTACACAATTTATCAAACAAATAAAAGTGTTAATTTTGTTGTTTTTATGTCTAGAAAGATTTATTTCTTCTAGGGACCGAAACTCTTTTTTACTGACCAAAAGTGACCCAGGGCATCGATGAGATGAAATGCATGTCATATTTATTTCGTTTTATCATATTTATGATTTACAGTTAACAAATGACGTCATTTACACATGCAATAACGTTTCTGTCTTCAAAAACCGAAACTGGAGGATCCAGGTACAAAAACGAAAAATTATAGAAAAACTCACTAAATTTAGTACCAAAATGTTTGTGACGATCTAACTTAGAAAATGACTACCCACACTTTATGTTTTCGTTCACAAAAAAAGGTTACAGACGTTTGAAATTCTGAAGTGGACTCGATGAAGAAGATTTCCAAAATGGCGGACTTCCATCTATTTCAGCAGGGAACAACTGATGTATTACTACTCATGTTAGAATTAGAAATGCCATGCTCCAGCTAGTTTTGTCACATTGCATACCGTAGTATTTTCTTGATTTGAGCGATCAGGTCAAGCAGCATACATGGAAATATACAATTCATTGAATCATTCTATTTAAAATATGGGATTTATAAACCTCGGGAGGGTAAAATCATATAAAGAAACTTGTGCTTGTGCACTCGGTTTTTATGGGATTTTTCACCTCCCTTGGTTTACAAATCTTATATTTTAAATAGAACGATTTATAAACTCTATGTATCAACTCACACATATATATTTCATACTACAAATATGACCCTTTCCCCACTAGAACCGACTTATGTCATCTGCTGATATTCTTTTGTTTTAGTTTGGATTCAGAACAGGCCTAACACAGTTCCATGCCTGACCTTTATACAAACTGTTAGATTCTCAGATCAATATACTATTGTTGTTTTTTTGTTGTTGAAAACTTTCACTTTTGATATCAGTAGGTGACAATTTCTTTTAAAAACAATAGCATGCCCAGAGGTTAGAATAGGACCATTTCAAATATAAAACATTGCCAGTGGTACATTATGGCATACAGTAAAACCTGTGTAAAACGGCCACTCCAAAATAGACAAACAAAGATCTTTATAGCTTAATGAAGGTCTGAGGGGAGTATTCTGCAATACTTTCGACATGCATGAAGTGATAGTTAGTCTTGAAAACCAATTTTGGTTATTTTGAGAGTGGTTTTACTGTATAAGAAAACAATAACGAACTTGAATACAGAATGGTGATGTGCAACAGTCATATTCCAGAGCATGGTTAATTTTTAAAACTGTAAATTTAGAGCCCACTCCCAATGGCCCTTGTTGATTTACCTTTTAGTATAGGTTATATATATCATATATTACAATTATAAAGGAATTAAGTGGGAACGAGCGCAGCGAGTAAACCACTTACTTTCTTTATAGTTGTAATATAATACGATCCATGGCCTACTTATAGTTTTATCTTCCTCTTTCCGTTGGAAATGACCGCATTGACCACTTAACGGATTTACTTCATGATTTAACTTAATAGATATTACACATATTGACAAAATATGTAATTAAGTTGACCAACAAATTTCTTTATAATTGTAGTATACGATCAACAACCTACTTAAAGTTTTTTTCCTCCACTTTCCTTTGGAAATGGCGGTATTGCCCCTTTAACGGATTTGCTTCATGACTTTACTTAATAGATATTACACATATTGACAAAATACATGTATGTGATTAAGTTGACCAAAAAATAATATCTTGTGCAAACTGATTAGTTTTGGAGCACAAGAAGTTGCGGAGTAAACTATACATTAGTTTTAAAATTAACAAATGAATGACAGAAAATGACACCAACCTTGAAGAAAATTTTGTTCCCGTCTGCCACTAATGCTGACCAGATCAGATCCTTTCTGTTTGCAATCGGCCCTTGCTTTAACCCATGTCTTAGGAGAGTTGAGCACAATCTGGTAGCAGAAATTCTCCAAACTATCGAAGATCCAGCCAGCCCCACATTGTACAGACAAAGAACCTATGAACAATGTAATGTTAGCAGGCTCAGGATAAGACTTTGTATTTGAACATTTTATACATTTCCCAACAACAACATCAATATTGTGTGAGCTCCCAAACTATATGTTTAAACTAATGGATAAGAAAATAATGACAAGTTTGTACTCCAAATTAGGCTTATCTGAACCCATAAACACTATTATGTTAGTGAACAAATTTATGAAACCATAGTTTGCAAATAGGTTCAAATTCAAATGAGGGTAAATACTATGTTCTTGGGCCAAGTTAATTGCATTACTCAAGGACGAGTATACATTATACAGAATTCGGTTCAACTTTGTTATGTGTAAAGCTCACAGAGTTTATCTATTAATGACTAATAAAACCTTCCAACTCCCATGTCCTTATCATTATCTGTGTTTGTAAACTGGTATATTCTTTGTAATCATGAACACCAAAGATTCTGGTAAGCATGTGCATCTACACAGGCTCACCTGAGCATTCGTTGAACGACAGGTTCAATAAAAACCACAGCCTCATGTGCAGCTGGCTCACACTATTAATAAAATTGATAAAACATTAACCCATTTATGCCTAATAGGATTTTCCACTCTTATTAATTGGATTAGTCCTTTTCTTTTTGAAGGGTTGTTGGGTGGTACTTTTCATTTTTATTCAAACTTTTAAAGAATCTTCTGTATCCGTTTTGAAGTGTCTGATCTGGTTTGTGACTGCTTGCTGATGTTCCACAAAACGAACACTGGACTTATATGGATTAATAGATAAACCATATAAAGAAAATGTCGTTATAACATTTAATCATGGGGATTTCTTTTTTTGTGACAATCCATGTTACTACCTCACAAAGAACGTTAATTATCTCAAACAAAAATGCCTAAGCTTTTTTTACTTTTCATGTGATGTTAACTTGCCTTGCTTGCACTTTACTATAAAGATTATTGTATATCTTTGTACAGTTTTACTTACTTGGAGATACTGTGGTGCTGGGCGGTGGTCCTTGTCCTGGATCTGAAATACACAGTTATAACCCTTTTTATTCTGATGGAATTTCCAATACAGATAAACACAAGAGTAATGTGATTCTCCAGTATGTATTTTCAAGATGTCACAGATAGAAATTTCCAAATACTTATGTACTTCTGTCGCTTAAGATTGTATTATTCTAAGCAGCAAGGGCAATTTTTTGTGGTATTATATCTTGGTTTTCACTGTTTGACAAAGAATCTTTTTGGGAGTTTTCAATATACAAAGGGATAATAGCATTTTGTATAAAACTGTTAATCCTATGTGAGTTGCCTGATTTCATATGAGCTTAGACAGGTGCAATCTATGAAAGTAAAGAAGAAGGCAAAGATCAAGAATCAATACTATCAAGTACCACACCTGAATCAGGACACCGTATGGGAAATTGACAACACAACAAAATGTCACATACAGGAGAGCAAAGATGTCAGCTCTTTCCAAGCAGGTGACCACAAGGCTACAAGACACAGACAAGACAATATGGCAAAGACACATTTTACAAATATTAAAGATCCACAAAAGAAGTACCACCTTGGAATTGTCAGTAAGAAACTTACTGGATGGCTTAAACTAGTTTCAGGGTACCAAACTCACCCTTACTTCTGATGTTGATCAAGACACATAGATGTTTAGTTAGCATGAAAAATCCCTATCAAAGTCTTATAAATGCATCATCTCCTAGTACATATAAATCAAGATGTAAAAAGGAGATAACACAAAAATAAGTACTCAACAGAACATACAACTGAATACCGGAACAAAAGAAATCAAACAGTGAAAAGCTGTTGGCCCAACAACAGATACAACATCAGATCCCAACCCTCTCATCTCCTCTTTAAGTTCAAACCATTGTAGAGTCTGAGTTCTGACCCGCCAGCATGCAGTTAAAGAGGAAACAAAGCTGCAAACGGTGATAGGGTTGACCACCAAGCATACAGTTTGTTGTAGTACAGTAATGTTAATACCAATCTTTTTATAATGAGAGATTATTTTAATAAAATGTGCTGAAAAATTACTTTTGCGAACAATTTTCTTCAATATATGCACTAAGTTGCCATAAAACTCTGGTTCCAAAAGTCCCTGGCGCAAGAGGGACTTAAGTCTGACATGGAATTTAGATATCAAATCATAGTATGGGCAATAACATTTAGTAAAACGTTTTGCCAAGTTTATGATACTGATAGCCTTGTTTAAGAAGTTTGGGGGTTAACAGTGGTTGAAGTCAGCAACCTGGCAAGATGCTCTAGCATATCAGGTGAGAAGAGAAATATGAAAAACCATAGGATGTCAAGCGAGGAACATCACCCTCTTAAAATAGTAAACTGACAAATTGAAAATCAAAGTCCCCACGTTTATCATAAATTTTTTAACAATATTATTAGAAATGAACAAATGCAAGTCCAAATATGCGGCTTTGGTATCAGAGGTATTAGCTTTATTAAGTTTGGAGATCTGAAGGGTATATTTGACTTACCATTTTGTCAAAATAAATATTATTTATGTTTAAAATATCATCCACATATCTGGATGTAGTGTTAAAAGCGCCAATAATATAAGCCTGCTTATCATCAGAAAGAGACATCATAAAGTCTCTTTCATAACAAAACAAGAATAAATCTGCAACCAAGGGTGCATAGTTAGTGCCCATTGAAACCCCTACAACTTGTTTATACATCTTCATGCCAAATGTATAGAAATGTTCTTTAACAAAAAGGTCAGTGCATCACAAAAAATTGACAATAGCATGCATGGTATTTTATCAGCTCTTCTGAAGTGAAAAATACGTTTCTGTCTTTACATGCAAGGTAAGGAGAGCCTTCTCTATGGGTGATTCTTTCAATTAGATCAATAAGTTTATCTTTAATGAAATTATGTGTGTAAAGAGTAGAAAATCATATGTAGAAAAACTGATTGCGTTGGAATCCCTATCAAGCATGTTTTGTCTTAATTTTTCGATGTGATATATTTCATTGCATTTTACTAAAACATAACTTTTTAAAGCATTTTGCTTTCTGTTTAAGCTATACATGTGCTTAGCTTCGATCTGTATTTTACATTCATTTGTACATCCTTGGTATATTCATAGCTTATTAATAAAAGATTTAACTTGGCAAATTGTCTCATTAAAGTCACTGCAACCATCTTAAACATACATGTATTTAAGCTGTTATTGATATTAAGTTTTAATCCACCCATATCAATAACAAATCAAGTTTTAATCCACCCATGTCAATAACAAATCAATGGAGTGTCTAATTTTTTTTGACTGTTGGATTTCCTTTACTCTGGTAATCAGTTGGTTGCGCAGTTGAGTTCTTATCTTTGTTTTATCTCCTTCTCATATATTGATTTGTATGTACTTGTAGATACATCAATAAGTCATGGATCTTTCATCAAACCAAACACCTATGTGTCTTGATCCACATCAGAACTAAGGGTGAGACTGGTAGTGATTTAGTGATTATGGCTGACGGTTCCAAGGCGGTGCTTCTTTTGTGAATCTTTTTTTTAATGTATGTTTAATGTTCATAGGACCTCGGACAGTCTTGATGAAGGATTGCCCATAAAAATGACCAGAGAAAAGTTTCAAAGAAAATGATATTTTTTCTATGAAAGATAGTATGTTCAACCCTCGACTTATCCACAAAAGCCGTTTTCTCATTGGACAAGTACCAATTGAAAAATATGGGTTGAAAACTCAGTTTTTGCTATTCAACATATAGAAAATAGAAAAAGTTTTACTGAAGTGCTTTCCCCCCCCCCCCCCCCCCCCGTGACCAAACTAATCCTTTTGCATACAGTTGTAGTTTTACATTTTACACATCATATAAAAACGGCATGAATGGTCACGGGGGGGGGGAACGCTGTCAAAATGCTCAAAAACGCTTTAGTATAAAAACGTATTTGAAACTTATTTTGTAAAAGCCTGTAGGTAAATATCAATATGCAATGGCATGTATCAGGGCTTTAGTTATGAGTGCTTACAAAGTAATTAATTGTCTCATTTCTCAACCAAAACATATGTTATGGGTACTCAAAAGAACCGTCTCAATGAGACGGTTCTTTTAAGCACCCAATTATAGGTTTAATCTAATGTGTAAGAAAATATCAACGATTTAATGCTGAAAAATGGTGTTTATCTAGACTGTGATATGTACAGTATGCAGTTATAATACACCTCAGTGCACAAGTCCAACTGATTGACCTTGAAACATTACAGGTAATAGTCAAAAGTAATTGACAGCACACTTCTTTAGATGAAATAATGGAATCTTCTCAACCCGAATTTTATGCAAACGCATCACTTTCGTCTCAAGTTTTATGCCGCAAACATAATATTTACATGTATTTAGGTGAAAACTCGACGAAACTTTGACTTTCTGTGAAATAAAATTTGGTCACAAAAAATACCCCCACCCCCTAAACCTTAGAGTCCTGGCATAATGATGCAATATTTTCAAAATATTTTTATTGTGCTAGGTGCACTAAATGTAAGGTTTGATTTAAGCCCAAAACTATAGTTGTCAGTTATGCATTATCCTAGCCAGAGGCTGTCAAAATTTGGGCAGATTGAATAGGAAACTGTCCGAGGTCCTTTGTTATGCTGTCTTTTCTGTTCATTGTAGCTTTGTGGTCTCCTGCTGTGAACGGGCTACCATTGTGTCTCTCCTGTGTGTTGTATTTTTGTCACTTTACCATATGGTGTTCCTGTTGAATGTATTCATTCTAGATCTTTGCCTTCCTGTCTACTTTGTATCATATGAGCCGTGACATGAGATTTCCAACAATCTGGTATGTGCGACCAGCAAGGCCTCAGATCAGCCTGCGCAAATGCGCAGTCTGATCGGAGCCTTTGCTAGTCGCTTGAATATTATATAACTGATAAGCTACTGATAGAACATCATTTGGAGTTTCTAAATTTAAAGGGAGGCTGCACAGGCTCATCTGAGTCTACACTTGTCAAAATGCCACATTGTTGGAACTCACATGTCGGGGCTCAATTATATACCTACATGCAGTTTTTTCGCAAATAAAACCCTGAGCTGTGGAGCAGTTGCCATTGAACCAAGACCCAGCATAGTCTTGTCGTCCACTTCCTCCTATCTGTATACATTCTAATCCATGACTCACATCATTAGAACCACCAGGAGCGAAATTAGTCTCGTTTGTCTGTAATATAATGAAACCTCTTTAAAGTGACATTCTTTATAACAGCAAAATTCTTTACAACGTCAATTGTATTTGCATGAATATATCAGTTCAGCTTGAATTTGAAATCGTTACAACAGAAATTCGGTTTAACATCAAATTATTTGGGGACAAATAGTGTCGTTGTAAGGAGGAATGATTTTAATATAATTTGTTCTAGTCTGGCGTCTTTGCTTTTATGAAAATGATGGTTTCTTGTTGAACCATTTAACGTTGTGCTTCATCTAATAGTTAGAATCAGTTTATTTGTAGTCACATCACTCATTTATCATATGACGTTACTGTTATTTAATAGATCACGTTATGGCATTAATAGTGTTATGACCATCTGTTACATTACGCTTTTAGCGAGAACAAGTGACGTCGTTACGACGTCCGTGACAACAATGCTTAGATGCTCATTATGAGGGCGATAAAATAAACAGAATCTTACACTCGTCATCTGTTCATATTAATACAGTCATGTACTATATCAAACTCGTCGAAGGCTCGTTTAATAATTGAATATGAAATGACAGTGAGTGTAAGAAGCTTTGTGTATGTGATGTATAAAGAATTATATCATGTTAGCCAGATACTTAGCTCTGAGTTACAGCTTTTGATATATTTGTTTTTTTATTATAATGAAATCTACACACGCATTTGGTATGATGGACCAACTTTTATAATGTACCTTTGATATCAAAAAAGCAAAACATGAGTGGGTTGACTACAACAGGAATGATTTTAGCAAAGCGCTGTAGAAGTAAGTAGTAAATGTATGGCTCGCTTGGACTTTCGCTTATTCTGAATGCAAAACTTTCTAATAAGCATGACCAGGAACACAACTAGTATTTGTTTCTCACAGAGATATTTTATATTCAAATATGTTAAGTTAACTGTACTTGTTAGTTGAAAACATTTTAGTTTCGACAGAGATATTTTAATTTCAAATATGCCTTTTTAACTGTACTTGTTAGTTGAAAGCATGTTTCTTTAGTCAGACTATTCAAGGAGTATTATATTACCCAGTGCTGTCCCGCAACTGACCCATCAACCCATGTGAGCTGTTTGGTCGCAGGTTTGTACCTCAGACCTATCCATGCTGTAGCTATAGATTGTTGTTGTACTGCAAGAAAGCAAACAATAAATTTTACCAATCTTTATTACCAGTGTGTGTTAACGAGAACCAAAACTATAAATCTAAAATCTACCTGTAAAAGGTAATTCCATTTTCTTTACTTTCACATTATCTCCCAATCTGATGTTGTTTTGAACACAGGAGGTTTAAGTTCTGTCTTTAAATCATCTCTATAGCCTCGGAACCAAAAGCTCACAAATGTCACTATGAGTGACACAATGAGATTTTTGCTTTAAGGGTTTAGAAGTGAAGGATCAAACTGCAGGCTCCTGTGGTTAGAACATCATTAAATATGGTTTTGAATAATTCATATGCATGTCCATTCATAGTCACGAAAACTATTGCGAAAATCACAATCTGAAAATTTGACTTTTCACAAATAACTTTTAAGGAGATTTCACCCCTAAACAGAACACCTCCTTTTTTCAGGTAGGAGCATTATTCTGGGAGAAAAGCAATGCACATGGTTAAATAGTCCTTTTGGTAAGATTGGGTAATAAATAATGGATTTTTTGATTTCTCAAATAAAACATATGCTGTAGGTTCTTGTAATAATCATCTTAATGAAACGGATGGACAAGAAAATATAATACTTTATCACTACATTGAGTGATCTCTTTACATGATTACATATTAGGGTCATGACCTGTGAGAACCAACAAACATGAGTGTCAACCTAAAACAAAAACTCTGGACAGACTGAGCTAATGCATATGCTAATATGAGTCTTCTTATGACACACAGCTATATTGTTGGTATCTCAGGTCGCGTTCAATTCGTTAAATGGAAGAGCTCAATGTCTAATGAGCGCTAAGCATATTAATATGTACCTGTCACAAAAGATATTTCATAAGGATCTCCAATGACAACAAGACTGCCACCTGTTGCCTGACAATATGCCTTGGCTTCATCCCATGTCTTTGATGACTGATTCCTCAAAGGTCCAAAATAATAACATTTCTTCTTGTAGAGAATCCAGTCTGTATCACAGTGGTATGTGGCTGTAACAAAGTATTATATCATTTATATTTATAATATCTTAATGTATTCCTTACTAAATGTTTCTAAAGAAAATACAAGTCAATATCTTGTTTTAATTTAAAAAGGTATTGTAATGTAGTTCTCCTCTTTCATATCTTTTCTTTATCTCCTTTCTATATCTCGATTTATATGTTCTGGAAGATGATGCATGGATAAGCTAGGGGTCTTTCATGCAAACCAAACATATATGTGTCTTGATCAACATCTGAACTAAGGGTGCGGTTGGCACGCCGTGAAACAGGTTGAAGTCCTCCAGTAAAATATTTTTACTGACCGTTCCAAGGCGGTACTTTTGTTGTGGATCATTTGTATAATTCATGGCTTGTGTTTGTCACGCTTTCGCGTCTGTTCATTGCCGCTTTGTGATCACCTGAAGGGAAAGGGCTGATCTCTTTGCTCTTGTTTGTGATGTTTATTGTGATTTTGTTACTTTCCCATTTGGTATCCTGGGACAGGTGTGGTACTTGATTGTATCGATTTCTGATCCTTGCTGTCTTTCTTACCAATTTGCCATGCTTGGTTCTCAGACCAAAACAAGATGCGCAACAGATATACTAAATACCACTCTGAGCTGACATAAGCATGAAGTGTATTTGGTTCAGCACGTGCAACTTTGGTTATCCCCATATAAGAGCAAAAGCCTTCTTTAAACGCTGAATTTTTGGAATTTTTGGATACGAGCGGCGCTAGATGTGTACAATTTCGCTTAAGTCTTCATCTACATTAAAATATACATTTATTATATAAAAGCAGCGATGGTTATATTAAGGCTCGCCTGAGTCTTCATTTCTTGGCAATGTGATAAATATTAAAAGTCCATGTGCTTGCTCAGTTTCTCAAATAAAATACTAGTCCAGCTTACCGTTTGGTGGAGGTGTAATAAAAGGTCTGTCAGTTACTTTCATTTCACAGAAGAATGGTTCAGAGTTAAAACAGTACCCATTCGACCATTTCGCATCCACAGCTATCAAAATAAAGAAATTATAAATACAAAAGTCAGTAAGTACCAGGCCTGCTGATAAGTGTCAGTAATGGAATTGTCTGTTCATTATTTACTACCGTCCTGTACTCATATAAGAATGTCAAAACATTCACACTGTCTATTACAGAGAAAAAGCATTCAATGTAAATTAATGATAAAATGATAAAGTTTTTATTCTTATATTGTACCACAAAGAAATATCATATCTTAAACACCTTCGGCCAAAAGTATACGTACGTTAATTGTAATAAAAGTAGTACAATCAAATGTGTTTCGAAAGAAGTATATTTTACATTTGTTTACTAGATAAAGAACATTGAGTTTTACATAGCTTGTACTTCTTATAGCGTATGTTAAGGAAGTTATTGTATGGTTTGTGCGTATGTACGTGAAGATAATCCAAGAGCTTTAGCGCAAACCATACAATAACTTCCTTATTGCACCAGCATGCATGTGTACTTTGAGATATTTGATGTCAAACATTGGAATATCACTCAAAGGTGCAATAATGTTTTATTTTAATTTTATTTAAATCAACAGTAAATATTTCATTTTTAACTGATTTAATATTCACAGAGCATTTATTCACCTGCTAAGTTAATTACAGAAGAAGCTATAGAGTTTTCTAAACATCTGGGAGCAGCGATCTTACAGCTATTTGCTTTAAGCAGGTACATATTAACCTGAGTTAATCTCTCTATGCACGTCAGCTGAATGATTGAAGCAGCACCTTTCAGTGGTTTCTTCATTCAATATTGATTAAAGCTGCATAGTCTGTAACTTTTGATCTTCTAATTTTAGAAATAAAGTTTCTATTTTTCAAGAATACAGTAAAAACACTCAAAATCAGGTTAACATTTTACCATTTTCGTAAATCTTAACAAATTATCACTATCAAAACAACAGCATTAATGTTAAAAATCAACTGTCTAGAATTATTGGAGGGATGTAAATAATTACAAACACCTGTTTTTATCAGATAATTCACTTTTCCATGCAGTTTTTAGCTGTACTGAACAACATAACATAACTTAATTCTATTTTTACAAATGATTTAAAAAGAAAAGATTTTTTCAAAAAATGTTCATAGTTACAGACCTAGACTCTTTAATGAATATTCCGTTTTTTATTAAAATCAACAATCAAGAGCAATGCAACTAAAAATATTACAACTTTCAAAAAAAGTATAGTTTTTCAATCAGTTTATTTGTTTTAATCTGTCTTTCTGTTCCCGAAATGGGGAAATTGCAACCAAATATGTCGTCTGCTATAATAATTGTGTTTTAAGAGTTAAAGTTTGGAAATAATTATTACACACAGGCCATAGATCAAAATATCAATGCACACACTACAAAAATTATTACTCTGAAAAAAAGATTTTTGCCATTATCAAGGATTTATAACTTTGCTACGGTTGTGTGTAAGCAGGTGGTAGTTATCTAGTTTTCTTTGTGCAGAGTTCATTGGCCTGAAAATAGCCAGACCCCATAGACAAACAAAAGTAATTAATTTTAGGCTAATTTAAGAGCATTCACAAACATTTAATAAGGGATTATTCCTGTCATACCGTAAGCTCTATAATAAATGCATTTTAAAAAAGTGAATTTTCTCTTTGATAAAATATAAACATCATATTCTCTAAAATTCTATATCAATATTATTTAGTAGAGACTGATTTATTTTAAGGTAAATGTTTTATAAACAAGAATAATTTAGAATACTGATACCACAGTAAGCCCTGTCTTAAGCGGCCACGAAGAAATAAACGATGACAAAACGAAGATCTTAATAACAAATGGTAGCTAAATGAAGGTCAAAAGTATTGCAGAATGCTCTCCTTGCAGCATTCTGCAATACTTTGGACCTGCATTAGGCGAGAATTGGTCTTGAAAAACATTTTTTGGTCTTTAGAGGGTGGCCATTTTATGCATGTTTTACTGTACTTTATTGAATCATTAACGTTTCTAAGTTAATCCCTGTAAATCAACTGTGCGACTATGATAGGCAAACACTTTACCTGTTCTGGTTACAAGACCACAATCATATCGTTTTTGGTCTGTCCTAGGAAAGTTGGAATCCCAGTGTTGGTAGATACTGATGTTTACTACAGCATGCCCATCAATCCAGGCGAGCAAATCGGATGAATTAGCATCTGGAAAACACATACTATGTGAGTATGATAGACATACATGTACGAGTATACTTCACTCTCTTAAAGAGAATAGTTACAAAATAGATTTACTGTTAGAAATATGAAAGAAATATAATCATGTTTTGTTCAATCAACTGAATAAAGCAGCACATTGTAACAATCTACGTCACTTTACTCTAACCGCGTGACTTCTATAGTGACAGGTATCAATCTTTTCGAATAGGTTAAAGATCAAATATTACAACTATAAAGGAATTACATGTAAGTGGGAACGAGACCACTAAATTTCTTTATAATTGTAATATATGATACATAATCTTATAATTCATTTTGCTAGCTTAGTATTAGTTATTTAAGAAATGAATTCAATTTTTGAAATGTTCATGGAATCATGAATACGTCGGATCTCTTGCAAAATAAGGGCTTTACGTTGACTTTGCAAGAGACCCGAAGTTTTCATGATTCCATGAACATTCCAAAAATTGACTTTATTGCTAATATTTACATTTTATTTAAATATCTAAAATATAGAAATTATTTATAATTTTGGAAACAAAACAGTTTTGTATAAAATATGTAATTGTATTAACGGTTTTTTTAGAGTGTAAACCAGAAAAGCGTAACAGCCAGCGTGAACACGGACAGCCAATGGGGCAAACAAGAGGCTGGTTTTGCACGTGCGACTCGAGCGTGGCTCGCTGTAAATCACAACACCAGTGTCACTTTTGGCGAATGAGCTCGATGTTCGAAGCATATTCCACGGCGTAGTGAGCTTGGCAGCTGTCATTAAGCTCTACTTCCGTTCCGCATATAGCATATGTTATAGGCATATACGCTGACAAGATATTTTAGGGAGACCAGTCAAGCTTTTTTTTTTAGCGACTTACATATAAGTGCAAACACGCGTTTGTTTGTTTTAAGCAGGGTTAATCAATAAATGCTAAACACGACACAATTTATTACCTTTATCATATTTGAAAAGTAATACCTTTGATGCAACTGGTTGGAATTCCTAAACATTCTGAAAATGGAATGATATATACTTAACTGTTGACAATATTCCTTTTAAAGGTATTTACCTGAAAATGCCAACCACGCTCTATTAACATGAAGATCCTGCAGTTTTTGGCTGATAAACTGTTGTTCTACATCACTGTAAATACAAAAAGTAAATGGTCTTATATGAGGTTGCATGTGTTATTGAATTGAATATTGCTAATAAAACTCAATGTCAAATGGAGCAAAGTCCAAGTTCAACGATTGAAAGTGTAAAGCAATTTTGCTTATAGAAAATCATTGTTAGAAAATGGATGTTTTAATGTTTTAGCAGTGTTTCAGTAAAAATTTGGAATGTTTGTTCTAATGCATTAACACTTGTCAGGCCCTTCGACAGATATTTGAGCACACAGCCAATAGGCCTCCTGTTAAACAGCTTACTTTAGACCTGACAAATGCCACCGCATGAAAAAAAACGTGATCCCTATAAAGATTGATGGTCAATACATACCGTTGAGATTGTATTTTTTCTATAGTTAGTAACAAACCTGTTAATAATCAGCAGACTTCCAGAATTACCAATAGATTCACAGTACTTTTTTGCGTCAAACCACGTTTTCTTGGAAGCATCCACTACATTAGGCTGATAACAACGGTCTTGATTCTGAATCCAGCCAGTTGGGCATACACCTAAAATATCAGATCACATGTGAAGATATGTAAAATTGAAAATGCCACTCAAAGATCAAAACTTACCTAGGGTCAAGTATAGTATAGGAAAAAAATAATTCCTCCTTTCACTGTATGTTTTCAAAAGATGTAATTAGGTCGCAAATCAATCAAATCACATCTGCAAAAGATGTAATTAGGTCGCAAATCAATCAAACTAATATCTACATATGGCATTCAATTTACACATGTCATGAAAAGTGCCACTGCAACAAATAATCCAAAGATCTATATCACCATCACATAGTTTTAAAAATATTCTTTTCTTTCTCAAAAGATGCAATTGGGTCGAAAAAAAGTAATCCTATTTAAGTTAACATTCTGTCAGTACATGGTGTTATGTTGTAATGTATATATTGTTTATATTTTAGCAGGTTGGTCAATTCATGAGTCGACAGGTCGACAGGTCGACACGTTGACAGTTCCAAGGATTGTATAGTCTAAACTACCCAATGTACCATAAGGTCGACGGGTCGCTGCATTGATAGTTCCAAGGATTGTTATACTCTAAACTGCCAAATGAACCTACAGGTCGACGGGTCGACGCCTACAGGTCGACGGGTCGACAGGTCGAGGGGTCGACGCGATGACAGTTCTTAAGATTGTAGAGTCTACACAACGTGCTCATAGGGTTAATGGTTTACAGTTTCTACCCACACTGAACCCACTTAATGGTTTTAATTTTATACTTAGCAGTTAAATCAATGCATATCATATTAAATGGGATTTCATCAGGATCTTTTCTGTACTATGAAGAAAAATCATATAATGAAATATCATATCTTTCAACAATATTATCATCTGTCTCATAATTATGAGACGCGACATGATATTTCAGACAATGTGGCAGTTTGAAAAGTTTAGACTCAGACGATCCGATGCAGCTTCTTATTAAGCCTATAGAAACTCCAAATGCTGTTCAGTCAGTAGCTTAACAGTCAGATTATTCAAGTCACTGGCAAAGGCTCTGATCAGACTGCGCAAATGTACAGGTTGATCTGTTGCTTTGCTTATCGCATATTCCACATTATAAAATATAATTTATTTTATCCTTCCTTACCCAGCGAACGGTCACCTCGGAGATCTCTGACCCGTCAACCTGTCGACCCATCCACCCATTCACGTTTTATCTTAAAATATAATTTATTTTATCCTCCTTACCCAGCGAACCGTCACCTTGGCGATCTCTGACCAGGCAATCTGTCGACCTGTCTAACAAAAAACATGCCATTCCATTTCCCTTATATACCTAAGTATCTCAACTACCCAGCTACCTGTCGACCCGTCGACCTGTCGACAAAACCAAAAACAATCACTATCTTAAAATAAGATGTATCTTATCCTCCCTAAGACAGTGAACCGTCGCCCTGGCGATCTGTCGACCCGTCGACCTGTCGACCTGTCGACCTGTCAACCCATCCTTACCCAGTAAACCGTCTCCCTGCCGATCTGTCTACCCATCCTCACATCCAAACTACCCAGTAACAAATCGACAAACAAAAAAATGACTATCGTCAAATAAAATTTAATTTATCCTTCCTTTCCCATTGACCCGTCGACCTGTCGACCCGTCGACCTGTCTACCCATCCACTTTCCTCGCATTAACTTATTCTACCTGATTACCTTTTCTATCCTAAGGTATGGTAGTGATATTATAGTACCCGTCGACCTTATCATTTCATTGCATTATTCATACACAGCTCTAACATTATGTACCCTATATTTTTAAAGTTTATCTATGTGTTCCAGGAGATGATTCATTTATACAAAATCATCACATTTTATCTGCTTTTCTTATTCTATCGATGTCAGTGTCCTTGTCTTCAAATATTAAATTGCGTATTAATACTTCAATCGTTCTCTTAGTAGTTCTGTAAATTTAGAATGATGCATAACATTTATGTATTAATACTGAGTTTTATTCGTAACATATGTATACGTATATAATGCGTATTAATACATTTTTTAAAACAAAAACTACTTTTTGCTTATACTATACTTGAGCCCTTACCTTGGATACAATGTGGAGGATAATGATAAACGTTTACCAATAAAGACATGCTACATGTAGTCGTGTTTGTGTTTTCTTACCAATTCAGGCAAACAAAGAAACAGAAGTAATAAGGCACGCAAAACAGATTTAACTAAGTGCTCTTTAAGTTACACATCAAGTAAAAAAATAAGTGGCTTCCTATTTAAAATCAAATGCAAATTTTGACAGAGATAGCAATATACTTATAATGGGGTTAAAAACTCTTCTACAACAGGGCGTATCAAAAACTATATTTTATGGTGAATTTGTTTAGAAATTCAAAAATAATGTTGGAAAACCTACTTTTAGTGATCAACTCAAAAGATAATCAAACTTATATAAGGGTTGGATATAACTTGGATGTCATGCGACAGCCTGCTTTGCTGGTTTGGAACCCAATTTCGGTTTATAGCTATGATTTTCTCTGTAGTTGCACGACTGTGTGTCAGGCTTCAGGCTCTATGGCCACTCTGATTTAAAGGTTTAATCAGTGGGTTGGTGGCTGATGCTTATATTAAGCTTGGCCCACCGTGGCTCAACTTGAGGTTTTCTTTAGCTCCGACTATCTATGAGTGGTGAGTATTTTTCTTAGTTATATCATAGAGAGTTAATTTGATTTGTGTTTTCCTCCATGACGATACATTGCAGTAATTAGAAGGTCTCCATGCAAGCTGAACCGTTTTATACTTCAACAACAGCAGAATCAAGGGCAAAAAAGATTTGGTACCAGTAAAACGCATTTTAGCCCCCCCCCCCCCCCGGTGGCTTAAGCTGCTATCCATTTTCAAGTGGTTTTCTGTTGTTGTTGTTGTTGATACGTTGTTTATTGTTACTCCCATTGCGAAGTCTGTGATTGTTCTATGTTTTGTTGTACGTTACTTTATATCCATTTTAGTTTTGAAATTATTTTGATGGGGAAAAGAGAGCTGGTTGCCTTGCTTATTTTGTCTTGCTGGTGTCTGTGATTGTTGTGTGGTTCTTCCTCACGGTGCCATGGGTTTGTCTGCAGTTTGTGATTGTATTTCTTTATCATACTCACTTACTATTTTAAGAGGAAAGACAATAACAAAAATGGCGATAAGATGCGTCAAACTTACCAACAGACCTATTACAAACAAACTTCAGAGGTGTATCACAGAGATAGTTACGCCAGGACCAGCTGTCTATGGCACTCGCAGCTGCGCAGGTGGAGCCATTTCTCCTGGAATTTTTAACCATCAAAACAATAATCATGCATATCCAGATTACAAAGGACCCAGATTTTCAATTAATATGTATTTGGTTATAGATCATGTAGTACAATTCTAAAGGAACTAAGTGGGTAAGAGTATTGAGAGTGGACCACTTTATTTCTTTATAATAGTAATATGTGAACTATGACCTACATTGTAATTATAGTTTTCTCCTCCCCTTTTCTGACTGCTCTTTAGGAAATGGTCACTTTAACCACTTAACGAATTACGTAACTTTTTTATTTGGGCCTCGACGTGAATAAACTTGTCTTCGGGGGTTTGCGAACAGCAAAGGCACAGACCAGCCTGCGCATCCGCGCAGACTGATCAGCGCATATGCTATTCGCTTTTCATAAAGTATAATATGTAAACTTGCAACAGGGCAAATTTGAATTTTCTAGCTCGTCTCTGTAGCTGAGAAGACTGGTTTTTAGCTTGCTTTGTCGGTAACCCTGAAGACAGGTTTTCTCGCGACGAAGCCCATTTAATACATATTTCAAATATTAGCAAAATATGTAATTAAATTTGCCCAAAAAATCAAATTTTCTGTACACGCTGATTGGTTGTGAAGCACATGGAGGAACAGAGTAAACTATACATATGGTTATTTTGTGAGTTTTACACTTGCAAACGGGCTTGGTATTGAAACTTTTAAAAAGACACAAATGGGCAATTGAGCCAGCACGTGAAATTTTGGCACTATTTACATTGATATTTAATACGGTTTACACAAGAAGACTTGCGAGAGCACTCACTTCTTGTATGTATAAGTATGAATGTAGATGAAGACTCCTATCAATATTAAGACACATGGCCATGCTGGATACGCCAGGTGAGGCATTTAATGAATTCTTATGTGCCGGCCTATTTACAAAATGCAAGTGATGTTGCATTAATTTCTATAGAAATTGTCCAACTACAGACTACAACACAAACTATGTATATTTAATTACTATATTATCTAACTCTTACTCACAGTCAAACATTTTATATATCTTCTTGCATATGCGATATGAACCGAACTCTCATTAGCTGGTGATATTGCATGCTTCATCAAAAGAATTATCGCAATGTCTATAGAAACATGCTCCTATCCAACCCAGGATATATTCTAGGGCAACTATTGATCCACCAGGGTATTGGCGAGTGGTATTTTAAAGGTGTTGAATTTATGTAAAAGTTTAATCCAGTGTTCATATGACAGTTGAAGTTCGTGTTTTTGCTGTCATAAAATGCAACCACAATGCCGTAATGAAAGAAGCAAGGGGGCAAAATAAACTTTTCCCAAATGTATCATTTTTCATGTGTTACTGTAGCTTTGCAATTGTTCAATTTTTAATTTCAAAGAACCAGCCCGGATCACCCTTCAAGTAACACAAGTTGGAGTTGTCTTTTAACGTACATACCACTTTCGTGAACTTTACAATGATTTCCATGGAATTTCCCATAAGAAATTGTTTGCCTTTTTATTCCAAACCGATGGAATTTTATCAGATTATTTTGTCACATACTCAGGGCAGAAGAAGTCCCAACAAATTGCTGATAAAAAGCAAATGTCATCTGAGATAAAATTGTTAGCAGGGACTAAAGTTTACTATTGTTTCATTCAAAGGGAGATACTTTCAAAGTGAACAACCTTTTAGCTGCTGCCAAAAACATACTATACGCCAGAGACAAAACGTCTTGCAGTATTGTAATGTACAATCGATGGCCCTTAAAATAGCGTCTTCAAATCCTAGGTTTACTTTGAAAATGCTGATTTTGTGCTTTTAATGAAAGCACAGATAACTCGAAAGAAGATTAATTTACCTTTGTTGTTTTTCTTGAATTAGGTTGTGGCGGGTACCAGCAACTCATTGCAATATTTAATTTGGTTAAATCAAATTCGGTAGTTCAAAGTGTAAACTTACTTTTGGTTTTAAGTATAGTAAAGAAAACTGGAGTAAACGACTGGAACACTTACAATATTTGATTTCCATATGAATACCATCTTTGGTAGTGCATGGTATCGTTGTTGACCCATCTCCAAGTGCGAGGCTGAACCTGTTAAATATTAGTATCAATTTTGACATTTGTTTTCATGCTATCAAGAAGAGCAGAAGAGACATAATCTAATATGCCAGTACATTTAGCCGAAAAAATGACGTTTGACCCGTAACTAATTCCTTGAGAAATGTTATCAACAGTTTTAGTGTCAGAAAGGTGTCCTGTTTCAAAGACATCTGTGTGGAGATGGTGATGAAATCACTGCTTAAAAAGAAGAAACAAAACGCTGAAAACAGGCAATTAATATCGCGTTACTGGGACCCAGGGATCTATTATGACCTACCTTTCCACCCAAGGACAAGTTTTCATTGGTGTCAAATTGTTCATTGGCACCCTAGGTATGCCCCCCCCCCCCCCAAAAAAAAAATGTCCCAGCTAAAAGCTGATTTGGGCTATGTTTAAATGCATCGTTTTCATGGAAAACCATAATGCTAGTCTCCTGATTGGGGTGTACCTATAAAAACAACTCAATCTCAGCTGCGTCTCAGTCTATACTACTAACCTTGGTACCAAATAAAAGCTTTGATATAGGACTTTCATAACATGGTCAGATATGCAAATTTTCTAATTTGAATATTCATGAAAATTAATGAGAACTGGTGTTATGTCATAAGTGATACAATTTGACAGATTCTTTCATATGGTGGCCGTAGATGTAAATCATCTCATTTGCATATTCATGAATATGAAAACTTAAAAAAATGACAGGAAAATCATTGGGGAAAAAAGTAAGCAACGACTAAAAGCTTGGACCCTGTGATAGTAGACCTACCTTACACCCTTATGACAATTTCTAATGGATGCAAATTTTGTTAATTTGGACAACCATGTCCTCAGAATTTAACCCATTTGGTTTATGTGAAATCGAATGGTTTCCATGACAACCCATTAAATAATTCTTAAGTATGGAATGTACCTACAGAAATACATATATCTCAATAGCAAATCATCAAAGAATACTAAACTTGGTTTCAACCTTATTTTTAATCATAGATTTTTTTCTGGGCTGTTCAATATGCAAATTATCACATTTGTATATTCATAAATATTTATGTAAACCTGAGTAATTCAAATAAGAAAGAAATTTCAGGAAAAAAGGGGTATACATACTCAGCTGCTAAACAATTAAGAATACAAAACTGGTACCAAATTGATGCTAGGGCAAAGCTCTTCTACTCTGGTTAAATATGTAAATTACTTAATTGCCATATCCATCAATATTAATGAAAACTATTGAAGCAAGAGAAAATTTACCCAAACGAAAAAACAAGAAACATGGGGTGTACTCATATCTCAGAATTCTTTTACCCAGTTGTTCAACACTCAATGACAAAATTTAAATGTTCAAGGATATTAATGAAAATATTAGAAATACTGACAAATCAAAGACAACCTACAAAACTACTCATATCACAGCTGGTATATGCCCTTTAATATCAAACCTGGCTTTAATTGATTCTTAGACATAGTCCTTATACCCTATAGTTCAATATGCATTTGATCTAATTTTATTATATTAATTTATGAGTCATTGGATATTATAGAAAAATCGCAGAAAAAATTGGAGAGTATACATACAAAATTACTGAGACCAAAAATATGTGAGTTTACTATTGCATGGAAAATTAAAATAAGGAAGGTAGGCCAGATTTAATTTCTAAAATGAATTTTATATAGGATAAATGGGGAAAATGGAACAAAAGGGGGAATTCCCATATAGTATTAAACAAGAGAGCAAGATAAGATGGCTCTTGAAAACTCACCTGAATCGTGGCCCTAGAGGCACTTTTGTTAAGCATAGTTGAATGATTTAAGCAATATAAGGAGCATAGATCAATCAGAAACATTTTTTTTAATTATAATGAATCTGGATTAATGGATCAGATGTTGTGTAAAGAGCTCTATTTTAGCTCTGGTGACTATTTTGTTCAACAGGGCAAAACTGGTTCAGTAGTTTTGGTAGAAGACTTTACGAGGAATGTCATTATAAATTGTATGAAATAATTTCAATTTTGGACCAGTAGTTCAGGAGGAGATGTTGTTTAAAATATTTCTTATCTAGAAATGTGATGGCTGTCTAGAATGGCACAGCGAAATTCTTTACTAGTAGGCAGCTTTAGAAGTCTAAGAATTGCAGCAGCTGAGGCATGGGTTATTTTGTTGGTACACCGCTAAAAAGGTTTCAACGTTTTTTCTCTCATTTCTAATATTCTATTAATATTGGTGATTTTATAATTCAGATATTTCTAATAAAAAAAAAATATGATTTAGGCTCTATAATTATTTTGGTACCATGTCTGCTTCTCTATGGCAATCAGCAGCTGAGATATTAGTAATTTTGTAAGCATGTGTACCCTTTTATTTTTTGCATTTTTTCTATGATTTCTAATATTCTCTTAAATTATCATGAATATTAAAATTAAATTACTCTCACGTTGAACAAACGCATAAAAGAAATGTGTCTTGGCATCAATTCAGAACCAATTTCGGTAGCTCAGAGCAACTGGCAGGTGTGATATGAGTATATTTGTATGGATACCCCTCTTTTATTTTTCTGTAATTTTTCTATAATATAGAATGTTTTTATTAATAGCCATGGATGTTTACAGCTAATTATTTCCATGTTGAACCACTGGGTAAAAAAATCGTATCTTGGTATCAATTTTGTACCATGTTTGGGTAACCTAAGGAAATTTGTAGCTGAGATATAATACCTTTTGTATGCATACCCCCTTAGTTTTTCTTAGAATTTTCTCTCATTTCTAATGTTTTTATTAACATCGCTGGATATAAATATTAAATAATTTGCATATCAGCATCATTTTTGTACCAATTTTCGACCTGTAGTCCAATTAGCAGCTGAGATATACATTATTTTGTAGGTATACCCCTAAATTTATCTGCATTTTTTCTCTGCTTCATCATGTTCTCATGATATTCATGAATATACAAATTAGACATTTGCATATTGGACAGTAAGGAAAACATTAGTTAACTCTGAATTAATTTGGTACCAGGATGAGTTGTTGCTGAGATATGCATATTTTGTGGCATACTCGCATTATTTAGATATTATTGGTTGCCATGGAAACGAATATGCTCTCTGCTGACCACTCAGTTTTTACACTTATAACCAGAAAACCATCCACACCTGATGTGTTCAGCATTTACATAAAAAGAATATAAATATATACAAGCATATTTGGCCAAAAATCACTATTTCCATTTTTCAGGTACGCCATCCACTATTTCTTAATTTTCTTGAATTTGGCATCGGTATTTTAAAGGGCTTCTTTATAGTTATTTACTCTACACAGCCCTGTGCTTTGGTGCTAAAATAATTTCTCAAGGAATTTGTTTGGCCTTAAAGCTGCATACTCTGTAACCATGAACATTTTTCGAAAAATTTTATTTTCTTTTTAAATCATTTGTAAAAGCTGAATTAAGTTATGTTTTCACAAAAAATCTGTTCACTAGAGCGGAAAACTGCACGGAAAAGTGAATTATCCTATAAAACAGGTGTGTTTTACTCGTGTCGATAATTATTTGCGTCCCTCCAATAATTATAGACAGTTAATTTTAATATAAATGCTGTTGTTTCGATACTGATAATTTGTTAAGATTTACGAAATTGGTAAAATGTATACCTGAATTTTAGTTTTTTTACTGTGTTCTTGAAGAATAGAAACATTAGTTCTAAAATTAAAAGATCAAAAGTTACAGACTATGCAGCTTTAAAAGTAAAAGTTCCTTGCCTATAAGTTCATTTCAAAAAATCGTTAAATAAGAATTTTGATTTACAGTCAATGGCTATAATGTTTCATCAAAAAGACAAATACCACATCTAGCAATTTCGCAATTTTGATGCCAACGTGCCAACGTATCTTGTACACGCAATTGTTAGCTTATTGTGTATGGTACTGTACCCACTCCCACATGCATTGCAACAAATAAGCATGGTTGCCAAGTGATTTTGGAACTCCACTAAATATCCACTACCTACTTTAAGAATATGAATGCCTCGAAAACGAAATTCGGTATGTATCAATTCAATTGTTTTAGTCATTTAACCCATATAAGCCTAACTTCCTTTTGTGGTACACAGGCTAACAGTGCAGATCCAGATCAGACACCGCATAACGCGGTGTCTGATCAGGATCTTCACTGGTTGCTTACAGAATCTTCAACTATTTTTTAAAAAAACACATACCACCCAACACCCCTAAAATTGGAAATGTACTGGTCCAATTGATAGAGATGGGAAAATCCATTCGGCATAAATGGGTTAAGACAATTACCGTCAGGTAAACATTATCTGATGTGGTTTCAATTCCAAGAACTGGTATAGGTTTAAATTCATTTTCTATTTTTTCAAACATACGTATAGGGATGACCAACTGTCAGGCAAATGTATATGTGTACATGGCTTGGACTTACAGTGTCTGAGAGTCCTATTAGTATATGGTACATTTTCTAAACATAAGGGCCGTTTGTACGAGATTGAACTCTCCACGCCTATATTTGGAAACTGATTATTCTCGAAAGTTGAAGGATCTCGATTTGCATAAAATTATCGCATTTCATGCGGGCATAGGGCTATATAAAGTTTAATTTCAACATGCTTCAGGGGACATTATTAACAAATACCGCTAGAGAGGCACGTTGGTAGAGAATTTTTTCTTAACAGGACGCAGGTACGGAATTTTATATATGTTGTCAATGTTCTTGTATACATGTTCCAGCTATAACGGTCGAATGCACTCGGATTAGCTCGAATATGTATACATGAACCTTGCAAACATCAATAAAAGTCATGTACATGCCTCCTGCTGGTCCTGACACGTTTTGCAGACATCATACTAGGGAACTGAAGTCTCGAAGCATTGTGACGAAGAAAAAGAGTCCATAATTTGTGTGATGGTGGAATAGAAAAATCAGTCCGTCATGATCATCGTTTGTCATCACTCAGCAAGCTTCATATGATGCCAAACGATGATCTTCGGGACGTTTTTTCATCCCAGCCTCATACTCATGATAGATTCATATACATGTAGTTTGAACTTACAGTGTCTGAGAGTCCTATCCATACATTATTTTCTTTAGTCCTACAGCTGCTGACAATATCATTGAGAAGCATCAACTGGTTATAGTCCTTGTATTGTGTAAGATTGCCCTGCTGGTCATTTCACGTTCTGCCGGCATCATACCAGGGAGAATTGTGAGCAAGAAAAGAATCAATAATTTGTGTGATGACGGAATAGAAAAATATGTCCATCGCGATCACCGGCATGCTTCGTGATGCCAAACGATGATCCTCGGGACAGATTTTTTTTATATTACCTTCATACTCATGATAGATTCATATACATGTAGTGTTGAACTTACAGTATCTGAGAGTCCTATCCATACATTATTTTCTTTAGTCCTGCAAGTGACAATATCATTGAGAAGCAACAGCTGATTATAGTCCTTGTATTGTGTAAGGTCGCCCTGCTGGTCCTGGCACGTCCTGCGGGCGTCATACCATGGAGCTGGAGTCTCAAAGAACTTCAGACAGATACCATTAACGTAATGCCAGTTGTTTGCAAGATCACATAGATCAATCATATCTGAAATAAAAAATGAAGCATTTTGCAGTGCTGAAATTTCCGCACAACACCCGGCAGGCCTCTAGATAATAGAGCATAGTTAAGAATCATTTCTTATTTCTCAGCCAAAACACGTTGTTGCTAATCAAAAGAACCAGGCGGTTCTTTCGAACATCCTACTCAAATGTAAAATTAATACTGATTTGACTGACTTTTGGGCTCATTTGCGCCTTGCTACAAATGTTCCAAATGTGCATCAAATGACACTTTACCTTGAATGGGTTTTAGATATGGACATTTTTCAGGATATTGTGTGTAGGTTTGGCAAACCCAACATTGCAGCACCATGGATGTTGGAAATGTTTAATATATTGCCGATGAGCCCTCTCTACAACTTTCATCTTGAGCACATTCATCGAAAATTAATTCAATGGCCAATGAGTTATAAGATTAAACTAGTCATAGGATCATCATTTGAATAAACTTAATGGAGCCCACATCCCCAAAGCTTCATTTCTTCATACAAGGTCTCTAAGGCATTGGTCCTTCATTTCTGGAAAAGATGTTTGAAGAGTCTTCACATACCTTTTGGCCTGACGCATATTGATCCCCAACTTGCCCTGGTACAATGTTGTTGACCAAGTTGACCTGACTGTGGTACATAGCTATATATGGCAGAACAAAGGTTCCCAGAGCGTGTGTTCCCCTCTTGGTTCCTATACCATTTTCTGAAATTTGATAAAAGTTTTAAACCTTTGTATACTAATGTATTTTCCCATATATATATATATATATATATATATATATATATATATATATATATATATATATATATATATATATATATATATATATATATATATATATATATATATATATATATATATATATATATATATATATATATATATAGACAATTGTGAAGGGAATGTCTGTATATACTAATAGGGCTCACATAATTAAAGGAATTTCCAAATTACGATACTTTTATATATCACTGCATATTGTTTTACCTTGGCAAAGGATGCAGACCCTGATAATGAAATGCTGAACGCATGTTGATTTCATCTGGATTTTCACTGTCTGTCAAAGAACGCATAAAGGAATTCCAGAAGCCTAAGAATTAAAGGCATATTGGACAGAACATAAGATTTTAAGATCTAATCGCATAAACCATTAGGATTTTCAGGGTCTAGGACTGATAATTGCGAGCCTGGCTAAACCATGAGAATACCCTCTAATACTTCATAAAATCAAATAATTATAAGTCTAAAGTATCCCTTTTCTATGATACACAACCGCATCAAATGAACAAAACGTGTAACCCGTACGTTTTGTATATTTCCTGCGATTGTGACAGTAAATCATATAGAACTAAAACATACATTTCAAACATGGTGTTAGTGTGTTCTGAAGAGTTTTGACGTCAGCGTTACTAATACAAGGCTATTGACATCATAAACTTAGTAAAGCTTTTCTAAATTCCATCATAGCCACTGAGAGTTGATTGTTAATACAGTGTTGATTTGAAAGCTCTTCTGTGACAGGGTATATCAGAGCCATTATTTTATAGTGATTTAGTTTATAATTCAAAATAATTAATGGAAATACTTATTTTCCAGGTCAATTCAAAAATATTAATCGTTATCATGGTTATGGGAGGGTGTGCTATGACAACGTTATAAACCCAATCACGGTCTATGGCTATATATGGTTTCCAATTTCATTCCATGACGGTGGGTTAATTTAAAGCCTGGACCAAACCCACTACAAGTAACTGGGACAAGAAATATGTAAGAATTATGACCTACACGCTAGTTTTGCTGTATGGAGAACCATCGGCCCACCTCCAGTGGCGATTGACAAGTTTAAGACCGGTCCAATACATGATCCGTGGTCCATGAGTAATCTGTGACGTCACCCAGTCCTGAAAGTAGTAAAATCTAGTTTGACATGTTGAATCAACCCATTTATCCCACCACTATCAAAATTGACGAATCTTTTTTGAATCTAATGGTTTTGGGATAGTTATTTACAATTTTATTCAACTTGTAAAAGTATATTTTTAAGCAAACAGTGCAAACCCTGATCAGAACGCGGCGTCTAATCAGGATCCGCACTGTTTGTCGATGTCACAGGCTTATATAGGTAACACTCAAAAATTTAAGTGAGAGAAGTCGGATTCTACATACCAGTTCTCCTTGACTATGCCAGACAAAGACGGAAGCGTTTCTACTTGAGCACACGTGTTCATAGTCAGGGTAGCGATGTCTGGCGTCCGAGAAAAAGTAGCAGTTATCGTTGTATCGCTTCCATCCAACCTCGCAGTCACACAGTACCAGAGGAAAGCCTACAATACATGTTAAACACTATTTATTTCATTATATTCACAAACATTCGAACATTTACAGTATCAATGGACCAGGATCTGACAGTAAGCTAAAAGCGTATAAATACGGTACTGCGTGTATAGCCTATGCAGAACAGTATCAACGTATTGTTTTTGTTATTTTATGACTGGAGATAATCCTGTCTCCTGATTGGCCTAATTTGTCTTCATAAATCTCTATGTCTACCCAAAAACCTAAGTGTTAATATAGGATGAAAACCAGCTCAAACTAGTTTTTAGAGGGTAATAGTTTTGACACTTTTCTTATACTACCCTCTTGAGAGCTAAAATAGCATAATGAGTATAAAATTAGCATGGGTTGCATGAAATTGACATAATTTGCTGTTAAACCTCATTACAGATAAATTAAAGACTTTTAACGAATTTTAACAGTTAACAGTTGTGTTTTGTTGTTCATTTTCTTTGTTTGAATAAACAAAAATGTAAAAAGGGGGATTTATAATTTACATTCCACATTCAGAGAATTTATATACATTTCAAAATTCAGAATACTATACTGCTCAACAAAAGTTTAGCACCAATAAATATATATATATTGATTTTTATTTGAGCAAATGGCTTAAAGTTATAAAACATCTGCGGAGATGATGGTTTGATATGTGATAAAGTTGATAAAAGCAATTGGTGTACTTTAATTGCATTTCTACTGCGTCGTTCATTACTTTAAACAAGAGAGTGGTCAAAAACGTGTTTCAACTGCATTATTGGCAATACAAAATTGATACAGCATCGCTTTTAAAGTCCTTTGTTTTCCAGCTTGGTGGAATCAGCCATTCTGAAAAAAATTAAGGTCGTCTCCAATGAGTATTTGAAGCAAAAGTTGTTAGAATGACGTTAACAAGTCAAAAAAAGTACTGTTTTCGTTGTGTAGGCATGCCTAATTGAAAGGGTTTTTGTGTTTAAGAGGATGCCAAAAGAGAGACAATTAACGATAAGGCACGTTTGTAAAATTTTGTCCCTTGGTATTTAACTGGTGACAAGTGAGCAGACGCTAATCGGAAGTTGAGGCTAAATGTAGGCGGTAACGCTATCTAAAGAAGACGTTTTAAAAAGGATCAACTAACATAAATGTTCCGGATGCTTGTGCCACTCTAGCATCAAAAAGATTACTTGACCGCTTGATTCAGTTCACTGAAAAGTCAGGAAGTGGAAAAATAACATTTTAACGTCATAATGTAACGGTAAAACGTGGCATAAACGGGTGTCACACTTTGATGTTTTTTTTCGTTTTTCATCATTACGAACCTTTTGCTTTACATTAGAATCAAAAGTTTCAATTTTCGATGTAGATGTGTATCCTTTACATGCCCATGACATCAAATTTAACGTCAATCCACTGGCGCCTAACCAGATTATCTTTTGTCTGGCGGACACGAAAAAACGTCAATTTCAAGATCCCCATACATGTTGATAACATCAAATAAAATGTTTCATGTTCATTCAAAGTGGGGCATCATATTTGAATCCGTGCTAAACTTTAGTTGAGCAGTATACATTAAATTATTTTAAAAACAGTTGCAATTCCTTAGGTTGAACGTGACTTCAACAATACAAATCTAGTAACAAAAGTGAAAGTAGAAACTTTTCGTACACAGTTGAAAAGTTTATAACAAAACAGTTATTGACTGCAATTTCGGTAGACATAAGGACTTATCTACCCGAAAAAGTGATACATGTATTCACCTCGGCCTTGCGGCCTTGATGAATATCACTTTTTCGGGTAGATAAATCCTCATGTCAGCCTCATTGAAGTCAATAATTTTATATTGCTATATGACTGGATAGAATCCTGTCTCCTGATTGGCCCAAATTGTTTTCATAAATTTGTATGTCTACCTGAAAAATGGTCTAAACCGGCCTACAGGTTGGTATAGGATGAAAACCAGCTCAAACTCGTTTCCAGAGGTTGATTTTTTACACTTTTCCAATATATAGAAACACTTTTCTCTAGAGAGAGATTAAAATAGCAAGATGTGTATGAAATTAGCATGGGTTGTATGATATTGACATGATTTGCTGATTTGCGCCCAACAGGTAAATTAAACACTTTTAAAGCTGCATAGTCTGTAACTTTTGATCTTTTAATTTTTGAACCAATGTTTCTATTTTTCAAGAACACAGTAAAAAAACTAAAATTCAGGTATACATTTTACCAATTTCGTAAATCTTAACAAATTATCAGTATCGAAACAACAGCATTTATGTTAAATTTAACTGTCTATAATTATTGGAGGGACGCAAATAATTATCGACACGAGTAAAACACACCTGTTTTATAAGATAATTCACTTTTCCGTGCAGTTTTCCGCTCTAGTGAACAGATTTATTGTGAAAACATAACTTAATTCAACTTTTACAAATGATTTAAAAAGAAAAGAATTTTTTTCGAAAAATGTTCATAGTTACAGAGTATGCAGCTTTAATGGAATTTGACAAAAGTTTTGTTTTGTTTGTTCAATTTCCTTTGTTTGAATAAACAAAATGTAAAGAAAGTGTTTTATGATTAACATTCTGCATTCAAAGAATTATATACATTTCAAATGAAAAATATTCTCATGTCCAATGAAAACGCACCACCTACCATAATGACTATATCTTTTTAACTACATAACATTTTCTTTTTAAAATTGCGTCTTATTGTACTCTAGCAATTCCAAAAGTTACAGGTAGGCCTTTAAAACGGCATGATCACTGATGACCCGTGCCAGAAGCATTTAACAAAACGACCGTCAAACATAAAATAACAAAGCCAGCCATCGAATGTGTCATTATTATCTTCAAAAGCCTTTTTCTTGCATTTTTCTGTGCATAAATTGCAAAGAATCTCTAAGTTGATAGCCTGGAATATTCATGACTACAATGTATAACTTCACGATGTGACGTCACAAGAATCTTTTTGACTAGCGCTTAAAACCGAGGAATTCAAGAAATCCTTCTTTTACTGGTGCAAAATACGACAAGGTCGTAGCAAGAAGATTTCTTACTCGTGTAGCTTGTCGTTTTTACATCGACGGAGCGTAGGTTTAAACGTTTTATTTTAATAAACGTCAATCTCTAAAAGCTTGTATACACAAAACTAAGAGTATCTGTGTTTCACTTATTGTTAGATAGTACTTGCACTAACAGATGAACACAAACATTAGAAGATTTGAAATACTAGAGTTGCGAACAATGGCTGGCGACGCGCTCAAAGATGACGTTATTGATTCAACGTCATTTTTAGAGGACTTTGATGACGTTTTGCATGTGTGTGGAGTTGAACGACGGAAATCAGCATTTTGTAGAACAATAGGACTGTAGAAACCGCAATTAAAAATTGTACGTCGAGTTAGGTGGACCACGCCGTATTTAACCTTACATAGTGACCTGGTTCGCTTTAGCGTAGTATAAGATGTTGCTTTACAGCTGTCAAAGCTGTGGCGAAATGACAGCGGATTTACTGGCAAACAGAATACGTTTAAACGAGATTTTAGTGTGTTTTTTGTATACGCTTAAAATACGATGAACGCAATTTGGAGGCTGACGTTACGTCATGTGTTAACGGAGTCACTGGAATTGAACTTTTTGTGCGTAAACGTTGTAATTGTCCTATATAATAAATATAAATAACACACCCTTGCACAAATTTCGATAGCCAAAGCTATGCGCATCTGAAGAGTGGTGCGTTTGTATTTGACCGAGTATACTATGTTAAATATTTTTAAAACATGTGAGAACATCAAATCTTGTAAAATAAATCATTCACAATTGAAAAGTCATATGACAAAACAGTTGTCTTCGATTTCGGGAGACATAAGGATAAATCTACCCTAAAACCCTCATTGAAGTCAATAATTGAATAACAAAAATCGCTCGATGGCCTGGACAACAGTTTTTCAGCTGTATTCGACCGCTTTCCCGTGAAAAGAACAAGGAGGGATCTGCTAAATGTTGATTCAAGATTGTGGATTCAGCTGCATGTTTTACTAAAACAAACAAAAACTGGATGATTAAAAACAACTTCCCTTTGAATTATTTGTACCGCACTCACCAGCTTTAGAATCCACTAGGTCCATTTTGATGTATGAGGTATTAATAATAGTTATACAATGGTTGTACGCATGTACATGAGATAATCCACTTGTTAAAGCTCTGGTGCAGACGGGCAAACAATGAGAAAACTACATTTGTTATATGACTGGAGAGAATCCTGTCTCCTTGGCCCAATCTGGTATTATAAATCTCTATTTCTACATGAAAACTTGTCTAAACTGGCATGCATGTTTATATAGGTTGAAAAGCAGCTCAAACTAGTTTCCAGAATTTAATACTTTTGACACTTTTTTAATATCGCCTACTAGAGAGCTAAAAATAACATGACGAGTATGAAACTACATGTAACATTGTCATGTTTTGCTAACCCAGCTCCCAACAGGTAATTTAAAGACTTTAATGAAATTTAACATCAGTTTTGTTTTGTTAATTCACTTGTCTTTGTTTGAATTAACAAAGTGTAAAAGAAAGTGTTTTATGATTAAATTTTGCATTCCACATTTAGAGAATTTATAAACATTTCATAATTCAAAATACTACATTAAAATATTTAAATAACAGTTGCTAAAACTTGTGAGAAAGCCAAGCTTATATATATTATAGATTGAACATGACTTCAACATTAAAAGTGAAAGAGGCAAATTTCATTCATAGTTGAAAAGGCATGTTGACTTCAATTTCGGTAGATATGAGGATTTATCTACCCTTAAAAGTGGTATTCACCTCGGCCTTGTGGCCTCGGTGAATATCACTTTTTCGGGTGGATAAATCCTCATGTCTACCTCACTGAGGTCAATAATTGTTAAGTATTACGTGTGTGTGTGTGTGTGTGTGTGTGTGTGTGTGTGTGTGTGTGTGTGTGTGTGTGTGTGTGTGTGTGTGTGTGTGTGTGTGTGTGGAGGCAGTACTCTGCTATTTTCATATTTACGTATGCTTGGTCATTTTTTTTGCGTACACAATTTAAATATAAATGGTGTTGTTTTTTAGAAGGGGAAGAGGTCAGACTTGTGAATATTTTTGTGGGGTTTATGAAGATTTTGTGGATATTTTTGGGGTCATCACAAAACTGGACTAGTTTTAGGGATCAGTTCTATGTATTTAATGGTCTTTGTTTAGGGTCAAGGTACATAATGAGGCCCAAACCTATGTATCACGAAAAAAAATGAGTACCCCCTCCACACACACACACACACACACACACACACACACACACACACACACACAGAGCCCTGGGACGTGTATCAAATACAAAGGGTCAAATGGCATGCTTAAGACGAAATGTCTTTAAGACCCATACTTTTATCACATGTAGTACATTAAATGCCAAAAAGATGCTGACATAATTGATACAAATCACGCATACGTTGATCTTTCATATACAATAAACCAAAACTTGGTGAATTGTTAAGTGCCTCAAGAGCAAATGTAATGCATTAAAATGAAGCCCTTGCATGCATTGCAATAGTTGATACCAGGCCTCAAGGTTATAAAACTTGAGCTCATTTTCAAACTCAAAATAAAGCGCAATGATTGGCTGCTTGCGGACACGTGTCCACAAGCAGCCAATCAACGCGCTTTATTTTGAGTTTGATACTGTACTCAAGTTTTATACCTTCGGGGCCTGCTTTGCTAGGCCATGCTCAGAAACGTGTCAACAAATTCGAGAAGGAAAGTATCGCAGCAACGCCTCGGTGGTTTTCCAATCTTGATGGATTATTCCACATTTTAGACAGTGCTAAGGTATATTTGATCTTTAATTCCTGTTATATTCTCATTTTACTTACATAAAGAAAAAAGGTTGTTTTCAAAACATATTGAAAAATATTTGTAATGGCTTAAAGCGATTTCAAATCTGTTTAAAACATTTTAGGTCTTCATTCACATCCTCCTCTATCTGATTTGGGGGGAGGCATTATACACTTTCGGGCAAATAACAGCTATCTTCGTAAAACTCACTTTGGCATTGAATAGTACCCCTTTTCTACTATAGCAATGCGTCGAAAAGCACAAAAACAGAAAAAAACAAAACCAGGTATTACAACAGTTTATACCACCCTTACCAACTTTAGAGCGAAATATCTCATGATGTGCAAGGTCTACACTGATGAAGGTGGTATAAAATAGTTATACCATGTTTGCCCGCCTGTACGTAAGATAATCCACTCGCTAAAGCTCGTGGATTATCTTCACGTACAGGTGGACAACCCATGGTATAACTATTACGTATCTGTTGTGGTTGTGATTGACGTCTAAAAAGCACTACAGAATATTGATAGTCATATACGGAATAATACGTTACCTAAAATATGGTAACGATCAGAAGGCGGAAAATATCGGGGAGAGCACAGGAGCTTGAAGTTTGATCTTTATTTCACTTCTAAACCCTAAAAACGAAAATCTCATAATGGCATTACGACATTGTGAGCTTTTGATTTTGAGGCTATAGAGGTGAGATCAAATCAGAACTTCAAGCTCCTGTGGTAAGAGAGAGAGAGAGACAGACAGACAGCCAGACAGACAGAGTGACAGACAGACCCACCTGTAAGTAAAGCACCAATAAAAAGAATCAGATCTGTGTTGTCCATGTTCATAATATTTTGTACTTATGCTTGGTTACATAACTAGGTCTATTCACTGTTCGTCCGTATGTCTAAGCTGCAGTTGTCCTTATGATTAGTTTATTGACATGTTCAAATATTTACAGAAAAGGGGGCTTACCATGTGCATTCATGCACTTGAGCATGCACTTGGGCATGCCCATTGTCATGTTCACGTCAACTCATTTCTGCACGATACATAGACACGAAGAATGGTGTGCTTATCAGCTGTTATCTAAAGATGATTACAGATCCTGATTAGACGATATTCAAACAAATTGCAGTAGTTTGCTATATACAAAGTTATTTTTGAATGACATGTGGGGTGGCTTTCTTGATATCAACGAAAATGAACCGATTGATATAAATGTGGTGTTGATTACAGATAACTTATGATATATTAAGCCACGTCATGCGAAAACCGGGCTTCTAGAAATCAATGCAATACACATAGGGACTAGATAAATGTTTTAAAAATTTAGAAAAACAGTATGTGTAGTTGTTATGCTTTCAAAGCAGCGAGGAACAATGGCGCTGATCAGACTGCGCGGATGCGCAGTCTGATCTGCGCCATAGTTCTTACAAGAAAATACAAAACGGGCTTCCCATAACTCTTTTAAGGCTAATCTTTGAACAGAGACGATCAGGATTAGTTTGTTTTATATCAATAATTATTTATACATAATAATAAGATTCTACAGTCAATTAAGACATCAAAGAGCCCAATGTAAATGCACTATTCCGCCGATTGATCGGGCCTTCATTTAGTCTGTCTAGGTAGATATTGCTATGATCTAAGGCCCCTCGTAATCAGCCAGGGCCTGTTTAAAAATATTTGATAAAATTACCCCTATGGATAGGTACAGACTGATGCTAGAGTCTACTGCACCTTTAAAATTTAAAGCGCACTTCATCGATTTGATTGAGACTCGCTCAAATAAGCTTAATCTCGAAAAAATCTTTACAGGTTTCAAGGCCCCACGCCTTGCTGGCTACAGCTTTGGTATGTATACATACTGACGGGCAAAAGAAACGCTACGATAGAATTTTGTTAGGTAAGATATGTGGCTCACAGACACGAGCTTACCATGGCCAGAACCTTGAGTAAAGCATCGGGGTTATTTAAGAAAATTTACATTTTCAAAGCAAAAATAGTGAGTATGATCAGGAAATACCACAATCACAAACCGCAGACAACCCCGTGGCACCGCGAGGAAGAGCCGCTCAACCATCATGAGACACCAGGAAGACAAATTAAGCAAAGCAACCAGCTCTCTCTTCTCCAAGCCTTTAATGAGTCTTAAGAATTTTGCAACCGTTCATAGCCTCATGAACGACACAAAATTTGATTAGCAGCTGCCAAGCTCACTTGCCTGTGCAATTCGCTTCATTTGCCAGATGTGACACTGGTGTTGTGATTGACAGCGAGCCACGCCTGAGTTGCAAGTGAAAAGCAAGCTTCTTGTTTGCTCAATTGGCTGAATTCGATTTTTGGAATGTTCATGGAATCGTGTATACTTCGGGTCTCTTGCAACTTTGCAAGAAAGCCCACAATGTCCCCGCCAGCATAGCTGAAGGACATCATTAGGAGTCTACTAACACATGTACCAAGAGGGAGAAGCGACTACATGTACTGAGGCTGGAAGTGAGTTACAGTGAGAAACTACACAGAAAAAGAAGTTGTTCTAATACAACGAGGCTTCAGTCTTAGCTCTTGTTGATGTTGATTTTGTCCTTGCATACTAGCTGGTGTAATTAAGGTGCTTGTCAGGGGGTATATCTTTATAGTATACTAAGCCATGCATGATCTTGACCATCATGGTGAGATTGGACTAGACACGCCTGGATTCGGAGATGATCCAACATTGAGGGTACAGGTTTGTTTTTAGTTTGTGTTGTTGCTTTACGTCAGTCAACAATTGTTCAGTCCTGTCGGGATGTTATCCTGTCTTCCTTGGTTGAACCAGTACTAAGTAGGGGATACAGTGTATTGCCTAAAAGACAAAATGCAGTGCCTGTGGTGAGTCTCGAACCAGCGACCCTTCGACCTCAAGTCTAACACTCTACCATTGAGCCACTGCTCTCCTCGTTTGTTTTTCTAGAGCTCTATGCTGGATCATCTCTAGTTTCTGTGTGGTATTATTGGTGTATGGATCATTGGCGTAGCTCCCATTACGCAGTTACGCACATGCGTAATAAAAAAAGTAACAATCAAGGGAGATCACCTAAAAGTGATTTTCCATACCATACGGAACGGCTCTTAAAGGAAAGAATTCGCTCCCTCTGGGGGCAAATTCTTTCCTTTAAGAGTTCCCATTTTGAAAAGGGAGGCAATTGAAGAGAATCACTGCTTGATCCAGTAGCCTCCCTTTGATGTGCGTAATTTTTTCAGCGTTCTGGCTACAGTATTGTGACTTCCATATGGTGCTATAGTACTCTTATCTTCGTCTTACTAGAGAAGTATGCAGCACACTTTGTCGTTTCACTACTCACTCAAATTTCTGCGTAAAGAAACCATCGCATGTGCGCATGTGCAATCTCGTCTGACCCTTCTCTGATGGTCTATGGGATAAGTGCACTTAAATATCTAAATAAGATGCCAAGTTATATGTTTTGTTAGTGTTGTCAATTTTGACCTACTCTACGATGTGGTAATTACATTTGCCTATGTATTGCAGCTTGTATTACTTTGAAACCTTGCGTCTCTATAGTCATATGGGCCAGCATATATAACCATGGGCGTTTAAATGGTTTTTGCACAGATGCGATAAGCACTAAAATCTAGATTTTAGTGCTTATCGCATATGTGCACTAGAATTCAGTGCTTATCACATATGTGCACTAGATTTTAGTACTTCTCGCATATGTGCAAAAGCCTCCTTTGAGTGCAGGTGCTTACGTATCTATAGTGAGTCAAGAGTTCTATTTTTGGTCTGAGCATTCCTCTATTGTTATACTTCTTTACAGCCACCTGACAGAACAACACATTTAAAGTAAAGCAACCAGCGAGATAAAGCACTGCATTACAAAACAAGAGGCTCAATGAGCCTATGCCGCTCACCTGAGTAGCTAGCCTCAAGGTGTCAGAGAAGCTTTTTTAAAGTTGTTTTTAATATGAGCCTATGGGAGCAAATGACCGCCATGGAGTGGCCAATTTGGACCCCTGGGGAATGATTGTTAAGATTTAGGTAGGTGAACATTAAGCATTGCAACATACTAAATATATACAAATGTAAGCTGAGGGCCTCATGGCATTAGAAAAGACAATTTTTAATGTATTTCCATGTGATAAGTCTATGAGAGATAAATACCATCGGGCCGTGACCAATTTAGACCCCAGGGGTATGGTTGGCAGGATTTATGTAAGGGGCCACTAGACATTGCTACATACTAAATATATAAGCTGTGTGCCTCATGGTATCAGAAAAGAAGATTTTTAAAGTTTTTCTATTATAAGTCTATGGAAACTCTTGATCCCCGGGGCGATACCAGCTTGGACCCCAGCAACTCAATTGGCAGGATTTATGTAAGAGACCACTAGGCATTGCTGAATACTAAATGTACAAGCTGCTGCCTTCATGGTTTCAGAGAAGATAATTATTAAAGGGGTTTTATCCATTACAAGTATGTGGAAATACTTGATCCCTTGGGCGACCCAATTTGGACCCCAGGGGCTTGATTGGCAGGATTTATGAAGGAGACCATTATACATTGCTAAATACTACATATATAAGCTGTGGACCTCATGGTTTAAGAGATGAAGATTTTTAAAGTTTTTCCCATTATAAGTCTATGCAAACTCTTGATCCCCGGGCCGGGGCCAGTTTGGACCCCATGGGTATGGTTGGCAGGATTTATGTAGGGGACCACTAGACATTGCTACATATTAAATATATAAGCTGTGTGCTTCATGGTGTCAGATAAGTCTATGGAGACTCTTGATCTCCTGGGTGGGACCAGTTTGAACCCCAGGGGCTTGATTGGCAAGATTTATGTAGGGAACCACTATCTATTGCTATATACCAATTATATTAGCTGTGGGCCTCATGGTTTCAGAGAAGATTTTTAAAGTTTTCCCCATAAGTCTATGGGAGTTATATGTTGCCATGGCAACCGGAATTCCAATCCAATCAGCCCAAAATCTTTATGCAATTTTTCCCTCTACCTGATAATGCTTTACGTGAAATTTGATCAAAATTGGTCGATTGACTTTGGAAATAGTGTGAATGAGGGACAAGGGACCGTTGCCATACTAAAACATCACATGAGCTTACAGCTCAGATAAGCTAACACTGAAGGGCCATACACAAAATCCCCACAAACAATGGTGGAAATAATAAAACAATGTATTAACAACAACAGAACCACTACCTTAGAATGGGTGGCAGCCAAAGCCATAGGGGATTTATATTTTCCCTGGCTAAATCTTTGTCCTAGATTCTGCTGTTGTCAAAACAAACAAAAATGGTTTAGCTTGTGTGGAAACACTACATAAACCGAGGTGAAAACAATAGCTGTCTACAGGTAGGTCTATTTTATAAAATTACATGTAGCTGGTAGATTGCATTATAAGTAAAGTTTAAATGCTACTGAAAATGAGACATAAAGCGAATTTAGAGATTTTCTTGTTTTTATTCCATAAAACTCATCATGCAATCTATCACAGAAATTTAGATTTATGGTAGATAGTAATACATAAGGAGAACACTGTGAATTCAAGGTCATAATGTTGACACCATGTAATGTAGGTTCTAACTAGTCAATAAAATACTGTAAATTCGGACATTTTGGCAAGGGTTTTATTTTCATGAAACTTCGCATATGCGAAGTTTCCTGAAAATAAACTCTTGCAATATGGCTAGATCACTCTGTCATTTACTGATATAGGTAGATCATGCCCTGATTGCGAGTTTTTAACCTCACTAGTATGTCTTTTAATGCTATTCACCAAAATAAAATTCTCACGAAAAATTTCCAAATTTACAGTAATAGGGCCAGCACATGTGATTTTGGTACTTATTGCAAAGAGAAGAACTATATAAGTAGAATTACTTTCGTTCTAATCCTATACTTTGTATTAACAGCTGATTTTGGTACTCATAGAATCATCATATGAGTAGTCATTCTAAAAGTATGCTTGTGCCAGTATATAGTGGGGCAAGATTCCTAACTTAAGGCCTGAGCCTTCATCTCTATCCCTACTTTTTATTAGCAAGCGGCTAAGGCTCTAGTAAGCAGGCTAGAATTTGCCATGGCTGCTAGCATGAGGGATAAGTCCCAAAATCGAATGAGCTAGCTCACTTATCTGAAACTGTACACTGTGTCCAATAAATAGAATTATATACGAATGACATTTCTAAGCTACCATAAGTATGGTAATATGATGAAGTGACAACAAGAGATTCTACATATAACAGATGATTGGCTTGTTTGTTTATATACTACAGTAAAACCGGTCTTAAGCAGCCACTAAAAAATAGACAAAACTAAGGTCTCAAACACTGATTATCGCTTAATGCAGGTGGAAAGTATTGCAGAATGCTCCATTGGAGCATTCTGCAATACTCTTGACCTGCATTGGAACATTCTGTAATACTTTTGACATGCATTAAACGATAATTGGTCTTGAAAACCAATTTTTGGTCTTCTTTTGAGTTGCTGATTAAAACAGGTTATTCTGTATATTTATATCATAGCCCCAGATAGGCAAAACAATTAAACGTAAAATTATAATTATTTTCTTGCCCATTTATTTTCTTGAAAAGATTGGCATCAGAAAACAACAGATACCAGGAAACTACAATAACTGTTTATTTCATAAATCAAATTGCTTCAATTTGGCACGTTTTTCATTATTGTAAATTTTATAGTTTTGCAGCAATATTTTTTGCAATAAATCTGGAAATACATAATTTAAACGGCAAAGTCAAAAAGGGACAAATAATTATGTCTCATGTCTGTATATTTGTTAAAAAACTCATTGGACGCGCCTGGAGAGGCGCTTCCAATGAGCACCTAAACAAAATGTACCCCTTGGAAAATCAGAAAAGCCTTGTGTTGTATCGTGATTTTCAAAGGAAACCGATTTGACATAGTTTCAATAATACAAACAAAACTAGCAAGTGTGAGTCAAATGACTGTAGCACATTACCATACACACAAAGAAATGCATACACACACACACTTGTACATACATACACATCCATACAGAGCCACACATATTTAACCCATTTATGCCTAATGGAATTACCTGCCCTTATAAATTGGATGAATCCATTTCAAATTTAAGAGTTTTTTGGATAGTAGGTTTCAATTCCATCCAAATTATAAAAGTACATTCTGTAGGCAAACAGTGCAGAACCTGATCAGATGCCGCATTATGTGGCGTCTGATCTGGTTCTGTACTATATGCCAGTGTCATATAAAAAGGACACTAGGCTTATATGGGCTAATGAGGAAAGACTTGTAGGTCATCTCAAAGAAGACGTATTCAAGAACACAAAGTAAATAAACAGAATTACTAACAAATACTAACATGACAGATAATTTAAAACTCATACAGTTTAAGGAAATCAAACTGCAGGCTGTATATCAGTCCAAGTAAAACACTTCATCACTTAAGTCCCTTGTTTTGCTTGATTGTTGGTAGATCATCTTCCGTTCAGTTTGATACAATAAAATATTTTCTATTTTAACCCTTTGTATACTGATGGATTTTTCCTTCAGGTTTGATAAAATATACTTGGGAGAGTCCATCATACATATATAGGGGTGTCAGGGTATAATCTAAATAATGTATTCTTTTGTCTGAAGATTTTTTTAACCTCTACAAACAGTGTAGACCCTGATGAAATGCAGCATCATGCTGCATTTCATCTGGGTCTGCACTGTTAGCAAAAGTACTTTTTTAGGGAGTTCCCATATACAAAGGGTTAATAAATATATATCTATAATATAAAAACATATTTTAGTGTATTAGTAAAACAAGTGTCTTTATCAAAAACATAAACATCTCTCCGCTACTAAGATAAGTGCCCAAGAATGCATAATTATGTTTTAGATGCAATGCATCATAAAAATTAGACAATTATTACATTGAAAGAAAGTTCAAAAATTATTAACCTAGAAATTCAAATCTAAAAAACTTATAGTGTCATGCCCACAAAATTTTTGCGATTTCGAGTTTAAATTGTATGTTTAGATAATCTAAACTAAATCAGAGATGCTATTTTAATTTGCCTAATTCAGTATTTTTAGGCTAACTTTTAAGGACAGTGCACTTTTTTGGTCAAATATAATATTTACATTAAAATATATTTTTTTCATATTCAATTATCATTTTTGTAATTGCCCTTACTGATTTTCCTCATTGTGTGAAAAGTTACATGTGCAAGGTTTTGTAACTTGGCAAATAAAGTTTCACCCCATTTAGGGCATTTTAAATATGGTGTTTTCTCTAAACTAAGGCAAGGATTAGTGTCATAAAATATACATGTATATACGAATATTAAAGCTGCACATTTTTTTTTATCACAGTCGACTTTAACATTACATCTAAATAAACAAAAAAATGGGTGTAAAAATGTGATCATTTTCTAATCGAATAGTATAAACATTTCTTTAGGGTGCTCAAAAGAACCATCTCGATGAGATGGTTCTTTTGAGTACCCACAACATATGTTTTGGTTAGGAAATTATTTTTTTAAATATGCACTCTTATCTGAAGGCCTGATAATAGCACTGTATTCATGATTATCATGGATAATAAGTCAATAATATAGCACAGAATTTGTCCCTATGCATTTGCATGATTTTAAACCACTTTAGCCACCATGAATGATAAAAAAAATCATTCTTTTTCCATATTCAAAAAGACAAGTTTTTTTAGATTGTATACCAGCCCCTTGTGGCTTCATGCATTCTAGTCCATAACAAAGTTAAAATATTAAAGATGTCACAACTCATATACAACTCATATAGAAGTGGACGGAATGATTTCAGACATGGAAGCATAATAATTTTTGGTAAAAAGAACAACACCAACAAAGATTTACCCAGTAAACATTTTGGGCTACATATGGGTCCAGTTGTCATCTGCTCCCTCAACTGCTTAAGGCCAAAAAAAAAATATGTGTGGTCCAGGTTACACCCTGAAAAAAATTAGGGTAGGTAGTAGGGCTGGCACGATTAATCGAAATATCGGTTAATCGGTCCATATACAAAAGAAAAACAATTTTCGATATGAAAATTCAAGAATCGGTTACTTTTAATGGAAGTTCTGTTTATTTATTCAATTAAAATCCAAGCGTATTTGCCTCGTGTTATTTTTTGTTTAGACCGAAATTGCATAGTCATAACAGTGGATGTGTATAAATTGCTGTAACGAAGTAGTAAAACGTTGTACTCTGCAGGCTAACTCAACAACTGATTGTTTGAAAAAGTTATACTTGCACTTCTCTGCCAGTTTTAAAGTAGTACAAAATCACAAAATATTCATCAAATGCATAATCTTACATGAAAGTTGTTTCTTTTTTTTAGGTTAAATTCGAGTTTAGAAGCTTTCAATTTTACTGACGTTTACAGCGGGTCTTATTTTGCACAAAGGTGTTCGTGCCATCCATACTTGACTTCCTTTTGTATGAAGTCATGAAACGTGAAATTGACAACAACAATGGCCGACTGCGAGTTTAATTATACCGACTTCGCCAATTAGCATGTCAATTTTCTTCCAACAGAGTGGATGAAGACTTGTTTTGAGCAAAGGTGCCACTTTTTATTTAAAATTTATTATCTTTTGAATATATAACACATACTACCTAGTGTTTTTTCACGAAATGACCATGCAAGAACGTTCCAAGACCCTGTGTCAAGTTTGAGCGATTACTAATTGGTTATATACCGAAATGCAAGGACCGATTATCGATTAGCATTTTGGCTTCGATTAGCCAGCCCTAGTAGGTAGGTTGGATTTTTTTTTTTTGAAAACTTCCTGTCTTGGAATATTCAGACCTGCTTGGAAATGTATTAAATAAGACAAAATTGATATAAAAGGGTCTATTTTTGAAGATAGGACCTTGTTTTAATCCTTTTACTTCCAATACCAAAGACTGAATGCATAGCAATTTAGATTTTCATTTCAGATGGTCATTTTGATATGTATTTTTCCGCCAAATTATGAAGTTGGAAGCGAATAGTAGAACAAAAATATTTTGTTCTGCTATTCTCTTCCAACTTCAGAATTTGGAGTAAAAAGTTTATGGTTGGGGGTAAAAATTTAGAGTAGGTCGGGTAACCTGAACCACACATATTATTTTTCTTGACCAAATATGTAACTTTGTCCCCTATCTAACAATCAACATATTATGTACTAAACCAGACTACTCCAGTAGGTGTAGTCTAATCAGGGTTCATAGTGTTTGCTTACATGGTAATAATACTCAAGAGTGGAATCAAAACACATGCAACAGAAGTAATAAGCAGATGACATTTTCAAGATAAAAAGAAAAATTGGCAGGAAAATGCTTCATGTTCCACAGTTTATAATTTGTATCATATAATGGTAAATAGATAAATTACATTAATTTTCTATAAACATTTAAATGGCTTTTTATGAATATCACAGTCAAGAATGCTTATTATTCCTTCAAACATCAAAAAATGAGAGTAATTAACTCTTTACCTCATAATAACACCTTTTGACGCCTTTGAAAAATCATGTTTTAGAAAATATTATGGAAAATGGAGCATTTGCTCTTTTGGAGCAAATGCTCCATTTTCCATAATATTTTCAAAAGTATTCAAAACTTACTTAATTTTTTCTTGAATTTTTTCAATGTTATCTAAAATTAGAAAATGATGTCATGATCTAAAAATAACATATGGTATAAAGGGTTAAGATATCAGCTGTTACTCTTATTTCTCAAAAAACAGACGCCGAACAAAATTTTCATCGAGTTACACTAAATTAAATAATGCTCTAAAATTTCGAACACTTTTCTCTTTCTCGTCTCAAAAACAGAATGCTGGTTATCAGGGCTGGAATTCATAAATTGCTTGTCAGAATAGCAAACAGGGAAGACCCTGATCAGATAGCTTCTTCAGAAGTAGTCTGATCTGGGACTGCACTGTCTGTCTAGGCCTTTTTAGCAGGCAACTAGTTTTCAAAATTTTAGAACATTTACCATGTAATAATGTTCTAAAATTTTGAACACTTGTCACCTTACAAAAAATCCTAGACAAATAGTGCAGAATCAGATCAGACTGCTCCTTCTGGGTTCAAACTGTTTGAAAAGGTCAACCTTAAGGGGCAGTCTGATCTGTGTCTTCACTGGTTGTCATTTTGACTAAAGGTTAGTTTTGCATAAAATCCAGCGACACAGTTTCAACAATCATATTTAAACAGGCACAGGCCCATGTATTAACAAGGCAATTCACATGCGGTTAGTGCACAGATTTGGTACCTTTTAAATGATACACCATACATGCCATACCTCACACTGTGAGATAAAATCTCACAGAATTTGGCCATTTTGAAAGCCAATTCCCATAAGATTTTCAAGTCTCACAGAATTTTCAGACAATTTAAAAACACATTTTATAAATAAATAATCATAAACCACACTTTACAGTGTTTATCACAGGTTTCTTACATTAAATTAAAAGCATTTGGTTATTTTGGGGGAGTTCCAAAGTGATTTTTGTGAAAATCTCACAGAATTTTATCCAGTTTCCCTTAAATGTTTGGTCTATCTCACAGATTTCCGTCCAAAGTGTATGGCAAATATGATACACTCATTCTGGGCCACTACATTTTACCACAGCTGTTTCACTTATTGCTCTTACAACCATGCAACTAGCAATTTAGCAATATACTCCCATGAAATATCTCAAGATAAGCTGCCAGAAGCATAAAATAGACAGCCTATTATTGTCATCCACGTGCATGACAAACTACATGAAAAGTTGTACATTTCTATATGCTCATTTCTTTGAACAAATGAAAGTGGTTGAGAATTTATTTCAAAAAATATGTATGTTGTAGGTGCACATTGGAATTGCCTCAAAGGCAATTCAAATGTGTACCTACAACATATGTTACTGAAAATAAGGAAGAAAACTATTTGGAAATTTACATTTCCCAAGAATCATCCTCTTTTAAACATCCCAAACTGCCAATCAGTATTAAAATTCCTGTCACTCTACTGCTAATTGCTTATATTTGCATGACAGCTATATCTCCAAATTCGAGTTCATGAACTACCTCTTTGCTAACCTGCTAGCTGCGTGGTTGTATATAAGTCTTGGTCCTGGAATTTGAATATTATTGATCTGGGTCCAAACTGTTTGAAAATGTTAACAGCAGACAACAAAAGTCGCTGCTAGAAAGGAAAGTGTAAAGGATAAATTCAATATTAAAAAAAATCTTGTGCTAACAGTAAGAGAAAAGAGTTCAAAATTTTAGAACATTTAGGCCAATAAAATTTTAGAGTATTTCGGGTAACAGGTCTGAAAATTTTAGGTAGGGTAGGCACACATAATTTTTTTCTGGAACAAAATTTAATTTTATGCATTTTGAAAGGCATTTTGCCTTTCAAAGTGCATAAATTATATTTTTTCCAGCAAACTTGAAAAAAATTCTAGGTTGCACCAGTAAATTTAGGTAAGGTCGGGTTACCCTAAACACAGGTATTTTTTTATTTAGCCTTACAGCAGGAAAAGGTTTATTACTTTTTGGGCTAAAAAAATAAGGGGTCTTCTTAAAGGCTATATAATGTCCATGAGTAGATTCAGTCTGCCAGAAGTACACTAAAGTTGAAAGGATCATCTTTGTTGATATTAAGTGTGGGTGTTTTAGGGATGGGTGTTTCTTCTAGGTCATCACAGCGTAACATCTGGTATTCACTGGGTCCACCTCGGTCTACTTTCACAGGTCTTAGCTTCTCATGACGTAATCTGAAATAAAGAATTCAATAACAAATGATTTAATATATACTGACAGACGTTAAAAAGGCAACACTTGGATAGCAGCTTAAATTTATGTTTCAAAAAAGAAGGCAGAACAATAATTTTGATTGTATAATAATGAGTGTTCATTTGTAAGTAACACATGGAAAACTTGTCCAATTAAGATAAATTAAAAGCATTAAAATGTAAACTTTTTGAGTTAGGGGTCAGCTGTTTAATGTGACAAAATGTTATCAGTGAAGGAGTTCCTACTTCATCAAATCAAGAAACACGAGAAGCATCAAATTTGTGTCATGGACTTTGTTAGTTGTTGAGGAATCACTCTCATATTGATTGGCAAGTCTGCGATACAGCTTATTTGCGTATTTGACGTTTATCTGTTTGTACCCTTTCATTCGATGACTTAAATCTCCTCTACTTAAGAACTGTTTCAGTGACTAAATTGATATGGAGCAAATAACATTGTCAAGTTTAGTTGTACAATTAAAACTAAAGTGTTTGCTGAAGAAGCCAACTCATGATGACATTATCGAATCAAAGGAATTTTACAAACAACTGTGTTTTGAAAGATATGAAGGGAAGTTGGTGTTGCGTTTTTAAAGTCCATCAGTATACAATATGGACTATCATAATTAATTAATTAGGGAACTCTGTAGCACTGTTAATAAAGTGGTGGGCTTGTGAGAAATAGGTCAAAGGTTCCAATCCAACCCTTAGCAATATGTTGTGTCCTCAAGCAAGTCACTTTATCCTAACTGTTTAGTGCTGGTCCAACCCAGGAAAACATAAATGAAAAATTGTTGACTGGGATGTAAAGCTTCAAATCAAACAAAAAAGAAGATTAATGAAATCAGTAAAATGTTCATTCTACAAATATTACTGTGACAGTCATGGTGCGGTGCCATTTTGCACTGCATTTATAGCAAAATGCAATTGTGCCCACATATCAACCCTTTATATTCTGATGATTTTTCCATACAGATTGATAAAATAAGAATGGGACTGCCCAATATGTACTTTAAGGGCCACAGGTAGAATTTTCTAAATTATTTTATATTTCTGTCCCTGAAGGTTTTTTTATTCTTAGCAAACAGTGCAGACCCTGATGAAATGCAGCATTATGCTGCATTTCATCTGAGTCCTCACTGTTTGCCAAAGTACCTAGGGGTTTCCAGGATACAAAGGTTAAAAGAAACAACTTGTAGTAATGGTGTTTGCTTATTAGAACATCAGTGGTTACCTTAGCAAATATGGTTAGGCCTTTATTAAGAGTGAGTAATGAAAAATTAACTTTCTTATTTCTCAACCAAAACATATGTTGTGGGTACTCAAAAGAACCGTCTCAATGAGACGGTTCTTTTGAGCACCAAAAACATATGTTAAAACTGATGGGTAAGAAAATATTTGAAATTTCACGCTCAAATATTTTGCTTATCTAAACCTGTGTATGGTATAATGTTACCTCTTTCCAGTGCCCTTCTTGAATGACCTTTCTTGTATTTGTGCAGCTATGGTCTCGTCATCCACGTGGTACTGCTGTTTGTTGTACATTATAGGAGGGGAGGGAGTTCTCGCAGTCTGCAATAAACGATACACTATTAGCATCCAGTACCGGGCTGTGTAACGCAGTCAATAACATGTCTGGCAACAGATGCGAGTCTGACTGCAGATCCAGGGATCCCTAGTTCAATCCTGATCCGGTCCCATACTTTCATGGAGATTGATCATGAAATGATTTCTACGGTCATTCTCCTCCCTTACCCTGAATCATTCAAGAAGGGTTGTTGTCAGTTACAAGCGAAAGTATGTGCACTAAGTACTGGCTAACTGCTTGTTCAAGCTTGCCCAGGATAAAGTGTGGTTATGTGAACAGACTGTCCCGCCATGACCATAGCTTTTGACTTGAGACGTAAAGCAACAAAACAAACAAACAAATTAGTATCCAGCATAAAACTACACAAGCAAGGTTGAGTTTATATCCCCTAAAAGATTTACTGTTGCTGCTATGATTAAACAAACCCTGACCGATTCATTGTTTGTGTTTAATGTCCCACCAACAGCTAAGGACGCAAGAAAACCTTTCTTATGGGCTTCCGACTAAGTGAGATTCAAACCAGCCTGCTCAGCTACAGAGATTACCTAGAAAATTGAAATTTCCCTCGTAGCAAGTCTAGATATGATACTTTACAATAAGTGAATAACAAAGGCACTGATCTGACTGCGTGGAAATTCAGGCTGGTATGCGCCTTTGTTGTTCCCAAACCCCCAAGGACAGGCTTTCTCACATTGAGGCCCATATAGAGAAGGGGCCACAGCTTAAAAGTCTCATCCAACAGACTGGTAATGTAAAGGATTTAACCTGCAACCTCTGGTTTACAAGGCAATTGGTATATCCACTACACTGCACTGGCCCCTACAGGTTCATTGTCATTTCAAATAAAAGGGCATTCATTAACTCCTATATATGGAAATAAATTTGGAAATAAGATGACAGTTTGGTGCTGTGCCATCAAAATACCCTCCATCCCCTATGTGACCCCAAACTCTGAGGTTGTTGATTTGTTAGTTTGATTTGATTCTTTACGTCCCATCAACAATATTTCAGTTAAACAGAGGCGGGTCTTCCTGGGTTGAACCAGTACTAAGCTAGGATAAAAGTGTCTGGCTCAAGGACCACAACACAGTAATGCTGGTGAGGCTTGAACCCGCAGCTCCTCGGTCTCGAGTCAAGCACTCTACTGCTGAGCCACTGCGCTCCCTGAGGCTGTTGAAGACTTCAGCTAATCTGAAAATCCTGACTTCAAGTAAAGACTTGAATCCTTCATCCATGCATGTATCAGGCCTTTAGTTAAGAGTGCGTAACAGAAATATTTTTTCTTATTTCTCAACCAAAGCATAATTATTATGTTGTGGGTATTCAAAAGAGCCGTCTCAATGAGACGGTTCTTTTGAGCACCCAAAACATATGCTAAAAATTCTGGGTAAGAAAATATTTACAATTTTAAGCAGAAAATTTTGCTTATCTAAATCTATTATGTTTTATCTCATGGGCTGAGCAATATAAAGCAGGGGTGTAAAATTCCACTCACCGGCTCGCATTGGCCAATTAACTTCTGGTTCGGGTGAGTAGAATACCTGCCAAGCTTGCCCTTACGGTCGAGTGCATTTTCTGACATGTAAAATGCATTTTATCCTTTAGAGAAGACTAAAAAAAGTAACACTACAGATTGTCAATCTTTTTCATCATATACAAGATGTTTATATCTGACTGTTACAACTACGCATGCACATTTTTAGACTGGTTGCAATTAACTCCCCAGCGGCCACCTTTCAGTAGAATTTATTCGCAGAGCCTCCTCTATATGGGGAGTTTGACAACAGAGGTCCTCAAAAACGGCGGGCAAATTCAGACATTGAACACCACATTTTTGTTTACATCAACACCGGTCGAACAGTACCATATTTGCTGCCCAAATTAAAAGTCACAGCAAGACGTTAGATTGTTTTAAGGGAAGAAAATAGGTGGAGGAGATAATGAGAGACAGAAAAAATGAAGTCTCAGCAGAAAGACTATGATAAAAAAAACCATGTACTATTTAAACTGAAAAGGGTAAATGTTTATCAATATGTATGTATACTTTAAGGGCGAGTGATAATGCCATGAGGGCGAGTAGCTTTTTCCACCCACTAGTCCTGCAGGGTGAGTGAGTAAAAAAAATAATTTTACACCCCTGTAAAGGTAACAAAACTTTATGTGAATCACAATGATGTAAACCACCTACCCCTTGAGTGTCTTCTTTCATAATATCTTCATGTATAATTTGATGCATATTCTGTTTCTCTGCGACAACAGGATGGGAGGGCAGACTCAGGGGGTCAATCAGAACATCATAGGGAACCATGGGGTGGTGGAACGTGTCAGGATTATAAATATCCCAGGGGTCTGGCTGACCAAAAGTACCTGTAAAATAAATATCATAGGCCCTGATAAGCAAATATTTGATAGTAAAATTGTTATAGTTTTCCATTCCAAGATTGCATCAGTCAAAAACTTATTGTATACAGTGAAACCCCTTTTAAAAACACCTCATTATAACACAGACATTGGCGTAGCTCCCATTAGGCAGTTATGCATGTGCGTAATGAAAATAGTACACATTGAAGGGAGGTCACCAAATGTGGTAAAAGTGATTTTCCATACCATAAGGAACTACTCTTAAAGGAAAGGATCTGCTCCCTCTGGGAGCCAATTCTTTCCTTTAAGAGAAGTTCCTATTTTGAAAAGGGAAACAATTTAGTTCAGAAGAGAATCTCTGCTTGTTCCAGTAGTCTCCCTTTGATGTGCGTATTTTTTTAGCGTTCTGGCTTTACCATTGACAGATTGAATATAACATGGCCAAGTTGTGGCTCCTACATATTGAATTATTGGAGAATTACCATTTTACGAAATTGATACTTAATAATATGATTCACTTATAAACATGGTCCATTCCTATGGACCCCAAACAGGTCCCCAGATAAGAGAGCATAACTAAAAATTATTTTAATATTTCTCAACCAAAACTTATGTTGTGGGTACTCAAAAGAACCGTCTCAATGAGATGGTTCTTTTGAGCACCCAAAACACATGTTTAAACTTTTTGTTTGTTTTGATCACAATTTTACGCTGTAAACATTTGCTTAACTGGCCCTATGACATAGCATTATTAAGGGACTGTACTGTATATGCTTAAGAAGTTCTCATGTAGACTTGTTTATATCATTCAGAAACAACAACATAATTATGATCAAATTCAGATATTAGAAAACTATCTTAATATTTGCTTAATACCATGTTTGTAGTTCACAAAATGCTTGTTGGAATGACGAACAGTGTAAACCAAGGTAAAACCTGATAAGACTGCTCTTTGATCTTGTTTCATACAGTTTGTCAGCACTACATGTCTGTGTTGATGTTTTATGTCCTAGTCAACAAAAAGATTGATTGATTAAAAATCAATTTTCTTATTTCTCAACCAAAACATATGTTGAGAATACTCAAAAGAACTGTAAAAAAAAGACAGAACTTTAAAATAATCACCCAAAACACATGTATGGGAGATAGACTCGATAAGCTCACTACATCTCTGCTGTTCCTCTATCTTAGTTAGACTCAGAAATATATTTTACTAACCTTTACAATGATCATCCATGTTCCACATGTACAGTCAACTGATGATGACAGCAGTATCTTGTGTTCCTCTACCTTAGTAAGACTCATCAGACAGAAGTTATACTAACCTATATAATGACCATGCATGTTACACATTCTCACTGTACAGCCAACTGATGATGACAGCAGTATCTTGTGTTCCTCTACCTTAGTAAGACTCATCAGACAGAAGTTATACTAACCTATATAATGACCATCCATGTTCCACATTCTCACTGTACAGTCAACTGATGATGACATCAGTATCTTGTGTTCCTCTACCTTAGTAAGACTCATCAGACAGAAGTTATACTAACCTATATTATGACCATCCATGTTCCACATTCTCACTGTACAGCCAACTGATGATGACAGCAGTATCTTGTGTTCCTCTACCTTAGTAAGACTCATCAGACAGAAGTTATACTAACCTATATAATGACCATCCATGTTCCACATTCTCACTGTACAGTCAACTGATGATGACAGCAGTATCTTGTGTTCCTCTACCTTAGTAAGACTCATCAGACAGAAGTTATACTAACCTATATAATGACCATCCATGTTCCACACTCTCACTGTACAGTCAACTGATGATGACAGCAGTATCTTGTGTTCCTCTACCTTAGTAAGACTCATCAATCAGAAGTTATACTAACCTATATAATGACCATCCATGTTCCACATTCTCACTGTACAGTCAACTGATGATGACAGCAGTATCTTGTGTTCCTCTACCTTAGTAAGACTCACCAGACAGAAGTTATACTAACCTATATAATGACCATCCATGTTCCACATTCTCACTGTACAGTCAACTGATGATGACATCAGTATCTTGTGTTCCTCTACCTTAGTAAGACTCATCAGACAGAAGTTATACTAACCTATATAATGACCATCCATGTTCCACATTCTCACTGTACAGTCAACTGATGATGACATCAGTATCTTGTGTTCCTCTACCTCAGTAAGACTCATCAGATTAGATGTTTTACATACCTATATAATGACCATCCATGTTCCACATTCTCACTGTACAGTCAACTGATGATGACATTAGTATCTTGTGTTCCTCTACCTCAGTAAGACTCATCAGATAGATGTTTTACATACCTATATAATGACCATCCATGTTCCACATTCTCACTGTACAGTCAACTGATGATGACATCAGTATCTTGTGTTCCTCTACCTCAGTTAGACTCAGATAGATGTTTTACATACCTATATAATGACCATCCATGTTCCACATTCTCACTGTACAGTCAACTGATGATGACATCAGTATCTTGTGTTCCTCTACCTCAATAAGACTCAGATAGATGTTTTACATACCTATATAATGACCATCCATGTTCCACATTCTCAACGTACAGTCAACTGATGATGACAGCAGTATCTTGTGTTCCTCTACCTCAGTAAGACTCAGATAGATGTTTTACATACCTATATAATGACCATCCATGTTCCACATTCTCACTGTACAGTCAACTGATGATGACTCAGTATCTTGTGTTCCTCTACCTTAGTAAGACTCATCAGACAGAAGTTATACTAACCTATATAATGACCATCCATGTTCCACATTCTCACTGTACAGTCAACTGATGATGACATCAGTATCTGGTGTTCCTCTACCTTAGTAAGACTCATCAGATAGATGTTTAACATACCTATCTAATTACCATCCATGTTCCACATTCTCACTGTACAGTCAACTGATGATGACATCAGTATCTTGTGTTCCTCTACCTCAGTAAGACTCATCAGATAGATGTTTTACATACCTATATAATGACCATCCATGTTCCACATTCTCACTGTACAGTCAACTGATGATGACATCAGTATCTTGTGTTCCTCTACCTCAGTTAGACTCAGATAGATGTTTTACATACCTATATAATGACCATCCATGTTCCACATTCTCACTGTACAGTCAACTGATGATGACATCAGTATCTTGTGTTCCTCTACCTTAGTAAGACTCATCAGATAGATGTTTTACTAACCTGTATAATGACCATCCATGTTCCACATTCTTACTAAACAGTCAACTGATGATGACTGCAGTATCTTGTGTTCCTCTACCTTAGTAAGACTCATCAGATAGATGTTTTACTAACCTGTATAATGACCATCCATGTTCCACATTCTTACTGTACAGTCAACTGATGATGACTGCAGTATCTTGTGTTCCTCTACCTTAGTAAGACTCATCAGATAGATATTTTACTAACCTGTATAATGACCATCCATGTTCCACATTCTCACTGTACAGTCAACTGATGATGACAGCAGTATCTTGTGTTTATCTACCTAGGTAAGACTCATATCTATCGATGATCAATATACATATATAATGACCATCCATGTTCACATTCTTATTGTACAGTCAACAGATGATGACAGCAGTACCTGGTGTTCCTCTACCTAGATAATACTGATATAGAAGTTCAACATACCTATATAATGACCATCCATGTTCCACATTCTTACTGTACAGTCAACTGATGATGATAGCAGTATCTTGTGTTCCTCTACCAAGGTCAATGAAGTTACACTCTTTACATGGCCTCTCCAGGAATTTATCACTAAAAATGATATAAACTAAATGATAATGCTATTGATAAAAAACATTATCATGGTGAATATCATATGATCTACTCGCCTCCTCATTTTTGATCTAGTCAAATGTGTCAGGATAAACTGCATTGTAAATATGTTGTTTCATTTTTGGTATCATTTTTTTTGTGATAGTCGTATACTTGTTTTGGTCTGTGTAAGGGAAGTAATATAATCATGTTAAATCCCTGCTTTGCATTTTATCGTTTATGCTATCTAGGTGTTTGTTTTGAAGACATTTTTGTCTAATTAATAGTAGATGAATCAGTTAGTTGTATATTTTCACCGAAAGGTTATGCAAGATGGTTGGTGTCTTGGTTCGATGTTTCATAAATTTTAATTGATAAATTTGACTTATATATAGTCAATTTTAATAAGTTAATAAGTTTACAGGCGCGATACTAAATCCCGGCTTCCCGGCGATGACAAGTGATATAACGCTCTTAAAACACAGCGCACGAAACCCGAAAAAACGAATTTAGTTGTAAAAAAAAAAGCATTCTGCCCTGTTGACGCGGAGAAAAAAAAAAAGACAAGGTCATACGTAGAAGGTCCAAACGCTATATCTCCAATCTGGTTCACAGTCTGTACGATGCTCGCATAGTTCAGCTAGGCTGAACACATACGGTTCAGACAGGCAGGTCGAAGCCCATACGAGTTGGTGCTTATAACGTTATATGCTTGGAGCATAACGTTTATAGATTGAGCCAAGCTGAACGCATGCGTAGGTTTGGAAACATCCAAACCAGGTTACGAGCTATTGTCTCAGACAGGCAAACAAAAGCCCATACAAGTTGGTGCTTGATAACGTTATTGCTTGGAGCATAACGTTTAAACTCATATAAGTTGAGTTACGTTCCTAGCACTGAGGCAGGAACGTGTTTCAAACCAGGGGTTTGAAACGATTAACCAGGGGTTCGAAACCATTAAGTTTAGAGTTAATATAAAATTGCTCAGCGCTATTGTAAAGCTGAGAATACCTCCAGCCATCTTGCTGGCGTGGCGACCATAGTTGATTTATATTGTAGGGTCCCATACCAAGAATTTGTGTTGATCATTTATGATCGTATAGCTCATGTTATGAGCGTTTTGTCTGTACATATTACTGTACATATTACTGACGTTTATAGACTATATTAGTCTTGGGTTTTCATAGTTCATAATTCATATGCTGAACTTTGGCTGTCCAGCTAAAGACATTGTCGCTTCATAGCACGCCCATTATAAACATTGTTCAGGCGTCGTCATAGGGCTCTAACGACAAGGTTATAGCCAGACCTCACCACCAACCTGACAACTTGGGGGCTCGTCCGGGATAGTGCTTAGGAAGTTATATACAGCTGGAACTCATTGTTTTGAGCATTATGGATCATGATAAATGGATAGGGGCTGGAGAACGCATGGTCTTGACAGGGTCAGAGCTACAGGAATATGTTGAGAAGAGAGAGAAGGAATTTTTGGACAGGGAAGAGCGTATGCTCAGGCGAGAAGATGAGAAAAGTAGGCTGGAGTTTGAACGTTTGGAGCTTGAGGAAGAAAGGCTGGAGAAACAGGCATCGTTAAAGCGTGAGGAGCAAGAAAGAGAGATGGAACTGCTGAAGCTTCGTGCTGCGACAGGGGTTTCAAAGTCTGAGATGGGCAGTAAGTCTCTACGACCAAAACTGCCAAAGTTTGAAGAACAGAAAGATGACATGGACGCTTATATTGAACGTTTTGAACGATTTGCCAGAAGCCAGGGTTGGAGAGAAGATACGTGGGCAGTTAGTCTGAGCTCACTTCTGACTGGGAAGGGGCTAGAAGTTTATACCAGCATGCCACCTGAGCAAGCTGACGACTACCCAGCGTTGAAGAAAGCTGTGCTGAAACGTTATCAGTTGACAGAGGAAGGGTTCAGATTGAAGTTTCGTGACAGTAAGCCAGAACAAGGCGAAACTGTATTTCAGTTTATGGCTAGGCTTGTACGTTACTTTAGTAGATGGGCAGAGATGGCTGAAGTTGATGGGACGTTTGAGAGTTTAGTGGATTTGATCATTAGGGAGCAGTTTATACAAACTTGCTCACCTGAGTTAGCATTGTTTTTGAAAGAGAGAATGCTGAAGTCTAGAGCTGAGGTTACTAAATATGCTGAACAGTACATAGAAGCACATGGTGGCTCCATCGCATCTAGGAGACCAAATAAGCTGAGCAACGGAGCATACAACAAACAGCCACAGAGGCCAGTTGCCAGCTCAGCTTCCAAACCACTACAAGCTCATAGACCAAGCGGACAGAAACCTGTTTGTTTCATATGCAGAAAGGAGGGACACTTTGCCCGAGACTGTAAGAAGAATGATCAAAAGAAGATAAGTGGAGCAGCTGTTGTATATGAAGACTCAAGCAATAAGTCTTCAAGCAGGGGTTGGAGGCAAAATAAGTCAAGAAGCCGAGACCAGTCTCCAGACAGACACAAGGTCTCAGCTGTCTGTATGTCACTGACAGTTGAACCAAGCCCTGCAGTGCAAGAATGCATTCAAGATGGGGAGTTGCAACTTGCAAATGGCCAGTCAGTGCCAATTATAGCTGGTGGATGCACCATAGACTCTCTAGATGGAGAGAGAAATTTAAACCTACAGACAGGGTTCGTAGGAGATACTGAGGTTAGAGTGCTGCGTGATACAGGCTGTGAGTTGGCTGCAGTTCAAAAAGACTTGGTGTCTGAAGACCAGATGCTTGACAAAAGGTTTGTCATGATAACGATTGATGGCCAAGCCAAGATAGTTCCAGCAGCACTTATACAAATAGATACACCCTATTATAGAGGTTCGTTGGAAGCCATGGTGCTGACCTCATTGATATGTGACTTAGTACTGGGAAACATTGATGGAGTTTCTGATACTCCTGATCAGCGATGGTCGAGATATGAGGAGTCTGAACCATTGCCTGAAAGTGTTGCTGCAGCAGTAGTTACACGAGCTCAAGCTGAGAAGGCGAAAAAACCCTTGAAGGCTTTGAGCGTGCCTAGCTCGCAGTTTGGGACTCTAGACATAGACAGTCTACAGAAGGCACAGAGGGAGGACACATCCTTGATAAAGTTGTGGTCATATGCCCAAGAAGCGAGCGAGATGAAGACAAAGGGTGGTAGTAAATACAGATATGTAATACAGAAAGGTGTTCTGTACAGAGAGTTTGAGCAAGTCAGAGGACAGACCTCAAACATCATGAAACAAGTTGTTGTGCCATCAGAGCACAGAAAACGTGTTATGAGCCTTGCTCATGAGTCCATAGTTGGTGGACATTTAGCAGCCAAGAAGACAATAGATCGAATCACAACTAGTTTTCACTGGCCAGGCATCACCAGTGATGTAACTAGGTTTTGTCGATCATGTGAGATATGTCAGAAGACTGTTCCTAAAGGAAAGGTGACAAAGGTTCCCCTTGGGGAGATGCCAATAATGGATGTGCCATTTCACCGTGTTGCAGTTGATCTGATAGGTCCCATCACACCAGTATCAGACAACGGTAACAGATACATTTTGACGATAGTAGACTTTGCTACAAAGTACCCTGAGGCAGTTGCTTTGCCCAAGATTGAAACAGAGAGGGTTGCGGAAGCTTTGCTTGACGTATTCTCTAGGGTTGGTTTCCCAAACGAAATTTTGAGTGACAAGGGTAGCCAATTTACTTCAGACCTCATGAAGGAAGTCTGTAGGCTTATTTCACTGAAACAATTGTTCACAACCCCATATAACCCAAAGTGTAATGGACTTTGTGAAAGAATGAACGGAGTTCTCAAAAGTATGTTGAAGAAAATGTGCCAGGAGAAACCCAAAGACTGGGACAGATATTTATCTGCAGTTCTGTTTGCATACAGAGAAGTTCCGCAAGCATCAACAGGGTTCTCCCCATTTGAACTACTTTATGGGAGAACAGTTCGTGGACCTATGCAGGTTCTGAAAGAGCTTTGGACTGAGAAAGAGACTCCAGAGGTTTCAAACACATACCAGTATGTGTTAGAACTACGTAACAGGCTTGAAGAAACTTGCAAGATTGCTAGAGACAGTTTGTATGATGCCCAGAGGGTTTACAAACATCACTATGATAAATCTACTAGGCAAAGAAGACTCAAGAAGGGAGATAAGGTTCTCTTACTTCTACCTACAACCCATAACAAGCTTATGTTACAGTGGAAAGGTCCATACGAAGTTGTTGAGGTAGTCAATAGGATGGACTACAAAGTGAAAGTTGGTGATAGGGTAGGAACATACCATATCAACTTGTTGAAAAAGTTTGAAGAAAGGGATGATACTGTGATCTCGGGTATGGCCATCATAGAGGCTGAGCCAAGCTCAGAAATAGGCGTTGTAGATGATGAAAGTTTGCTAAACTTAGTATGTTTGAAGGGAGAAGAAACATACAAAGATGTGCAGATATCTGAGAGCTTGACAGCAGAGCAGCAAGCAGATGTGACAAGACTACTTGAAGAATTTCAGTGCATATTCACAGATATGCCTGGAACAACCCACCTGGCTGAACACAAGATAGAGTTGACGACTAAGAGTCCAATTCGTGTTCGTCCATACCCAATACCCTACGCTAAGAGACAAGAGGTTGAGAAAGAAGTCCAGGCTATGCTAGAGGCTGATGTCATAGAGCCAGCCATGTCTGACTACAACTCACCAATAGTTCTAGTTAAGAAGAAGGATGGCACAAACAGATTTTGTGTAGATTTTAGGCGGATCAACCTTGTGACCAAGTTTGATACTGAGCCTATGGGAAATCCTGAGGATATCATGGCCAAGCTTAAAGATGACAAGTTTTTTAGCAAAAAAGATCTGAGCAAAGGATTTTGGCAGATCATGGTAGAAAAGAGTTCACAACATCTGACTGCATTCTCAACAGCGGATGGGTCATATACGTTTAAGAAAATGCCATTTGGATTAGTGAACTCTGGGAGTACATTTAACAGAATGATGAGAAAACTGTTGCATGGGTGTAGCAATGCAGACAACTATGTTGATGACATCCTTGGACATACAAAACGTTGGGATGATCATCTTGTCACGTTGAGAGACATTTTCAGCAGAGTCAGAGATGCAGGATTGACTCTGAAACCATCAAAATGCTTGATAGGTTTTGAAAGCATTGCTTTCACAGGACATGTTGTAGGGAAAGGCATCCTGCAGATGGAGGATGACAAGCTCGAAAAGATCAGAAATGCTGAGCGCCCAAAGACAAAGAAGCAGGTTCGTGCTTTCTTGGGACTGGCTGGGTACTACAGGAGATTCATCCCAGCCTTTTCAGATGTTGCAGCGCCATTGACTGATTTGACCAAGAAGGGTCGCCCAACACACGTTGACTGGCAGGAAGAACACGAGCATTCATTTAAGACCCTTAAGGACATGCTCATCAGATCACCCATACTTCGGCTGCCAGACTTTGATAGGCCATTTATCCTTCAGGCTGACGCATCAGATTCAGGTGTTGGGGCAGCGCTATTACAAAGATATGAAGATGGTTTGTTCCCTATAGCATATGCTAGCAAGAAACTGTTGCCCAGAGAGAAGAATTACTCTGTTATAGAAAGAGAATGCTTAGCCATTGTGTTTGGAATAAGAAAGTTCCAAAAATATTTGTATGGTGCAGAGTTTGTGCTACAGACAGATCATGCACCCTTGTCTTACATACAGAAATGTAAGATAGAAAGTGGCAGGATAATGCGATGGGCATTATTCCTGCAGAACTACCAATTTATAGTTGAAGCAATAAAGGGCTCAGACAATGTCTGTGTGGATTACCTAAGTAGACAGTAGATATATGAGAAGTCAGATGCAGATATATCCTGAGGTTTATAAAACATAGAAGTGTTTTCTTGAGAAGGGGGCTGTTGTCAGGATAAACTGCATTGTAAATATGTTGTTTCATTTTTGGTATCATTTTTTTTGTGATAGTCGTATACTTGTTTTGGTCTGTGTAAGGGAAGTAATATAATCATGTTAAATCCCTGCTTTGCATTTTATCGCTTATGCTATCTAGGTGTTTGTTTTGAAGACATTTTTGTCTAATTAATAGTAGATGAATCAGTTAGTTGTATATTTTCACCGAAAGGTTATGCAAGATGGTTGGTGTCTTGGTTCGATGTTTCATAAATTTTAATTGATAAATTTGACTTATATATAGTCAATTTTAATAAGTTAATAAGTTTACAGGCGCGATACTAAATCCCGGCTTCCCGGCGATGACAAGTGATATAACGCTCTTAAAACACAGCGCACGAAACCCGAAAAAACGAATTTAGTTGTAAAAAAAAAAGCATTCTGCCCTGTTGACGCGGAGAAAAAAAAAAAGACAAGGTCATACGTAGAAGGTCGAAACGCTATATCTCCAATCTGGTTCACAGTCTGTACGATGCTCGCATAGTTCAGCTAGGCTGAACACATACGGTTCAGACAGGCAGGTCGAAGCCCATACGAGTTGGTGCTTATAACGTTATATGCTTGGAGCATAACGTTTATAGATTGAGCCAAGCTGAACGCATGCGTAGGTTTGGAAACATCCAAACCAGGTTACGAGCTATTGTCTCAGACAGGCAAACAAAAGCCCATACAAGTTGGTGCTTGATAACGTTATTGCTTGGAGCATAACGTTTAAACTCATATAAGTTGAGTTACGTTCCTAGCACTGAGGCAGGAACGTGTTTCAAACCAGGGGTTTGAAACGATTAACCAGGGGTTCGAAACCATTAAGTTTAGAGTTAATATAAAATTGCTCAGCGCTATTGTAAAGCTGAGAATACCTCCAGCCATCTTGCTGGCGTGGCGACCATAGTTGATTTATATTGTAGGGTCCCATACCAAGAATTTGTGTTGATCATTTATGATCGTATAGCTCATGTTATGAGCGTTTTGTCTGTACATATTACTGTACATATTACTGACGTTTATAGACTATATTAGTCTTGGGTTTTCATAGTTCATAATTCATATGCTGAACTTTGACTGTCCAGCTAAAGACATTGTCGCTTCATAGCACGCCCATTATAAACATTGTTCAGGCGTCGTCATAGGGCTCTAACGACAAGGTTATAGCCAGACCTCACCACCAACCTGACAAAATGTCAGGATTTAATTTATTAGCATATGTTTAAAAAAGAGTATAAAAGACAGGTGAATCCAATCAATTGCCTTCTCAGTGGACAGCTCATCAGAATCAAAAATAATTTGAAATCAGCATATACCTGGGTTTCACATGGTAAGGGTTAAGATGTCGTAAACAAACAATTACTTTGACGTGTCGCATCTTGCAGCTTCTATTCTATCGCCTTTAACAATCTTGACCACTGAAATCTCTAGTGAGCAAAAAACAACAACATGCTGAATAGTTCATTGTTTTATATTTATGAAGATTACAAATATCATGCTGAAGTGAGATGAGCTTGAAAAAGTTTTATAGTCACATCATGGTCAGGTAACCGTAACACTGGCCTCCAGATAAGAGTGCATGATTAAAAAGCTTATTTTCTCTCAACTAAAACGTTTGCTGTGAGTGCTCAAAAGAACTGTCTCAATGAGCACCCAAAACACATGTTAAAACTTAAAGATAAAATTTTCACTATTTTACGCTTGAAAATTCTGTTTAATTGGACCAATGCCGTAGAATGTTATTGGATACGTACACTCTGGTGGCTTGTCGGCTGGTTCCTTGCTGCAATAACCATCTATATTCCAGATATATATGAAGCCATTACTGTCGCCGGAGAGCAGTACAGTGTTCAGTTTATTGATCTCAAGCACACTAATCATAGCACCTTTACTATTATTATTCTGAAAATGTAAAAGAGAAAAATAAAATACAGTAAGACCTGTGTAAAACAGCCACTCAAAAGTAGATAAAACAAAGTTCTTTAAGACAAATGGTAGCTTAATGAAGGTCGAAAGTAGATAAAACAAAGTTCTTTAAGACAAATGGTAGCTTAATGAAGGTTGAAAGTATTGCAGAATGCTCACTTTAGAGCATTTTGCAATACTTATGACCTGCATTAAGCAATAATTAGTCTTTAAAATCAATTTTTGATCTTTTTAGAGTGACCGTTTTACACAGGTATAACTGTATTGCAAAATTACAGTAGAAAATGTTTTTGAGCTTATACTTTTAACTTAGCTTTTTACCCATACATACCATAACATATGCATCGGTTGACTAAACAAAACAGTCATATTAGGTTATTTCTTTTGAGTGTCCACAGTATATAATTATTCCTGATAATCCAAATACAAATGGCTTGATAGGGGAGCTATCACAAACAACCAATTTGAAAAATTTAGTTAACCCTTTGTGAACCACAAACCCCCTAAACAGGTACTTTTACAAACATTGTAGACCCAGAGGAAATGCAGCATAATGTCAGGGTCGCACTAAGGAAAAATTGATCTTCAGAGAAAGAAATGCAATTGTTTTTTTTGTTTGTTTGTTGTTGTTTTTTTTTGGGGGGGGGGGGGAGTATAGCCTGTGACTCCTCAATATATATAATGGACCATCTTGACTTAACTATATCAAGTTAAATGGGAAATTCCATTGGTCTTAAATGGGCTAAGAAATACTAGTTATATAATCTTTCAATCATTGTTAGCCTACAAAATGCTGACAATATTGTCAAAGGTCAAGATTTTGAGGTAAAAAGTGTTTGGTACTGTAGCTGATTATGCTGCCTACTTCATGTGAGCTGCCTGTTTAGAGTATTCACATGAGATATCCGGCTTTAGAAAATTATTAATTTGTCACTTGCTGTGGTGTTGACTGGCATGTGTAGTATTAAACAGACTGGTAGAGAAATGATATGTAGTAGTCTTGTTCTTGGAATTGAACAGTCACTTATTTATAAAGTACAGGAATTCAGATCTCCTGAAGAGATCCAGGACTTAAGTTAAGAGTGCAAAACGAAAATTTAATTTTCTTGATTCTCAACCAAAACATATGTTGTGGGTACTCAAAAGAACCGTCTCAATGAGACAATCTTTTGAGCACCCAAAACATATTTTAAAACTGATGGATAAGAAAATATTTACATTTTTACGCTGAAAATTTTTGTTTATCTAAACCTGTGAGATCTGAATATCAGCCAGTTTACAATATTTTGGCTAAGACAACCCTGTCAATCTAGGCAGTTCTGCCAGAGCCTTAGCTATTCACACACACAAAGTAGGGATGTAGATGAGGCTAAAGACAAAATTTGGGCCTCTATAGTTCACACACACAAAGTAGGGATGTAGATGAGGCTAAAGACAAAATTTAGGCCTCTATAGTCTCACTATATAGATGTGCATGATGTTTCAAGGATGCATGTGTGATGTGCTAGATCTCATGAACTGGCCTCTGAGCATGACTCCCACATGAGACTTCTTCCCTGCTTAAATCACATCAGTACAAAGTTTGAAAACTTCATAAATATCAAAATACACATACCTGAGGCAATTTTCTTTTTCAGATCAGGAGACAATGTCAAATGTTCTGGTTATACATGTTAAAATGGCAACAATTGTTGCCATTTTAACATTTATAACCAGAACAAATTTCATTGTCATGTGACTTGAGCATGAAAAGAGTTCTATATACTCACTGGGCCTAATTCCACTTATACTTACAACAGGAAACTGTGCCATTAGTTTGCCTCCTTGAAACACATTCCAGAAGTGTATATGTCCCCGAGGTCCGCTGGCTATCAGTGAGGCAGCATCCTTCTTGTAGGCCCGGGTCTGCAGGAACACCAACTTATTGATGCCTAAATCTCCATCCACTGAAATTATGTTAATTGAAATTGCTTAGTTTGTGAGAAAAAGAGAAAAATTATAGGAAAATGTGTTTCCAGCATTATATGGGTCTTGTCGCGAGACCTGATTTTGTTGCATTTTAACAACAAAGTTGCAGACCAGCCTACACATTTTCCCAGTCTAAATAGTGCATTTGTTATTTGCTGCCTCCCAAGTATATCTAAACTTACTACAAACAAAATTTTGTCTGATCCGCACCTTTGTTGTTCATTATCAGCTTGCAACATGCAAATATTCAAGATTCTAGCTAGTCTCTGTAGCTAATAAAAGCTGGTTCAGCCTTTTCTGGTCCTGAGGTTATAAAACTTTTTTCATTCACCACTCAACTGAGCACGAAATTTATCCTGCTCATAAATGTAAAAATGCCTACAATTGCGCATTTTAACATTTATTAGAATGATAAATACAACATCTGGGAGACTTAAAGCAAAAAACTTCTACATTTGTCGGTATTTTAGTTTTTATGAGCAGTTGAAATTTATTGCTCATTTGAGTTGAGCATCAAAAAAGTTTTATAACCTCGGGGTCTGGTCACAAACCCCAGACCATTTTTTTTTTTCACAATGAGGCCCATATATGAAAGCAACAAAGACTCTTGCAAGACTGAGCAGATGCAATAAGTACCAAAATGTCATGTGCTGGTTTATATATTTATGCTTCTCAATGGTTGTTCTAAGGCTGTAATTCTGTTGCAGCTACCTCTTTGAATTTTGTGTTTGTTTGTGTGGCATATTGATTTGCCATGTGCTTGTGTCCTTCCTCTTGTTGTTTATAGCGTCCAGATTAGCTGTGAATCAATGATCATCATCGTCGTTTTTCAGTTATTGTGATGGTGTGCCGTAGCCCCTCTCAAATTACATATAAAGCGTACGCGGCACACCCAGTTTTATGCACCCACTTAGGCTTTGAAAAAGGAATTCTGGCTGTATGAATCAATGATTGTGCAATTTCCTGGTTATATTTCCTTGTTTTAACCCTTTACTCCATAGGCTTTTTTTAGATCATGACATCATTTTCTATTTTTAGACAACATTGAAAACATTCAAGACAAATATAAGTTAAATCATAAAATAGAAGGGAGAAACAGAATAAACAACCAACAAGGACCAGTGTTGCCTTTTTAATAGTAGATTATCGACCGGTTTCAGTCATCCAATGACCTTTTTCAAATTTTAAGCTAAGTTTTGAATACTTTTGGAAATATTACGAAAAAAGGAGCATTTGCTTCAAAAGAGCAAATGCTCCATTTTCCATAACATTTTTAAATACGTGAGATTTCAAAGGTGTCAAAAGGCACTATCATGGATTAAAGGGTTAATGTGTTTTCACTGATCAAAAGAGTGAATCCTGATCAACCGACTTCTGACAAAAGCAGGAGATCTGGATCTTAAAGTATGTGAGTATGACCAGGAATTTATGCAACAATCACAGACTGCAGAGAAACTCACAGGGCCAGGCACTGTGAGGAAGATCAAGACACAGAACACAGACAGCCTTTTTAATCACAGCAAACAACTTGCACAGTAGTTTCAAGCCTTATTTTCCTCAAAAGTAAACAAAGGTTTCTCGAAATTTGTTATCAGCTGCAGATTTGAAGTTTAACCATAGGGCCAGAACTGGAAATTTTATGTGTGTAAAATTGCAATTATTTTTTTACCTATCAATTTAAACATGTGTGTTTGGGTGCTCAAAAGAACCGTCTCATTGAGACGGTTCTTTTGAGTACCCACAACATATGTTTTGATTGAGAAATAAAGAAAATAGTTTTCCAATACATACTCTTATCTGGAGCCCTGTTTAACTCTTCATCACCTAGTGTCGCTTGCTGATAACTTTTGCAAACAGTTTGGAGCCAGATCAGGCCCAACAAAACTTCAAGCCTGATCTAAATCCAAACTGTTTGACACTCTGATCATATTTCTGAAAGAATTTTACTTAAAAGATGATTCTGAAAAACATCAGCAGACGACAAAAAAATGCCAGGGTGTAAAGAGTTAAAAAGATCTTTCCATGTTCAGAAGAGCAAGGTTTATACTTAAATGATTGATCTTCATACTCTGGAGGGCTGGGAGCATCTAAAAAGGCAAATATATGACCAGAGACCATGTTCCAGACTATCACCTGACCATCATAGCTGGCTGTGGCTAGATTTATACTTACATGATTGATCCTCATACTCCGGAGGGCTGGGAGCATCTAAAAAGGCAAATATATGACCAGAGACCATGTTCCAGACTATCACCTGACCATCATAGCTGGCTGTGGCTAGATTTATACTTACATGATTGATCCTCATACTCCGGAGGGCTGGGAGCATCTAAAAAGGCAAATATATGACCAGAGACCATGTTCCAGACTATCACCTGACCATCATAGCTGGCTGTGGCTAGATTTATACTTACATGATTGATCCTCATACTCCGGAGGGCTGGGAGCATCTAAAAAGGCAAATATATGACCAGAGACCATGTTCCAGACTATCACCTGACCATCATAGCTGGCTGTGGCTAGATTTATACTTACATGATTGATCCTCATACTCCGGAGGGCTGGGAGCATCTAAAAAGGCAAATATATGACCAGAGACCATGTTCCATACTATCACTTGACCATCATAGCTGGCTGTGGCTAGTAGATTGGGAGGACACTGGGCTACTGACAAGATATCTTCCTTGTGTCCACGATTCTGAAACACAATGAATCAAACATATTACAACATTTGCACAGATATGGTAAAATTTACAAATGTTAAAAACATTGAAACATTTGTCTCTTTCCTTTCTCAAATCAAATGTTGGTTATCAGGATTGGAACTCACAACATGCAGGTCAGAATAGCAAACAGGAATGACCCTGATCAGACTGCTCTTTTGTAAACAGTGAAAAGATTAAGTGCACTGGTTACTGGGTTAGGAAGCATAACATACACTTGGACAGATACTACCTCGATCACATTGTACTTAGTTGGTTGGTTGGTTTTGTTGCTTTACGTCCCTAGTCAACAGCTATGGTCATTGCGGGACGGTCAGTTCACCTAACCACACTTTTTCCTGGGCAGGCTTGAACAAGCGGATAACCAGTAATTCGTGCACATACTTTCGCTTGTAACTGACAACAACCCTTCTTGAATGAATCAGCGGAAGGGAGGAGAATGACCGTAGAAATTATTTCATGATCACATTGTACTTAGATTTGCAAGAATGTTCATACAGTCACTCTAAAAGTTCATGAGGTATCCTGCTAAAATGATCGGCATAAAGGATGGACAAGCAAAAAAAAAATTATCTTTAAATTTTAATATGTCAAGATTGGTGCATATAAAAATGCAGTTGATGCAATGGTGTGACATATTACTTATGTTTCATAGAGGATCTTACATAAGTTATCATTTCACATGAAATTTATTAAACAAGACTTTGGAGAAATTTAATGAATTTAATATGAAATGATGTGTAAGATTCTGGTTTTGGTATGACTTTTTAAATATAATTTTTTGCCTTCAATGAAAATTTGCATTGTTGTCACGGACTTACTTGTTCCTGCAGAAAGTGTTAAGCAACGTTTGGTCATGGCATTATTTATGACATGGTGTTATCCAATGAACAGCAGTAACGTCAAATGATAACATAAGAATCTAACATGAGTATAAAGGTGGGATAGAAAAATCCGTCCCTAGGATCACCAATAGGCATCACCCGGCTTGCTGAGTGATGACAAACGGTGATCACGAGGGACAGATTTTTTATCCTATCCTCACAGGAATAATGGATTCTTTTTCTTGCTCACCACTAAGTACCACATTTTATATTGAAAAAAAACATGAAAAAGGCTTCCAGAAAATCCTAAATTCGCTGAGATGCGACATGGTGACGTCATTTTAACATTACAATGATGTCACAGATCAACGCACGGCTGTTCTTTTTTATCTTTCCCACAGGCTGGTATGAGTATGTGAGATTGAATTATCTCACATGGGGAAAAAACAAGGGAATCCTGAACTGGTGTATGATAAATGAAGTTAAGCCACAACTTGGTATAAGATTTATAAACTTACTATATCATCCTGCCATTTATCAATAGGATGTTGTATATGGTGTATATTACTGTCTGACATATCATCAGTGTAGATATTGATATGTTAGTCCCAACCCACAGCAACAATATATCTGTTTCTATTCATCTCAATATACTTACTAAGTCATCCTGCCATTTATCAATAGGGTGTTGTATATGGTGTATATTACTGTCTGACATATCATCAGTGTAGATGTTGATACGTCTGTCCCAACCAACAGCTACAATATATCTGTTTCTATTCATCTCAATATACTTACTAAGTCATCCTGCCATTTATCAATAGGGTGTTGTATATGGTGTATATTACTGTCTGACATATCATCAGTGTAGATGTTGATACGTCTGTCCCAACCAACAGCAACAATATATCTGTTTCTATTCATCTCAACATACTTACTAAATCATCCTGCCATTTATCAATAGGGTGTTGTATATGGTGTATATTACTGTCTGACATATCATCAGTGTAGATGTTGATACGTCTGTCCCAACCAACAGCTACAATATATCTGTTTCTATTCATCTCAATATACTTACTAAGTCATCCTGCCATTTATCAATAGGGTGTTGTATATGGTGTATATTACTGTCTGACATATCATCAGTGTAGATGTTGATACGTCTGTCCCAACCAACAGCTACAATATATCTGTTTCTATTCATCTCAATATACTTACTAAGTCATCCTGCCATTTATCAATAGGGTGTTGTATATGGTGTATATTACTGTCTGACATATCATCAGTGTAGATGTTGATACGTCTGTCCCAACCAACAGCAACAATATATCTGTTTCTATTCATCTCAACATACTTACTAAATCATCCTGCCATTTATCAATAGGATGTTGTATATGGTGTATATTACTGTCTGACATATCGTCAGTGTAGATGTTGATACATAGGTCCCAACCAACAGCAACAATATATCTGTTTCTATTCATCTCAACATACTTACTAAATCATCCTGCCATTTATCAATAGGATGTTGTATATGGTGTAAATTACTGTCTGACATATCGTCAGTGTAGATGTTGATACATAGGTCCCAACCAACAGCAACAATATATCTGTTTCTATTCATCTCAACATACTTACTAAATCATCCTGCCATTTGTCAATAGGATGTTGTATATGGTGTATATTACTGTCTGACATATCATCAGTGTAGATGTTGATACGTCTGTCCCAACCAACAGCAACAATATATCTGTTTCATTATCTCAATATACTTACTAAATCATCCTGCCATTTATCAATAGGGTGTTGTATATGGTGTATATTACTGTCTGACATATCATCAGTGTAGATGTTGATACGTCTGTCCCAACCAACAGCAACAATATATCTGTTTCATTATCTCAATATACTTACTAAATCATCCTGCCATTTATCAATAGGATGTTGTATATGGTGTATATTACTGTCTGACATATCGTCAGTGTAGATGTTGATACGTCTGTCCCAGCCCACAGCAACAATATATCTGTTTCATTATCTCAATATACTTACTAAATCATCCTGCCATTTGTCAATAGGATGTTGTATATGGTGTAAATTACTGTCTGACATATCGTCAGTGTAGATGTTGATACATAGGTCCCAACCAACAGCAACAATATATCTGTTTCTATTCATCTCAACATACTTACTAAATCATCCTGCCATTTGTCAATAGGATGTTGTATATGGTGTAAATTACTGTCTGACATATCGTCAGTGTAGATGTTGATACATAGGTCCCAACCAACAGCAACAATATATCTGTTTCTATTCATCTCAACATACTTACTAAATCATCCTGCCATTTGTCAATAGGATGTTGTATATGGTGTATATTACTGTCTGACATATCGTCAGTGTAGATGTCGATACATAGGTCCCAACCAACAGCAACAATATATCTGTTTCTATTCATCTCAATATACTTACTAAATCATCCTGCCACTTATCAATAGGATGTTGTATATGGTGTATATTACTGTCTGATATATCATCAGTGTAGATGTTGATACATCTGTCCCAACCAACAGCTACAATATATCTGTTTCTATTCATCTCAATATACATACTAAATCATCCTGCCATTTATCAATAGGATGTTGTATATGGTGTATATTACTGTCTGACATATCATCAGTGTAGATGTTGATACGTCTGTCCCAACCAACAGCTACAATATATCTGTTTCTATTCATCTCAATATACTTACTAAGTCATCCTGCCATTTATCAATAGGGTGTTGTATATGGTGTATATTACTGTCTGACATATCATCAGTGTAGATGTTGATACGTCTGTCCCAACCAACAGCAACAATATATCTGTTTCTATTCATCTCAACATACTTACTAAATCATCCTGCCATTTGTCAATAGGATGTTGTATATGGTGTATATTACTGTCTGACATATCATCAGTGTAGATGTTGATACGTCTGTCCCAACCAACAGCAACAATATATCTGTTTCTATTCATCTCAATATACTTACTAAATCATCCTGCCATTTGTCAATAGGATGTTGTATATGGTGTATATTACTGTCTGACATATCATCAGTGTAGATGTTGATACGTCTGTCCCAACCAACAGCAACAATATATCTGTTTCTATTCATCTCAATATACTTACTAAATCATCCTGCCATTTGTCAATAGGATGTTGTATATGGTGTATATTACTGTCTGACATATCATCAGTGTAGATGTTGATACGTCTGTCCCAACCAACAGCAACAATATATCTGTTTCATTATCTCAATATACTTACTAAATCATCCTGCCATTTATCAATAGGGTGTTGTATATGGTGTATATTACTGTCTGACATATCATCAGTGTAGATGTTGATACGTCTGTCCCAACCAACAGCAACAATATATCTGTTTCATTATCTCAATATACTTACTAAATCATCCTGCCATTTATCAATAGGATGTTGTATATGGTGTATATTACTGTCTGACATATCGTCAGTGTAGATGTTGATACGTAGGTCCCAACCAACAGCAACAATATATCTGTTTCTATTTATCTCAACATACTTACTAAATCATCCTGCCATTTGTCAATAGGATGTTGTATATGGTGTAAATTACTGTCTGACATATCGTCAGTGTAGATGTTGATACATAGGTCCCAACCAACAGCAACAATATATCTGTTTCTATTCATCTCAACATACTTACTAAATCATCCTGCCATTTGTCAATAGGATGTTGTATATGGTGTATATTACTGTCTGACATATCGTCAGTGTAGATGTCGATACATAGGTCCCAACCAACAGCAACAATATATCTGTTTCTATTCATCTCAATATACTTACTAAATCATCCTGCCACTTATCAATAGGATGTTGTATATGGTGTATATTACTGTCTGATATATCATCAGTGTAGATGTTGATACATCTGTCCCAACCAACAGCTACAATATATCTGTTTCTATTCATCTCAATATACATACTAAATCATCCTGCCATTTATCAATAGGATGTTGTATATGGTGTATATTACTGTCTGACATATCGTCAGTGTAGATGTTGATACGTAGGTCCCAACCAACAGCAACAATATATCTGTTTCTATTCATCTCAATATACTTACTAAATCATCCTGCCATTTGTCAATAGGATGTTGTATATGGTGTATATTACTGTCTGACATATCGTCAGTGTAGATGTTGATACGTCTGTCCCAGCCCACAGCAACTATATATCTGTTTCTATTCATCTCAATATACTCACTAAATCATCCTGCCATTTGTCAATAGGATGTTGTATATGGTGTATATTACTGTCTGACATATCATCAGTGTAGATGTTGATACGTCTGTCCCAACCAACAGCGACTATATATCTGTTTCTATTCATCTCAACATATGTCAGATCACAAATCTCTTCATTTTCACTCTCTAGAAAAACAAGACAAAATTTCAGGTGAGAAACAGAAAGTCAACACTATTAACCCTCAATGCGCTAATCGCAACAAAAGTCATCTGCTTTTGTGGTCTGCTGATATGTAAGACAAAATTTCAGGTGTGAAACGGAAAGTCAACAGTATTTAAATTCTAGTTTCTTGCTTTATAATTTTGTTTTGTTTTGTTTGTTTTGTTGCTTTACGTCCCAAGTCAACAGCTATGGTCATCGCGGGATGGTCAGTTCACCTAACCACACTTTTTCCTGGGCAAGCTTGCTTGTTAGCTAACCCTTAATGCGCCTATTGCAATAAAATTCATCTGCTTTTCTCGTCTGCTGAAATGTTTATGAAGCCTCTATGGCAAACAGTGTGGACCCAGATCAGAGTGCTCCTATAGGAGCAGTCTGTTCTGGGTCCACACTGTTTGTTTCTATACTTAATTTGTCAATAATGTCAGGAAATTTTTTGCAGCAGATGACTTCAGCAGACGACATTTATAGATGCATTTTTTTTCTTGGCGCTTTAAGGGTTAACCAGTACTTCGTGCACATATTGTTGTTTCAAAGATGCATAGTAATGAGACAATTCTATTTTTCTTATAAATAGGTAAAGCATGACTATTCACTGCCACGCGCATATGCAGTAATCTGTGGTAGGTTCAATATATCTGTAAACTGAGACTACCTGCACGCCCAAAATCAAGATAAACTCGCCACTGTTTGTTTACAACGATTCTCATCTATCTTTGAAAGTACAATAATTTCACTTGTAACTGACAACAACCCTTCTTGAATGATTCAGCTGAAGGGAGGAGAATGATCGTAGAAATTATTTCATGATCAATCTCCACGAAAGTATGGGACCAGGCCGGGATCCAACTCGCGACCCCTGGATCTGCAGTCAGACATGTTACTGACTGCGCTATGCGGCCCGGTCTAGCTTTATAAAATACACATGATTTATAAACTTTCACTATAGTAAATGTAGCTGTTTTTAAAAGATAAGAACCAAGTATTTTTCATACATATGTTTAGAACATTTACTCTTCCTTTAAATCCTACAATTCCTACATAAGCCCAGGATGCTCTAAAACCAATTGATGCATCCAAATTTTGTTAGAGAAAGGCAAATTGGCCAATTGTTTATCCCCTGATGAAGGGTTATTCTAATGATTAGAGAGTGAATCACAAAAAAAGAAATCCCACTTCTCCTACAACTATATCCACCTTAGGTATCATTCTGGTCACAACCAAAACCTTTCAATTACAGTAAAACCTGTCTTAAGCGGCCACTCAAAAAGAAGACCAAAAATTGGTTTTCAAGACCGATTATTGCTTAATGCAGGTCAAAAGTAATGCAGAATGCATTATGCAATACTTTGGATCTTCATTAAGCTACCATTTGACATTAAGATCTTTGCTTTGTCTATTTTGAGTGGTCTCTTAAGACAGGTTTTACTGTATGTAGCATACCCTTTGTTTAGTGTGAACATGCTAAAGTCAATAAAAAATATACTTCAATGCACAAATTCAATATTTGACCTTCAAACCCAATCCCAGAGGTCAGGGGCTGTGTAAGGTAAAAAAAAATGCTTTCATTTTGTTCTATGCTTCATTCTCTTCAATTTGATATGCAAAATGACTGCCTTCAGAAAAAAAAAATTTCTGACCTTTTGACCACATATCCCAGGGGTCGAATGTGTCTGTAATGGCAAAATTTTTGCTAGCATGTTGTTGTACACTTCGTTCCCTCTAAATTGACATGCAACATGACCACTTTCAGAAAAAAAACTGTTTGCATGTATGATGCCGTACATTTCATTCCCTTTAATTTGATATGCATCATGACCATATTCTGATAAAACTGATTTTTGGCCTCGGTACCAACCCAAAGGTGACCCAGGGGATCAGACCCAGGCATTCAATTTGATATGTTTCATATCTATTGTTCCTCTTTTTGCATGCAAAAGTTTGGTTAAAAATATTGACAGCAGACTCAGTTATTGCAAAATTTAAATATTTGACCTTTGACCCTGCCTACGGGTCAGATGGGTGGGGTGAAATGTTGATGCTGTTCAGTGTTGCGCTTATCTACAGGCACTGGGCAGTCATGGTCCATAGTGGGAAGTTGCTAGATATAATAGCTTTGGGTAAATGTGAAGTTTATTTCACAAAAGCCAATATAGCTTTTGCACTATTATTGCCAATTCAAACTAAGTCAAGGGCAATAACTCGAAGCATTATTATAATGAGTCTATTTTGACGAAACTTATAGGATATTGACTGTCCATGGTACTTATCATTTATACCAAGAATACATCAAATTTGAGATAACATTAGCTATGTATAGCTATTTACCCACTAGTGATGAGTGACCGCTTAAGACAGGTTTTACTGTATCCGGTATTTTACTGTATTTTAGACTACATAATGAGTTCCAGCCACTCACCTTTCTGCAGCACCTTGAGACAATGACCATTATTGTAGTTCCAGATTTTTATTAAGCCATCTCTCCCACCAGTAATCAACCTGAAAAAACATCAGATTTATGATAAGTGTTCAAGACTGAGAATTGCAGATTGGAAATTATGGCACAAAACCACTAAGGACTACTGAGCCCTTTTAGTTGTAAACCTGTCCTACTGTACATGTTTCTAAGGCAAAAAAAAATATTGAATTGTTTCTCCGGCCATTTTTTTGCCTAAGGATCTTCAATTTGTGATAACAGGTTCTTCAATCTTGGGATAGATCCCTAAGCTAGGTATTTTTGTCAGCAAATTCTTGAAAAAATGTATTATGCTGCAGCTCATATTATTGGATATATAGAATAAAATTGACAAACACATCAAAGAATATTGATATTAGAAATGTTTGCGAAACACTGTGCTACTTACCATGTGTTTCAATAAGGGATATGCTGTTGGATAAACAATGGCCATAACTCAAGCAATACCTTTTAAGAATTTTGTCTTTCACAAAATATTGTATTAAACGTTGAAATACAGTATTTATGATCTAGGCAATATAGGCAATAATAGTACATAATTAGACAATGGAGCAGAGGACACTGGCGTGAAATTGGTGGAAAAAAGAGTTAGATACTCATCCTTTATGAAGCCCATGGTGTTACAGTTTCTCCACCACAGATATGTATTAATGACACAATCTGTTAAATGTAAACTGTAATACTGTCGTCTGTCATGTGTGTATATCATTATGTTGTATCCTCATTTGCGTTAATTCCTATTGGAATTTTCAAATAAAAACATCTGTTCTGAATCTGTTCTGTAAGACAATAATTACCTTCTACCACAGTTGTCAAATGTCATACACGTGATAGCCATGTCGCCATGAGCATCTCCATACTCAAATATCGGAGTACCAGTCTCAAAGTCCCAGAGTTTGATAACCTGTAAAAATCAGATAAAATCAAAATAATCAGAAATAACAAAAATACTTTTTGAAAATAGGGAAAACCTACAAAGATGGAAACAGCAAATTTATTTACTCTGTGTCAGTTCATAAGAGAAAATACGAAAACAATTTTGAAACTATCTATGACTCAATTTTAAAGCACCAGCTGAAGCTGCATTTAGTTATGTAGATCCTGGAACCTGCCCATTAGCATCCCGCACCTTACCCTCCATCCCCTTCCTCCCCTCCAAAAAAAATACATATCTTACTTGCCCTATTAAGCTAATTAGTACATGTATAAGGTTCTGATGAAGCTAGCTGATTGGAAGATCCACTATTTTCTTCATTCACAAGTGAATCCTAATTGATAAAGAAACTGCCTCACTAGACTGACTGGAAAAAACTGAAGTTGATCAGCATTCACTGCTGTAAAAATAACTGTGTGCAAATAAGAAGTTGTGCCTTTAATAGCTCAAATATGGTGTTTTAAGTGTCGTCTGCTCATAAGCTTTGCAAACAGATTGGACCCAGATCAGGCCCGACAAAACATTGGGCCTTAGATCTGGATCCAATCTGTTTGACATTCAGATGGTATACCTGAAAGAATTTTTTAAAAAAGTTGATTTGATAAAAAATCAGCAGACATCAAAAAGCATGAAAATTTTTCCAGGGGGCAAAGTGTAAAGTATGCCAATACATCTAACCCTGATTACATACCGTTGCAGTGAAGAGGACTTAAACTGCATGTCCATTATATATTACAACCAGGCAACCACCAATTTATCATTTTATTCAAATGAAACATCTAAAGATTAGCTGTCAATAATATAAAATTGGCTATCTATTATTGGCATCCAAGTGCACGCTTAACTACACAAAAACTTGTTCATTTCTACATGCTCATTACACTGAGACATAAAAAAATAGTTGAAGTTTGTGAAAAAAAAGTTTATGGTGAAAAACACCCATTTATTGAATTGACATATGCTGCTGGTGCACATTGGAATTGCCTCAATGAGGCAATTCCAATGTGTACCAATAACATAATTATGTTACTGAAATTAAGGAAACCTATTTTGTAATATACATTTATCAAGAATCATGTCCATTAGCTTTGCCTCTTTAAGACATCTCAATCTGCCAATCAGTATTAAAATACCTGTCACTATATATTTGCATGACAGCTACATGTATGTCACCAAATTTGATTTCATGAACTGCTTTTGCTAAGCTGGTACTTGTGTGGTTGTACCAAATTCTATCTCACAAGAACACATGTTCTAACAAGTGCACACCAATTCTTCATCAGCTATGAAATATCAACTTCTGATTGACAGCTAGTCCAGTGACATGATTTCATTATTAATATGGATTCATCATGTGTTGAAACAGAGTGTGGATCCTGATTAGCTGGCTTCATTAGAAGCCAGCTGATCAGGATCCACTCTGTTTTCAAAAACTGGTTTGAATTTTTAAAGGATGTATATGCATCATGCGCTTATTGTTAGGCAAGTATGAATAGAAATGTTGAATAATACCATGGAAAAAAGTTTCACTGTCTCCCACATTCCAAACAGAGTGCCCTAATAACCTTGAAAATGAAGACATAACGACTCTTTATAGAAATTGTACCTGGAAGACATTGTCACATCATTACAACCTACATGACAACAAAAATAGGAATTTCAGTAATGGCGGGAGCACATTCAAATGTACCTGGTATTTTCTAGTTAAACAATTTGTGTGTAACAATTTGTGTGTTTAACAACAACAAAATCTGGGATGAAGACTGTGGTAAAGTAATATATAGGGAGGCATACAAAATAAGTTAGGCCCAAATATTTCATAATGGACCCTGGCAAAGGCTCAAATTAATATGCATATGTCCAGTCTAACAGAGCCCTAACTGCTTGCATACAACACGTATGGAATTAGTTGAAGGTGCGTACGGAAAAATTTTACTTGAAACATGCACATTGAAAAGGTCTGTTTATATCTATAAGAACATAACTGAGAATTATTCTTATAAAGGGGTGCAGGATAATTCGTCAAAAATCTTTTTGTTGATATGGCTTTTGGTTGCATACAGCTTAATAATGGTCGATGCTATCATTTCCATCGAGTATGACATTTGGTAGAAAAAATAATCGGGTACGACATTCAGTTGAAATGGTCAACTCATTTATTTTATAAGACATCACTTAGAAATCAATTAACATTTGTTCACCTACATAAGCCTTGTTGAAGCATACTACAAAGGCACACTTGATTAATTTTAGGCATGCCAGAAAAATGTCTTTGAAGGGAAAGAAATGCCTGGCCTGCTACTGAAGCTGCCATGAAAAGGTACTAGCACTGAGAGTATCGCAACTGTAAAGGCAGGGTGACAACAGCTACTCATGATATCTGTGAGACTAAACTCAACTTGCATGCTAGGCTGAGTTAAAAAAAATTAATGGATCTACTGAAAGATGCTGCAGCAAGTTCTCAAGATAACTCAAGTGTGTTTTCAACTAAAATTCAACAAATTTTAGACCAAATGTTGTAGTCGATCAAACATCACAGTCAACCAAGCGTTGTATAATAAATTATTCAACCAAATGTCGCATTTGACCAAATATCATTTTGATGAAACGGTTTTGGACCAAATGTCATAGATCCCTTATAAAGGGTAACCACTAGTACTGTCTCTAAGCTTGGTGATGAAGTTGTCTTCTGGAATCCTCTATAGCAAATAGTTTGGACCCAGATCAGACTTTTCTCTATCACTCAGTCTGCTTTGGGTCAATACTGTTTGTATGTAGAGTAAAACCTGTGTAAAACAGTCACTCTCAAAAAGACTTGGTTTTCAAGACCGATTATTGCTTAATGCAGGTCAAAAGTATTGCAGAATGCTCCAAGGGGAGCATTCTGCAATACTTTCAACCTTCATTAAGCTACCATTTGTCATTAAGACTTTTGTTTTGTCCATTTTTGAGTGGCCGTTTTAACAGGTTTTACTGTAAGTTGAAAATAATATGTTGTTCAATTTGCTGTCAGTTAAAGTGTTAAAGTCTTATCCTGCCAATATTGTTTGGTCCTGAAAATGGTGCTTTATTACATTTGCTGCATATTCAAGTGCACTTCAGGCTCATGGAATCAAACACTTTAAACCCTGATCAGACTGCTTCCTGATCTGGGTCCATATTGTATGTAATTAATATATCCTACCAGAGTATATGAGCAGATGATAAAACAGACACCAATTGTGGAGAATGGTGGTAAAAAGTTTAAAAAAAAGTAAAATTAAGTATACTGTAAATTTCCTACAAGTTACTTACTGAGCTCTCTGAGCAGGTGACCACTTGTTTAAAGCTAGGATTATACATACAACACGTCACAGGTTCCTTATGACTGATCACAATATCCGCATGTAGCACCGGTCTGAAAGGGCAACACATTACAATATCAGGAGGAACATTTAACACAAGATCAGGGATATAAAAGACAACAATTATTACATCAACAACAGGCCAATACATGTACAACCAATATCTTTTATTTTCTTAAAATTTGATCATTATATATAAGTTGTCAGTACATCCTTGAAAGTTTTGATAAATTGCATTTGGATTTCTTCTAAAAAGGCAAAATTGTACCCATATTGTAGATATGAGCGTTTTGAGGCAATTTCAACAATGTATTCTCATCGTAGAAAAATCACAATTATTATGGCCAGAAACACAGCTAGCAGATTGTATCTTTCAAGGGCCATAATATGAACACAATTGGTAGAGAGAAATGATTAGCCGATGCCACATACCAAATACCAAGGCTCTCAGGTTCCAGAAAAGATTCTTTTTATGTTTTCCTTCAACAAGCCAATTTGTTAAACATTTGTAAGCCCCCAAGGGCTGAGACATTTTAGTTCAAGGACTATTATGTGGCAAACCTTGGTAGAAGCCCACTAGGTGATGCTACATAACAAATATCAGGCCTCTAGGACTTGTGGTTTCAGAAAAGAAGATTTTTTTATGTTTCCACTAAATCAGCCTATGTAAATTGTGACCCTACGCGAGGTTGTGAAACAATTTGAACAAGCTTGCTTGCAATTGGTACGGGACAACCAGGTGATGCTACTTAAAAAACAAATATCAAGGCTCTAGGATGTGGTGTTTTAGTAAAAAAAAATTCAAATTTTTCATTCCAAAAACCTGTTTTAGCTCATTTGATCTAATTATGCAATGGACTTGATTAAACCATTTAAGGGCCATATAAGGATCATTCATGTCAAGTTGGTCAAAATATAGCCAACAGTTTATATAAGGAGGTAATGTTGTTTGAAGCAAATTACTGATGATGGATGTCACGAGCCATGAGGTATGAGATTAACATCAAAAGATCACAAAGCACAAACAACTTGAGCCCGTTTTGTACAGTAGAACTTCATTTGCTTGAACTCTGATGACTCATTCACCTGGGCTAGGTAGAACTATCATCATGGTCCCTACAACTCGTTTTATGCATAATCAACCCTGGATGGCTGGAACTACCCTTGGCTAAAACTACTTTTCATAGTCCCAAGCCTGTTCGAGCCATTGAAGTTCTACTGTATATGGGTCCAGATACCGAAACATTTTGAGTGTAAAATTGTGATTATTTTTTTACCCATCAAATTAAACATGTGTTTTGGGTGCTCAAAAGAACAGTCACATTGAGAGGGTTCTTTTGAGTACCACAACATATGTTTCGTTTGAGAATTAAGAAAAATAATTTTCAACTATGCACTCTTATCTGGAGGCCTGGCACATACAAACACACTTTGAAAAATACACCGAGATCATTAAACACGGAGTCACAAATGCACAAAATATATTAAGAAGATTGGATGTTTGCATCATTCAATTGATGCATATATTAGATAAGGAGATATTAATGTATTAAAAATATCTAAAACTAAAGCAATAAATAGAAACTCATTAGTGAGAAAAATATCTAAAATTAAAGCAATAAATAGAAATGAAGAAGTAAGCTAATATTTAACCCTTTTCAGACATATGGAGTTTTCCATATAATAATGTCAGGAGGGTTCATTGTATATAGTGAGGGGTTACAGGTTAAAATTTCCAAAAAATAGTATGTTTCTTTCTCTGAAGATTGATATTATGCCTTAGCAAACAGTGCAGACCCTGATGAAATGCTGCATTATGCAGCATTTCATCTGGGTCTTCACTGTTTGCAGAAGTACTGGTTTAGGGGTTTCCCGTCCACAAAGGGTTAAAATGAGGAACACTAAAACTAACAAAATATAATATCAAAGAAGACTACAGCTAGAAAGGCAATGGAACACAAATTAACCCTTTCTTGTTTTAGGGGATCTTTTAATATTTTTATGCAATAATATTCAATTTGGTTCTATCATTTTAGGAGCCAGACCCGCTCTGTTATTGGGGAGGAAAACATTTTTTCTGGGACAGAAGTACATGAAAATTTTGAAATTTCAACCCCTAGCAATACATTTTAACTTTTGAAATTTCAACCTCTAGAGACAAGAAATACATTATTTTGAAACTTCTATAGTCTTCACTAACAGAGCAGATACTGATGAGATACCCTGCTCTGTGGTACCTCACCTGGCTATACACTGTATATTCATCATTATAAAACTTTTGCAGGTGTCCCCAATCAAGAAAGGGTTAAACTAGAAATAGGAAATAGCAGGGAACTTATCTGCTTCTGAATATTTTACCCAATGTCAACCAATAAGTGGAATATAATCAAAATCAACACAGCTTTTTTACTGTAATATGTTTCGGATATGTTTTCCTTCTTATGAAATTAAACAAATACACTACATAAACAGGAAATGATGTAAAAGCGCCAAAAACGTTTACCTCAGCAGGATGAGGTGCAAAAAAGCAAAAATTACATTGATGTTATTGTTTTGTTTGTTTGGTTTGATTCTTTACGTCCCATCAACAATCTTTTAGTTGTGTAGGGACGGGCCTTCCTGGGTTGAACCAGTACTAAGCTAGGATTAATGTGTCTTGCTCAAGGACACAACACAGTGATGCCGGTGAGGCTCGAACCCTCGGCCTCGAGTCAAGCACTCTACCACTGAGCCACTGCGCTCCCTTATTGATGTTATTGGAAAATGACCTTGACATTATTGAAAAACACAAAAATGACATTGATGTTATTGAACACTATAGGTGCTAAAATGCTATGTGTGTGTTTGCCTACCTCTCTTAAATATCTGGATACTTTAAAAAAACTTATTTTATGTACCACATTTTCTATTAAAGATTTTTTATTAAGTTTCCTAAAATTAAGCAATTTTATTTATTAATACTGTGGATGGACAATGACCATGGACTTTGCGATGGACCAGGGTTTACAATCGGACGCACGTCAAAGTCACAGCCTTCATGCTAATTGGATTGTCAAATAAATAACGAAACAGGAAAGAAACGCCTACCTATGTGTAAAGGATATGCAGTGTTCTATTTTTGGGTTTTGTGGTGTCAAATATCACGAAAACAAAACCTGCATCATTCTTATTGTATTAGATCTATTCCTGGACATTGTGACCTTCAGACAGGCATTTCGAACTGTCTCGGTGACATAATATCTTATCCGCAAATAGAGTTAAGTTTGCCTGCGAGAGCTTATTACCCTTGCATACAATTTTAACAGATCACTTTGTCCGGAAAGTGACACAAAAAGATTGTGTGCTTGCAACAGTTTGAACCCAGATTAGACATGACCAAACGGTCTGACTGGTGACGTTCCTAAAATAGTCTTGATATTAAATTGTACATGATAAAGATGACAAAAAATATGAACACTTATCCAGCATGCAAAGAGTCACTTTGATCTTAACCCTTAGAACATAAATCATGACAAATTAATTGCACTGTACACTCTTGAATTTCAGGGAGATAATAGACCTTGCATCTTTGGGTCGGCTTTATTATCATGTAAGAAATGTGAGATTACTGCCATGGTCTTTCTTTACAGACCCAGGAAAGAAGCATTTTAAATGGATACCAAGTGGACGTAAGTTTTTTTGTTATTTTAATATGTTTTTGTTAAAACTGTGCACTATGCTACCCAACACGGAACCCGATAATTGTGATCTATGACACGCCAAAATTAGCTATTTTCAGAGCACTGACACTTTACACAGTGACCTTTCTCTTTACACACGGGTAGGCGTTGCAGTCAAAAATTTAAATTCAATCAGGATCAACCATGTGACATTGTGATGAGCTGCTGACAATTGTTGTGATTGGGCTCTTGAATCGGTTTGTCCACGGTCATGTTCCAACGCCAGTATTTACTTTCTGTCCAGCTCTTATGCATAACAATATTTGTCTCAACCAAATGAGTCTAAACCAAGAAAACATCTAGAAATAAAATAAATTCAACTACAATTTTTGAGCCACCTCATAAACAGAACCTTTGCAAACAGTTTGGTCCCAGATCAGGCCTGACAATACAATATGTCAGACCTGATCTGGATCCAAAATGTTTGACACTCAGTTGGTATCCTTGAAAGAAATTTTGAACAAAGTCAATTTTAAAAAGAAATCCACAGACAACAAAAACAACATGCAAAATGATCAAGCATTCAACAAATTAAAAGTTGACAAAAAGTATCACTATGTAATGAGATGGCTAATTTATTACTAAGTTTCGGTGAAACTGAGCTATAAAATGAGGAACTGAACCTTCAATATACCAGAACAGTACTACCTTATCAGGCCCCCACATATGAGTGTGTAACTGAAAACTATTTTCTTATTATTTGTTGTGGGTACTTAAAAGAACCGTCTCAATGAGATGGTTCTTTTGAGCACCCAAAATATATATTTAAACTGATGGATAAGAAAATAATCGCAATTTTGCGCTGAAATTTTTTGCTTAACTGGCCCTATGATCTTATCATAGGTCCAGATTAACAAAAATTCAGATCATAAATCCTTTACTCCATAGGCTATTTTTAGATCAAGAAATCATTTTCTATTTTTAGATAACATTGAAAAAATTCAAGAAAAATTTAAGTTAAGTTTAAAATTTAATACTTTTGGAAATATTATGGAAAAAGGAGGATTTGCTCTTTTGGAGCAAATGCTCCATTTTCCAATATATTTTCAAATTCATTATATTTTAAAGGCATTATTATGGTGTAAAGGGTTAATTAACATCTTACAAACAAGTGTAAGCATCTAAAAGGAAAACTATACAAAATTCAGTTTGAAGACTGATCAAGAGTGTAGCTAAAGGCATTCATTGTCCCAGTTTGCTTTTACTTTTTGTTTGTTTGATCTGATGCTTTTAATCCCAGTCAACAATTTTTCAGTCATGTTGGGAGAGGTCTTCCTCTATATAACCAGTACATACTAAGCAGCAGATAAAGTGTCTTGCTTGAGGACACAGCACATTGACTCCACCAGTGGTGAGGCTCGAACTAGCAACCCTTCAATCCCCAGTCAAACACTCTACCAACTGAGCCAATGTACTCCGCCTTTTACTTTTTATCGAATCATTGGACCATTTAAGAATCAGTAACTAAACAAAGACCTCTAGTAATGCTGATCAAGTGATCATTTCCCCATATCATAGCTCAAAATAAATAAATAAATATGTGCAAAATGTCAATGTATACTTGTATACAAGAATCCCTTACCTACTATTAACACCAGTGTCCAAACTATACAATTACATATACATGATTATTATGGCAATATATATGATGATATGAAAGATATTGTAAATTATGTGTAATTTCGAACACTTTTCGCTTTCTGATCGCAAATAAAATGTTGGTTTTCTGTGCTGAAATTCACAAAATGCTTGTCAGAATAGCGAACAGAGAAGACCCTGATTAGACTGCTTCTTCAGAAGCAGTCTGATCTGGGTCTGCACTGTTTGTCTAGGCCTTTGTGCAATTTCTCAATGCATACATTTGTACAAGATCCCTTACCTACTTTTAACACCAGTGTCCAAACTATACAATTACATATACATGATTATTATGGCAATATATATGATGATATAAAGGATAAGAGTACTACTATAGTTCAACTAGAACCACAAGGCTATATATAAATGAAACTTAGTCAATGCTATATCAAAAACAGGGTACTAAATTCACATCCAAGTCAGATGGATAACTACAAAAGCAGAATACCAGCTTGTCCTAATTTCATTTTTTTTTAATATGAAATTCATAGCGTCCTGATCCAATTTGTTATACTGTTAGGTAAGTTCAAGGCTCTGATATGAGAATCCCAAAAAAAGCATTTTACAAATATTTCAAAATGCCTAAACCAAGAATTTTTTTTCAAATATAAAATAAAATATCTAAAATGGACATTAATCAAATAGCCTCAACCTTGATAATTTAATTACTCTACATATTATGTGTTATATGTATGAATTCAATGTGTCCTATACAATAAAGAAAAACCTAATATTACAAAACTAATACCACATTCAACCTTATAAGCCCACTGCGTACATAACATTTTAAAAAATTTATGACATCTTTTAAAACCAGTGTAGATCCAGATCAGATGGCTTCATATGAAGCCAGCTGATCAGGATCCCCAGTGTTTTTCATTCATAGTATGTATCTATATAAATAAGGAAATGACATCAATAAATTGACTGGAAAATAGAAGTAAATACGGTGTAAATACCCTATAAAATACTCTGTGTGTGCTTAAAATAGGCATGCATGCTTTTTAGGTTGGATATGGTATATCATTGTTCTTTGCATTTAAGGGTGCCATCTATAAAGAATAAAAATATGTAACTATCATATTTAAAACTATCTATAGGTACAGTATAGATGGGGCTAATGTGTTTTATTATATGACCTATAAATAGACAGATTTTCATTGGCTCAGAAGTCCTTCCAGCCCATGAAATATTTTGTGATATTTTCTGGCCTGGGTTTTTTCCCATTGGAAAATGACGTCATTAGCGTGCAAGTCAGTATATATGAAGTTTGGCTGACATGGTCAGTAGTAATGCCGACATCTTTGCATTTATTTTAAGCAATGGTGTCTGACGTTAAAGACTTGTCATTAGAAAATCACAAAATATAATAAAACAGCTATTGACAATTGTGTTATTGAATTTTGATGTAGATATCCATCATTGAATACCAATATTGACCTAGGCTATTGCTTTGGTCAATATTGGTATTCTCTGGTAGTTATAACATCCTATCCAATAACACAATAGTCAATAATTGTGCATTATCAGTTGGTTATCTTTCAGGAATACCATCAGAGTGTCAAATAATTTATATTCAGATCAGGCCTAATGCTCTGGCATGCCTGATCCGGGTACAAACTATTTGCAAAGGTTTCAGCAGACTACAAAAATAGCATTGACATGTAAATAGTTAAGGATAATCAATAACAAACTACTATAAATAAAATATAGCATTAAATGTTTAAAATATACATTTTTTCTTACTCCTAGCTGCTATGTAGATATACATGATACAGGTATTAACAAGAATACACAGAATCTATATAGTACTCAAAATACTGGAACTTACTTGAGTCTGAGATTGAGAACAGCCATCTGATCTGTTGCCACGGCAACTGTTTTTGACACATTGGAATAATGACAGGCTTGAAGATCCCCTCGTATTTTATGACCCTTTGGTCGTACTGTTAACAAGCAGGTATGATCTTGTATATCCCAAACCTGAAGTAATGCAAGTTAACCCTTAATGAGCCAATCACAACAAAAGTCGTCTGCTTTTCTCGTCTGCTGAAATGTTTAAGAAGCCTCTATGACAAACAATGTAGACCCAGATCAGACTGCTCCTATAGGAGCAGTCTGCTATGGGTCCACGCTGTTTGCTTCTATACTTAATCCATCGGTAATGTTAGGCAATTATTTGCAGCAGACGACTTCAGCAGACGACATTTTCGTATGCATTTTTTTTCTTGGCCCTTTAAGGGTTAAAATGTGCAACCTCAAAAGTGATTCTGTAATTAAATTCCACCAACAAACTTTAAGAGCGCATTTTAAAATGGGCTTATTTCACAAAAATTGTAAATGTACTTTTATGTCAGTCCATATCAATAACATTGGCTGTGTTTTCTTGTGTTTCTTATTCAAGCTACTTCAGTGAGGCAGTTCTAGAGAGTAGAGAGAGTCCCAAACTTATTGTTTGAGGGATACGTACGAAATTAAACTTCTCATATTTTTGGCAAAAACAAATTGCCCCCTGAGGCATAGAGTAACTCACCTGCCTGGTCAAGATAAAAAGTTAAAAGGTGAAGGTCACCAAGATCACTAACCAGGCCTCAAGGTTATAAAACTTTTTCATGCTCAACTCAACTGAGTATGAAATTTACCTTGCTCATAAATGCTAAAATGCCAACAATTGTTGGCATTTTAATATTTATCAGCATGATAAATACACCATCTGAGAGATTAAAAGTGAGAAGTCTTTATTTTTCAGTATTTTAGTTTTTATGAGCAGTTGAATTTTCATGCTCAGCCGAGTTGAGCATGAAAAAAGTTTTATAACCTCAGGGCCAGCATGTGTACTCATGATTTGCAGAATCTGTATATCAAATAAAAATACTCTAACACTTATGAATTCCAAGTAGTACAGTTGAATTTTGTTTCCAGGGTTAATATAACCACGCAACTAGCAGGTTAGCAAAGAGATAGTTCGTGAACCCGAATTTGGAGTTTAGCTGTCATGCAAATATAAACAATTTGCAGTAGAGTGACAGGAATTTTAATACTGATTGGCAGTTTGGGATGTTTAAAAGAGGTAAAGACAATGTACATGATACTTGGAAAACGTAAATTTCCAAATAGTTTTCTTCCTTATTTTCAGTAACATATATGTAGCTACACATTGAAATTGCCTCTCTATGAGGCAATTCCAATGTGTACCTACAACATATGTCTTCAATAAATGAGTTTTTCACCATAAGCTTTTTTAAAACAAATTCTCAACCACTTTCATTCATTCAAAGAAATGAGCATGTAGAAATGAACAACTTTTCATGTAGTTTGTCATGCACCTGGATGACAATAATAGACTATTTTATGCTTCTGGCAGCTTATCGTGAGATGTTTCATGGGAGTATAATGCTAAATTGCTAGTTGCGTGGTTGTAAGTATGGATATTAATTGACAGACATCCAGATAAATGGATTAAAATTTAAATATCTATGTCAACAATGCTAATGAGAGCTCAATAAAAAGAAAGCTAAAAATTAGAACTTGTGATAACATTTTTTTCCAATTTTGTACAAGATGTATGTCTTTTAGTGTCATGGTGAATCAGCCCAGCTGTGCAGCCACCTTTATGAACCACAATTTTTATCAATACTAAGTGTGGTGAATGTAAGATTCAACCACATTTGAGATGTTTAACGTTTGCTGCAGTGAAACTGACCCTATTAGTAATGCTAAAATCTATTGAAATCATTGCATGCTTTGAAATATTTCATAATTTTTAGTTGTTTGCTGTCAGATTTTTTCAAAGCTGACTTCTTTTTTTTAATTCATTCAGGAACACTATCAGAGTTTAGTTTAGATCCAGATCAGGCCAGATATTTTGTCAGGCCTGATCTGGGTCCAAATAGTTTGCAAAGATCACAGGTTTAGATAAACAAAAATTTTCAGTGTAAAATTGTAAATATTTTCTTACCCATGATTTTTAGCATATGTTTTGGGTGCTCAAAAGAACCGTCTCATTGAGACGGTTCTTTTGAGTACCAACAACAAATGTTTTGGTTGAGAAATAAGAAGATTATTTTTCTGCTAGTACGCACTGTTTACTAAATTTCTGAACGATTATCAGCAGACAACACTGGCATGTGTAGAGTTAAAGAAATATCTCACCTTTATACATTTATCTGTGGATAAACTAAATATTCTATTTTCTTCTTCAGCAATGAGCAAGAAAAATATTGGAGCACTGTGACCCCGCAATAAAGCTGTTGGTTTCCTGTAAAAAAATATTAGACTTTTAACATCTGAACAGCTAAAATCTTAAGTGCAAATTCTTCTTCTGGTTTCCAGCCAGCATGCTAGTGCAGTGCTGTCCCTTTAAAATCTATGTTTGGGGTCCATTATCTTACGATAGGGGGCATTTTCAAATGCTGACCTATCTGATTTGAGGATTGTGGGTACATTGGACATACTTGTTTACCAAATGCGTCACCAAATCATGTGATTTGCCCGATTGGTTGATTCAAACTTGTTTATCAATTTGCGTCATCACTTGTCACTAAAACAGCTTTTTTGACCTTGCTGTGTGCGAAATGTTTTCAAAAATGTTTTAGTGTAAAAAATCTGATCATTCTGTCTTTAAATACTGTAATACCAATTGTTGTTATTATTTAGCTACGAAATGTTACTTGATGTCTCCTCAAATGGATTATTTATAGCCATTCAGTGCTTGCTACTTTTTGTTAACATAGTTTTTTAAGGAATGCATACCACATATTAACATACCTGATTTTCCAGTCGTGATGTGCCTTAGCAGACAGGTCGTTTCTTTGAGTATGGCGATTGCCCAGACAATGTGTTATAAGTATACCGTGTTGTAAAGTACAATTTTACAAAGGAACTATAGGAAAATGACCATAGTTATTCCTAATAATTCCTCAAATATGAAAACTTCCATGGCTAAAAAACTTGGAAGCCACAAAATGACTGTGTTATATACAAATACATATTTCTTTTAAACACTAAAGTCATATCTTTTAGTTCCAATACAGGGACAGATTCGAAAAATTGATATTTTACTGTGCTAAGATTTCATTGATTCCCTACAGATCAGTGTGATAACCCTATATTATCATAGTATTAATAATGTTACCAAATAATTTTTATTATTTTTTGTGTTCATTTCTATGAGCTATAGTGGCTTTATCCAATGTTATTATAAAAACTTACCCTGATACATAAGGATTCCATAATCTCACTATTCTGTCCATACCTGAAATACAACAATTGTCAATCATAAACATCAACCAAAACAGTTCCTCTTTTTTCTCAAGTCACTATCAAGATGGCTATATCCCCTAATCTTGACGACTGAGATAAAAGATACTGAAGCCCATATGCTGAGGATGAATTACGTATGTGTTTGCTTAGAAGTTTTCCATATTAAGTTGTTTAACAATTCTCTTACTCGATCTGTTTGCTCAGAAATCTTCCAGTTAGTCCCTGAATGATTTCCTAATTCCTGTCGAACCTGTGTGCGCAAATTTTCCTAAAAACATGCATGTGTAAGTATGTTTTGTGTTTGATTTTAACCAATTTAATTCTGGATACAGGTAAACAGGTACTTTTGCAAACTATGAATACCCAGATGAAATGCTGCGTGAGGGGGCATTTCATCAGGTTTTCACTGTTTGGTAAGATAAAATCAATCTTCAAGGCCAGAAAATACTTCATTTTATAGAAATTTTTACCGGCAACCCCTTATCCTTCAAAGGGCCACCTATAATTTGCAGCAGATGACAATTTCAAATATTCCGCTTTTACAAAAATAACAAATAAGGCATATTTCATGAGAATTGTCTGCTGACAGGCAATTCTCATGATATATTATTGCTTTTTTCTTTCGAAAATTAGGAAAGAAGTGTGAAAATTTGTCGTCTGCTGCAGTTGTGATTGACGCTTTAAGGGTTAACTTTTTCCATGCTAGTGGCGACTTTTGTCGTCTGCTGAAAAACTATGCAAATAGTTTGGGCTCATATCAGGACCAACAGAATGTCAGTTTTGACCAAGATCTAACAGTTTGACACTCTGATAGTGTTCCTGAAAGAATTTTTGGAAAAAATAATTTTGAAAAGAGTCAATAGACGACAAAAGCATGAGAAGAGTTACAGTAAAACCTGTCTTAAGCGGCCACTCAAAAGTAGGCAAAATAAAGGTCTTAGAGACAAATGGTAGCTTAATGAAGGTCAAAAGTATTGCAGAATGCTCTCTTGGAGCATTCTGCAATACTTTTGACCTGCATTAAGCAATAATCTGTCTTAAAAAACAATTTTTAGTCTTCATTTTGAGTGGCCCCTTAAGACAGGTTTTACTGTATTTACTATCATAAACATAATTCCTCACCTCCAGTGACAATTATATTCTTGTCTTTGGAGAAGTCAAAGCACTTTACCCCTTTATACACCTTGAACACAGCCTGGTCGGCTTCTAACCTCTCCTTAGATACACCATAGCTGTATCTATTTTTAGAGAACTTCTCCTTTTCCTGGCTGGGATCTTTGTTCTCCTTCTGCTCTCTACTCTCCTTTAACTGTTGGTCCTTGATCTCCTTGAGCTGGCTCTCCACATGTGTACTTCCTGTTGTTGAACCTGGAACCAGCAAACAATCAAAATGTATAAGAATTGTTAACCATTACCATGCTAAGCCCAGATATGTCCTGCTTTCTAAACCAGTGTAGATCCTGAGAAACCAGAAGATCAAGATTCACACTGTTTCAATTCTACTTGTTAATTATCTGGCTCTCCACATGTATACTTCCTATTGTTGAACCTGGAACCAGCAAAACAAATCATAATGCAGTGCCTTTATAACACTTTGTTTAGGGTCAAAAGGAATGGGCCATGTAATATGTGAATTGTGTCTACTCTCCTTTGACTGTTGGCAGGCCGCCAGATAAGAGTGCGTATTTGAAAATTAAATTTCTTTTTTCTCAACCAAAACATATGTTGTGGGTACTCAAAAGAACCGTCTCAATGAGACGGTTCTTTTGAGCACCCAAAACACATGCTTGAATTTATGGGTACGGAAATAAATGCAATTTACGGTACACAAACAATCCTTATCAGGACATATGTGTTGGCCCTTGATCTTGAGCTGGTTCTCCACATGTGTACTTCCTGTTGTTGAACCTGGAACCAGCAAAACAAAATATACCAGAAGAACATAAGATCCTTAAGCTCTCATCTGACATTCAGTTAAGGAACTTAGATCTCCATTGTGTAATAGTTATACCATGGGTTGTCCGCCTGCACGCGGAGATAATCCACAAGCTTTAGCAAGTGGTTTATCTTCTGTACAGGTGGACAACCCATGGTATAATTAGTTTATACCAGGTGGTATAAATAAGGTTTTACTATGTCAAGAATTGAACCATTTGAGCAACTTTGGTAAAGGGTAATATAAGGAACATGTAGTACTATAGATTTGATTGAAATGAAAAAGGTCAATAAGCAATGCTTATTAGATTACCCCGCACAGTAAGGGTCAGTGAAAAAAACTCATTTATTTGAACGTTATGGTTCAAACCAGAGCAGAACTTAGGTTTGAAAACTAAGTGTCAGAAGAATCTCTACCACTGATCTTAAAGATAACAATCTGCAATATTTTGGTAAGCTTAAATGCACAGAAAATATCACACCTGAATGTTTTTTTATGAATAGTCAAAGCTTATATCTGAAAAACATCTAACTTCTCATAGCTGTCATATTTTCTTGCACCAAACTCCTTCATACATATGTTAAATATGTCTACATTGTGTATGTGAAGTATTGGATCAATTCATCAAAATCTGTGGTAGGAGTTGATCGGCTCATGAAGGAACATATTTATGCATTTACAACAGGAAAAATTGTCTAAATTCTTATACATGTTATTTTGTCAAAATTATTTTTTAGCACCAAACTCTTTATATATAGGTAAAGCATTGGATTAATTCATCAAAAGTTGTGGTAGGAGTTGATCAGTCTATGAAGACACTGTCAATACATATATAAAAGCCATATTGAGGAAATATTGTCTAAGTTCTCAAAGCTGTTAATTTGTCAAAAATTATATTTTTTGCAATCAACTTCTTCATGGACATCTTCAATATGTCTACATTGTGAAGGTAATTAAGTATTGAATTCATTCATCAAAAGCTGTGGTAAGAGTAAATCAGGCCATAAAGGCACTATCTATGCTCTAATAGCTGTCATTTTGTCAAAAAAAAAAAAAAAATTTGCACTAAACTCCTTCAAGCATATTTTCAATATGTTTACATTTTGTAGGTAAAGTATCAGATTAATTCAGCTGTTCTAAAATGACCGGGCCTCTTAGCGCAGTCTGTAGCGAGTCTGACTGCAGATCCAGTGGTCGCGAGTTGGATCCCGGCCCAGTCCCAAACTTTTGTGGAGATTGATTATGAAATAATTTCTATGGTATGGTAGTTGTATAGTATTCACAGCTTTTGATGGAGCAATTTGATACTTTGCCTTCACAACATAGACACATTGAACATAAAGAAGTTTAGTTCAAAAAAGAAATTAACAAAATGACAGCTATTTAGAACATTTACTGTATAACTCACCTATAACTAATGCTGTATTGGAATGATTGGAACAGGAAATCACTTGAGCAATATCGTGATAATACCTCAGCTGTAATAAAGAAGAATTATAAGATTTCACGGTACAAAACTTTCATAAGCTTGGGAATTATACTCATCCACTTCACAGAAGAACAAATATCACAAACAAAAATTGTTTGCAAATCTGTTTTGTGCATTCAGTGACATTTTTTTTATAATTATTTAAGGGTGATGAGGAATGAATATTGATATAGATATATAATTAGTGGGTAATCAATTAAAACAAACGGGGTAACTGTTATAATTATTTTACTCAAACTGACAAAGATTTATGTTTACAATACAATACAATACAAATACTTTATTCAGCATTTGACATTATACAATGTTATCTAGCCTACAACATACAAACAAATTTAACAAGTGAAGAATACATTTACAGAGAAGCATAATATATGTTCAAAACAAGAAAGATTAAAACGTACTGAATACATATTGTAGCATGAGTATTGATCAAATTGTCCTTATGCTATCTGAACCGACATATAAATTATTCATTATTGTTGGAATTTCAATGACCTAAAAGTTTCAATACACTGATATTTCGTGTAAACAATCAAAATTTTACAACCATCATGGTCGTTTAAATTCCAGGGTAGTCTTGAAAATTCGGTCATCATCCTGGTGGCAAAAAACTAAGAAGCTTTTCGTTATGTTAATATTTTGTAACAATGGAGACTTGTAATAATCTGTTGACCTGTTGGTAAGATAGTGTCACACAAGCACTTTTATTCTGGCTTACAATTGGCATTTTCAGTCTCTGAGAGATATTGAAAATGTGGTCAAGGTCTTTAACCCTTTATTCCATAGGTCATTTTTAGACTATGACATCATTTTCTATTTTTAGACAACATTGAAAAAATTCAAGAAAAATTTAACTTAAGTTTTGAATACATTCGAAAAAATTATGGAAAATGAAGCATTTGCTCAAGAAGAGCAAATGCTCCATTTTCCATAATATTTTCAATTACATGATATTTCAAAGGCGTCAAAAGGCCTTATTATGGAGTAAAGGGTTAAAACCAGATCTGTGAGGTCTTCATGATGTTGAATTGTTAAAGGCATTCAAACCTGTTCACATCTTCCAGTTGCTTCTTGAAAGATTTTGGAAACAAGAAAGTGTCATACCAAATGCCAATGCAAAAACCTCCGGGAATGAAATTGATACCAAAATATGTGTCTATACTTTCCACTTGGTAAAACAGCTTCATGAAACATCAAAGATTGTGCATAATGAACGGCATAGTTTCCTCTAAGATTTATGATATTAAAGGGGATGATTTTAATTTTGAAAATAGTAAATTTCCCATTTCTTGATGGAGATGTTCGTTGCTACCCTTCCTACGGTGTATATATTTCTCTGCTTATCCGTTTTGCTAGAGTGTGTTTTAATGTTGATGACTTTAACAACAGAAACTTATTTTTAACTGCTAAGTTATAAAAACAAGGTTATAGATATCATAAAATTCGAAAAACATTTTTTAAATTCTACCACAGACACTCAGAGCTGATTGTTAAATACAATATTGATTTAAAAACTCTTCTGCAACAGGGCATATCAGAGTCTATATTTTATGGTGATTTAGTTTATAAACTTAAAGCAATTGTTGGAAAACCTAAATTCAGTGATCAAAAAGATAATCAAACGTTACAAAAATGGGATATAACTTGGATATCATGAGACAGTCTGCATGCCTGGTTGCAAATCCAATCATGGATTATAGCTATGATTTCCTCTTTAATTGCACGACGGTGGGTCAGGCCTCAGATTCAATGACAGCTCTGACATAAAGCTGTAATCAGTGGGTTGGTGCCCGATGCTTGTCTTTGGCTGGGCCCACCATGGCTCAACGTGAGGTTTTCTTTAGCTCTATCTTTGAGTTGTGAGCCATTTTCTTTGTTTCATCATAGTGTATTAATTTGATTAGATTATTTCTCTATGATGATACATTGTAATAATTAGGAAGCCTCCATGCTTGCTTGGTATTTTTTGTGCTTTAAAAACAACAGAATCTAAGGCAAACATTTGTATCAGTAAAATGCAGTTACTGGCTTAGTGGCTTAGGTTGCTGTCCGTTCTAAGGCGGTGGTTCTGTTGTTCTTGATTCATTGTTCATTGTTGCTCCCATTGTGGGATTCTGCAATTGTTTTATGTTTAGTTGTGCATTACTTTGTGTCCATTCTAGTTTTGCAATTACCTTGATGGGGAAGAGAGAGCTGGTTGCTTTGCTTTGTTTGTCTTCCCGATGTCTTGTGATTGTTATGTGGCTCTTCCTCTCCGTGCCACGGGTCTGTCTGCAGATTGTGACTGTGGTACTTCCTGATCATGCTCACTATTTTTCATAACATATGTCTCCCAATTTAATTAATATTTAAAATATCATTTTTAATACAAATTCCTAGCTGTTCTCTGACCATTTAACCAGAAACATATAGGCCCACAGGAAAAGAAGCTCTATATCATATTTAATCAATTCATTCAATTTGTGGATGCTAATTATATCACCATGTGCATGCACCAATAAATCTTGAAAGAGGTCATTTCAAACACCATTAACTGTAAAATACACTACCTGCTGGACCCAGTCCCCATGAACTGACCATCTCTTGAAATCTACATTATTATTGGAGGAATTTATGGCATCATTCAATGAAATGCTGGCTATAAAACCATCATGTTTTGGCAGTTTCTTCCAGGTTCTACAAATAAGAAATAAACAACATTAATATAGCTCCTGATAAGGCGTGGCAGGCCTTCAGATAATGTTTGTAATTCCAAATTATTATCTCTATTTCTCTCAAAACATATGATGTGGGTACTCAAAAGAACCGTCTCAACCAGACAGTTCTTTTGAGTACCCAAAACATATGTTTAAATTGAAGATTAAGAAAATAATTGGGACAGGATATGACAAAAGGTACCTTATGGTCATTTCAATCAAAATCTAGCTCATGATGCCTCTGCAAAGAACTATCTCTTAAGAACGTTCACTGAAAATTTGAAGCAGATATCTTTAATATTGACAAATATATGGAGGCTTGAAGCAAGATAATTTTGTAATCCGGTTTGAAACGTGACGTCAAGAAGAACCCTAAACCTAATATGATGTCAGAGTGCTGACCTCCAGTTGCTTTTTGGTTATCGTTGACTCGGTATAAGTATCTAACAAATATAATGTATTCATGTGCGTTATCTATATTATTGTGTAAATGCGAATGAAATTGTACAACTTTATACTTTCTAAGTTGTATTACAGGCATTTAAAGTGACTCACTCTTCATTATGAGCCCTTGTAGGTGATATGGCCTTATTGTTGCCATGGCAACAGGCAGCATACAAAACTTTAAATATAATCAGAAACATTTGCTACTTTGATGACATCAAGCTATAGAAACATTTTTGTGGTACTATAAAAGCATGTGAAACTTTGCATTTTAGGCGGGTTTTTTCAAATGCCTATCATGCAATAATTGCTGGAATGCCTAATGGACCCTTTTCTCAGATCCGTGCTCAATTATAAATTAATGCAAAAGATTTTGGGCCTTTTTTTCAAAAGAAAATTGGGTCAACCCATCAGAATATGATACTTAGTGCATAAAAAGTGAAACTTCAATGGTTCAGACACCATGACCACTTCACAAATATGGTTAATCTGTCAACTACCTCTTGAGTCCCTAGAAAATTATTTCCATTGCCCTAGTTATCAATATATTCATGATGGTTTGAGCAGGTGTGTCATTTTATATTCAAAAGGTCTGTTGTCTCATAGAAGTTTTTGTGTAATCAAAATTTCAAAAACGTCTAAATTTTGAAGATTTTGCATGTTCTTACAATAGACTCAATTGCTTCTAACATGTAATACCATCAAAGGTGCAAACAGTTCTGATAAAATTAAGTGATACATATAATGTATGTTGCCATGGCAACAGCTGTGCATATGGACTACACACTTACTTGAAAACAGGGTACCTCATTTCAAATGCTTTTGTAAACACAAGATGTTCGTATGTGGGCTATTTGTGCAGTCTATCCAATTTCATACACATCATATTAACAGAAACAAGAAGCATTCTTGAAATATTGCTCTTAGCATCTTTGTATTAGCGTCATTTGTTAACACAATGGCGTTGACGTCAGAACGTCATTAACAACGTTAATTGACGTCATGTTCAAAACGCATCATATATACGAGTTTAAACGCTCATATCTTTGCTATTTGTAAAGATAATCTCTTCTGTAATTGTTCTCAATAGCTAGGTCTTTCTTTCTCTGTAAATATCTCACTTTTGCTTTTTATTGCCAGAAGGTCCCTTTTGTCAGATCTTGGCTCTTATTGTTGTTCATTCATGTTCAAAAATATTATTTATTAATCAAGTTTTAAGTGTAAATTTGGCCAAAAAATATTGAATTGTTTCTCAGGCCATTCTTTTTTAACAGATGTGGTAGGGCGGGTTTTTATTTCAATTTTTATTCAGGCAAAAAAAACAGATGCGGGAATTTTTATTTTGAAAGTCATAACGATATTTTTTAAAGGTTGTGCTTGTATGGTCATTTCATCGGATATAATTCAAGTTAGGCCATAAAACTTGATAGGGAAAGCATTTGCACATTAAGTAGATTTGATTTCATCACAGATGTAAAAAACTTACGCTGTTGGGGCTCGAAAACTAAACAAAACAGTAAGAAGTATCTGTCTATACAACCGGAAATGGATGAGAGAATAATTAAACAACGTGATGGACCACAACGTCCGAGTGGAACTGCATTACCTTTACCAATAATGATGTTCTAAACTGTAATTTTTTTTTTTTTTTTCATTTTTATTTTTAGAAAGCAATAAGAAGATGTAATGCGGGATGTTTTAAACAGATGCGGTGGTGCCTGAGAAACAATTCAATTTTTTTTTTATTTGGCCTAACATAAACAACTTTCATTTTACCAAAGTACGTTGAAATGGCATTGTTGTCTTGAGAAACCATATAGTATTTGTGTAAAATCACACTGTCTTATTTGAACCCTACCAAGTTTAACCTCCCAAATTGTAGAATAAGAGTTACGATAATTCATGTCAGTTACTGTAATGTCCTTAAATTAGAAAGCTCAATCTTTTTCTACAATTAAACCAATTCCACCTTAAAGTCCAAAACATACCTGAGACATTCGCCAGCAGACCTTATGACTAGGATATTGATACAGCCTTGATTGTCCCCAAAAAGGATCAGACATTCATCATGACCTGTTGAGCTGAAAATAGATACAAATAAATAACAGGGACCAATTGATCATTAATCTTAATAATTAGATCCTGAGAAGCATAAGTTCTGCATATATAATTGTTATATGGGTGTAAGTTCAAAATTTCCAAAATCCTGAACTTTAGAAGTTAAAATTTTAAATCTTAAAGTTAAAATGGTTAATTGTGTTTAGATAATCTGAAAACTATTCAAAGAAGCTATTATAATCTCCTTAATTCAGCATTTTGAGGCTGCCTCAAAATCCTGAATTAAGGATTAATCCTGAAAACTTTCACCCATGTCGTTATTTTCTTAGCCATCCGTATAAATTTGGGCCTCAACATGAGAAAACCTGTCTTTGGGGTTTGCGAACAACAAAGGGGCAGATCAGACTGTGTGGATAGTGCCTTTAATTGTTATTCCCTTATATGATACTGATAGTATCATATCTAAACTTGCTACCAGTGAAATTTCTATTTTCTAGCTAGTCTCTGTAGCTGAGCACACTAGTATCTGTAGCTGAGCAGACTGGTTTGGGTATGATATTCTCAGAAACCCGGAAGACAAGTTTTCAAGCAATGGGGCCCATATATGTTTTGGGTGCCAATTGAGAGATTTCTTTTGTGTAACCACAAGATATGTTTCGGGAGCGCAGTGGCTCAGTGGTAGAGTGCTTGACTCGAGACCGAAGGGCCGCGGGTTCGAGCCTCACCGGCGTCACTGCGTTGTGGTCCTTGAGCAAGACACATTTATCCTAGCTTAGTACTGGTTCAACCCAAGAAGACCCATCCCGCATAACTGAAAGATTGTTGAGTGGACGTAAAGAATCAAATCAAACAAACAAAAACAAGATATGTTTCCCTTGAAGGATAAGAAAATTAGTTTATATTGCTCCATCTTAACTGGAGGCTGGGCATTTAATAGTTATGTGTTTAGCTTTTATAAGTATTTCATATGTGAGCCTTCAGAAATTTTTTGGTGTTCTCAGGGGCCGAAATTCGGCCCCATTACCAATGGAATTTAGGTGCCTTTTTTCCCAATTTTGAAAAAAAATCCCAATCTTCAAAAAAAAAAAAATTTTTTTTTTGAAGATTGGGATTTCCATTCAGTCAACACACACAGACACTACATGATGACATTCTCCTTCAATTAAATGGCAATTATATGTGTAATAGCTAATTTGTTTTTTATTGACCAAAAATGACATAATTGTGCACTATAACAAATTTCCAAATTTAGTGGTTTGCCCTGTTAATTTGGACCCTAAAGGAGCAGTCTGATCTGGATCTACACTGTTTGTCAAAAAGGCTTCAAATATTTCAGCAGACAACAAAAGCATTCAACTTTTTTGTAATATGCACTTTAAGGGTTAATAAATGTGAATTCAGTGTATATAAGGTAAGGATTTTCATGAAATGCACGCGCGTTTGCGTGGCTCAAACAACTTATTAAGACCCTTTACCAATTATAAATAGAACCTGATATCCTCTATTGAGCAGATAAAAATAGCCGAACCACGCCCAGATATGAATATTAAAGTCGCTGCATTTACAGTGACCCAAAAGCTTTATAATACATACGAATATTCAGTATGAAAATGGTTGAGGCAGCAACAAAACTTGAAAATGTCATCAGCTGCTAATTTTTGGTGGCACTTTTTAGGGTTAAATGCAACTGTAACCACACCTAGAATGCTTGACTCAAGACGGAAGGGCTGTGGGTTCGAGCCTCACCCGCTCGTCACTGCATTGTGTCCTTGAGCAAGACACAGTTATCCTTGCTTAGTACTGGTTTAACCCAGGAAGACCAGTCCCGAGGTAACTGAAAAATCGAACAAACAAAACAACCACACATATAAAACAGAAGACTTACCAATAATCTAGCTTGAGCGGTACAGTGTCTATACCACTAATCTGACAGTATGGTTCAAAGGAAGATAACTCAAAGAACTGTATCTCTCTATCCCTGTAATACAGACCATATATCACAATTCATTATCCAATCATAGGACCAGATAGGTAAACATATTCAGTGTAAAATTGTAATTATTTTCTTACCCATAATTTCTAGCATATGTTTTGGGTGCTCAAAAGAACCGTCTCATTGAGACAGTTCTTTTGAGTACCCACCACATTTGTTTCGGTTGAGAAATAAGAAAAATAATTTTCCAGTACGCACTCTTATCTGGAGGGCCAATTATAAATCAGTAACCAACCATAATTCAGTAACCAGTCATTATTCAGCAGTCAATCATAATTCATAACTGATAATTATTGAGTAACCAAACAAAATTCAGTAACCAACCATAATTCAGTAACCAACCATAATTATGTGACCAATTAAGGGATAACTATATTCAAAATTGTCATTTGGGGAGGTATATCGTCGGATATACGGTCGTAAATTTAGTTTTATGGCGATGTGTAAAATATGGTTATCGCCATTCTAATGCACTTTTAACATTTTTCCTTCAAAAAGACAGTGAAAATGTACAATGTACTATGCTGTACTTATATGTCCAGCGGCTGCCAGCTGCATAAAACTGCTTGCCAGCTGCATATATTCACTTGTCAAAAGTAATTATTATGCTCTTATGTGGCGATTGAACTGCTTATTTAAAAAAAAAATTGTTTTTGCTTCAACCATGATTGTCTTTTTATCTGGCACAAAACACATGAAAGTAAACCAGTGCCTTATGAGGTTATGAAACTTTTCTAAACTCATCTGAGCATGAAATATAACATGCTAACAAAAAAAAAAAAATGTTAAAATGTCAACATTTTACAAAAGTCTTCATTTTTCAGCATTTTAGTTTTTATGAGCAGTTAAAATATCATATTCAGTTGAGTTGAGCATGAAATAAGTTTTATAACCTGTGGGATGTAGTTGTTGGAATATGAACCTGATGCCTGCTATGTGTTAAATCAAAATTTAATTTGGCCATGAGCTTTAACCCTTTACTCCATAAGTAAAGGGCTTTTGACACCTTTGAAATAACATATATTTGAAAATATTATGGAAAATGGAGTATTTGCTCCTTTGGAGCAAACACTCCATTTACCATATTTTCAAAAGAATGCAAAACATTACTTGAATTTTTCTTAATTTTTTTTCAATGTTGTCTAAAAATAGAAAATGATGTCATGATCTAAAAATAGTCTATGGAGTAAAGGGTTAAGAAAGATGAGTAACTTACCCTGTACCAACAATGAACTTGTTGTATTGTGGCATTATGACGAAGTCTGTGATCCATTTAGTTTTTGTTGATCGTACATTCTGTTCTACATTCTGAAACGAAATTAAAATTATCAGTAAAAACATACATACATATGCATGTCAATGCTAATCTTGTAAAAAGCTTAGAGACTCACAAGCATATAATCATGACATGCTTTCTTGAAGAAACTGACATTCTAGAATCTCAACTATTTTCTTTTGTAATATAGGGATCAAACATGTTTTTCTATGCATTAACATCTGCTGGACCCGAGGGTGATGTTGAAACCTGCGCCTGAAAGGCAAGGGTTTTAACGGCACCCGAGAGGTCTAGCAGATATGCTAGTGTATCAGAAAACCATGTCATTGAGAAGGTTATTTGAGTTCCCACAACATATGTTTTATATGAGAAATAGTTTTCCAATACACAGTTCTTATCTGGAGGCCTGGTCTACTCTGTTTGCGTATGGAAATATGATTAGATATGAACCTACACTACATGTGTAGTGGACCTGAGAAGTATTTTCTTTGTTCTATGTACAAATGGAAAAGTTTATTAATAATATAGCAAGAAGTGAGCAAAGCTCACATACCCCCGGCGGTAGCCATCAGAGGTTGTAACACTTTCAGAGAAAAGACAAAATTGTCAAAGATTTCATAATCCTAAATCAAGTAGTTTCTGAGAAAACTTTGATGAAAAATGTCCATATGTGTTATATAAGAGTGACAGAAGGAAAATTTGAAAAAAGAAGGCAAAATGAGGATTAACACCTTAGTTTTCATTTACACAATACACTTCTCCTACCTGAAAGTACACAAATAATTTCATAATCCTAAATCAAGTAGTTGCTGAGAAAACTCTGACAAAAAACGTCCATATGTGTTATATAGAGTGACAGAAGGAAAAATTGAAAAAGAAGCCAAAATGAGCTTTAGCATCTTTATTTTCATTTACACAATACACTTAGCCTACCTGAAGGTGTACACTAAATTTGAAAACACTGGTTCCAATAGGAGCCAAGAGATCTGCGACAGAAATTTCATTGGAGAGAAAGAAAAATGAATAAATAAAAGGACTGATAAGCAATATGTGGCTGTTCTTTTCTTACACAATACAACTAATCACTATCAAGCTTTGTACCAAATTTCAGAATCCTAACTCAAGTAGTTGCTGAGAAATCTTTGACAGAAAAAATGTCTATATGTATTTTATAAGAGTGAAAGAAGGAAAAAATGAAAATTTGAAAAAAGAAGGCAAAATGAGGATTAGCATCTTAATTTCCATTTACACAGTACACTTTGCCTTCATGAAGGTGTACACAAAATTTGAAAACAATGGCTCCAATAGGAGCTGAGAAATCTGTGACAGATATTTCCATTGGAGAGAAAGAAAAATGAACAAATAAAAGGACTGATAAGCAATATGTGGCTGTTCTTTTCTTACACAATACAACTCATCACTATCAAGCTTTGTACCAAATTTCTGAGTCCTAACTTAAGTGGTTGCTGAGAAATCTTTGACGGAAAAAATGTCAATATGTATTATATAAGAGAGAAAGAAGGAAAAAGTGAAAATTTGAAAAAAGAAGGCAAAATGAAGATTAGCATCTTAATTTCCATTTACTTAGTACACTTTGCCATTCTGAAGATGTAAACAAAATTTGAAAACACTGGCTCCAATAGGAGCTGAGAAATCTGTGACAGAAATTTCCATTGGAGAGAAAGAAAAATGAACAAATAAAGGGACTGATAAGCAATATGTGGCTGTTCTTTTGTTACACAATACAACTCATCACTATCAAGCTTTGTACCAAATTTCAGAATCCTAACCCAAGTAGTTGTTGAGAAATCTTTGACGAAAAAAAATTCCATTGGAGAGAAAGAAAAATGAACAAATAAAGGGACTGATAAGCAATATGTGGCTGTTCTTTTGTTACACAATACAACTCATCACTATCAAGCCTTGTACCAAATTTCAGAATCCTAACCCAAGTAGTTGCTGAGAAATTTTTGACGGAAAAAAAAGTTTACAGACAAACAGACAGACAGACAGACAGACAAACATAAATATAGCAAGAAGTGAGCAAAGCTCACATACCCCCGGCAGTAGCCATCAGAGGTTGTAACACTTTCAGAGAAAAGACAAAATTGTCGAAGATTTCATAATCCTAAATCAAGTAGTTTCTAAGAAAACTTTGATGAAAATTGTCCATATGTGTTGTATAAGAGTGACAGAAGGAAAAATTGAAAATTTGAAAAAAAGAAAGCAAAATGAGGATAAGCACCTTAATTTTCATTTACACAATACACTTTGCCTACCTGAAAGTGTACACAAAATTTCATAATCCTAAATCAAGTAGTTGCTGAGAAAACTCTGACAAAAAACATCCATATGTGTTATATAGGAGTGACAGAAGGAAAAATTGTAAAAGAAGGCAAAATGAGCTTTAGCATCTTTATTTTCATTTACACAATACACTTAGCCAACCTGAAGGTGTACACTAAATTTGAAAACACTGGCTCCAATAGGAGCAGAGAGATCTGCAACAGAAATTTCCGGTGGAGAGAAAGAAAAATGAAAAAATAAAGGGACTGATAAGCAATATGTGGCTGTTCTTTTCTTAAACAATACAACAAATCAATATCAAGCTTTGTACCAAATTTCAGAATCCTAACTCAAGTAGCTGAAAAATCTTTGACAGAAAAAATGTCTATATGTATTATTTAAGAGTGAAAGAAGGAAAAAATGAAAAATTGAAAAAAGAAGGCAAAATGAGGATTAGCATCTTAATTTCCATTTACACAGTACACTTTGCCTTCCTGAAGATGTACACAAAATTTGAAAACACTGGCTCTTATTGGAGCTGAGAAATCTGTGACAGAAATTTCCATTGGAGAGAAAGAAAAAATGAACAAATAAAGGGACTGATAAGCAATATGTGGCTGTTCTTTTGTTACACAATACAACTCATCACTATCAAGCTTTGTACCAAATTTCAGAGTCCTAACTCAAGTGGTTGCTGAGAAATCTTTGACAGAAAAAATGTCCATATGTATTATATAAGAAAGAAAGAAGGAAAAAATGAAAATTTGAAAAAAGAAGGCAAAATGAGGATAAGCATCTTAATTTTCATTTACACAGTACACTTTGCCATCCTGAAGATGTACACAAAATTTGAAAACACTGGCTCCAATAGGAGCTGAGAAATCTGTGACAGAAATTTCCATTGGAGAGAAAGAAAAATGAACAAATAAAGGGACTGATAAGCAATATGTGGCTGTTCTTTTGTTACACAATACAACTCATCACTAGCAAGCTTTGTACCAAATTTCAGAATCCTAACCCAAGTAGTTGCTGAGAAATCTTTGACGAAAAAAAAGTTTACAGACAAACAAACAGACAGACAGACAGACAAACATAATTACAGAAAAGGCAAAAACTATATACCCCCTATATACTTCGTACCGGGGGTATATAGAAAAATGAACAAATAAAGGGACTGATAAGCAATATGTGGCTGTTCTTTTGTTACACAATACAACTCATCACTAGCAAGCTTTGTACCAAATTTCAGAATCCTAACCCAAGTAGTTGCTGAGAAATCTTTGACGAAAAAAAAAGTTTACAGACAAACAAACAGACAGACAGACAGACAAACATAATTACAGAAAAGGCAAAAACTATATACCCCCTATATACTTCGTACCGGGGGTATAATTACAGAAAAGGCAAAAACTATATACCCCCTATATACTTCGTACCGAGGGTATAATAATTATTCATAGTGGGCGGAGCTTAGCATGAATATTCAAATAGGTCAATACTTACAACGACATGTCTGGTTCGTTTCAACTCCAGACTCGGTGACCAGAATGACACCATTCCATCTTGACTACAAGCCACAAAGTTACCATCGGGAGTGTCAGTGATTCGTAATACTGGATCACGGTGTGGAATGCTCTCAATCTTAGCGGGCAGGTGAAATGCTACATCTTTGGCTCTGAGGTAGGAATCTTCCTTCTCGGCATACTCTAGCTGCATGTATGTACAGAACTCATCCCAGGTGATGGAACCAACAGAGGCCCAGTCTATCTTCATAAACAATGAGTCAATCTGGCTCTCCTGTAAAACGAAAACAATGAGCCAGTCCATAAGATAATGGGAATTACGATAGATGTTCTAAAACTTATAACGTTACTATATTAATAGTTAAGGACTCTATTTCATAAGGTTATTTATATTTCTTGTTTGGCTTGAACACTTTGGAGACATAAATCCATAATTGTTTCCTGACAATTTTAGTCCTAGTGGCCAAAAATTTAAAACTGAGTGAAAATACATGTAGTGTTATAATCACTATCTGTATCAAAGAAGTCTAGACAAACAGCGGACGGACCCATCAGACTGCTTCTTCATTCTTCTGAAGTAGCAGTCTGATCAGAATCTTCCCTGTTTGCTATTCTGAATCTTGTGAATTTCAGCCATGATAATCAACGTTTTATTTGAAGTATTTGTTTGTTTGTTTGCTTTGGTTGAGAAAAAAGAAAAATATTTTTTCGTTACGCACTCATAACTAAAGGTCAAAATCCCCATACCAAGAGCCCAAACTTACTCTGTTTCCACTGACTGCAAGTTTACTCTTCATTAAAGCTTTAAATTCTTCTAGTTCTAATTTCCCGCTTTTGTTCACATCAGCTTCAGCAAATCTCTTCTTTAGCTCCTCAAGTGTGTCTATGTTAATCCTCTCTTCAATCTGAAAGATAAAATTTCAGACAATAAAAGCATACCTAATATTATTATATGATAATATGCATGAATATTATGGCAGCATCTCAGAGTCAGAAAAGACAATTATTGGAATAAGCCCTAAAAACTGTAAATTAGGGATCATATACAACAGTAGGATACGATATACAGGTACTTTAGCAAACAGTGAACACACCATTGAAAAGCCCCTATATAACATGTATACTGCATCTTATCAAAGCCTTTACATGTTAGCTTAGAAAAAAAAGTGTGCGGGGGGGGGGGGGGGGGGGGGGGACACATAACTGGAAACAAAACATATTATTAATTTGTTCTGGCCTGAAATATCTTGCACACATACGAGAAAAAGGAAACTCTAAGTCTAAGCTCCATCATGCCATAAAGCAGAGGGCAAATTGCTAAGAAGACCCATGCCAAAAAACAAACAATAATTGCCCCCCTTCCATTTAGCACAGTTTTACATGTCGACAATTTGTTTACCTCTCGCTTCAGTTTTCTCCTAAGTTTACTGCACAAATAAAACAATTCCATCATGCTCTACACTATCATGCAAACATCATGAGGCGTATCATCATCATACAACTCTTTCATGAAAAATAACTTGCACATTTTATCCTTTCAATCACATTATAATTATCTGAATAATTCAATAATTTTTACTTGTTCACAATTAATATTTTACTAAACAAATTTAATAGTCCTTTTGATCAGGCTGCACTTTAACCCTTTTTCATTCTGAACTCCCATAAACAGGTACTTTGGCAAAAGGATCTGCATTGTTTGCGAAGATAATTTAAGACATAAATTAATACATCACTTTATAGAAATTTTGAATGGCAACCCCTTAAAATAAAAAATGGACTATTTCATACTTATTGTATCAATATGTATGGGATAATCCATCAGAATGAAAAGGGTTAATTTCAAATGGATCCTCAAATTGAATACATGACTTGTTTGCTAAAAGTAAAATCATGATACAGCCCCCTGAGACAGCCTATCAATTAATTTTAGTTTCACACTTAATTTTTTTTTTATTAGTTAGTCATTGAAAAATGATAATAATTTACAGTGAAGACCCTGATCAAAATGAAACAGAAGTAACTGATAACTGTATATAACTTGGGTTTTTGCAATTATTGTTATAGATGTATTGTTAAGTACTTTTCTTAATGAAAACACACATTTAAGGCCAGAGTGTCAATTATATTAACAACAGACCATAAATAAAAATGGCCATAATTTTTAAAACAATAAATTGTTAAAAGCCTAGGTGATAACAATTCTTAGGTACATTTAGGAAAATCATAAAAAGTTACACCAGGACAGGCAAGATCAAAAAACCTAGCAAGACATGGGAACTTTGGCATTTTATAAAAAATCTGCAAAATACTGTATGGTGCACAGACAACAATTTATGATTGACCACTGAATTATATAGGTCACTCAGATGCAGCCTGAGAGCATCACCTGATCAGGGTGTGTGTGCTAAGACAAAGAAGCTCTTCTGAGTGAGAGACAAAAATTTAATGTCATGTCAAAATAACTTAACACTCCTCTTTTAAATATCTTAATTTACCATCCTCGGAAGCACAAGTTCTAGCTGCTTAATATATACCTTGTTCATTTGGGCCTCGACACAAAATAACCTGTCCAATCTGAGATTTGCGAACGACAAAGGCACAGACCAGCCTGCGCATCCGTGCAGACTGATCAGCTCCTTTATTATTCGTTTACTGGAAAGTATCATGTCTAAATACTTCCTTTGAGTGAGATTTCGATATTCTATTTAGTCTCTGTAGCTGAGGAGACTGGTTTGAGTCCAGCTTTTTCAGAAATCCCGAAAACAGGTTTTGGAGCTTTAAGGCCCATTTGATTCCACTGGCTTTCAAAAGACCTTAGACCATTTTAAACAAAATTTTAATGTGACTGATATCAAGAATTTAACTCATTGGAGCCCCTGAACAAAATCTAAAATCTTTGTATTCGCGGAAACCCCTAAACTTTTGCAAACAGTGAAGAGCCAGATGAAATGCAGTATAATGCTGCATTTCCTCAGGTTCTAACACTGTTTGTAAAGGTAAACCAGAGGACCTAAAGGTCCTGAAGCGCTCACCTGATCTCCTTAATAATGTTAAAATAGGTCACGGTCAACTAAGGCTAATTTTCTTTTACCCTTTATGGGCATGGTGACCATTTTGGTCAAGTATCATATTTATATCTACTGAATACTCCATATGAAATTTGAGTTCAAACAGCCCAGTGATTTCGGGGAAAAATGATGTTTAGATATGTATGTGGCAGTCCAAAGTGAGTGGCCTTGGATGTAAGGTCATAGATCAGCTTGACCTTTGATGCTTATATAAAAACAGTGTCTCATTCGCTTAAACATTTCTCTCAAGTATTCCGCTTAAACAGTTATAGAAAAATGAATTATGCATTACGAATCAAACTTGGCCTTGCCGTAAAAATGGTCAAGGTCAAACCAGATTTATCATTTGTACAAACCTGGTAGGGCCCAAATCCCCAATGCTACATACCAAGTCCCAAGGCCATTGGCCTTTTGGTTCCAGAGAAGAAGATATTTAAAGGGGTTTGACCTTATATGGGCATGGCAACCATCTTGGTCATGTGACCATAAACATTTGTTATAAATTTACTCCGCTTAACTTAAGGAGTTGCCATAAAAAATTTGAGTTCAATTGGCCTAGTGGTTTCTGAGAAAACTACGTTTTAATATATTGATGGGACTTGAATATGAGCGACCTTGGCTGAAAGGTCAACCTTGACCTTTGGAACTTATTTATAGCCATTGTTTTATTAGGTTTAATGTATCAAATGAGAATAATGACTTTGGCTTCAACAGTATTCAAAAAATGAACTTTTCAAAAAATTACCAATTTAAATGCATTAGGAAGTAAATTTGACCTTGATGTTAAGTAGGTCAAAGTCAACCTAGGAACATCATTTAAACAAACTTGGTAGGCCCCAATCCCAAATGTTACATACCAAATCCTAAGGTCATCAACTATCTGGTTCTGGACTTATTCATAGCCATTGTCCTATTAGGTTAAACATACAACAGCTTTCAAAAAATCAACTTTTCAAAAAAATTCCCATTTAAATGCAATAGGAAGCAAATTTGACCTTGACGTTAAGTAGGTCAAGGTCAACCTAGGATCATCATTTGAACAAACTTGGTAGGCCCCATATCCCCAATGCTACATACCAAGCCTCAAGGTCATCGGCCTTCTGGTTCTGGAGAAGAAGATTTTTAAAGGGTTTTTACCATATATGGGCTTGGCAGCCATCTTGGTCATGTGACAGTGAGTGAGGACCATTTGAACAAACTTTCGTTCTCTCATCCTAAGGAGTCTCCATATGAACTATGAGTTTAATTGACCCAGTAGTTTCAGAAAAGAAGATGTTTGAAAATGTAAACGGACAACGGACGGACGACGGACGCCGGAGTCACTGGTATACTATTATCTCACCTCCGAGCCTTCGGCTCAGGTGAGCTAAAAAGTTGTTCAGACAAAAAAAATACAACATATTTTTTAAAATTATAATCTTACACCCCTAGATATGTACAGTGGACTATCCCAATTTTATTGTAACAAACCAAAAGGAAGAATCTATTTAGTATACAAATTTAAGGGTTAAAGCACACATTGTGCTTCAAAAAAGTAACATCAGGATGATTATTATTCATTATATACAGGATTAACTATATATAATTCCATACCTTGTAGAAGGGTTTGGATGCTTCAGAATAAGTAAAGAACAAATCCTCTCTATTGTCAATACTAAAACCTCCACTATAAACATGGTATTTATAGAATGTTTCAAGTTTAACTTTCATTTTCATCTTCAATAGCAGGTTTTCCATTTCTTTCCAATTGGCAATGCCTTATACACTTTATCCACAAAATAATTGTGTTTGTACAGTCAGCACCATTACATCTTGATTTAAATAGAGGATCTTACATGAGTGCTCATGTTTTATTGAATTTATTAAACGAGTTGGGGAAAAGAGATAAAATGCGAGGCTTGCCGAGCATTTTATCTCTTTTTCGCAACGATAGAGGATCTTACATGAGTGCTCATGTTTTATTGAATTTATTAAACGAGTTGGGGAAAAGAGATAAAATGCGAGGCTTGCCGAGCATTTTATCTCTTTTTCGCAACGATAGAGGATCTTACATGAGTGCTCATGTTTTATTGAATTTATTAAACAAGTTGGGGAAAAGAGATAAAATGCGAGGCTTGCCGAGCATTTTATCTATTTTTCGCAACGAGTTTAATAAATTCAATAATACAAGAGCACGAATGTTAGATTCTATTTATCATATGGCATTAAGATCACTTTGAAGTTTCATTTCTGGCGTAAAAACATCATAATTTTGTTATGTACGCAACGTTGTTATGGACGTCATAACATTTCCCGAAAATTGATAAACCACTAGTGGTTTACAGATTTTATTGCATGGCGTTATTTCACTCCCAGACGCGACCTCATATGATAATAAAGATTCCAGAGCTGTAGAAATTATGTAACAGTCTGAAGTCTCGTAAACAAAGTCAAATTCAACACTGTGAACAATCTCAGATCAAAAGTCGATGTGAATGACTGCCAAATTTTCTATAAGTTGAACACTTTTTTAAATTATCTCAGAATTTTACGTTAAAATTTGATTTAAGTCTTTGATTTACAAAACGCTTTGTCAGATAAGATGGTAAACAGTGAAGGCACTGATCAGATTGCTCCTTCAGGAGCAGTCTGATCTGTGTCTACACTGTAAGTGTTTGCCTAGTCCTTTTGTCAGATAGCAGTAATCAAAATTTTATTGAGGACATTAACTGCACAGATTTACTGTTCCTATGCGAATCTGCTAACAAATAATATTGGTCTATTGATGTATTGGAATTATATATTTGTTTTATCCGCTTACACACCGCAATAAAACTTATCTTTAAATGGTAACATTTTATATGAAAAATTAAGTTTTCACCTCACGCTTCCAAAAGTGTTATTGATTTGACACTTGAAAAATTACTTCAAACATTAATGCTTCAACAGCTTTAGAAAAAGTCATGTCAAAAATCTTCTATTGTTTGAACAAGGATAACTTGTACTCATGCCTTAATTGCTAAATATCAATTTTGATAAAAGCTTATACTTGTACTAGCTTTAGTGTTTAGCATTAAATGAGATGATATGGGGAGCACAACCTGCTCAAGTCCTTGTTAAAATGTCACTCAGAGCAGTAACATGATAAAAAGGTACTTCAAGCTTTATAACTTAAAATAAAATAAAATATTCAGCCTATTACATGTTTCTGCACAGGCCATCCTTAAAAATATTTTGTTTGCGGTCACCCTTAGACTCATATTTTCCAGGTGGGTAGGTAGGCATTTAATTTGTTTAAAAGACATTAAAAACCAAAAAACTGTTTAAAATTAGAATAAACAAAGTTATTTCTCTGAAACAGCCATAAAGTATTTTGGGTAGGTAGCATTTTGGGTCGGGTGACGAAAAAAAACTTTTTAAGGAGATCCTTATAGATAGTTCAGTGTGACTACAATAACTTAGAAAATAAGTTCAATGTGTTGGAACCATCTCATACATGTCAACCTTTGAAAGTGGTAAAATCCTTTGTTGTGGTACTTATTGAAAGTGTAAGATTAGTTGAAAGTCTATAACCATTTGTTATGGTTTTAATTGGAAGTGTAAAATCATTTGTTGTCGTGTTAATTGAAAGTGTAAAATCATTTGTTGTGGTGTTAATTGGAAGGGTAAAATCATTTGTTGTGGTGTTAATTGGAAGTGTAAAATCATTTGTTGTGGTGTTAATTGGAAGGGTAAAATCATTTGTTGTGGTGTTAATTGGAAGTGTAAAATCATTTGTTGTGGTGCTAATTGGAAGTGTAAAATCATTTGTTGTGGTGTTAATTGGAAGTGTAAAATCATTTGTTGTGGTGTTAAATGGAAGTGTACAATCATTTGTTGTGGTGTTAGTTGGAAGGGTAAAATCATTTGTTGTGGTGTTAATTGGAAGTGTAAAATCATTTGTTGTGGTGTTAAATGGAAGTGTTCAATCATTTGTTGTGGTGTTAGTTGGAAGGGTAAAATCATTTGTTGTGGTGTTAAATGGAAGTGTAAAATCATTTGTTGTGGTGTTAGTTGGAAGGGTAAAATCATTTGTTGTGGTGTTAGTTGGAAGGGTAAAATCATTTGTTGTGGTGTTAATTGGAAGTGTAAAATCATTTGTTGTGGTGCTAATTGGAAGTGTAAAATCATTTGTTGTGGTGTTAATTGGAAGTGTAAAATCATTTGTTGTGTGGTGCCTTTATTGGAAGTGTAAAATCATTTGTTGTGTGGTGCCTTTATTGGAAGTGTAAAATCATTTGTTGTGGTGTTAATTGAAGTGTAAAGGCATTTGTTGGTTATGGTGTGAACTGAAAGTGTCAAATTATTTGTTGCGGTGTTAATTTGAAGTGTAAAATCATTTTGTTGTGGTGTTTATTGGAAGTGTAAAATCATTTTGTTGTGGTGTTTATTGGAAGTGTAAAATCATTTGTGGTGTTTATTTTTAAGTTTCAAATCATTTGTTGTGGTGTTAATTGGAAGTGTAAATTCATTTACTGTGGTGTTTATTGGACACATTTGTTGTGGTATTAATTGAATGTGTAAAATCATTTTTTTGTGGTGTTAATTGGAAGGGTAAAATCAATTGTTGTGATGTTTATTGGAAGGGTAAAATCAATTGTTGTGATGTTTATTGGAAGGGTAAAATCATTTGTTGTGGTGTTAATTGGACGTGTAAAATCATTTGTTGTTGGAAGTGTAAAATCATTTGTTGTGGTGTGAATTGGAAGGGTAAAATCATTTGGGATGTTTAGTTTTAAGTGTCAAATCATTTGTTGTGGTGTTAATAGGAAGTGTTAAATCATTTGTTGTGGGGTAATTGAAAGGGTAAAATCATATGTTGTAGTGTTAATTGGAACTGAAAAAATATTTGTTGTTGTGCTAATCGAAAGTGTAAAATCATTTGCTGTTGTGTTAATTGGATGTGTAAAATCATTTGTTGTTGTGTTAATTGGAAGTGTAAAATCATTTGTTGTCATGTTAATTGGGGTGTAAAATCATTTGTTGTCGTGTTTTTTGGAAGTGTACAATCATTTGTTGTGGTGTTAGTTGGAAGTGTAATATCATTTGTTGTGGTGTTAATTGGAAGTGTAATATCATTTGTTGTGGTGTTAATTGGATGTGTAATATCATTTCCTGTGGTGTTAATTGGAAGTGTAATATCATTTCCTGTGGTGTTTATTGGAAGTGTAATATCATTTGTTGTGGTGTTAGTTGGAAGTGTAATATCATTTGTTGTGGTGTTAATTGGAAGTGTAATATCATTTCCTGTGGTGTTTATTGGAAGTGCAAAATCATTTATTGTGGCGTTCATTGTAAAGTGTAAAATTAATTGTTTTGGTGCTATTTGAATGGGCAAAATAATGTTGTGATGTTTATAGAAAGTTTAAAATGATGTACTTTACTTATAGGAGAAGTAAATCATTTGTTGTGGTGCTGATTGAAAATATAAATCATCTTTATTGAGAGTGGAAAACCATTTGTTGTGGTGTTTATTGGGAGTTTTATATTATTAGTGCATTTTTATTGAAAGGTTAAAAATCATGTGTTGTGGTTCTAATTGGAAGTGTAAATTCATTTGTCGTGGTTCTAATTGAATGTGTAAAATTATGTGTTGTGGTTCTAATTAAAAGTGTAAAATCATTTGTTGTGGTGCTGATTGAAAGTGTAAAATCATGTGTTGTGGTTCTAATTAAAAGTGTTAAATCATTTTTTGTGTTTCTAATTGAAAGTGTAAAATCATTTGTTGTGGTGCTAATTGAAAGTGTAAAATCATTTGTTGAGGTAAAAATTGGAAGGGTAAAGATCGTTTGTTGTAGTGCTTTAGTAAATTGTTGGATAAAATCATTTGTTGTGGTGCTATTTGGAAGTGTATAATAATGTTGTGATGTTTATTGAAAGTTTAAAATGATATTCTTTCAATGGGTATGTACATTGGGTTAAACATTGCCATTTTGTGGAGAAATAAGAAGGTATAACTTAAGTGAACAGTTCTTATCTACGGCTTGAAGGTATGTTTTCATGAGTTGCTGGTCACTTTCAGACTTAGTGAAGAAAATGTCAATTTAATTTTATGATATTTATGATTAATGTCAAACAGGTTGCCACATGGATTATGTGACTGTCATAAACAACAATATCAGGCTAAATCTTCTGAATTATTAATAAGCATGCCGCCCAGGAAATATTTGCAGCAGACATTTTCAAATTGTATTCCTGCTTCAAGAATCCAAACAAGGAATGCCATTTCATGTGAATCGTCTGCATGCAGACGATTCACATGTAATGCCATGCCTTATTTAATTACCCTCAAAAATCAAGAAACACTTGAAAAAAATTGTCGTCTGCTGCAGTCATGGATGGTGCTTTAGGGGTTAATAAGCAGTGCAAGAAATATGATCAATCAATAGAATTTGAGCTGAAGTTTTAATAGTCCATATTTGTTACTGTTATGAAGGGTGACAAATCAAATAAAACTACCATGAAAACAAACTGGTTCAATAAAGCTGATCCATTTGACACAAACTAAAATGGTACAACAATTTTTTTAGAACTGTTCAGGACAGGCGCTTTTATCACAGCTCTTGAGCTATCCCATTATATAGTTGATACGAAATAATGATTGGAACAAAGAAGGGTATAATTATAAGCACTTACATATCGTTTGAAGGTGTCTAACTCTGTAACCAGTGCACCCGTACCAGTCAGAAATACATTTCCATGAATAATCCCCTCCATTTCATGAATACATGTATTATAATGGTCAAGATCTCAATCATCAAACAGAGTTCCTTGTTAATTAATTCACAAAATTATTTTATGCACTTTTGAATATCAGAATAGGTAACAACTCAATTTATGATCAGGTTCTGGTTTGCTATCGTTGGATCATCTGTTTGATAAATCCCAAACTTATGGCACTTAACTGACATATTTTGTCATCTGCTGCAATAACCTTTGCAAAGAGTTTGAACCCAAATCAGACCCGACAGAACGTGGGGCAACATGATTTGGACTGAAACTGTTTGACACACTGATGGTATTAATAAACAATTTTTTTTTAAAAAATATTTATTTTTGGAAAAAAAAACAGCAGACGACAAAAATCATGAAATATCCCAGCATGCAATGTGAAAGTATTGTCATTTTAAACCATGGATTATCTTTATCTGATATTTGAAGAGCACAAGATAGTTCATTTTTTCCCAATAATCATTGCAGCAATCTATAGTTCAAGATTAAGAGCATACCGTACAAGACCTAATAAGCATACATGTTCTTATAAGGGCACACCAAGCTCTAATTAGGTTGTGAATTAAGTAACTATTAACTAATTATCTACTTCTGATTTCCACAGCCTGATCCCGAGTGGTGTCATGATGTCACATCTACAATGATAGCCATACAACGTTGTTTTGAACCTTTACTCCATGATAACGCCTTTTGGTGCCTTTGAAAGTCCTAAGTATTTGGAAATATTATGGAAAATAGAGCATTTGCAAATGCTCCATTTTCCATAATATTTTAATATCCTGAGTCTATCCAACCGAATATGTGTATGAAGTTAACAGACTTAACTTAAATATCTTAGAGCTCAAAGAGAGAGTGGCACAATATTATTACATTTTATTAATAAATCCACTGATAAAAATCCTCTATTCAAATGAATTATGTAACGAAGCAGTAGATTAACTCTTTAGTTGAAAATACTATCTAAAGCTAGCTAGCTTGACAGAAAAAATCATCCAAAAAATATCTTAACCACAATTTAATATTCAAAAACTTATATGCCACAAGCATATAAGTCATTGAGCACACTGATCTATTTTGAAACACTACATGGTCAAATAACCTGATTATATAGTGGGGTAATATTACAAATGTGAAAACTCAGATGAAAAGGCAAATTTCTTTCCTGCATGTGAATCATAATTGCCCACAATAACTGCATAAATATCTGTTTACATCATATTTAAGCAGTTTGATCAGGACTTTTGCAGAGCAATAAAATACACTGGTACCACACCATTCCATCCTGATAATTTATTAGTTAATTGTGACCTTCAAATGGTTCAATTATGGTCTGGGTTTAGCTTTTTCTTGTGACCTGCCTTGCAGATTTAAGTCTAATACTAAGCCTTGCTGAATAAACATTATGGAGAACCCAATGTCCAAGGCAATGCCAAGCAAATAATATATAGTGATTTAACTTTTTGCATGCTGGGTAATTTTTTATGCTTTCCTTGTCATTTGCTGACTTTTTTCAAGATCAACTTTTTGAAAAATTCTTTCAGGAATATCTTTTTTTTCAAAACTTATAATCTTTTCAAACAATTCTTTCAGGAGTAACATCAGATTTTCAAAATGTTTGATTCGAATTCGGGGCAAACATATTTCTCTCAAACATTATGGGGTCATCTGTGTCACATTGCCCCTGCGAAATTTTGCTCTACAAATTGGAGGTGTTCTAGAACTGTTCTAGAACATTAAGAACTGTTCTAGAACTGTTCTAAACAGGTAAATATGTTCGTTCTAGAACTCTTGTTCTACAACTGTTCTAGAACATTGTTATAGAACAAATCAAACACATTCTAGAACTGATTTCCATTCTATAAGTGTTCTTGAAATATTCTAGAGCATTTTTAGAACAAATCAAGAACCAATAAGTTCTACAAATGTTCTAATAATATTCTAGAACATTTTTAGAACTTTTCAAGAACAAAATAAGTTGACAGAAACTTCTAAAAAATGATTCAAATTAAGTTCTAGAACATTTGTCTCACTTTTTAGAACTAGTTAATTCTACAAATATACTAATAAATTCTAGAACATTTTTGAAATTTCTCAAGAGCGCATCAGGTAGCTCAGTGGTTGGGCAATGAGACGGTTCTTTGAGTACCCAAAACATAAAACATGTTTTGGGTGAGAAATAAAGAAAATAATTTTCCAATACGCACTCTTATCTGGAGGCCTGGTCCTTTGGATGGGGACGTTAACTGGATGTCCCCTTTGCAGGGAAGGTCACCCCTTGTGCAGGTTAAAGAACCCTATGGTTTAAATTACTTGTAGGCTTTCATCCTGCAACCTGGAGTGCACAAAGTACACTTGCCGATAATACTCGCAAGCGAGGGTCTACCGTAGCAGTATAAAGAGAAAGAAAGAAAAAAAAGGGCTATATAAGTAAAAGAAAATTCAAATTAAGTTCTAGAACTTATTTAGTACTTTTATAGAACCAGCAAGTTCTAGAAATGTTCTAAAAAGTTCTAGAAAATTTTTAGAACATTTAAAGAGGAAACATGTCATAACCAGATGGATGATGGGAAAAACATGGCTGCCAGAATTGGAGGGAAAATGTGAAGGCTCATCAAAAACATTTGTTTGGGAATTTCTAGATGGCAAACATGATAGTAGTATTGACTGAGACAGTGAGTAGACCTGAGAAAAAGTTTCTCTAAGGTTTTTAATGTTGATTAATGGTGGGGTTGTTGTTTGTAAGTTTTTTTTAGCAAATGCAAGACAATGTTTTGAAATGGGTGGGGTAATACAGGGTGGCATGTTACCACAATGAGAAGATGATCATGGCTTAATTACTATAAACAGAGGTTGAGCAGTTAACATCCAATAAGTTTTCCAAAAACTACAATGTTACAGTTTTGCAATGAATGTTATTTATTTTTCAATTCACTGATAATTCGGGAGAAATATTTTACTGAAATTTACTGACCCAGCAAGTTCTACAAAAGTTAAAAAATGTTCTAAAACATTTTTAGAACAGTTCTAGAACAAGCATGTCATTATCATAAATTTAACCAGATTGATGTTGGCTGCCAGAATTGGAGGGATTATGAAGGCTCCCCAAAAAGCACTTGTGGCAGTTTCTAGATGGCAAATTTGACAGTATTATATAGTCTGGGACAGTGAGTAGGCTTGAGACACAATTTCTAAAGTATTAAACTCCAGCTGTTAAGTTTTTAGACTTAATTTATCGCAATAACTTTTTTGTCTTCAATTTTAGCAAAATGTGTTCGCGATAAAAAGTATTCAGGGTTATCTCCGCCAACTTCTCCAAATGGTTCCAACATCCTAGATGCTGCAGGTTCCTCTGTGCTTAGATGCACTCTTTGATTATTTTAAGCAAAGCGCAAATAAACAAAGTCCAAGATGTCAGTCAAAAATGTACATTGCACCGCCCTAATTCAATTACTAAAGCGATGGATGGCTTGTTCAAATATAATAGAAATCGCGCCTGATTCGCTCGTGCGTTAAACTAGAAGGGTCTTCTCCAAACCGTTTATTTCATAGCACGTGCATAAGAGAAAAATTGTACGTCGTGTGATAACCCAGCCTTTGTTCCTACAAAGGAGCTTGCTTTAGGTTGATTCTGCATATGCAAGGTAAATTCTGAGTATGTTAACGGCAGTTTTATGTTATGCACAGCCTTTGAAGAACGTGATATGGACCGCATCCGAATATTTTTTGAAACTACCCCTTTCGGTCAAGCCTATACGAATTATACCTGTCATTTAAAGACTTAGAAATTTAGGACGAATTCAAATTATTGCAAAATCTTCATCTATATACACAAAAATCTGTTTGCGCCACAAGCACAAGACCTTTTGGAGAAGTTGGCGGAAATTCTGCTCTACAACTTTCATCGCGAACACATTTTGCTAAAATTGAAAACAAAAAAGTTATTGCGAAAAATTAAGTCTAAAAACTTAACAGCTGGAGTTTAATGTTAATTGTTGCTGTAGTTGCTGTTTTTCCAAGTTCAAATGCATGACAATGTTTTGAAATGGGTGGGGTAACAGGGTGCCAATAACTAACAACATTTAGGGCCAACTTAGGGCCCCTATAATAATTCTCCTCCAGTTGATGTTTATTTATTTATTGTGTCACCTGCATTTGGGGATTACTTATTGGGGGTTTTAAACCAATGTCAACAGTTTTCCAGATATATAAAGGTAGCATTCGTTGGAATCTTATTTCCAAACCCTACATGGGACATTTTTGGGGAGGTGTTCTACAACTGTTTTAGAAAAGTTCAGATTTTTTAGAACAGTTGCAGAACAAACCACTAGAACATTCCTGAAATTGTTCTTAAACTATTCTAAAATGCTCTAAAATAATTCAGGGGCATTAATAGAATGCTTTATATGACTTTTTTGAAGAGTTGTTCTACAGTCTTTCCAGAAAATTTCTAAAGGTTTGTTCTGGATCAGTTCTAGAAAAAGCCAATGTTTATTCTAGAACAGTTCTAGAACAAACCATTAGAACATTTCTGGAATTGTTCTGGAACCATTCTAAAAATGTTCTAGAATGATTCAGAGACATTTTTAGAACGTTAAATGGACCATTTCTAGGGGTGTTCTACAATTGTTCCAGAAAAATTCTAAAGGTTTGTTCTAGATCAGTTCTAGAACAAACCAATGTTAGTTCTAGAACAGTTCTAGAACAAATCATTAGAACATTTCTGAAAAGTTCTGGAACCATTCTACAGATGTTCTAGAACTATTCAGAGACATTTATAGAACGTTAAATGGGACAATTTATGAGGGGTGTTCTACAACTGTTCCATAAACATTCTAAAGATTTGTTCTGGAACTGTTCTAGAACAAACCAAGGTTAATTCTAGAACAGTTCTAGAACAAACCATTAGAACATTTCTGGAATAGTTCTGGAACCATTCTACAGATGTTCTAGAACTATTCTGAGACATTTATAGAACGTTAAATGGGACATTTTATTAGGGGTGTTCTACAATTGTTCCATAAACGTTCTAAAGATTTGTTCTGGAACTGTTCTAGAACAAAATTGATTTGTTCTAGAACTGTTCTAGAAAATAACTTTTAGAATTTTCTGGAACTTTTCTAGAACAAATTTTTTGACCTCGGCTAGAACAATTGTAGAACAAAAAATTGTCCCATTTAACGTTCTACATCTGTCCCATAAACATTCTAGAACATATCTAGAACAGTTCTAGAACATAGTTCTAGAAAATTCTAGAATAATTTTAGAACATTCTAGAACAGTTCTAGACCATTTCGCAGGGGCGACTCATTGCGCTCCCTGTAAATTTTTGTCAAATTCCATTGATTCATTTTAAGATATTGAGCGGCTATGAAATTCTGACATGTGTCAAACCCATAACTCCATTATAAAATTGCCCAAATTGACAAAAATTATTCCCAACCTAGATCTTGTCAATATATCAAAGTGCATGCACATTTTTTATTAAAGGGGACAGCAACCGTAATGATAAGTATGTTTTATCAGAAAGAACTTTATGAACCATGAATTTTGATATAAGTATCATCAAAATCGGTTGAAAAATGGGCAAGTTATTGGCATTTAAAAAATTCAATATGGCCAACATTTAGCCGTCATTTTGAATATTTAATTAGTTTTCAGAATTTTTTTAACTGCTTGATTTTTAGTTATCACTACTATCACATCCTCTGTGTTTCAGCAGACATGTAGCTTTATACACAAGGAAAATGTTTCATTAAAGATTAATGCAAATAATTCATTGGTTTGTCTTTTATTTTGATTACACATATTTAATTAGGCTGAGTGACGTCACTAAGCCTACAATATGGCCGCTTCCATTACAGTCCATTTGCAAATATTCAAATGCCCATAACTTCCACATTTTTCAACCGATTTAGACGAAACTGGTATCAAAATTCATAGTTTATTAAGATCTTTCATATAAAACATAGTAATCATCAGGGTTGCCGTCCCCTTTAAATTCCATCCATTCATTCTTAAGATATTAAGGACATATGCCACTAAATACTTCCTACATTGTAATCTTTTCAATACTTTTGAAATTTATGCACGGACTGATAATTTATGAAATAAAAAGGAAATGTCACCATGCTCATTTTTTCATAATCTCATAATCTCATATGGAAGTTTCCAGCATTTGGCCAATTTTCTGGACATAACCCCAAGTATTTAATGTCTAGCTAAAATTATAAGTTGTTATCATCATCAAGCTTCTTTATTTTAAATTTACTTATTGCTCATGACCTCAAGCCTTTTAGAAAACGCGAAAAATTATTTGTTTTCCAAAGTCATAACAAGATACTGCACGATATATTTTGGTAATTCCCCCAAAATAGGATTTTGATTTTAAGAATAAGTTTATATTGAAAAATCTGATAGAAAATCTTAAATGTTTGTTTTTATTTCATGGACTATCAATTATTCTACCTTTTAGAAAAAAAAATTGGGGGTCACAATACTAATTATCTTTCACAAAGGCCAAATCTAACCCCACCCCCATATCTTATGAGGATAATTTAATATAAAACGTTAAGGGGTGAGTGTTTTTGTCATTTATATATCACATATTACTTGTATGATGTAACTCAACATGAACGCTAAAAATCAGAAGAAAAAACAACATATAAAACCCAGGAATCAACCCTGGTCCTCTGGTTCCAAAGTCTGACCGACTTTATTAAACCACCAGGCTACAAGGTTAGGTCGTGCGGGGCTTGAAATAACCGTATATATTGGACAGATAATCCGACTATCGGCCATATTCGTATTCGCAAACAAGGTAGCAAAAAGTAAATTGTGTACATTGTTTGTGATACGCCTCTTAAATTTATCTGTATTTGGTACTAAGACTATCAGTTCTGATAAAGGGTCAAAAGATATTTTGGACACGTTTTAGAAACTTTATTTTGTCAAGAAAATGTGGAAATATTCCTCTGACATAAGAGTTTCTGAAAACTGTATTGATCCCAAATCGTAAATGGTCGAAAGACAGGATCCAGACAACTTTCCTTGTTTCCCAGCACAGGAAATTAGCCGCATTTATATGTCTTTAAGCAGAAAAGAAATATTGAATAGAGTCAAGAACAATAACTTTTACGCAATTTGACTCATATTGAAACAACCCCAACCTTATCTTGTCAATTTCAGTGAATGCAATATAAAAGTATGCAAAATTTTGTCAAGTTCTTACGATTTGTCCACTTATTCTTAAGATATTGAGCGGAAACAAAATTCTGACATAAGTCAAGGGCCATAACTCTTTTAAAAGTTTGTGCAAATCCATACATAATGATCCCAGAACCCACTCACAGATCTTGTCAAAATCGGTGCTTTATGCAAAATAATAATTGTCAAATTCAATCTGTCTTTCTTTTTTTTTTTTTGTTTATTTGATTTGATTCTTTACGTCCCAGTCAACAATTTTTCACTTATGTTGGGAAGGGTCTTACTGGGTTGAACCAGTACTAAGCAAGGATCAAGGTGTCTTGCTCAAGGACAATGCAGTGATGCCGGTGAGGCTCAAACCTGCAACCCCTCTGTCTCAAGTCAAGCACTCTACCACTGAGCCACTGTGCTCCCTCCAATCTGCCTTTCTCAAAATATTGAGTGGAAACTAACTAAAATATTTACGTTTTCCAAGCAATCCTTTAATGAATCTTTAGATTTTTGCAACCGTTCATAGCATGAATTACACTAATTTGATTGACAGCTGCCAAGCTCACTTGCCCGTGTTATTCGCTTCAAGCATCTAACTCATTCCCTAGAAGTGACACTGGTGTTGTGATTTACTGCGAGCCACACCCAAGTAGCACATGCAAAACAAGCTTCTTGCTTGCTCCATTACACTGCCACCAATCCATCTCCTTCATTGCATAAAATGTGTTGAAGAAGAGGAACTGGTTTCCTATGAATGAGAGGGACTTTAAATTCAGCAAAATCATTATCTTTTCTAACAAAAGTTTAACAAGACAAATTCGACGAATTTATATCCCCCGACGAAGGGTTATTTGAGAGAAACATGTAAATCACAAAACATAAATCCCATTTATCTAAGTCTTAGTTCACCTTCAGTATCATTCAGATCATAACAAACACCTGTCAAGTATGCTTTAGTGCTTAGTTTAATAAAAAATATACTTACATCTGCACAATTTAAATATCTGACCTTTAAACCCAACCCCAGAGGTCAAGGGTGTGTGTAAATTCAAAGTGTAACCTTGCATGTAGGTCTACACTTCTTCCACTTTCATTTGATATGCAACATGACCACTTTTAGAAAAGAAAAAGAAAAGGACCTTTTGACCCCACCCCACGGGGTCGTTGGTGTGTGAAATGACAGCATATTTGCTTTCATGGTGCTCTGTGATCAATTCCCTTTAATTTGATATGCAACATGACTACTTTCAGAAAAAGATATAGTTTGACCTTTTGACCCTACCCCCTGGGTCGAGGGTGTGTCTGTGGGCAAAATATTTGCTACCATGTTGCTGCCAGCGTTGTCAGCTTTAATTTGATATGCAACATGACTACTTTCAGAAAAAGATATAGTTTGACCTTTTGACCCCACCCCTGGGTCGAGGGTGTGTCTGTGGGCAAAATATTTGCTACCATGTTGCTGCCAGCGTCGTCAGCTTTAATTTGATATGCAACATGACCATATTCTGAAAAAGTTTAATTTTGACCTCGGCCCCACCCCCTAAGTCCACCCAACAGGCTCGGACCAAGGCCTTCAAACTGAAATCCCGTTTGATATGTTTCATATCTATTGCTGCTCTGCCTGTATGCAAAATTTCAGCAAAAAATATTAACAATTGCCTTAGTTATTGTGAAATTTAAATATTTGACCTTTGACCCCTTAGGTGGGGTCAAAGGGGGTGGGGTAAAACTTTGACACTGCCATGCTTATCTACAGGCACTTGGCAATCATGGTCTAATAGTGAGAAGTTGTTAAATATAATAGCTTTGATAAAATGTGAAGATCATCACACAAAAAAGCTAATATAGGTTTTGCCTTATAATTGCCTATACTAAAACAAGGGCAATAACTCAAGTGTTAAGGGGTTGATTTTGACCAAACTTATTGGATGTTTGAGAGTCCATGGTACTTATCATTTGTACCAAGAATGAATCAAATCTGACCAATATGTACTGAGATATGGTTCCGGACGGACGGACGGACGGAATGGACGGACGGACGGATGGACAGACGGACGGACGCAGCCAAAACTATATCCCTCCGACTTCGTCGGGGGATAAAAATATGAAAATGCTATTCGATGGCCTTGATGTTTACCTTTGACATACTTTAAATAGTGTGCCCTGACACATAAACTGATTCTAGAATCTATGTTGAAGTTGAAAAAATGCCATTTTCTTCACTAGGAACCATTTTAATCTGTCGAGTAGAAATTCTCTGAAAACCGATCTCAATGTCAAAAAGTTCAATGAGTGTCTCATCGAATAGCATTGCCCGATTTCTAAATTTTCCTGTCAAACTAAGAAACAGAAATTTTAATCCAACTGATCAGGTATAGGCAATGAAGGAGCTGGATAATAGTGGCCCTGCATTAGCATTTTCTTTTCCGTTCTACACTCTAACAAAACAGTTAATACAAGTATATTTTAAATACAAAACTGTTATAATTTCTAAGTTAAAAATATTTTTTATAGTTTAGAATAATACGTATAACTAGAATGCGCAGTTAATGGGATGCCATCGCACTTAATCCCCACACTAAAGTTTTTGACCCCCCCAGCACCCCAAGTCCCACCCCTGGGGCATGATCCTGGCAACAGAATGAAAATATGTTTTCTATCTTTTTTGTGAGAACACACAAAAAGTTTGGTATAAAAAATCAAAATTGTTATGGAACCAAAATTTAATGATATTTGACCTCTTGACCTCATCCCTAGGTCACCAGTTTGACCCTAGGATGAAAATTTAAACTTGCATTTTGGTCTGCTTGTCATCCCCGTCGATTTGATATGCCACATGACCATGTTTGAAAAAAAAAATTCTGACCCCCTGGGCAGCCCCAGCGCCCAAAAGTCCCACCCCTGGGGCATGATCAAGGTGACAGAATGAAAATCCTGTATGATAAAGTTTTGTATCTTTCATTTGTGAGAACACACACAAAGTTTGGTATAAAAAATCTTTGAAATTGACATGTTAACCAAAATTTAACTATATTGGACCTTTTCACCTCACCCCAAGGTCACCAGTTTGAACCTAGGATGAAAATTTTACTTGCATTCTGTTCTGCTTGTCATCCCCGTCAATTTGATATGCCACATGACCATGTTTGAAAAAAAATTGACCCCTCGGCACCCCCAGCGCCCCAAGGTCAGACCCCTGGGGCATGATCCAGGAAACAGAATTAAAATCCCATCTGATATGTTTTGTATCTTTCATTTGTGAGAACAAACACAAAGTTTGGTATAAAAATCTTTGAAATTGACTTTGTAATCGAAATTAAATGATATTTGACCTTTTGACCCCTCCCCAGGGCCCCAGGGGGTGGGGCCAAAAAAAAAATTTGCCGTTACACGCTCCATTCATGTGAGTAACTCACACACCAAATTTGGTTGAATTTCGTCCAGCGGTTTAGGAGAAGATAGCATAACGGACAGACGGGCGGAGGCGATTACAATATCCCCTTCCCTTTTCTATAAAAGCGTGAGAATAAATAGAAGCAATGAATTTTATTATGTTCATGGAATCATGAAAATTCAAGTCTCTAGCAAAGTTAACATGAAGCCTTTTGGGCTAGAGACCTGAAGTATTCATGTTACCATGAACATTCCAAAAATTGAATTCATTTCTTAAATGAATTCCTGACGTGAGAAAAGGACTATAACTCTGTTACAGATTTGCATAGACTAATGCCTAAAATTCCCAGCCTAGGCTTTATCAATATCAATATATATGCAAAGTTTTGTCAAATTCCATCAAATCTTTCTTAAGATATTGAGCTGAAACCAAAGGGCCATTATAAACTCTGTTAATCATACATTGATTTTATCCTAAATCAAACACGGAAAATATGAATCCAAAACACCAATGTATAATAGTGAAAAGATATTGCACGGAAACCAATTTTTTTATGAGACGGACCAGGACAGGACATGAGGACAAGGGTGATGCTAATATATGCCCTCAACCCACCCATAAAAAAATTCTATGATATGAAACAAAACTTTAGTGAGATTGTATACAGGCCTTTAGTTAAGAGTGTGTACCAAAAAAAGAATTCTCTTTTTTCTCAACCAAAACTTATGTTGTGGGTAACTCAAAGAACCGTTAACATAATATGGGTAAGAAAAAATTTACAATTTTAGGCTCAAAAATTTTGTTTATCTTAACCTATGGCTATATACACTGAAACGAAGTTCTAAGTAGCCACTTTTCAATTTCTTTTTTTCTGACTAAGCCCTAGTGATATTGAAAGTATGTGTATTGTATTTAACTAAAGTTAAGCGGTGTTTTTGAAGAGTTTTCTATCACTTCACGATTTTTGGGTTCAAAAATGCAAAAATCAAATTTTTGAAGAAAATAAGCGATTTGAGTGCAGTTTTTATCAAAATCAAGTACAGGTGATTGTAAACCTGCCTAGTCGACTTGATAAACATCAAACACATGACATTTTGCTTATGACAGATTTTTTATGAATTTTTAAAAATTGATAATTTTCCGAATTCTCCGAAATTTTCTGAAATCATTAGCTGCACATACTAAAATTATTGTATGTGTTTTATTTTACGTCAATATGTTTTACAAAATACCATGCAACTTGATGAGGCCATTTTCTAATGATAATTTTTACTTATTTGGTATCCACTTCCGCTTTTAACGTGAAACTTTCAAGGTCATATAAATAGCATTTGTTAAAGATTTTTTTTAATTTTTAAGCAGAACAGTGACGCCAATTCATAATAAAGAGTCCCTGAAAATTGCACTACTGTGCCGCAGATAATGTGTATGCAAACTGCATGGTTAGGCTAAAAATTCTTTGATTAAGTTGTTGACCGTGGCTGTCTTCATGTTAACGTAGAAGAGAAATGGAGTGTTCAATTATCAAAACTAGAGGACCTGAAGGTCCTGAGGCGCTCACCTGATCTCTTTAATAATGTTAAAATAGGTCAAGGTTTTACTGCTTATAATAAAACATTTTTTGTTATACCATATATGGGGGTTTCAGCCATTTTGGTCAAGTGACCTAAAACAATCTTATGAATACTCCATCAAACAGCCCAATGATTTCTGAGAAACCAATGTTTAGATAGGTAAGTGGCAGTGGAAATGAGTGGCATTGGATAAAAGGTCACAGGTCAGCTTGACATTTTTGACATTTTGTACTTATATAAAACCATTGTCTCATAAAGTTAAACATTTCTAGAAAGTATTATGATTTCGGCTTAAACAGTTATAGAAAAATGAACATTTCAAGAGTTTTCCCATATAAATGCATAAGAATCAAATTTGACCTTGCCATAAAGTAGGTCAAGGTCAAGCTAGATTTATCATTTGTGCAAACCTGGTAGAGACCACAGTCCCAATGCTACATACCAAGTCCCAAGGCCATTGGCCTTTTGGTTCCAGAGAATAAGGTATTTAAAGGGTTTTTACCATATATGGGTGTGGTGGCCTGGACCTTTGAAACTTTTTTATGGCCAATGTCTCATTAGGTTCAACATATCAAGTGAGAAAATGACTGTGGCTTCAACAGTATTAAAAAATCAACTTTTCAAAAAAATTCCCATTTAAATGCATTGGGAAGCAAATTTGACCTTGATGTTAAGTAGGTCAAGGTCATCCTAGGATCATCATTTTAACAAACTTGGTAGCCCCCACTTCCCAAATGCTACATACCAACTCCCAAGGTCATTGGCCTTCTGGTTCTGGAGAAGAAGATTTTTAAAGGGTTTTTACCACATATGGACATGGCGGTCATCTTGGTCATGTGACCAAAGTATTTTGCATAAATTTTGGCTATCCTATCATAAGGAGTCTTCAGGTGAAATATGAGTTCAATTGGACTGATGGTTTGTGAGAAAACAATGCTTTAATATATTGATGGGACTCCAATATGAACAACCTAAGCTGAAAGGTCAAAGGTCAACCTTGACCTTTGGAACTTATTTATAGCCATTGTCTCATTAGGTTACACATATCAAGTGAGAATTATGATTAAGGCTTCCACAGTTTTCCAAAAAATCAACTTTTCAGAAATTTTCCCATTTAAATGCATTAGGAAGCAAATTTGACCTTGACGTTAAGTAGGTCAAGGTCAACCTAGGATAATCATTTGAACAAACTTGGTAGGCCCCACTACTCCAATGCTACATACCAAGTCCCAAGGTCATCTGCCTTCTGGTTCTGGAGAAGAACATTTTTAAAGGGTTTTTACCATATATGGGCGTGGCGGCCATCTTGGTCATGTGACCAGGACCATTTGAACAAACTTTCGTTCCCGCGTCCTAAGGAGTCTCCATATGTAATTTGAAGTTAATTGGCCCAGTAGTTTCAGAGGAGAAGATGTTTGAAATTGTGGACGGACGGACGACGGACGGACGCCGGAGTGACTGGTATACTATTAGCTCAACCATGAGCCTTCGGCTCAGGTGAGCTAAAAAACTTTGATTCTTTTCATGTTATATCACAGCTGTTATAAAAAAAATCTTCAAACTAATTAAAATATAAATGGATAACGTATCTGATGAATAGTTTATATCACACTAAAAAGTGTGACTTTTTAAAATGATGGTACCTTTACTCGGACCTCTTCTATGCAAGGTCTACCAGACATTTTGAAATGACATAATTTGCAGAGTCTCAACAAAGCCTTGGACCTTCTTATAGAATTTAAATTTTGTGAGAGCGATTTTTACTTTCTGAACAGGAGCAAAAATTGTATGGTGGCTACTTATAACTTCGTTTCAGTGTATAGGTAGGTGCTTTTAGTTTCACATATGCACTATGTGGAACATGCTAAGGGTCAAAGATAACCTACCCAACCTTTCCTTTTTTGAAAGTCCTCTTCCACTTCAACTAAATCATTGCTGCCCCTTCTGATAGGGAACAATAATGGGCTCAGTAGCTCTCTGACCCTGACCCCCAGTCCTTCAGTCTCTTTCTTCTCTAACACCTTCACTTCAAGAATATCAGACTGTTCTACTATTTTCAACCCATCTTTCAATGCAGTTTCCTTTGAAACCAGTCTACGAATATGTGTCATTTTTATTTAGACTTATATTCTATTTCCCTTTCAATAAAATTGAATTATTTTATTAGTTCCATCCATTCTGAATACCATATTCAGAAACCTGATGATCTGGATCTTAACACCTAGATGATTTTCCAGTGGCATATCCTGATAGGGGAATGACAGGTGGTTCGCACCAACCCCCCTCTCTGTCCCCATTTATAAAATATGCTATGAAAATGAAATAATTTGGTCTCAGTGAGACGGGATATTTAAAAAAACAAGACAAATTCCACGAATTTATATCCCCCGACGAAGGGTTATTTGAGAGAAACATGTAAATCACAAAACATAAATCCCATTTATCTAACCCTTAGTTCACCTTCAGTATTATTCAGATCATAACAAACACCTGTCAAGCATGTTTTAGTGCTTAGAAAATAAAAATATACTTACATCTACACAATTTCAATATCTGACCTTTAAACCCAACACCCAGAGGTCAAGGGTGTGTGTAAATTCAAAGTGTTACCTTGCATGTAGGTCTGCACTTCTTCCACTTTAATTTGATATGCAACATGACCACTTTTAGAAAAGAAAAAGAAAATGACCTTTTGACCCCACCCCAGAGGTCATTGGTGTGTGTAATGACAGCATGTTTGCTTTCATGGTGCTCTGTGCTCAATTCCCTTTAATTTGATATGCAACATGACTACTTTCAGAAAAAGATATAGTTTGACCTTTTGACCCCACCCCCTGGGTCGAGGGTGTGTCTGTGGGCAAAATATTTGCTACCATGTTGCTGTCAGCGTCGTCAGCTTTAATTTGATATGCAACATGACTACTTTCAGAAAAATATATAGTTTGACCTTTTGACCCCACCCCCTGGGTCAAGGGTGTGTCTGTGGGCAAAATATTTGCTACCATGTTGTTGCCAGCGTCGTCAGCTTTAATTTGATATGCAACATGACCATATTCTGAAAAAACTTAATTTTGACCTCGGCCCCACCCCCTAAGTCCACCCAAAAGGCTCGGACCCAGGCCTTGAAACTAAAATCCCGTTTGATATGTTTCATATCTATTGATACTCTGCCTGTATGCAAAATTTCAGCAAAAAATATTAACAATTGCCTTAGTTATTGCGAAATTTAAATATTTGACCTTTGACCCCTTAGGGGGGGTCAAAGGGGTGGGGTAAAACTTTGACACTGCCATGCTTATATACAGGCACTTGGCAATCATGGTCCTAAAGTGAGAAGTTGTTAAATATAATAGCTTTGATGAAATGTGAAGATCATCACACAAAAAAGCTAATACAGGTTTTGCCTTATAATTGCCTATACTTAAACAAGGGCAATAACTCAAGTGTTAAGGGGTCAATTTTGACCAAACTTATAGGATATCGAGAGTTCATGGTACTTATCATTTGTACCAAGAATGAATCAAATCTGACCAATAGGTACTGAGATATGGTTCCGGACAGACAAAAAGGGTGGACGGACGGACGGACGGAAGGACGGACGGACGGAATGGACGGACGGACGGACGACGCCAAAACTATATTCCTCCGACTTCGTCGGGGGATAAAAAAGATGAGATAAAATCAGCAAAGTGAACCCCCACCACATTTATACATGAACCCCTTTCCAGAAATCCGGGATCTGTCCCTGTTTTCAAATATAATATAAAATTTTGAAAAATTTATGTGCATGTATAGTGCACTAACTGGGGGTATGGTTGCAAGGGAATTTTCCCCGGGATTCTCTATACATGTGCCTAGCCAAAAAAGCAGTCAGTTGCATATTTCTGTTTATTTTTCTAAAACAGTATTATAGAGCTTTTGGGTCATTGTAAAGGCGGTAACTTTAATATTCATATTTGGGTGTGGCTCGGCTATTCCATCTGCTCAAGAAGGGAAATCTATTTGGTAAAGGATTAATAAGTTATTTGATTCGCGCAAACGTGCGTGCATTTCATGAAAATCCTGACACCATATACAATAAACTCACATTTATTAATCCTTAAAGTGCATTATCACAAAAAAAAGTTGTATGCTTTTGTCATCTGCTGAAAGCCTGAAATATTTGAAGCCTCTTTGACAAACAGTGTAGATCCAGATCAGACTGCTAGTCTGATCTCCTATAGGAGCAGTCTGATCTGGGTCCACATTGTTTGCCTCTATACTTATGTTTACCAATAAACAGACATTTTCGGGTGTAGTTATTTCGCTGGCATTTTAAGAGTTAAATCATATGCTTTGTGTCTTTACTTTACGCAAGATGATACACTGTAACTTTCAACCACGCCTCATTTTCAGTCCTGATAACGCATTCATGAGGTGCCGTCTTTACATTGACCCAATAGCCTTATAATACTTCATAGTCATTTAAATAGTGTTACTTTCTGAGTAAATCTTTCATGTGTGAATTATCTCCAACAGAGATTTAATATGAAACCTATATTCTCAGAAAAAATTTTTGAATAGCATATAAAAACATAATGTTGACGAATATACAAAAAATAAAAAAAAATTGCCGAAAAAATCCTTCCTATTTATCTGTAAAAGAGATTTAATCTTTGAAAATAAAGTTAAAGCATAAAAGCATAATGTTAATTGCAATGATAATACAAAAAAATAATTTGCCGAAAATATATTAAGTTTTAGTATTCTTTAAGATTAAATCCAAACCACGCACACATGTACACACACAATTTTCAGAATAACGAAGATGGATCCTCAACAACAGAGACTGATAATAGGAAAAAGGCACAGAACAGATATGTAAAATTTCGCTGCTACATCTAGCCTGTGCATCTGTACATGGCTGGACAGATAAATTATCATTATTGTTTGTCTTAGAAATTGTCTAGAAAATTATTGTGAACAACATGTCGGGTATTTCTTAACCTGAATGCATTGTACACTTGCTAATTCAGAACATGGGGTACTCATCGTATCATGTAAGGGCACTTTTCTAATATTGAACCCATTAAGAATTCATATTAAATGCACAGAAGTCAGGCTTTCTTAGGCAGCAAGTTAGGCCAAACATTTCTTTTATTTTTTTTTTCTTTTCTTCTATTATGCCCAACCACCCATAAAATGAGCTTGGAAATCAGACAGAAAAGTACTGTACCAAACTCACTGTGTCAAAGTGTGCATAACTTTTTCATTATGCTCTAGATCAGCTTGTTTTTTATTAAGCAAACTGATCGGGATCACATTGCTTGTTTGTTTTGATGCTTTACATCCCAGTCAATAATTTTTCAGCCATGCCAGGACCATTTCCAGGCTTCCTGGATTGAACCAGACTAATAAATAGCAGCGTTTGCATGACTCTGCCGGCTGTGAGCCTTGAACTAGCAACCCTTCAATCCACAGGTCTGAGTCTTATGCTCTACCAACTGAGCCACTAGCTGTGGCCTTATCCAAATCACACTGTTTCCCCAGTATCATACTCACAATGAATTTATAATTATTACTAAAGAAATTGCAGTCACAAATTATTAAGCATATTACTCACTGGTTAAAAAGCACAGGGTTGACCAATTTTTCATATATAAATAATGGCTTGGCCTATTTTGGGGGGTTCAAAATTTTAAATTTCTATATTTTGGGGGGGGGGGGGCTTTCAGAGAAATTAATATTTTTTGGGGGCATGAAGATTTATGTGGCTATTATAATTTTATTTTTATTTTTTTTTTGGGGGGGGGAGTTGGGGTGGGGTGGGGGGTCACCACTAAACTATTTTGGGGGGTGATTTCTTATAATAGTCAACTGTCTTTTTGGGGTCTTTTTTTTAAGGTCAAGGTACAGAATGGGGGATTTTTTTGGGGGGGGTATGCTATCTGTCACTTAGTATTTAAGGTGTGCCTAATATTTTGGTAAACAGTATAGATGCTCAGGGATCGAGCCTACGTAGCAGTAAATATTGACAGCGCTATGGAATGGTATAATATCTTAATTGCCATCAGAATGACCCATCTTTATCTGGTTTGATATAGTCAGCAGAAACAAAATTATTTTCAAGGTTGTCCTGATTGGTTCCTGAGATATAAACAGAAGAAGCTACCATAAAAATAAAATATTCATGAAAGAAACTGTCCCAAAGGAATTGTTGCCTTCTAATGTATTATTAATTATAAAATCTCTTAATTAGACTGTAAAGATCAAACAGTAACCTTATATTATATATAACATTCTTTTACACAGATGACTTTGGATAGTTTGAATCTGGATAACTCAAAGTACCTGCAAAACTGGTCAAATACAAGAAGTTGGGGTGGGGAGGAGGGGGGGGGTGCTTTAATGTACTTATAATGCATGCACAAAATGTTTTGCCCATAATGAAGACAAACTTTGTCTTTCATTCTGCCTCTAAATTTGCCAAAGTTTACACCTTCTAGAATATATAAGCTTCCAGGAAAAATCTAGTCGTAAAGCAGAAGCAAAATATGCAAATTAGATGGAACTCTCTAAATTTTACAGGCGGAATCCAAGAATCTTCCAGTCCAGGGCATAACGCATTAACAGATTCCGGGCAGATCAAATCACAATCAGGTCTCATGGTGGAAATTTTTTTTTTTTAAATATTCTGGGCAGATTTTTTTTTTTTCTTTAAAGCCAGAATTAAGCTGTGTATGCACATAAATGCATATATATATATATATATGTTTTGGGACATTTTAATTAGTTTACATACATATATATATATATGCATTGATGGAATCAAGCTAATCTTTAAAATACATTTTTTACAGCTTGAGAGCTTAACCCTTAAAGCGACAAGAAAAAATGTATCTGAATTTGTCGTCTGCTGAAGTCGTCTGCTGCAAAAAATTGCCTTACATCACTGACGAATTAAGTATAGAAGCAAACAGTGTGGACCAAGAACAGACTGCTCCTATAGGAGCAGTCTGATTATAGGAGCAGTCTGATCTGGGTCCCCTCTGTTTGCCAAAGAGGCTTCTTAAATATTTCAGCAGACGAGAAAAGCAGATGACTTTTGTTGCGATTAAGGGTTAAATTGTTTTTTACAAGGGCCAGCAACTGGTGAATCATCCCTGAAAGCTTCCTATTTTTCTTATTTGTACATACCTTGACGCGACAAGGCCTGTCTACAGGGCTTCAGACAGAGCAAGACTCAAACCGCAGTCTCCTCAGCTGCAGAGACTAGCTAGAAAATTGAAAATTTGCTTGATGCAAGTTTAGATATGCATGATCGATACTTTCCAATAAGTGAAAAAAGGCGCTGATCAGATTGCACGGATGCACAGGCTGGTCTGCCCTGTGTTGTTAAGACAGATTTTCACGCCTCTAGGCCCAAACCCCCAAAGATACCATGTTTTCTCACCTCAAGCCCCCTCCCCCCAGTGGATCAGGAGATGTTGTTTAAAAGATTTCTTATCTGGAGCTCTGGTGGCCCTCCTGTTCTGTGAAGCAGAACCATTTACACAATTTTGAAAGAGGGTATCATAGGGATCATTCATAAAAAGTTATATGAAATTTGGACCGGTGGTTCAGGAGGAGATGTCGTTTAAAGAATCAGTTTACGCATGACTGATGCACGGCTGACAGGCACAGGACAGAAGACTTATCACAATAGCTCACCTTTGACCTTTGGCTAAGGTGAGCTAAAAAGTATGTAGATAACGACAAAAAGCATGAAAAATTACCCACCATGCAAAGTGTTAACTGCTCAGCACTATGCTGCCCATCTTAAATTTAGGGAAAACACTGTGATATCAATTTTCAAAAAAAAAATAGCACTAAAATAATTGATATTTTGTTTTGCTCTTCCCATCAATTATTACCAAAAAAAAAAAACAATACAAAAAGGAGCCACAGGGCACTTTAACTTGTAGAAATAGTATACGGTTATTTCATGCCTGTTTGTAGTATAGTCAAAACTATTACCCCGAGGTGCCGTGGACGACCTGATGCACTATTGCACGAGGCCGAAGTCCCAGTGCAATAGTGCATCAGGTCGTCAACGGTACCGAGGGGTACTAGTTTGACTATACTACAAACAGGCATGAAATAACTGTTTTATTACCCAACCCATTTGATGAAATACTTAGCAGCGTTCCTTGAATGGAGCTGCTGTAGACGATGCGGTTTTATTGCAAAACGGTAAATTTCACCAAATCTGCTCAATTTTGGTCTCAAAATGTTCCGCTCGTTCTAACTAAGAAAACGAGTACCCACACTTTATGTTTCTGACCATAAACAACGGAGTTATTGGAGTTTAAAGTTGCCAAACCATGCCTCATTTTCACCATTGTTGCATAACGTCTCCTTTCATAAACGAACCGTACGCGCATCGTCGTCGCGCATAATAATAAGCGTCTGTGTGTTTTTAACAGGGAAGCGGGAAACCAGGCCCATGTTATAGTGCCGGTCTATAGTCATATTTAATGACCGGTGGAGTAGTTCAGTGACTCATGACATAGCCAAAAATAGATAATTACTCCGTATATAGACGGTTGGGTAATAAAACGGATTATGAAATAATAAAACTTGAAAATGTAATGCAGGGAAATAGAAAAATGTGACTATACAGTCAGTTTAATATTTGATGTCAGCAACTATTATGAGGATCTGGATGGGGGGGGGGGGGTCTGGTATTCACTATTCATTAAAAATTTAGCCCATTATTCATCTCATCAAAATTTTGGGTTATTCATTAAAATAAGACCAATTATTCATTAAAAGTAAGAAAGGTGGCGAAAAAAATCTGATTACTCACTATTCATTTATTTTTTTCTTTAATTCTGACATTAAAAAAATAGGATTATTAATTAATTCTTAGGCTCTCATTATTCACTATTCATTACTTTTTGGCTCATTATTCACTATTCATTATAAAAAGGGCCATTATTCACTAATCACCCCATCCAGACCCTCTCAGAGCTCGAAAATAGCACTCGTCTGCTCGTATTTACGAGTGCATTAGGCTGCAGGGCAAGTGAAAAATTTTGACATATCTAATGACAAATTACATTTTCCCCTTATATGCCAATAACTTTTGTGATGCAGGGCAAGTGCCGATTTTAAGATATTTCGAGGCCTGCCTCGATTATTACTAGCTCACTTTCATATCAACATATGTGGTAAATTTAAACAGCTTGTAATGCAGGACTCAAGATGAAACAAAGGCGCCTTTTTAACCTAAAAGAAACAGGATTATAGTGCATTAGAATAGAGAAATCTGTAATCGAAATTTTATATTTTGGATGTATAGATCATTGGTTTTAAATAATGCAAATGAAGTTTTACAGGTCTGTCCGAACAAATATATGTTCTTAAAAGGGTAAACTGAATTTGAGACTCAGACTGAATTTAAATCAATGATATACTTTACCTCCCCAAATTATAATTTTGAACAGAATTATCTCACAAATGAAAAACTTGGCCACTCCTGTTTTACTTTTGATTTCCCAGGCCTCCAGGTAAATGTGCATAACTGAAAATGATCTTTTCTTATTTCGCAACCAAAGCATATGTTGTGGGTACTCAAAAGAACCGTCTCAATGAGACGGTTCTTTTGAACACCCAAAACATATGTTAGATAGCTGGGTAAGAAAATTCAAAATAGTTACATTTTTAAGCTAAAAAATGTTGCTTAACTGGACCTATGTTTCCATATGTTTTGATTCTTTATGTCCCAGTCAACAATTTTTCAGTTATGTTTGGACGGGTCTTCCTGGGTTGAACCAGTACTTATATAAGCAGAGGATTAAGTGTCTTGCTCAAGGACACAACCCAGTGCCAGAGACTGAAGAAGCTCTAAAACTGCAACCCCTCGATCTTGATTGAGTCAAGCACTCTACCGCTGAGCACTTTTCATGTCAGAGTGCATGATTGAAAACATAAGCGCAATTTAAAGCTGCATGATTTATCACTAGGTTAAAAGGGGGGGTTAAATAAGAATTGAAAACCAATGAAAATATGATTTTTACTTTAAGTGTTGTGACGAGGCAATCTAACTTTCAATATGATATCTAAATTATTCAAGCTGAATGGTGGGTACCAGTCAGATGATTGTATTGTTTGGGGTGTGCTTTAGTAAGAACTAAGAAGAGAAAATGCACACTCCTGGAGTGTAAGAACACAATGTCAAAATCTATTAAGGCTGAATTACACACATCACTTGATGTAACAACTCCCAGCCAAACAAATACATAAACAAAGGTTGTAAATGTACGAAAATGCTTTCAATGAGCAGGACAGTTTGTGAATGGGTCGAATACCTTTTGTGAAAGCCGGTGCTTGACACAATAATAACAATAGCACATGGACCGGAAGTGGGATGTACAGCATGTTGCTACAACAAATCCGCCATATTGAATTGAACATGTACACAGCAGCAACATATTCAGCCTCATTACCGCTATTTCAGTTGATTGAATTCACGTTTTAAGAAAATCTTGCTACAACTAACAGAAATTAAAACTTTTGTAACGATTATTTAGCCCCGAGACTCAAAATCGCCCCAAAGAAACGAGATATGAAATAAATGACACGCGTAGCATATCACACAAGGTGGTAATTAAAACGTAAACAAACATTGATCCGAGTACTGTCATGCGATAAACTAACTGATTTCTCTTACCTTACTCTTCAAAACTTGTGCTGCTGTGCCTTGAACGAGTCCTGGTCGTTTAATCTGTTCCGATCTCCCATCAGCAATCCCATCAACAGTGCTCAATGTGAGGCGACGGGGTTGCTTGTGAATGTCGCTCGGTTTCGCTTCTTCTTGTGATGCCCTTTGCCATTGTCGTCGGGAGCCTGCTGCTTGAGTCGCCGGTCTCTGGGTTATCACTGGAACCTCCGGTGTCCTTGATCCAGCTGCTGTTGCTGGTCGGAGACTGACATTGTCGAAAACACCAGTTGTAAAGGAAGGGTGACTCTGGAGGTTGGCAGCAGCTGAACTTGGTCGGATTTTCGTTTTTCCTTTCGACGCAACCGAAGAATCTTTTCCGGGCGGCATACTGCTGTTCTGTATCAACTGTTCCTCTATACTGCTGATATACTGTCTCCGAATATCACTACTGTCCCATGGGGTAAACCATTCCTTCTTAATCGCACACAACTTCTTTCTAATTAAGTTCAATTCCCGAACCTCGTTTTGGAACCTGTCAACCAATAATATTAAAGAGACTTTTGCTGTTTGACACACATTTAAAACATGTTATAGAGCTCTACTGTACTGCTAAAAAGAGAGGGGGTCCGGACCCCAGGGGGTACTCTGATATTTTCATATATATATACGTAGGCTCGGACCATTTTGGGGGGTTCAAAATTTTGAATTTCAATATTTTTGCGGTTTTTCAGAAAAATGAATATTTCTTGGGGTATGAAGATTTTGTGGATATTTTTGGGGGGTCACTACAAAATTCGCCTATATTTAGGGGTCATTTCTATGCATTTTAGGGTCGTTTCTTCCGGGCAAGTTACAGAATGGTGGATATTTTTGGGGGTTGCTAAAATTTCAAATATTTTTGGGGATGCTTGAAATTCCTGATATATTTTTGGGGTGAACGGTAGATGCTGGGCCCGAGCCTACGTATGCAGAAAAAATTAGAGTACCCACCCCCCCTTGGCCCCAGGGTCCGTTTCCCCCTGGAAAATCAGAAGTTCTTTATGTTTCAATAGAAAGAAGCAAACGGATCCCACCCACCCCCTCCCCCCCCCCCCGACACACACACACACTGAAAAATGTTGGACCCATTGGAATCTTGGAAAATTATAGTTTTCTTTGAAACATTGGATCCCCGGGCCTATGTAAAATAAGTTAAGGACTAAAACAAAAAAAAAAAAAAACGTTGTCAGAGCTTTTCTGGACCCCCTGACAAAAATATCCTAGATCCGCGCATGAAGCTCAAAACATTAATCAGGAAACTAAAGAAGAAGTAGACAAGCCCTTTAGGGCTAACACCACTTCAACAAAGCAGTATGATATGAAGTATGAAGAAAGGAACACGTCAAACAGTGTAGACCCAGAAGATATCACGCTTTCATGGATTTTTTTTTTTGGGGGGGGGGGGGGGCAATCAGAGGTTAATCTTCTCAATGAATAAAATACAAATGGCAGCAAAAGTCCATAAAAGGTGGATGGGTCTGGATCTCTTTACTAGTATATAGCCTAGTAGGATTTCTAATTCAGATTTTAAATACGCTCAGCCAAAAAACGCAAACCAGTAGAGACACAGTGGCGATAATTAACAAATAAAGATGTTGTCAATCAGACTTTATGCACATTTGACGAGCATATTCTAAACGCAGAAACGGGCAAACAGGTGCTATTGAAGTATAATACATATTTTGAAACACTTGAAATGCTAACTTGAAAAATAGCCCCATCTTAATCATCTCTTAATATTAAAGTGTATGCATGTAATTATTGTAAAACTATATTAAAATTGTTTATATTGGCAAAACTCCACGAATAATGACTATTATGTTGATTTTCTTTCTCTTTCTTGCTTTACATAATGCCATGCATGTACGCTCTTGCGGACATTCTATGCATGTTGCGCTGTCGAGCAGCCCAAGTACATGTTCGTTAATAGACAAGCCTATGATTGTAAGTAAAAAGGTATTCGATAGTGGAGGGGGAAGGGGATAAAACGTGATAGGTTAAGATAGAATACCTAAAATCAGGTTAAAACAAACTATACTTGGGATTTAAGGCTTTGAATCAAGCCAGGGGACGGGAGAGGTTAATAAATACCTCTTCCGCTTCTCGCAGACCTGCAAAACTCATCACCAGAATACTAATAACTAACCATTAACCACTAAAACACTAACAACTAAACCCTCAACCTTCCCACAACTTGCTCTGTATGTGACGACCATGCTTATGCATGACCCGCCAAATTAAGGTTAATATACAATAACGGTTTCACACGAGAAACCCGGAAGGTATATTATTCTTAGGAAGCCTCAAGCAAAATTTCAAGATAGGATGCTGGGAAAACTCAGAACACACACACATGTTCTGAGTCTTACCACACTCGAGCGGCGCCCTCTCCCTAGGAATAAGCCCCGTATCCCCCGCTTAAAACCCCTTAACAATAGGTCATCTAATGACGAATGGCCATCTTTTGGATATGGAGTTAAAAATTTTAAGGAGCAAACAAGTGAGATCTCTCATGGGATCATCAATCACAAAAGAACACCGACTCCTCGCCACCCGCTCCAAAAAAATTGCAACTGAAATAGAAAAATATAATTAAGGAGGCAAAACTTTATTTCCAAAAGCTTGCCATAGGGAAAGCTAACTTCGTAGACTGATGTCCGCGTCTTAGTAACACCGCCCGCGAGCACATGTATACAAGAACTGGACGGAAGTGCGGAGTGGAACCTGGATGTTGTCACCACTTGATACATCAACTTACAGCTCACCATTAGGGGCAGCGGCTAACTTAAACAAACGATAACAAAACTCCTTGCCCTTCTGGGCGGAATAAAAAAACTTACACTTTCAGGAACAGTGGGGGTGACACTGTGCAGACGAAATTGTCAAGTCAATCCCCACAAGATTGAAACCTGTTTTAGAGCATTTCCGAAATTCAAACTAATTAATGCCCCACACCTTTACTTAACGCAGATAGGCGTAGGATAAGGGCAGGATACAGCCCGAATTCCTTTTTTGAAGCCAAAGTGGGTGCATAAAACTGGGTGTGCCGTGTGTGCTATATATGCCTCGCGCGCAGGGACCGCGGCACACCGACACAATAACCGGATAATAATAATAATGAAAGACTTGTGCATAAAACAAGTTAAAGTCGTTGTTTTAACACAGACGAAGTGAGTAAACAGGGAGAAAAATAACCCATTTTTATGGAGCCCAAAAGTCGGCAGGTCGGACCTAAAGTCGTCATTTCACTTTTCAACCTGAACATTTTTGTTAGAGGCTGTCTTATCGGTCAAAGGAATGTAATTGTTGCTTATTCGATATCTTCTGTACATGTAAAAATGCAAGTGTTTGTGTGGAACAGATGTACAGCATAGCTATTTCGTTTCGCCGGATGGATATCAATATCGCCTTTATCTCTCGACAGACTTCAATTTTTGCATGCAATTGGGTACCCCCATTTCAATGCCTACCACCCGGACACCTTTTATTCGGCGGCTGTACTTTATTTATCAATCCACAGGGCAGATAATTTCCTATCAAATGATGTCCCCTCTAAGAAGTTTCGATGATGTAGACGAAAGAAAGCGAGGCCAAAAGAAAACTGACGACCTTAGGGCTATGACGACTTTAGGGCCGCGTACGTTACCATTATTTTTGACATCCTGGGTTTTTATCGCATCGGCGAACTGCGAAGGTTCTGACGAGCCGTACATCCACACAGCCTTGTCGTACAATGTATCCATCGCTGCTTGCATACAGCGTAGATCAGAGTATGACAGTAGATGGTACGTGCCTAAATATAGGATTCTAGCCCCACTAGATAGCTGTCCGTGCGCCTTTAAAGTATTACCGTCATATCTCAAGAGCTGACCGTTTGATAATGCACGGAGGAAGAAACAACTGTCACGTAGGACGGCCAAAGTGACTGACCGAGCCAGCCAGTGTAGCGCGCGAACATATTTAGGGTATCACAGGCCTTACCCAAATGCCCAAATCTACGCACCTTTTGGAATTTACATCTGAAGCTGGAACACGGTCTTCGCTCCTGAAATGAAAAGAAAAATAGCATGTAAGCCAGGTGACAGATCTGATGATCCAGAAGTTAGAGTAAATATGATATCTAACACGGAGAGCGTTAAATATACTCGACATCAAAGGAAAATCATACTTTCAACATTCTCTATTGTATACAGTGCGTCAATATCTCCCTATTTATTACAGTTTGTCAAATTGCATCCATTCATTCTCACTATAACGAGTAGAAACAAAATTCTAACATGAATCAAGGGTCATAAATCTGTTATAAATTTGCATCGCAGATCAAAATGTAACAGTCTCAAACTAGATCATATCAATATGAATGCTTACGCAAAATGTTGTCAAATTTCATCAATGCACATGCATTCTTAAGATATTGAGCTGAAACGAAATTCTGACATAAGTCAAGGGCTATAACTTTGTTTTGAATTTGCGCAAATTGACTCAAACACTCCCAACCGATCTTATGCAAAGTTTTGTTAAATTCCATGTTTATTTGTAAGATGTTGAGCAGAACCGAAATTCTGACTTTGGTCAAGGGATATTAATCTGTTATAAATTTGCACAATTTGACGTATCCATAACAACATCAACCTATATTTTGTCAATAGCAATGTTCATTGTATTTGAAAAACTATACCAAATTCCATCCATTCATTTTTAAGATAAGTCCCAACCTAGATATTGTCAATATCATCACAGTGTAAAATTCCATCGATTCGTTCTCAAATTATTGAGTGGAAACGAAATTCAATGAATTTTTGACAGGAGTAAAGGGCCACAACTCAAAATTTCACAGACAAACCCATGACACCAGGAGGAAGAGACAAATGACGACTGATAGAAGCAAGAATATAACCATCTCTCTCTCTCTCTCTCTCTCTCTCTCATTTAGGTGATTGCAAAACTAGAAAGGAAACGAAGATTTGTATCCTAAGACCAAGACAAAACACAAAAAAAACACGCACATAATAAGAACAACAACAAAAATAAACCAACAACAAAGGTATCACCAAGGTAACACCCAATCAATATAATGCTATCTCGAACTAAGCGAGCCGTTTCTAGCTTTTTAGAAAGCTATCCTTGTGTGTATTATAAAGTATCTCCCCAATATGGTTTTATTACAAAACATTTTGTTTTAACGTTTCTTGATTTTCAAATTGACTGATACTACAAACTCCAAAAGGGGGTTCTGACGGTCAGAAAATTAGGCGTATGCTGCTCAAATCGTCTATGATTTTTTGAAATAAACGCATCATTAGAACGTCTACTTGGCTAATTTCTTTGCATGATTGGTAGTTATTCATGTTTTTGTCGCCTGCTGACTTAAAAAACAACTAGAAATTATGTTTATGAAACATTATGTCCCCAACCCTTTGCTTGTCAAGAAGGGTTCAAAAGTTTTTAATGCCCAAATTTACAAAGGAAAATTACTTAAAAAAATAAAATAACTTTTTTATTTTAATTTTCACCAGGTAATTTACTCATCATCTTCTACCAACTGACCATGTTTGAAGCTCCTAGCTACTATACTTTTCGAGATATCTTGATTACAAGTTTTAAATGCCAAAAATTTGCAAAGGGCAATAACTCAAAAAATTAAAGGACTTCTTTTTTAAGTTTTCACCAGATTATCAACTCATTATACACTATTACCTGACCAAGTTTGAAGCTCATAACTGTTATAGTTTTTGAGATATTAATTTTTATTTCCAAATTTGCAAAGGGCAATAACCCCAAATTAATAAAATAACTTTTTTTTTAATTTCACCAGTTTTTTACTCATTATGCTCTATTAGCTGACCAAGTTTGAAGCTAATAGCTGTTATAGTTTTTGAGATATCTTGATTACAAAATTTCATTATTACCGTTTAAAAGGGGCATAACTCCACAAAGGGGGATAACCCAGACTTAAAAAATACGCGTCAATTATTTTTTATGAGGAATCCATATATAAAATTTTAAAACTGTATCTTAATAAATTTCGTAACGCACGCACGGACGGACGCGCGCCGGACGGACAAGCCGAAAGCAATATGCCCCTTCAACTTTTCCAAAGTTTGGGGCATATCAGGAACACTATCAGAGTGTCAAAAGAGTTTGGATCCAGATCAGACAAGACGTTTTGTCGGACCTAATCTGGGTCAAAACTGTTTACAAAGATCAGTAGCAGACGACAAAATTCGCCGTTTGCAGACAAAAAGGTAAATTTTAACTTTAATGGGGATGGGCTATCCATTAAACTTACACATCACCGTCCACACAAAGTTCTGCAATACTCATATTTTTTGTTGACTCCTCTCCTCTGTACTATTAAAACGTCGACCAAGTTTTGGCGCTCCCGTCTCTTTGCCAACCAACAATGACGTTACTGTAACGTTGTCGCTTACAATGGGATTTTGTCATTTCCGGTAGTTTCATCACGCTACGTACACTGAATTACGTTGTTCGCTACAACGCGCTTTACAGAAAATGCAACGGTATGCTAGTCCATGGCGCTACATAACAAATATTGAGCTGTCTCGCGGAAAAAAACGCTTTATGTGGCGAACTGTTTTGACTGTCTTTATTATAACGATAGCCAATGCGCAACTGACAGCTACAGAAAAGCGATCCTCAAGCGTAGTCAGAAAGCGCTGACAAAGCGTCAAATTGATGCATCGTCTTATGCAACTCGGTCATGGTTTGCAGTTCTACCGTTTTTCTCCTATGACAACCTAATAGTGACGTTTTAAATTAATGTTGTCAATTCTACACCGAACCGTCAACTCAACGGGTTAACTTCTGTCAGTAGCGCTAGCCCAAGTACTGGGAATAATACCTGTGTCAAGAACGACATTGAATAGTGCTTCGTAGATTGGTAGAAATAAATTCTTTGTGGACTTGATGTATTCGTTTAATATTTTGTCCTGGGCTGGTGCCTTCCCGCTTTTAAGATTTTTAATGCATTTTTCTATTTCGGCCGAGGTAATTTTTGCATTTAGAATATGATCTGCATTTTCAATATTTATATTTGGAGTGCCTTCCTGCGCTTCGTTTGACTGGTTTATTAGTTTAAAATGTTCGTAAAAATCATCAGTGCATGGCTGGTTGTTATTTTTCTTTTGTTGCAGGCTGTTTAGGTATTTCCAGTAGTCCTTTGGCTGATTTGAGTGCATATTTCTTAATTTATTTGTCTTGTTAGTCTTGTGTAGGTGAATGTATTTATGCATCGTCTTTTTATAAAGTTTACTTGCTGTTTGAAGGTCGTTTTTTGCCTGGGTAGATTTGGATTTATTGTATTTACTTCGAGCACAGTGATATTTTTTTCTTGCAATTTTACACGCTGGCCCAAACCAAGGTTTATCAAAAATCTTTCTCTTGTATGGTTGTTTTGATTGCTTCAGTGATGTAGATGCTGCTTGTATGAATATGCCAGCAATGCTGTCTGTTATGTCATTTATTATACCCCCCGCAAACTTTGTTTGTAGGGGGTATACTGTTTTCACGTTGTCCGTCCGTGCGTCCGTCCGTCCGTCCGTCCGTAACGCTTTGTTTCCTTAATATCTTGAAGAGTCATTGCTGGATTTTCATTAAACCTTGCAAACATGTTCATATATGCAAGACAATTTTTTTAGACAAAAAAGTAAGGGCTAGGGGCCAATTCTATCAGAGTTATTTCCCTTTGTAGTTCTAAATGGCTTTTAATATAGGGTTTTATGCTTATGCTATATAGGCCATACATGGGCCCATCAACTCCTACCACAGCTTTTGGTGGAACAATATGATACTTTTCCTATACAATGTAGACACATTGAACATATGCATGAAGGAGTTTGGTTTAGAAAAAATAATTTTTGACAAAATGACAGCTGTGAGAACTTAGACAATATTTCCCTAATAGGGCTTTTGTATATGCATAGATGGTGCCTTTATGGGCCGATCAACTCCTACCACAGCTTTTGATGGAGCAATTTGATACTTTTCCTATACAATGTAGACACATTGAACATATGCATGTAGGAGTTTGGTTTAGAAAAAATAATTTTTGACAAAATGACAGCTGTGAGAACTTAGACAATATTTCCCTAATAGGGCTTTTGTATATGCTTAGATGGTGCCTTTATGGGCCGATCAACTCCTACCACAGCTTTTGATGGAGCAATTTGATACTTTGCTGATACAATGTAAGCACATTGAACATATGCATGAAGGAGGTTGGTTCAGAAAAAATAATTTTTGACAAAATGACAGCTGTGAGAACTTAGACAATTTTTCCCTAATATGGCTTTTGTATATGCATAGATGGTGCCTTAATAGGCCAATCAACTTCTACCACAGCTTTAAATGGAGCAATTTGATACTTTGCGGATACAATGTAGACACATTGAACATATGCATGAATGAGTGTTATAATTTTTGTTTGCACATATTATACTGAAATCTTCTTTTCAAAACTAAAGTCTGCTGGTTTGAACTATAACTTGACAAGTTTTTTCTCTGACTCTTACTGTGCGGGGGTATCTAATAAGCATTGCTTATTGACTTTTTTTCATTGTTTTTGTGGTCACAGCAGGGTCCATTTGTTGTGGCTGAATTGTTTCCAACTTAGAATGTAATTTTTGTAATTCGGTTGTGTCGATGCTGGCGGTGAAATCGTTTTGGCAACTATTTGACCATTTAAATTTTGGTAAAAACACATTGCGTTCATTACTATTTAAATTATTCATTTTATTGTTGCATTTAACAGACCATGCTAGCAAAGAATGTCCATCCGAAAAAACTGGGTCAAGCTCAACTATTTCAAAGTCCTGCAAAATTTCAAAGCTTTCAGCAGAGCAAAGAGTATAATCTATCAAAGATTTATCACGAAATGTTGTTGTGCCTATCCCCTTATCCTTGCCAAATCTTCCGTTGACTATGAACAGATTGTTATTTTTGCATGTATCTATCAACCAGTAACCCATGGTATTTGTTTTGTGGTCTTTAGAGGCCCTCTCTAATGGGATATTCAGGTTTTCTAGCAAAGACGTTTTGTCAAAGAAGTTAGCAGTAGAGTCGTCAAAATCGAACAAATCAGACACGAAGCTATCTATGAGAGTAAAATCCGGTAAACGTGATGATCTACCGTTTAAATCCCCATTTATGAACACGTACTTATTGTTACTGCACTGCGATATTATCTCGCTCTCCAGGACCGCTAACTCATCCTCGTTATAGTATCGTGATTGGACAGGAGGTATATATATTGAACCAAGAATAACATTTTCATCGGTATCTAGAACACTTTTGTCAATAGATATCCATAAAATGTAATCTGATTTGGTTCTGTATTGGGTACAAAATTGTGATATATTATCCTTAATGAAAATGGCTAGACCGCCTGATTTTCGGTATTGTCTTTGTTTTCGTGGCTGAGAAATTGCGGTAAACCCAGGTAGCGAGAGAATATCAAATTCATCAACTTTTGTTTCTTGATAACATATGATATCAAAACTTGAGAAGTATGTTACGAAATCAGGGTATTCTAGGCGGGATTTTAGTCCACAAACATTCAGGGAAACGAATTTTAGTACATTTTCGTTCAAATTATTATGTAAAGGGGCTGAGCGTGTGGTAAACGAGTTCGGACGTTCTCCCGCAAAGTCCTATTCTGATTTGTTGGGTGGGATGCGGTCAGTTTGTTTTGGATCAGTTTGTTTTGGATCAGGACCACTGAAATTTTTCTCACGTTCAGCATTGTTTTGGTCTATCGGGTTTGGCTTTTTGAAATTATTTGCACCCGCAGCCTGGTCCACACATAAGGGTACTTTCGATTGTGCACTTCTGGACTGGGAACGAGCATTAGATCGACGTGCAGGAGTTGCTCCCCTGCGACCACGTGTAGATGATGACTGTGCACGCTGTTTGTTACTAGTTACCGGCTTACGGGTTGGGCTTCTACCTCGAGAGCGCGAGCGATTGTGGGAATTTCTCTCAGTTGGCCCTTCCCTTGAGGTACTGGCGTTGATGCTATCGAATAGCGACGGTGAGCGCGGACCGTCGTCCTCCATACGAACAGGGCTGCTATTTGGTTGTTGGGTAGGCATCTGGCTTCTGCGTAAGTCACTAGTGTCCGCTGTGTCCCGTAATGCACTATCGGTCTGCTGACCCATTGGAAGCGGCCTTATGTTCGAGCTCTCGTTCCTTACACTACCCGTTTCGCTACACATAGTGGTTGGATTGTTAACTGGTGTCTGTAGACTACAGCTTACGCGACTTCCTTGTAAAATGGGGTACCAATCGGGAAAGGCGGCGCGCACTACAATGCCGTCAAGACATATCCTGGCAGGAAATTCGAACGTCACTTTTTTCCTCGGATTTGCCTCTCGCGTTATCTTGTATTGTTTCCAGAGCGACTGGCGAGCCTTTGAAATCTCGCTAGGGTAATCACGGCTTATCCCGTACTCTGTTCCTCTTAATAAAGAAGAGGCATCTAGGATCTCCTGTGTGTCATAGAAATCACGGAAGGCGACAATAATGGGGCGAGTTTTGGTGCTACTAAAACGCCCAAGTCTATGTGCCCTTTCTAGGTAAAAGTCTTTATCAATCTGGAGCTCCTCTTGAATGAACCGCCTAACCTCTGCGAAGCAATTTACCCGTCGTTGCTCAGGTATACCCTTAAAGAGGAGGTTATTTCTCCTGCTTCGAGCCTCTAAGTCAATCGACCTGTATTCTAGGAGTTTCAATCTGTCATTCTGTGATCTAATTACATTCTCAACGGCGGTAACACGGGACCTTATGTTCAGAACTGTATCGAGTTTATTTTGTATGTAGCCTACTCTACCCTCATTCACGGATAATTTAGACAGTATGAGAGAAAGTTTTTGGTCCGTGCTCAGATCCTGGAAATCAGTTTCGAACAACTCATCATCTTGGGTCTCAGGTTGATTAATAGGGCCACTCTGTCCCCCACTGCTGATCCTTTGACGTTTAGATTGTTTTCCACGAACGGGTATAAACCCATCGTCGCACTCAGACAAGTTTGTAAAGTTTGTCAACGTGTCATGTACACCGCCGCCATCTTGTACACTGTCCTCGCTGGGATCACTGAGCATGGCGAAAAAGTTATTGTCAAAACGGTTGTACCTTGACGAGAATCCTCCAGATTTGAAGCCTCGACCACCCCGGGTCCTTATTCCGCGTCCAGCGTAAGCCATTATACTGGGTTATAGCGAGAAACACAATAATTTTACAAAAAAAGTCTCTGCGAATTTCAGGCCGCACACCTTTCGCTAACCATCACGTGATATTTGGTACAGATGGTCTTTCAAGAGTTAAAACTCTACCAAGATTGATGGGAAGTTAAACGAGCACTTACCTGTAAGGGTGATGTTTAACTGTCATTTTGTTGACCTGCAAGCTGCCAAAGGGATCACATGACTTGACGTATTGATCACATGACTAATCAGACTTTAGAGAGGCATTGAGACATTGATAACCTCAACGGGTGGGATGCCCAGCAATTAAGGAGGGCATGTTGAACAATTGTTGGCATTTTAACATTTATTAGCAGAATAATGCTATGATGGTTTGAAGCAAAAATAAGTAATAGTTATACCATGGCTTGTCCGCTTGTACGTGGAGATAATCCACGAGCTTTAGTGAGTGGATTATCTTACGTACAGGTGGACAAACATGGTATAACTATTTTATACCACTTACATCAGTGTAGACCTTGCACATCAAGTGATATTTTATGCTAAAGTTGGTAAATGTGGTATAATCTTTGTTTTTCAACAGTTTAGTTGTTATGAGCAGTTCAGTGAATTTCATGCTCAGTTGAGTTGAGTATGACCTCGAGACTGGCCTATATGGGTTAAAAACAAAGCAAGAAAGGAACAGAAGACAGTTTTTTTTCTATTTTCAGTAACAACGATATTTTAGCGAATGAACAATATCACATCCTAATTCTATAACTGACAAATAACCCTATGAGAATTTTTACAAATGGACACGTGACATGATGACAGCCAATCATATAAGCGAAACTTTACACAATATCTGTTAGAACACAGACTCAGCGCATTGCTTCGTGCTACTGACAACCTCTGACTTAAACACAAAATATGCAATATCTAACAACAATGTGATATAATAACATCCTTTAAATATATAAACCAGCTCATTTATTTTAGGTAGTTATCGCATATACGAGTACACATGGGTGAAAGTGCAAAATTTCAAAAATCCTGAACTTTCGAAACTCCGATCTTAAACTTGCAGTATGCCCACTAAATATTCACAATTTGAAGATCATATGGTCAGACCCAATATAAATCAGAGAACATATCATAATCTCCCTAATTCAGCATTTTGAGCCTGACTTCCTTTGGAAAGTCAGTCTCAAAATCCTGAATTCAGGAATAATCCTTAAAACTTTCACCCATGTATACAAGAAAATAACTCTTTAATCGTACATACACAGCTATCTAGTGGAACACAGGCTGAAATGTTCACCTGAGCCTTAATCTACATCCCTTCTGAGAACCTGTAAGCAGCGAAGGCACTGCCGAGACTCCATGGATGTGCAGGCTCGCCTGAGCATTCGCTGCTTACATATGTGATAAGTACATGTACCAAAATATCACGAATTGGCTCTATCGACAACAATGACTGTTGAACTGCAAATTTCACACTTCGTAAGTTTTACACTGTGAAGAATTGGTAAACGAAAAAGTGGTACCAATACTTCACATATTTCCTACCATAACACTTTGTGAAAGATTCGCCCACGAAGTCGAAATTCCTATAGCATTCATGCGTATTCCTCGTATGGTAAAATATCCCCACCCCCCAAATCTGCTACATTTTGCATGTGATTCCAATTCTTCACTGACATCTGTGACGATTAAGTACCAGTACCATATGTGTGATAATTTGGTACCAAATTTTCACATGTTTGAGGATTTGGTACTAGTTGATCACACGTGTGAGTTTTGATACCAATTTTTCACATGTGATGATTTTGATACCAATTTTTCACAGATGTGAGGATTTGGTACCCATTCTTCACACGTGTGAGGATTTGGTACCGATTCTTCACATTTGTGAAAATTTGGTAGCAGTTCTTCACACCGTCATAGTTCTTCACATGTTAAAAAACTATAAAAATGTATAATTTGAGCACAAATTTTACACCCCAAAAGATATCGAAATTTACCATACGTAAATTTCACATTTGCCAAAAGTGACGTATTGGTATGTATCCAAATACATTAGTAATGAAGGAGAAATATTCGAATTTATTTTATGCTTAGCAGTGAAATCAATGCATATCAAAAACAAATAAAAGCTATATTAATCACTAGTGAAACGATATGATATCAATCACTAGTGATTGATATCAGCCTATATTTTCACTGTAGCGTCTTTTGGATTACCTCTGACTATTCCATTCACTTAATGCATTTCACTTCAGAACTTCAAACACCCATAACTTTCTTATTTGTGAACGAAAACACTAAGTGTGGGTATGCATTTCTTAGTAAGAACATGACGAATATTTTGGTACCATAATTATTTGGGTTTGCTAAATTGTTTCGTTTTTTGCATTTTCAGCACCTCCTTTTTCAGTGGGTGTCTCACCCACTGAATAAGGAGGTGCTGAAAATGCACAAATAAACCGAAAAAATTTAGCAAACCCAAGGTGAGCACAGTATTTTGAGAGCACAGTTCGAGCATGTCGCCTATAAAAAGTATAAAATATAAAGAAAATTTACTTTTATTTTGGTAAATACCAAATATATTTCATCTCATGAGTTGAAAACATCAGAATGTTCTCTCGTGCTACGCACTCGTGAAATTTCTGATGTTTTCAACACACTCGATGAAATATATTTGGTATTCACCTCAAAAAAGTAACTATCCTCTATATAACAGCTCTTAAGAGGACCATTAGATGCACAGACAGTAAAAATGATGAGCTGTAAATGCTACCTTTTTCATGTTGAGTTGGTTGGGGCATCAGCATGGACATAATCTCCTCCGTTTGAAACCGATGTTTTTTATTAACTTTAAAGCATATATTAAACATTTTAACCCAATATCAGGAAACGTTTGTATTTGGTTGTATATAAAGGTTTGTTTAAACTTAACCTTGTATAAACGTTATATAAACGTTACACATACTTTTAACAATGGTGTTATTTGGAACAAACGTTTAGAGAACGTCGTCACAACATAAAACGTTTTCTGATGATTGGTCTTCTTAACCCTTAAAGCGCCACCTATAATTTCCAACAGACGACAATTTCTAAATGTTCCTCTTTTTCAAAAATAACAAATAAGGCATGATGTTTCATGAGAATCGTCTGCTGGCAGACGATTCTCATGAAACATCATACCTTATTTTTTTCTAAAATTGGGAAAGATGTCACAAAATGTGTCGTCTGCCGCAGTCGTGATTAGCGCTTTAAGGGTTAAGCCTGATTGAATATTTGTCATAACTTTATTGCCAATTAATAAAACGTTATGGTAAAGTTTATTTATTTCAGAGAAACGTTTGACTTTAAAGTTTAGAAAACCTATTTTGGGAAAGATTTTTGTTTGTTTGATAAACATTTTTGATAAACGTTTCGAAAACTCTTTCGGCAGCCGTCCAGAACCTCAGAAAACCTTAATAAATGTTTGAAATTAATGTTCTCAAATTGTGATATAGGTCTGAGTTGATATAAATGTTTTGCAAGTCATGCTTAATACTTAGTGTGTGTGTGTGTGTGTGTGTGTGTGTGTGTGTGTGTGTGTGTGTGTGTGTGTGTGTGTTGCTGAGATGCTAGTTAACCCTTTGTATACTGCACACCCCTAAAAGGGTACTTTGGTAAACAGTGAAGACCGAGTCGACTCTATCAATCAAGGTCTGCATTGTTTGCTTTAGATAAAAAATACTAACGGACTGAAGTACATTTACATCTAGCTTTGCTGGTTGTGCATCTTTTTTGCTGGTTGCACCAGTGTACTTTGTTATAGAATAGACAAGGAGTAGACAGGGATCAAAAGTGCACACCGTTGAACTATACTGTATACACACTGGTAAATGTATACGTCGATTTGGTGGTATTTACGCGTATTGCCGGTACTTCATAGACCGGAAGTGGTAGATATTGATGTTAATACTATCAAGAAAAACATGCCATATGCCTAAAAGACTATAGACTTCAATCATTTTTAAGTATTCAGTATGTGCATGGCGATTTATGTAAGCATTTAGGAATAGATTCGAGTACCGATCCAGATCGGTACTCGAATCTATTCCTAAATGCTTGCATTAATCGCCATGTGCATGCCGAATACTTAAAAATGGTCTAATTCTATAGTATTTTAGGCATATGGCATGTTTTTCTATATAATATTAACATCAATAGCTACCACTTCCGGTCTATGAAGTACCGGCAATACGCGTAAATACCACCAAATCGACGTATACATTTACCAGTGTGGTATATGAGGAAAGAATCTAGAGAAGATCGTGAGAATAGAGCATGCAATGGAGTGAATGGGTGATGGAGTAAGTGATACGGTCGAAAATAAACTGGCGTCATTGAGGGATGAATTGGAAGAATTCGATGCATTTGCGCTTGACTGAACATGAAGAAAATAGTTAGAAGACAATGGGACCAAACCCAGTGCCCTTCATTATTCTTACACTATCTACATAACATGGAATTGATATAAAATATAACACTCTCTTGGAAATAATAACAAATTGTCACACCAGTGCATCTGGTCATAGAGTAGACAGGCAACCAAAGTGTTCAAAGTTTGACTATGAGGAAAAAACTCTGGAGGGAATAGGACACACAATGGAATTAATGTATGAAAAGGTAGAAAATAATCTGAAGTCATTGAGGGAAGAAATGGAAGAATTTGTATCCTTGGAACTGAGCATGAAACAAGACCTAGGATATTTCAAGCAGAAACTACTGTCCTGTTAGCCAAGATTGACAGTGACGTCATGTTTTGTTTACAAAGTTATCAGGGACTTAGAATCGATAGATCTCTTGCGTTAGCTCAAGTGAAGTGTACACGTTAGTGTTTAACTTAGCAGTTGTAAACAAAGTAATGCGTCACTGTCACTCTTAGTTGCCAAGACAGTAGATGGTATGATCTAAAACATTTTTCGCGTCAATGTTTATTTAGCAACCGGCTCTCCAGGGCTCATAACAAATCCTATATAACGCATACGACGTCGTAAAAACGTGCAATTATCAAATTGACATTACTAAAGACGTCGATAATTTCCCGCCCAGTTTGGATGTAATTCTGTGAAATTATTTACTGTTGTTTGAAAACTGGTTGTTTCTGATTTTCGGCCTACCCCGGGAAGCCCTACATACATTGCTACAGCAACACACCACATTCAGCAGCATGATTAGATTTGCAAATGTAATGCTCGATCCTCTCACTTATGATTCGAAGATGCATTTCAGAAAGTTTTACAGCATTCCGAGCTCAAACAAAATGATATAGCAAAAGTCTATGTAATTCTGGATAGCCCCTAGTATAAGAACATGTTCAAATTTTTGTAATTTATTTGACAATTTGTTTCAACGCTTGAAGTGAAATATACATTTTTCGCTTTACGAGATGAAATGAATGTCAACGTCATGGTAAAAAATTAAATTCTATTTTAATTTTCTATACCATTTTGTAAAGTTTGTATTGATTCATTACGTCCATGTCAACACTTTTTCAGTCATGTCTGGATGAGTCTTCCTGGGTTGAGCCAGTACAAAGCAGAGGATAAAGTGTCTTGCTCCAGGACACAACACAGTGCCTCAAGTGAACCTCTCAATCTCTAACGATGAGCCAGCCCGGTTTTCCATATTGTAGCATAACATGTTTTATGTATACTTATGATTCCACAGATATCACGCATGACGTCATATTTATGATGACGTTAAATAATGTATCTGTCTTCCAAAACTGAAATTATATTTAAAGGAGCTGGAGTAAAGAAAAAGAATATTTTAGCAAAGCCCTGCTACTTTATATTTATTTTTTATGATCCAATTAAGAAAATGAATGCCCATCCTCTGTGTTTTATATCCTAATAAGAAAATTGTATGCATTGGAAATCTGAAATGGTGTCAGGGAATCAAAGCAAAACTATGTTGGAAAGAATAAGGTGCCTAGCTAATTCTTGCTGGGTCCGCCTATTGTAATTTGAGCTTTGTTTGCAACATCATCTGCATTTGTAAATGTATCAGTGTCGTTCATAATACTTACATTATCTACCTTGAGTTGATATAAAACATAACAACATTATGAATTAATAACAAACCACAAATGACGTCTATGCTGCTATTTGTTTTCTATCTGATTGCTGTTTGCACCAGTATTGTTTTGTTATAGAGTAGACAGGGAAGCTAAGTGTTCACCGTTCAAAAAAGATTGTGAAAATGAAGCATGCAATAGAAGAAATGTGTAATAAGGTAGAAAATCAACCTGGAGTTTATATTAAACATAAAACCTTATGCAAAAATACCACATCACAAATTGGTGTCTATACTGCTTCTAATTCATCTTATTGTTTTTGTAGCAATGCATTTTATCATAGAAAAGACAGGTAAGCTAAGTGTTTACCGTTAGATTATAAGAAAAAAACTCTAGAGATGGTAGTGAGAATGGAACATACAATGGAGTTAATGAGTGAAAAGTAAGACAATAACCTGAAGTTATTGAGGGAAGAAATGGAAAAACTGATGCAATAGAACTGCGCTTGACTGGACATGTAGAAAATAATCAGAAGTCAATCGGATTGATGAAAGAAGACCAAGAATCAATGCCATACATTGCTCTTACATTATTAACCTGGAGTTGATAAAAAACTTAACATCCTTGTGAGAAAATAACAAACCACAAATTGGCGTCTGTACTACTATTTATTAATCTTGTTGTTGTTTGCAGCAATGTATATTATCATGGAAAAGACAGGTAAGCTAAGTGTTCACTGTTCCATTATAAGAAAAGACTCTAGAGATGATAGTGAGAATGGATCATGCAATGGAGTTAATGAGAGAAAAGTAAGACAATAACCTGAAGTCATTGAGGGAAGAAATGGAAAAATTGATACAATGGAACTGCGCTTTACTGAACGGGTAGAAAATAATCACAAGGCAATGGAATAAATGGATGTAGACCAAGAATCAGTGTCATTCATTATTCTTACATTATCTACCTGGAGTTGATAAAAAACTTAACATCCTTGTGAGATAATAACAAATCATAAAATGGCGTCTGTACTACTACTTATTAATCTTATTGATGTTTGCAGCAGTATATATTATCATAGAAAAGACAGGTAAGCTAAGTGTTCACCGTTCGATTATAAGAAAATACCTATTGAGATGATAGTGAGAATGGAACATTCAATGGAGTTAATAAGTAAAAAGTAAGACAATAACCTGAAGTCATTGAGGGAATGATTTGGAAAAAATTGATACAATGGAACTGCGCTTGACTGAACAGGTAGAAAATAACCAGAAGCCAATGGAATTAATGGATGTAGACCAAGAATCAGCGCCATTCATTATTCTTACATTATTTACCTGGAGTTGATATAAAACATAACATCCTTGTGAGATAATAACAAATCACAAAATGGCATCTCTAATACTAGTTATTAATCGTATTGTTGTTTGCAGCAGAGTATTTTATCATAGAAAAGACAGGTAAGCTAAGTGTTCACCGTTCAATTATAAGAAAAGACTATAAGATGATAGTGAGAATAGAATTTGCAATAGAGTTAATGAGTGAAAAGTTAGACAATAACCTGAGGGCATTAAGGGAAGAATTGGAAAAAATGCATTAAGGGAAGAATTGGAAAAAAAATTGATGCAATGGAACTGCGCTTGACTGAACATGTAGAAAATAATCAGAAGTCAATGGAATTAATGGATGTAGACCATGAATCAGCGCCATTCATTAATCTTACATTATCTGCCTGGAGGCGAAATAAACATAACATCTGTGTGAGATAATAACAAACCACAAAATGGCATCTCTAAAACTACTTATTAATCTTATTGCGGTTTGCAGCAGTATATATTATCATAGAAAAGACAGGTAAGCTAAGTGTTAACCGTTCAATTATAAGAAAAGACTCTAGAGATCATGGTGAGAATGAAGCACGCAATGGAAGAAATGAGATAGAAGGTAGAAAATAACCTGAATGCATTCAGGGAAGAATTGGAAGACTTTGATGCAATTGAGTTGAACATGCAGAAAATAATCAGAAGTCAATGGAAAAAATGGAAGAGGACCAAGAATAAGTGGCGTTCATTATCCTAACATTATCTATACGGAGTTGATATATAACATTACAACCTTGTGAAATAATAACAAATCACAAAATGGCGTCTGTACTGCTTCTTATTCTTCATCTTCTTTCAGGTTGCACCAGTGTATTTTGTAATAAAGAAGGCAGGGAACCATATGTTCGCTATTCGACTACAAGGAAAATACGCTAAAGAAAATGGTGAAAATGAAGCATGCAATGAAAGTAATGTGTAATAAGGTAGAAAATCAACCTGAAGTTAATATAAAACATAAAACCTTGTGAAATAATAACAAATCACAAAATGGTGTCTATGCTGATTCTTATTCATCTTATTGTTTGTAGCAATGCATATTATCATAGAAAAGACAGGTAAGCTAAGTGTTCACTGTTCCATTATAAGAAAAGACTCTAGAGATGATAGTGAGAATGGATCATGCAATGAAGTTAATGAGTGAAGAGTAAGACAATAACCTGAAGTCATTGAGGGAAGAATAGGAAAAATTGATACAATGGAACTGCGCTTTACTGAACAGGTAAACAAAGATCAGAAGTCAATGGAATTAATGGATGTGGACCAAGAATCAGCGCCATTCATTATTCTTACATTTTATGCCTGGAGGCGAAATAAACATTACATCCTTGTGAGATAATAACAAACCACAAAATGGCATATCTAATAGTACTAATTAATCTAATTGTTGCTTGCAGCAGTGTATTCTTTCATAGAAAAGACAGGGAAGCTTAGTGTTCACCGTTCGATTATAAGAAAAGACCATAGAGATGATAGTGAGAATGGCGCATGTAATGAAGTAAATGAATGAAAAGTAAGACAATAACCTGAAAGCATTTAGAGAAGAATTTTAAAAAAAATGATACAATGGAACTGCCTTTGACTTCACAGGTAGAAAATAATCAAAAGTCAATGGAATTGATGGATGTAGACCAAGAATCCTTGCCATTCATTATTCTTACATATTCTACATGGAGTTGAAATAAAACATAACATCCTTGTTAGATAATAACACACCACAAAATGGTATCTGTACTGTTACAATTTATTCTTATTGTTGTTTGCAGTAGTGTATTTTATCATAAAAAGACAGGTAAGCTAAGTGTTCACTGTTCCAAGAAAAGACCATAGAGATGATAGTGAGAATGGCGCATGCAATGAAGTTAATGAATGAAAAGTAAGACAATAACCTGAAGGCATTGTGGGAAGAATTGGAAAAAATGATACAATGGAACTGCGTTTGACTTTACAGGTAGAAAATACTTAAATGTCAATGGAATTAATGGATGTAGACCAAGAATCAGTGCCATTCATTATTCTTACATTATCTACCTGGCGGTGATATAAAAAACAGATAATAACAAACCACAAAATGGCGTCTGTACTACTACTTATTAATCTTATTGTTGTTTGCAGCAGTGTATATTATCATAGAAAAGACAGGTAAGCTAATTGTTCACCTTCAATTATAGGAAAAGACTCTAGAGATGATATTGAGAATGCAGCATGCAATGGAGTTAATGAGAGAAAAGTAAGACAATAACGTGAAGACATTGAGGGAAGAATAGGAAAAAAATGATCCAATGGAACTGCGCTTTACTGAACGGGTAGAAAATAAGCAGAAGGCAATGAAATTAATGGATGTAGACCAAGAATCAGTTTCATTCATTATTCTTACAGTATCTACATGGAGGCGAAATAAACATAACATCCTTGTGAGATAATAATAAACCACAAAATGGTGTCTGTAGTGCTACTTTTTAATCTTATTGTTGTTTGCAGCAGTGTATTTTAGCACAGAAAAGACAAGTTGTTCACCGTTCAAACATATGAAAACACTCTAGATATGATAATGAGAATGGAGCATGCAATGGAGATAATGAGTAAAAATTAAGACAATAACCTGAAGGCATTGAGAGATGAATTTGAAAAATTGATGCAATGGAACTGCGCTTGACTGAACAGGTAGAAAATAATCAGCAGTCAATGGAATTAATGGATGTAGACCAATGATCAGTGCTATTCATTATTCTTACACTATCTACCTGGAGTTGAAATAAATCATAACATCATTGTGAGATAATAACAAACCACAAAATGGTATATGTACTGCTACTTATTAATCTTATTGTTGTTTGCAGTAGTGTATTTTATCATAGAAAAGACAGGTAAGCTAAGTTTTCACCGTTCAATTATAAGAAAAGACTCTAGAGATGATAGTGAGAATTGAGCATGCAATGGAAATAATGAGAGAAAAGTAAGACAATAACTTGAAGGCATTGAGGGAGGAATTGGAAAAAAATGAAGCAATGGAACTGCGCTTAGCTGAAAACGTAGAAAATAACAATGGGATTCATGGATGTAGACAACGAATCAGTGTCATTCATTATTCTTACACTATCTCTCTGGAGTAGATATAAAACATTACATCCTTGTGAGAGAATAACAAACCACAAAATGGTGTCTTTACAGTACTACTACTAATTAATCTTATTGTTGCTTGTAGCAGTGCATTTTATTAGCATCATTAAGAAAATAAGCAAAAGACAATGGAATTACAGGATGTAGACCAAGAATCAGTGCCATTCATTATTCTTAAATTATCTACCTGGAGTTAAAATAAATTTTAACATCCTTGTGAGATAATAACAAACCACACAATGGCATCGGTACTACTACTTATTAATCTTATTGTTGTTTGCAGCAGTGTATATTATCATAGAAAAGACAGGTAAGCTAAGTTGTTTACCCTTCAATTATAAGAAAAGACTATAGAGATGATAGTGAGAATGCAGCATGCAATGGAGTTGATGAGAGAAAAGTTAGACAATAACCTGAAGGCATTGAGGGAGAATGGAAAAATTGATGCAATGGAACTGCGCTTGACTGAACAGGTAGAAAATAATCAGAAGTCAATGGAATTAATGGGTGTAGACCATGAATCTGTGCCACTCATTTTTCTTACATTATATACCTAGAGTTGTTTTAAAATATTATACCCTTGTGAGATAATAACAAACCACAAAATGGCGTCTGTACTACTTGTTAATCTTATTGTTGTTTGCAGCAATGTATATTATCATAGAAAAGACAGGTAAGCTAAGTGTTCACTGTTCCATTATAAGAAAAGACTCTAGAGATGATAGTGAGAATCAAGCATGCGATGGAGATAATGAGTGAAAAGTAAGACAATAACTTGAAGGCATTGAGGGAGGAATTGGAAAAAATGATGCAATGGAACAGCACTTAGATGAAAATGTTGAAAAAAAAAACACTAGAAAACAATGAAATTCATGGATGTAGACCAAGTATCAGTGGCATTCATTATTCTAACACTATATCTCTGGAGTTGATTTAAATCATAAAAACCTTGTGAGATAATAACAAACCACAAAATTTGCATCTGTACTACTACTTATTAATTTTATTGTTGTTTGCAGTAGTGTATTTTATCATAGAAAGGACAGGTAAGCTACCTGTTCACTGTTCCATAATAAGAAAACACTCTAGAGATGATAGTGAGAATGGAGCATGTAATGAAGTTAATGAATGAAAAGTTAGACAATAGCCTGAAGGCATTGAGGGAGAATTGGAAAAATTGATGCAATGGAACTGCGCTTTACTGAACAGGTAGAAAAGAATTAAAAGTCAATAGAAATAATGGCTGTAGACCAAGACTCAGTGCAATTCATTATTCTAACATTATCTACCTGGAGTTAAAATAAATCATAACATCATTGTGAGATAATAACAAACCACAAAATGGTGACTGTACTGCTATTTATTAATCTTATTGTTGTTTGCAGCTCATCATGTAGAAAATAACCAAAAGTCAATGGAATTAATGAAAGTAGACCAATAATCAGTGAAGTTCACTATTCTTACACTATCTACCTGGAGTTGATATAAAACATAACAACCTCTTGAAATAATAGCCAATTGTTGCACCAGAGTTTTTTGTCATAGCGATGACAGGCAACCCTTTGTGTTCAAAATTTGACCATGAGGAAAAGACTCTGGTGAAGATGGTGAGAATAGAACACACAATGGAATTAAGGGATGAAAAGGTAGAGAATCGAGATGAAACAAATGTCATAGTCATGGCAAAAAATTGAATTTTATTTTAATTTTCTATATAATTTTGTAGCATTTGTTTGCTTGTTTCGATTCTTCATGTCCCAGTCAACACTTTTTCAGTCATGTTGGAATGGATCTTCCTGTGTTGATCCAGTTCTAAGCAGAGGATGAAATGTCTTGCTGAAGGACACAATGCAGTGCATTGGCATTGGGTGAGGCTTGAACACGCAAAGCTTGATCTCAAGTCAAGCACTCTACCACTGAGCCACCACATTCTTCCTTATTGGAGATTAACATCCTTTTTTATATACCTATGGTGTCACACATACTGTCATATCTATGTTGACGTTGCATAATGTATCTGTCTTCCAAAATTGAAATCAAAAGAGCTGGAGTGAAGAAAGTGAAAATTTTAACAAAAACCTGCAACTTTATTATCAAAATTTTCCTTATGACCAATTCGAAAATGAATACCTACACTTTCTGAAGTGGGGACTGGGAAAACAATACAAACGACATTGGGAAGGATAAAGTGCCTAGGTAATTCATGCTGGGTCCACCAATTGTAAATTGAGCTTTGTTTAAAACATCATCTGCATTTTTATATGTATCAGTGACATTGTTTATTCTTACATTATATACCTGGAATTGATATAAACATAACAACCTTGTGAAATAATTAAAAAAAAAAAAAAAAAAAAAAAAGAGTCTATAGTGCTTCTTGTCTTTCATCGAGTTGCTGTTTCCTCAGTGTATTTTGTTATAGATAAGACAGGTAACCAAAGTGTTCACCATTATGTGGAACAGACTAGAGAAAATGGTGAGAAAAGAGCATTCAAAGGAGTGAATGAGTGACAAAGTAGAAAATAATCTGATGCCATTGAAGTAAGAATTTTAAAAAGATAATGCATTGAACCTTTGCTTGATTGAATTTGTAGAAAAAATCAGAAATCAATGAAATTAATAAAAGTAGACTGAGAATCAGTGACGTTCGTTATTCTTACAGTATCTACCTGGAATTGATATAAAACATAACAACCTTTTAAAACAATAACAAATTGCACCAGTGTACTTTTTTATAGGGTAGACAGACAACCAAATTGTTCTAAATTTGACCATGAGGACAAGTGCTGGAGAAAATGATAAGAATAGAACACTCAATGAAAGTAATAATTGTGAATGTAGAAAATAACACAAAGTCAACAGAGGGAGAATTGGAAGAATATAATTCCATGAAAATGAACATGAAGGAAGACCTTCTTCTAGTGAAGTGAAATATATATTTTTCGCTTCACGAGATGTCATAAATGTTATAGTGGCCTATAGTCATAGCAAAAATTGAATTTTCTTTCTTCTTTTTTTTATTATATACCATTTTGAAGCGTACATTGTAACTGATTTTTTTAACTATGATATCACAGATGCTAACACATGATGCCATATGTATAACGACGTTGCATAATGTATTTCACTCCCAAAACAAAAATCAAAGGAATTTGAGGAAAGAAAGTGAAAATTTAAGCAAAGCTCGACGACTTTTTAAACATAATGATTTTATGATCTAATTAAGAAAATATTATTGGCGTTTTAGAAATCTAAAGGGGGTCTGATAAGTCATTGAAGAAAGAAAATGGCATCCAATTTTCAACAGGTAGAAAAAGTTATTTTTTAAAAATTTTCTAATAGCTTAAAAGTTTTATATTTTTCACTTTTGAAATATAACTAATAAACATTCTTGCATAAAAACAAATGTACATAGCTGTTAGAATGTATGGTCAACTGAACAAATTACAAGTTAATTGTGTAATATAGTGTTTTATAAATCATATATCAGGTGAATACAAATACGTTTAGGGGTTTAAATCTTATGAATGTATGTGCATGTATATATTGGTCTATGTCATTTAATAATGTTTTCACTAGCAATTGCAGTGTTTGTTTTTTATGGATGGTATTTGGTTCATTGTTATGTATGCACAAGGAATGCAATAACAGGCTGGACTGTCGAAACGTTGATTCAGGTTATCCCGCTAAACCCTCACAATAAAAAGAATCCATATGCACAAAGCAAGTATTCTGGGTATATTTTGTTCTTAACACTTGGTTCAGTCTCATTGCCCAGGACTTAGTATTAAGAATGGGAAAGGTGTGCGCAGATTTTCTTTCAGGCTGGATTTACATGTACATTAATAGGTGATACAATTCCTCATTTCTATTTAGTGTGGTAAATCAACATACGAAGCACACAACTTTCTTTCTCCGTGTCATCTTAATCATGATATCAACTCATTTGCTAAATGGACCAACTTCAACTATGTGTCCCTACAAATTAATAATTTTATATGTTTAGATTATGAATTGTTTAATTAAAGATGTAAATTAGTGCATTTATACTCAAGCAGACGTTGTTTTTATACTCAATGATGCGTTTTTTAAACAACAAGGGCATATGTTCTGATAGGCAGTAATTAACTTTTTCTTTCATGAATATTCATGCTGAGCTCCGCCCACTATGAATAGTTATATAAAATAACTTTCATGTTCGAAAATAGTAAAAATAAATTACTTGTCATGTCCACAAGTGTAAGACCACAACTAATCAAATTTCCATTAGCAGACAGAGTAGACTCTGATCAGACAGCTCTTAAAAGAACTGCCTGATCTGGGCCTGCTCTGTTTGCAAAAGTGTTAAAAGCTTTCTCTATGAGGTAAAGGCAGGCCTCAAGATAAGAGTGCTTAATTGAAAATTATTTTTCTTATTTCTCAACCAAACATATGTTGTGGGTACTCAGAAAACCGTCTCGGTGAGATGGTTCTACACATGTTTAAACCGATGGATAAGAAAATAATTGCAATTTTAAGCAATTTTATTTTGCCTTACTGGCATTATGGTAAAGGGTTAAAATAGTTGCATTGATACAACTTTTTGTCAGATTCTAAAAAGCTGTTAAGAGTTTTAGAAAGTTTTACATAATTCAGGTTTACTGTAAAGGATAAAACCTTATGATAATATTTCCTTTTTTAGAGATATTTTAACATACAGAGGATACTCATTCATTCACAGTCTATATATCATATATACTGACTCAAAAAGGGCATATTATATTTTTCAAAATTCTAAACTCTCTTTTGAAAACAGTGATTTCCACTATATAGGAGTCACAATGTTTTCATTGATGCACTTGGTGCTTTTTTAATTAGCAAACATATATTATGTTGAATATTTGTAGAACAACCTATGTGCATCGGTTTCTGTTTTGAGTCAGTATAATAATCAACTTGATATAAATAATTCCATTTTTTCCTAAATTCATGCTTATAGCAAAAATACAAACCTATGATAACAATTCATCCCCAAAGCTCTTATGATAACAATGTAAACATACCCAGTCGACAAATAAAATTGTATCAACATGAGTCACAAAACTTCAAAGATGAATGGCTTTTGCATTTTTTTTTTAAAAATGTTTTTTTATATGACCTTGCGTCTCAGAGTAAAATAACGCCATGCAATAAAATCGATAAACCATTAGTGGTTTATAGATTTTCAGGAAACGTTATGACGTCCATAACAACGTTACATTATAACATTTTTAAAACAGAAATGAGACTTCAAAGTGATCTTAATATCATTTGATAAAATAACCTAACATTCGTGCTCTTGTTTAATTGAATTTATCAAACTTGTTGCGATAAAGAGATAAAATGCTCGACAAGACTTGCATTTTATCTCTTTTCCCAACTTGTTTAATAAATCCAATAAACCACGAGCACTCATGTAAGATCCTTTATATCTGCAACAAGGGGAGCACTCATGTAAGATCTTCTTTATATCCCTTTATATGGGCCTCGTCTCCAGAAAACCTGATATTGTTGCCTGTGACCAACGAAAGTACAGACCAACCTGCGCTTCAGCCTGCTGATCAGTACCTTTGGAAGTCACTTTCTAGAAAGTGCTATAGCGTAGCTGGCTGTACACTAAATTTCAGTTATATAGCTGCTATCTGTACCTGGGCAGATAAGCTAAAGGGTTGATTTGCCACGTACCTCCAAATACAGATCTACTCATGTCTAAGTCCATATGATGGTAACACAATAACAAGCCAACAGCTATCAGAGCAACAAGGATAATATCATAGTGATGTCGGACAGACATTGACAGGCTCTTATTTGGGCCTGGAAGTAAGAAAACCTGACTTTGTTGCATGAAAATAGAAAAGGCACAGACCAGCTTGCACATCCACGCAGTCTGATTAGCCCCTTTGTTATTCATTCCGTGCGACATTGATATCTATATTTGCTACATAGATAATGTCAACATTCCAGCTGGTCTTTGCCTTGAGGTTATAAAACTTGAGTTGATTCTCAGACTCAAAATAAAGCAAAACATGTCCGCAAGCAGCCAATCATTGCACATTATTTTGAGTCTGAGACAACACTCAAGTTTTATAACCTCGAGGCTTTGTATCTGTGCAAGCATGCGCTGCCCCAGATCCAGAACGTTTTGTCAGAATTGGTCCTGACCAGTATCTTTTCTTAGTTGATGAGGGAAGAGATGATCTAAATACCACTTAAAGCGGGTCACCATCAGCCCACCAGCAAACGACATTTAAATGGCCTTTCACTGGTGTTCCGATGATGACCCAAAATTGAATGCTGGCTTGGTAGCAAATTGGTTTTCCATGAGATCAGGACCAGTAATGATAAGGAACCCTATGGCTTTGTGATTTTCCCGGGTTAAGTCCTAGCCCCCTCCCTACCCCCCTCTGGATCCGCGCATGACAGGCAGGTTTCAGCATTCCATCTTAGGAAACCCCAAAGACAGGTTTTCTCACAACGAGGCCCATTTGATAAAAAAACACATTTTCTTCTTGAGTATCAATTGATGAACGTAGAGTCTGGTGAAAATATACACACAACTGCAAACACAATGCAGAATATTATAAATACACTTGGAAAGGCAATTCTAGATATAATGTCAACTTTCTTTGACATGTTTTCTGCTTCTTTCTCAGCAGGCACCTCTTCCTGTAAAGGAAATAAAATAACAAGTCAAACCTTTACTCCATAGGCTATTTTTAGACCATAGCACCATTTTCTATTTTTAGAAAACATTGAAAATATTCTAGAACAATTTTAGTAATGAATACTCTTGAAAATAATCTGGAAAATGGAGCATTTGCTCAAAAAGAGCAAATGCTCTATTATCCATAACATTTTCAAATATACGATATTTCAAAGGCATTAAAATGCGTCATTATGGAGTAAAGGATGAAGGCCTGCAAATTTAAATATAAATCTTTGATAAGTCTAGTAACCCTTTTTATTCAGGATGCTGGTAAACAGTTACTTTGGCAAACAGTGAAGATCCACATAAAATGCCGGGTCTGCACTGCTTGCTATGATAAAACAATCTTTAGGAACATAAATACATCATAATTTAGAACTTTTGACCAGTGACCTATTGTATCAATATGCTTTGGAAAATTCATCAGAATGAAAAGGGCAAAACATGTTTTATTTAGATTGGATACACGTAATAGCACTGACTTTGAAGTATTAGAACACACCAATGAAGCTTACGTAATTCTCTTAACGAAAACCTGTGGTATATAGAATGTCTTTGTTTGTGCTGCTTGTTTTATTATTCAAGATTCTTCTATTGTTACTGGCCAAGAGTACATCACATAGTATTTCATCAAAGATACAATAAACCTGTGTAAACGGCCACTCAAAAAAGGTAAAACAACGATCTAAATGACAAATGGTAGCTTAAGGAAGGTCAAAAGTATGAGAGAATGCTCCCCCTGAGCATTCTGCTATTCTTTTGACCAGCATTAAGTGATGATAGGTCTTGAAGATCAATTTGTGTGTGTGTTTTAAGTGGCCGTTTTACACGAGTCTTACTGTACAAATAGTAGTGAGTTCCTTGTTATCATACTGTTCACACTTGTGTCTAAGTCATAATTAATCTAGAGAAGTTTATCCATAAAGAGTGAGATGGCCACATAAATGCGCAGATCCAGGAAGTTTTGTCAAGGGGAGTCCAACTTTGACAACGTTTTCTATTTATATTTTTTAGTTGAAGGGAGGGAGGATAAGCGGGCCATCATAGGCCCGCCAGCGAAACGGCAATTAAATGGTGTTTCCCTGGCAGGCCGATGATGGCCCAACATTGAATGAATACTGGCTTGGTAGTTTTGTGTTTTTCAGGGGATCCAGACAAGTATTGTCTGATCTTTGTACCCTTACTAACTTTGCTATGAAACCCTATATTTTTGTAGTTTTTCAGGGCGGGGTCTGGACCCCCTGTCCCCCCTCTGGATCTGCGCATGCACACTCACTAAAAGTGACAGCGTAATTTACAAAGCAGTTAACTCCTAGAAAATATTTACAGTGTACTTTAACGCTATTGTACTTTGAAAACTGGTGCGTTAGTATCGTCCAAACAGACATAACGAATTTATGAAGTACTTCATGCTACCATCACATTAATACACATGCTATTAACGCATCAATATGAATGTTCTAATAATAGGGAATAAAACTACAAGCAAGGGGCTATCCGGTCATAGTATTTAAATTGTTACATGATGGTTCAAAATTTCCCATGCAAACTAGCAACTAACCAAATGCATTCAAGGCACATTAATCTGGCTCAGCTTGAGACTTTCTTTAGCTCCGACTATCTCTGAGTCATGAGCCCGTGTTTTATTTCATCTGTAAAAATGCTCTGCATCAATTATGAAGCCTCCATGCGAGCTAAAATGTTTGTGTTTTAACAATAACATAATCTAGAGCGAAGTAAAATGCATTTAATCCTCCAGTAACTCCAGCTGATGCCCGTTTTAAGGCAGGGGTTCTGTTGTTGTTGATTGATTGTTTATTGTTGCCCCCATTGTGTGTGGGAGTTTTATGTTTGATCTGTTTTGATATGCAGTTACTTGTATTCTCTCTTTTTCTGCAATCATCTTGCTGAGGAAGAAAAAGCTGGTTACTTTACTCTAATTGTATTCTTGCTGTCATGTGGCTATTAGTGTTTAGTGGTTCTTCCTCGCAGTGCTGTGGGTTGCTCTGAAGTGGGTGATTGTGGCATTTCTTTGTAATGTTTTATACTCACTTACTTTTTACCATACTCAAACAATGAAATTAAAGTAATTAACTCTTACAGAAGAAACTTTTTTCAAAAGCTCCCTCAAATATTTGAAAACAGTAAATGAGTCAATTCACGTATCAGCAAAATCTGATTGGCTTTTGGTCAGAATATTTTCAAATACAAATACTATCAAGGTAAACATTTTAGGTGCATGAGTTTATCAACACATCAGTACACTGCAGCATGTATATACAGAATACTAGGTGAGTGACTTAAGATATCAAGCTTACCAGGCAAGGTTTCGAGAACGTTTGCTGAATTGTGGGGCATGCCGAACAATTCAACATTCGTACTGGAAGCCAACCCTAGTAAACTTGGAACCAAAAGACAAGAACCAGGTATACTATTCGTCAGTTTACAAGTTGCTTCACTCTTCAAGCTAGGGATTATGACGTAAATATCGATGTTAGTGTTGATTCAACGTCATTGACGATATCATTCAAAAAGTGCAAAGTCATAATGACCTTATAAGGACTCATACCCTGAGATATACAACGTTTATCAGGTCAACGTGCATTAATGCAGCTAATGTGAGAGGTAACTGACAACTAGGTTTACCATGCACTATCTAAATACTTCTCCATGAACAAAGTAAACAAATAAACTGTAAAGATGCTTTTCAAGATATAGTTTATACTCGTAACTTTAAGACCAGGCACTTTACCAAGTTATCGAAAAGGGATTAGATAGCAACATGATAGTGGAGAAGATGCGTTTTGATTCAATTCTTTTTCATACGGGACATAACTCTAGTTAAATCAAGTGAAACTCATATCAAGGAAGATTATGAAAATTTCTGCTCTCTAATTCTATGATTTTATTAACCTTACACATATGCATAATTTCACGGTTAGTGCACAAGATATTTTTACATTCGGTCGACTTCTGTTATTAACAAAGTTTTACAGGAATTTAGCAAGTACTAATGCAGATAATGAAACGTTTTGTACCATCCTACTGACTAGTCAAATGGTTATGGTACAGAGTTTACAACAAAAGGTCATGCGTTCGAGTCCACGTGTGTTCTTCATTTACTTTTATTTGTTTTTTTAATGTTCATTTATTAGATAACCAATACCTGAGTAATGACATTTGGATGGTTCTCTTTCAAATGGTTTATACGTAATACGTGAAATGAGCCAGTCTGTCTGAAACATCTTCATAGATTCAAGTAAAAAATATTGTTCCACACTACAGTCAAAATATATGGTTGAAAATTATTCATTATACATGTGGTTTTAAATTATGTTTAGTGGGAAAATGTCTGAAGAAAAGTATGCAGCAAGTCTTTGCACTAAGGCAAAGCAGATTGTTTTAAATATCTGTGATTACTTTTAAAAAGATGTCAAAATACAGAGATTCAAGTTCAAATATCGAGCGTATGGTAAACGTTCTTGGTGAGGATCCTTCAAAAATAACAATAACAAATGCAAGTATAGATAAACAAAAAGCTTTGAAGCGTGACTATATAATATACTATTTACTCGCATGTAGATGTTCCAGGCAGACTAGCTCATGTCAGCCGTTATGCATCAACCTTTTGAAATACAATGATCCAAAGGACATTACTTCGAGGACGTGGTACATCTACAATAAATGTAATAAATGTAATAAAACGAATCGAATAAGGGTAAAAAAGAACAAAAACAAAACAAAACAAGAACATATCGAATAAGGGTAAAAAAGAACAAAAACAAAACAAAACAAGAACATATGGAATATCAAGTTCACGACCTTTTGGTTGAAAACCCTGTATCATAATCACTTGACTTGTCAGTAGGACGGTACAAAATGCTTCATTATCTGCATTAATACTTGCTAAATTCCTGTAGAACTTATGGTACATAAAGGTGCATTAACCGTGAAATTATCACCTGTGTCAGGTTAATAAAATCATAGAATACTACCTTATTATTTTCATGCTACAGTCTTGTTAATGTAATGCGAAGACGAGTTTTAAATATAAAAATCAACAACAAAAACATAACAAATAAAGCAACAAAAGCATGCAAGCTAGCTTTACAATTTAGAAAGGGTATCTTCTATTTTCAAAATAAAATAACAAATTGATGCCCACACAATGCATATCGTCCTTAGCCAGACAACTGCAAAACTTAATATGACAAAAAAAAATTGCTTTAACAATCAGGAATAAACACAAAACGCACATATAAGGGGAGCACAAACAAAGCAAATGCAAGTTTAATCAGAATCATCACCATACAACAATTTGCAAACAGGGCCTGTGTGAACAATGAATATATCTTCAAAGAAGGTGTAATTGATTTTAAAATTTGTCTTTTTATTAATTGTTACATCAAGTTCTGATAAAATTACCTGAATTTCAGTATTAAGAAATCTTTCTTGACAATATAATGCTTCCTCATCTGGCTGAAAGAAAACACTTTTTAGATTATTAAATGATTTCAAGGACATCAATCAGCCTTTTGTTTATCCACCCTATCAATTTCATAGTTCGATACACTTAAGTATTAAATGAAAGCAATGTTAATAGGATACTAGAGTAAAACATAAATAAGTTAGTTAGATATCGAAGGTCTGTAATGTAAATATACTCAGCAAAGGAAAGTGACTAAACAGAATTTGTATTTAAATAATTTGTGAGACTGCAAAATGCAGGATAAATTCATAGCTGCTTTTAACTCTTGCTAAGGTTATCGCATAAAGCCAACACCGGGTTCTGCACATGCGCATGACGAAGTAAGCTTATTCATTATGATAATCTTTGTTTTAAGAACCTACGAAAATCACCATAAATTGGTAATTTATATAATAGATTATGTCTCAAAAATATAATTTAAAATGATATTGTTGAAAAATAGCTTTGATTAAAAATATGGTGATTTTCAGTGCATCATGTTTTTCTTTAACAATATATGAAATGTAGCTGTTTCTGTAATGTTGTGTTTATCGTCTCTTTATTCTGACTATATGGTGGCAGTGGCTTGAAGGTATTCTGATTTGCAGCCCTCATCAAACCAAATTTTGGTAAATATTGTCGCATGAAAGCACTTATCTTACAACTTAAATATGAACATCAAACGTGGTTGGCACATTGTAATATTTTTTAGGATTCTGCCTCCCCTTGAGTGTTTGAATTAATAAATGAAAGCAAAAATTCTCTGATTCAATATCATGTTAATAAAAGCATTGAAGTTTAACATTTAATCTGTGATAAGAGAACTACTCATCTAGTGTTTCTGCATCATACACATCTTCAAAAGCATAAATTGTCAAACTTGAATCACCAGTTGTACAGCAATGTGCCAAACTTTCAAATAGTGTTATGAATGATAAACGTATATATGTCTTTCACACATCGACAGGAAAACATTATGTGGACACCCTTTTTTCTTTGCTGAGTATATATTGCACTAAGGAGTGGTTCATGTAAGGATATACTGATTAAAATATCAATCTGACATACCTCTATGACAGTTAGTTAAACTAGTGGTAGTACTACGAAACAAAGCAGCAACAACATGCATTCGTCACATTTAATAATATATCGCACTACTGAAACAACTGATTCAGTGATAAGGATTAAGGGTTCGAATGTTATTCACGAACTTTTCTACCACTATTGAGTAATTAAACGGTGTCACTATGGCAAACAAGCAGCATTAACATGCATATTCACATCAAACTGAGCCAGTTCATGAGATTATGGTACTTTCCGCATGTGCATAAAGTCACTCTTTAACCCTGTAAGCGCCACCTATAATTTGCAGCAGACGACAATTACACTTTTTCCGCTTTTTCAAAAATAGCCAATGAGGAATGAAATTTCATGAGAATCGTCTGCTGGCAGACGATTCTCATGTAATATCTTACCTTATTTTTGTCGAAAATTGGGGAAAATGCGCAAAATTTGTCGTCTGCTGCAGTCTTGATTGGTGCTTTAAGGGTTAAACGAGTAAGCATTTGAGCAGCAGTTCTGTGGTTCTAGCTATCTAAATGTTGACCTGAGCCATCATTTGAAATCCAACTTTACGTATGCAAGCAGTGTACCTAACTTTCATGAATTAGCTCAATTGAAAGAAATGATACCTGTTTCTTTTCTCCGTCTTTAGGTTTAACTGGTTTTCTTCGACCCACCACATTAACATATGCAAATTCCAACAGAGCAGCAAATACAAATAACAAACAAACAAACATCCAAACATCTATGGCTTTTGCATATGATACTGGTGGCAATGTCTGTCGAATGCCAGAACTCTGCGTTGTCATTGTTAATACACACGTTACACCAAGTGATACACGTGCTGGAACTGCACTAGCGTCCACCCAGAAGGACAGCCAAGATAACACAACCAGAAATATACTTGGTATGAATACTTGTAGAAAATAGAAACCAATCTTTCGTTTCAAGCTGAGTTCTACTTTGAGAATTGCCCATCTTCCCGCTGAAATAAAAGTAATGTTTTGTGTGTTTGTTTTGTTGCTTTACATCCCAAGTCAACATCTATGGTCATGTGGGGACGGTCAGTTCACCTAACCACACTTTTTCCTGGGCAAGCTTGAAAAAGCCGTTAACCAGTACTTCATACACATACTTTCGCTTGTAACTGACAACAACCCTTCTTGAATGATTTAGTGGAAGGGAGGAGAATGACCATAGAAATTATTTCATAATCAATCTACACAAAAGTATGGGACCGGGCCGGGATGGAACTCACGACTCTTGTATCTGCAGTCAGACACACATCTGTAGCCAGACACGTAACCGACTGTGATACGCGGCCCAGTAAAAAAGTAATGTGGCAGTGTGTGACACAATCAGCAAAATGGCATGCACAGAAGGGAAGACTCTCCTAAATAAGCCGTAACGTGATTTCCAACTATGTGGTATTTTGGCATGTGTTGACTCAGATGAGACTGTGCAGCCTCCTTTTAAGCTTAGACACTCCAAATGATGTTTGGTCAGTAGCCTAAGAGTGATAGAATATACAAGCGACAAGCAATGGCTCTGCTCAGACTGCGCATATGCGCAGGCTGGTCTGAGGCTTTGCTGGTCGCACATACCACATTGTTTGAAATCTTATGTCGTCGCTCAAATCAGCATGGGGCTTTACCCATTCTATGAAAACATGTACTGATTGCTATACGTTGGTAACCAGGAACATTTTTAGCCTGAGCGTTTCGATGACAAAGACTAATCTAATTTACACTGATTGCACGGTCACTCTAGCTTGTTACGCATTGCACTGTACAAGAGGTGTAATTGTCATATGCATGAGGATTTTTATCTAGAAATGAAAGCTTTTATTCAAAATTGCCACAAAATTGAGACGTGACATGTGATTTCCAACAATGTGGCATTTTGTCAAGTGTAGACTCAGACGAGCCTCCTTTCTACCTTAGAGACTCAAAATTATGTTTGGTCAGTAGCTTAGTATTCATAGAATATTTAAGCGACCAGCAAAGGCTCTGATCAGGCTGCGTGTATGCGCAGGCTGGTCTGAGCCATTGCTTGTCGCACATACTACATTGTTGGAAATCTCATGCCGCGGCTCAATTAATATTTGAATTTTGTTTTGATAACATATTTTTATAATGATGTCACGGAAATACCAATGTTGGTCTTTAGATAAGTATTAGCATAGATGGTGTCAATGACATTCAGTTTAAAGCATTTCTCAAGTCGACGTTCTACAATTTAAGTTACTAGTAATTGCTGGACTGTGTCGCACACAGCTGCAGTTGGAAACTTAACGGAATGAAACACAGCAAGAGGTCATAAAAAAAAAATCACATTCTCTAAAAAGTAATCTTTATGGGAGAAAACAAAGCTAGTTTTCTTCAAAAATGATAAATTCAACATTAGAAATCATTCTCTATTCTATAACTCTTCAAAATAGAAAAACCTGATGTCTACGTCTGCTCTGTGGTACATGTATGTTATTATATAGTACGATGTTTTGTCTTGTGCTCTTTTTAAAGTTAACAGCTGGTTGCTTTGCATACAAATGATAACTAGACTGCATGTATTGTACACGTTGTGCGTACTTGATGATCTGATGGGCCAGTTTGATTTTATTTTCTACCAGAGTATATCCTCCCATTCTTTGGCAAAATCCAGGCTCATCATGTACATGTACATAGTAATTCAAAAATACTTAATAAAGCAGACTCTCATAGTTACATGTAGGAGTACCTGTAAATCCTCAATAAAATTTTGAATACTATGGATTCAGATACTAATGCGTTTTTTGTGTCTACCAAAATCTATGATAAACGTGACGATTTTGATTTTGAAATTGTCAATTTCCTATTTTAGATAATGATGTTCCTCGCTCTACATCCTATGGAGTCTATATATCTCTACTCATTCGTTTTACTAGAGCATCTAGCCATGTTGCTGACTTCAACACTTCCAATAAATTGTTAACTCAGAAACTTCTTAAACAAGGGGGGGGGGCTTAAATGCATTTTACTGGTTGGCTATATTAGATTGGCTATAACATTAATGTATTGCAACAGACTGCATGCTTGGTGGTCAGCCCAATCACAGTTGACAACTTTGCTTTCCTCTTTAATTGCACGCCAGTGGGTCGGACTTCAGACTCTATGACTGTTCTAACTTTAAAACTCATCTATTGATGAGATGGTAGGGGCCTGATGGTTTGGATGTGGTCCAGCCCACCGGGGTTTACCTGTTGGATTTCTTTTGCTCCGGTATTCAGTTTTGTGTCCTGTTGAGTCCTTAGCTTTGCTTTTCTCCTTTTTATATCTTAATTTATATGTTCTAGGAGATGATGCATGGATAAGTTAGAATATATTTTATGCAAACTAAACATCTATATGTCTTGATCCACATCTGAACTTAGGGTGAGGTTGGCGAAACCAGTTTAAGCTCTCAATTAAATATTTTACTGACTGTTTTAAGGTGGTACTTCTTTTGTGGATCATTTATTCATGTCTTTTGTTTGTCATGCTTTCGTGTCTGGTTACTGCTGCCTTGTGGTGACCTGAATGGATAAGTTAGAATATTTTTTATGCAAACTAAACATCTATGTGTCTTGATCCACATCTGAACTTTGGGTGAGGTTGGCGAAACCAGTTTAAGCTCTCAATTAAATATTTTACTGACTGTTTTAAGGTGGTACTTCTTTTGTGGATCATTTATTTATGTCTTTTGTTTGTCATGCTTTCGTGTCTGGTTACTGCTGCCTTGTGGTGACCTAAAGGGAAAGGGCTTACCTCTTGGCTCTTGTTTGTGATGTTTATTGTGATTTTGTTACTTTCCCATTTGGTATCCTGGGACAGGTTTGGTACTTGATTGTAGTTATTCCTGATCCTTGCTGTCTTTCTTACTTTTATAAACTATTTATATTTTTTCTTGTCAAGCTATATGTAATGGATGCTTAAAAACGTCTTTTTAACCACCCAGGACACAGATTAGAAAATACTGTTTTGACTGTATGTCTTATGTTGTGGTTCGACATGTGTAGCCTTAGAGAAAAATAAGAGGCTGGATGGGCCATTGGGGGTATATCCGTTAGCGATTTTTAGCCGTATCTTATATTGATGAGGGCTTTAAACCCCCCAATTATATGTTTTATTTTCCTGATTAACAGGTGAATTTTATCGATTATTGTAAGCCTCTTACAATTGTAAGTGGTAAAATTTTTAAAGACAAGCGATTGTCAGATCCTTATCTAAAACGTCTTATGGATAAGATGGTTTCTTCATCGACATTGTAAAATGGTGTGTGCAAGCAGCAAAGGCTTTTGTGAGTGAGTCTGTGCATATGCGCAGATTAGCCTGAACCTTCGTTGCTCGATTATACAATAAGTATCGTGTAATAGCCCAAATATAGTACTTACTTTCATAGGTTTCTGTGTAATCGTCTAGACGCGCTTCTTGAGAAAGATCAAACTGTGGCATTTCAATGGCTTTTAAAATAATGGCTCGGTTATGTCTCCAGTTCAAATCAATATAGCTGTCGGAATATCCAACTGTAAAAGAAAAAAAAGGTTCATTATTAGCAGAGAATAAACTACTACTCATACTACTACTACTACAACAACTACTACTACTACTACTACTGCTATTACTACTACTACTCCTACTACTACTACTATTAGTAATAATAATAATAATAAAATAATAATTATAGCAATAATAATAATGATAATGCTAATATTGATAACGATAAAGACAGTAAACACATCATTTTTGTTAATGAAGCATTTAATGCAAATGATAAAATCAAATTGTATGTACATGTACTCATTGGTAAAATCGACATACTTTATGGTCTAGTTCATTGTTATCGGTCATGATTATCATTTTACATGGAAAAAGATGTGTGGAAACTTAAGAGGGAATCGAGGCATTATAAGATGATACAGCATTTAAAAAATAACGAGTCATACGGGTGTTAATGATGAAAAAGTTATGATCAAGCACGTCTGGGTATGCTGTGCATAAGTGTATTATAATAAAGATACACGTACAAGTATGACTTTTATGGTGAGTATGTCTTGGTAAGCTTTGAAGAATCAATTTAATGGTGAGAATACATTGGTGTGCTAGGTCTTAGTATATTTTATATAAAATACATACTATTTATATTTGGGTATTTTCAATATGCTATTATAACGCAGTGACCTATATAAGAGTGACTAGAAACTCCAATGATATACCAATACTCAACTCAATTAACTCTGTCGGGTTTCTTACACAGGTAAATCGATATTATTTATCTACACGATTTGCTTTTACCGCAGTTTTGGAATACACAGCATAATTTCTCTATTGTTTACCAAAACTTTTACCACCTTTACAAACACCGAAATAGTATAATAACAATAATTATGAATTATATGACATCTTGGTTTATGAATAATGATAAATCGTGACACAGAAATAGCCATGTTTGAAGCTTTTTTCGTTGCAGTGATAGAGGTATTGTTGAAGCCATTTTTTACGATTTCCGCAACTTTTATAAATCGGCCGATATTTACACGGTCAGAACTCAATAGGATTAATTTCAACATTGCAGAAACATAGCATTTAGCAATATTTCATAATTATATGTTATTTCGATTGTAATTAACATGATGTACCAATAAGCGATATCTACGACTCAGTACGCTCTTCAATGTACCTATAAATGCAGCGGTTTCTCAAGCTGCGCCGCCATTTTGTGTGTGTACGATGAAAGGCGCACCAGGTGTAAGTCACGTGACACATGCCACGACATACCTATATGGCTGAAAAATGAAGTGTCCAGTCACTCTAATATAGATCACTGTATAACGCAAACATATGGGGAGTGTGCAGAGTTTTTCCACTATGTGGCATAACGTGTTGGGCACTCAACAAAATGTATTTAAACTATGGAAAATAATGTCCCTGATTGCTTTGTAATGAAAGAATGCAATTTATGCTATACTGGTCCGTGTCTCAAAGACTTTGTCATAGAAAAATGCATCTGCAGATCTGCCCAGCAAAGGATCTATTTTATAAACTACAACATAAACAAAGTTTAATGTGAAAACCTTTCACTTCATTAGTAAAACGTTGCATTGACAAGTACCTTTAGCACAAACAAGCGATATAGAATTGCAAATTGTGGCGTTAGAAGTTGCGGTATTGACGTAAATTGGCATTTACATTAACAAGTGCTGGTATAATGTTTCTGTACTCAACCTTAAATCATATAGTATTAATCGTGTATTAAAAATCATATCTAAAAGACGCAATTTAATGTACCTCGCGTTGCCTTTAAACGAATAAAGCAGACTGAACAATTGAGTGACTGCTAGGTTAGCAATAGTAATACAGTATCTAACTTGTTCATGTCAATGGCTAGCGTGTATTTGTAACATTAAGAAAAAATGAACTAGAACAACGTAATGGCAATCAATTTTCAGATATATGAAAACAGTTAAATACCAGATCATGTTCCTTTAGAATTAGGTTTTCGTATGTAGAACATCCAGCACCTGCTCCACATTTTTATTCATTTAGTTATTTTAGGACTTTGGTGAAATGCTCATATACTTTATATAGAGGTTAAATGTTTGTTCAATAAATGATGGTAGTATTTCAAATTAATCTCTATTGTTTAATTTACAATTACAGAAGTCTATTTATTGATTGGAATACCTTCTAATAGTAGGAAACCACAATTTCATTCGTAAACTTTTCACTAAGGCCGTATTAAGACTGATTTAAATGATTCGATGCCCAGGCTGTTCTGAATATTTAATTGCCACACACATCATTGTGTAGGCATGCTTTTCCTGAACCCAATATATTGAGTCGTATTATATTGAGTGGTATACTTCCAAAATTCTTTTGGTACCTCATGAGAAAGCATCAGTGCATACCATTGGAACCTAAGGATAAATACAATTTCATTTGATATCTCTAAAACAGTAAAAATCACACCTACGTCAATTGCTTGGATGTTATTTATATGAAATGCCTGAGAAGCACTGTGTTCTTATAAAATTCTGTGAGCAGCTTTTGCACTTTGTGAGAATGCTGCTCACATTTTTAAACAAAAATGCCATAGTAGTCAATAGGTTTAGAGATTTTAAAACTTCTTATAAATCACAATTTACTTTGGTAATATTTGTTAGAGCTGTTTGACGAGTGGATCATGTAATGATCCACGTACATCCAACCAGGTAAATTTAAGAAGCACCTATGTTTATTACGATATACATTTGTACGCGTAATGCATCATGTGTGAAATATGTTAGAGAATCAATTAAATGATTTAAAGGTGTTTTCCTTCGAGCTAATTGAGAATAATTAAAATGAGAATTAGAAATGCAGACATCAACAATTTATTTGTTTTTTCTAACTGGTAATCTTTCCATAAGGTTAAGCCCAAGTAATTGGGGAAAAAGAAACATACTGAAATATGCATTATATAATATAAAGTTGTTTGGTTGAATTTCCTAGACAAGATCAAAATCAAGCAAAAACATGACAGCTTAAAGCACTGACCCTTAACAACACTAATATCCATTTTTGTCCATTTAACTTGCAATTTCCAGTAATTAGTAAGTATTTTAAAAACAGAGTGGAAAACGGTGCTGATGCTGATCTGAGAAGCGAGCTGCTTGATTTTCACTATTTTAAGAACAAGATATATCTGGGATTATCATGGTTAGGAGTGAGTGGACGTCATCAATTGTGTGTGTAAGTACATAAGATCTTATTTTGTAGTTGAGATAACTTCAATAGGACTCAGTTTAAGGTTAAATGTTCTCTTGAAGGTGGAAAGGATGATGTAAAGAATGCCAGGAAAACCCCGCGATGCTAACCATTGATCAAGAGGGATGGATTTTTCTATCCCACCCTCACACCCATGATGGATTCTTATTATCCCTTCCAGTGTCCATATGGAAAAAAATACTTGTCTCTAGCTGAATCAACCTCTTTAATCCATGATTGTAATTTGAAAAACTTAAAACACATCTACAAATGAAAGCTGCATAACACAGGAAGACATGTTATTTTACTGAGAAATACAGAAAATTTAACATATATTTTGTAAACGTTAAGCATCTATCAATGTGCCAGCATATGTAATTTTAGTATATAATAGCAGCCAATACTTTCTGTTTCTGTGGCAGTAGGTGAAGTATCATTATTGGACCTAGTACCCGACTAGACAACTGTGCATGTAAGTGATTTTACTAATGTACGATAAGTGCATTATGCGATCTGTTGATTCATCTCATGGAAAGGCCCAGGAGATTATCGCATCTTATGCCAAGCCATTATTGGGTTGACATCGTATCGATGGCACCTGATGATGACCTATCATTCCATTTTTGCATTCGCGGATCTAGAGGGTTGTGACAAGGGGTCCGAACCTCCCAACTCCCTGAAAAATCACAAAACTATAAGGTTTCTTAGCAACGCTGGTCCATTTCCCTGAAACATCACATAGCTACCAAGCCAGCATTAAATGTTGGGCCATCATCTGCCCGCCAGCGAAACGCCATTTAAATGGCGTTTCGCTGACGGGCAGAGGATTGCCCGCTTTTAATGGATTTTGGATCCTCTCCCCTCATCAACTAAAAATAAATGAAACACAAGTCAGAGTTGGAACCCCTCAGACAAACCTTTCTGGATCTGCACATGCTTTGTTTGATGGGAGGTATACTTACAGCTTTTCATAATAATTGGACACACTTGACTGTCAAATGGATATTTATGAAGCATCATTTTGCAGGAAAGAGTAAGTGCCACCCTGGAAAAGATATAAATGAGGTTATGAGTTATCACTTAAATCTATTTAATGCCGAGTGGAATTTCCCACTGTTATCAACTGGGCCAGTCTATTTCCAATTTTAGGGTTGTTGGGAGGTATTTTTCATTTTTATTAAAATTTTGAAAGAAAATTCTGTAAGCAAACAGTGGAGAACCTGATCAGACGACGCGTTTTGCGGCCTCTGATCTGGTTTTGCACTGTTTGCCCATGTCCCACAAAAATGACGCTAGGCTTATATGGGTTAACTATTTGCCCACTGGTGTCATCTGCTGATAACCTTTGAAAATAGTCTGGGCCCCAAAATCAGTGGGGCCAAACATGGAGCCTTATCAGGATCCAAATTTTCAGACATTTTACTGGTATTCCTGAAATATTTACTTTAAAAGCAAATCAGCAGACGATATAAAACATTCAAATATACCCAGGAAGCAAAATGTTAAATATGCTATATAAGTCATCAGTCTTAAAGTAAGGAAGAAGGCAAATATCAAGAATAGATGTAATCAAGAACCACACCTGATCCAGGATACGATATGGGAAGTGACAAAAACACAAGAAAATATCACACACAAGAGAGCCAAGAGATCAGCCCTTTCCCAGCAGCTGATTACAAGGCTGCAAGTAACAGACAAGACAGTATAACAAGACAGACACAAATATCAAAAAAGATCCACAAACGAAGGATCACCTTGAAATGATCATTAAATTAAGTTTTACTGTAAGGCTTTCTGAAGGATCCGTTTTCCAGATTATTAAGAGGTCACAACAGCTGTCGTTTGCTGCGTGGAGTTGGAAAACTTCTCCCTGTACTTCGATATAGTGTTTATATATTTTTCATATTCTGGTCCTTCATGAATATTGGGTTCTGAGGGAAAGCACAATACCGCTTAAGCCGGTGCCAGGGGGTGTGAGAATTGTTGCACTTTCCATTAGTTCTCATGAACAGACTCAATATTTGTTTTAAAAGTAGGTTCTCTATTTCTGAAGGATCCGTTTTCCAGATTATTGAAACATGTTAACGGTACCATCCTCACCCTTAATAGTTCTGACACTATTTTGAACACTATTTCATATATAAAAGCAGCCCAATTTGGAAATTTCGTCTGCTTGGAAAATCTGGTGGAACTTTAGAGGTTAACAACATTTTTATGGTAATACAGAATAATTCCTGTATACATATTTTAGGGATTAGTGTATGCAAATGCCTATTTACTACCAATGAATATATTGATGGTATGTCAAAAATCATGTTTATACAGCCATCTATATATCAAGCATAATGGAGGAGGGCTGACAGCCTCCATTACTTATCATCAAACCTGTCAAACCATAAAAAGAAGGATAAAAAAGATATTTACAGCAAGCACTTGAATCACTTTAACCCATATAAGCGGAATGGATTTCCCCATAATTATCAATTGGAACAATCCATTTCCCTTTTAAGGAATGTTGGGTTTTCATTTTCTTCAAATTTGAATTGAACATTCTGATAGCGATCAGTGAAGATCCTGATCAGACGCCACGTTTTGTTCAGCATGAAAATTCCTGTCACTCTACTGCAAATTGTTTATATTTGCATCAAATTGGAATTCATGACCTACCTCTTTGCTCTCCTGCTAGTTGCATGGTCGTAATTAAGCAATGCAAGCTGGCACACATCGGACAGTCATATGTATCGTGGAAATGAAGGCAGCCAATTAATGATGTGTGGCGTCACACTGCCCTAATTGAATATGTATTAAACAGAATAACTTATTAGCTGTCAATATTTTTACTTTGTACGCATTATTGTTGATTCTTCTGTTGAAAATCGTTAATTTTTTAATAAATATCTATCCAGTTTGCAATGAAATTTGGACTTTAAGTGGACTCCGCTATTTATAGGGAGATAAACATATTCAAAAAGGCTGCCCCGATCGGCTTACTGGAACTCAGATTTTGCAAATAAATAGTGTTTACATTGTATACTTAATAAAATGCATCTTTACATGTTTATGCTATTTAAGGCAGTTTCCATTGTGAAATAGGTTTATTTACCATTTGCGGAAATAAGTATTACATAGTATATTTGGTTGTTACAAACGTGTACATTAGCATTATCTTTTGACTTGTTTTGGGATAACAACTTACAAAGAGATATCCGCTAAGACATCTAAAGTTTTGATCAATTGCATTTGGCGCATGGTTTGTGATTTTTAATATCATTTAATCTATGTGCTGAATTACACTTTGTAAAATGTCACATATTATGCGCAAAATGCAAAAATAAAAGACTTTATCATGGCCGACATTTAATTGCAATTTTATCAAAAACAGACGTAAAATACAAAAGTTATAGCAATTTGAAAATCTCAAATCTGAGTTCCAGTAAGCCGATTGGGGCAACCATTTTTTAACATATTAGCATTTAAATATTTTGGTAAAAGGTTTAACTAATGTAGATTGAAATTGCAATCATGTCGGAACTACGCCTTAGTTGCATATTTTGTGTATCTATTATGCAACTGTATAACAAGTGCAAACGAATGGTAATTCAATCTTGGCATACAATGTGCAGCTTTTTGCTTCAAAAATAAAATTGCATTAGAATCTATGGGAAATTTATTTTGTGGAATTACATTATGGTCCTTTAGTTTATTTTTGTAAAGTCGTATAAAAGATACTCAAAATATGCAACTAAGTTGAAGTTTTGACATGATTGCAATTTCCATATACCTTAGTTAAACCTTTTACCAAAATGTGTAAAAGCCACTCTACCATTGACGTCAATGGCGACATTGTCATAAAACTGTCCAGAATATATCTTTCAAAATGTTTAAAGCTCTGTAGTTTATAAATGCATGGATCAAATTTTTAAACACTAGATAGTTTTCATGTTATTGTGTGTGCTTTGTTTGTTTGTTTGTTGTTGTTTTTTTTTGGTGGAAGGAGAGGCAAAATACTTTTAGTCCCATTTGCTTTACACTAACAAGTTTTTGTGGTATAAACATTTTTTGTGGTATTTTAAATTAATGAATAATTACTAAAATATCTTTCGCAACTTTTTATTGGAGAGTTTTCTTTCATAACTGACCTAAGATTCAACCTTATGAAAATTTAATGATCTAATTAGGTACACTGCATATTTCGTCACATGAGCAAGGGGTCATCTCAAAATTGGCATGACCGAAAAAACATACCTGATGCAATGTATGGAAATATAACAATCTTTTTTACTTTTTCATTCATGTTTTACTTGGTAATTCCGTTGAAGACAATCTAGAGATGACATTGTTTTCAAGATAAATCTATAAAGTGGTGTTTCTACTGTAATTATCGCTACTTTTGAGATGACCCACAAAAACTGGTTGGTAAAACAATTTTGAAAATGGCGGACAGTAGTCTCGGTAAACTTCAGAAAAGTTGATCCTGGGAAGAAAAATATCATGGAAATGATTTAAGTTAAGTTGGATAATTGTTGCTTTTTTAAACTATTTACAAAAACTCATTCTATTTGATATGAGCCGCCGCATGAAATTTCCAACAATGTGGTATGTGCGACCAGTGAAGCGTCAGATAAGCCTGCGCATACGCGCAGTCTGATCAGAGCCTTTGCTAGTCGCTTGAATATTCTTTGAGTGTTAAGCTACTGACTGAACACCATTTGGATTTCCTAAGCTTCACCGGAGGCTGCAAGGCTCGTCTGAGTCTACACATGTCAAAATGTCACATTGTTGGAAATCACATGTCTAGGCTCATATATGTTGTGCTTTTTCTCAGCACTCCTAAAGTACCAAAAAACTTGTTGGGCCAACATATTCTTCAACAGTAGTTTGAGTGCAATTAACCCTTTTTCTGCTGAATCCAAGTATATATTTCTGAAATCATTGTAGATCCATATCAGCTGCCTTCTGACGAAGCCATCTGATCGAAACCCACAAGCATGGAACATTAGAAACTATTTATACTGACACTCTTTATACCAGCAAAATTCTTTACAACGTTGACAGTATTTGCACAAGTGTACCAGTTTAGCTTAAATTTGAGTTTATTACAACATAAAGTCAGTTTAACGTCATTTTTTTCGGGGATAAACACAGGCGATGTCAAGGGGGTTGACTGTTTTCAATTCTTCAGTTTACCAGTGTACAACCTGGGGATGAGTGTAATGCATACAAATGCTCAGCTTGACAAGGGTTTAGAAAGAATAAAGTGCATGTTTCCTCTGAGTGACACTGTACTGATCTGTACTAATTAACGGTCGTCTCGTATTTTCTCATTTATGGGCAGTTTGTTAATTGGTCTGTCACAAGTGGCGTTAAACAGCAATTGCAAACACAGATTTAGTCCAAACGATTATTTAAGTCTTCCCTTCAGCGTTCCGTTTTGGTAACAATTTTGACCCAACACTTGTATAATGGCTTTAGTATTTGTGCGAAAACAAACGCTAATCCTAGGTGACGCTGATCCGAGGGAGGAAACTTTCTGTCTATGCTTTAATCTAATTTTTACATATATTCATGTACACCAATTATCATTATACATGTAGCATCGACGATCGTTCTTTTAGCTGTTGCTAAACTTTGAGGCCGCCAAGTATCAATTAGAATGCAAAAATACAATCCCAAATAATAAATTGGTTCACATTTGATTGAAAGGCGCTAGAATTCTCATCCCAGCTTGTAATCCATGGGCCTTTAGAAGCATATAAATTGATTGCTTTCTGTACAAATAACAAGGAAAAAAACGACTTGTATCTCGATTAATTTATCGCTGACAGCCGTTACATCCTCCACATCTCTATGCATTGGAAATCGACGTTCTTAGAAAAACATAGGCATTGGAAACGTATCTAAGATTAATTCATAATTGGTTTCCTTATCAACCGTTGAATGATGATTTGCACACGTTTACATACTAGATTTAGCATTTTCTCAAGAAATAGGCTTTAGCACTACAATGCTGTATAATTCTAAGTCCGACCGGAGCTGGCTTTCGGATCGAGGTAGTACAGTAAAGCCTGTGTAAAACGGCCATTCTCAAAAGACCAAAACTGGTTTTCAAGACTAATTATCGTTTAATAATGCAGGTCAAAAGTATTGCAGAATGCCCCAAGGGGGCATTTTGCAATACTTTAGACCTTCATTATCTGTTCATAATTCTGTTCTGGCTTTGGCCTTTTCCTCGCGGTACTGTGGGCTGGTCTGTGGTCTTTGATTGTGGCATTTCCTGGTCATAAATTACTTGATTCCATGTGTATTCAAAAACACTTCAATATACAAAATAATTTTGCTCAGCACCGCTCATCTTACCCTCAACGACCATACGACCCTATGTTGACCAGCATCTAGAATATAAGCTTTTCATGATAGTTCAATCTTTTGCTTCATTTCAAGCCACAGAGGTCAACTATAAGCTCTTCCCTGGGTCTCTGCTTAAATAACAGACTAACATTAGCTATGCAACTCTTACCTTAATGTATAGCACTTCTCATGTTGTGCTGGTCATCTATTTAGGTACATGTAGCCTAAGAACGGTAGTTTTCGGTTGCTCCCTGTACAAAGGTGCAATCGTATTGACTGCTGGGGAGTAATGACTATGTGGGAAGTGGGCGTCAAATTGAAACCGAAAGTAGATGTCGTCACTTGAGTAATTATTCAAAACATTTCACGTTGTGTAATTCCATTTTCCGATGCTGTTTTGAGAAAGTCGCACTGGTGGTCAATGGAAGCACAACTAATGATCGACCATTTTTCAACGAAAGCAGGTTCCTGCAACATGATTCTGTACTGGAAACAAACCCTTATCCTAAAATAAGTTGAATGCTTCTATCATTTTCGCTGATCTTAAGCAAATTTCTTTCGTATAAACGGCCGTCCGTTGGCGAGCCGAAATCTTATGAGACTCCAGCTAATATGTTATCAGAACCATTTTTTCGTGATAATAATTTTTTTATGTTCAGTATTGGCAAACTTTGTTTGTGATAAAAGTTGTAGAGGAGACTTAGTGTACATATACCGAACAAAAGTGAAAACGCTACACTACAATATTTTTTATGACAAAGTTGTGGACAAACAGTATTAACTAAAGCGTAATAATATTTCCCAGACATCCAGCAAAAGATTTGTTGAAAATCCATCAATTTGTCCCTTTTGACGTCTACGACTCAGAGTAAGGTTTCTTTTTGTGTTTTAAGCTTTATTCACTGAATTTTGCAATGCACATGCGCAAAAAAAATGTTTTGCTTATCAGAATTGGCCATACTCGTGTTGCAATAAATTACCAGAAAACTAACTTATCACTTGAAACAAGCTCAGAAATCAAATGCGGATTTATCAAATTTGTAAATTGTCCTGATAGGGAATTTTAAATGTATGGTAATCTTCGATTTATCACGATTTTTGATACATCCTAAAAACTACAGTACTACAACAAATGTGCTTTAGTTTCATTCATGGAAAACTTTACGTTATTCACGTGCTCTCACAATACACAGTATTTAGAATTTGACAGGTAGAGAAGGCGTGGTCTGGCTGTTCGTGAGTCAAGGTATCTTACAGTACACATGTTGCTTGGTAGCTGCTAGTCACCTTTCGTGTAGAAAATATGATATTTGGTTGAGCGGACTTGATTTGCCTCGGCCGAAACAAATGTTTTAAATAACTTGCCAAATCTATCTATCTATCTGTCTGTCTGTCTGTCTGTCTGTCTGTCTATCTATCTATCTATCTATCTATCTATCTATCTATCTATCTATCTATCTATCTATCTATCTATCTATCTATCTATCTATCTATCTATCTATCTATCTATCTATCTATCTATCTATCTATCTATCTATCTATCTATCTATCTATCTATCTATCTATCTATCTATCTATCTATCTATCTATCTATCTATCTATCTATCTATCTATCTATCTATCTATCTATCTATCTATCTATCTATCTATCTTGCTCCCCGATGACATGTATTCTTATAAGTTAGACAAAAGTCTCTAAAGTATATATGCTCATTTTAATGTGATAATATATTTGTTAACTCTGTTACTTCTATTAACATTCTTCCTTTTCTATATCCTTCTGTAGTTAGCTAGTTGTTACAAGTGTACTATGAATTGTTGAGTATCACATGTCTACCGCTTTCTGCTTCTTTGTCTTATTGTCTGAATGACTTTGAGAGAATAAAGAGATTTTGAGTTGAGAGTTTTGAGATAAATTGCTTTCGCCAAATCAGTAAGACCTACCAGCACATTGTTCCTACCATTTCTCGACTAGCAATCTCCTCAGACTAAGATGCGACAACGCATTGATTTCCCAATGGAGATTTCAGTACTAAAATTTCAAGTTTGGCAATTTGATGAAAACAGGCTTTTCAAAATTGATTTTCAAAACGATTAAAACACACTTGTGACAAGTCCTTTGAAATTTCCGGTTGTCGTATGCCCAGATTACCATTTCGTGCAGTCAGACGTGGTTGGTTGTGAATTTCTGAAGACCTGAAACTGTGTGAGATTTCTGTTCAAATTTGTAACCTGAAAAATTTGACCCCGTCACATTTAAATGGCTTTCATGTCTTTCCTCGTTATTACATCCGTAAAACTTTTACTGTTATGCATAACCCAGTCTTTGAACATTCAGATACACTTTCATTTGCTTTACTGGTTTGCGTCATTTTGTATATAAATGGCAAACAATACAGGTGTAGCGTTTTCACTTTTGTTCACTATAGATGAAGATTCGTCCACAATTTTGTACTGGCGTGACAGAAAGGGGTGGTCTTTAAAATATCCGCAAACGATGAAAATATAACGCTGCCGTTTGCATGCTCATAATTTACCGTGCATATGTAGAATCAACTTTTAGCATGCTCATTTGTAGGTACAAAAGCTTTGAGCTCGCATGACGTGCCATTTTTCTCTATGCACGTGCTCCAAAATAAACGTTTTGAGATGATCCAATAGCTTAATGCACCAGTGAATCAGGCATGACTTCCATTGTATTTGAACAGGTCATCCATCGCCTCAGTTTAGTGAATTGATGCGGTGCAATGTAACTTTTTGACTGACATCTTGGACTTGGTTTATTTGTGCTTTGTTTAAAATGTTCAAAGAGCGTACCTATGCACAGAATCAACTGCAGCATATTGGATGTTGGAACCGTTTGGAGAAGTCGGTGTAGAGGTTCATGAATACTTTTAATTGGGATAAGATTTTCAAAAAATGATGCTGTAAAAAGTCATCGCGAAAAAATAGTTAAAAAAACCCATCATAGTTGGAGTTTTTTAGTACTCGTGCTAAAATTAATGATTCTGTCTCACAGGAGCATTTGTATTCCACCTTTGTGTTTCGTACCAATGCACATGGACTAACGCTGGTGTATGATTCAATGTTAAACATAGTGAAGCCAACTTTCCTCTTTCGAAAGTGAAGCGAAATTTTTATTTCTTTTATTTTTAGGAATTTATCCCAATTATGCAGATATGGGATGAGCCTTACACCCATAAAGACAGTAATAAAGACCAATGTCGATAACAAACGATAAGTACCTTGTCATTTACCACCATAATGACTGGGTTGAATGCAGTTTTGTTGGAAATCACTAGCAATATACATGTATATTGCTAGTGATTTCCAACAAAACTGCATGTACCCGCACTCATTCCAGATTATGTCCAGACAGATTTTCGAAATCTGAAATATTGGCTCACTTAACCTCTCTGACATTTCAGTCTGGAACAGGTCGCTACGAGTGTCTTCAATCTCGCTGATGACTGTTTAAGGTCTGAGATTGCCAAACCGAAACTTAATTATATTTAACCCTTGTCCAGATGAGTCTGGATTTATACTTTTTTGAAAACAATCACTACTGCACGCAAGATTTGTTATAAAGCTGTTAATTAGCCTTTAAAATGCCATGAACTGTTAAAATTATGTTAATTTATACCTTTAAATAGTGTTGCAAGTTTTAGTGGGATTACAAAATTCTCTTAAAATGGCATTAAGCTGACAGCGGATGACCCTTAAATAGTCATGTAAACATATGAAATAATAGTTGTTAAAAAATAAAGACCTTGAAACTCCCATGAATTCTTGTATTTATTGTGTTTAACTTGAACAGAAACTAGTTAAGGACATATGCTACTAAATACTTCTCATGTTGAAATATTTTCAATACTTTGCATACAGTTTGTTTTATGCATGGGCTATCCATTTATGAAATAAAAAGGATATGTCACCGTGCTTACTTTTTCAGAATCTCATATTAAAGTTTTTAGCATTTGACCAATTTTCTAAAAATATAAAATGATAACACAAGACCTAATTATCGAGCTAAAACGGTTGTAATCTTAAGCCAGCTTCTTTCTTTTAACTTAAATTACTGCCCATGACCTCAAACTTTTTTTAGAAAATGTGCAAGTTTACTTGTTACCCCATGCTGTGACAAGATATTGCATGATATATTTAGGCAATTCGTCGAAAATTGGAATTTGTTTTTAGAATAAATCATGTATTAAAAGAATCTGATGTTGAAAATCTTAAAAAAAATATTTTTAATTCATGGACTATTATAATACCTTTTAGAAAAAAGAATAAAAATCTGGGGTCACCGAACTAATTCTCTTTCTAGAGGGCCAAATTCAACCCCACTCCATAGGTTCCATGCGTAATTCAATGTAAAAAGTTCAGGGATGACCATTTCGGTCGTTTTGATGATGTCATTTTACTAGTATATGGAGTAATATAGGATTAAAATGTTATAAAAGAAAGAAAAACACACTGAAAATATGTGCGCATCCCGGGATCGATCCTGGTCCTCTGGCTTTGTAGCCAGACACGCTAACCACTAGGCCAAGAGGTCAGGTCGTGCGCCGCTCTAAATAACCATAAAAATAGTAGAGACTCGGCCACTATCGTATTCGTAACCAGGGTAATTGTGTACGTCGTTTGATTTCGACTGAGCTACATTTATCTGTCTTTAGTGCTGAGACGATCAGTTCTGAAAAGATGTCAATAGATATTTCGGACACACTTACATTGCTTTTTTATGTCAAGAAAATGCCGGAACGCCGATATGACATAAGGTTATTGGAAAGCTGTGTTGATCCGAATCCGTTAATGGTCGAAATACAGGACCCAGACAACTTTCCCCGTTTGCAGATGCGGGAAAGGTGGGCATTGGAAATAGACGCATATGTCTTTAACGTCAAGCTTTCTGTTTTTATCTGACATTCAGAGCGTTTCGTTTTTTTGAGTCTCCTAAATATTGCAAATAGAAAATTTAGAGCCCTCAAAAGCCCTTTTAAATATGCATCAAATAATTTAAGTTGATTTTCTGGGTATTAAATTTTGGTTTAAAGCCATTAAATAAGAAGAATCAGCGTTTAAGGGTGACATATGCAGATGGATGATGGGCAAACATGGCTGTCAGATATGGAGGGATATTGAATGCTCTGTTAAAAATATATTTGAGGCAATTTCTAGATGGCAAACACAATAGTAAGTTATCTGACACAGTCATCATAGATCTAAGACACAGTTTCTAAGGTTTTCACAGTTAATGTTATTGGGGTTGCTGTTTTGCTTTTCTAAAGTAAATGTAAGACAATGTTTTGAACTGGGTGGGGTGACAATTAATCAATGTGAAAATTGGCATGGCTTGTTTTAAACAGAGATACTGAACAGTTTACATTCGTTTTTGCATATGTTACAGTTGCAAGCTATAATGTATCAGTTTTTGCCGTGTATGTTGTTAATTATTCATCGTAAATAGTTCTTGTGAATTTAATATTTTGCCATTAGGATCCTAAAACACCTAAAATCTAAAGGCACTTACAGCCCCATTAAAGTATTTTACAATATATAGTTATGGTCTTATAATGGCACTTAAACTATGAAGCATCCATTAAAGTTGAATATCAGAATATGAAGTTTAATTACAGTACTTAGCTCATTTAACCTAGCTGTGAAATAAAGTATGTATCCTTCACTGTTCATGAAGTTTTCTTGATAAAGTCCGAACTAGAGTCTATCAGACAGAACCTTATAATGTTTCGATGCATTTGACTACCCCCTTCTCGAGAAGCAACTGGATCCCATCTAAATAACTAATGAAATAATATAACTAAAAATGACTAAAAATATAAAAAGTTGTCGGTTTTATCCCAAACCTGCCCATACGGGGATCCAGAGAGAGGATGGAAAATCACAAGTAGTCAAGGTTCCCATGGGAATACTGGTATGGATCCCCATTTAACCCATCCATAGAAGCAATTGGATCCCTTTGTAAAATATAAGAATAAAAAATTGCCAGAGCTTTTGTCAGTTATACCCCCCTCCACCTGCTCATGTCTAGATCCAGAGTGGCTGGTGAGTGCAGACTCCACCTGGAACATCTCACAAGTGCTCTAGGTTTCCAGTTGCCAAGGGAATACTGGTAAGGACCCCGTCACACCCTTGTGGATCTACCCCCTCTGTAAAGAAAAGTAACAAACTGTTTACTTTTTCGATGTATGAATTTCTATAAATTTTAAATGTCTATTAAGGGTAATTTTTGTAAGGCTTTATTCAAATTAAGTGCTATTAACTTTAAGTCATATACTAATTAAAGGCCATTAATATTGGAAGATGATTCCCTTAATTTTTTTTGCAAATTCAGTTATTTTAAAAGCCTTTAAGTTTTACAGCTTTAAATGCCATTCATTTTGTTAAAAACGAAATTGCAATACCAGGGGGCTTTAAGTACGAGGTGTGATCAAAAAGTCTTAGCCTTATATGCTTTGGTGAGATTCATTGAATTAAAATCTTTGTCAGTCGGTCATTTGATCAATTTGAAGGACATTGGGAGTGTGAAAAGGATGCGGTCATGTTTGGTTGTTTATGTAAAGCACTTGAAATCAGAGCAGTTATCAAGTACTTCTGTAAGAAAGGAATGACTCCCAAAGAAATCAATGAAGACTTCATGGAAACCATTGGGAAATGAGTCTCCTTCTTATAGCGCAGTGAAAAATGGGCAGTATAGTTAAAGAGAGGGAGAGAGAGGGTTGAGGAAGATGGACGGTTTGGCTGGCCCAAAGATAGCACCACTGATGAACATGCCAAGATCGTGCACACCCTGGATATGTGTGATAGGAGGCGAGACCTGCGAAGAATAGTTAGCGAAGTGGGAATAAGTTTTGGGACAGTACAATCAATCCTTACCGACATCTTAGGTATATCAAAGGTTTCGTCAAGATGAGTGCAGCAAATGTTGACCGATGATCAGAAAAGCACTTGGCTCGATAGTTCTAGGTATCTCTTGTCTCGTTCTGAAGATGATCTCGGTGATTTTATGCAGCAAATTGCAACCCAAGATGAGCCATGGATTCACCACTTTGACCCAGAGTCAAAAACGCAGAACAAACAATGGAAGCACCCTGGCTCATCCCTCGTAAGACATTTAAGAAGGTTCATTCAGCAGGGAAGGTGATGGCCTCAATATTTTGGGCTAGTCAAAGGGTGATCATGATTGATTATCTTGAGCACGATAAAAGGTGTCATTACTTTCGAGGACCATTAGTTTTTCACCTTCTATTTTAATGACCATTGATTTATAGTCAGTTACTTTAATGGTGTTTTAACCATCTTTAAAATCTTAAAAAATCAGTACCCATAAAAAAGCAGCTATTTAATTTACCATTAAATTTATATTGCTGTTAAAATACCCTGATTGTAATCGTACTTAATTTTGATAGGCGCTTAAAACACCATTAATTTAAATGGATTTAAATTACTATAATTTGAGGGTAATTTTAACTGCATTTTAATGGATGAATTCTTCCTGCTATTCCACTGTAAGCAAGAGAGGCAAGGAGAGGACTGACGATTCAAGTTCGATCAAATCTGCGCGAACAGTGCCAATACTGACGTCATTAAAATATACCCTACATGTATATTTTAAGACATATGCTTAAAATGGATGGAGTACATGTTTCCATAGTTTTGCCTCAGTCAAAGAAAATTATTTTTTGCAAGCCCAATGTCTAGATCTTATCAGTGTGAATCTGTTTGTGTAAAAAATACCCCCACCACCAAAATAAAAATCCAAACAGTTTCTGAGTTATAGAGTTTACTGTTAATTGATATCATATGAATAGGCGGACAGTAGTACTAACAGGACCGACATTCTGAGTTTATGAGGTTAACCCGAGAAGGTTAATCCCACAAACTCCTAACACCAATCTGCCATAGCCCTAACCTAACCATAACCTCGCTAAACACGGCTGTACATATTGCATAACTCCATTGTGTACCGGGTGGCTGCCCGGGCGGACAGGACAGACAGACAGACAATTGGAAGGACGGACGGTCATACTGAATAAAACACAAACCCATTTGTTTTCCTTCTTGGGTCGTGCAAACAAAAGCAAGTAACGGTAAAAGTCAAAGGTCTGGTGTCTCGTTACTTCTTCTGTGCATGCTTCTTGTATATAGTCAAATATCCTCTTTCTTCAGACAAAACTTATTATAAGAACGTGATCGCCCTACGGTTGATAAGAAACCCAATTATGAATTAATCTTAGATATGTTTCCAATGCTTAATGTTTGTCCTAGAATGTCGATATTCAATGCATAGAGATGTTTGCGGATATAACGGCTATCAGTTATAAACGAATCGTTCACTTGTTATTTGGGCAGAGAGTAATCTGTATATAGCTAAGAAGCTAAGAACTGTTACAGTCAATTGAGCCTGCTCATGAGATTTTGGTGCTAATCGCAACGGCGAGCAGCAAATGCTGTGGCGTGACTGCGTGGGTGTTATATACATTAACCCTTTACTCCATAGGCTATTTTTAGATCATGACATCATTTTATATTTTAGACAACATTGAAAAAAGTTCAAGAAAAAATTAAGTAAAGTTTAGAATACTTTTGAAAATATTATGAGAACTGAGCATTTTCCATGATATTTTCAAATACATATTATTTCAAAGGCGCCAAAGGCGTTATTATGGAGTAAAGAGTTAAATGCCTATATTTCTGTTCATGAGAGGTAATTAGCGGATTAACTGATAAGGGACAGATTAAATCAATTTTAGAATCTCACAGGAAATAAGAGGTCCCAAGAGGGGACTTACCTGTATAAAACTAAATTTCTTTCACTAACCAAATATCAATATTTTATCAGAAAATACCTAAACCCTTCATGTGACCAATTTGTTACCCCTGTAAGGAAGTCATAATCACCTTATCTGTTATAAAGATTAGCCTTTGATCTGCCTGGAATAGCATTCGGGCAGTGGTACCACTTTTTAGTGTAAAAAATTAGGTCTTTAAAATATGGCAGTTGAGTGTAGATTTATATCAAATATTGGATCTCTTGTCCCACATCATTGTTGTGTATTTACTGAGACGTTTCTTTTAAGCATCCAGAACATGTTATGATACATAAACTCTTTGAATTAGACAGCCCGAAACAGCATCGAACTGCTTATAACTCAATGTATTAACTATAGTACCTAAGACTTCGAAGGAACACGATTCAACACTACAAGTATGATTTTTCTAGCCATTACAGTGACTTTATTATATTTATATCAATGGGATGACAATCTGCATTGGAAAACTGATCTGACCCTTTATAATTGTAATATATGATATATGACCTACTTATAGTTTTCTCCTCTTTTACATAACTGCGCCTTTAAAATGGTCGCATTGACCACTTCACGGATTTACTTAATGATTTACCTAATAGATATTACAAATATTGACAAAATATGTGATTAGGTTAGCAAAAAATTAAATTTCTGTGCAAACTGATTGGTTATGAAGCAGGGGCGGAGTAAACCATAAGGGTTAATAAGGAATTCGTCATAGTACTACCTCATGCTGTATACGATAGTTCCATCTCTATAGATATGCATGAGCTTATTAGTCGTTGTCACAGAGTGGATGGCTGCTCTTCTTTCGTTGGAAAAGTAGGTGTCGGGTACCCAGACTTTATTCATGGTTTTAGTATCCAGTTCTAACTTCTGTTCTGTTGTGTTCCATTTCGTATAGTTGAGTCTGTCGTCAGTCCACCACTGACGCAGGAGTAAATCTAAAGAGTATTCCTGAAAGATTGATAAAACTGGACAATACTATTACATAATGGGCCTCGACGTGGGAAAACCTGTCTTCAGAGGTTTGCGAACAACACAGGCACAGACCAGCCTGTGCATTCGCGCAGTCTGATCAGCGCCTTTGTTATTCGCTTTTTGAAAAGTTTCATATGTAAACTTGCTACAGGTGAAATTTCAGTTTTGTAGCTAGTCTCTGTAGCTGAGGAAAATGGTTTGAAACTCGCTTTGTCGGAAACTCCGAAGACAGGTTTTGTCGCGACGAGGCCCATTATTATTATGTCATTAATCAAGTTATTTCGTATTTGCCTAGTTACAGGTCCTTGGTCAGCTGACAGGGCCCGGAATTACAATGCCTCCTTAAAGTTAAGGAAGACTTAAGTTAAGTATTGATTTTCCAGGACGAGAAAAATAACGTTTCAAACTGATAAAAATCAAAATAGTTTCCTTTTTTCTGAAGACCACAATGATATCTTTGACCACAAGTACCGCATCGATCCAGGCAATTTATTTAGCACTTAATATAGCATGTTGAAATATCAATACTTAACTTAAGTCTTGCTTAACTTTAAGGAGGCATTGTAATTCCGGGCCCTGGTCATCGGCATGAATTTAGTGATTTCGTAATGGCCCATTACTGGCCCTCGTTCAGCTGTATTGGCCCTCGGTTAGGGCTAATATACAATGTAGCTGACAGCGAGCCTGTAACTGGGTCAATATGAAATCACTTTATTAATGACATTTTATTAAGTGCATGTGCACTTAATATATACTAGGCCAAAAAAGAAACGCCGCATATGAAGAGAAAAGATATTGCGGATTAAATGAGAGTTACAAAATTTCATCTGCTATCTATGTTTCACTACACTTCCTGCCACACATTATTCTCATTGTTTTATTGAGCCCAGTCAACCCAAACCAGTGTGCAGACTGAATATTCATTTTTAAGTTTTTTCACGTCCACATTCATTTTATTTAGATTTACACATGTATTTTAAAACTACTGAAATCACTAATATTATATCCAATTTGCTTGAAAACATTTTAAAGCTTTAAAATTAAAGATAACACAATGCTAATTTACGATGCCAAAACGGACATTGTGCTGAACGCGAAAGGGCGATAAGAATGTTATAAGCTAACGTGACGCCATCGGTGATAGCCCAACAATTTTGATGCCATGCAAGACGATCGAGCATCTTAGAAAACGTTTCTGACAAATTTGCACATTGTCAGACCGTGCGCATTCATGACGTCATCCTGTAATGACGGGACGTCAAGATCGATAAAACCGTAGGTTTAAAACTGCTGAATCAATTTTGTCCGGTTGCAATGATAGCTATGACAAACCCAGGATATCATAATCCAAGAATCACAGCTCAAACTGTGACAAATCGTTTGCAAGAGATTGGTGAAATACCCCTATATACAATGTAGGCCTATGTTTTATATCCGGCGTTTCTTTTTTGGCCTAGTACATGTATACATACCTTTACAGGCTAATGTCTCGGACCTCATTTTAATATTGATGGACCTTTGGTCAATGCTATGTTGTTAATTAATAGGAACATATATACTAACGTGTTTGTTTGGTTTGTGGTTTTACGTTCCAGTCAACAGCTATGGTAATGTCGGGAAGGTCAGTTAACCTAACATCATTTGTTCCCGGGCAAGCTTGTCTAAATGGTTACATGTAACCAGTACGTACTTCGTGCATACTTTAGCTTGTAACTGACACCAACCCTACTTGAATCAGCGGAAGGAGGAGAATGGTCGTAGGAAATATTTGATTATTAATCATACAAAAGTATGGGACCGGCCGGGATCGAACTCACGATCTACAATCGGACTCGCTACTGATACTGTTTTTTCCAGCCAGTACCATTACATGCGTTTATTAAATTTATTTCAATCGATCTACAGTCACCACGGATAACGAAGTCAGCTGATTTAGATCTGATTTACACATTTTAGAAAAAAGTCTCAGTGATCGATGGCTAAGAACGCAGTTTACAGAAAAGAAAATACTGCTCAAAGTGTCTGTACCTTGGCTATATCCGTGCTACCTGTACGTGTACCTCATACATATCGTACGCTTTGAAGAATGCTTACATATAGCAGCTTTTTGTGCAAGTTCAAGAGATTTTGGTTTACATAACGATCAGCGAGAGCCTTTGCTGGTCGCTCAAGGACTCTAACTCAGCTAAAAGGCTGCACATTGGACGTTTAATGCAAGCGATAAGTTCCTACATCTCATGAACTGACTCTTTATATAAATGTGCATGCAATTCTATCTTAATTAAAAGAAATGTATATTTTACAGTAGAAGAAGAGCGATACTTAACAGAAGTTATTAAACTCGTATTTATGCTCTCTCATTTTAAATGCTACCGGGAAGCACAAATTATCCAGTAATAACATATTCTTATTATTTTAGATTATGTTGGCCCAAGTTGCCGCTGTTCTCAGTGTTAAATATATTCTATAACTGAATATCTAAACTTTAGTACAATGCATCGATTCAAAACCACCGTTTACAAACATTTTCCAAATCAAATTAGTGTTCTTAAAAACTACATTTACTGTTCACAAAAAGTAGGGGCTATTTGAATATTATAAATCATAGCAGTCATAAACCCGAAACAGCTCAAATCATCTAACTGACAATATGAATAAAATTGTCTGGGATTAATCTGGTCACGTGTTCCTGAGACAACCATATTTAGACCAGGGGCAGCACGCGAATATCACGTTGGCGGTTTATGCAATGAATTAGTTTTTAAAAGAAAATATCTGGTCTTCATTAGTTTTTAATCTAAGAATTTGTTTTGATCTTTCTTTCCTCGATTTTAGGAATGTGCGGCTAAAATCTGTCACTTTTTAGTGAATTGTGCCATTTTTTACATTTTTGTCACCACCCTATTTCCCAGACATAACAGTTATGGAACGTGAAAAAAATCTTAAAAAACAAAGACATCCAAAATGCATCTTAAACATGAATTTTCGAAAGAATGTCAAAAATTTGAATACTTTTTATGTGTAAATTGGGTCTTGACCCCTAGTGTCTTTGGCATGCCATTAAGGTCACATTACTAAATTTTCAGTCCTCAAAATGTGCAGATAAACTGGTTTACATATTGCTATATGAATACACAAAATTATTTATGCGACAAATAAGAATTTTAATTTCTAGATTTTTTATGTCCCAATATCCCCTACTGTTTGTGGACAGTATACAACGAAGGGACCATTTGGGATCTACATGTAGCTCTGGCCCAGCTAATCTGAATTTCCTTTAAACAGGAGAGCAGTGAATGCAAAGGCGATCATGCCCAGTCGCGACGTCTCTTCATAGCATTCGCTGTTATACAATGGCAGTAGATTAAAACGGACCAGAAACTGATATCTCTGCTCAGTGCTGGAAAGAACAACATATACAGAATGGCTATGAGAATACGAAAGGTGCAAATGGCACGGTTCAAGTATGAAAGAACGGAGAGCCATGCTCACCCTCAAGGCCAGGTTCAGGATTGCTTTAACAGCAGTTAATTTGTAGTGTTCATAGCTGGAAATGAGTGTAAACAGAATGGCTTTGAAAAGACGTAGAGTACAAATGGCATCGTCCAAATGACACGGAGCAAATGACACGGTTCAAATGGCACAGTTCAAATGGCACGGTTCAAATGAAAGAATGGAGAGCTATGCTCACATTTAACAAATATAAGCCCAACGTCATTTTTGTGGTACGAGGACAAACAGTGGAAACCCAGATCAGACGCCGCAGAACGCGGCGTCTGATCAGGGTCTACACTGTTTGCTTACAGAAAGTTCTATCGAAAATTCAATAAAAATGAAAAATGTAATATATCACCTTAGAACCCTAAACATGGATATGGACTGGTCCAATTGATAAGAGAGGGAAATTCCATTCGGCTTAAATGGGTTAAAGTGAGCCGAGGGTCAATATTGCATTAAAACAGTTCATTTATTCTGTTCTGTTCTGTTCATTTGTGGTGTTGCCCTTGTTACAAGTGACGTCTCATGTGATGATTGATGTGTTTTTCATTAGTTTCTTGTAAAGTTATTGCGTTTTGCAAGATTGCGATACATGCCAATTACTCAAACGTTTTGCAGCAATTATCGAAAAAGAAAATAAATCCAAGTTCAAATACCGAAATTAAAAAAAAAGATGAAAAAGAACTCCCCACCTAAAAGTGATAAGAACTGTGAAATTTCAACTCCCCACCTAATATTGATAAACCAGATCCTAATTGCTTCCTGTGTATTGAGAAAACGTATACTTTATTGCAAAAGTCTATACAAATGGTTGCCTATGGAGTTCAAGAGATACACAGAATAAACCGTTTATGTCATAGGACATTAATATCGCACAGATCAGCCTGTGCATTAAAAACACCAATTCTTCGTCGTCAACGCAGAGACCAATAGAAGTGCAATTTTCATGTACTGAACTATTAAAGCGTCTACTCTTGCATTCAATCACGGTCAGAGATTGTATACAAATCTCAATCAACTGATTATTGATATAAAGATAACAAGGTTAGCTTTTAAAAAAAGCTTAGAACCATCGCATAGCAGACTAGAAAACAGTTTTAGTGTTTTAATTTTGCTTTTGCTGAGACCAATCTTTTTTTTTCATGCATTTCAAACTCTGAGTATTTTTTTGTTTAGTTAACTATTTGCATGTACTATGTTCTGAATAGGTGATCCATTGGAAGCAAAAAAAGGATATATGCATATTCCAATGAAACTCTAATAGTGCAAACACTGAATAGTGGAAGAGTTCACCCCAGCCTCCACAAGCAGACATTTTAGCAGTACATGTTTGTATCCCTATTCTTAAACCTTAATCAAATTAACGAGGCATGCGCGTAAAACCTTAAGGCATATTGAAACTGATCTGTCGAAATCTGAGAATTACGTCACACTTTGCGGAGAATATCCAAAGACCCCATGTCTCCAGGGTTGATTGTTGTAAAAAGCTTAGAACTATTGCATAGCGCATTATTATAACTAGACAACACTTTGAATAGTTTTATTTTTGCATTTTCTATAGCCACTATAATCACGCATTTCTTTGACTTGGGGACGTTTTTGAAGTACACACAGATTGATGCAGAACCAGAAGTACACCTCTGCGGTGAGTTTGATTTCGTCACGCAAAGAATATCAAAATTTGCTCCATTGGAGAATTTGGGGTTCCGGCTCAGAGGAGTAGATCACTTCACGACCTTTTGTTTTCAGAAGCAAGCCGGTATCCAGGAAAGCGTACTAACGTATATCATCATCGCTGGAGTGATGGTGAATAATTGACTTGAGTTATCGTTCGTTGCAAGGAGGCTGGTGTTTCATTAAGTGTGTTGAGAAAGTAAGTTCCGTAATAAAACTGTTTTACATATTTTACACTGATATTCTTGATGTTGGACATAGTAGAAAAGAATTAAACAATGGGGATACATAATCGAATACTTTGCCACGAAAATATGGTCTGCAAAACCCACTTTCTCAATGATTTTTGGGTGCTCGAGAAGCAAAATGAGGGTTTACAACAAACAACCATATTTTTAACATATAGTGATCTTAGTGACTAAACGCATTCCTAATTACTAACGAAGCTCTCCATGGACTTGTTTTCATCGGGGCATAGAGGATCTTACATGAGTGCTCCTGTAAGTGCAGATATACAAGATCTTACATGACTGCTCCTCTTCTTGCAGATAAAGAGGATCTTACATGAGTGCACCTCTTGTTGCAGATATTGAGGATCTTACATGAGTGCTCCTCTTGTCGCAGATATAGAGGATCTTACATGAGTGCTACTCTTGTTGCGGAAATAGAGGATCTTACATGAGTGCTACTCTTGTTGCGGAACTAGAGGATCTTACATGAGTGCTACTCTTGTTGCGGAAATAGAGGATCTTACATGAGTGCTACTCTTGTTGCGGAACTAGAGGATCTTACATGAGTGCTACTCTTGTTGTAGATATTGAAGATGGTGTCTATCGCTAAAACATATAACAGGCAACGACAGGTTCATAGAAAAAAAAACAATTTTTCAGCATAAGTTTCTTTTCAATGGTTTGGAGTTTTATGATGGCCCCCTATACTTGTGTAGGGTGTGGGGCAGAATAGCCTTTGGCTCCTCCAATAATCTGACTTAAATGACATATCACTGATTGTAAAATAAACAACTTCGACACACATGACACAGTGTTGTTAATAACAAATTTCCTCGCTCGCTTCGCTCGCTCGGAGTTTTCAAATTTGCTTTTAAATTTTTTGAGAGCAGACAATTTGCTCAGATTTTAATATTTTGGTGGTTCCTTTTGGTCAGCAGGCTGTTATCACCTTGTATGTATATGTATGCATATCATTCTTTAAAAAAAAAACCCGGATTTTCAAGCTTTTTCTATTATTCCTATTTCCTATCCTATTTTTTATTGAGCTCCAATTTTTCTATAACCTTTTATACCACTTTTCTTTTTGCTCTGAAATACCTTTCAGGCAACTGGCTTCAACCAAAACTGTTCTCGCTCGCTTCGCCCCCTTGGAGTAAAATATTATATTTGTTTTTGGGTTCTGTATTTTATCCCTATTAGCTTTTTACTTAGCAATACAATGCCAAAAAAAAATCCTCGCTCGCTTCGCTCACTTATACTCAAATTACATATTTGGTTGCTTTTAAAGATTGCGTTGCTTTTACTGATGCATACACATGAGTATAAATGTGTGCCTGCATATGCGTTTGCACGTGTACATGCATATGTGTGTGCATGCATGCGTGTATGTATGTTTTGCAATACCACCCCCCCCCCCCCCAGTATTGAAGTTTACCTCGTTGCCCTTGTCCCCCCTCCCCCTCCCCCAATATTGGAAAAGCTTTTCTTAACACCTTTTATAAGAGGATGGTAGGTGACTAAAACACACGCTTTCTGCATTGTGGTTCCGACACATTTTGCAACAATCTCATGGTGAGGAGGTCACTCGACACTCTCTCCCACCACCTGATTCCGCGCATGGTATTCAGGTCATATTGCAAATAATGTTCCTGTTCATGCCGGTATGCAACGAATTTATATATACCGATTTTGTTTCATACCGACGATGTAAGGTATCTTCTAAATGAACGTCCGGCTGCATATTACTCTAAATCAGAAGAGTGTGGAGGTCCATGAAAATTGAACATTTTTGTCAATGAATATGATTATGGCAATTAAGGGACGGATGGTTGTACATAGACAATACCGATTATCATGTCTATCATCCGTAATAACATGACATAAATTGTTCTAAAGTAATGGTTACTGCGTATAATAATACATCCTCCGAAGGATCTCAAAGTGCTTTAAGAATGGAATAGAAATTATATCATGTCTTCTGTTTATCTGTCAGTTTGTTTGAAATATCCTTATGTAGAGTGCACTGATGTTATGCATACAAAATGTTATCGCTACCATAAAGTTTTGTTAGAGGGGCTCCACTTTTGACAACGTTTTTTTTTTTTAATTGATGAGGGGAGAAATGACCAATATACCACTATAAGCGGGCAATCATCGGCCCGCCAGCGAAACGCCATTTAATGGCGTTTCGCTGATGTGCCGATGATGGTCCTTGAATGCTGGCTTGGAAGCATTCATATGTTTTTGTGATTTTTCAGGAGGGGGGATCCCGCCAAGGCTGGTACTCTCATTTTTTATATGTACATGTAAGGTTGGACCCAGCATCCCAAAGAAAATATCAGGAATATCAAGCACCTCCAAAAATACTTGAAATTTTACAACCCCAAAAAAAAATCCCAAATTCTGTACCTTGACCTTACGAAATGACCCCTAAACATATCCAATTTTTTATTGACCCCCAAAAATCATCCACAAAATCTTCATACCAAAAGATCATTTTTCTGAAACCCCCCAAAAATATTGAAATTCAAAATTTTGAACCCCCCAAAAAATGATCAGCGCCTATGTATGTATAAAAATTTCAGAGTACCCCCTTTGGGGATCCGGACCCCCTGCCGCCCCCCCCCCACCCCCCACCTCTGCACATGCGCTCGATGTGAAAGCAGTAAACTGAACAGTTGCTTACAATGGTGCTGAGACTGACTGGCTCCCGTTTCCGCTAAACATTACATGTTCTATAATTCTATAATAAAGCGTCTTGTTAGTTATTGATAGTTGATTAGTATTATCTTCTCAGATTATTAGCTCGCCTTTACAAAAGCATGAAAGCTAATGTCCAATTATCCATATGGTTCGATACATGAGAAACACAAAATCCGGGATAAACAATGAAGCAGTTGCCCATTCTTACGGAAGCCCTGGAGGGACATTTTAACTTATTAATTATCACTTATTACTTACTACTTATTACTTATCACTTATTACTTATTACTTATTACTTACTACTTATCACTTATTACTTACTACTTATTACTTATCATATCACCGGGCCGCGTAGCGCAGTCAGTAACGTGTCTGGCAACAGATGTGAGTCTGATTGCAGATCCAGGGGTCGCAAGTTCGATCCCGGCCCGGTTCCATACTTTCGTGGAGATTGATCATGGAATAATTTCTACGGACATCCTCCTCCCTTCCGCTGAATCATTCAAGAAGGGTTGTTGTCAGTTACAAGTGAAATTATGTGCACGAAGTACTGGTTAACTGCTTGTTCGAGCTTGCCCAGGAAAATATGTGGTTAGGTGAACTGACCATCCCGCAATGACAATAGCTGTTGACTTGGGACGTAAAGCAACAAAACAAACAAACAAGCAAACAAAACTTATCATATCATTATATCACCCATATAATGGCGGGAAACTCCATTGTACATTCCATGTAATAGCGGTAAGCTGTAGTAGTAGCAGTAGCAGCAGCAGTAGTAGTAGTAGTAGTAGTAGTAGTAGTAGTAGTAGCAGCAGTAAAAGTAGTAGTAGTAGTTAAATATTAGTGGTGGTAATGATTGTAGTAGTAGTAGTAGTAGTAGTAGTAGTAGTAGTAGTAGTAGTAGTAGAAGTAGTAGCAGTAGTAGTAGAAGTAATAGTAGCAGTAGTTGTTGCAGTAGTAGTAGAAGTAGTAGTAGTAGTACTTAGCAGTAGTAGAAGTTGTTGTTGTTGCAGTAGTAGTAGTATTAATATTAGTGGTGGTAATGATTGTAGTTGTAGTAGAAGTAGTTTGTTTGTTTGTTTGATTTGATTCTTTATGTCCCATCAACAATCTTTCAGTTAAAATGGGACGGGTCTTCCTGGGTTGAACCAGTACTAAGCTAGGATAAATGTGTCTTGCTCATGGAAAGCAACGCAGTGACGCTGGTGAGGCTCGAACCCGTGGCCCCTCGGTAACGAGTCAAGCAATCTACAAATGAGCCACTGCGCTCCCTAGTAGTAGTAGTAGTAGTAGAAGTAGTAGTAGAAGTGGTGGTACTACTACTACTACTACTACTACTACTACTACTACTACTACTACTACTACTACCAAAAAAGTAGTAAGTAATAACTAATAAGTAGTAAGTAATAACTAATAAGTAGTAAGTAATAACAAATAAGTAGTAAGTAATAACTAATAAGTAGTAAGTAATAACTAATAAGTAGTAAGTAATAACTAATAAGTAGTAAGTAATAACAAATAAGTAGTAAGTAATAACAAATAAGTAGTAATAGTAGCTGTAGTACTTCGTCTACTACTACTAATACTACTACTACTACTACTACTACTACTACTACTACTACTACTACTACTACTACTACTACTACTACAATCATTACCACCACTTATATTACTACCCTGGAGAGCAATGGCTCAGTGGTAGAGTGCTCGCGTCGAGACCGAGAAGCCACGGGTTTGAGCCTCACAGGCGTCACTACGTTGTGGTCCTTGAGCAAGACCCAGGTATCCTAGCTTAGTACAGGTTCAACCAAGGAATACCCGTCCCAAAATAAATGAAAGATTGTTGATGGAACATTAAGAATCAAATTTAACAAATATATTACTACTTCTACTACTACTACAACAACAACAATAATCACTACCACCACTTATACTACTGCTGCTACTACTATAACTACTAGTACTACTACACTACTACTGCTGCTGCTACTATTACTACTACTGCTACTACTACTCCTACTACTCCTACTACTACAACACTACTACTGCTGCTGCTGCTGCTGCTGCTGCTGCTGCTACTACTACTACTACTACTACTACTACAACAACTACTACTACTACTTCTACTACTACTACTACTACTACTACTACTACTACTACTACTATGACAGCGAAAACAGCAACATCCACTACAAATATACTGCTACTACAACTACTACTACTACTACTAAAGTTACGGCTGTTACAGGGAATGTATATTTGGAGTTTCCCGCCGTTATAGGGGTGATAAATGATATGATAAGTAATAAGTAGTAAGTAATAAGTGATAAGTAGTAAGTAATAAGTAATAAGTAATAAGTAGTAAGTAATAAGTAAAAATGTCCCTCCAGGGCTTCCGTACATTCTACTCGCATGATTTCCAATATTTGCCAAAAGCAGTAGATTATATCCACCTAACTATGTATTACAGTAATGTTACTGAACGGAAGAAATACAAAAACAGAGGTCGGTAAACGAGTAATATGTACATATACATAGAGAATACTAGGTGAGTGTCTTTTGATATCACGTTTACCAGGCAATGCTTTGAGAACGCTTGTTGACATCGCGAGGCTTGCCGAGGGATTCAACGTGCGTTCTCAAAGCCGAGCCTGGTAAACTTGATATCAAAAGACACTCACCTGGTATTCAATTAATCAGTTTACCCATTGTTTCACTCTTGACGTAATTTTCGTTTTTTGTGTTGATTCAGCGTCAAAAAGTGCAACGTAATCATGACTTGATAGAGGCACATGCTGTGAGATAGACAATGTTTATCAGGCAACGTGCAGCAATGTAGTTACTAAGAGAGGTAACTGATTAATTATGTAAATGAGCAAGTTCACGACCTAACTTCAACTTCAAAGATATACTTGTCAACGCTCAATGGTTGGCATTTACGGAAGAGATTTTAATCATGTATATTTACATGTAGCTATCTATTGGGATGAGAGTTTTAAATTTTAATCTTGTTCTCCATGTACGACACTACTTTGTGCCTGCGAGCAGTCAAAGCTCTGTCGAGACAGTACAAATGCACATGTGCTGCTCTGATATGCGATAAGTACCTAAATCTTGTGTTTTGGCTCACACACAAATTGAGACAAGCAAATCGCTCTCTCTTTCTCAATGTTACAATTGAAACTTTAAAAAGCACCAAATCACAAAACTAGCAGAAAACAAAAAACTCTCAACTCGGGGTGCGGATGAGGGGTAACGACAAACCGAAATAACAATGAATATCAGAAACATCACCTTTGAACGTACAGAAGTTACAACCACTTCAACACATGGCAAAATTATGTACATTTTTGTGAAATAAAGTCAAGGTAAAAAACCCAAATGAATTCTCAAATTATTAAATACGCGTTCTGTTTAAACATGCTGTGTAGATTACAACAAAGGTTTGAAATCACCAAAATGACCTCAACTATACTCAATGTAATATGGCTTTAACCTGAACCCCCTTTCAAGTTTTGGGAGAGGGTGATGAAAATATTTGGCACAATGATTGCATATGGTGTGTAGATTAAAACTTTCAACAAAAGTCTCGAAAAATTGGTATGACCTTGGAATGGATGGTCTGAATTAAATGCGAACTCCTCTTTCATTTTAGACCAAGGGTGACATGTTTGACACAATGGTTGTCTATAGCGGGTAGATTGCAAAGGAAATTCACTGTTATGACATTGGAGTCAAGGTCAAATATGTTCAAAATCTGTTATTCAGGCTTTTCTTTCATTTTTGACCGAGTGTGTTCATATTTGGCACACTGATTGCCTATGGTGTGTAGATTACAACAGAGGTTTTTGTTCACCTATATAATATGACCTTAAGGTAAAATATACTTTTATGAGACTTAGATGTATTAGTTTGATAAACAAGTTAACGTTAAAAAAATGAAAAAATAAATATTTTTGAAAGAAGTTGGGGCGTTTGTTCGTAAAAAGTGAAGATTCGAATTGGAAAATTGAAGACCTTCAAGGTGATGTAAAATTTATAAGACAGAGACGTCGGACAGAGGAGTTATTAGAATTTTTGTTATTTGAACTCTACGAGGGTCAGAAACGGAAGGTGTTAGGCGCATTGAAAACAAGTGGAACTGTTATCTTAAGGTAAATTTCCAATTACAGTCAATTGTACTAACATTTGTCGACATTATAAAACATATACCATGAAGAAAATTTTTAATTTCTATGCTGTGGCGAAGGGTAGGTGTACCGGGATCTACTCTTCATGGAGCGAATGTCTGTCTCAAGTAGATGGCTATAAGCACAATAGTTTTAAAGGTTTTAACTCGTTAGCTGAGGCAGTAAATTTCATGGTCACGGCAGGTATATCGGTGCAGGATATTGACTATGTTGAAACGGAAGGTGAGGTGATTATGAAAAAAACCCTGTTATCTGTCAAGCCCAATATTATTGAGGAAATTACTAGAATTGACGCAAAGACTCAGATTAAATCTAGATCCACTTCCCCGGTTGAATCGCAACAGGAACAAGGTGTTTAATGCATCAGCATTGACGGCAGCTGTAAGAAAAATGGAACAGTAAATGCAGTTGCAGGTTTTGGCATTTTCTGGGGAGATAACCACCCAAATAACATAAGCGAAGACATTCCTGATACCGATGCGCAGACAAATCAGACGGCGGAATTAACTGCAGCAGTGAGGGCCGTTCAACAAGTTATAGAGCAGGGGCTTGAGCGAGTTTGTATACAGACTGATAGTGCTTATGTTCACAAAGGTATTACATGCTGGATAAACAACTGGATGGCAAATGGTTGGAAAACGGCACAGGGAGCTGAGGTAAAACACAGGGTATTGTGGGAAAGTCTGTACGATCAATGCAAAAAAGTAAATGTGATATGGAGACACGTGAAAGGTCATGCCGGCGACCCTGGTAATGAAGCCGCGGATATTTTGTCTAAGATGGCGACAGACAGACAAAAGGAAGCTACGACCAGAAATGTTAAAGAAACAGCGGGAAAAACGTCGACATCGCGAAATACGTCAGCAGAAAAGGGCGGGACATCGTTGACAAACAAGAACCAGAAGGAAGAACAACGGGGGCGCACGGAAAGTGAGCCACAGGATGTTTTGACCGAGGCAAATTATGCAGAAATACCTAAAAAGTCAGCAAAAAAAAAGAAATGGGTCGTCTGCTTCAGCGTTCACACAAACTTATCCAAGCAAATTGGAGATTCACCAAGAAGAGCTACTAAAAGCGTTCAAGTCAATTGAAACTCAGGTCCTCAAAATTGTAGAACAATCATACGCAGATCAAATCGACAATGATAAAACAAGTGTAGAAAAAGAAAATATTTGGCAAAAAGACAAGATTAAAGATTTAGAGGAATTGCTGAAAACAGAGAAGAAAGAAAAGGAAAGGTTACAGTGGGAAGTAAAACAGCAAGTGAGAAACGATGGATCTGATGACCGGAGGCTGAAGGAATTAGAAGAGTGTGACAGAAAGAGACGAGCATCTGAGGTGGAAGTACACAGCCTAAAGCAGGAAAGAGAAATGAACTTGTCTGAAATAAAGTCACAGCAAGAAAAATGTGCATCCATCAGAAAAATGTTGGAATCAGTTAGGAAGGACCTACAATATACAAGTGAGAGACTTGAGATGTCACAGAAAGAATCAGTGAAACTTCAAGAAAAACTTGCACAGCTACAGGAAAAGAAACAAAAACATCACGATGAGATAAAGGAAATGAAGAGACAGATTAGGATACGAGATGATATCATTCAGAAAGAAGACGAAGACATGGGGTTTACTGAGGTTTCACGAAAAAACAGTAGAAAGAATATTAACTTAAACGCGTCATCACCATCCCAAAAAACAACAGAAAATAACCATAGTGAGTCACAGGTCTTTGCGGAATCAAATGACATAGGACAGAACCAGCAAAACAAGGAATCGCAGGAAGTCATTACGGTAGATGACGAGGACAGAAGCGAAATCTGCCAGAACAAGATAGAAGAAAATGCATGCACACATGAGGAGGATAATACACAAGTTCGAATGAACGCGGATGTTTTGTTGATTGGAACGTCTATCATTAAAGACATAGATACACAGAGAATGAGCAACGAAACGATCGTCAAAAAGCACGTACTTAAACAAAAAACAATAGAGGATGCGCTCAAATTTATTTCAAACCTTGAAGGCAATATAAAAATGTTTCTGTTACAAATAGGATCCAACGATTTGGAACAGGACTCATCAACCAGCGTATATCATGGCATTGAGAAGGTCATAAAACTTATCACTACCAAATTTCCTGATTCTAAAGTATTGGTGTCTGGTTTGCTTCCGAGATGGAAAATTAATCCACGGGAAGGAATGGTCTTCAAGAACAAAAAATCTGAGGTTAATGATAAACTATCTCGTTTGCCAGGCATTACATTCTGCGCACAAGATAACTTTAACCGACACATGTTTTACGATGGAACGCATCTAAATCATCAAGGGACAGCACAGCTTGCTAGCAACTACAAGTACTGGATGGGCAAAGCAATGCGGCCTACGAAGATGAACGGAGGCAGCACGCACTGGAGGCATCAGGAGAGCGGTAATTCCGAGCTATATCCGCATAATCGAACAAACTTCAAGAGGGTGGAACGACAGCGAGACTCCTACGCAAATCGTGTCCGTGGACAACAGTTAAATTTTCCTAGATCGACACCAGATGAGAAACAGATGGAGAGTGGTTCCGATAATAAACTGTTTTCATTGGTGAAGCTTCTGAAGGAGATTATGAACTCAAATTAAGTGAAGAAAGAATATGAGCCAGTGCATGGCATTTCCAACAATGTGGTATGTGCGACCAGCAAGGCCTCAGATCAGCCTGTGCATATGCGCAGTCTGATCAGAGCCTTTGCTGGTCGCTTGAGTATTCTATGATTGTTGGGCTACTGACTGAGCACCATTTGGGGTTTCTGAGATTGGAGGGAGGCTGCGCGGGCTTGTCTGGGTCTGCACTTGTCGGGATGCCACATTTTTTGAAATCACATGCCACGGCTCACATGATTGTTTGGTTCCTTCTCTATCTTTTATTGCTTTATTTCCCCCTCTTTACTGTCTGTCTGTCTGTCTATCAGTTTTTTTCCCATCCATCCGTCTGTCTGTCCTTTTTGTCTGTCTGTCTGACTAACTGGCTGTCTGTCTACCTGCCTGCCTGTCTGTCTGTCTATCTATCTATCTGTTTTTCAACTGTCTGTGTCTATCTGTCTGTCTGTTTGTCTGTCTGTTTGTTTGTCTGTTTGTGTCTATCTGTCTGTCTGTCTTGCCTGCCTGTCTGTCTGTCCATCTGCCCATCCGCTTGCCTGTCTGTCTGTTTGTCTGTCTGTCTGTGCCTATCTGTCTTTTTGTCTGTCTGTCGGCCTGCCAGTAGGTCTGTCCGTCTGTCTATCTGTGTCTTTTCTGTGTGTCTGTCTGCCTACCTGCTTCCCTATCTGTTTGTCGTTCCGCCCATTTGCTTACCTGCCTATATGTCAGTTTGTATGTCTGTCTCTCTGTCAGTCTGTTTTTGTCCGTCCGTCCATCTGTCTGTCTGTTTTTGCGTCTGTTTGTGTCTTTTCCGTCTGTCTCTCTATCTACCTGCCTGTCTGTCTGTCTGCCTGACTGTCTTTTTTTTTTTTTTTTTTTTTTTTGCATGTCTGTCTGTCTGTTTGTCTGCATGTCTGGGTTTGTCTGTATGTCTGTCTATCTTTTATATATTTCAAAGCAATTAATCTCGCTTTAACGTTTTAATAATAACAGTGATATACAATTTGAAAGTTATATATTGTAGCAAGCATGTGGTCTTGTAATCAGTTAAATAGTTATACTCATCTTCACTTTTTACAGAACACGTAAAGTCACGACTTCGCTCAAAATACGTCATAGACGCAAATATGCAGTTTTCTAGTTTTCAGAATAGTAAGTCAGGTTATCAGAAATGTTTGCGCGTCGGCCACTGGAATTTAAATGGTATAATATCCAAACAGTTTGGTAACAAATTAAAGATGCAAGAAGTTTATGATAAGGTCAAACAATTTGATTTGTTCGGGGTCAGCGAAACTCATTTATTGCCGAAAAATGGAAAGCAACTTGACTTGTATCAAGATTTTCATTCGTATAGAAAACATGGTAAACGCCGTAACTACGGCAGCGGGGGGATTTCAATTTATATTAAGAACAATATAGTTAATGGTACTTCCGTTATACATGGTGAGTCATCAGATTGTATGTGGGTATGCTTAAAAAAGTCATTTTTTCAATTAGAGGAAGACATTTATGTTTGTTTCATATATGTACCTCCTGTAAATTCTACATTTACAAATTCTCAAGATAACAACTCATTTGAGTTGCTTGAAAATGATGTTTGCAAATTCAAATCTAAAGGAAGGGTTGTTTTAATGGGAGATTTTAACAGTCGGACCAGCACATCACCAGATTTTAATGTCACCGATGATGATAAATATACCCCGGTGCCAGACCAGTATAATAGCGATGAGCACGAATCACTTTATAATCGTGAAAACGAAGACATATGTTCTGTAAATGAATATGGTAAAAAATTGCTAGAATTGTGCATTGAAACTGAACTCAGAATTTTGAATGGTAGAATGTTAGGTGACTTGGAGGGTAAACTTACATGTCATAAATGGAATGGTTCCTCAACGGTGGATGATGGGATAGTGCAAAATAGCTTGTTTAAAGAGATTGATTTTTTCAAAGTTTATGATTTTATGGGTCACTTATCTGATCATTGTCTTATTTCATTAGGACTGAAGTGTAATTTTAAAGCCAAAGCAAGTTGTATTTCGAACATATATAAACTAGAGAATAATTTCAAATGGGACACTCAATCTGAATTGATTTATAAATCAACTTTAGTTTCAAGCAGTGTAGGCAAAAAGATAAAGGATATTTTGAATTCAGGGTCTGATATGACTGTTGAAGACATGACCAACAACGTAAATGACATATTACTTAATTCTGCAAAACAAGCATTGCAACAAAAGAAACACATGAAAAGGTCAACCAAAAAGAAAAAGAAATGGTTTGATAGAGATTGTTTCTCTCTAAGAAAAGAAGTTATAAAACTTAGTAGACAATTATGTAGAGCAAATGCGACTCATGAAACACGAATTCTATTCTTTCAAAAGAAAAGGGAACTTAGGCGTTTAATCAAGACAAAGAAAAAATCGTTTAAACAACATATACTAGATCAATTAAATGACATGTCAGATAGTAACCCAAAACATTACTGGAATTTAGTTAAAGAACTCAAAGAACTTGATGCAAATTCAGTAAATGGAACCAACCCAATTTCGCCTGAAGATTGGTTGAAACATTTTAGCAAACTTTTGTTTGATGATAAACAGAATAGGAGTTCACTATTGGAAGAAAGAATCAATGAGATGTTGTCTTGTAATTCTTTTTCTGATCTGGACTTCCGTATCACTAATGATGAAATCAAAAAGGCAATTAGCAGTCTGAAATGTGGAAAGGCAACGGGGTTGGACAAAATAAGCTCTGAAATGATAAAAGCTTCTGTAAATGTTTTACTATCTGTTTATGAGAAATTGTTTAATGCAATATTAAGAAGTGGTATTTATCCAACATCCTGGCATGACAGTTATATTTGTCCAATTTATAAGTCTGGCTCACGAAGCGACCCATCTAACTATAGAGGCATAGCCATAACCAATATTTTAGGTAAAGTGTTCAGTATCATTTTAAACAACAGACTCGAAAAGTTCATAACTTCTAATAACCTAATAGACGATAGACAAATTGGCTTTAAAAAGAATTGTAGAACGTCTGATCACATGTTTATACTACAGACACTTATAGACAAATATGTAAAGAAGCTAAAATCACCTCTTTATGTTTGTTTTGTGGATTTTAGAAAAGCTTATGACAGTGTGTGGCGTCAGGCTTTAATGTTTAAACTTCTTTCACAAAATGTATCTGGTATGTTTTTCAGAATTGTGAAGGAAATGTATATAAACAACAATATCTGTGTTAAAATTAATAATTGCGAAAGAACGATCTTTTTTAAAAGTAATGTTGGAGTGCTCCAAGGAGATAAAAAAATATTAGCCCTCAATTTTTTAACCTTTATATTTCAGACTTAAAAGCGTTTCTTGGGGTAGACGATGACACACCAAAACTAGTCAGCACTCCTATTAATTGCTTGATGTACGCAGATGACTTAGTTTTAATGTCTAGGTCTGAATCGGGACTACAAATTCTTTCGAATAGGTTAGGTGAATACTGTAGAAAATGGCGAATGGAAGTAAATATCGAAAAAACCAAAGCCATGAAATTTAGTGGAAACGGGCACAAATGTAAGTCAGTGTTTTTATATAATGGGAAACCTCTTGAAAATGTAGCTAAATATAAGTATTTAGGAATTGACTTTAGCTCTTCCGGGTCATGGAAAAGTGCAAATATTTCAAATAGGGGAAAGAAGGCGCTGTTTTTACTAAAAGGCTATATATGTTCAGGAAATATAAAGCCAGGGTTAGGATTAAAACTGTTCGATCAGATGATAAGGCCTATTTTATGTTATGGCTCAGAGATTTGGAGCGCTTTTGATGGAAATAAAAAGATCTTTCAAAATATTGATGGAATCCCAAAGTTCCTAGACTCTCTAAATATTGAAAATGTGCATGTTAAATTTTGTAAGTTTCTTATGGGTGTTAATAAAAGGGCGGTAAATTTAGCTGTAAAAGGGGAACTTGGGCGTTTTCCAGTTGGAATGTCATGTATGCTACAGGCTTTTAAATACTGGTATCACATTCAATCATCGAGTAACATTTTACTTCAAGAGGCCCTAGCGGTATCTCAAAACCTTCATGAAGAATGAATATTTACTTGGTTTTCTTTCTTTTCAAGTTTATGCAAATTGGTTAATGTAAAACCGTCTGATGCAACCTTGGAAACTTTTGTTTTACTAAAGGAGAAATTATGTGATTATTATATTAGATATTGGTCAGAACGTATAAAAACGCTCAGCAAAATGGACACTTATTGTTTGCTTAAGCAGAGGTTTGGGTTAGAAAACTACATTAGTGATGTGAAAAAAAGAGCGCACAGAATAATTCTTTCTAAAATAAGAATAAGCAACCATAGGTTAGCAATTGAAACGGGTAGGTTTTCAAAGACCCCACGAAATGAAAGAATTTGCTTGCATTGTAAGACTGACAACTTTTCAGAAATAGATGATGAGCAACATTTGCTATTAAAATGCTCTAGATTTAGCAAAATAAGAATAGCTCTTTTTGACCACGTAAGGAAATCCTGTCCAAGGATTGACACATTAAATGATGAAAATAAGTTTATCTACCTTTTGAATTCCAGTGGTTCGACAATTAAAGAAGTAGCAAAATTTCTGCATTCAGCATATACAGCCCGTTCTGCATAGGAGAATAGATATTTTCTTTTTTCAGATACTTCTCTTGTTTAACATTATGCTAAATGATATATCATTCTTTGTGTTTATGTTGAACATGTTTATGAAAGTATTTTGTGAATGTCTCATATGAAATGAGATGAAACAATAAAATAATTGTATTGTATTGTATTGTATTGTATTGATGGCTTGTAACGCGAACTCATATTTCGTTCTTTGACAGAGGGTGTTTTATTGCTTATGGTGTGTAGATTACAACGAAGGTTACAGAGCATTGCTATGCCATTGGGGTCAAGGTCAAATATACTTAGAATCTCTCTTACAGTTCGTAACACGAACAGGGGTGCTTCGAACAATATTTGGCATTATGGCATTTGAGTCAAAAGTCAATGTCACATGACTCTATATAAAATCAGGCTGTTTGGCTTCAAATCCAAACTCCTCTTACTGTCTTGATAGAGGATATACATATTTAACACTATGTTTGTCTGAGGTGTGTAGATGACAAGAAATTATCTGTATTCCAGGTATGGCTCTTAAGTCAAAGATCAAGGTCAAAATGGTTAAAGTCTGGTTGCATGGCTTGTAAAGTGAGTATTTCTTACATGTTTTAATGTAGATAGTTAATATTTTGCACACTGGTTCCCTAACGTGTGTAGATGTCAACAATGGATTGGGATTGCTGAGATGACCTTTGATTCAAAGGGCAATGTCAAAATATTTAACACTTGTACTTAAATGTATATATTAGGTTATTATCTCTATCATTTGCTATTACATGTATATCTATTTTTCCACCATGTTTGTCGTATAAACGCACATGCGATACTGTAAATATAGAGTGGTAAACATTTCATTCAATATATTTTGGAAAGTCTTTGAAGACTCAAACGAGACACATATATGCTAAGTTTCGTTCGAATACCGGTGTCCCTTTTACGACGGGTACCAAATTCTCTGGAATATGCTATATTCTTATGTAAACAGTGATAAGCAGTTTGTATTATATGTTTACTACACTAAAACAGTGTTTCTGCCATGTACATGTATATATGTTGTATCCTCATGGGCTTTTATTGCCTATTGGAATTAAAAAATACACTGTGAAACTATCTGTGTTGGTCATTAACACTTCATCACAGTATGTAAACTGAAATAAACATCCTGTACCCGTTTCTCCTAGCTCACGCCTTAAACATTATGAATTACAGCACTCGTGCGTAACCAGTTGCCGGAAATCGTGATGTGAGAGTTGTTGGTACAGCTGTAATTGCGAGGGCCCACCTATTAAAATTCATTTTCCATAGATCTAAGTAACTGTTACAGTTACAACAATGTAATCATGTATACATGTGATTGCCGATTCCACTAAAACAGTGCAATCTGGCATTTAAGCTCGTTTTCGACACAGAACGGCTCTGATTGTGAGCAAGTCGTTTTTAACAAAGCAAAATACAAAGGAGGAATCCGTTATAATCATGGAAAAAAAACGGAATAAAATATATAAAATGGCTTTTCTTACCTTGTTCGAATGTGTATTGTCTGTATCGCTGACAATATAAATCGAAACGTGTACATGTACCTAAATACACGCATTTTCCGACTACTGGTTACGCACGAGTGCTGTTATTCATGTTTATAAGGCGTGAGCTAGCGGAGGAACGGTACAGGATGTTTATTTCAGTTTACATACTGTGTACATTGATCTCACGCTATGTAGTATATTTATTTTGAGCAGCACACTTCTGTAAATGGACAATGTCAATGAGACATCAACATTACATTCGCCACTGGAGTTCCTTCAGCTATTGTCTAGAAATGCGTACATAAGACAAAGGACAGCTATGTTCTTTTAGAAATTATACACAACCCAGTGTGTCACACTGGGTTGAGTATAATTTCTAAAATAATATACAATTGATAAATAAAACTTTGGATTGAGGCAGCTGAACCTCTCACAGTGAAATAGAACATGGGATGTTCTGTTTTGTCCATCTACTTTGTTACCAGAATCTTGTCTCCCTGATGTCTTGTGACTGTAATTGTTCGGTGGCTCATTCTCACGGTGCTGTGGGTTGGTCTGCATTGCCAATTATGGTATTCCCTGATTATACTTTCTTACCCTTTTCAATCGCACTTTTTTCCCTCTAAATGTACAGGGTATGTTTAAAGAATGACTTTTTAAGATTATTTAGAATTATTTTATGTTATTAGGCATACCTCATTTGTTTTGTTCGCTTGTGTAAGTGAATAGGTATAATGAATACTATGGAATGGACGGCTTGTTCGTATTTGTGTATGTCTAATTATTGTATTGACAAAGTCTAAAGCTACAAGTATGCCTATCGAATTAAAGTGGCGGTGGATATATATTTTTAAGCGTTTTTGTTGTTATGAGCAGTTGAAAAATGTCTTATAATCTCAGGGCCTGGTCACCATAAGTCGGACTTTGATTTGTGATTTCGAGGTTTTCTGGTCATATTCCCTTGTATGTTTAATTGTCTCACGCCACACGCAGATTTCCTTTAATCAGATGAAAGCCCCACAAATTGCCTACTATATAATCTATATTTTTAAGCCTTTGCAAAGAACACATCCCTAGACGATAATGAAATCCCAATCCAGACAGTTCTCTTTGTAGCAAACAGCATTACCGCAAAACAATAAAATAAGCATCACAACATGCGACATACGAGCTTTGAGGTCAATGGAGTGAAAATGCTGAGATTGTACTTTGAACACGTCCCGATAAAACTATTCTTATGGAGTATTCGATGTTCGGAAGAAGTAGTAGGATTAATATACTATGTACTAGAAGGTTGTGAGCAAGGAAGCATACTGATCTGCACCATCATTTCAGCAATACATATATAGAGCCAGAATCAAATTACAGTAAAACTTGTGTAAAACGGCCACTCTCAAAACGACCGCAAATTTGTTTTCAAGACCAATTATCGCTTACTGCCGGTCAAAAGTATTGCAGAATGCTCCTTTATTATACTACCATTTGTCATTAGATCTTTTTAGTCTATTTTTGAGTGTCCGTTTTAGACTGGTTTCTACTTCTTTTTCAGCTTTATAATGCTGAATTACTTCCTACAAGTAATATGAATTTATATAAATGACAAAAGTACACTCCATTACGTTTTATATTGACTTATCCTCAAATTCTGAGGGGGTGGGGGTAAATTTTGCCCTCCTGAAAGAAAATTAGTTCGGTGACCCACATTTTTTTATTCTTTTTTCTAAAAGGTAAAATAATAGTCTGTGAAATAAATAACAAAACTTTTTAAAAGATTTTTAATGTCAGATTTTTAATATACAATTTACTCTAAAAATCGCATTCCTATTTTGGGGAAACCACCAAAATATATTATTCAGTATCTTGTCACGTCTTGGGAAAACAAATCAATGTTCACATTTTCTAAAAATAAAGCTTGATTGCGTGAGTAATAATAAATATTAAAATAAAGAAGCTGGATGGTGATTACAAATATTTTATCTTAATATTAAGGACTTGAGGTTTTTCAAAAAAATTGTAAAATGCTGAAAACTATTTCATAAATTGACAGTCCATACATAAAACAAACTATATGCAAAGAAATAGAAAGATTTCAAAGTGGGAAGTATTACCTGCTATTGCCCTTAATAAAACCCATGTTAATGACATATTACTTCATGATAAAATTAAGTAGCAGAGGCACTTTATTTTGAAAATGCGCTATTTTTGTTGTATGTTCAGGTTATATAATTGTACTGTACAATTGAGATTGGTAACATGACATATCAAGCTTACATGTATGTATTGCTGCATTAAAATATACAAAAATATTGACCCAAATGAAGACAGAACATGCTCTATTACTGTACGAGTACAAAACTATAACGTAATACCCCATTTGTTTAATAAGAAGTAATCTTAACATAGCAAACAACAACGAAGAGTTTTGATACTGGTGCTATTTCAATTTAAGCTGTCTATATTGCATTACTTTTCTTGCTGTATTATTATGTGAAACAGTTACATGGAGAAACGCGTTTATGTATACTGCTGGCATTTGATAGATTTTCTCGCCTGCTGGAATCAGGCCCAAAGGTTATAAAACTTATTCGTGCTCAACCCAACTGAGCATAAAATTTATCATGCTAATAAATGGTAAGATAGATAGATAGATAGATAGATAGATAGATAGATAGATAGATAGATAGATAGATAGATAGATAGATAGCAAAACAGAATATCTATGACAGGGATATAATGTTCATTCGCGGATCCAGAGGGGGAACAGGGGGTCCCTAACCCCACTAGAAAATCACAAAGCTATAGGGTTCCTTAGCACTGAATACTGGCCCGGATATCACGGAAAATAACAATGCTACCCAGCCAGTATTCAATGTTGGGCAATCATCGGCCCGCCAGCGAAACACCATTTAGTGGTATTTGGATCCTCTCCCCCTCCCCTTATCAACTAAAAAGCATTGTCAAAGTTGAGTAGGGCCTCCTCTGATCCGCGCATGATGTGTAAGCTAAATTGTCCTAGCGGAGCAGGTACTATTTATTTCCTTTCTTCGACATTTTTTAACCCTTAAAGCGCCCATCACGACTTTAGCAGACGACAAATTTTGCAACATCTTTACTAATTTTCGAAAGAAATAAGGAATGATATTTCATGAGAATCGTCAGCTGGCAGGCGATTCTCATGAAATATCATTCCTTTTTTGCTATTTTTGAAAAAGCGGCCAAATTTGAACGTGTCGTCTGCTCCAAATTATAGGTGGTGCTTTAAGGGTTAATACATGTATAGAACTACAATGTAGAATGAATCAATAGAGATAATCATTTGGAAATTCCAGCATTTCAAAAGTTAAAAAACCTACCATTGAAACTTCACTGATGGAATGCATGTCCCTGATTGACAATTGGACGGCGACCTGTGTGGCATTGCCTGAAGAATAGAAAAAATACATTTGAATTAGTTCATGTTGTAACAACCTTTATCGAAAATACGTGCAGCCATTTTCATCATTCATATCCAGATTTCCAGTTAGGCTATATGACTGTTGAGATTTTATCTGAATCTTTTTCTACTCTAATAGCATGTATATCTGTATAAAGATTCTCTGATCTCCTTATTGATGCTTTACATTGCATAATGCATCTTCTGCACAAAGCTTTGTTGGACATTCTCAATTGGTTTTGATTTGATTGCACTTCCAAAATAAAAAAATAACTTGGCTAAAATGCGCCCACGTATTTATAGGGAATATAACACAGTCTGTTACTACAACTTAATACAGTTTTTTTGATTATATACAAAGTAATAGTGAAATACAGGAAAATATTGATTAGATATAATGTATATTTGAAAAAGTTATATTTCACAAGTGAAAATATAAAAAGTTGTATTTCACATGTGAAAATATCGAACTATAACTTTTTTCACGGGTCCTTTGGATGTCCTTAGCTTTCTCCGCTGACTTCATTGAGTCCACTTCAGATTATCAAACGCTAATAACTGTCTTATTAGTGGACAAAAGCACAAAGTTTTGGGTATTAATTTTCTTAATTGGATCGTAAGGAACGTTTTGGTAACAAACTTGTCGGGATTAGCTGAAATTTTCATTTTCTTAACCCATTCCATGAACATTCCAAAAATTGAATTTAGTACACAAATAACGGAATGCAGGTTTAGAATTTCCAATAGTTTGGTTAAAGCAGCACAGACTGATGAGATGTTACGTTTTATGGCATCTCTTCAGGGTGTTTCACTGTTTGCTGAGTTGGCATAAATAGGACGCCAGCGGTATATATGGGTTAAACGATGTTGTTGTTATCTGGTAGGCGATTAAATGCTGCTAAAAATTTGTTATCATACTATTTTTCAAGACAAATCAAAACAAACGAAAAATAGGATAAGATAAAATAAACGCTATTCCCCTCGAGAGTATCTACTTTTCAAATATGAACACTTAGTGCAGAAAAAAGGTGTTTTATCAGATAAATTGTCTACAAATCGACGCTTTCCCACCCACGGCTTATCAGCAAAGGGCTAATTTCAGACAAAATGGACTAACACCGATATTTCTCCGTGCATTTTATGGAATGTGGTATATTACATAATGTCCCAGTTGGATTATAATCTTTTTATGTACAATGAATCTGGAGCGAAGTCTGGATCCAACGTCAGTAGTGATCACCATGGGGCTCATAATACGTATTTTTAAAGTTTCTTTGCAAGGACATTTGTCACAAAAGGCCTAGTCTAGTGCACGAATCTAAGTCGATACAGCCCATGGTAGTACATAAACATGTCATCTATATGTTATAATGTTTTTTTTTTTTTTTTTTTTTTTGGGGGGGGGGGGCACAGTGGCTCAGTGGTAGAGTGCTTGACTCAAGACTGAGGGGCCGCGGGTTCAAGCCTAATCAGTGTCACTGTGTTGTGGCCTTGAGCAAGACACATTTATCCTTGTTTAGTACTGGTTCATCCAAGGAAGCCCGTCCCGACATGACTGAAAAGTGCTGACTGGGACATAAAGAATCAAATAAAATGTCACAATTCTGAAAACTCCATACAGTATTAGACTTTAGAGCATTAAAACGGAATGAGTAGATGAAAGTGCAAAACAAGTGGTAGAAAGTGTGATTTAAAAATATATCATACATTGCACTTCACTGTTATAGTAGTAGTAGTAGTAGTAGTAGTAGTAGTAGTAGTAGTAGTAGTAGTAGTAATAGTAGTAGTAGTAGAATAAGTAGTAGTAGTACATGACCTGGCCTCGTCGGGAGAAAATCTGTCGTCGGGGTTTGCGAAAAGGCAAGACTCAATTTAACTTGGTCCCAAGGTTATAAAAATGTCTATGCTCAACTCAACTGAGCATAAAATTTCAACTGCTAAAAAACTAAAACGTTCAAAAAGATATATATATATATATATATATATATATATATATATATATATATATATATATATATATATATATATATATATATATATATATATATATATATATATTTCTTGCTTTTAAGCTCTCATATGATGTATTTATCAGTCTAATAATTGTTAAACTGCCAACAATTGTTGGCATTTTAACATTTATGAGCAGGATAAATTTCATGCTCATTTGGGTTGAGCATAAGCATTTTTTTAACCTCGGGCCTTTTTCTGGGACTAGCTAGAATATTGAAATTTTGTATGTTTCAGTTTGGCTTTTCAACTCTTCAAAAATAAAAAAAAATAAAAAAATAAAATATTAAAAAAAATAAAATAAAGGCGCTGGTCGGACTGCGTGGAGGCCCAGGCCCCAGGGGGGTGTACTCTGATATTTTCGGCACGCATGCGCCTTCATTGTCTGCATAAACGATTATTGGTTTTCTCGCGTCGATGGCATGTAATAGTACACTGGCTAAGTTGTGGTAGTAGTAGTAGTGGTTTGATTTGATTTGATTTGATTCTTTACGTCCCATCAACAATCTTTCAGTTATATAGGGGTTGAACCAGTACTAAGCTAGGATAAATGTGTCTTGCTCAAGGACCACAACGCAGTGACGCCGGTGAGGCTCGATCCCGCGGCCCTTCGGTCTCGAGTCGAGCACTCTACCACTGAGCCACTGCGCTCCCTGTAGTAGTGGTGGTAGTAGTTTGAAGCTAAAGTAAATTGCACAAAACAACATACCTTTTTCAAAATTAGGTTTTATGCTCGGATCATATTTGGAATCGTTTAGCATTGCCAGAAGAATTTCTTGCCTGAAATAAAAGATAAAAGAATCAGTATACAAAAGAAACTCCATTGACATATTCTCTGAAAAACAGTGTCTCTCCCTCGCGATGCCGTGGGCCGGTATATATATTCCATGAATGTGGCATTTCCTTGTCATACTTACTATAGTCCAGGCGCTGATTTCTGTACAGGCTGGCACAACTTACCTGCCAGAAATGGTTTGACTGCAGAAATGCAATCCTGGGGTCTTCTGCAATACTTCTAGGTACGTCGTACGGTCAAATTGTGGTAGCAGTTTTGCTGTACGTAGGACGTCATCTTTGAACGTACCCTACGCTTAATGAGGCTTAGGTAAATTGAGAGGAAAACACACCTCACGTTCAACCATTGCTTCCTATTCAGCATATTTCCATTAAATTTATACATTACATGTATGCAATGGCATACGACAGTAAAGCAATATAAAACTTTGTATACATGGTATATTAGACGTGAAAATGTCCAACGGAAGGGGTGATTTACCCCACCCCCTGAATATAATGTATCCAAATTCAAAAAGAAATGAAATCTTCCCCATTTCTTAATTCTCGTATCAAGTAAAAAAGCATATTTATAATCATATTTAACAATTATTCTTTTAGTATGTTTGTCATGTTTTACATCTGTTACTCTTAGATGAAGTCATGTAACAAAACAGTTATTGACTTCAATTTTGGTAGACATCATGATTTATCTACCCTTAAAGTGATATTCGGTGAATTATCACTTTAAGGGTGGATAATTCCTCATGTCTACCTCATTGAAGTCAATAATTGTACAATGTCAATTTCAGGTTTTGATACTTCAATGTATTCTTTATGAAATACTCTTATAAGCTACAAAATACAATGACGTTGCAAACAACAAATAAATCACTTTATGGAGTAAAATACGAGGCTTCATAAATTTCTTCACATATATGCTACGACAAAATGCTGTACGTTTCTATAGAGAACTATATGCCACCCTTAAACTGGCACCAGGCATAAAGCAAGTACAACATACTTATCGAGTTATAGCCCACTCTAGTACACTAACAAACTCAAGGCATCATACATAAGACGAGCGTATAATTCTTCGATAGACAGGTGAACTTTCTTGATTTTCTTAAAGGGGTCAGCAACCCTAATGATAAGTATGTTTTATCAGAAAGGGCTCTATGAACCTTGAATTTTGATACAAGTATCATCAAAATCGGTTGAAAAATTGGTAAGTTATGGGCATTTGAAGAATTACATATGGCAAACATTTAGCTGCCATTTTGAATATTTAATTAGTTTTCAGATTTTTTCAGCTGCTTAATTTTTTAGTTATCACTACTATCACATCATCTGTGTTTCAGCAGTTATGCAGCTTTATACGAGGGTTAGTCAAAAATAACTGAGCCCTACCTCATAACACTTGAATAAAGTAAAATGGACATATAATTAGATGATATTTCATTGTAGTTATATGTCATCTAAATAATCACCTAATTTATTCCTGTTGGTAAGCTTTGTGTAACGGTTGCTAGACATCTGAATATGGCCTGTCAAAGGGGTGCGTTCACGCTGTGATACATCTAATTCTAAGCGTTGCTATGGAAACAGTAATGTTCAAGCAATGCTATATTCACTGTCATCAGATATCTTTAACATGTACCTATTCAGTGTCACAGAACAGAAACCAACTGACGCCAAATTATAGATGCTGTGGTAGTTTGATTTCAGAATTTATCAAATTTTAACATGCCTGACGCCCTATAGTTTACCCCACCCGTTTTCAAATTTACGCAATTTTTAAAAGAAAACATGAAATATCAGCCTAATAATGCTTTAACAGTACTGCATATACAAACCAACCCTCAGACATAGTAAGTTCCTTGATTTAAATTCACAATTTTGTTTCCATGGCAACCTAATTCTCGTGTATTTGAAAATTTGTGGAATTTTGGCGTTTTTGGTTGCTAGGCAAAGCATACAATCAATGTTCACCTAAACATTAACCAACTAAGTGTAATGAAAAGACAATATGATATATGTTATTCAAGTAAATGTCAAATATGTCTTTTGGAAAAACTATGAAGCACGCAAGCTTTTTAAAGACATACTGTATATTCCTAGTGGCTGAGATCGTGAACGCATCGATCTTCAGTTTCCTAGCAACCATAACAGAAACTTCACTAGGATAATTCTTCAGGGTCAAAACATCGATGACACATGATACTTATAGAAAATAATCACAGTTGTTGTCTATAATACCAAACTAAAATGTTATGAGGTAGGGCTCAGTTATTTTTGACTGACCCTCGTACATAAAGAAAATGTTTCATTAAAGATTAATGCAAATAATCCATTGGTTTGTCTTATATTTTGATTACGCATACTTAATTAGGCTGAGTGACGTCACTATGCCTACAATATGGCCACTTCCATTACAGTCCATTTGCAAATATTAAAACGCCCACAACTTCCACATTTTTCAACCGATTTAGATGAAACTGGAATCAAAATTCATGGTTTATTAAGATCTTTCATATAAAACATAGTAATTATCAGGGTTGCCGTCCCCTTTAATAAATTATCCCTGTTAAAGTTACGAAAATCCGACACGTTTTTGTTGAATTACATGGAATCATCTTCATTAGTCTTCTGATGTTTGAAAATAAATGGTAAAAATACACACCACCTTTCAGTTTTCAGTTAAACTTATTTCTAGCAAAATGCACGAAGCAACCTTAAGCTAGTTATAACTCAAAGGCAATATGTTGATCGCTTATACTGAGTTGTTGCTACAAGTTACTAAGTTAATGGATAGTGTATCATTTTCAAACGCTGAAAATCCTTTTTATCAAGTCAGAAATGCCTTAAGTGAAGGGGTTACTGAATGTATACTTAGTTTTGTTTTAAAAACACTGCGGTTTTTTTCGCAATTTGAACGTAAAAAGTTTGACCACTATAGGCATTATTCAGAATAAAATTACTCCCCTGGTTTTGAGGACCATTTTAAGGACATACGAGTATAATACTAAATACTTCCCATGTTAAAATACGTTCAATATTTTGCATACCGTTTGTTTTATGCATATACTATCCATTTATAAAATAAAAGGTATGTCACCTTGCTTAGTTTTTCATAATCTCATATGGAAGTTTTAAGCATTTGACCAAATTTCTAAATAGTTGAAAGAATAACACTAGTCCTAAATATCAAGCTTAAATAGTTGTAATCATCAGACAGCTTCCTTCTTTTAACTTAAATTATTGCTCAAGACCTCAGACCTTCTAGAAAATATGCAAGTTTATTTGTCAACCCAAACTGTGATCTGCATGATTTATTTTGGCAATTCGTCGAAAACTGAAACTTGTATTTTGAATAAATTATATATAAAGAAATCTGATGTTGAAAATCTTAAGATATTTTTTTATTGCATGGGCTATTATAATAAATTTTAGAAAAAAAATCTGGAGGCACCGAACTAATTATTTTTCTGGAGGGCCAAATCTACCCCCCCCCCCCCCCCCCCGTAAGTTTCATGCATAATTCTTTATAAAAAAGATAAAGGTTGACCAATTCGGACATTTTGATGATGACCTTTTCTATGAAGTAATTCAGCATTAAAATGCTAAAAGGGAAGAAGAAGAAAAACATACTGAAAATACTTGCCCGTCCTGGGAATCGACCCGAGGCCTCTGGTTTCGTATGCCGACACGCTAACCATTAGGCCACGAGATCAGGTCGTGCGCGGCTCAAAATAACCGTACATCTAAAAGAGACAATCCGAGTCTCGGCTAATAAGGTATTTGTTACCAGGGTTAAAACTTGAAAATTGTTAAATCGTTTTGTTTTTGCCTGATCTTTTTATCTGTATTTGGTGCTGAGACGATCAAGTCTGATGAAAGGTCAAATAGATACATGTATTTCGGACACATTTTAGTTACTTTATTTTGTCAAGATAACGTCGGAACATCGATCTGAAATAAGAGTGTCTGAAATCTGTATTGATCCGAATTCATAAATGGTCGAAAGACAGGACACAGATCAATTTTCCCTGTTTCCCGGCGCAGGGAAGGTCACAGTGCACGGGAATTAGTCGCATATGTCTTTGATGAATGTAAACTCGTCACTACAATGTAAGAAAAAGAAAATTGATTGAAAAATAATTGAAAATGTGATAACTGTGAAAAGAGGACAGCGCGTTATGAAATGCCCCTTATCGCACATTTAGCTTATTTTCAGAAAGCTGCAAAGAATAAAATACAACGATGTTCATTATTACGTCATCAGCAGATTGCTCCTTATAACGTGCATTCTAAAATTAATGACGTCACAAACGTGCCTGCTTACTCGAGATTAACAGAATTAGACAAGCAACTGTGAGAATGTAACTAAAAGTTGCATTTAAAATTTGGTGCCAATTTGTCTTAAATTTACAAATCTATGACACTATATCCGCTTATGTTGCAATTTGCCATTGTCTGCGCAGGCGCGATACTAAAGAATCGACCTGTCTGCTATGAAAGGCACTGACGACTTAAAAGTCGGGTTTGTGTCAATACGCTGTGTGCATTACTCGAAACACTACGTTAAAATATAGCAAGCACTGAATGACTATAAATAATCCGTTTATTGAAACATCAAGTAACCTTTGGTAGCTAAACAATAACAATGATTGGTATTATAGTATTTAGCGAAACAATGATTAAAGATTTTCTTCACTAAAACATTTTTTGGGTCAAAAAAGTGGTTCAAGTCAGTGGCGCGCGTGATGACGCAGATTGATAACAAGTTTGAGTCAAGCAATCGGGCATTCTCGCGAGACCTGACGATACCTCATCTAGATCTCTTGCATTTCGCCCTTTGCATCATGGGTAACTAGCGATATTTGGCTAGTCCCGTTCAAATCTCGCACTCATGTAGTGACAGAATTCATTGTTAAAAATAGCAAAAAGTTAAATTTTTGACAGTTTATCATTTCTCTTTTAGTCAATACTTTCTGAATGTAATGCCCTGAGTCATGCAAGCAGTAATCACATAATATATTTTTAATACAAATGGCGGCACAATCCCAGTGTGCACCGAGCGAAAGGCGACAGGTGAGTACGTGCTAGCGTGCTGGCTGTTTGCGACAATGGCAATCGGGCGATGGCGCTATTGGTAAACAAATATGTCACATGTACCCACAATGCTCAACAGTTTAGTATTTGAAATTGCTTTCCGGCTTAGACAATGGAAAAACCTTAGCATACAGGAGCGGCCTTCATATAAATGTCTGTAACTCGAGAAATGTAGTGTTTCTTTATGTCTGGTGCCAGTTTTAAGGCTGCAAATATTTCTTTCAAGAAACGTATTGCATTTTTTTGTAGTATATATGTGAAGAAAGTAATGAAGCTGGTTGCACTCCTCGTACGTGGTATTGTGAAACAGAAATGTACAGATCTAGAAAACGCCAACATAAATATAAAGCAATACGCACTTGGTGAGTGAAATCTGCCACTCACCGAAGTCACTGAGAAATCAGGCGGAGCTTAAACTACATTGAAAAACAGAATATACATAAGTGATGTCAATACGCACTTGATTTGGTAAACTCTGCTGAGGTGGCGGTGACAAGAAAAACTCTTCAGCATGATCCAGCTCGCAGAAATCCCAGATCTAAACTCTTGCTGCTGGTACTGAATAAATTATGAGTAAACAAAGGTTTTGGCACCCTGCAGAACAGTACTGTATGCTATTGGCAAGGCTTGAAGAGGGTACCAGTATTTGAGTAGCAAACTTTTTTTAAGGTAACACACTCTCTTGCGAACCAGGTAGATTAGCGTCTAACACGCAAACAGTGTAATGCGATATGCATACCATGCATTTATTCACCTTCTACTGTCGTGCCAACCAAGAGTGACAGTGACGTAATATTTTGTTTACAGTTGCTAAATCAAACATTAACTTGTACACACCACTTGAGCTAGAGCGAATCGATAGATCACTCGTGTATTAATCCTATCCTGCGGGTAGGATTAATACACAGGTGATTTATCGATTACAAGTCCCTGATAACTTTGTAAACAAAACATGTCGTCACTGTCACTCTTGGCTGGCAGGACAGTACCTGACAATAGCAAATTCTGAAACTTGCACAATTTAACATAGACTGGCCCGTGTCTAACTGATATTTTTTTTATAATATTACAAAGCAAATGCAGCTTATTAAATATTTTCTAATATTCTACCTCTCTGACAAGTCTATCAGTTACACCCAAATCAGCCAGAAGCAGTAGTTTACCTTAATTTCAGAGCCTAATTCCAGGCTAAATTCAGCACTGTATGAACATCAACTTTAAGGTTTGGATCATTTATAATAATACTTTCATAAGCTACAAAGGACTAGCTATAGCGAGAAGCCGCTTTTAAACCAGAACCACTGCCGGCTGAGCCTTCGGGTGCTCCTGGACATGAAACCACAAGACCCATAAACTCACCCGGCCAGTACTGGTTATAGCCAAGGAACACGGACACAAATTAAGTACTAGCTATAGCGTAGCAAACAATACGTGATATTGCAAACTGCACGTGACCAAAACAATGTACATGTCTAGAAAATATGGTCCAAGAAGCTAGAAAGCCTAATAAACTGTTGTAGCACAGACCAGCCTGCAGTGCGCATCCGCGCAGCTTGATCAGCGCCTTTGTTATTCACGTTCTGGAACGTTTGATGACTCCACTTGATACTCGAACGACTTCGATAGTCTAGCTGGTCTCTGTTGCTAAGCAGGCTGGTTTGAGTGCTACTTTGTGTGACCTCCGAATACAGATTTTCTCAGGCACGTAGAGTATTATAGAACTATTTACTTAACTATTTACTTGACTCGAGACCGAAGGGCCACGGATTCGAGCGTAACCGGCGTCACTGCGTTGTGGTCCTTGAGCAAGACACATTTATCCTAGCTTAGTACTGGTTCAACCCAGGAAGACCCGTCCCTATATAACTGAAAGATTGTTGATGGGACGTAAAGAATCAAACCAAACAAAACTTAACTATGACGTCGCGTCAGATGTTGGTGTTAATTTGTGTAGCGTCAAAAGTTGTTTAAACACGTCAAACAATGAGATTTTCACAGATAAGAGAGGCGATCTTCCTTGTGTTAATATTTCTAAGCACACATGTCCAGTTGTAAAATGATAAGATGAAAAGTTTGTTTTGGTTTATATATATTTAATTTTTTAAAGGTTTTATTAATACATGTTCAAGAGTAGAATTACGAAAAGTAGGGTATACCCAGGTAAGCACAATTATTTTCAGTAGTAAATGCGATTGGTCGGTCGGTGCTTATTAACTACATAAATTTATTCTCGTTGCAGTAGACTTCAATGGACAGACGGACGGACAGACAGGGTGATTATAGGTCTTAAGGATATCTTCGCTGCACACACCTTTGCATGTTTTATATTAAAATTAGCCAATACGTAAGCGTTTGGTACTTATCGCATTGTCCGGCACCTAGGACTCGCGACTCGGGAAAGTCTGTGTGATGGTACAGGCTCGTTAGAGTAAAGTATGAATGTAGATGATAAATAGCTGTAGAATTGAGACCTCTATCACCGCTTGATACATGTATGTCAGCATCCACATTTTCACGAGGCTTTTGCGTATATGCGATAATCACCAAATATCGCCAAGAGTTAGTGTTGGCCCAAACAAACATGTAGACACAAATGAATGAAAACAACAAAGAAATTAATTTATTTGAGATTCGAGCACGTCACGTTTGAGTTTCAGACACACCCTTTTCATCATATGGCTGAGTTGAATATTACTAATACCTAGCAATATGATGTACAGTCTCGGGACATGTAGTTGTTTGCCACTTTGCGACGTCGCCGCTTGAAACAAGACCTTTCTAGAATTTTGTAAAAAAATACCATGACAAACTTAATGGGTTAAATTTTATAAAACTTACAGGGATGAAGAGCAAATAGAGAGCAGCAATATACAATAAATGATTAAAATAATTACACTTTTGGTTCTCAAGTAGAGCGCATTTAAAAGTGAATGTAAATTTTAAAACATCACTATTCCCGTAGACGCTAACGTTAACGTCACCGAAAACTGTAATTTTAATTTGTGTTTGCGTTTAAATTACTTCCATACGAAAACAACAGAAACCAAGAAGCTACAATAAAAATGTTTATTGCGTTAATCAATTTGCTTTCATTTGGTACTTTTTTCAAAGTTGTAGCTTCTATAGTTTTTGGACAATAATTTTTTGCAAAACATCTGGAAATACAACGATTTAAGCGGCAACGTCACTGGGTGGAGAGTGGGTATGTCCTATGGCTGTATATATACGCAGGAGCTTGAAGTTTGGTCCTTACATTACATGTATATGCCTCATAACCAAAAGCTTAAATGTCATCATTACCTAATGACATTATGAGCTTTCGGTTTAGGGGCTATAGGAGTGAATAAGAATCGAATTTCAAGCTCCTGTGATATATTCCTGAATATTCCTGAAAACAGGGGTAAAGGTCACTGAATATTCAGATTTCTCGAATTAATTCTGGCCAGTGACCTATTTTATTTATATTACTTTATATAGGACAGTGTCCTACAAGACTATGCTAATGCATCAGTATATAAGTATATAAGTTTTAAGAAAATGCGCGATTAAGTTTTTGGCATTTACGCATAATATAACGCTAAAATGTTAACGTATTTACGACGCGACTAGCAAAGTAAAAAAACGGCGTCTGTGACATTTTTGCTAGACAAAGCATTTTAGCGATATTTTATTCAATATTTAACAATTTCTCTTAATCTAAAAACAGCATAAAATATATGAAAAACGCATTTACATATCTTATTTAGAGAGAAATAAGTTTGAAGAAACATCTTTGCATTTAGTGTTGAATTAATGTCTCATATTTCCGAAGACGCCATTTGCGTGAGTGTGACATTTTTGCTAGACATAGCAAAATAACAAATTTTTGGTCTAAATATGAAAAAAATCAAGAATAAATCCAAATTTTAATTCTATTTTGAAAACGCATTTTTGTGATATACTTCGAATTTCAAAAACACGAGGCACTAAAAAGGAATACATCAAAATAAATACACAGACCCCATGTTTTCAACGTTTTCTTTAAATCTCTACACATTCCGTTTCTTTGCTTGGTTGGCTATTTCTGGTTAGTTTGCCGATTAACGCCAATTTCGCGCATGTCGTCGTGAGGAAAAACACAAAAAGTAGCTATGCGGGGAAAATTTCAAGATTTCATGCATTATTAGTTAAAGCTTTTGGATTTAGAAACACTCCGCCAAACCATTTCTGTTACGTCTCTACATGCAAAAAATCGGCAATTTATACGGAACATGTAAGCGATAACTTTTTCTTTGTATCTTAATTTGTCTTTCGTTTTTCATCAGTGTAAAATATAATTAATAACCTTTCTTTTGATGTTTAGTTTGTAAAAATGTATAATGGAATAAGTGAAATAGAGAGCTTTCAATAGAGAGGACCCCTACGTTTTTAAAATTAACACCAACATCTGACGCGACGTCTATTTATTTGGTAAAGAGTTAATAAGTTGCTCGAGCTGCGCAAAAGTGCGTGCATTTCATGAAAATCCTGACCGCACATACACTGAACTCACATTTATTTAAGAAATATATCAGCTTTAGCAGTGAATCGTTGTATTATAATTAACTGTTTGGAGGTAAATTGTAAAGAATATCAAACCACGAGCGCACAGCGCGAGTGATTTATCCGACAAACAGTGAATTTTTACTCAACAATTCACGCACTCACTAGAGCATTCTAACACACAGTCTAACACACCTCGCCTATTGAGTCACTGCTAAAAAGTGTGATGTATCAAACAATAATTCACAGTTTTGAAAGCGCGAGGAAAGTGACGTCATTTGATACTGGAAAGTGACGTCATTTATGGGGCTAGACGGTGTAACGTCGTCTTTACCCTTGAAAGATGTTACAAAAACACGTTAACGAATGCTACGTATTCTAAGTATTGGCGGGAGTTCTTCAATACAATGGTGGAAAGTTGGAAGAAGCTGAAGACTTCAAATGTGTTTTCGTCCTTTATTGTGTGTTAGAATCGAAATAGATCAACTCCAGTGCGTGAATTGTTGAGTAATAATTCACTGTTTGTCTGTCAGTTGTTCTAAGATAAATCACTCGCGCTACACGCTCGTGATTTGATCTTCTTTACAACTGACCTCCGAACGGTGAATTATTACTCAACAATTCACTGCTAGAGCTGATCTATTTCTTAAATAAACGACGAAAACACATTTGAAGTCTTCAGCTTCTTCCAACTTTCCGCCGTTGCATTGAAGAAATCCCGCCAATAGTTGGACTGTGTCCCATATGTTTACATGAATATGTAACGTCTTTCAAGCGTGAAAATGACGTTACACCGTCTAACGCCACGACTGACGTTATTTTGTAGTAACAATTGACGTCAGGCAGTGCGCGCTTACCACGCGCTTTCAAAACTGTGCCTATATAACACGCTTTTGAGTTCTATAGGCGATGTGTGTTAGAATAACCGTTTATGCGCATATCACAAAAAGTCGTATGCTTTTGTCATGTGTGTCGTCTGCCGAAATACGCATTCATGAGGTGCCGCCTTTACATTGACCCAATAGCCTTTTAATGCCTTATCGAACCCTTATCTGGCCATGGAAGCCTGCGTGGTCATTCATTGGTATTTTTGTCTCCTTGAAAACTGTGCTATTGACACAAACACGGATAGAATAAATGCTGTTATACATTATTTATGCTTTGATTGATATAACACAAAGCAAGGACGTGAAACGGGAATATATTGCTTTTTAAAACATAAGTTATTGGCTACGCGTATAGGCTAAGTTTCACAAGAATCGCTATAGCATGTGGGGTTGATTGAACAGGCTACCTGTTGTAAAGACACTGTTGATAACTTTTGATAGTAGTAATGCTCGAAATATTAAACAAATTTTAAAAAAGAATCTGAGGATTACATGTAATATAAAAATCATATGCACAACTGCAGACTACAAAAAAGGGCATCTGTATATTTTCAAAGCAATGGTATTAAACTTTGTATTGGGAGAAGGTGATCTAACAAGGTACCCACTGTAGTAAAATAACTGTTGATGGTACTATTCATATTTAAGGTAGATGAAATGCTAACTTTATAAATAGAAAAACACTCTGAAAATTATATAACAAGTGTGCCAAGACGGCACCATTTCGACCCCTGAGTCTAAGGGTGTCATTGATCAGATTGCATACAAGTATGCTGTAGAATTTAAGCTAGAAGGCATAAACTGACAACTGTCGTGGTAGACTAGTGGGGATTCTCGAAGATCTTAAGACTCAATTATAGGAATGTGTATCCCCAACGGACACCCTGCTATAATTGTCAATACAAGTAGCTCACAATTAGGAACGATAAAATAATAAAGGATCTTACATGAGTGCTCATGTTTTATTGAATTTATTAAACGAGTTTGGAAAAAGAGATAAAATGCTAGGCTTGTCGAAAGTGAAAAATACAGGAGCACGAATGTTAGATTCTATTTATCACATGACTTAAAAATCGCATTTATTTTTGACGTAAAAACGTCAAGGTTTTGCCTCTTTTACGCAACGTTATAATGTGTGTCATTACGCTAGGATATTGCATGACATTATATCACTCCCAGACACGACGTTATGTGATAAATGGTCTTAATTGATGTCAGGATATTAACTTTTAAGCAAAAAGGGAGGATGTGACATAGCATCCAGAGCAGCCAGTGTGATTGCCACTGCATGTGTCATATAATAACGAATAATAATACATAGGTTTCGTGGTGAGAATCTGAGTTGTTTCTAAAATATTCCAAGATCCTAGGCCCTCGAGTAGGGCACATGTGTACAAAACATGAGCTGACCGGGAAAAAAGGCTAACCAGTACAGGTGTGAGTGACATGAAGGCGTGGCTAAGTCATATGATTGTCATCATTTGCATGTCAATATATTACTACGCAATATTTATCATCGCGGATCGTTAAAAAATCTTTTTTTTTCATTGGAAACATTACTGGAAGGTATATAATTTTACATTAATTTTACTAAAAAATTGGGTTTTCTTGATATGATAATAATATCATTCAGGAATGGTGGTGATTCATTGGACAACTCGTCCTGTGGACTCATTGTTTACCTTATCACTACCATTCCTTTGTGACATAATTCTCATAACAAACCCCCCCACCCCCCCACCCACCCACCCAACACCCCCCACTATGCTCTCTTGATTCGAAAAATAATGCTCTGATCTCCCAAAGTCCTTGAATTTCATTTTCCTCTGCTTTTTGACAGTGCTCACTAAATCTTCAAAAAGCATGTGTTTGCTCCCCAGCTTCCTTAAAATAATTACCAGTGCTCCTCAGCCAAGATAAATAGCCTTTCTCCCCAGCTCCCTAAAACCCCTGGGGTCTCATATCAAGGAAAAAAAAGTTGGCTGTTCTCTATACCATCTAACCCATATAATTATTAAAAGCTGTCAATTAAGATATGGTTTTGTGTTTCATCAATACAGCAAAACTCTTTAGATAAAAGGAACAAGTGGTAAAATTTTAGTCACGTTGCACAATATATTGGAATTTTTTCATAACACAATGCCGATCGACACATGAATATATGGCGTTCCAAAATAGATGGTCATAAGGGAAGTCAGTTGAATATAGCAACGTCTTTTAACTATGCTAAGTCAGCAGCAGAATCAGCAGCAGCAGCAACAACAACAACAACTATATTGCTTTTAAATACTTAAAATACTAGCCATACAATGTTAGGACGTCATTGGTTAACATTTTCGTTCTCCTAGCACCAATGGATATACATTATGTAAGACCTGAAACCCCAAACAGTTAAGACCCAGAAAAATATCGCATGATGCGGCTTTTCATCAGGGTCTGAACTGTTTACTAAGACAAAATAAATCTATTGAGTACAATATATATTTTTTGAAAGCTGTAACCTATGACCCCTTAATATCTACAATGGAAAAGCCTAACATAACTGTATCAAACTTTATGGAAATTTCCATTGATCTTAAAAGGGCTAAGAGGAGATCCACGAACTAAATAGGAGAAGATAGGACAAGGCATGAGGTCCGGGGGAGTGCTCTGATAGTTTCATATATATGCAGGTTTGGCCCATTTGTTGGGGCCAACATTTTGAATGTCAATATTTTTGTTTTGTGTTTTTTTAGAAAAATGAATATTGTTTGATTTTGGTGGGTCATTCCTATGAATTTTAGTTTTTTTCCTGGGTTAAAGAGTAGATGCTGGGTCCAAGCCTACATAGCAAGAAAGAAAATGAGAGTAGCCCCCCCCCCCCACACACACACACACACAACACACGCGCGCACACCTTGAGCATGAGGTACCTCACAAGTATAAACTAAGGGAGCTTTCAAACATAAGTGTTTCAAACTAGGGGGTCATCAGTAATGAAAAAGGAGTGACCATAAATATGAGCAAACACATTATATTTTGATAGTTATCACATGGCTCAGCCGAGTCTGCGCAGATGCAAAGTCTTCCAGAATCGTCGCTGCTGGCATATACAAAGTATGGACGTTGATGAAAGCCCATATTAAAATTTAGATCTCCCTTCCTGCTGAATACGTCAGCATGTGGGCATTGGGCATATGCGTTAAAAAACAAACTCTAGTGGGCTGACTCAATTTTGAAGATCACGCATCCTTTTTGAAGAATCCGCACCTCAATGCGAGAAACCGGTCTTTGGGGTTACTGGCCCCGTAAGGCTTCAAATCAGCATGCTCAGCTACGAAGTCTGGCTAGAACATTGAAATTTTGGATTGAGCAGGGTGGTTTACTATTCTTTCCAGATAGCGAATAACAAGGCGCGCTGTCTGGACAGAGCCTTCGTTATGCGCATGCACAAAAGCCAGGTTTTCGCGCGTCGATGCCCATCAAATACCTGTTGTCCGATAGAACTGTCTGGTAGAATTTGAACAAAAACGCCAGCCAAAGGAGACTTTTAGCAGTTATATCTTCCATTTTTATTTGAATCTGAAATACAAATAACATTTATTAGTGGTAAAGAGAAGCCTTCTATACATGTATCAACAAATAAATTGTATTTGATTTAAGAAAATGATTCGCGCTCACAGTGATTTGTTGCTTAATATATCACTCGCTAGAGGTCAGTCGCTAAAGTGCATAAATCATGAGCGCAAAGCGTGAGTGGTTTATACACTTACGACTGACCGACAGACAGTGATATATTAAGCAACAAATCACTGTCAACAAGAATCTACATGTATATGCATTATATTACATACTGTGCCTTTGCTAAGTGTATTGCTTAGGCTTGGCTATGGGGTTTTCACTTTTCGATTGGTATCCTGGGTCAGGTGTGGCACTTGATTGTATCGATTCCTGATCTTTGCACCCTTACTTACTTTGGGACTACATTCAGAATGTTTTCCACCAGAAAACCTCTAAAATGACATATTGTACAATATTCTGTGACAATTGTTTAAAAATTTAGGTTTTCCAAGATGGCATCTTGAGGCCATCTTGGATATGTTTATTGAGGGACCTCAATATGCAAAAATAAATGCAGAATTGGATTACTCGTACCAGAAAACCTCTAAAATGATATATTGTACAATGTTCTGTGACAATTGTTCAAAAATTTAGGTTTTCCAAGATGGCATCTGGCGGCCACCTTGGATTTGTTAATTGAGGGACCTCAAAATGCAAAACTACATGCAGAATCGGATTCCTCATATCAGAAAACCTCTAAAATGACATATTGTGCACCATTCTGTGACAATTATTCAAACAGTTAGTTTTCTAAGAATCCGTCTGGCGGCCATCTTGGATTTATGCAAATTTCACGAGTTGCCCAAAGTTGCCTTTCTGGCAACCAAGCTAGATTAGTTCTAGAACATCTCTAAAGTACAAAGAAACAAAAAAACTTCATTGTACTCGACATATCTAGGTTAATGTATAGGACTTATAGGAGTGTCAAATGGACAATAAGTCTCCTTATATTATTTGTTATTATTATAGATATACACGTATTTTTCTTCATGTTCTTATTCTGTCAGGCTGGAGAGGAATGGCAGTGCTATCAGAGGTGTGTACTACATGTAAAATATTTAAATTAAAATGAAATTGGCACTAGAAACTGAATATCAGTTCATTGGCTTGGAACTTTTCCCAGGGTTGAAACAGAATTAGTTCTAAGCTTTTAGTTCTTTGAACGGTGGTTGGTCGAAATGCCCATTTTATTTCGAGCGCTTAAACTGGCTTTAATTGTAGCTTAAAGTGCAGTCGGCATCTCAGCAGGATCTGTATTTTATTGCAGTTTGTCCATGTCCCATTGGGAAAATAAGCGCAACACTATGTGCAGCATCGATAAAAGCATTACTGTCTAACGTTTACACAACAGGATATTTAGCTTATTGGTCTGGTGTCGCTTGTCATTTCAACCATTGTGGAGCCAATAATAAGAGAAATCTCCTCATTTTTAAGATATAGCTCTACAATGACACCACAAAATATATCGACAGAACACGAGATTTCTTTATTCGGAGTGGCTGCTGCCAGTTAACTGGTAGCAGCGATTTTACGTTAAAATGGCTGCTGCCAGTTGACTGGTAGCAGCGATTTTAACGTAAATTCGCTGCTGCTAGTTAACTGGAAGCAGCGATTTTAACGTAAAATCGCTGCTGCCAGTTAACTGGTAGCAGACCTTGCCTTCTTTATTTATCGCATATGCGTAAAGTCACAGTATTTAACAGACGCGATCAGCTACACAATGGAACTTAATGTATCCATTATTAGATACAAGTTGGCGTGTGCGTTTAGCGATTATTCGAATCAGTCTGCACATCCGCACAGTCTGATCAGAGTCTTTATTATATACCTATAACTGATACGACTAAAGAACTGACTGTTTTCTGGCCATCTGATACAGAAAGCCGGATCAACGAACTGAGGTTTTCTGAATCCATATCACTATCCTTTAAAACGAGGCTAACGTCGGTTACCTGCTTTTGCGGCGACATTACGTAAAGTAAATTGCAAGCATGGAACCAGAGACCGAAAACATGTTGACGTGACGTAAAAAACGTAACGTTATGGCAAACGTTCCCGCAATTTTTCAGGATTAAAGACCAAAACAGGTTTTAAAATCAGAAAGAATGTCAGAAAAAAGGCATATAATAAACATAATCATAATAGTAACTTGATCTGGCGTACAGTATCACGTCTCGTGGATGAGGCCATACCATTGGATCACCCTCGACGCTGCGCGTCTCGGGTGATCCGATGGTATGACCTCATCCGCTCGACGTGATACAGTACGCCAGATCAAGTTACTATTATCCACCTGAAGAAACGTTGGACCTTTGGCTACCTAAAGAATGCCAATCGATGACTCTGATCAGACTGCGCAGATGCGTAGGCTGGTCTGAGTCTTCGACGGGCGCACAAGTCATCTTCTATCTTTGACTGAAAATCTGCTCATTTTTGGTTAGAGCCTTTATCTATTTCCATACTATACTATAAGTCCGGAAATTTTCGCGAGAATTTTATATTCGCGAATTGCGTGTAAATACACATTTGCGACGCTAAAAAATCACGACTATGGCATGATTTACCTATATCAGTAAACGACAGAGTGATTTCGGCATTTCGCGAGGTTTTATTTTCACGAAACTTCGCATATGCGAAGTTTCGTGAAAATAGAACCCTCGCGAAAGTTTCCCAATTTACCGTATTTGTGCGAGCAGCTATGGCACTGGACGCACTAAGTACCATGATTATTACTCTTATTGCATGGGCTGGCCGTCGCCATAATTGCTCTGAGGATAAATATTCTAGCTATTATGTGGTTATATTTACATGTCAGACAGAATCGCTGCAACTGCTTTGTTTCTTTATAACTGTTAAGACATGTATGTCACGGAAGGAAAGCTGTCTATCACAATTTAGACTATCTAGAAGAAACCCCGCTTGCCAGGCATGTGAAACGTTGCAATATTCGAAATTTTAATATTTATATTCAATCTTACTTCATTACTATTTTATTTTTATTTGTATTTAATATTTGACCGTTTCATTTCTAAACATTACGGTTTTTTCTGTATTCTATCATTTGTATTCAATAACCACATATTTCTATTGCGTAAAATTTCGTTTATATTGTATATCTTTGGATTTATATTGTATCATTTTATGCATTGTATTCAACATATCTTTATTTGTATGTATAACTTTCGTTAATATTATATATATTGTGTATGTATTGTTGTTATGATAAGCTGCAGAATCAGGCTTCTGAAACTACTCAGACTAGTGGACTAAACTGACATTTACATGTACCACGCAGCTGCTCAGAATAGCTAAGACCTTCCGAAAGCTCAAATAAAATATACTGGCAAGTGTAACACATGGCTATTCTTACACAAAGTAAGGAAGAAGGCAAATATCAGGAATCGATACAATCAAGTACCATACCTGACCCAGGACGCCATATGAGAAAGTGATAAAAACACAAGAAAACATCACACACAAAAGAGCCAAGAGGTCAGCCCTTTCCCAACAGGTGACCACAAAGCTGTAAGGAACAGAAAAGATAATAAGACAAAGACAAACGCGAAATAACAAAAAGGATCCACAAAAGAAGCACCGCCTTGGAATGGTCAATCAGAAAATTACATGTCGCAACCTCGTGTGACTAGCTTTTAACTATTTCTCCATCGTCATCGATGATTAAACGCTGTTGGTACAGTTCCCATGTTTTTGCCCTACAGCTCCTTTTTTAGGTCGACCTTGCTTAATGTCTTCAGCAAGTAATGTACAAATTGCGATTATGTATGGTATATTGGAAAAATGTAAGTGAATAATACCAGGAATTACCACAATCACATACCCCAGACCAACAAACAGCATCCTGAAGAATATTTATAGAACACTAACAGTCACAAGACATCAGAAAGACAATAAAAATAGAGTAACAACCTCTCTCTTCTTCATTAAGATGATTGCAAAACGAGAAAGGACACTTAGTACTGCATAAAAAAAACAGAGACCATAACAGAGCCGCACAGCCAATGAGAGCAACAGCAAACAATGAAACAACAACTATAGAACCACCGCCTCAGAATGGAGAACAGCAAAAGTAAGTAAGGGTGCAAAGATCAGGAATCGATCCAATCAAGTACCACACCTGACCCAGGATACCAATGGGAAAGTGACAAACTCACAGTAGACACCACAAACGAGAGCCAAGAGGTCAGCCCTTTCCCAGCAGGTGACCACAAAGCACATATAAACAGACGCGCACAAAGACATAGCAAACACAAGACAGATCAAAAACATTAAAGATCGACAAAAGAAGTACCGCCTTGGAACGGTCAGTAAAATATTTTACTGGAGGGCTTAAACCGGTTTAACGGCGCCAACCTCACCCTTAATTCAGATGTGGATCAACACACATAGATATTTGGTTTGCATGAAAGACCCCTAACTTATCAATGCATCATCTCCTAAAACATATAAATCAAGATATAATAAGGAGATAAAGCAAGGGTAAGGACTCACATTCTAATGGCGCCGATTATTCGTCCTAGATTCAGTTGTGGTTGTTGAAACAAAAAAAAACATATGTAGCTCACATTTCTAACATACGCAATGTATCATTACATAGAAAAAATCTAATCAAAACACACTATGATGAAATGAAGAAAATGGCTCAAGAAATAAAAATCTTGACGCTCAAATGCCTGTATAGAACCATAAATGGGCCAACGTTTGAGAATGTGGTATTTTAAACATAGGTGACTGGCATATATGCCAGCACTTTCCCTACTCATATACGATCAAATATGGCAGTAAATGAATCTTTTGGCAATTTCAAAGGACCTAGGCAGTCTTAACGAAGGATTTCCCCCAAAAATGGCCAGATAAAGGTTTTAAAGAAATTGATAATTTTCTATGACAAGGTAGTTGATTCAACCCTCGAATTATCCGCAAAAAGGCTTTTCACATTGGGCCGATTAAAAATAAGGGTTGAAAACTCTGTTTCTGCTATTCATCATAAAGGAAATAGAAATACATTTTTGAGATGCTTTCCCCCTTGACCAGCCAGACTTACAAATGCATGTATAAAGTTTGCAGTTATGATACACCTTAATCCTTAGTAAACAGGTCAGACTGACTGTATATGTAATATTAATATGACAGGTATAATCTATGTGCAAGACATTTACAGGTAATAGTAAAAAGGTATGGACCACATACTTATTTACTAAACACAATCGAATATTTTAAACCCGAATTCTATGCCAATGCAACACTTTCGTCTCAAGATTTATGCTGCAAACATTATGTTTCCATGTATTTAAATGAATACAAGTAACAAAACATTAGGTTTCTGCACACTCATTGGTCACAAAAATAACCCCAATCCCTACAACCAACGGTCCTGGAAAAAATATACAAAGTTTTCAAAATATATTTATATTATTTGGTGCACTAATTAAAGGGCAAAAATAAAGTTGTCGATTGAACGTTATCCTCTCAAAATTTGGGCAGATTGAATAGGTGACTGTCCGAGGTCCGAGGTCCTCAGGTCAACGCAGAACGCTTTGCGCCATCTAATCATGTGGATAAGAATTCTTATCGGTACAACTTCACGTAAATAAGATCCTCATTTCCATAGCAGTCATGCGGACAGCCAGTATAATCCGTTTCTTGTTTACTGTCGTGAGTTGGCTCCCGGTACCGTTAGTTTAACAGGTGACCGGGCCCAGGGCGACGACAGTAAACATGGTTCGCACTATACCATTTCTTAGCCATGAAATATATTGTTACAGAGTAAACAAAACATATCCCAGTGTGAAAATTATAGAATACAAACGCATAAATTAGTGAACATAAATTGCAACCGGTATCGAATATAAATAAATGCGTGTATGGTTCGTGTATGGTTTAGGCATTCGCGTAGCATATTAATGCATTAAATATAAAATCTTGTCATGAATTATTCTTCTCATTACAAATCTATCAACCTCAAAGTTCTCGTTATGACATTGACTCACTAAACGCTAAAAATGAGAAAAGCCTATCTTCTAAATATACAAAATGACTCCGACAGATAGGCCACGTTACGAATAAAAATGCCGTAAAATATTAAATGCAAACAATTGTTGGCATTTTAATATCTAATAGTAAGATAAATACAACATCTTAAGCTTTTTCAACATCTTCATTTTACAAGCATTTAAAATTTCGTGCTCCAATGAGTTGAGCGAAAAAGAGTTTATTAGCTAACACATAAGTGATCGTGCTCAACAGAATAGACAGGTTGTGGGAATGTTGAATGAAGCAAATATATCTGTACGTTGATCTATAGCTTTCACTTGACGTGGTTGAAATATTGCAGCTTAATATTCTGCCAGAAAAGCTCTCGCTTCACAACATCAGACTTGTGAGTTTTTAATCAGCATTCACTCCCTGTATTTGAAGTAATATCCAATCGAGGATACCCCCATCATCTCTTTAGTTTAAACATATTTTATTCAATAAATACAAATGATATACAACATACGTACATTGTAAACATACAAAGGATTAGAACGAAAGCATAAATGCTTATAGAGTTCTTTTCCTGTTGAGAGTGACTTTATAGTGTACATGCATATGGCAGTATTTTATCTACATATAGCAAAGTGAGTATACAAAGTAGTGTTATAAATATGAAAAGATGATAATTGCGAAAAATAGATTGAGAAAAAAAAACAATAAGAAAATGATACAAATTACAAACAAATAACGATGGAAAAAAGCATGAAATATTTTCAGATTGTATTGCTTTGCTGAATGTTGAAGGGATGTGGGGAGTGGTGCAGACTTAAGAACATGTTTAATATTAGGTTTTCTTCTGTCGTCACATGATATGGTAACACTTGTAATGCACATTAAAGATGAGAGAATTAGAAACGCTGCGTTGCTAAGATATACTTGTGGACATGATGGAAGATACTTTGGTTTATTTCATTTGATAGTAATGGATCACCATATAGCAATAAATTCAAAGTTGGTGTTCTATATAGTCGTATATCATTAAGAAGTAAGGTGCGTTGGTGCTGAAAGAATCTGCAGTGGAAAAAGTAATGTTGCACATTTTCGATAGAACCACAGTTGCAAAGAGGTGAGTCAGTGATATTTTTCAAGAACAATTCAAGATTCAGAGAACTGCAGCCTGTTCGTAGCCGGGTATGCAGTATTTGAGTTTTTCTTTTTCCATAATAATAATAATTTGGAACAGGCTTGTTATCTTTCTTCAGAAAGAATTTGAATGAACTTAATGTGTTTAATTGTTTAGTTTCAGCTGGCAAGGTATTCCAATCTCTTAGGACAGAGGGCAAAAAGGAGTTATTGTATTGATTCGTTTTAGCTCGTATGGTTTGGATATTGTTAGAGTTACGTAGATTGTAGCGGGATATATCATTTACTTGTTGGGGTATTAAGGAGGATAAATATTCTGGTGCTAAGTGATTATACATTTTAAAGAATAAAGTCAATTTATGGTCATTACGTCGTTTTTGTAGTGATTCCCAGCAAATTTCTTTGTACAGGTTATTTATTGAGACGAGTTTGGTAGCTCCAGTGGCTATTCTGGCGGCCTCATTCTGTATTTTGTCAAGTTCATATTTTTCTGCCTGTGTGCAATTATCCCATATGTTATCCCCATATTCTAGTAATGGTCTTATGAATGTTGTGTATATTGTTTCTAGTGATTTTCTATCCAGTTTGAATTTAAGTTTCCTCATTATATTAATTCTTAACCATGCCTTGTCCTTTATATAGTTTATGTGTTGATGCAAGCTGCAATCGCTTGACAGATATAGACCTAAGTGTTTGTGGGATTTAACTTCCTGGATTTGCACATTTTCCATATATAGCGGTGGGTGATGTATAGTGTTTAATTTTCTTGAGAGTAAGAGTGCCTCTGTTTTAGATGGGTTAAAAGTAACAAGCCACGTGGCAGCCCATCGAGTTATTCTATCTAAATCGAAATTTAAGCAAGCAGCTGCATAAGGAGCATTGTCTACAATGATGAAGAGACTAGTGTCATCTGCGAATAAACGTATGTTAGAGTCAATGCCATTAACTATGTCATTTATGAAAAGAAGAAAGAGAAGAGGCCCTAGAATAGATCCCTGAGGCACACCTGCTCTGATAAAGTTCCAGACAGAAGATACACCTGGAAGAATAACACGTTGTCGTCTGTCAGAAAGATAACTTTTGAACCAGTTAAGAACCTCTCCTGTGACACCAGCTGCTTCAAGTTTGTATAGGAGTCCAGCGTGCCAAACACGATCAAAAGCTTTGCTGATGTCACAGAAGACGGCCCTTACCTCTTTTCCAGAGTCTAATGCTTCACAAAAGGTATGATACAAATAGGTTAACTGATTTATAGTTGAGTCTCCAGGAATAAAACCAGACTGAAAAGACGACAGCATATTATTTTCTTGAAGATGATTGTACAGGTGTTTAAAGATCGTTTTTTCAAAGACTTTGCTCTCTGAATTGAGAAGAGATATAGGTCTATAATTAGATGTTACGGATAAATCTCCCTTCTTAGGAACTGGGCATACATTTGCTTCCTTGTAACTAGCTGGCATGATTCCTAAGCGCAGTGATTGATTAAAAAGAGAACAGAAAGGTGAGGCTAATTGCGAAGACAGTTCACGCAAAATGCGATTGTTGAGACCGTTTGGACCAGAGGCCTTTCCAACTTTCAATGTTTGGAGAGTGGATTCAACTTCTAGCGGAGTAAGAATAATTGAATTCAATTGCGTGTGATATGCTGGGGGAGGTAGAGGAGGGAGTATAGCATTTTGCTCATTCAGAATGGTTTGACTTTGAAAATGATCGTTCAGAAGGTTGGCCTTATCTATTTCATTGGTATATACATTGCCATTTGATTCGAGAGGTGGGATATCAGAATGTGTGTGAGGGGAGATAAATGCCTTAAGAGTAGACCACCAATCTTTTGAGGATAGGTTTTCAGATTTGAGTTTTTGTGTTATTTTGTCTGTGTGCTGTTGTTTGCAATTTCTGATCAGTGTAGTTACTTCATTACGTAGTCTTTTGAATTTTGCCCAGTGATGTGATTGGTTAGTTGCCTTAGCTTTTCTGTAGGCTCTTCTACGCTTACGTATTTGACGCTTTAAACCTGAAGTTATCCATGGCGGATCAGATGGTTTAACCGTGATGCTTTTATTTGGTATACATTCAGATGCGATTGTAAGGATTGAGTTGCTAATATTAGTTGCATAAGTGTCTATATTTTCATCCCTTAAGGAATCCCAATCAGTGTCTCGGGCTTTGTTACGCAGAAGTTCATAGTTACCTTTGTCATAGCTCCAGATATGCCGTTTAAATGCTTTAACTTTGGGCTTAGAAAATTTCAGTATACCAAATACAGGACAATGATATCTTAATTCTTGATGCAGAAAGGGATCACCTACCCCACTAATCACTAAGTGATCTTTATTACTTACAAGAATTACATCGATTAGGGAGGAAGAGGTTTCAGTAAAGTGTGTTGGTTGAGTGATTGACTGAAAGAGCATAAATTGAGTACATAATGCTTCAATTTTTCGCCTCGTTGGGGATGACAAGAAATTTAAGTTGAGATCGCCAGTAATTATAATTTCTGATATACCTGTGTCAACAGCTAGTGCAATGGAATCTTCGATATCATTAAGGTAGCTCATGTTTGAATTTGGTGGCCTATAAAACAATGCGAAAAGAATACGTTTGTTGTGATTTGCAACTTCAATCCATATACATTCTATTCCTCGGATTTCAAGATCGTCTCTACGCTTGTAGTATATCCCTTCCTTAACATAAATCATTACGCCACCGTGACTATCCCCTACTCTATCTTTACGTTCTGGTCTGTTGAATGATTGAAATAGTAAGTCGTCAGATGAGATCGATTGATTTAGCCACGTTTCGCTGAAAGCAAGTATGTCGAATTCGAACAGTTCGGTTTGTAAGATATCTAGTTTATTAAGAATGCTTTGTACATTGTACTGGACGAACGATAAGTTATGATTTATGCTTAAGGAGCTTATAATATCATTTGAAATGTTTGATGAGTTTGAGGGATTACTAGCTGATGATATTGAAGATATGGAAGATGGACCAGGGTTAGGTTGTATATCACCTGAACATAGCAAGAGAAGAGAACGCCATGTTATTAAAGTTAGAATTGCTAGAATACACATACTGATTACGGTAAACCTGGTATTTGACGTACATGCTCTGCCAGGTTTTACGCGCTGAAGTTGGCGCTGAAGTTGGCCAATCGGTCTTAATTTCGGATTTATGTTCTCTATTGACAAATGTAAGATTGAGTAGGTACACAGAGTTTTACTTTGTAAGGAAAAGAGAAACAATAGATGTACGCAAATGTTATAATGACACATGCGACGATATACTGGCATGATGGCTGGCTTCAGTTTTCCTATTGAATTCAATGACTTTTTAAGTAATCTCGTTTATAAGAAATAAGAAAACGAAGACAGACACCAAGCCAACCAGTAATTGAAAATTGGAAACCTGCTGCACCAGGACCCCCCATCCCCACATCCAAGGAGCAAACAATACAAACTAAAACAATTAACAGAAAAAAGATCATATCAAAATAAATGGAGGGTACCTCGTATGACGTTTATTTGAATTGAATAAGTGTGTGTGTGTGTGTGTGTGTGTGTGTGTGTGTGTGTGTGTGTGTGTGTGTGTGTGTGTGTGTGTGTGTGTGTGTGTGTGTGTGTGTGTGTGTGTGTGTGTGTGTGTGTGTGTGTGTGTGTGTGTGTGTGTGTGTGTGTGTGTGTGTGTGTGTGTGTGTGTTGCAATACGAAAGGAAACAACGGTCGCCTTGAAAACACACATTATGATGACATAAAAATACCCTCCTAAAGTCCTCTAAAGAGTCACATTTTTATTTTTTTCTCTCCGCGAAACAAAAACACAACACCGCCATTTTTGTCACGTGACAGCATCATCTCTTTGTGCGCACTTCCAGCGGAGCTCGGAAAAATCTTATCTATGACATTAACACCAGAAGCTAACTTGCTGAATTAAAAAAAAATACTAACAGAATTTCGTCGTCTCGTGGGATGACAAATGAGTCCTATTCTATGGTGCATCAAAGTTATGTTATTTGATTTAGATGTTTATCTGTGATTTTACAGTGATTATGTTAGAAATAACGTCGTTTCGAATTTCCTCCTATCTACTTTTTTATATTTTGTTTTGTTTTTATGCTGGTACTTTTTGTACATTTTAAGTTCCTCTGATTTGAATGAGACCCCAATAAATAGTACCGCTATATGGGTTTCAAAGTCCCTGTAACATTTTCTTAGTGTCTGCTGAAAGTATAGATTACAGTATATGCAGTATGCGTACTCATTTTAAGCGTCTCCGTAATATAATAGTCAGGTATATCACATTGGCGTAGCGCCCATTACGCAGTATATGCACCTGCGTTATGAAAATAGTAACACTCAAGGGAGCTCATCTTATATGGTTAAAGTGATTTTCCATACACGAAGGAACTGCTCTTAAAGGAAAGAATTCGCTACCTCTGGGAGCAAATTCTTTCCTTTAAGAATAGTTCCCATTTTGAAAAGGGACGTAATTGTAGAGAATTATTGCTTGATACAGTAGTCTCCCTTTGATGAGAGAGAATCTGACTCTTTTTAAACCATGAGACTCCGTTTCATTGTGATTGTTCATGAGAACTAATCATCGATATTAGGATCAACTCTCAAGCCCCTATCATCGCCTCGAGTGGTATTGTGCTTTCTATCGTAGTGCAGTATAATTTCCTGACACGATACCATATCGAAGGCCATGGGGGAGGAGGGGATACTACCAACTCCACGTGGCACACGAACCATTACGTGTACAAAACGAATCTGGAACTCGTACATCAGTTGAAATGTCCGATGACACCATTTTGCCTCCATATTTTGGCTGTCTTACCGAAAATAGCATTTTATTTCTTCGGGTACAATGAATTTTGGCTTAAAATTTGTTAATTCCAGTTACTGATTGCACGTTGTCATTTGCATGCAGTTTTGCATTATTTAAGATTGTCTTGCCAAAATGAAAAGCTCTGTATAATTCTGTTTTAGTTTAATCTTAATTTCGGAGTATTTTGTATTAAGAAGGCTCTTTTGGGAATTCGCTGCATTAAGCAACCCATGGATCATGGAACGTTTTCTATTCACCACGATCTCGGAAGTTAAAAGTACATCTCTTCGATAAACACAGATCTTTGAGAGTGTAATTTATTAAAATTTTAATAATCTTCTATGAGCTCGGATTCATTTTTTTCTTTAAATCACGTTTAATATTAAAAGGGAAGAGGCTATTTACAGTTGACTGTCAATAGCCAAAAAACGTTAAAATGGCTATTTACAGTTGACTGTCAATAGCCAAAAAACGTTAAAATGGCTATTTACAGTTGACTGTCAATAGCCAAAAAACGTTGAAATGGCTATTTACAGTCAACTGTCATTAGCCAAAAAACGTTGAAATGGCTATTGACAGTCAACTGTAAATAGCCATTTTAACGTTTTTTGGCTATTTACAGATAAATCAGATATTTTCATTGATGTTGACTTTATATTCGAACATTTGGTGGACAATTTCAAGTACAGATGAATATTAAAGTCAAATGAATGTGTTTCTTCCATAATTAGTGTATGCCGTAAATCGTATTTGAGCCTGGCATGTGAGTTTTGGGTATTTGACGCATGCAAAAAGTTAAGAAACACGCAAGCTTGTGCATCTACACAGACGCTCCATTGGCATCGTTGTTCGTACGCATAAGTAGAAAATGATTCATATAAGAGCAAAACATCTCAAAAAATGTACAAGTCAGTCAGGTGAAAGGCCGATATTCTGTGATTGTGACAATTCCTGATCAAGTTTATAGAGCTCAGACTTCTTACGTGTAACATATATTCCAAGGTTTCCTGATCAGACACCACATTCTGCGAAATCTGATTTGGATCTCGACTGTTTGTCTATATCCCATGGATGTATATATAGCTACTTCGACTTGTTTATAGCACAAGCTGTTTTTGTTCCTCAGAGTTACACGTACGAGGGTCATTTTTTATGTTCGTAGAATCGGGCTGTATCTCTACAAATATAGAATTCACGGTACCATAACTATATATATATTTTGAAAGGTCTAGCTCCTGTCTATCACTTGATATAAATTTTACATCATTAGCGCTTAGCTCGCTCAAGATATATAGCTTTGAATAGGGCGTAAAAAGGACACTGGCCGAAATCCGTGTCATTTTAACCACACAGCCATTAGGAGATTAGACGCTGTTAAGTTTCATTCACTATGGTGATATAAGCATTTTTCAAGCCGATTTTTTCTTTGCACCATCAAAATTAATTATTCAAACGCTAATCGTAGACAATTGCAGCAAAACTATGAGCATGCTCTTTGCTCTTCTATAACAATTTTAAAACACCCATCAATATACCAAAATAATCACAGTCAAGTGCTTGTTATTATATCTGTTAAAATTACGATTGTGAACAAATTTTAAAATTTCTTCTGGTTTCGTACTCAATCATTCGTCAGCAGTTATATTGATGTATCGATTTAAGCGTGTAACTGGCAACTTTCGATACTGGCATACCCCCATGTTATAAAAAGTGGGTGGGGTAAATCAACCCCACGTAGGATCGGATCTGCTTAATTTTCTTATTGCAGTTATTTAAAAACCTGTTAAGAGGCACAAAAACAGTTTTAATGTATTTTCTAAATATAGTAACGCTCCATGACATCATTCATATACAAAATAAGGGATTTTAGCACCCCCCTAGGCTACTTATTTTGCGGTTCATTTCTATTAAAACAAAAGTTTTAACCTTGTTTTGGGATGAAAGTAACCATAACACTTCCATCTACCATATAAACCAGAAAAAATACAATACTACTTTACAGCTAACATATTAAGCCACATTCAAAAGCCCGTATCCAACTTCCACTTGTCTCAACTTTTTGCAATAAAAGAGCATATGCCTACTGTTCAATTTGCTGAGGTTCCAAACAAATCTTCTATATCCAATAATTGCTGCGCGTTTGCTATAATGTTTATATAGTATTGTAGCACGTGGTGTCCTTGATCTGCAGCCATATTTTCAGAAGCTGTGTATGGCTATGGACCCATTTTCATGCGATTATTTCTAGCGTTCTGTCAGAGACTAAGTCCATAAATGTCATATTTCTATCATATTTCTAGTGTGCGATATATAGGTATGTCTTTGCCTCTTAGGAGTCATGAAAGTAATTCATTTTGAAATAATTTTAGGTTGCATATATAGATAAAAGCTCAATCTTTCCAAATATATGCATGATGTATGCATTTACTTTCGCCGTTTTCATTAAATCTACCTTTCTACGAACATAAAAAACGTCCCTCGTACATGTACAAGGTCTGATTATGTCTGAAATAGGCAACGCATTTGAACATTTTATTGTTTTATTAATGAAATCCCAGGGTTTGGCCGAAAATTAAACTCATTTCAATATCATTGCCAAGCATTAGTTTTACTCAAGTTTACGAAGTAAGAGACCCTCAAATTCTGTATTCATCTAATATTTTACCATATTAACAGTACATGTATTTCAAATCAGCTGAATGAAGATTTGTAAATTTCCAATAGCTATTATAAGCCTATAGTCTACAGATTTGACAAGACTTCATACTTTTACATGCTACTTTTTTCAGGGGCAAGCTGGGCCCCTTGACTTTTAGTTTTAGGGGCCGAGCCCAAAATTTAGGGGCACTGGGCTACTGGCCCCCTGTTAGTCTTTTTCCCTGCTTTAAATACCTTAAATGAGACAGCGGTTTACTTGTAAGAGTTATTCTTTATTGTAGATAGCTGTTCTAAGCTTTTTGAAACACTGGTATCATTTTTTTCGAAAAAAAAGTAAATTGTGGAAAAAACCTTTGATATGAGTTTAGACAATGTAGTAAACAATTGCCCAATAATTAGGCTTAGTCGTGAGAAAACCGGATTTTGTTGCATGCAGTCTCTTCTGGTGATAAGGCTCATAAAACTATTGGACCTAGATCTGCTATGATGAAATGGTGGTCCTTATCTGGATCTACACTGCTAAATACTCCAATAGTATGCCTGAATGTATTTTTCGACTCATAATCACACGCTGGATAGGAGGCATTCGAAAACTCTAAAACTGTCGAGGAACGTAGATAAAATTGTTAGAAACAGTTTTCGGTTGCCATTATCGTCTGACTGGCGGCAAATAGCAATCGAAAACGCTGTTTCTATCGAGTTTTGATCCCCGTTCGTCGATTGTTCTGAGCGTTTTTGATAGCCGCCTACGCGGTGTGATTTGCATGAAATCTTATTTTAAAACTCTACTCTCTTTATAGTAAGTTGTTGATCAATTAAAACCATAAAGACCAGTGTTTTATGAGGATTATGATAAGACAAGCCCCCAGGGTTTATTTTCACACCTAACCATCGCATATCACCGCGTCTTTCCGGTAAACAGCCGAAGTATATCGACTGTCACCAGCTTGAGAAGGGTAAAGTGTACGAATATTCTACCTGTTAGAAAATTTCATTGTTCGACATGGCGGAACTATGGCGGGAAACTCAGTCGCATTTTCCATCTTTCAAGATTATTTTCCATCTTCCACCTTTAAAACTTATAGCTCATTCGAATAATGTAAAGCATTTGAAACACCCATGGATGTTGCATTAACAAGGGTTTTCAAATTTAATACAAGGCAGTGCGCACGTCAGCATCCAGAGTACCTGCTTGTGTCATCTTTGATAAACTATGCAAACAGTTTGTGCCTCTGGATCTAACTTTTTGCCACAATGTGTTGAAGGCACCTCGAAAGTACTTATAATCAGATGTTCCCAAGGACTTTTTGGAGGGGAGGGGGGGGGGGGCGAGATAATGAGAGAAATCAATGGCCAGGATCATCAGACATCGATGGCCAAGATCAGTGTGAGCATATGCTCAATCTGGTCACGGTCATTGCGATCTTCTGAGTGCATAGGGAAACAATGTTCAAGGCATCAACAATACGTCGTCGAAAATCATAAAAATACAAAACAATGAGTTTTCGGATAGACCGCCCAAGTGCACATTCTGCTCGAGAACCTTGCATATGGCCAATGATGCCTCATTAAAGTCTCCTCTCCTGAATAAAGGTTGTCACACCTCTTAATCCGACACGCGTCAAGCACCACGGGGGTTTTATTGCTTCCTGGTGAAGTACACTAATGCTGTTTACTGGGACAGATTAAGCTTTTGGGTGATACTTAAGTGAAAATAAAAATAGATTATATGAAGAGATTCTATTCCACTAATAAAACCTTCCAATATCATCTCCACCGCAACTACGCAACTACCCCCCCACCCCCCCCCCCCCACCAAAAAAAATAAAATAAAAATGAAAGTATCCGTTTATCTCGAAATTACAAAAAATAGTTTTGAAAAATGTGCAAAATATGAAACCTGTGCATATTGCACAGGTTTCATTATATATTTTGCATATTTTTGCACAGGTTTTATATTTTGCACATTTTTCGAGACTAAATGTTTTTAGCAAAATTAAGTTCTTTTGTTGTTAACCTTTTACAAAATATGAATAAATTTCAACATGCCGAAAAGAAAATTAATAATGAAAGCAGAAAAGAAAAAAAATGGATGGCTATCTCAATGAAGAGCATGATAAATATACCACATGGATCCTCTCTGCGAGACATCCATACTTTGCATAAGGGAGTAGAGAAGGATCTGACGAGTCATCGCATATGCCGACACGCCTTCGCTTTCCAGGCTCGAAAATGCGTGAAGTATAAAAAAAACCAAATCCCTGTACAGGCCCTCGTACATAATTTTGCGGACTGGAACTAATTGCCAAACCCTTAGCTGTCTCACGACAACTTGCATGTACACAACATCAACAGGCAGTATAGATCAGAATCAGACAGCTCCTATAGGAATTATCTGTTATAATCAGATCATGACTCACTCTTGTTTGATATATAATTAGTCAAAAACAAACTAAAAGAACGGTTACGATCATGAGTTTGACGACTAATTGAGAACACGGTAGACCCAGATGAGATGTCTATTAAAGTAAAGTATTATTAAATGCCAACACAGAGCCTATTTTGGATCCATGATGCCACATAGTTTCAATCCAGTCTCTGGACGGATATTTTTTTAAACAAAAAATTTGTGAGAAAAGTTTCCAAGTCTTAAAATCACCAACAAAGACAAGGCTGCCCGTGTTACTCAGGAATTCTTCTTACTTTACACTTAAAGTCATATCAAAATAATGCTAGGAAGCTCAAGATTAACTGCTTACCACATCTTTGCAATTAGTATGTTTAATGTCTTGATTCTCTTTTTCCGCTAACGGAGCGGGAAGTCGTTGATTCGAAGCCGCACCATCATGAAAAAATATGCTTCAACAAAAGCCAAAATAGGATTTCATCTAAATAAAGGGATAAGTAAATAAATTTGATATAACAAATAATTTCCCCCTGTATTCCAAATTAATAACGACACTGACTGTCATTAGCCAAAAAACGTTAAAATGGCTATTGACAGTCAACTGTAAATAGCCAAAAAACGTTAAAATGGCTATTGACAGTCAACTGTAAATAGCCATTTTAACGTTTTTTGGCTATTGACAGTTGACTGTAAATAGCCATTTTAACGTTTTTTGGCTATTTACAGTTGACTGTAAATAGCCACTTCGTATTAAAAGACGCCTGCGGGCCAATAATGGCACGAGATTGTTAGTTTAAACAACATTTAATCAATCGTAATTACGACATTTAAGCACACTACAACATACGGAAATGATTTGATAGAAAGCATGGATGCTTTTTTGATCATCTCCTTATTAACAATTGCATTGCGAAATAGAGTGTAAAAGACTTTCGGAATATATGGTACATGTAGTTGTCAAGATGCATAACTAGAAACAAAAACATATCGACAGAAAAGAGAGACAAACGAAAAGACAAACAGAAAGGGATTTGCTGGTGTGTGTTGTTTGCGGCACACTTTTTAATATACAATTTCTGGGTGGCAAGACAAAGATGAAACCTATGTATTACTGACGCGTATTGTGTGAGTGATAAATGACTGAACTTGTAAAAATATGCATTTATTTTCTTCATTGTTTAGAGCCTCCTCCCCAAATAAGAGGTCTTTAAATATACTGCTCAACAAAAGTTTAGCACGGATTTTAATTGAACGTCCCACTTTGAACGAACATGAACCATTTTACTTTAATGTAATCAACATGCATGGGGATCTTGCAATTAATGTTTTTTCATGTCCGCCAGACAAAATGTAATCTGGTTAGGCGTCAGTGAATCGACGTTAAATTTGATGTCATGGGCATGCAAAGAATAAATGTCTACATCAGAAATTAGAACTTTTGAATCTAGAGTGAAGCAAGAGGTTCTCAATGATGAAAAACGTTAAAAACATCAAAGTTTGATACCCGTTTATGCCGCGTTTTACCGTTCCATTATGACGTTAAAATGGCATTTTCCACTTTTTCCACTTTTTTGACTTTTCAGCTAACTGAATCAAGAGATCAAGAAATCTTTTTGATGCTTGAATGGCACAAGCACCTTGAACATTTCTGTTACTTGGCTATTTGAAAACGTCTTCTTTAGATAGCGTTACCGCCTACATTTAGCCTCAACTTCAGATTAACGTCACTTTTTATTAATTAAATACCAAGGGATTTTAATATACAAACTAACCTTCCCCTAAACTGTCTCTCTTTTTGCATCATCTAAAACACGAAAGCCCTTTCAATTAAGCATGCCTACACAACGAAAGAACTACTGTTTTTGACTTGTAAACGTCATTACAACAGTGACGTTAGTTGTTTTCAAGACTAAAATTGTGCTTCAAATGCTCAATGGAGATGACCTTTATCTGTTTTTCAAAATGGCCGTTTCGACCAAGCTGGAAAACAAACGACTTCATAATCCAATCCTGAATCAATTTTGTATTGCGAATAATGGAGTTGAAACGCGTTTTTGACCGCTCTCTTGTTTAAAGCAACGAACGATGCAATGGAAATCTAATTAAAGTACACCAATTGCTTTCCTCACCTGTATCACATATCAAACCATCATTTCAGCGGATATTTAATATCTTTAAACCATTTGCTTAAATAAAAAATAATTTTGATGAACCCGTGCTAAACTTTTGTTGAGCAGTATAGTTGTGCAGTGTGCCAGCACGTCGCCAATATGATCGTGTCTTGGTCGCACGAATCGTGGGGAAGTCAAACAAGAAACGAGCCGTGGCATGGGATTTCCAACAATGTGTTATGTGCGACCAGCAAAGCCTCAGATCAGCCTGCGCATACGCGCAGTCTGATCAGAGCCTTTGCTAGTCGCTTGAATATTCTATGACTGTTAAGCTCCTGACCAAACATCATTTGGAGTTTTTAAGCTTAAAAGGAGGCTGCACAGGCTCGACTGAGTCTACATTTGTCAAAATGCCACATTGTTGGAAATCACATGTCGTGGCTCAAATGAGATGTAGTCTCAATTTCAACACACATCCATTTGGGGCGGCAGCAAGATTCTTGTTAAAAAGATTTTCATTTATATAATATGTGAACTGTACTCTAATCACAGCCTCGTAAGAACTATTTGGTCTAATATACTGAGGGAAAAAAGTTTAGCAATATACTTTGAGAATTCACAGTTTAGAAGAAATATGACTTTTAATTTCATAGTGTCAAATATATGTGTTGACAAACGTTCACGAGTACGATGACATAAACAGGTTGACATTTCACATAATGTAAAGTCTGATTTTATGCCCCCTTGCTAAAACAGCTTATCTGGCGATAGTGCGAATAGTTTTCTACTGAAAGCTGCATTTTTATGTCCATTGTTTAGATCAAAAAGCAAGAAAGCGAAAAACGGTTTAAAACTGAACGTTTAGTTCACCCTTTTCGCACCGTTTTTAGTTGAAAATCGTATTTCTCCAAATTACCTCCCTTTCAATTAAATAACGTTTGAAATTAAAATGCTCAGCAGATCAAATCCTCACTATGAAGTCGGATTTTGTTTCTTTTGACCACTTGCATGTAGCCATTAGGTCATTTTCAAACAACTGACATGTTTGCGAACCCGCTTATTTAAAAGATCTAATGCTTCAAAGATCACTTATGGGAAACCCCATTATAAATAATTGCTAAACTTTTTTCCCTCAGTATATATTGCCTGCATTATACTATACTACAATGGTTTTGGAGAACTATTTGAATTAAGATGGCGTTAAAATTGTGAGGGAGTCTGCTTTTCTGATATGGTTCGGAAGACGGTTCCATTTGCGAACTGTCAATCGTGAAAAAGAAGTATAGCGTAGACTAGTATTGCATGTAGCATGGATTGTTTGCAGATCGGTTGTATGCGTTGCTGTCATGGACAATCAGAAAGGATTTCGGGGAGTAAGTCCATTTACGGTCGTACGAAAGAGAAACAGAGTTCATCCAGAGATCGTCTTTTTAGTTTGAATTTAAGGATTCCTGGGCATGTTTATTCATTGCCATGGTACCTTCGTAATTGCATTTATGTGTTCTGACCAATAACAGTTTTCATAAAAAGTCAGACCAAGGTGCTTATGAGAATTTGCTTGGGATCATTACGTTATTGAAATATATTGAGGGATGCTGAGTTGGTGTCAACTATCAAGATAACGGTAGGGATAGGGTTTTGTTCGGGTTGAAATCGACCAACCAATCGTTCGCCCATGAAGACAAGTGTCGTCTGCAAACAGGCGGATATGTGATTTGATTGCATGAACTATGATGTTGATATGAATAAGAAATAGGTGTGGACAGAGAAATGAGCCTTGAGGAACCCCAGCTTCTATATTGGCCATCCTGATGTTTGATTACGACTCGTTGTTTACGGTCTGACAGGTAGCTTTCTAGCCAGCGATATAAATCTCCCGTAATACCGATATGCTTAAGTTTGAGTAGAAGACCAGTGTGCCAAACTCTGTCGAATGCCTTGCTTATATCGCAAAATACGACACGCATCTCTTTGCCTCTGTCAACGGAATCGCTAAAGATTTGGTAGACATGAAGTATTTGATTTGTTGTGGAATGAAGATGGATGCTGGCTGGGTAGGTACTTATCGCAAATGCGAGCAGCGAAGGTTCAAACGAGTTCTAGCAATTGAGCAGTTTTGCCAGACCTACCGCTGGTCGCAAAAAGTAGAAATGTAGAAACAGTCTCTCTTTAATGTAGTGTGTGTGTATATGATATGTTAAATTATATTCATCCCAGTTAGCATTTTAAGGCAGGCTTCTAATGGACTACCAGCGAAACGCCATTCGAATAGCGTTTCGCTGGCGGGCCGATAGTAGTCCGTGACTGCATGCTGGTCGGGAATGTACTTTGGTTTGTTGGGATAAAATATTGAATGTGCTAAAAATGCTCAGGCGAAAATATTAGGTCTCTAGCCCCACTAAGCATATGCGATAGGTGAGTGTGTGTTTGTGTATGTTTATGTTTACCGTCCAATCAACAGCTCGGGTCATATACAAACGAGCCAAGAAGTAAAGTCGCAACCGACAGACTAGGTAATCGGTGATCGAGCATGCAACCGCTGTTTTACAATATGAGTGGTTTATCCACTACATACTCTCGTATATCATATGCGAGATAGGTACAACAATGTAACTTGAATCTCATGAACCGGCCCATATTCTTCTCTTACACAAAGTTGGTAAAAGCATTAGCTTTAACGTCTCTGAGGGGTTAGAAAGTGATATGTCCTTATTACTGAGACTTGACATCGTCTGCCAGCATTATGTTTAGGATCTTGAGACACAAGTTATTATTTCAGATACATTAAGATAAAAAGGGATAAAAAACACAATATCGACCACTTTTGTTTCTTTACTTTTTGCCTACTGGGGGTAATTTTGCATGCTTTTTGGTGTCTGCTGACTTGTTTTCAAAATCAGCTTTTTCAAAAAAAAAAGTCTTTCAGGAAGCCCATTAGAGTGTCAAACAGTTTGGACCCAGATCAAGGCCGACATTTTGTCGGGCCTGATCTGGGTACAAACTGTTTGCGAATGCAAACCAATAGTCAAAGAGTTAATATACGACCTAGGTCGAATTTTCATTAATACGTATTTGCAGTCTTCTTTTTCTCCATTAAAGGTTGGATTAATGAATATTTTGCCATGTACTAAATAATGTATTCTTCAAACTACATGTAAATAGGATTCAGTACATGGAACTTTGATTCTCATCTTAAATAGGTCAGCAGTGAAGGCTCATTCCAGACTGCGCATTTACTGTTCGCGTACTTGTGTAATGGAAGACGAAAAAGGCTCTTTTTTGTGATATATTACCCCACTAGATGTGCATTGTTGCTGCCGGTGAGCGTTTTAAGACTGGCGCAACGCATATGGGCCATGATGGTACGTTCCGTCTATCGTATGGCGGGGCTAATACATGTATATTAGGAGGAACTGTCTTTGTATATATGCTAAGTGGATTCTTTTATCATGGAAATTGCTTCTATTTGAAAATACTCGTATTGTTTGTGTACTTCAAACGTGCGCTCTATCGTTGATCTGAAAGCATTTTGATCATTCTAACAGTATTAATTTGTACGTAAAGTAACTTTTCGGAATAAATTATACTTTTGATGATGGAATTCTCATGATATCAACCTACTCCCTAAGTGGTACTAATTGCATCAGTTTCAAGTTTCGCTTGTTTGGTGGTGTGACCAGCTCTACGACCAGACTTTTGCCAATTTTTCAAATGCTCTATTCCCTCGCGGAATTTCTTTGCACATCTAGAAAACATGTGCATTGTATAACGTCATTCTACAGACCTATCTAAACCTGTGTTTTACGCATGCGAGACTACACTTTCTCTATTTAAAACGGTCTTGTAAATATGCTTGGTCGAAGAAAAGAAGTCAAGGACACTGCTTACAAGTCACATCTCGGATTTATGCTGCATCCCTGGGACAACAATATGCCCTAAATGCCAATTTAAATAGAATGAAAAGATAAATATATAGATAAAATGCACAATATTATAGCATTGAGGAATTCTAACCTCCTATTGCAAATAAGGATTTATAACAAATCATTTGAACCAGTACATGAAAGAGCTACGTGCATTAATGGGTATATTTTACCCCTCCCCCCATCCCTCCCTTCACCCCTATGAGGCCAAAATATAAAAATTGCTTTTCACCAAATTATTCTTATTACATGTAGTTAATGAGAATAATAGCCCAAGTGTAAATGTCTGGTATTAATTTGCTTTTACCGTAACTATGGTAACAAAAATGGCCACCAAAGTAGGCTGAAGATAGAAAATTGACCATTTTGAACAAATTTGAGACATTTGACAGAGAATTGACATAGAGCACAAGCAAATACCAAAAAGATATTTTAACAGATAAGTAGGATTATCACCACACACAACATATTAAAGGCTTTTTCTGGTATTTAGCTGTGCTGATGTCTAAATCTTAAAATGTTGGTCTCTTAAATTCTTAAATTTGGTTCAAAATGGCAATTCCTCTTAATTTAAACTTATTTTGGCGGCCAGTTTTTTGTTACTATGGCAACGGTAAAAGTTGAACAAATGCCAGACTTTTTTCCACCTGACAACCAATCGGAAGAAATTGGTGAAAAGCAACGTTCAGTTTTTGGCTCCAAAGGGGGCCAAATTAGCCCCTTAATGCACTTAGCTCTTTTGATACCTAACGCATTGTGAAGCAGCCAAGGCTCAGGCGAGCCTGCGCTTATGTGCAGACTCTCCACAGCCTTCGTTGCTCACATACACAATGTATGGATGTAGATGAAGACAAAGATGAAACTGTATATTTCTAGCACCGCTGAATACGTCAACATAAAAACATGCACACAGTAAAACCTGTCATAAGCGGCCACTAAAAATGCCAAAATTGGTTTTCAAGACCGATTATCGCTTCATGCAGGTCAAAAGAGAGAGCATTTTGCAATACTTTCGACCTTCATTAAGCTTCCATTTTCCATTAAGACCTTTGTTTTGTCTATTTTAAGTGGCCGTTTTAGACAGGATTTTGTAATATGTGATATTACAGAAACGTACCGAAATATCATATACTGGCCCAAATACATGTATATCAATACAACACATTGGATGTGAGGTTCTTCTCCTGTTCGAACTGACTTGGATGTAAGGTTCATCTCTTGTATAAATTAACGTGCTTAACGTAACGTTAACGTTACGCAATTAATGTAATTGCGGAACGTTAGCATGACGTAGATTTTTGACGCAACTAAGTAACTAAGGAGTTTCAAGCAGTCGCCATATATATCTGTCATTTTCGGACGGAATTATTGTTTTACTGTGCAGGGACTTTACTTATGAAAAATTTGTAAAACTAATCATCGCAGTTTCTTATTATTTTGTTTGCCATATCCATCATCGGGAACATCACGGCAACACACATGATGCCATATGTATGGACGAATTCTGAACTTCCAATGTACAATGAAAACATTTACAACCCATCATTTATTGAATTATGCCATATTGCATTTCTATAATATCGAAGTTCTGACATGTTTCTGTCTCGCCACGGTGGAGACAAACTTCATGATATCTCTGTATTGATTTCACTAAAGGCATTTCTTTAAGGCACTGTTCGGAGAGTGATTGAGAACTCCCATGGGAATTGACAGAAATCAGATGTTTTCAGCACATATGTACCAACGATTTATCTCAAGTCCATCTGATTAAGAGCCCCTCAAACCGATTTTTTTCACCCAGTATACATGTACGTAAATCAGTGTTTCAATGATTTTAGCTACTTGCATGTTTGGTGTTTTTTTTTTTTTTTTTTTTTTTTTTTTTTTTTTTTTTTTTTTTTTGGGGGGGGGGGGGGTTGGGGGGTTGTCTTGCTCTTTTCAATATGCTTGCAGAAATACCATTGGAGTGTCATACAGTTTGGATCCAGATTAGGCCCGACAAAAAGTCGGGCCTGATCTTGGTCCAAGCTGTTTTCATACGTGAAGAACTGTAAGCAAAAGTCGCCATTAATATCGGCCATTCCCATGCTATAACGACACTTAATATGCGATCAGTCGTGCAATAAATGGGCAAAGTCAGCTACCCAGCGGTTCTATGTGTCTATGTAATTATATTCTTTTCGAACCTTCCTCTATAGTCCTAAAAACTCGTATGTACACGATCAGTGAACACTCTAGCGAGTCTGCGCGGATGCACAAGCTTGCATTAGCGTTCGCTCGTAGCCTATGCGATAAGTACCAAAACACGCATGCTACGTGTAACCTAATATTTGTTGTTTTCCTTATAGGCTGTATGTTCTCATTTGAAACGTTCCATCAAGAAAAAAGTTTGTGTTCATGAGAAATGAGAAATAACTCATAAAATTGTTAATTTTAAGGCAACTTTGCAAATGTTATCAACGTGTAAATCTTTTCTTCAATTAATCAAATTGCAAGAAATATACATGGGCTATTTTTGAGAGTTTGGAACTTATCGTACATGTATGCGTTAAGTCGGCATTTAATCATGCATCGGTCGAAAAAAGCCTAGTTTTCAATCTGAGCCCTTATCTATTGCCATTCTTCGTATATGCGAGCTACGAAAGCGCTGGCGAGTCTGCGCGTATTCGTAGACTCGCCTTCGCCTTCGCTGCTCGCCGATGCGATAATTTCCAAACTATCAAGAATTTGCCAAATTACAATGCTGGGGAGTTTAAAAAAAATCAACAGGCAAATAGCAACAGTCGTGTTATCTATTACCTCAGGGTATTTTTCTACCTGCAAATGCCATTACCGTAACCTTTGGATGTGTTTTATACATATTTCTCGGCACATTTATTGCCCCGCTATGATTTCTGTTAAGTAAAGTTTGGCTCCTAAGTGCTATCTTGATGAACTTCTAATACATTGATTGATTTTTTCTCACTTTACCCACTTAGCACACGTTTTGGAGCATTGCTACGATGTACAAACGGAAGACAATGCTACATGAGAGCTAGTCTGGTATCCAGCGTCTCTTTGTGTACTAAAGACAGAGTCGGAGAGGCAGGATACCAGACTACATGAGTACTACAAAGATGTAAAAATGTTAGACAGGGCCAAAAAATTACAATGCCTCCTTAAAGTTTAGAAATACTTAAAGTTAAGTATTGATTTTTTAGGATGCGAAAAATAACGTTTTGAACTTATTGAAACCAAAATAGTTTCATTTTTCTGTTGATCACAATAATATCTTTGACCATAGGTACTGTATCGATCCTGGCAATTTATTTAACATTTAATTCTACATGTTGAAATATCAATACTTTACTTAAGTCTTCCTTAACTTTAAGGAGGCATTGTAATTTTCGACCAAGTTCATCAATTGTCACTCGGTATTTATTGCCAATTTCGTTTACTTGTCACTTGCTGATTTTTTCAAGCATTAGGACAGAAAAGTGATATTTTGTTACATTTTGTTATTACATGACAATAAACATTGTGACATTAAAACGTATTGTTGTAAATATTTGGTGGTAATTTACATATTTTTTGGTATGCAAACCCGTTCATATAAACAAGTTTTTTGTCATCTAATGCCATAACGTATTTCAAGCCTTTCGTCCCATAAATGGGACATTAATAATTTATATAGAATCTTTCGAGATGACATCAATGACTAAATGTTTTTTCAACCTGTTTAAAAAGTGTGAAATGGTTAATAACATTTATGCAATGAATCTGTTGCAATTAAATACAAGAAATGTGTGTGTTATTGGATTAGGAAGAATGTTTGCAAAGAAAACAAAGGAAACAGTATTGCTGTTATTCTTCTAAAATAAAAAATTCTAAGAAAAAAAGAAGTGGTTGGTTATAAGACATATTTTTTAAGTTTTTTAAACATTGTGTTATCATGTCATCAAATGTCCTTCACAGTAAAATAAGTAATTAAATGGTTAATTTAGTTTAAATGGCATGCATTAATTTAAACATATTTTTTGTAAAAATCTGAGTTTCATTAGACTCTATTTTAATTTGTGTCGGTATAAATAGACTGCCCGATGTGACGTTTTGAATAAAATTTATAGAGCAATTTCAAAACAGCTAATTTTAATTAGCTGTTTTGAAATTGCTCTATAAATTTTATTCAAAACCAACTGATTTTTTAAAATATAAATGTGCTAAAATAGACTACAATAAATTTCCAAATACTTACTAAATGCTTAATTAAAAATCCCTATACTATAACCACACCAGTAAACGGCTAGAAGAAATAGCAGCCTCTCAAATCTCAATCTAATCAGATATTTTTCCTATCACAATTCTGTCATCTCCTAACAATCACGTACTTCCCTATCACGATTCAATCATATAGGGTAAAGTCGGGTAATTTCGGACAATCGTCTAAATTCGGACATCGACCTTGTTTCTTTCATTTTTTGAATTATTAGAATAAAAATTAAATTAACTAAGCAAACAGTGAAAATCCTGATGAGACGGCTCATTAAGAGCCGTCTCATCTGGATTTACACTGTTTGCAAATGTATGTCCGAATTTACCCGCTGTCCGAAGTTACCTGACTTTACCCTATTTTCATTTCACATTTCAGTAACGCTACTGAAACCCGATTTACACTGGATGCTGAAAGCAAATAAACTGGTGAACAACTTGCTGCGAGTGAAACCATCTATAAAATGTTACAAGCTCTCTACTGGGAAATAGAAACGTCTTCACACTGCCTTTATGTATTGAACGATTTTTCCTTGTTAGACCTTCTAAACCTATTACGCTTCTTGAAACAATTGGTAATTACATTTTAAATTACGGAGCAATACCTCTGGCAAAGCAATGAAATGCTGGTATCGTGTTTAGACACAATTTAGAAGGGAGTGCAACGCATTTTTGTGGGTTTTTTCGCTTTGTTTGAATTTGAAAGGCTGTTGGTGCACGATGTAATGAGCGCGTACAAAAAGCAAGTGAGTATGATCAGGAAACACCACAATAACACACTGTAGACCAACCCACGGCACCGTGAGGAGGAGCCACAGAACATTAACAGTAAAAAGACATAAGAAAGACAATTGAAGCAAAGCAACCAGCTCTCTCTTTCTCGTCAAGATGATTGCAAAATTATGAAGGAAAGTAAGAAAGTGAGCAAAGATAAGGAATCGATACAATCAAGTACCACACCTGACTCAGGATACCAATGGGAAAGTGACAAACTCACAGTTAGATACCACAAACGAGAGCCAATAGGTCAGCCCTCTCCCAGCAGGTGACCACAAGGCATCAATAAACACGCGCACGAAAGCATAACAAACATAAGAAAGAAATAACATGAATCACACAAAGTAATGCATACCAAAACAAAGACCAACACAGTGCCCCCACAAACAATGGGAGGTACATACAACAGTAAATCAACAACAGCAAAGAGAACCACCACCTCGAAAAGTAAGCGAATATGATCAGGAAATACCACAATCACACACTGCATACCAACCCACGGCGCAGTGAAGAAGAGCCACAGAACTTTAACAGTAACAAGACATAAGAGAAACAGTTAAAGCAAAGCAACCAGCTCTCTCTTCCTCGTAAATATGATTGCAAAACTATGAAGGACACAAAGTAATGCATACCAAAACAAAGACCAACACAGAACCTCCACAAACAATGGGAGGTACATAAAACAGTAAATCAACAACAACAACCACAACAACCACAACAACCACAACAACAACAACAACAACAACAACAGAACCACCGCCTCAAAAAGTAATCGAGTATGATCAGGAAATACCATAATCACACTCTGCTGACCAACCCACGGCACCGTGAGGAAGGAAGAACATCAGAACATTTACAGTAACAATACATACAAAAGACAATAAAAGCAAAGCAACCAGCTCGCTCTTCCTTGTCAAGATGATTGCAAAACTATATAGGACACAACGTAATGCATACCAAAACAAAGACCAACACAGAACCCCCACAAACAATTGGAGGTACATAGAACAATACAACCACCACCATAGAACGGACAGCAGCCTAAGCTACAAGGGGGCCTAAATGCATCAAACCTTTATTTTTACTGAAATATGAACGACGCACCACTCATATCAGTCGGAACTGCCTCAGCCAATTTCCTGGAATTCCGTGGAATCATATCTCGGATGTACATCGAGGGCTACTTTGATAACGTGACACTGACGTTATATAACATGACGCTGACGTCACAGAAGCTATGCTTACACAATAACAAATGTGATTGTAGCAAAACCAACGGTTATAAATGAAGTTCATGTTTTTTTTTCAATAAAATATCGCATAGCGATATTTTATTGAAAAATACATAAACTTCATTTATTCTGCTGATTAAACTTTTCTGGTGATCAGAAACATGGATTTTAATAGAGCTGAACCCACATGCTACAGAACTCATTTCCGGCTAACAAAATGGAGCTTTTTCCTACATAGCACTACCGGTAGTGCGCCATACGTACACTCGAGGCTTGATTTGATTCTCGAATTGTGCCAGACTTTCCCGATTAATATTAACTATTGTTCTATATAATATAACAAGCAGCTAACATGGCAATTACACTGGGGCGCTTCACGCAATCGCTAGCTAGTCGGATTGGTAATCTCGTGTTCATGAACTGCGAGTTTGAATGTGAGTTCGAGTCTGAATCCAACAACATACTTTCAGCCCTAGGAACAGGATCTGTGCTATTTGTAGAACTCCATTATGCTGCTTTGGAAAATCGTAGGAGTGCTTCCCTCAACCAGAGAAAGTGCAAGTATGCATGTACTATGTACTGGTAAACCCAGGAAATGTGTGAAGGTAAAGCTAGCCGTCATAATTTACTTTTAAAAGGAATACTCGTAAAGATACCCAGTAGATGAACATTTTTTTTGCGTATATATGGTGTTTTGATTAAATTTCGTTTTGAATGTACTTACTTGGCATGTGACGAAATGCAAAAACGACACTTTAACGATAAAATTTACGCCACAAGACGAAAACACTTAAAAACGTAAAACTGTGACGTGGACGGCAGAACGAAAATCATGAAATCCAATCGTCTTCGACACCACAGAGTGCAAACAAAAGAAGCATCGGATCATGCTGAAATGTCAGTCAAATATTGCTTCAAAACCAGCTAATGAAGTCAAGGATGCACAGTGTAGCGGGACATGCTTTGCCCGCAAAAGTTCCCATGCAGAATCTGAAGGATTGCGTCAGCGAGACGTTACATTGACGTTAGTCAAACTGAACATAGCACTAAAATGGGGTCATTCCATGGACGAGTCTTCGCAAATGTCCGCACTTACATAAAATACCACAAAGTATTTTACCTAGACGTCATACCAGCAATCCTAAACAATTGTTGTCATCTACAAATATCTACAAATACAGAAAATAAGTGTCTGCGTGACGTCAGGAGGATAAATAGGTAGATATGGAGGATTGTGGTACGTTTCAATTAGTCTCACACGACGATCGTGCGCGGTTCCAGAAAGTTTTGTCAGGGGGGAAAGCTGGCCATCATCCGCCCGCCAACGAAATACCATTTAAAAGATGTTTCGTTGGCGTGCCAATGAGAGCCTAGGCCTGGTAGCTTTGTAATTTTTCAGGGCATCCAGACCAGTATTGCTAAGAAACTACATCTTTGTGTAATTTTCAAAGGGGTCCAGACTCCCTGTCCCCTCCCTCTGGATCCGTGCATACAGACCATATAGATGATAAGTGTCAGCGTGTCGTCGGGCGGATAATATATAGATAGATATGGAGGATTATGGTATGTTTCAATTAGTCTCATTGGACGATAAAATCACTTATTTTATTTCGCAGCAGGGGTTTCTTTTTTCCTCCACTCCATAAACAAGCTTTAATTAGGCCCGTCAGATACTTTAACACGTTCTTCTCAATAAACAACATATGCGAAAAACTACTTAATAAATAAAACTCTGGTCACCAATTTAGGTTGTGCTTGCTGATCAATATATTGAATATATTTCATGGCATTGAAGTAAGTAGCATCTTCTTCTTGTATACGAGTATTTAGGCCAGAATTTTTTTTATTAGTTGATTTACGAACCCTCCTACTGTAATTTTCTGGAAAGCAGGAAAAAATAAAATTTAATTTCTAAAAAAAAAATTATTTTATCGGCCGACTCTAAATATTACTTGTTTGGTTGAAAAAAATAATATTATTTTGAGGTTCTGTCTGTGCATTTTTGAGAGTGACACTGTTAAAAGTGATTGTCCTGTCCAGATGTTTAGGAAAAAGATGAAATATTTAAAGATTACCTTACTAGTTTTACTGTTTTTTTCTGGAGATATTAAAGAAAAAAAGAAAAAAAAGCTCCGAAAAAAAAAAAAAAACTCTGGAAAAAAAAAAAAAAGCTCTGAAAATGACCAGTCAACTGGTCATTTTCAGAGCTTTTTTATTTATTTTTTCGTCCCCCGACCCTAGATCTGAAAAAAAATTCCCGTAAATCAACTAATAAAAAAAATCTGGCCTTATTTCTGTGTACTTTCTTTCAATTTAGCGACAATCAAAGCTTACCATGTTTGACTCAACTGACAGTCATAGTATGATAAAGTTAATCAGAAGTGACGAAGTTAAACCACAAAGACAAACCACAAAATTTAAACCAACCCAGATACCGTCAGCGAAACGCCATTCCATTAGTATGTAACGTTTAATTACCGTTTGAAATTAGTCCAGACCATAGCTGTTGACTTGAGACGTAAAGCAGCAAAACAAACAAACAGAAAAAGTCTTCCTTAGTCATTGGTAAAAGCTGTAAAGCAGACGTGGTTTTATTCGAAAGTTACTGTATCAGCTTGCGCCATAAAACCTCAGTAAAGAAATAAAGCATTATATTTAACCCTAAAAACGCCTGCAAAAACTTGGAGTAGCAACCCTTAGTGTTTAAACGGTAACAATAACAGATGCATGTGCAACCATTATGTAAACATACACTCACACCCGTTATTGTTCACTGTTGACAATAAGTTGAGTGTGTGTCAATAAAAAATGTATGCTTATTGTATATAGATTTTTATTTCCTTACTATTGACCAAGATTTTTGATCTATAGATGGACTTTACGTTCAAATAAATAAACACGTGAAACTTTTAACTGCTATTTCTTATAAGCCATACCCAAGCTTTTATGCAGATTGACATATAGTTATTGCATATCCCGTTTGTCCATTCGTCTGTTCTTATTTCAGTTGCTCCTCCTTCCTTCAGTCACGTTAATGGAATATACGCAAGAGTTTTGCATTTGAGTTTCTAAGAGTCATGCGCAGATCCAGATGGGGTATAAGGGGACTCCCCAACTCTGAAAAATCACAAAGCTATAGGGTGTGTTAGCAATACTGGTCCGAATCCATGCCTATCAAGCCATCATTCAATGTTTGTCCATCATATGCCCACCAGCCAAACACCATTTCAATGGCATTGCGCTGGTTGGCCTATGATGGCACCCTCTTAGTGGCATTTGGATCCTTTCTCACCTTATGAACTATAAAAAATATTAGTGCATGAGAGTTACAATGTATGTACATCTCCGCAACCACTCACATTCATTTTTGGGCCATTGTGACCCTTGAGGGTTGGCATTTACTCCATTGTTCCAATCCCCAAGATTAATAAAGGGGCTAAATGTCAACATAGACGACACCTTTTTGTTATGGTATCAATGTTTAGACTTGGACAAGTATACAAATGCTTTGCTTTTTGCATATAGGGAAGTGCCTCAAGAGAGTACAGTCTTCGCCTTTAGAATTGCTAAATGGACGCTGTGTAAGTAGACTAATGGCTATTATAAACGAATTATGGGCACAAGACAAGGTAAAAACAACATATCAATATGCTTTTGATCTCAAAGAGAAGATAGAGAGATCTTGTGAATTAGCCAGAGAGAATTTGCATAAATCTTCAGCTAGATACAAGGCTGCATAAAATAGAAAAAACAAGATAAAGCCATTCAGAGCCAGGTGATAAAGTGTCAGTGTTGCTACCAACAACCATCAATCAGTAACTTATGCAATGGAAGGGTCCATATGTGATTATGGGTAAAGGAGGTCCCCTTGACTACTGTGTAGATACAGAAGGAAAGCTCAAAAAGTTTGACAATAAACATGATGAAATTGTATGTTAATACGTCTGAAAATCTATTAGTGAAGAATGATGCTTTAGCAGAAGCTAGTGTTGCAATTTTAGACATAAAGACTGAAGGAATTGATTATGATTCATGTAATGATGAAACCAGAGAAATTCCATCAATATCTAGAATTGTGTCAACAGAAACTGTTGAAAGTATCAATTAGAGTTCAGACTTATAAGAAGAGGAGTAAATTAGTGCTAGAGAGATATTTCAGGGCTTTCCGGGCGTTTTCACAGATCTACCTGGAAAGACTGATTTGATTGGATGTGACATTATGGTAACATCAACAGAACCAGTGGAAGTTAAACAATACCCAATGCCACATACTATGACAGAGGAAATGAAAAAAGTAGCGATGAAAATGATTGAAATGGATGTGATAGAAAGGTCTGAATCACCCTATAGTTTTCCAATAGTGATAGCAAAGAAAACAGATGGAACAAATTGGTGTTGTATTGATTTAAGACCATTAAATAATTACCATTTTGATACTGATACAATGCCAAATAGTGAAGATATGTTTGCCTTGTGTTTCAGGCTATAACTATTTCTCTTGGTTAGATTTGACAAAATGTTACTAGCAGGTGCTGGTGAGTGAGTCCTCGAAACAAATGATACTTTTTTACACTCCCTTGACCTTTATCAATTGAAAACAATGTAGGGAGCGCAGTGGCTCAGGGGTAGAAAGCTTGACTCAAGACCGAGGGGCCACGCTTTCCAGCCTCACTGGTGTCACTGTGTTGTGGTCCTTGAGCAAGACACATTTTTTTCTAGCTTAGTACTGGTTCAACCCAGGAAGACCTGTCCCTGTTTAACTGAAAAATTGTTGATGGTATGTAAAGAATCACATAAAACAAACAAACAAACAAACAAATGCCTTTTGGGTTGTGCCCCAGCTATATATAGTAGGCTGATAAGAAACCTAAGTTTTATCAAAATGAGACCCTCAAAATGTTGCATAGGTTTTAAGAGTCTTGAATGCCTTGGACATGTTCCAGGATATGATTGATTGCAGCCTAACCCTGAAAACGTTAAAAGTATAGAGTAAGCCCAAAGGCCAATTACTAACGGACAGGTAAATTCATTTCTGGGTTCATAACATTTTCAAAATTTTATAGACGATACTATGATTTGATTTCTAAATTCCAAGTTGGACTTAAATCTCTCTTGCGCCAAGGACTTTCGGAACCTGATTTCTATGGTGACTTGGTGTATAAATTGAAGAAGATTGTTGGCTCTAATAATTTTTCAGCGCAGTTCATTAAAATAATTTCCCATTATAAAAAGATTGGCTATAACATTAATGTATTGCAACAGACTGCATGCTTGGTAGTCAACCCAATCACGGTTGGCAACTTTGCTTTCCTCTTTCATTGCACGCCGGTGGGTCGGACTTCAGACTCTATGATGGTTCCGACTTAAAGACTTATCTATTGATGAGATGGTAGGGGCCTGATGCTTTGGCTGTTTGTTGGGCCCACCGGGGTTTACATGTTGGATTTCTTTTGCTCCGGTATTCAGTTTAATTTACTGTTGAGTCCTTATCCTTGCTTTATCTCCTTGTTATATCTTGATTTATATGTTTTAGGAGATGATGCATTGATAAGTTGGGGGTCTTTCATGCAAACCAAATATCTATGTGTCTTGATCCACATCTGAATTTAGGGTGAGGTTGGCGCCGTTAAACCGGTTTAAGCCCTCCAGTAAAATATTTTACTGACCGTTCCAAGGCGGTACTTCTTTTGTGGATCTTTTATGTTTTTGTTCTGTCTTGTGTTTGCTATGTCTTTGTGCGCGTCTGTTTATATGTGCTTTGTGGTCACCTGCTGGGAAAGGGCTGACCTCTTGGCTCTCGTTTGTGGTGTCTACTGTGAGTTTGTCACTTTCCCATTGGTATCCTGGGTCAGGTGTGGTACTTGATTGTATCGATTCCTGATCTTTGCACTCTTACTTACTTTGGTAGGATTTAACAGTATATAGTAAAGGAGTATGATCAGTTAATATCACAATTATAAATAGCAGACAAACCCATGGCACTGCAAAGAAGAGCCACACAACAATCATGAGACACCAGGAAGACAAACTTAGCAAAGCAACTGGCTTTCTCTTCCCCAACAAGATGATTGCAAAACTAGAGTGGACATAAAGTAACGTACAACAAAACATAGAACAACTTCAGACTCCCACAATGGGAGTAACAAAAACAACAAGTCAACAACAACAGAACCACCGCCTTAGAAAGGACAGTAGCCTAAGCCACCAGGGGGCTTGAATGTATTTTACTAGTACAAAATCCTCGCCCTAGATTCTGCTGTTGTTGAAGTACAAGAAATGTTCAGCTCACATAGAAGACTGTTGTAGCATCATGAAGAAACACTCTAATCAAATTAACACACTATGATGAAACAAAGAAAATGGCTCACATCTCATAGATAGTTAGAGTTTAAGAAAACCTCAAGCTGAGCCACGGTGGATCCAGCTACAGATAAGCATTAGGCACCAACCCGCCGATTGGAGCTTAACATCAGAGCGGTCATAGAGTCTGAGAAGTTTAACCCAAATTCCTCAGCCATAGCAGCAACACTGATTGACTTGACAAGAAAAGGGCCACCTAATCAGGTAAAATGGTCACTAGAGCAAGGCTTTCAAGGAAGCTTTGACTGTATGTCCAATTCTCAAGTTACCTGCTCTCAACCAAACATTCATATAAAGGATAGATGCGACTGATAGAGATTTGGTGTTGTTCTTTTGCAGGAAGAATCACGTATAAAGTGGCATGTGGCATATGCCAGTAGAAACATGTTATCAAGGGAGGAGTCTTATGCTACAGTAGAAAACTATTACTTGGGTCTGATGTGGGCAGTTTAGAGATACCTACATACAGTAAGCATTACATAATTGAAACATATCATATATTTATGCAGACACTAGTGCTATTCTGAATTAATCAGGATAAGGTAAGTGAGTTTTAGTCAGAGGACAGTGATGTATATAATTTGGGCCTCGTCGTGAGAAACCCTGTCTTCGGGGTTTCTGAAAAAGTGAGATTCAAACCAGCCTGCTCAGCTACAGAGACTAGCTAGAAATATGAAATTTCGCTCGTAGCAAGTCTAGATATGATACTTTCCAATAAAGGAATAAGAAAGGCGCTGATCAGACTGCGCGGATGCGCAGGCTGATCTGCGCCTTTGTTGTTCGCAACCCACTGAAGACAGGTTTTCTCGCGCCGAGGCCCATTTGATTTTTAATCTTACCTGTGCTAGGTAAAAGTGTATAACGCTTTAAAAAAAGGGGAAAGAAAATGTCACAGTTAAGATTTGGTCATATGATAAATAATGGGCATTTATTACAAGGGCATGGTTTGGGGTAGCATATTTTTCCAAGGTAATTATACCTTTATTGAGGTTACACCTTAGTGTCCAGTGCATGAAATTATGAGGAGCAATTCCGTGAGATTATCTTTAATTTCGACAAGTGGTTAGAATGTGATGTCGCATCTACAGCTGTGGATACCGCAGAGAAGAACCTTTTAGGCAAGTTTGGTAGATGGCATTATGAGGAACATTTCCGAGAAAATATTTTGAATTTGGACCAGTGGCACAGGAGGATTGAGCCATGACATGACGTACCTAACAAAATGAGTATGGGCCAAGCGAAATCTCTGCCAAGTCTGGTCAGTATTTGGGGTGCATTCAGTGGGGGTAAATAAGGTTCCTTCGTGCGGACAGCAAGTACTCTGATTAATTAGACTGAGCTGATCAGTCTTCTGGTGACGGACAGCTAATTGTTGGCTTTACTATGTCAAGGCTCAAATAGACTTGAGCAGGAGCAAACTTTAACCATATCAGATCCAGAATTTAACCCTTTGTATACGGGAAACCCCTAAACGGATACTTTTACAAACAGCATAATGCGGCATTTCATCAGGTTCTACACTGTTTGTAGAGGTAAAGAAAGATCTTCAGACAGAAGAAACAATATTTTTTTGAAAAATGTAACTTGACACCCCTAGATACATGTATGTACAATGGACTATCCCAAATATTATTATAACATATCAGGTGGAAGAATCCATCAGAATACAAAGGGTTATGGTGAAATAGCTTATAGATTCAAAAGAATCGTTGAAAAGCCTTTTATACCTGATCCTTTAAAAAAAAGATGATAAAACCTTATATAAACGAGCGGGATACGACATAGATATTTCGCGACACTTTGCACACAATCACGATTTATAGCTATGGTTGAGGCAACCATAGCTATAAATCGTGATTGTGTGCAGAGTGCACGGCGGTAGCTCAAATACAATTCAAACATTTTCAAAAACAACTTTTAAAAGAAACCAGGAACACTATCAGAGTGCCAAATCAAATGATTTGGACCCAAAAAGTTATATCGGTCCTGTTCATGGCAAAGGTAAGCAATAGACGACACAAGTCGTCGTTAACAAGAAAAAGTTAAACACAAACATAACAATGTTCATATAATCCGCAAAATACGCAATCGGCATGCTTGGAACCTAGTACAGAGAAGGCAGCAGACACCGTATATTTATTTTTGTTTATGAAATCAATTATGATTGTATATTCTGGTATTAGAATATTTTGTAAATATACTGTACCTATCAACTCTATTTAGGCATGCATATATCCGCCTGAAGAAATGAGTTTGCAAATTGCATAATACATGTACGTATTAAATGTATTTTCCAACCAGTCCTATTGTACGATTACGTTCAATGCGATGCTTCAATGGGCATTCACTTAAAAATGCACTTCAAAGAAGCATAATACTACTGCGCCTGGAAAGATACTGTTCAGGATGACACGTGATAGCATGTTGAAACTCAATGCAGGAAAAGTAAAGGTTAATAAGTTCTCGTTACAATACTTACCAGCCATGGTGGTTGGAGTGCAGCTGAAAGCAAATGTGCATCACCTTATATGGAACATGCGCGGATACAGAGGGGGGTGGGGGCAGGGGTCTGGACCCCAGCTCCACCAGGAAAAATCACAAAAATATAGGTTTCCTTAGCGATACTGGCCCAGATCTACAGACAAATCACAAAGCTACCAAGCCAGCATTCCATGTTAGGCCATCATCGGCACGCCAGCGAAAATCAATACGCACATGCACATGTAACTAAGGTAATGCTAACTTTCAGGAAGCATTGTAATTCTGGGCCCTGCGTGTCAAAGTCTTTAATTTGCATAAAATGATCAGTAACTTAGCGTTCTTTATTAGTGCTTACCGTGACTTGTGCTGCATTTAAAACCTAAGGTAACTCATTTTAAATATTTAAAGAGGGGCACAGCGTTCTATAATAGAATAAAATATTGAGATTGCTTTAGTCAATCAATCAATCAAGCCTTTAGTTTACCTTATCGCCATCTTAATTGCTTTTTTCTAGATTTATGGTTTCAACTAGTCAAATGAGATTTTGGTTCTTATTGCATATGCCCAAAAGCCTCGAATAAATGCCCATCCTGACGTATAAAGTGGAGCTAGAGGTCCCAATTTTGGTCTGAGCCTAGATCAACATCCACACTTTGTGTATGCGAGCAACGAAGGCCCTGGTGAGTCTGCGCATATGCGCAGACTCACCTGGGCCTCCGATACTCAACAATCCGATAAGTACCAAAAGATCGTGCTGGCTCAGATGAACAGAGTCTATCCAATGTAGGTTTGATAGAACGGACTGTCAATGCTTCAATCTTCTTGTAACCGATGTTTGGCTAATATAGCATCCTGATTGCATTTGTTCATTGGCATGGTCTATGCAATAAGAGACCCAAGACCCAAGAAAACGTGTCTTCGGGGTTCGTGACCAGATAAGGCTCAATCCAGCCTGCTCTGCTACAATGACTAGCTGGAATGTTGAATTTAAGCATTTGCCAGTTTAGCTATAATATATACTCTATATAGAAAATTGCAGGTCTCACTTATTGGATTTGCTCTTTCCTCATATTAAAATGAGCAGAGTACAAGGGTTCAGTTGGTAGAGCCTTAAACTGGGGATCGAAGAGTTGCTAGTGTTTGAGACTCACCACCGACAGAGTCACTGTGTTGTGTCCTTGGGCAAGACACTTTATCCGCAGCTAAGTAGTGGTTCATCCTAGGAAGACAGGAAAGTGGCTCATCGGAGTCCCTATGTTGTGTTCTTGGGCGAAACAATTTATCCGCTGCTTAGTACTTGTTCAAACTATGACTGATTAAATGTTGATTGGGACTTAAAGCATCAACACCAACAATAAAACAAGCGTATTGAAGTGATCATTCTCTTTTTCGCATAGAAATGGGTTCCATGAGTGAATATACGGGCATTTTAAAAGTATTTTGATATATACGCCATCTCTAATTTTCTGGAAAAAAAGTGTAGGGTCGATAGGTATGCAAAACGTTTTTTTTCTGGAAGGTACAAAACTGCAGGCGGATCATGTATTTGTTTAGGTCAAATTGAACTATCTCATCAGGGGAACAGCGAATGTTCAAACAAACCCTGCGCATCGTAAGCTGTTTCGCCGATTCCTTGACTGCACTCACACATAGAGTATGGACGTGTAAGAAATTTCTGACCAAACGCTATACGTTCACCAATAATGCATAGCTGCGTTTGCAGGTAAAAACACTGAAAAAGATAGTTTCTATTTTCCTTTGGGCTGGCCTTTATGACTATTCCGCGGCAACTGTTTACTTGTTTGAGCTTCTGGAGAGAAATGCAGAATTTTCCTTGCATCTGCATTAACGTAAGTGCCCGAAAGTCAGGTCTTGTTAAGATATGTTTCCACATTAAAACGTACCAATGTCAGTGCAGTAAGATGTTTATTGTGCGTTTTAAACCCTATTTGTAAACTTTAAAGATATGTGTAAGTTTACACCAAAAGAGGTATACTTACACATACATGTACTTTCCTATCAAAACAGCTTGAGGCCAACATTTTTTCAGTGATAAATTATAAACATTTCTAACTGTTTATATTGTACTGTCGTGCCAACCAAGAGTGATAGTGACGTTATCAATTGTTCACAATTGCACTTGTACCGTCGACCTGAGCTAACTCGAATCGATAGATCACTGATGGGAAAGAAAATATTGACAATTCTACGCTCAAAAAATTGTTTAACTAAACCTGTGGTATTGGTAATGTCATGCACGGACTCAAAAAAGTGCCATTTCATATGGGCTGCCTTAGAGAATTACTGAAAATGATAAAGGTAGTGATTGTTATATTCACTTTGCAACAAATGCAATAATCATAAGCAGAAAAAAAGGTACAAAAGACACGAAAATGTTTGAAATGATACTTTGAGATAGTGTCTGTATATATAGAAACTAGCTTTGATAAAAGTGCCTAAGAAATGAAAGCGTTTCTTGATAAATAATAGATATTTATAGGCTATTGGATGTATATGTAACTATAGTTTGCCCAAATTGACATGAGACTGATTAATTTTCGCCAAAATTTTCGTGGTATTCGTTTCGTTTTCGTGAAGAACTCCGACCTTGGTCATGCTTTTAACAGGAATATGGAGATAATGTCGATTCATTAATGCACATGGTCTGATAGCCTAGTGGCTAGGTGGAAACTAACAGATCAAACCTACCTTGGTCGAAACTTAGAAAAGCCTTTTTTTGTAATTGTCAAACTTTTTTAAATTTAAGATTGTTCTTGCATTTTACGTCATCTCGTGGTGAGTTTTATATCTTTCATTTGTATTTAGTCGCTTTAATATTCATGATTTCCTAGGTTTCCTCTATCTTTTCTTGTCAGCATCGACTTTTGTTGTCTGCTGATAACCTTTGCAAACAGTTTGTTCACAGATCAGTACCGACAGAACGTAGGTCCTGATCTGGATAGAGACCGTTTGACACTCTATTAGTGTTCCTGAAAGATGCTTTGAAAAAGTTAATTTTGAAAAAAAAAACAATACAAGTATTAAAATCATCCAGCTTGCAAAGAGTTATTACATTTCGGCTTATTGAAATTATTCACGTTTCTACGTGTGTATTTGTGCCAGATTTAACATGTTTAAATAAATATATCCATGTGTACACAAAATAAAGACTAAAGACTAGCAAATTAAAAGTAAGAAGAAGAAAAAAAGAAACGCTACTGGGCTCGAACCCACATTTTTTGGGTGCAAAGGACAGCCTCTTATCTATTAGGCTATCGAGGAATTATATTTTTTTCATTTATAAAAGTAATTGTGCCACACTTTAAAGCACACATTTTACGGAGATTCCCGAAGATTGGAAGAAAGGTCATTGAATATTCATATGTCTCAGGTCAATGTAGACAAACAATATATCGGTTTGTTTTGGTACTTGACGAACCTTGTTTTGGTACGTCCCCGCAAAATATAATTAATCCAATAACATATGAATAATTTACTTGTGTAACACTTTTCTATTTGATATCATCTGAACCGGACTATACAAGTTCGGGCCAACTTACTGCAAAATGCAGCAAAAATGATGCACGGCGAAATACACACTTCTACTCGCTTTGTATAAACCAAATTTCACCTACTTTTTCTTTCACTTTGTTTCCGCTAGTCGTTTCAGCAATTAGTTTTCGCCTTTTTTGCATTATCTATTAACATTGTCAATATTTGAAAACCCTGTAAGCAGAATCCTCTTCAATTATTGTTTTTTTTTTTAAATATATTTTGAAAGGGGTTCTTGTTACCTGTATTTTCAAGAATTGATTATTTGCGAGCTGTCATACCTGTGTGATGTCGCCCATATGGTTATAAATGGCAACAGAAGAGAAATGAAGAAAAAAAAACTGACACATTAGAACCAATAGTTTTGTAGATGATCAGCTGACATGTTGCCCTAGTTTATATTAAAACTGTTTTACATGTATAGTCTAGCCGCTTGGACCCAACGTCGAATAGCGTTAAAAGACATTCTTGCGGCGCTAAAAAATGTATATTCTTTATTTCCTCCAAGTTCAGGAGAGCATACATAATACATACAGTTTCAAATTACAAAGAAAATACAACAGTAATAACAAAAGAATTGAACGAATTTACAGAAGTTACTAGAAAAAAAGAAGAAAATGGCAAAACAAGCCACTCTTATGACAAGAGCCAGTCCCTACTGATAACAAATTACGTTCTGTGTCAATAAAAATGACCATGGCGACTCATTTTATTAGTCAACCAACACCGTCGACACTAAGCACGGATACCATATAGACGCCTCTCAGAATATACACTACGTCGGAACAACGTCGAATCTGCGTTGATGTGACGTCATTTTGTAACATTACCGTCGACACGACGTCGTTCCGACGCTGTATGCTTACTGAGCTAAAACAATTTATACTTTTAAACATAAATTGCACTCTTGAAGTAATCGAAAATGTGCAAAAATATAAATATGTTAGAATATTATCAGCATTTGACCCATTTACCTCCTTAAAGCCTACTCTTGGCGAAACGAAATCCAAGCGTAAACAGAAGGGTTCAGGGAAGGTATATGCATACACTTTACAAGCACAAAAGTTTAGCACCCATCGCTTAAGCGACCAACTTAGGCCTAAACGTGTCTGCGTATCTATGTAGTCTCATCAGAACCTTCGCTACTCGCATATTGCTGAATAAACGTTTGTAGCAGATGAAGGTCCAAGAAAGGTACATATACAGTATAGAGTAAACACTGTTGGACATCTGAACAGTTACGACTGGTGGTATGACTCAATGATATGCTTTAAGTTACATCATCACTGCACAACAATATTCTATCTAACACAGAGCATCTACGCATATTCAACCACGTATGCACGCGTGTTCGTGCGCACGTGAGTGCGTATGCACTGACACACTGTGCTAATGACTTAGTGCATTTTCGTTGTTTAGCTAACGTACCCTGCGACAGATCTATTTACAAAGCAAGAACAAGGTTTTGATTTAGTTTGCACAGTGATATAACAAATAATTTTAAGCAATCTCTGATGTCATCTATATTTGATAATAGAGCATGGCAGTCTGAAAGAAGCAACGCTAGCTGCTCATCTGTAGGCAACGCTATGTACAGGTTAAAAAAAACCCAGGCCAAATCGAATTATTAATTTTCTCCACAGGTGTTCCCTGAATTCTTCTGTGCATCTACAGAACATCAGCAAGTGCTTTGTTTGAGCAGCATTTTCTTGACCACACTTGTGACATGCATAATATCTCGCACCAGTAAACATGTTACCAAGCAGATGAGCAGCCAGTCGAGCATATTTAGAATAGTTTGGTGATTCTTTACAAATATCCCATAACATATACGGTGTGCTTGAATTATGTATTGTCAGAAACTTTTTAAATGACATAGAATTGGTGGACTTCACAAGTGCGAGTAGTGCATGATTTACCTATATCAGTAATCGACAGAGTGATTTCGTCATTTCGAATTTACAGTCTATCAAGTGACTTTTCTGTACAGTAGTTAATGTCTGCAATTTTCTTCGCTTGAATTAAAAATTAATGGAAAGAGCGTGCGATTTTAGAATTTAATTATAACATACCGTGCCAACAACAAATGAGTCTGGCTTGTATCTTTTAGATCAGCGATAATTACAATTACGTATTGAGTGTCTTAATTCGGTAAGCTTACCCATCATCTCATTAAATCTGTAATTCCGAGGCGTAAACATTCAGCTTTTAACATTTAGACTATCGTTTTTTGCGATTTTATGGAAACTTCTTCGTGTGCAATTAGTATTCCGTTTAAGAAACATAGAGAAATGCAATTAAATCAATTTTGAAGCAATATACACTTAGTCTGGTTCTATGTAAAGGTGTAAATCCGCGTGAACTGTACACTCATAGGCGGAACATCAATTACGCATTTAAGAACATGCGTATTGAAAAATTGGCAGCATGTCACCCAGGTAGCAGAAGGAAGCTACCATATCAAGCTTATTTGGTCCGACCTTAATCGAGCACTCTCTTGACTGCTATCAATAGTTCCTCTGTACCATGCACAGCTATTATCAAGATTATGTGCAGTAGAGGCTCTTGTTGCCCCTCTCCTATATGACAAACATCGCATGGGAACCTGCCTGGGCTCTGCAGGAGGTCCAGGCCTGTACTGAACATCATGTGCATTTACCCTCAACCCCTTCTCCTCCATGTTTTTTTCTATATCAAGAGCCTCCTGACATATTCCCCCAGTGATTCAGTAATGATGACAAGATGATCTGCATATATATCCTCCCTGGGAGCTCCAGAGCGTAACACACGTGACAATGCCTCCAGCATAATGACGAAGAGCAGAGGACTAAGCACAGAGCCATGGTGGACCCCAGCATTCACCGTAAATATTAACTGTAACCATAAACAACACAGGCATGACTTTGCGCATTGGTGTTATCTCCCTGGGTAACATAGCCTTTTCAGCTCCCACCAGATAAATATTCGAGGGACACAGTTAAATGCATTCTCTAGGGACAGGAAGGCCATATAAATATGTTTGTTCGCTGCTAGGCATTTTTCCTGCCTTTGCTGAACAACAAAGATTTCATTTGTAGTGTCTTTCTGGGACAAAGCCCGACTGGGAGTCATCAATAGACACCAGGCCATCGACAATTCTCTGATTGATCTTACTGCTGTCTTACGCTCGATAGTTGTCTCTGTCCAGACCATCACCATTGAGGCCTTGATAGTTGCCTCTGTCCTTCCCTTGTAATTCCAGACAATGATATACCTTGCTCACAGTCAGTTAGGTCCTTGCCATCTCTTCACTTTTTGATAGGTAGGGGAGTATATTTGGGCTTGATTTGGGGCAACATATCAATCAACATGTCGCTGCAGAGCAACTACCTCTCCAGCGATAACCACCCATCAGTAACAAGCTTGCACAAGCACTTTTGAAACAACATAGTTTGTATTACCTGACCTGTATGTTATGAGGTGACTGTTACGTTTCTTGGGGGTACATGCTACAGATAAGCAGGTCATAATCGGATGCATATTCCAGGATCCTCTCATACCCTCACCCACCATGTACCTCTTTGTAACTTGAGCATGAACTGCCTCTGCGATCATTACAATCATCGTATGGGATGAGGGATGCTGATGCTGGGATGGCACGTAGTTGGTCATAGAATAGATCCTTTACAGCATCATTGAGACCAAATATCTGGGGCATAGACAGACAAGCAGCCTAACACTTGCTGAACGACTAGGATCTTCACCAAGATGCCCCTGTTAGAGCATTGCTTTACCTCAAGTAACTAAAACATGAAGTAACTATTCTGTAAAGCTCCTTGACTTCTTTTGAAACCTGTCAAATCGGCAGAAACGTCATATCATGAAAAAGCGACAAAAATGCAAAATTGTGGCTTCAGAAATTGGGAAAGGGGTCATGAAGAGGCCCTTAAATTATCGTTGGTTGATATAAAAATTTTGAATCACCCTTAAATCGCTAAATATATTCTGTATTTTAAAATAAAAAAAAAAATTAAAATAAGGAAGAATGCAAAGGTCAGGAATTGATATCCTGACCCAGGGCACCATATGGGAAAGCACGATTCAAATTTGTCCCTTGCTTCCTAGCAACAGAAGAATATAGACCATACAAATAGTCCAATTTCCACAATTGTATGATTGCTAGGCAACCGTGACTAACTTTAACATGTTAATGACCATATTTTATATGTAACATTGAGAACAATTTAACTAGAACAAAGTAAATGACAAACTATGTTCAGATACATGATAATGTTTTTAAAGTTTCTTTAGCATGATGTTTTTTTTCACGAGGAAAATCTGGTCCGGTTAGCTTAAATATCATGCTAAGCAACAATCGATCTAAGTGACTTTTAAAGCAGTATATTTTTAAAGCTGCAGTATATTATTTAAGCTGTATATTTTAGTAAAATCGGGACACTTATGTGCATAGAATCTGTAGTTTTAATATGGCTGTAAAAATTTACCACATAATTCATCCAAAAACCTTTTACTGACAAAGTTCCAGTTTTTCTTATTTTGGGGTTTATTTTACCCCACCCACTTTTTGTTGTATACTTAAACGCAAAAATTTCGCAACCGTTTAATATCTGTATTTTCTTCAGTATGGTCCATGTTAGAATATTAATATAATCATATGTTATGCTCCTGCACAATGCGGAATGATTTACGATTAATCGGTTTTGATCATACTCTTCATTCTGGCGTTATAATGACGTCAGTGTTTTTCAACAATTCACGTCTAGCATAATGATTGTTATCTCGATTTGAAAACAAACGGTGCTATGTGATAGCCAGATGTCGTATCTGACGGAAAACATTTTAAGGTTTAACATTTAACGTTTATCAACGCTCAAAGTCGCTGTGTTTCTTTGTTAACGTCAACCAATTTATCAAAATTGTTCATGTTATTCCGTTATATCGCGCGATACTTCTGTCTTCAATGCAATGTGTTGAATGTTTTCACTTGTGACATTAAAAACTCGATTATTGATATTCAGTTGTGCTTAAACGGCCAATTACGTCAAATATTGAAGGCTTTACGTTGACGTAATGAACGTTACCAAATGCATAAAATAACCTGCTTTGATTTGTCTGCCCTTCTGATTTTGAAAACAGATAACGGTTAAACACCTTTTCCGAATAAAATGTAAGGTGGCGTAACACTGTGACTCGTTAAAATGTAAGTTTTGTAACTCTTTGACTTTTCAAATTTGGGTTGCCTTACATTTCTTGTCAAAGATCGGCAATCGTAAGTCTCGCTGGTCTGATTTTCATCAAATCATTGGACTTGTTAATCATAATATCATTGAGTAAAATTTTTGGCTCAAAAAGAAGGAAATAGCATTTCAGTAAGGCCCCGTTCACATGCACAAAATTTACACCTGTAAGTATTTTGCTATATGAAGCAAAAATACACACATAAGTAAAAGTATATTTAATCTGCGTTCACATGCTAATAGTGTCCACATAAGTATCTTAAAAGTTACTCTAGATCAGTTGTATTTTGACAGCAGTCATGTACAGACTGTTAGTTGAAAAACAGAGGTGACAGCTGCCATATTTTTTGTGCACTGGGGTTGGTCCTTGGGCTGTCTCATGAGAAAACTATTTGGGAGAAACAGCGAGAGTGGTGGACTGACATAGTGAAAGGGACATTTTAGTGATGACCAATGGATGGTAAATTTTCGAATGACAAAAGCCACTTTCGAGATTTTGTGTAATGATTTGCGTCCTAGTTTTCCTGACCAGGCTAGATCCGTAAGGGAGCCACTTTAACTGAATCACAGAGTTGCCGTTGATGTGTATTAGATGGCCTCTTCTGTGGAATACCGTACTATTGCCAATCTGTTTGGTGTTGGAAAATCAACAGTACATAAATGCAGCCATGATGTCTGCACAGCAATGGCTGAGAATATTTTGGACAAACATGTGAAATTCCCTGCAGATGATAATTTGCAACATGTCATTGATGGTTTTGATGATACTTGGGGATTTCCTAACTGTGCAGGAGCAGTGGACGGTACACACATCCCAATAATTGCTCCAGAGCCAGCTCATGGCGATTATTTGAAAAGAAAGGGCTGGTATTCAATTATCCTCCAGGCTGTTTGTGATCACAACTAAATTATAACCGATATGAACGTTGGATGGCCAGGGCGGGTCCATGATACGAGGGTTTTTGGAAATTCAGAGTTGCATTACAAAGGAGAGACAAATGACTTGTTTCCACAGAAAACGAAGAAACTGGTGTGTCCCGGCAAAGAAATAGCAATGCCCATAGTTCTTTTGGGGGATGCAGCATACCCTCTTAAAACCTGGCTGCTTTAACCTTACACCAATCATGCTAATCTACAAGCTGCACAAATGGTGTTCAACTACAGGCTTAGCAGAGCACGCATGACAATTGAAAGCACATTTGGACGCTTGAAGGGCAGATGGCGATGTCTTCAAAAGAGACTAGATGTGTCTGTAGATTTTGCTAGTACAGTTGTAACAGCATGTGCTATCATCATGCATAACCTATGCGAAAAGCGACATGAGAGATACATGGATGAAGAGGGGGAAGAAGAGCATGAAGAGCGAGATAACCGTGATGGTGATGAAGAGGAAGCTCAACCCAGTGCTATAATCCTTAGGAACGACCTAGCGACGTACTTTGCGATAACTGAATAGGTCTTTGCTAGATTTTTGGAGGGAAAATTGTGTTTATGAGGATGATTACTGACGAATTATAAAAAGAGAAAGACAAAACACGGCTTACATTCATCACATTGTAATGTTAATGACTTCACTTTTTGGAACCGAAAAACCAAATTGTCTATTATAGTGATTTTATTTTTGGTTTTGTTGAAAAATGTTAGCAGATTTTGCATAGCTAAATATGTTACAATTTTTCAATAACAGCAACGGAAATCTCTGTATTTGTGATATTAACATTTAAGGTTATCAGTCATTTACTAACAGCATCATTAGTTTGAAACAGCTTGGGGTCTGTGTTTTACTAACCAAACAGTTTTGTAAGCCAGTTCTTTCTAAAATAATGAGTGTGGAAGTTGAAAACCTTAAAAAGCTTTAAAAGTACATTAAAACAAATTGGTTAGTTCGTTATTTCGTTAAAACAAACATTTACTGATAAAAAAATATTATATGGCTTTCAAAACATCCAAATATTGTATTTCTTTTGTTTAGAAATACGGTTTTACAGATACTGTGTATTTTGAAGTAGCCAGCAGGCAGCAGGTCCATGTTTTGATTTTAGTATTTGCCTCATAAATGTTGAAAAAAAACTTTGGCCGAACCTTTTTAAGACAGAAGTCATATCACAAGCCAGAGTCACAAGGTGGTATTCACAATAATTTGATATAGAGCGTTTGAGCCATTTTGATATAAACAAAGAAATTTTTGATTCAGTTCTTAGGTTGTTTCTGGATTTGATGAATCTAAACTTCTAGTTACAGTAAAATCTGTGTAAAATGGGCACTCTCATATGACAGAAAATTGGTTTGATTGTATTGATTCCCAGTTAAGTGGTCATGAAACATCAATTTGCTAACGTATGTAAATTTGAGGTCCGTTCACATGACATAGTTTACTCATGGAGCATAATTACGTGTAAGCAAATATACTTTTGCATGACCTCCAGAGGTGGTGCAAATATACTTTTACCTACCCCAGTTTACTCCAGGAGTATTCATACTTACGTAAGCAAGTGCGTTCACATGACACCGTAAGTAAATTTGCTTACGTAAGTAACTTTACTTACGTAAGTAAATGTGTGCATGTGAACGGGGCCTAAGAGTTGCGAAACTTTTGCATTTAAGTATATTTTAACCACATTGTGTAACTATTGAACAGTAAATGAAATAATAAATGTTCTTGTTACTTTTTGTGTCGTTTTCGACACTTAAATACCAAAATGAAAAAAAGATATCATACTCATGTGTTAAATAAATCCATTTTTGAACAAATTCAGCATGTTTTTTTAGATTCTAATTTATATTCATGAGTATGTATACATGCAAATCATAAACGTAAGATGCAGGTAATGTAACAATCATTTTGAGAACATTTTAGCACTTCTTAGACTGATTTATGAAAATTATAAACGAGGTTTTCTTCAGAATAATGGGATAAATACTAAACAATCAAACTTTTGGTAGTTGCCATGGAAATATGCCGACAGTTTGCTTATCAGCATCCGATTTTTGTCCAACAACCAGGATTTGTTAACATATACCCTAAGCTTCAAAAAAAAAAAAAAATGGTACAAAATCCCTTTAGGGGAGGTTCCTATCATTGGCCCTTGGACTAGCTGTATCACATTATTTTATTCATTAGACTAAGTCAGAATAGTTGATGGTTTTTAAAATAGATATAATTTATCACCGAAAAGAAATACATTTAGTCGTAATTAAAACATATCAGTTTTTTTTTGCCACATTTAGTTATCATGAAAAACTACACTACTACCTACATGGTAAACACTCACTCTTTTGGTTAAATGTGTAGAACAAATAAATGCTAACCAAGTTTAGATATGTAGAAGTCAGTCTGCCACTGACTGAATAGAATTTCGGCGTTTCTTTATAGATGAAACTGTTGTGAAAAGAATATGATATAATCACACAGTTTGACAAGGGTAACATTTGAAATTGAAACAGTAAAATTCCAGGCCTCTGGATAAGAGTGCGTAATCAAAAATTTAAACACCAATAACGACCCCTGAGAGACCATTAAACCAGGTATTTTAATGAAAGTTATTGATTTCAGGTAATGTTAGGTGACAGCAAATTACAAAATGTCACCGACGCTGGGATCAGAGGACGGCAAAACTCACAAATCAACACGTATAGACGTCTGACCATAAATGAATCCTGCTTCCATCTCCTGAGACTTGTTCAGACATACATTGTCTTAAAGCATCGAATGAATGTTGTCAGCATTTTATATCTAGCGTATAGTAGCGTTGTGATAGCTGTTACAACACAAACCTGTCGCAAGTGTTACGTCTTTTGATATATTTTACAAGTTGACCCTGAATGATTTAGGGTTTGTTTTGTGTCATTATCTTAGCAATTGTATGCATCAATTTATTAATTTTAAGGGTCTATAAGATATTTGTTTCGTTTTTCACAGTATGTGGCGGCCAGGCACTTCCCATCCAAACCTATGGAATTTTGTAGAGATGCTTTATCATAATTGGCTATCAATGGTACACTGAGCAAGAGATGTTTGACCCATTCGAATACAGATCAAAACAAGGGGACATGACATTGGATGACAGACCACAAACCAATTGTTTATATCCAATAACAGAGACAGCCCAACAAAACACAGCCAGCCTTGGCAGCAGACCGGCCAGCATACAATCTCATGCCACTATCAGCCCACCAGCAAACGCCATTCCTATGGCGATTCGCTGATAGGTCAATAGTGGTCCACTTTTAGTCGTTTGCTGGGAGGACTGCGCCAATCTATTGAAACTGTCGATAGATTAGAAGAAAAATTACTTTTTGAAGATATCGATATATTTCACTACCGATTATAAGAGAAAATAAGAAAGAGTTAAAGGTCCTGAAAATCTCATAGTTCATATCAAGTACTGCATGGGTTTTATTATTTCGCCATAAAACCAAATGTTGTGTATGCTCTTTGAAACGTTTCCAAAGAGCACTCACAACAAATGTCGGTGTGATAAAAAAGAAAAAAAAATCTATAGTAAAAAGGTGTCTTACATGCCACTAGGTCCTGCGTTTCCTAAACATACAGTGTATTTTGGATTGCATTATTCTTAATCAATCGGATAAGGCCTCCGATAATCGATTGTGAACTTTGGGCATTAAATGTGGGAAATGTTATTGAAAGTTAGCTGTATAACTACTGTCATGCCAGCCAAGAGTGACAGTGACGTCATGTTTTGTTTACAAAGTTATCAGGGACTAATAACCGATGGATCACTTGTGTATTAATCCTATCCGCAGGATAGGATTAATACACATGTGATCTATCGATTCCCGTTAGCTCAAGTGGAGTGTACAAATTAATGTTGAACTTAACAATTGAAAGCAAAATAATACGTCACTGTCACTCTTGGTTGGCACGACAGTAGACTAGATTGGAGTAATATTTAGATTATTATAAATATGCATAATAATCTAAAACACATAGAAAGTAACGCAATTCAAGACTAACTATAAGGCTTACTATGGCATGATATTGTACATTTAAGTATGTGAAGGTTTAAGCAAATATTGTGATTAACTTATTCATTGTCTGAGTATGTATATAATTACTTGTCTGCAATGGCTTCTTAGATAATTCTAGCATTACTATTCAATACCATATGCATTTTTTACAAAGCCTAAAATCTGTGCAAAATAGTTCGACCCAATGCTGGGCAAGAAAACGCAATTTCATGGATTCATGTTTAGCAAACGTAACCGGTGTTGTGATAAGCAGATCACCTTAGAATATGCAAGTATTTTTGAAACATTATATCATTGTATATTTTCAAATGTAATCTTTATTTTCTTTAAACGAACGGAATGGTAAATATAGTGGTTAACAAAATAGTAAATATGATGGTACTCAAGGAAGATATTTAAGATTAAGCACATACAACTTATGTTTCGATAAGAGTGTTTTGACAACCACGTAAATGGGAACTTTTTTTCTTTGTCAGAACTTTTTCTTCGAGTGCAAATATTACATGTGGTGTTCCTCAAGGGTCAATACTTCATCTTTATGCAGATGATTCTTCAATAATGGAAGCATATTAGGATATACATAAGTCCAGATAAGGATAGTTTGTTCACCTAAAATTGCATTTATTTCCTTACCCATCAATTTAAACATGTGTTTTGGATGCACAAAAGAACCGTCTCATTGAGACGGTTCTTTTGAGCACCCACAACATATGTTTTGGTTGAGAAATATGAAAAAATGATTTTCCTGTTCACACTGTTATCTGGCGGCCTGATATATCTACTGTTGAGAATCCACTTCAAACAGATTTTCAGATCGTAAGTGAGTGGCTGATTGATAACAAACTATCGTTACATATGGTAAAACCGGGTCTATATTGTTTGGCTTTAAATCAACCCATGTGTGTTCAACAGTAATAATAAGGTACTTCTCTATAAACGAGTGTCATTTCTATTCTGTGTGTCTGCAAAACAAGGAAAGAGGGTACACTAAAAAGTGTAATCAATTCAACACAGCAGGACTCCGATTATTTTCATTAAACTGTCATCATTGGGAGCGCAGTGGCTCAGTGGTAGAGTGCTTGACTCGAGACCGAAGGGCCGCGGGTTCGAGCCTCACAGGCGTCACTGCGTTGTGTCCTTGAGCAAGACACATTTATCCTAGCTTAGTACTGGTTCAACCCAGGAAAACCCGTCCCGCATAACTGAAAGATTGTTGAGTGGACGTAAAGAATCAAATCAAACAAACAAAATTAAACTGTCATCTGTGTTATAGATGTCCTTAATGATGCATCAGAATAATTGTAGGGGCCATTACCTGTTTACTAATAATACATGCCAATATGAATCACGTGACTGATTGACCAATTCAGTCGAATCTAGTAAATTCGAAGTCATGGGGGCTAGATGTTTGCTTTAGAATTATCAATAATTCGAATTATAGGGAGGGAGAAAACCCAAAATGATTATTGACAGGGGTTTCCCCCAATCAAACATACGTTTTGATTATGGAGACTTTTCTTTTACGCACTAAAACATAATGTTTTATAGAAAATTATTAAAAGTGTTCGTGAATAGGCCCAACTTGACTGAATCTAATGTTATGTCCCAAATTTATTTCGATTTAGCGATTGACGTTCGAAGTTTCGAGTTTTACTGTATTATGTGATGATGCCTCAGTATCAGACTGTAAGAGAGTTAATCTGGTTTACCATATGTTCGCACTGGGGAGATCAATATTAAGCAAATCATATAGATATCTGAAATGAGATTCGATCTTTCGATAATATAGTCTGGCTTTTATCAGCAAAAAAAGACATTGTAATGTCTACTAAAATCAAATCTTCAGTGAAACCTGTGTAAAACGGCCACTCAAAAATAGACAAAACGTGTTTTTGTGGCCGTGTTCCTTGGCTGTACCAGTACTGGCCGGGTGGGTTTATGCTTTTTGTGGTTCTATGTCCAGGAACTCCCGAAGGCTCAACCGGCAGTGGTTCTGGTTTTAAAGCGTCTCAGAAGACGAGGCAACGGCTTAAAGTCTCATCCGACAGTCTGGGAGAACCCGGGAATCGAACCTGCGACCCCTGGTTTACAAGACATAGGTTTATCTCCTACACCAATAGACAAAACATAACATAACATAAATTTATTAAGCATTAAACATACAGAGAATGAATTTAAGATGAACAAAGATCTTAATGACAAATGGAAGCTTAATGAAGGTCGAAAGTGTTGCAGAATGCAACACTTTAGACCTGCATTAAGCGATAATTGGTCTTGAAAAACCAATTTTCGGTCTTTTTGAGAGTGGTCGTTTTGCACAGGTTTTGCTGTACTTGAAATTATACTTGCATGCAAGAACATGACCTAACCATCACTTTTCAAGATAGTAGGCGACAGTGTGGCTATAAGGTTGATGAAAATGAATATGGATTGAGTGTGGGAACAGCGGGTGCAAGGGACGGGGTAGGATTTGGTGTCGGTTGTACGGGTTGGTGTGGATGGAGATGGAAATAGAGAGGGGGCGCCCGAGTTAGTTAAGGGCATTTTATTTCGGGTATTGTCCATGCGCACCATTCCTGCGGCGGGAAACGGGGAAAGTTGTCTGGGTCCAAATTTGCATCAATACATTTTTCAGATACACTTATGTTAGATGGGAATTACCGCATTTTCTGGATAAAATAAAGTCACTAAAATATGTCTGAAATATCTATTGGCCCATTATTATAAATGATCGTCTCAGTACCAACAAGAAATATCTTTAAAAAAGATATTCAGCGGCATTCAAAGGAGAACATACATTTAAAGTCCTGCTGTAATTGGAAGATGTTTTTTTATGCACAAAAGACTGGTGTTAGATGTTGATTGATTGAATGAGGTGAAAAATTGAAGGTTGCCAACGTGAAAGTTTGACTCAGAGTATGTGAACGATGTCTTTTGCAGATCGAAGGGATAAAGTGTATTGTAAGCCTGTTGTAGGGACACTGTGAAAAGGGGTACTTTCATCTGTGCCCACGCATGGATTTTCTTCAAACTTTGCATATTAATAACTCATTATATACGAACTATGAAAATGTATTTATCGAATTAGATAGTTAAGAATAAGGCTTAGGAAGCAACCCTGACGTACTCCACCTTTGAGGTGGGACCTGTCTCTAAATTTCCATGTCCTAAATCTATAGTTTTGTTTATTTCTATGATTTGTCATCTAGATTGAATCCAAAATACCATGGACATTATTTTAATACCACGAAACCATTTGGATAAATTATGGTTTACGTTTTCAGAAGAAGTGATTGTAAAATTTCAATATTTTTTTTCAAAAATTTATAAAACATTCAACATTCAATTCAAAAGATGGATATGTTCTAGTCTTTGTCAAGATATCATATTATCATAAAAACAAGCCATATATATACTAATTATCTGAGCCAAATATCATGAAAATCCAAAACCGGTAACTTTGTCATTTCCTACCTCTTATGGGTATAGGTCAGTTTTAGCAAAATTAATTATTTAGTTCAAATAAATCAATAACTTGGCATAAGGAGGTTGTTTTTAAATCTACTTCCACTTTTCTTAAAGAAAGACATGTTTAGACAATTTTAAATGATTCAATGGTCAGAAATGCCAAAGGTCATGGCCCTGTGTCATGGCACTATGGGACCAAGACAATGTGTATCACTTCCTCAAGTCCTGCATGGTATTGTTTAAGAAACATAATATCCTAACAATAAACATGTGAAAACAAGAAGACTAAATGATTCCTTTACATCCCAACTGAACTAGAGGAACAACATTTTGGTGCCGTGACCAGGATAACATGTAACAGACTCTTATCAAAGGTATAATAAAAAAAGTGTTCTACATGAATAATTAAGGTCCAGAAACCGATACAAAACTGTATGCCTAGAATATACAGCCAGCCAAAGTATAAATGTTGCTATTTGATGGAAATCAGCATCAGTTTCACAAAACAGAATGAACAGAAAAGATTTAAGCATTAAATTAGCGATACCTTTGAAGCCAAGAGTTATCTGTGACCAAAATGGTTAATTTTAACCAATAGGTTTGACAGGGGGTTATTTTTGTGAAGCAGGTTTATTAATGAGTCTTACAATTATAAAATCATAGTTATAAGGTTCTTCTCCTGTATGAACTGACTTGTCATAAGGTTTCTCGTCTGTATGAATTAAAATTCTTACTAATGTTACATATTAAGTATAACATTGGCTAGATGTAGTTTTAATGTTAGAAAGTAGATGTGTTAGGTACAGGTGTCAACATATTGTATCATTTTGGCTAATATTATTGTGTAAGCACTTCATTAAATAAGAATCGTGGCACTTAATATCAAAGAATGTTGTTTTTTTTTCTTTTTCCAATCCATAATAGGGGGAAAACACTGAACATATCAACTTCTACCAATAAACATAATAACATGATGATTCAAACTAAGCAAGTATTCAAGTATGTTTTACACTGAAACATAACTATTTGTATTTTTTTACATTTCGATGAATTAGGGCCATGTGTTTACATCAAGTTGAAAAAATATGTTACCGGTCCTTGAATTTCGTGAAATTTGGTCTACATATTCTTTACATATATGGATATTTTATATGTTGAAATGGTATCTTGACAAAGACCGCAACCTGTAAAAATGGTAATTCCAAATTTGACTGAATACAAAATATACAGTCAAAAATTGGGGTACCATGCTATAAAAATGAATACACACCCAATATCCTAATACAATCAAAGCCATTTTAAGTAACAACGAACTTATCAATGATATAGCTATTTAATAAATCATTTCTCCGCCCGTTTCATGATATGTCAATTACTTTAAAAATGATTATAACTGGGTACCCTAAGGTGTTTTAGTGATATCATTCATGACGTCATAAATTAGCAATGTAGTTGCATAAAAACTCAAACGCGCCATACATATTAAAGTTATACCCCAGACAATCAAATAACATAATATTATCAAACTCCAAGCGTGGGCAGACTCCCATGTTAATTTCCCATACCATGCAAGAGCCCCTTTGTAATTAGTCTGGAGAGTCAGTTGGTGGAGGAGTTGCATTGTAAAAGAGAAGTGTAAGTTTAAGCATTGATCTGGCTGCGTAGGTTTCAAAGCCCCTGTTACACTATTGCAGTATTATAAGTAGTTCATAACTAAGAATGTTTGGAGTTATGGTATATTTTGTATATTTCATGTTTAATATTAAATAAAGGGATCAAAAGTGTTCGATTCGGGCCTGTTCCATAAGCAAGTTGATTACTCCCCAGCAGCAGTGTATTTTACTGTTATTTCTCAAACTCCCCGTCGATCAAGCTATTTCCAAAATTCCACCATTGCCTGAGCAATGTTGATAAACTTTGGAATCCGGATTGCTTCTAAAAACGAAAAGGCCAATTAGAGACCTGACCAGTGATTTTGTTACCTGCGCATCCTGTATCTTTTGCGCATAATTTTGTCTCTGGGATGCAAAGTTTTTATTTCAGTGAGTCCCAGGATGCAATAGTTTTGCAGACTTGTCATTAAAAATAGTGTTCTGGACTCATAAATTTGCAGTTGGGACTCATTGATATGGGAAACAGGGAGTCCCAGGACCCATAAGCCCAAAATTGTAAATGAATCACTGCCTTACCACTGAGCTTGAATCCAGATCAAACGTGGAGCCTTCGGATTTTCTAGGCTAAAGTAATGAAATAATTAAATGTAGATGGGTCAGTGACAATATGCCCCCTAGGCATTATGTGCATTGATTTCGATTGAGGAATACGGTTGGGGCGGAGGTTTACTCTACCACTATTCAGTGTGTTTATGAGCAGAGTCTTACTGGAATATGCATATTTCCTGAGTTTAATTTGCTTCCAATGGATCACCTATGTACAAATCGTTAACTCAAACAAAAATACTCAGAGCTTGAAACACATGAAACACTGAAAATAGTGGCTTCGGCAAATGCAATATAAAACACTAGGGGAGACCGGGGCTAGTTCGGCCCCATTTTAGAAAATGTACAGTTTTCGAAAGACTAATAAATCTAGGTCTATGAAACCTATATATTTAAGTAAGGCACAATAGGGCGATACCAGTCCCGGTAACCCACAACATGTGTCTCCATAGGATAAAGGGTAATCTTCATTTAAGGAGATCAGGTCATGGTGGCCGAACTTGCCCCGCAATGGGCTAAGTTTGGCCACCCCTTGGGGCAAGTTCAACAAAGGCCAATATTATACAGTCAAACTTTTGTAGTTGGAATTGCAAAGGGCCAAGAATATGTAACGACATTAACCTAACATATGGACTATCCAAGTTGGTTCTTCGGAATACAAATTGAACAAAAATTTGGCTTAAAATGTCGTATTAAATTGTCTGAGTTATCGTCTTGCTTTTTGGGCCAATTTATTCGTTGAATTGCTCTTGGGCCTGCCTAACCCATTAATGCCAAATAAAATGTTCACCTTTATCAATCGGACGAACCAGTTTGGAATCAAAGGGCTATTGGGTAGTAACTTTCATCAAATCTTATAATCTGTAAACAATCAGTAGAGACCATGATCAGACTCCTCACTCTGCTGTGTCTGATCTGGGTCTTTACTGTGTACCAATGGCCCAGAGGAAGGCGCTAGGTTTGTATGGGTTTAGAGTTTTTTTTAACTTATTTCTTTCCAATCTTTGAATACATCTCGTTTTAGTGTAAAAACAAAATGAAATAGAAAATAATAATAATAATAATGGCATGTATTTTTTGTAAGTGTGGAGCAAGTTTGGCTATGGACCGAACTTGCTCCGACTTATAAGTGGCCGAACTTGCCCCTGACAGACTATTTCCAAATATCACGTGACAGCTCCTTTTAAGATGCAGGAGAAGAAATTAACAATTTTTTATATCAAAGCACATAATCCTTTCGTAATGAAAATATAGAATTTAAATCAGAATCTTAACACATCTTTTCCGAAGTCAGAGGTCTTGCGAAGCCCAGTTGGTCCAGTTTGCGCACAACATCATCAGCAACCTTGATGGGGCTGTGAATCGTGGGCACAAACAGACAGATTTAATCATAATGGATTTTGCTAAGGCCTTTGACAAGGTTCCACACAGGAGGCTATTTCACAAATTGGAATATTATGGGATTAGAGGATCCAACCACAAGTGGATTAACTCGTGGATCTCTGGGCGCACTCAACAAGTTGTTTTAGATGGCCAAGCCTCAGATCCAGTCCCAGTGCTATCCAGTGTGCCCCAGGGATCGGTCCTAGGTCCGGTCCTGTTCCTCATCTTCATAAATGATCTGCTGGATAACATCAGATCTTCTGTTCGCCTGTTTGCAGACGATTGTGTTCTGTATAGGAATATACATTCCCTTCAGGATTGTTTGGCCTTGCAAGAAGACCTCACCAGCTTAGGACAGTGGGAAGCCGATTGGCAAATGAAATTTAATGTAGCCAAATGTCACTCAATGAGAGTGACTCGGCATCAGCATCACAAACAAATTCTCTTCGACTACACACTACACAATCAAACTTTGGAAAATGTTCAGTCGGCAAAATACTTTGGTATCACCATTACTGATACCATGGATTCGGGTCAACATGTCTCAGAAATCTCTTCCAAAGCAACTAAGACACTTGGTTTCCCCCGCAAGAACTTGGCTTTTGCACCTAGGAGTACTAAGAAAGTTGCATACAAAACTTTGGTTCGGCCTAAACTAGAGTATGCAGCACCCATTTGGAGCCCTCATTCGAAACTTCAGAACAATCAGATTGAGAAAGTTCAGAGGACAGCAGCCCGCTGGACCTGCAGGAGATGGCGAAACACGAGTAGTGTCGGCGTAATGCTTGATGAGCTTGAAAGGCCATCTCTTGAGGCCCGGAGGGACCATTAGTCCTTGTTTCTCTTTCACAAGATTCATTGTGGAGCTGTGTTTATTGAAAAAGACAAGTATATGACCCCTGCTCACTGTTTGAAAACTACGAGATCATCACATAGTGCTCAATACCGCAGACACCAGACATACAATGATGCCCTGAAGAATTTTCCTTTTCCCCCCGAACTATTCCACATTGAAATAGTCTGTCTCCTTCTGTGGCCAATGCCCAGTCCACAGAGGAGTTTAGGGCACTCCTTACTTAAACAAAAATTCAGCCAAAAGTTTTTGTGTTTTTTTTTGTGTTGTTTTTGTTTTGTTTTTGAGTTGTTTTTGTTTTTTTTATTTTATCAAAATTTCCAAATTCGCAATCTCTGGGTGTAATGCTCAAGTATGAGCGAAACCAGTAAAGATAGAAAGAAAGGAATAAAAAGCAGAAATTACTATGAAAAATTTACTAATCATGCAAGAAAACGAGTTTTCTGGTACAATATCAATCTACCCTTCAACAATGCAGCCATTGTGTAGGCCTACTCATGTAGACAAACTCGTCACAAGTAATTTCCAAATATGTTTCCTGGCCCCATATCTTAGTTTACATGCTAAATATAGCCACTGCCGAACATGCCCCGAGGTAGAACTAGTCCCGGTCTCCCCTATAAACGTTCTTCTTTAATAACTGTAAAACTCCATGCGATGGTTCTAAGCTGTTTTAAAAGCTAACCTTGTAATGATATTAATCTGGCATATATATAGACCGTTGTATTTATCTACATGCGTAGGCTAATTATAGTTACTACAAATAAACTTGGTGGCAGAACATACTGAAATATACCGGAATGTCGCCTTTGGCAACACGTTTTTTGAGACAACTCGTCGACAGATTTTGAGACAATTCGGCGACATTTTATGAGACAACTCGACGACACCTTTATTCTTAGTGAGGCACTGGAAGGGGTTTTAAGGATGATATAAAGAAAATCACATACCTATAATCAATAGGTTAAAACAGTGAATATTCGGTAAGTTCGGTAGGTTCGGCCGAATTCGGTTCGGTTACAGCTTTTAGACACAACCGGGTGAAATGGGCAACCCGGGCTGAGCCAGATACTACAAAACAAATAACCCCAACATATTTCAAACAAAAGGTGATTATGTTGAAAAAGTTTTGCGTTTTGTTTTATAAACAGGCAATTCCAGACAGAATGGATTTTTTTTAAACAGGACCTGAAGAAAACTGCTGTGATTTATAGTCCGTTTCAATGAGCATAGATAGCAGACTTGCCATTGCAATCGACCAGAAGCATTTTATCAAGTACTGTTTTCTTTAGTATTGCGCCTGTGCAAGACAATGGCAGACTTGCAGATGAAAGATTGTTTCTGATTGGTGGATAATTTGGATGGTCCGTTTCAATGAGCATAGATAGCAGACTTGCAGATGTAAGATTGTTTCTGATTGGTGGATAATTTAGAGTAAACTTGATTATAGACAGCTGCCGCTGAAAAGCTGATAAATAGATCTGGCAAAATCAAACAATATACAAAATTATCAAGTTTATACCGTGTATGCGAATACGAATATGGCCGGTACTCTGATTGTGTGCCCAATATATACGGTTAACTTGGGCGGCGCACGATCTGCCCTCGTAGCCTAGTGGTTAGCCCGTCAGACTCTTGAACCAGTGGACCAGGGTCGATTCCTGGGTAGGCACCTATTAGCCTATACATTATTTTCTTCCTCTTCTTCTTTCAGCTTTATAATAATGAATTGCTTCCTACAAGTAATATGAATTGATATAAATGACAAAAGTACACTCCATAACGTTTTAAATTGAATTATCCTCATAATATGTGGGGATAGGGGTTCATTTTTCTCTCCTTAAAGAAAATTAGTTTGGTGACCCCCATTTTTATTCTTTTTCTAAAAGGTAAAATAAAAGTCCATGAAATAAAAACAAAACTTTGAGATTGTTAATGCCAGATTTTTTCAGATACAATTTACTCTAAAAATCGTATTCCTATTTGGGAGGAATTACCACAATATATCATTCAGTACCTTGTCCTGGCTTGGGAAAACAAATGAATTTTCACTTTTCCTAAAAAGCTTGATGACGTGAGTAATAATTTAATTTAAATCAAGAAGCTGAATGGCGATTACAACTATTTTAACTTTATATTAAGGACATGGGTTTTTTTCTTCCAGAAAATGTGTAAAATGCTGAAAACTTCCATGTGAGATTATAAAAAATCGAGGCGTAGACAAATACTTCTTATTTCATAAATTGACAGTCCATACCGAAAACAAACTGTCTGCAAAGAATTAAAAAGATTTTAATGTGGGAAGTATTACCCGCAAATGCCCTTAATTACCATCAAAAATATAGTTAGTTAATTATCATCAAAAATATACTATGCAATATAAATTGAGCAATTTTTTTTTCGTTTGGGTCAATACATTCACATCGGATATTCAATTGTTTTTTTCTGGCATGACTATACAATTGCAGATCATCAGACAAGGATTTCCGTGTAAAAAACAACATGATTTTAAACGCACCAGCTGTGCTAAAGTGGCGTTCGATTTCGAGCCTTGCAGACAAAGTTGGATTTCTGGTCATAAGGGGAAGTCAAAATCATCTTCAACCGATTGCTTAGTCACTGCAACCAAGAAAAAGCAATAAACAATCTTGATTTGCTGAATTTTCTATGAAAAATAAAGCACCAAGTTTTCTCAATTTCACGTTTTTACGTTGTCCCCATTAAACGGTGTTTCTAATCGGTATTTCCTAATCACACTAACAAGTAAAGCTGTAAGTTGCTTTCCAACATGTTAAGACAAGTGTGTTTTTTTTTAATTAAAAGTCTTAATGGCTACAGAGCATGAGCCGAAACTTCAAGTCTAACGTCACCGTTATCAAAAACGCGTCGCGCTATTTTTCAGTAATTTCAGGTTTGAATCAAACATGAGATGGGTTACATTTCTAGCCTATAAACTTTTTTACATTGTACATGTAGCCTAATTCTCTGTTGAACTGAAGCATCAATAAACCATAGAACGTTTTACTAATGATTAAACTTTGACGACATTGACGCCTGCTGACGTTTTACAGCATATAATCATGTCTGTTACACAGCAAATAAATTCTATGAGCGTAGGAGACAATAGAAAAATCACATGTTTGTCATTTTTGCATTACTTACAATGGATGTGAACTTTGCTTACTGACCACCTCTGCAATTGCTGCTCTCCTCGAATAAATATTTAAAGAATGGCGTTTTTATATTCGTGGTTTCATTCGCCTCAATCCCCTCCTAATCACTGCGATTGCAAATATTTGATATTGCATTAAGGTGAGCAAAAAGAAACGATACATAAGAAATTGCTAAATTTATAGTGCACAGTATAGTACTAGTTATAAAAGCCAGTTTGTATTTTAATAGACATTGTGGCGGCCTGTGATGTTCTCCTTGAAACTATTTAGATGTACATTACTGCATGTCTGTGATTTTATGAATCATGAGGAAAAATGTAGAATATCGTCTTAAGATGCGTTTTTAATGAATGTGCAGTTGCTGCTAAAACAGTTTCCATGTAAATCTAGAAAATCCATAGTTGGTCTGAAGAATATTTATTTCCACAAGACAGATCATGAATCAATGACACGCTCATGACAGGATCTGATATTAACAAACTTATATGTTATGAGAATACGTCAGCTTTTTTGCACCAGGCCCCGAGGTTACAAAAGTTGTTTCATGCTCAACTCAAATGAGCACGAAATTTATCCCGCTCATAAATGTTAAAATGCCAACAATTGTTGGCATTTTAACATTTATTAGCATGATAAATACAACATCTGAGAGACTTAAAGCAAGAAACCTCGTTATTTGTCGGTATTTTAGTTTTTATGAGCAGTTGAAATTTCGTGCTCAGTTGAGTCGAGCATGAAAAAAGTTTTATAACCTGGAAGCCAGGTTGCACTAAGTATAAGAGCTACGTTTTCGAGAACGTTGGAATGAAATGGCGTTTAGTTTAGTTTCAGATTTTAATAATGTAGAAAACATTTTTAAAAAGTTATATATACAGCCATTTATTGTAGCGACTATTTATAAGATTTATAACTTAAAAATATATTGGTTATTAAAAGCCCATTGACTTCATATGACCTTCACATTGAATGATCATAAAATGAAACCACCGTCTATGCTGTATTATTTTAGATATGTTCCCCTAGTTACCAGTATAAACAAACCAGGAAGTGAAACTGATCTATTTTTAGAACAAAAAAGCAGCTCCTTTCAATTTTAATTTATTTTAGTTATTTTTTAAGTCTAAGTGTTGCCATAAGTGTAGAAACAGTTTGATAAGATTTCGCTATAAAACTAAGCTTTAAATATTACTGTTATTAGATATTTCATAAAAACAACAGAAAATATCAGACAAACATGCCACGTGCTGCGTTTGGCCTTGTCCTTTTATAACTATAGTGTGCTTCAACCGATAGCAAAATGATATGTTTGTACTTCTTGCGCGTGTAAAAGTATGAGTACTGCAGGAGATGAAAAAAAATAGGAAAAAGACTATAGTTTTTACAACGAGATTGTGACCTACTTTCACTTTGCGAATTTGTCAAATGTAGGGCACGCATTTCGCTGCTTAGCGCAGCTTTCAATTTGTCTGGTAATGACACTGAATATGCTTATACACAATAATGCAAAAGGCCATAGTAATGGAAAGCTATGGTAAAAATGCAGAAAAAAATAGAAAAAATGTTTTCTCAATCTCAAGGTCTGACAAAGTAAATCACTTACTGTGCGAATCCAATAACGAAAATAACCCTATCCTAGCGTTTTAACTTTAAGCGCGCAACCCCAAAATCGAGAGAAACGTGTATTTTGTGTTCACTTCCGGTTTCAGAATATTTGTTTCACTTTTTGGTACGCGTGGTCGTCTAAAAACATGTGACTGATGACGTCACTGCAGTCTCTATTTCACCAGCGCTGATATACGTTAGTAAACTTCCATTGGGCGCGTGTTCGATTCGGGCCTGTTCCATGAGCAAGTTGTGGAAATTGATAGACTGGTTCTCTCCCTTTATTAGCTTGTCAGCATATTAAGACAGGTAACTACTAGCCGCCATTGCGCCTACGTATAGCATACACACTGACGTCATGAGTGACGTGGTATTGGAAAATACCCTTGACATAAAGTGCATTTTTAAACAAGCCGTTTTATTAAGTTTATTTTGTTCTGGGAGTTTATATATTTTTTCTTTTACTTAATTATCAAATTATAGCAACTGAAAAAATCTGAAGTTTGTGTTGAAAAATCTTTTCTAGAGCATGCACAGTCGCATGGGTAGGATTCTCTACTTGTAATTAAATACACGTTACCTGACCCTAGATGGGTAGAGGAGGGAACCAGACTAGGAAATGGATCGATTGTTAACTCCCCAGCAGCAGTATATTTTACTGTTCTTTCTCAGACTCCCCGTCGACCAAGCTACTTCCAAAGTTCAACCATTGCTTTGGATACCGGATTGCTTCTAAAAGCGAAAATGCCTATTAGAGACGTTACCACTGAGCTAGAATCCCGATCAAACATGGACCCTTCGGATATTCTAGACTAAGTGTGACGAAATATCTAGATGTAGATGGGTCAGTTTCAATATACCCCCTAGGCATTATGTGCATTGTATTCGATTGGGGAATAGATTGAATGACTTAATACATACTGCTGGGGAAGGGGTTAACTCTACATGTGTTCATTAGCAGAGTCTTACTGGAATATGCATATTTCATGTGTTTTATTTGCTTCCAATGGATCACCTATGTACAAATCGTTAACTAAAACAAAAAATACCCAGAGCTTGAAGCACATGAAACGCTGAAAAGAGTGGCTTCAGCAAATGTAATATCAAAACACTATATACGTTCTTCTTTGATAACTGTAAAACGACATGCGATGGTTCTAAGCTTTTTTAAAAGCTAACCTTGTTATTGACAAAACGTGAATATGGCCAGGAAATGCCACACTTACAGATAAGATAGACCTGCAAGCCTGTATTTCTATTAGAATGAGACAACAGACAAAAAAAGACATACACGTAAAAGCAAAAACTACACTTAGCAATGCTGTGTTTTGTCTCCGTTCCAAAAGTAAGTAAGTATGGTCAGAAAATACCACAATCACATACTGCAGACCAACCCTAGGCACGTGAGGAAGAGCCACAGAACAATTATAGTAACAATACATCTGTAAGGCAATACTAGCGAAGTAACCAGCTTTCTTTTCCTCTTCAAGATGATTGCAAAACTAGAATGGACACAAAGTAATACATAACAAAACAAAGACAAACACAGAACTCCCACAAACAATGGGAAGTAACTTAAACAATAGACCAACAACAACAAAACGACCGCCTCACAACGGACAGCAGCCTAAGCCATCGGGAGGGGAAGGGAGGGACTTAAATGCATTTTACTAGCGCTAAATCTTCGCCATAGATTCTGTTGTTGTTAAAGCACAAACTTGTCTAGTTCGCATAGAGGCTTCCTAACTAATGCAATGCATTATCACAGAGAAACAATCGAATCAAATTAATACCTTATAAAGATACAAAGAAAAGAGCTCATGACTTACAGATAGTCAGAGCTAAAGAAAACCTCAAGTTGAGCTACGGTGGAACCAGCCAGCGACAAGTATCAGGCACCAACCAACGGATTAAAGCTTTACGTCAGGGACATAATTAAGTCTGAGGCCAGAATTAAAGAGGAAACGATAGCTATCAACCGTGATAGTTTGGCAATTCTATGTTGCACGCGTTTGTTTTTCAAATGGAGTCTAGTTTTTGAAGAAGACAAAAGTCTAAACATTGGATCATTCTGTGTTTTGTATTTTGTATTATTTTCTTACTTAACCTCTCTTTGATCGTCCTAAAATAAATATTGTATTTTCCAAATGCTCGAAAGGTTAGATATTGCATTGCAAAACAGATTCACAATTTAAAACCTATCCTCTAAAGAAAAAGATACAAACACATGCTTTGAAATGCCGCTTTTGCCTCAGAGTTTCGACATTGCTTTTACATGTATTTACTTATATGATTTGTACGAAAACAATCACATCAAATACACACACCCTCTTGCTCGTCTTGCCACCCAAAGATGAACTACAGCCTTTCCATTGTCAAACATGCCAGCCTGAAAAACTTACAAGGGCATGTTAGGATATGATTCCGTGAAGTGTAAGATATGTGAAAACAGCGTATTAGGATATGATTCCGTGAAGTGTAAGATATGTGAAAACAGCGTATTAGGATATGATTCCATGAAGTGTAAGATATGTGAAAACAGCGTATTAGGATATGATTCCATGAAGTGTAAGATATGTGAAAACAGCGTATTAGGATATGATTCCATGTAGTGTAAGATATGTGAAAACAGTGTTTTCACATATCTTACACTTCACGGAATCATATCCTAACACGCCCTTGTAAATCTCAGCTAATAAAATATAACAAAGCAAAGCACTTTTTGCAAACAGCGAGATTTATGCGTAGTTGAGCACATACAAGATGACGCAGACAAACAACTTTATTGAACTGACTGCAATCTTTAATAAACGCATACCTGTGCTGTATCTTCCTAATGCTGCGAGCGGGCTACCCAACCCTAACCCCACGTGTGAGGGGGGTGTAGGATTGTTCCATGCTCTGGCCAGCCTCTGTTCAGACAGAGGCATGTTCACAAGCTAGAATTCTAAACCTACAGAATAATTGCCTGACTTTTCTGCACATTCAAAAAGGCTAACTCGGATCTCCCGTCCCAGGAGTGTCTATTAATTATGTTTACTCTAACTGTTTTGCCAAGTAGAATTTAAACCTCATAGAAAAACTGAAGCGCTCTTTACAGAATATCGCGTATGACTGTATCTCATATATACTTAAACGCAAAAGTTTCGCAACTCTTACTAAAATGCTACTTCCTTCTTTTTGACCAAAATATTTCATCTCGTGATATTGTGATTGACAAGTCCAATGATTTGCCTTCCATACAACATGAAAATCAGGCCAGTGAGATTTACGATTGCCGATCTTCAACAAGAAATGTAAGGCAACCCAAATTTGAAAAGTCACAGAGATACAATACCTTACATTTTATTTATGTCGCAGAGTTACAACACCTTACATTTTATTCAGAAAAGGTGTTTAACCATTATCTGTTTTCAAGAGCAGAAGGGCAGATAAATGAAATCAGGTTTATTTTATGCATTGTTAACGTTCCTTACGTCAATGTAAAGCCTTCAATATTTGACGTAATTGGTTGTCTTAACACAACTTAACATCAATAATCGCGTTATTTTAATGTCACAAGTGAAATCCTTCAACACAATGCGTAGAAGACCAAGTGTCGCTCGACATATCGAAATAAAATGAACAATTTTGACAAATTGTTTGACGTTAATAAAGAAACGCAACTACTTTGAGCGTGGATAAACGTTTATTGTTAAACTTTTAAATGTTGTCCGTCAGTTACGGCATCTGACTATCACATCGGACCGTTTGTTTTCATCCTTGTGCTAGACGTAAACTGTTGAAATACACTGACGTCATTATAACGTCAGAATGAAGAGCATGATCAAAACTGATAACGGTAAATCATTCCACATTGTGCAGGAGCATAAATTATGATTATATGGAAGTTTTAACATGAACCATACTGAAGAAAACATAGATGTAAAACGGTTGCGAAACTTTTGCTTTTAAGTATATTATAAAGCGCTCACGCCCAATTTTTGCACGTGTACAAAAATACTTAAGGCCCTCTAATACCAGATATACAGGTTCAGTTAAGACATTTATTTCTCTCTATACATTGTAACGAGGGAAATTAATAATCATTCACTCAGCTATTCTTGAAAACCACTTTTACGAGAAAAACTACGAACCAGAACCCGTTCATGACCATTCCACAGAGTCTACGAATATCAAAGCTTCATGTTAAGGTTAAAAAAAATCTGAAAACGAGTTATGAACTATAAACCGAATATTATATACTTGAAGAAATTATAAAAATCTAGCGACCAAATTCAAAAATTACTCTGATACACTGAAAGATTTGACGAGAAAAAGAATTATGCCTTCTGCAGTTGTTTCTATTAAAATTAAGCGGAAGCGTCAACTGACATCAAAACTCCTGAAACTCCTTATAAAGCGCAATTCTGAAATTCGCTACAGAAGAGCAAGACTTAAAACTATCATTAGAAACATTCATCCACAATAAGCGTTTAAAACGAAAATCTCAGACTTGATCAATATTATTGGGGCCCCCAGGGGTTTTGGGGATCTGGGGAGAATGGCTATTTATTTTCAGGGAGCTTGGGAGCTCTGGTAATTATTTCAGGGGATCTAGGGAGCAAGCTCATAATTTTGGGGATCTAGGGAGCCCTTCCAAAAAGCAAAAAAATAAAGGAAAAGCCTCCATTTTGTTTGATTTTTTTAAAAAAGGGGCTCTTTCATGGTATGGGAAATTAACATGGGAGTCTGCCCACGCTTGGAATTTGATAATATTATGTTTATTAATTGTCTGGGGTATGGCTTTTATATTTATGGTGCATTTGAGTTTTTATGCAATTCCATTGCTAATTTATGACGTCATGTATGATATCACTACAATACCTTAGGGTATCCAGTTATAATCATTTCTAAAGTAATTGACATATCATGTAACAGGCGCAGAAATGCTTTATTTAATAACTATATCATTGATAAGTACGTTGATACTATAAATGGCTTTGTATGTATTAGGATAGCGGGTGGGCAATCATTTTTATGAGATGGTACCCCAATTTTTAACTATATATTTTGTATTCAGTCGAATTTGGAATTAGAATTTTTCACGTTGCGGTCTTTGTCAAGATACCATTTCAACATATAAACGTTCCATATAAGTTAAGAATATGTAGACAAAATTTTATGAAATTCAAGGACCGGTAACATATTTTTCAACTTGATGTAAACACATGGCCCTAATTCATCAAAATGTAAAAAATACAATAATCATGTTTCACTGTAAAACATACTTGAATACTTGCTTAGTTTGAATCACCATGCTAGTACGTTTATTGGTAGAAGTTGATATGTTCAGTGTTTTTCCCTATTGCTGATTGGAAAAAGAAAAAAAAAAATATTCTTTGATATTAAGTGTCATGATTCTTATTTAATGAAGTGCTTACACAATAATATTACCCAAAACGATACAATATGGTGACACTGGACTTACCACATCTAGTTTCTAACGTAAAAACTACATCTAACCAATGTTACACTTAATATGTAACATTATTAAGAATTTCAATTCATACAGAAGAGAAACCTTATGACAAGTCAGTTCATACAGGAGAAGTACCTTATATCTATGGTTTTATAATTGTAAGCCTCATTAATAAACCTGGTTCACATGAATAAGCCCCTGTCAAACCTATTGGTTATAATGAACCAATTTGGTCACAGAGAACTCTTGGCTTCAAAGGAATTGCTAAATTAATGCTTAAATCTTCTCTGTTTATTCTATTTTGTAAAACTGATGCTGATTTCCATCAAACGGCAACATTTATTCTTTGGCTGGCTGTATATTCCAGGCATACAGTTTCGTTTTCTGGACCTCACTTATTCATGTAGAACACTGTTCTATGATACCTTTGATATGACTCTGTTACACTTAATCCTGGTCACGGCACCAAAATGTGGTTACTCTAGTTCAGTTGGGATGTATAGAAATATTTGGTATTCTTGTTTTCACATGTTTATTGATAGAATACTATGTTTCTTAAACAATATCATGCAGGACTTGAGGAAGTGATACACATTGTCTTGGCCCCATAGTGCCATGACTGGGGGCCATGACCTTTTGCATTTCCATCAATTGAATCATTTGAAATTGTCTAAACATGTCTTTCTTTAAGAAAAGTGGAAGTAGATTTAAAAACAACCTCCTTCTGTCGAGTTATTGATTCATTTCAACTAAATAATTAATTTTGCTAAAACTGACCTATACCCATAAGAGGTAGGAAATGACAAAGTTACCAGTTTTGGATTTTCATGAAATTTGGCTCAGATCAGTAGGATATATATGGCATGCTTTTGTGGTAATATGATATCTTGACAAAGACTAAAACATATCTATCTTTGGAATTTAATGTTGAATGATTTGTAAATTTTTGAAAAAAAATATTGAAATTTAAAATCACTTCTTCAGAAAACGTAAACCATAATATATCCAAATGGTTTCCTGGTATTAATATAATGCCTATGGTATTTTGGATTTAATCTAGACGATAAATCATTGAAATAAACAAAACTATAGATTTAGGACATGGAAAATTAGAGACAGGTGTCACCTCAACCTCACCTGCGTCAGGGTTGCTTCCAAAGCCTTATTCTTAACTATCTAATTCAATACATACATTTTCATAGTTTGTATATAACGAGTCATTATCATGCAAAGTTTAAAGAAAATCCATGCGTGGGCACAGATGCAAGACCCCCTTTCTTCTGCTTCCAGACCCCCCTTCTGGATGATGTTTTTATTCCATTTCGTACTAACATGGTCATCTACATTTATCTAAGAGAAAGTGTGCCAAAAAAGGTTTGTTGTTCATTTATAAACTTTAAAAATGTTGATTTTTAGGTCGGAAATAACTTACTTAGGGAAGCCCAGATAGCACCATTTTGCCATTTTTTTCCTTGGGGAGCATGCCCCCACCCCCTAGCAACTGTGTAGCTACACATTGATACAGGGCTACCTACTCACATGCTATGTAATTATCTCTTGAGGCAATTACTCCTTTATATAGAAATTTTTAAAGATTGCTTATAGGATATAAACTTAGTTAATGTTCAAGCATATAGTCACTATTAGCAAGTGTAAAAATGACTTTTTATGGTTAAAAATCACTAAATTTCACTAAAGTCTCAAAAATATCTAGTTTAAGCTGTTGGAAAAAATCAGCCCTGCCCCCAAAAAGAAAACCAAATGGTCTGTCTCTAATCTTAAAAAATTCTAATCGTATGAGCATTCCTCCAAGTCTACTCTACCAGGTACAGCAACAACATTTCAAGGATGACCTCACACTTTGAGCCATATATCATGCATTTCATTGAAATAATTATATGTCATGTATTCCATGGTTATTATATGTCATGTATTCCATGGTTAAGCCCTGTCTTTACATGTATACGGCAAAAAATTATGTGATCATTAAGTCATGATCTATTATATAGCTTCAAAGTTTTTAAGAATGTGATTATAATCCTACGGAAAGAAAATACATTTTAGGGAGAATTGGCTTATATTTTTGGGGATTTGCGGAGAAGCGAATCTATTTTTAGGGATTTAGGGAGCAAAGGCAACTAATCTTTGGGAGAAGAGGAATTTTTTTCAGAGAGTTGGGGAGATCAATGTATTATTTTTAGGGATCTAGGGAGCACATAAATCCTGGGGGTCTCATTATTCGCAAAAAAGACCGACCGAAAGGCTACTTGTACTTTTCACAAAACGAGAAAACTTATTTATTTTATATATTATGTTTTCGATTTTAAAGAAATTTGTTTGGTTGAAAACTTTGTTCACTAGCTCATTCGACATAAAATAATGTGCTCATTTTGATTTTGGGACAAGTTTTTTTGTTTTGTTTTTTGACATAGTGGTCATTCATGGACTTTCCGCTTGAATTGTGGCGATCATCACCATTGTCGCTGATGAAAAATTAGATTTTTAAAAGTTAATAGCGATTAAAAAGAGCTTCATTTAATTTATAACATGGTTTATTTAAAAGGGAGGGAGCGCAGTGGCTCAGTGGTAGAGTGCTTGACTCGAGACCGAAGGGCCGCGGGTTCGAGCCTCACCGGCGTCACTGTGTTGTGGTCCTTGAGCAAGACATATTATCCTAGCTTAGTACTAGTTCAACCCAGGAAGACCCGTCCCTTTATAATTGAAAGATTGTTGATGGGACGTAAAGAATCAAATCAAACAAACAAACACTTTAAAGGGAATTTTGCTTGCATATAGTGCGATTAATACCATGAAAGCTTCCATCGTTGCGTACTTAGAATAAAACAAGATTAAAGTCGTTGACGCTATAGTTTGCCCACATGAGACTGATTAATTTTCGCCAAAATCTTCGTGGTATTCGTGCGTTTTCGTGAAGTACTCCGACCTTGGTCATGCTTTTAACAGGAATATGAAGATAATGTCGATTCATTAATGCAAATGGTCTGGTAGCCTAGTGGTTAGGTGGCAACTGACAGATCAAGCCTACCTGGATCGAAACTTGGAAAAGCCTTTTATAAAATAATTGTCAAATTGCATCCTTTTTTAAATTTAAGATTGTTCTTGTATTTTACGTCATCTCTTGGTGAGTTTTATATCTTTCATTTGTATTAAGTCACTTTTAAATTGTTTCCTCACTCTTATCTTGTCAGCGGCGACTTTTGTTGTCTGCTGAAAACCTTTGCAAACAGTTTGTTCCCAGATCAGTACCGACAGTACGTCGGTTCTGTTCTGAATACAGACACTCTGATAGTGTTACTGAACGATATACAAGTTTATTTTGAAAAAAAAGTCAGCAGATGACAACAAAAGTATTAAAATCATCCAGCGTGCAAAGAGTTATTGCATTTCAGCTTATTGAAATCATTCACATTTCTACGTGTGTAGTTGTAGAATAAACGTATGCCAGATTCAAATGAATATATCCATGTGTACACAAAATCAAGAATAAAGACGAGCAATTAAATGAAAGAAAAAAAAAAGAAACGCTACGGGACTCGAACCCACAGCTTTTGAGTGCAAAGGACAGCCTCTTATCCATTAGGCTATGGAGGAATTGTATTTTTTTTTCATTCATAAAAGTAATTGTGACACAATCAAAAGCACACATTTTACGAACATTCCCGAAGATTGGAAGAAAGGTCATTGACTATCCATACGTCTCAGGTCAATGTAGACAAACAATACAAACGCATGCAATACTAACGCTACGTCACTGTACATATCACATTACATTAACAACACAAAAATCATGAAGTAACCATTTCTCACTCCCCCATGGCAGAAAATCTGCACTGAAACAATGTTAACCCATATAGCGCCATCTATAATTTGCAGCAGACGATTAGCGACAATTTTAAATTTCGTTCATTTTTTAAAAAAAAATAACAAATAAGGCACGATATTCCATGAGAATCGTCTGCTGGCAGACGATTCTCATGAAATATCACACCCTATTTTTTTCGAAAATTATGAAAGATGTCGTGATTGGTGCTTTACGGGTTAAGATATCGACCAAAAAATCTATTACTTGCCTTAAGAGATCTGCATTAATGTTTTATACTGATTTAGGTAGAGTTGTTAAATGCGTAAATCTTCCTTAAAAGAGGTTAACACTCAGATGCCAGTGTTAAATGTATTATAATAGCCCTGTCTTGACAGATACAAGAAGTTGATCCCGGCCTGTTTTCAGATTCATGAGTCTGCTGGGGGCAAATTCACAACCATTGAGTCGTGCCATGAAATAATGGTATGTTTGTTCTTTGTCGTCTGCTGCTATGTTTTGGAATCCTCTATAGAAAACACTGTGGACCTAGATCGGACTGCACAATATGGAACAGTCTGATCTTGTCACAAACTGTCTGCATGAAAGGTAATAGTAATCTCATGTTAAAGCGAAGTATTGCAGTAGTTGTTTTCAGCAGACAGCATTTTGAGATTTCAGTTGCGCTAGGGAAAATGCCAAAGTAACTGGTCATCTGGTCTGAAACTTTACTTATTTTTTTCTGTTTGTGAACACTAATAGCGTCTGTGAGTAACTGGCACTATCAGTGTTCACAAACAGAAAGGATGAGAGTTATTACCGTTCCATGGCGGTGCTACTTTTGTGGATCCTTTTTGTTGTTTAAGTTTCGTGTTTGTCATGATTTCTTGTATGGTCATTGCAGCCTTGTGGTCACCTGCTGGGAAAGGGCTAACCTCTTGGCTCTCCTGTATGTGATGTTTTCTTGTGTTTTGTCACTTTCCCATGGGGTGTCCTGGGTCATGTGTGGTCCTTGATTGTATCGATTCCTGATCTTAGCCTTCTTACTAAGTTTGTGAGTCATAGGCGCTATCAGTGTTCTCAAACAGAAAGGATGGGAGTTGTCAGTCACAGGCGCGCTATCGATGGCAGTTGTGAGTCAGAGGCGCTATCAATGTTCTCAAACAGTTTTTTTTTTTTTTTTTTTTTTTTTTGGGGGGGGGGGGGTTAATGATTTACGTCTCAGTCAACAGCTACGGTCATGTTGGGACGGTCATTTCGCCTAACCACACATTTACCTGGGCAAGCTAGACTAAGCAGTTAACCAGTACTTCGTGCACATACTTTCGCTTATAACTAACAACAACCCTTTTTGAATTAGCGGAAGGGAGGCGATTGGCTGTAGACACTATTTCATGATCAGTCTCCACAAAAGTATGGGACTGGGCCGGGATCAAACTCGTAACCCCTGGAAATGCAGTCATTTGTTTTTTGTGTATTGAGGAGATATACATCTTCTAAGATGAACATGGTGGGTCGAAGGCGAGTCAAGGGATGTATTATTTCCAAAATTTCAGCGAAACAGAATTCATTCCTGGGATTACAGTCAAAATTCTCACAAGATAGAACCTGGCCATCAAGGGGGTATAGCTAGGCGGCTAAGAGCCAAATTTTAGCCTGATTGTGCTATTCCGGATACAAGCATGAAATTTGGCACAGTTGTAGACCATGACTGACTAAGCAGAATAGGATATAGAACCACATTGATAAATGCCTACTGCGCATGCGCAAAGCATTTTTGATTTCAGGCTGTTCTCATAGAGCTCTCATACAGTTTGACTTTAAAGAACGGGTCGTGTTGGTTGTAGAATAATAAAATTTGACAGATCTGATGTTATTTGTTTGTAGTTTAGTCCTCTTCATTCTTTAATTGCTGCGCATGTGCATAAAATTTGAATTTTTTACAAGGTGGTATTCTGTTTCTTCTTTTTTGTAAACTGCACGAAACCCAATGCCCCTATCAAAGGACCAAAGCAAGTCTTCAATATACATAATATAGGGACCTACAGACCTGTCTTGATGCGCATGCGCAGTGGGTTTCTTTTAGCCGGATGTTGTTTAGATGATGAACAAAGCCCCATTTATTTACAAGTTTAAGCTTACACAAAAACCTCTGTCTACGCTAAACATATATAAAATTGTTATTAGACTTAAAAGTCAAGTTATAAGAACAGAGGATAGTAGGCTTGTGGCAGACAGACAGACATGCAAACAGTTTTTTGCTCATGCTCAAAAATAGTAAGTGAGTATGATCAGGAAATAGCCCCTGGAACACTGGACAGACACGCTAACAGGGTGGTCCAAAGGCACCACCATGTATTTTCTTTGTGATGTCCAATTTGGATTGTTTTGACTTGGGGTCGTCTCTGAAAAAGTTATGTTTTAAGCCAAGGCAGTGACGTAGCTTATATAGGTCACTGGCCATGGGCATATACCTTTTTGATAGACAAACAGACAGACTCACAGACAAACAGGTAGGCAGACATATATATTCTGTTGTGGTTAAGCTCACAGACTTCATATCACTGTCTGTCGATAGACTGTCTCCAAACTGTCAGCGAACTGTACATGTATATTTCAAGTGCCTCACTTCCCTTAAACGAACCATACCAAACATAAGTTAGTCTATGTCAGCTTATTTTATGTTGGTATGACAAAGTTACATTTTTTTTTGTGGGTTGATGCCTGATATGCCTCATAGTATTGGTTGTGAAGCTACTGACTGGCTTCGAGGCATTTGGTCCTCCTGTAAAAAATTTCGCACATGGAGTCAGTGTTGTCATTTTGGATGGAGCCTCCCTTGTTCAGATACTTAAAGGTGTAGGGGTTAGCACTGTTCAGTGAGCAGTATACAAATGATGTTTTTATAATGATACGTAATATCCATTTTTTGTGCAGTTGATCGAGTGGATATAGTGTGTGGCACGTGTTAGGGGGACAGTTTTAAGGCATCAAGAAGGGAAAAAACGAGAAGACGACATCCACAGGCGAGTTGGTCCATCAAATAACTGTCGTACCGAAAAACTGGCAAGATTTCTTGTGAGAAGATGACAATAAACTATTTCATTATCTTTCCAACTGCTGTGTTTCCTGGACATAAGATATGCCAACTAAGAAACAATAGCCTCCGTTTGAGATCAGGTGTTGCACGGGGAGAGTGCGACAATACTCTAGAGAGAACCCTGCACTTTACGGGAGAAGATGCTCAGTCTGAATGTGTCCAGCTTGTGATATGCCTTCATTTTGTGCCTTGTTAGGGTCAGTACTAGAACAGGGGAAATGATTACCAAGTCCAGGAAACTGTGATGGATAGAACTAGACACTGGAATGGACAGTCCACTGTGGACCACCATACCACAAGCATCACTATCTTCTCTTGACCTTGTTAGATATGGCTGTCTTCAAGGTTGCAGAAGTAGAAAATGCAGCTCTCCAGTGTACGACCCTTTGTGCCTGTGGTGGCAACATTGAGCACTACATTTCTGTAAATTGATGATTGTTTGTAAAATTGGTAATGTTTAATAACGGAAAATCCTTTGAGAAAGCTGTGTCATATCAGCTTACATACAGATTATGGCACATATTGCCAGCTCTCTTGGTTAAATGTTTCTTTGAACATGTAGATCAACGTGATCTTGTCATCTTGGCACATGTGCCAAGTAACCATAAATAAATGCATAACAATGCATGGGCACTATAAGTCAAAAAGACAGTCAAACACTCTTCAGTAAACTCCAAACATGAGTTACAGTCGAAGTTACATTACGGTATGTAGTCATTCGTAGTCATTCAAGAACATAATGGGTAAACCATGCATGTCCACATAGCATAACAAGATAAATTCATTCGTGTCAAATGCTGCCATAGAGAACCACTGTACTCGAAAAGCATGGCCATCATGGGTTGGCTGCTGTCGACGAGGGCACAAAATATACCATTTATGCGTACCTGACTGTTCAAAAGGGTAATATTTATGTCAATATTTATTTTGAACATATTCTGTGCTTTTTATTGTCACTTATATGTCCAGCAGTGTATCTGCTTAACAAAGGCGTAATTGTTTATGTTTTGGGATATATGCTAACTTTAGTTAGTTTAGATGAAATGCAAAATATTGGTACTTTAATGCGCAAAAGTTTATAATCTGAGGGCAGGGCATTTGGAAAGTTATTAAAGTGAAACTGGTTTAAGACCTCCAGTTGAATACTTTTACTGATCGTTCCAAGGCGGTGTTTCTTTGGTGGATCATTTGTGTTATTTCTGTATTGTGTTTGTCATGCTTTTGCGTCTGCTCATTGCTGCCTTGTGGTCACCTGCTAGAAAGGCTGACCTTTTGGCTCTCGTTTGTGGTGTTTAAGCATGTGGTTGTTACTTTCCCATTTGGTATCCTGGGTCAGGTGTTGTACTTGATTGTTTCGATTCCTGATCTTTGCCCCTTTCTTACTTTCATACTGTACGCATAGTAATACATATATCGGCTCGGCTGTTCTGGTACAGTGACTGGGTCATAGAATGCATACAAATTGATTATATTTAGACCCTGGACTACTAGTCAAATGCCATTGACTACTTAAAAATTTGCGTACAACTACAAAATGGTTTGCAACTTCACAAACAATAAACAGAAATATGCAAAACATTCTATTCATTCACTTATTTGTATTCTTCATAATGTGATACCATTAAATCATTACAAATGACTAAAAAAGTGCCTCATTAATCTGTGAACACATTTCGTACACATAAAAAAAATCCCACTAGCTATCCAGAAATTGGCTGGTACTTAGCTTGTTTTAGAATTTGAAGGTTCCAAGTGTCCCAGAATGGACTACAATACCAAAGTTATAAATGCAACTGTAAAAATCACCATGAAAATCAATAGCTGTAAAACACTAGCTCATATAATGGATCACAGTAAACCAAAGTAATATAGTTTGTGCCCTCATCGACTGCAACCAACCCGCGATGACTGCACTGTTCTAGTACAGAGGCTACCTGGTGTGAATGCATGCGCAGCTAAAATTATTGGAACAATGATTGTGCAGAAACACATTTATTTCCCAGTCAAAAGATATAAGTATTCCATTTATTCAGTGATTTCTACCGTTTGATGTCATTAAAGGAGATAACGGGAAGTACTAGTTAGTTTGCGCATGCGTAATTATGGAAATTTTTAAAATATATTTGTTTATATCTTTTATTACATCTAGAGATATAGTGGGTCGATTTTTTACCATGCTAAACGCAAATATTGGTCTGTGTAGTCAAGTGAGACCAACTTTTCTATAATGGAAGTGTATTTTGCCTTGCGCATGCGCAGTGGCAATTTGTCGAAGTGGTTCTTTATCTAAAAATCATCAGCTCACCAACCTATACAAATGTGGAAAGTTTCATGCTTGTATCCGGAATAGCACAATCTTGGCTCTTAGCCGCCTAGCTAGTAGGCAGAAGTGTGATTATTTCTAAATCATAGCTCATAAAATGCTGTTTATGATGAACGATATTATGAAATTCTTGTGTTTAAGAATTGTTATTTTTGAATTTTCAGCTATTAAACGTTAAAATAGAAGGAAGTTTTGCTGTTGTATGAACATTTGCCCTTTCCTATATTTTATACATAGCTGTTCTAATGCGATAATTGGTGGAGAAAATCCTGTCTCCTGATGGCCCAATATGTCTTCATTAATATCTATGTCTACCTGAAAACTGGTCTAAACTGGCATACAGGTTGATATAGGATGAAAACCAGCTCAAACTAGTTTCCAGAGGTTGAAATAATTGACACTATTATATCACCCTCTAGGGGGCTAAATATAGCATGATGAGTTTGACACTAGCATGAAATTGACATGATTGGCTGTTTCACCTCCCAACAGGTAAATTAAAGACTTTTAATGAATTTTAACAACAGTTTGGTTTGTTCTTTCTTCATTGTTCGAATAAACAAAATGTAAAAATGGTCTATGATTTACTTTGTGCATTCAGAGAATTGACAACATTTTCAAAATGCAAATACTATGATAAAATATTTTAAAAACAGTCACTAAAGCTTGTGAGAAAGTCCTTAGGTTGAACATGAATTCAACAATACCAATCTAGTTACAAAATTGACAGACGAAGATTTTCTTTTACAGTTGAAAAGTCATATAACAAATCAGTTATTGACTTCAATTTTGGTAGACAGAAGGATTCAATTATTGTATAATACATGCCTTACACACTAGCATATATAGTGTAGCTTATTACTCTCTTCCGTTAGTCCAGAACGATTTTTGGAAAAAAGAGCCAAAATAACAATTCTATAGTGCCAAAACTCTAATATCAGAACGTTAACTTAATCTTATGACATTTAGCAGAAATTAAAAAGGCAAAATTAAGAAGTTGAAGATAGTAAACTTATAGATAACATCCTGTGTGTCAGTAGTGGCTTTTTCCAAACAAACGATGGATAAATACCAATGTGTCGAGCTTCATATGATGACAGCAATGACCTAATAGTAATCAGTGGGTTCGTGCCTTACGCTTTGCCTTTGGTTAAACCAAGTATGGCTAAACTGTTTGCTGTCAGTGAACCTAGCATAGCTAAACTTGCAGCTTTCTACAGCACTGCTTGTCAGAGAACTCTGCTTGGCTCCATATGTAATTTTCTTCAGCACTGGCTGTTAGTAAACCAAGCATCAGTAATCTAGAGGCTTCCTTTAGTACTGGCTTTCAGTGAACACAGCATGGCTAAACTGGTACTTTTCATTAGCTACGACCGTCAGTAAACCTAGCATGACTCAACTGTACTGGCAGTTTGTTTTAGTACTGGCTGTCGGCTCAACTGATAGTTTGTTTAAGTACTGGTTGTCATTAGCATTGGATGCCAGTAAACACAACATGGCTCTCATCTGGCGCCTGTCAGTGAAAACACCACAGCTCAAATGGTAGATATGTATACGTAGGATTGGCTGTCAGTGAACCCAGCATGGTTCAACTGATGGTTTCTTCAGCATTTGTTGTCAAGCTAGCAAAATAGTGTTGTGTTTACTCGTATGCTATGATATTCGTATTGAGCAAACACTAGGCACTACTTATTTGTGATGAAAGATTCAATTTGTACGGTTGACATCATTGCTTGCGACGAGATATTGAGTAAGTGAAAAATCTATGCTTATTTATGATGAAAAATCGAATTAGTAAGTATGCCTCATTTATTTGCAACTCATTGAAGTATTATGATACTTTAGATTAGGTTTAAAGAAACCTTGTTTATTTGTGATGACATATTCAATACAAGTAAGTAGGCCTACCTCTGTTTGTAAGGATACCACGGCTGATTGCGATAGTAAATTTAGTAATTCAGGATGCATTGTTTATTTATGATAATACATGGTGTAAGTAAGAAGGTCATTTACTATCGTAATATATTGAATAAGTAAGTATGCATTGTGTTTTGGTGATTATACATTAATAAGGTACGGAAGTCATGTTTTTTTTTTGTTATGATACATTGGATTAGTTTAGAGGCATTGATTATTGGTAGTGAAACATTGAGGTAGTAAGTAGGCCTTGTTTATTTGGGTTGATACAGTGATTAGGTGCGGAGGCCTTTGCTTATTTGCGATGATACATTGAAGTAGTAAGCAAGTCTTATTTATTTGGGTTGATACATTGATTAGGTGTGAATGCCTTGCTTATTTGCGATGATACATTGAGTAAGTTTAGATGCATCGGTTATTGGTGATAATTCATTGAGGTAGTAAGCAGGCCTTTTTAATTTGGGATGATTCATTGCCTTGCTTATTGGCGATGATACATTGAGTTAGTTTAGATGCATCGGTTATAGGTGATAATACATTGAGGTAGTAAGCAGGCCTTTTTAATTTGGGTTGATACATTGCCTAGCTTATTTGCTATGACACATTGAGTTAGTTTAGATGCATTGGTTATTGTGATATTACATTGAGGTAGTAATCAGGCCTTTTTAATTCGGGTTGATACATGCCTTGCTTATTTGCGATGATCAATTGAGTTAGCTTTGATGGTAATTGGTGATAATACATTGAGGTAGTTAGCAGGCCTTATTAATCTGGGTTGATACATTACCTTGCTTATTTGCGATGATACATTGGGTTAGTGAAGTTGGATTGGTTATTGGTGGTGATACATTGAGGTATTAAGTAAGCCTTGTTTATTTGGGCTACTGTATTGAATAAGGATGGAGGCATTGCTTTGGATGCTTTATTTATTGGTAATGATGTATTGTGCTAAGAAAGGGGGCCTTGTGATCAGTAGACCATGTTTATTTGTGATACGTTACGTAAGTAAGGAGGTAGGATACAATGGGTTTAGTAAGGCGGTATGACACAATGAGTTAAGTAGGAAGGTATGACACAATGGGTTAAGTAAGGCGGTATGACACAATGGGTTAATTAAAGCAGTATGACACAATGGGTCAAGTAAGACGGTATGACACAATGGGTTAAGTAAGGAGGTATGACACAATGGGTTAATTAAGGCGGTATGACACAATTGGTTAAGGAAGGAGGTATTACACAATGGGTTAAGTAAGGCGGTATGACACAATGCGTTAAGTAAGGACGTATGACACAATGGGTTAAGTAAGAGAAAATGGGTTAAGTAAGGCGGTATGATACAATGGGTTAAGTAAGGCAGTATTACACAATAGGTGAGGTAAGGCCGTATGACACAATGTGTTAAGTAAGGCGGTATGACACAATAGGTAAAGTTAGACAGTATGACACAAAGGGTAAAGTAAGGAAGTATGACACAGTGGGTTAAGCAAGGCGGTATGACGCAATGAGTTAAGTAGGGATATATGACACAATGAGTAAAGTAAGGCGGTAGGATACAAAGGATTAAGTAGGCTGGTATGACACAATGGGTTAAGTAAGGCGGTATGACACAATGGGTTAAGTAAGACACAATGGGTTTAGTACGACACAATGGGTAAAATAAGGCGGTATCACACAATGGGTTAAGTAAGCGGTATGACACAATGGGTAAAGTAAGGTGGTATGACACAATGGGTTAATTAAAGCAGTATGACACAATGGGTCAAGTAAGACGGTATGACACAATAGGTTAAGTAAGGAGGTATGATACAATGGGTTAATTATGGCGGTATGACACAGTTGGTTAAGGAAGGAGGTATTACACAATGGGTTAAGTAAGGCGGTATGACACAATGTGTTAAGTAAGGCGGTATGACACAATAGGTAAAGTAAGGCAGTATGACACAAAGGGTAAAGTAAGGAAGTATGACACAATGGGTTAAGTAAGGCGGTATGACACAATGAGTTAAGTAGGGATATATGACACAATGGGTTAAGTAAGGCGGTAGGATACAAAGGATTTAGTAGGCTGGTATGACACAATGGGTTAAGTAAGGCGGTATGACACAATGGGTTAAGTAAGACAAAATGGGTTAAGTACGGCACAGTGGGTAAAGTAAAGCGGTATCACACAATGGGTTAAGTAAGCGGTATACACAATGGGTTAAGTAAGGCAGAATGACACAATGGGTAAAGTTTGACGGTATGACACAATGGGCTAAGAAAGGCAGTATGAGATAAAGGGGTTAAGTAAGGCGGTAAGACACAATGGGTTAAGTAAGGCGGTATGACACAATGGGTGAAGTAAGACGGTATGACACAATGGGTTAAGTAAGGCAGTATGACACAATGGGTAGAGTAAGATAGTGAGACATAATGAGTTACGTAAGGTGGTATGATAAATGGGTAAAGTAAGACGGTATGACACAATGGGTTAAGTAAGGCTGTATGATACAATAGGTTAAGTAAGGAGGTATGACACAATGGGTTAAGTAAGGAGGTAGGATGCAATGGGTTAAGTAAGGCAATATGACACAATGGGTTAAGCAAGAAGGTATGAGACAATGGGGTAAGTAAGGTCGTATGACACAATGTGTTAAGTAAGGTAGTACAGTGAGCCACTTAAGTTACGCAACACTTATAAAATGTAAAATTACTCGGAAAAGAAATGTGATATTTTTTATTATGAGACTACCAACGTAAAGCGCATCTATATTTGCATTAGCCATTGAAATTTCATTGTGATCAGATCAGAAACGAATGAGAAAATGGATTTTTAAGTGCACCACCCTCAAAACACCATTTCACATTTCATTATCTCGAATGAAACTCAGACCACATTGCACTTTTTAAGGGTCTAATTTCTGCTATGCCAGATATAAGAGCCGCTTTATTCTTGGCAATATCGAAGACTGAAATGTGATTGTTAACTTCATATTTTTGTAATGTTTTACTATTTTGGTTCCCAGCTGACCAAGGTTAAAAAATAGTTGGTTTTAGTACTTTTTTTAAGTTAGTTTAAGTTTCGTATGATTCTGAGTAAACTAGTTATCAAAACACTTCTTTTCTAATTTCATTTTAAACAACAATGTATCCGCCGTTTATTTTCGTTAAAAAAATAAAGGATTTATTGGCGTCATGGTGTTGACGTTAGTGATGACGTCACTACTACCAAGGCTATAAGACGTGTCAATGATAAGATGTTTTAGTGTTTTGATACTTCAATGTCAACAAGTGATTCATTACAAAATAATTTGCGAAGAAAACCCAGTTTGGTTATTGTAACTGACGTTAAAATGACGTTAAAACGAGCATTTCTTCAAAAAGTAACGGTGTTACTAAATTCAACGACCACAAAAAGGGGGTTTACTTGAATAATAAATTGTTTTTGGTGTTTTTCTGTCACAACGATCACCATGGATAATGCCTAGCACAAAACAAAAATAGAAATTATAGACGCTCAGCTTGCACGTGCATTTTTCAAAATTTGTCAAAATTGCCTTTGAGTAGCAGAAAGATTCGCATGGACGATTCCAATATTTTTTCGATGTTATCAAACAGATAAAATGTCAATAAATAAATTATCAAAGAGAATGTTCGATTCAAGCACTTTTTTCAAAAAATGTGGGCCCTGAAAAAGTGGTGCGTAACTAAAGTGGCTCACTGTATGATACAATGGATTAGGTAAAGCGATAAGATACAATGTATTACATTGTAAGTAAGGAGGTATGACACAATGTGTTAAAAAAGGCGGTAGGATACAATGGGTTAAGTAAGGAGGTATGACATGATGGGTTAAGTAAGGCAGTATGACACAATAGGTTAAGTAAGGCAGTAGGATACAATGGGTTAAGGAAGGCGGTAGGATTCAATGGGTTAAGTAAGGCGGCATGACACAATGGGTTAAGTTATGCGGTATGACACAATGAGTAAAGTAAGGCAGTATGACACAATTGGCTTAGTAAGGCGGTATTATACAATGGGTTAAGTATAGCAGTATGACACAAAGGGTTAAGTAAGGCGGTAAAACACAATGGGTAAAGTAAGGTGGTATGACACAATGGGTAAAGTAAGACGGTATGACACAATGGGCTAATTAAGGCGGTATGACACAATGGGTAAAGTAAGAGGGTATGACACAAGGGGCTAATTAAGGCGGTATGACACAATGGGTTAAGTAAGGCAGTATGACACATTGGGTTAAGTAAGGCAGTATGACACAATAGGTTAAGTAAGGCGGTATGACACAATAGGTAAAGTATGGCGGTATGACACCATGGGCTAAGTAAGGTGGTGTGACACAACAGGTTAAGTAATGCGGTATGATACTATGGGTTAAGTAAGGCGGTATGACACAATGGGTTAAGTAAGGAGTTAGGATACAATGGGTTAATACCCCTATTCCACACAGGCCACGAATCGCCCGAATTGCCACGAATTGATTTTTTATTGATTCGGGGGGATTCGTGAGGTTTCATTAAAAAAAATTCTCCAATCGTGATGGTGTACGAGTCAGTCCCGATTCAGATAGGATTTCGTCACGAATATTCGGGAGAATCGGCTCAATTCGGCTGGAGTCGCACAAGAATTCATTACGAATAGCAAAATAACATTAGAGCATGCTGCACGAAAGTTAAGGAATCAATTACGAATCAGATAAGAATATGCCGAATGCAGCACGAATTGGGCACGAATTAACAGAAATCCGCGACGAATCGCCACGATTCGCGAGATTTTCTCTCACAATAGTTATAAAAAAGGCCCATCTATGCTTCGGGGGCATCAGTTCCAAAATGAATGTTCCTCGTAAAGCAGCAGTAGAATTGATCCTGCAACTTGAGTGTTGAAAACGGCTTCTCATATAGCTAGAAGAAAACAACTACGTTAAAGTCGAGAGGCCCTGCCCCAGACTCTTTGACTTGGAAAAATATGGCAGTTCGCCATTGGCAAAATCACCAGCCAGGAGCTACTGACTGATCCTGATTGTGCTCCAGAATCTGCCAAATCTGTTTCAACTTCTAGGACTGCTTACATGCGCGAGACGGGGTAATTAACCTTAGGGAAAATCCTTCTACTATCTCTTCCTTGGTTTTATTGCTCGGCTTAATCTCCCGATTCCCCACGAATGAGCTAAGAGTAGCTACGAATGTCATAAACAATGCAAAAACGCCCCCGAATCGATTACGATTCAGTTACGATATCCAAGAATGCCTTAGGAATTTGGTACGAATCACGCACGATTTTTCGAATCGGGGAATTCGTGGCAAAAGTTTTGAACAGTTCAAAACTTTTGAGCCGAATTCCCGATAGACCTACGAATTGCAAGAACTCACTACGGACTGTGCGAATCAGTTAAGACCTTCACGAACTGAGTACGATTCAGCCACGAATCCAAATATTTGTCAATTCGTGTCAATTCGTGGGATTCGGGGCCTGTGTTGAATAGGGGTATAAGTAAGGCGACATGACACAATGGGTTAAGTAAGGCGGTATGACACCTTTGGTTAAGTAAGGTGGTATGACACAATGGTTTAAGTAAGGCCTTGTCTATTTGTGATGCTCCATTGATCGTGCTTTATTGACATTGTGTATTTAGTTGGCTCTCTGTCGTCCGCTCGCCCGTGCCTCATGCGCCCACGCTCCGGGACAGCTCGCTGTTTGAATCACCCTCAGAGAGCGTCGAGCATAAAACAAAAGATAAGACCTATAATTGGAATAATATATTATCACAGAATTTCGTTGCCAAGGCCAAAACCTACTGTTCAATGTCATTTATGGATTGCCTCATGCGAAAAGATAGAAAATGTAGAGTGTTGTAAATAGCTTTGCTAAGCATTACTTTTTCAGCAAATTATGTCAAAACCAGATACATTCTTCGTCATGTTAATGTATCATTATTGATAACGTATAGGCTACTGTCGTATATACGTCAGATTGGGCTATTTTCTTTATTGCTCGATCATGAGAAAATCATTAATGCTGACATTTCACCTATACTTATAGAATTGGGCCGGTACAGAAGATTTTGTTATTTATCGCATATACGCTTAAGCCTTTTAACACTGTGCTAACGTATCCTGCGTCTTTATCTACAGTATTTAAACATATCTAAAGCGGCCACTTAAAAATAGACAAAACAAAGGTCTTTATGGAAAATGGTAGCTTAATGAAGGTCGAAAACATTGCAGAATTCTGCAATACTTTTGGCCTGCATTAAGCGATAATCGGTATTGGAAACCAATTTTGAAGTTCTTTTTGAGTTGCCGCTGAAGGCAGGTTTTACTGCAAATAGTCAGGAAAAAAATCAGCAAAGTTAACACGTACAGGCATTTTGTGAAGAAAAGGGTTTGACACCTTAATTAGGGGTTATTTGGTATGCCGAATCCGAAGCCAATGTTGGCAAGCTGAGAAATGACCTCTTCATGACCTAATTTGCATATTTTCAAAATGGCCGCCAAAATCATGGAATTTGACATATTTCTGAAATATTTTATATTTGACAATGTTTTTTTATCCGAAATCATTTGCATTGTGTCCTAAGATTGTTCTACCATTAGAGGACATGGTTTTGGCAGCAATTTGCATAATTATTCCAGGATATTACTGTATTTATGGTAATAAATGTCCATGTAGTCTATAAATTCATATATAAACTTGCTTCATCCAGTATCCTGCTATTTAAAGGTTAGTTTTACTCATAGCACGATTTTGGACAGTTTACCAGCCTTTCAAGTAATAAATAGGAAAGATACTTTGATAATCAACAAGTTGTTTTGTCTTAAAATAAATATGTCATAATGTCCATGCCGAAATATATGGTACATTTTGTATCTATAAAAGTGACAGACGCACATTCCTTAGTACCCTATTGTCTAATTAGACCAACCTTACACCATCAGGAAAACTTCTAAAGTGTGTCAAATTGTTTTGGGACACCACTTAAATGGTAAAAAAATATTGCCCTAAAGAATAAACTCATTTGAGCTATGTGAAATTGCATGGTTTCATGGCAACGCATAATGCGCTTCTAAAGAATGGGGGTAACCCTATAAAGGTACTCATATCTCAGCAGCAACTCATCCAAACTTTTAAACTTGGAACCAAATGAATGTTAATACATAGGACTTTCATTTAATGTTTAGATATGCAAATTATCAAAAGTGCATATTCATAAATATTAATGAAAACATTAGAAATAAGAGAAAAATCGCAAAAATTAAGGGGTGTACATGCAAATTTATCTACATCTCAATTGCTTACTATCCTATATTACCAGCCTTGGTACCAATTCAATGCTAATACATACATGTAGCATGTTAACTTAATGGTCCAATATGCGAATTATCTAAAAATTGTATTCATGAATATTAAATAAATATTAGAAATGAGAAAAAATAGAGAACAATCAATAGAGTGTTCATACAAAATTACTCATATCTCAGCTGCTTTTTATCCTAGATTTCATACTCACTTACTTTCTGAAGTTGTTCCCAAATTAAAGTCCAGAAAAAGTTCTATAATAGTGTTGTTTGATATGCTTATTATTAAATTTGTTTATTAATGAGTATTTTTAAAGATACAACCGTATTGATTCGTTTTAAATTTTTCTTTAGTTTTCTATAGTTTTCATCAATATTCATGAATATGTTTGTCAAATATTTGTATATCTGACCATTGGAATAAAATACTATGTCTCAGCCTTAATTTGGTACTAAGATTAATTGTCTAGAACAAGTGAAAGGTGAGATAGGAGTCATTTTTGAAGTAGACCCCCACTAATTTTTCTACGGGTTTTCTCTCATTTTAATGTTTACATTGATATTTGATAAATTTTAAAATAGATAATTTCACTTAATGACTATTGCATAAAGTAAAATGTCTTAGCTTTAAGTCGGTACCCAGTGTGGTAGTCTAGGAAGATTAGCAGCTACGATATAAGTAATTTTGTAGGTACACCCCCTTAATTTTATTACCATTTTTCTCTCATTTCTAACAATTAAATTAATATTAAAGAATTTAATCATAAAACGATTTGCATACCCAATCATTGCATAAAACTTGCCATGTCTTAGCGTTTATTTGGTACCAAGCTTATTAGTCTAGGTCAATTAGCAGATGAGATATAGGTAATTTTGTAGATATACCCATTTTAACTTTTCTACATTTTTCTTTCTCTGTTAAATACTTTCATTAATATTCACAAATATGTAAATCAGATTTGTAAGTCAGACTATTGTGTTATAGTTCTATGACTCACCTGTCATTTGGTACCAATTTTGGAAGTATAGAATAGTTAGCAGCTGACATATGGGTTATGTTGTACAGTGAGCCACTTTTGTTACGCACCACCTTTTCAGGGCCCTCATTTTTGACAAAAATGCTGGGATCGAACATTCTCTCTGACAGTTTACTTATTGACATTTCATCTGTTTGATAACATCGAAAAAATATCGGAGTCACTCATGCGAATCATTCTGCTACGTTAAAGGCAATTTTGACAAAAAATGCACGTGCAACCTGAACGTCTATATTTTCTATTTGCGTTTTGCGATAGGCATTATCCATGGTGATCGTTGTTACAGAAAACACCAAAAATAATTATTTTATTCAAGTAAACCCCCTTTTTTCGGTCGTTGAATTTAGTAACACCGTTTCTTTTTGAAGGAATGCTCGTTTTGACGTCATATTAACGTCAGTTACAATAATAAAACAGATTTTCCTTCGCAAATTGTTTTGTTATGAGTCACTTGTTGACATAAAAGTATCAAAGCACTAAAACATCTTTTCATTGACACGCCTTATAGCCTTGGTAGTAGTGACGTCATCACTAACATCAACACCATGACACCAATAAATACATTATTTTATACGAAAATAAACGACGGATACATGGTTGTATATAATGAAATTATAAAAGAAGTGTTTTGATAACTAGTTTAATCAGAATCATACGAAATTTTAACTAACTTTAAAAAAGTACTAAAACCAACTTTTTCAAACCAAGGCCAGCTGGGAATCAAAATAGTAAAACGTTTAAAAAATGATGAAGTTAACAACCACATTCCAGTCTTAGGTATTGCCAAGGAAAAATCGGTTTTTATCTCTGGCATAGCAGAAATTCGACCCTGAAAAAAGTGCAATGTGATTTGGGCTTCATTCGAATCAATGCAATGTGAAATGGTGTTTTGAGAGTAGTGCCCTTCAAGATCCATTTTCTCATTCGTTTCTGATTTGATCACAACAAAATTTCAATGACAAATGTAGATAAAGATGCGCTTTAAGCTGATATTCTCAAAATAAAAATATCAAATTTCTTTTCCAAGTATTTTTACATTTTATAAGTGGTGCGTAACTAAAGTGGCTCACTGTATGTACACCCCTTGAAATTTACTAACAGTTTTCTCTTATTTCTAATGTTTTCATTAATATTCATGAATATGCAAATTAGATTATTTGTAGATCATACTATTGGGTTCAAGTGTAATGTCTCACTTTTATATATTTACAAGTTTGATAGTCTAGAATAGTTAGCAGCTGACATTTAGGTAATGTTGTATGTTCCCTACTTATTTTTCTACCATTTTTCTCTTATTTCTCATGTTTTCATAAATATTTAAATTAGATCATTTGCATATCGTATCATTGGGTAAAAGTACTTTGTCTAGGCTTTGATTTGGTATCCAGCTTGATAGTCTATGATAACTAGCAACTGACATATGTGTAATGTGTATAGGTACACCCCCTTATTATTTCATTGAATTTTCTTTGTTCCTATTTTTTTGATTAATACTCATGAATATAAAAAAAAAAACCAAAAAATTTGCATATCAGCACATTGAATAAACAAACTTTGTTTGGGCTTTAATTTGGTACCAGGGTCGGAAGTCTAGGATGAGTTGCTGTTTAGATACAAATCATTTTGTAGTTACACCCACTTTCTTTAGAATCATATTGTTGATTTTCACATTATGTGGGGAGGGTCAATTGTTCTATGCAAGACTCCCTGAGCCATGTTTTTCTTTGCTATGTAGCGACCATTTTGTTTCGCCAGTCACAGACAGCTTGCTTTTCTTAAATAAGTGGAAGATAGAAAAAATCCATGAAAGAATGTGCGGCACGCAAGTGTCGACCCTGGGTCTGCTTGCAAATGACCTAGCTACAGTTTCCGATGGGTTACCATGGACATCATGCAATTTTATGTAATCCAAACAGGTTTATTTTCTGAGAAAATAAGAATTTTTGGTATTGAGTGGTCCCACTGAACAATTTTGCACACATGAGTAATTGTCCTTGGGTGCAAGGTAAGTCTAATAAGCCCCCTCCCCCTCTCTAGGTGTGTGTGGGGGGATAGTTATTCCATGATCTTACCTCTTTTATTAGTTTCATAAATAATCATGAATATGCAAACGAGATAATTTTATATATGACTATTGGATGAAAGGACTTGTCAAATTGTATCATTGGTGATATAATAACATGCAACAAGGACAGTTTGCTGCAGAATTCAGTTTATGTTTACTATTTTATATAATTTTCCCTTATTTTCTGAAATTTTCATCAGTATTAATGAATATGCAAATTAGGTAATTAATCTCCATATCGGGTCATTCCACCGGATGAAAGTACTATATATAAGCTTTAATTTGCTAGCAAATTTAATAGTGTAGGGTGAGTTGCTGATGAGATACGAGTCATTTGTAGGTACAGACCCACTTTCTTTAAAATTGCATTAACGCCCTCCCCTAGCTGAAACTTACAGAATGTTGTTTAAATTGCCATATTTTCCTGCAAACAATTGTTATATCATTGTGATGCATTTTTTTTTATTTTTTTTATTTTGTGCCTTTATCAGGTCATGATGACGTTGCACTATTTGAATGACGTGGTCAATGACGGTGCATCGACACAAAAAATCGATCATTACGTCATATTCGCTAGTTTGAAGGGTAAGCTGATAAATAGAATACCAGGTTGGCGTCTTTTGATATCTAGTTTACCAGGCTGGCATCTTATTGAAAGAACCTTCCAGAGAGAATGCTCTCCTTACCTTGCATGTAATGACAGAAATGCATTTTTTTACTTCGGAAAACCCTCAAAAAAATCATGCATGGTCATGTCAAAGTGTATGTGATGCGCTGACCTTTTTGTTGGACAACATTTTTATTCGATTTGGCACCAAGCTTTATAGACAAGTAGTTGGGATCCCTATGGGCACTAATTGTGCTCACCTGATTGCCGATTTATTCCTGTTTTGTTATGATAGGGACTTTATAATGTCTCTTTCTGATGTTATTCAGGCTGATGTTATTGATGCGTTTAACACTACTTCTAGATATTTGGACAATATTTTAACATTAATTATGTTGATTTTGACAATATGGTAAGTCAAATATACCCTTCAGAGCTCCAACTTAATAAAGCCAATACCTCTGATACCGAAAGCGCATTTTAGACTTGCATTTGTCAATTTCTAATGATATTGTTTCTACCTAAATTTATGATAAACGTGACGACTTTGATTTTGAAATTGTCAATTTCCCATTTTGTGATGGTGATGTTCCTCGCTCTACATCCTATGGAGTCTATATCTCTCAACTCATTCGTTTTGCTAGAGCATCTAGCTATGTTACTGACTTCAACACTCGCAATAAATTGTTAGCTCAGAAACTTTTTAAACAAGACTATCGGTATCATAAACTACGCAACTTAAATCTCTCTTGCGTCAAGGACTTCGGAACCTGAATTCTATGGTGACTTGGTGTATAAATTGAAGAAGATTGTGTCAGAATAAACTGCGCTGTAAATATGTTGTTTCATTTTTGGTATCATTTTTTTTGTGAAAGTCATATACTTGTTTTGGTCTATGTAAGGGAAGTAATAAAATCATGTTAAATCCCTGCTTTGCATTTTATCGTTTATGCTATCTAGGTGTTTGTTTGAATCATATTTTTGTCTAATTAATAGTAGATAAATCATTTAGTTGTATATTTTCACCGAAAGGTTATGCAAGATGGTTGGTGTCTTGGTGCGATGTTTCATAAATTTTGATTGATAAATTTGACTTATATATAGTCAATTTTAATAAGTCGACTATCATTGTCTTGCGCAGGCGCGATACTAAATTTGAAAGATGCTTCCCGGCGATGACAATCTTAAAATACAGCGCACGAAACCCGAAAATCGAACATAGTTGTAAAAAAAAGAAGCATTGTGTTCTGTTGACGCGGAGGATAAAAAGACAAGGTCATTGGTAGAAGCCCAAACATCAGGTTGAAACGCTATATCTCCAATCTAGTTCGCAGTCTGTTCCATGCTCGCATAGTTTAGCTAGGCTGAACACATATGGTTCAGACAGGCAAGCTGAAGCCCATACGAGTTGGGGCTTCATAACGTTATATGCTTGGAGCATAACGTTTATAGATTGAGCCAAGCTGAACGCATGCGTAGGTTTGTAAACATCCAAACCAGGTTATGAGCTATTGTCTCAGACAGGCAAACTAAAGCCCATACAAGTTGGTGCTTTATAACGATATTGCTTGGAGCATAACGTTTAAACTCATATAAGTTGAGTGACGTTCCTAGCACTGAGGCTGGAACGTGTTTCAAACCAGGGGTTTGAAACGATTAATCAGGGGTTTGAAACGATTAAAATAGAGTTAAGTATAAAATTGCTCAGCGCTATTGTAAAGCTGAGAATACCTCCAGCCATCTTGCTGGCGTGGCGACCATAGTTGATTTGCTTTGTTTGGTCCCATGCCAAGAATTTTGTGTTGATCATTTATGATCGTATAGCTCATGTTATAAGCGTTTTGTCTGTACATATTACTGTACATATTTCTGACGTTTATAGACTATATTAGTCTTGGGTTTTCATAATTCATATGCTGACTTTGGCTGTCCAGCTAAAGACATTGTCGCTTCATAGTACGCCCATTATAAACATTGTTTAGGTGTCGTCATAGGGCTCTAACGACAAGGTTATAGCCAGACCTCACCACCAACCTGACAGATTGTTGGCTCTAGTAATTTTTCAGCGCATCTCATTAAAATAATTTCCCATTATAAAAAGATTGGCTATAACATTAATGTATTGCAACAGACCGCATGCTTGGTTGTCAACCCAATCACGGTTGGCAGCTTTGCTTTCCTCTTTAATTGCACGCCCGTAGGTCGGACTTCAGACTCTATGACGGTTCCGACTTAAATACTTATCTATTGATGAGATAATAGGGGCCTGATACTTTGGCTGTTTGTCGGGCCCACCGGGGTTTACCTGTTGGATTTCTTTTGCTCTGGTATTCAGTTTTATTTACTATTGAGTCCTTAAGGCCCTGTCACACCACGACGTATTGCACCAACGTATGCCGACGTATGAAAAATTCAGCAAGTACATTGGTATACGCTGAGTACGTTAGAAATAAGTTTTAAACACGTTACGAATACGCTATAGTACGGTGGTATACGTTGACATACGGCCAAGAGGTCCAACATTTTGTGCATCCATAAAAAATTACAGCGGATGCGAACGTACTGCTTCTATACGTTAGGCATACGCTAGATGTACGCAGCAGGTAAGTTATGCATACGTTAAGGTACGTTAGCACCAACGTATGCGGACGTATGGGAAACTAAGCAAGTACGTTGGTGTACGCTGAATACGTTAGAGATAAGTTTTAAACACGTTACGAGCACGCTACTGTACGTTGGAATACGTTGCCATACGGTGAATAGATCCCAAAATTTTGTACTTGCATAAAAAATCTTCAGCGTATGCCGACGCATTTCTTATACGTTAGGCATAAGTTAGATGTACGCAACGGGTAAGTTATGCATACGTTAGCACCAACGTATGAGGACGTATGGAAATTCACCAAGTACGTTGGTGCACGTTGAATAAGTTAGAGATACGTTTTCAATACGTTTCGAATGCGCTACAGTACGTTGGTATACGTTGTCATATGATAAAGTGGTCCCAAAATATTGAACTATTTTATACGTTTGGCATAAGTTAGATGTACGCTACATGTAAGTTATGCATACGTTAAACGTACGTTACATGTACAATTCAGCATACGTTAGACGTTCGTTGTGCATAAGTTTCTCATAAGTAAAGAGCGGCAGTGATACGCTGGGCATACGCTTTTATACGCTAATACAAGTATAAGTTATGTTACGTCGGGAATAAGTTATGAATAAGTTACTCATAAGTTAGACATACGTTCTATGTTCGTTTCGCGTACGCTTTGCATAAGTTCAGAGAGAGGCTTCCTCTGATTTTTTTAATTAGATTTCAGCGCATGCCAGCGTACTAGATATATATTTCATACGTCGGCATACGTTGGCTAAAACGTTATAGTGTGACAGGGCCTTTATCTTTGCTTCCTCTCCTTGTTATATCTTGATTGATATGTTCTGGGAGATGATGCATTGATAAGTTATGGGTCTTTCATGCAAACCAAATATCTATGTGTCTTGATCTACATCTGAATTAAGGCTGAGGTTGGCGCCGTTAAACCGGTTTAAGCCCCCCAGTAAAATAGTTTACTGAACGTTCTAAGACGGTAGTTCTTTTGTGTATCTTTTATGTTTTTTTCTGTCTTGTATTTGCTATGCCTTTGTGAGCGTCTGTTTATATGTGCCTTGTGGTCACCTACCGGGAAAGGGCTGACCTATTGGCTCTCGTTTGTGGTGTGCAACTGTGAGATTGTCACTTTCCCTTTGGTATCCTGGGTCAGGTGTGGTACTTGATTGTATTGATTCCTGATCTTTGCACCCTTACTTACTTAGAGAACGCATGTTGAATCGTTCGGTTAGCCTCACGATGTCAACAAACATTCTCGAAGCTTTGTATGGTAAACTTGATATAAAAAGATGCTCACCTTGTATTCTCTATTTATAAAATCAGAGTGAGCATTGTTTTCTAAGATAAAAACAATCTTCTGGTACTGAAGTGCATCTTAATTTGTAACTTATAACATGTGACCCCTTTACTTGAACTTTTTATAGTGAACCATATTAGGTTTATTTATGAATTCATGACATGTCGCCATTTTTCAACTGAGGAAATGCGTGCGCCATGATCATCCTGGATATAGTGGGAAATGCATGCTAGCTTTAGGTCATTAACTATTGCACGCTGACAAATTCTGCATGCTTTTAGTCGACTACCGTTTGTTTTCAAAATTATCGTTTTCACAAATTCTTCAAGGAATACCATCAGGGTATCAAAAAGTTCAGACACATATCAGGTCCGACGTTTTGTCGGGCCTGATCTGGGTCTAAACTGTTTGCAAATGTTATCAGCAGACGACACTAGCAGGTGAAGAGTCAATGTGCTCATAAAACTATCAATGCTGAGATGTGCTAGCTAAAGGGATATTAAAGAGACAAATTGACATGTTATTTTCTTTCAAACGAGGTTCAGGAAATCGTAAAAACAGATAATGGCTGCAAATTCCTGTCAGGCTTTTGTCAATTGAATTTCAATGTTCGTTGTCATTTTTTTTTTATTTCAAAATTTAGCCCTCACTGGTATATTGTTCAAAATTGAACGAGCCAATAATGAAAGATGGATGAATTGTAGCCACAATGATTATTATTAAGCCTGGCGCACTTTTTATTGGACATGGCAAAACAGTGCATAATCAGATGACGCCGCAGAGCGCGGCGTTTGATCAGGTTCTCCACTGTTTGCTTAAAGAATGTTCTATTAAAATCTGAATAGGTCTCAAGTTGGGAAAAAAAACACCCAACATCCCTTGAACTGGAAATAGACTGGTCAAATTGAAAAGAATGCGAAATTCCATTCGGCTTAAATGGGTTAAGCGGGGCTCACCTTACTGCAGTATCAGTTGGACATTCACCAAAAACATAATTTGGCATTAAACGAGCTAGTATGACCAGGTTATGCCACAATCACATACCAACTCATGGCACCATTAGGAAGAGATATAGAGAATATACACATTATCATAATAGTAACTTGATCTAGCGTACTGTATCACATCGAGTGGATGAGGTCATACCATCGGATCGCCCGAGACGCGTAGCGTTGAGGGTGATCCATTGGTATGGCCTCATCCACGAGACGTGATACTGTACGCCAGATCAAGTTACTATTATGATAATATGTTTATTATATGCCTTTTTTCTGACATTTTTTTTCTGATTTTAAAACTCTTTTTTGGTCTATAATCCGGAAAAATTGCGGGAACGTTTGTCATAACGTTACGTTTCTTGACGTCACGTCAACATGTTTTCCGTCTCTGATTCCATGCTTGCAATTTACTTTACGTAACGTCGCCGCAAAAGCAGGTAACCGACGTTAGCCTCGTTTTAAAGGATAGTGATATGGATTCAGAAAACCTCAGCTCGTTGATCAGGCTTTCTGTATCAGATGGCCAGAAAACAAAGACAGTTCTAAAGTCGCATCAGATATAGGTATATAATAAAATAGATGAGTGTCTTTTGATATCAAGTTTACCAGGCAAGGCTTTGAGAACGCTTGTTGACATCACGAGGCTTGCCGAGCCATTCAACAAGCAGGCTGAAAGCCGAGCCTGGTAAACTTGATATCAAAAGACGCGAACCTGGTATTCTATTCATGAGTTTACCCATTGGTTCGCTCTTCAAACTGGCTTTTCGATCTTTGTGTTGATACAGCGTCATTAGCGACGTCATTCAAAAAGTGCAACGTCATCATGACCTGATAAAGACATATGCGGTGAGATCGACAACGTATATCAGGCCAACGTGCAACAATGCAGTTAATATGAGAGGTAGCTGATAAATTAGATTACTTGTAAGTTTATGCAATGGTACAACTTCATTTTGCCTGCCAGCACGTGAGATTTTGAAACATATCAAATTTTCGTTTCAAAAACAAAGGCTCAGCCGAATGTACAGACTCGTCAGGGCCTTCGCTGCTTGCATACACAAATAAGGATGTAGATGAAGACTAAGATAACAATTTAAACATCTAGCCTCTTTGAATACGTCAGCATAGGCGGTCAATGTAGGCGTTTACGCATGCATGGATATGCAATAAGTAGCAAAATCTCATATGCATGCTCATAATTGGGCCTCGGCGCGAGAAAACCTGTCCTCGGGTATTCTGACAAATTGAGATTCAAACCAGTCTGCTCAGCCACAGAGACTAGCTAGAATAGTGCAATTTCGCTTGCACCAAGTTTTGATATAAAACTTTCCAATAGGCGAATAACAAAGGCGCTGATCAGACTGCGCGGATGCGCAGGCTGGTCTGCGCCTATGTTGTTCGCAAAGTTGTTCCCCTATGTTATTCGCAAAGCCCCGAAGAAAGGTTTTCTCGCGTCGATGCCCATATATTACTTCTTAAAGACATAGAAATTTGAGCAATAATACTGGTACCACTCATTATGACTATCTGCATAAAAGTTACCATAACACTTCCATCTACCATATAAACAAGAAAAAATATAATACTACTTTACAGCTAACATATTAAGCCACATTCAAAAGCCCGTGTCCAGCTTCTACTTGTGTCAACTTTTTACAATAAAAGTTTATGTGCCTACTGTTCAATTTGCTGAGGTTCCAAACAAATCTTCCATATCCAATAATTGCTGCGCATTTGCTATAATGTTTATATAATATTGTAGCACGTGGTGTTCTTGATCTGCAGCCAAAGTTTCAGAAGCTGTGCATGGCTATGGACCCATTTTCATGCAATTGTTTCTAACGTTCTGTCAGAGACTAAGTCCATAAAATGTCACATTTCTACCATATTTCCAGTGTGCGATATATAGGTATGTCTTTGCCTCTTAGAAGGCATTAAAGTAATGTATTATGAAATAATTAAAGGTTGCATGTATAGATAAAAGCCCAGTCTTTCCGAATATATGCATGACGTATGCATTTACTTTCGCCGTTTTAATTAAATCTACCTCTCTACGAACATAAAAAAACGTCCCTCGTATAAGCTAAGCAATGGCAGCAATCATATCTGGGTTCGTTTCTCTAAAGTATCGTCTTGTCCAGGTAGATAAAAATAACGGTTGTGATCCAAGGTAACTTTTTGCATGATGGAAAATTGTGCATGTTTTTGTCGCCTGCCGTTTGATTTTTTCAAAATCGTTTTCAAAAATTTCCTTCGGAAATACGACCAGAACGCCAAACATATTGGATCCAGATCATGCGCGATAGTTTGTCTGGACTGATCTGGGTCTGGACTGATCTGGGTCCAAACTGTCCGCAAAGGTTATCAGCGGTAGCTAAGCAGGCTGTCCGCAAAGGTTATCAGCTGTAGGTCCTTAAGATCATCTGATAATGGCCTTTTGCCGTCTGCGCTTTTTGATCGCTCTTTTATCCATTGGAACACTCTGCCACAGAACATAAGAACAGCAAGTTCCTTACTACCTTTGATTTTCATTATCCACTAATAATCAAACTATACTCAACTGTGATACAAGCCAACATGCAAGTATTTTAGCGTTTTAGAGAGATTAAAGATTTAAAATGCAAATCCTTGTTTACAGTTTTAGAAAGTTATATTATCTACATTAATCGAGTTTTGTGTATAGCTATATGTACTGTCGTGCCAACCAAGAGTGACAGTGACTTCATGTTTTGTTTAATTAGTTATCAGGGACTCCTTATCGATAGATCACTTGTGTATTAATCCTATCCTACAGGATAGGATTAATACACAAGTAATCTATCGATTCGCATTAGCTCAAGTGGAGTGTACACGTTAATGTTTTACGTACAATTGTAAACAAAATACTACATCACTGTCACTCTTGGCTGGCAGGACAGTATGTGGGTTATCTTTAAAAAATATATGATAAACAAAGCCATGTTTTATTGCGTCCTAGCAGCTTTTATCACAAGTAAATTTGTATATTTGTTTTGTGCTATATGTTATGTTTACTGTCTTTTTTATTGTGTTCAAGAGGGCCACTTGTAGAATGGCTTATGAGCCAAAAGTGTATACCTCTAAAAATATTGTATAAATAAATTAACACCAACAGAAAAAGTGTTCATGCCAAAAATTAGAAATCGCTTTCTGCTGAAACTCCTGTATTAATTAAAACAGTTGTGCCATTAATTGAACTAGTATAACTTGAAAAACAGAATCCGCAGTTTTTTTAAGATTTATAAAATCCAGGTTCGGGTCCAGGTTGAGGAGTGCGCATTTTGAATGTAAAATGCATTCTTCTGTTTCCACTAAAATCTATCAGAAAACTATGCAGGCGAATCGGATCATTTTCTGACGTATTACGGAAGAAAGAAGAATATAGCCGATTGATCGGAATGGATGCTTTTAACTCGTTCCTTACCAGAGGCACTGATAACCTTTGCAAACAGTAGGACCAAACGAACTTTGGTACTGATCTGGATCATAACCGTATGACTTCTGAATTTTTTTTTTTTTAAAGTTAATCTTGAAAAAAAATCGTCAGACGACAACAAAAGCATGGAACATTACCCAGCATGCAACACGTTAAACGCAGACAACAATTGGGATATATAAAGGTATGACATAATATAGCTTTTCGGTGCCAGAATTTTAATTCCGGTGATATTATGATGAAAATTGAACCAATATCATCAGTGCATCACAAACCATGAAATTAGCTCTATAGTATGATCTAGAATTTGAAGTGAAAAACAGAGGTAAAATATATAAAAGTGGTATTTTTGGATCATTCAGCATATGCTAAAGCAATAAAATCTGAATGTTTAGGTTAAGTGGGGATGATTATCAGATCTATTTAAATAGCAGATACACCTGATCCACCGCCAGCGAAACGTTCCGAGTACATTTATATCGGGGAGTTTATATTGCATTTCCTTGCAAGTATTTGGGCTTCATCCCGAGAAAACCTGTTTTGTGGCGTTTTGTCACCGGGTAAGCCTCAATACAGACTGCTTAGCTACAGAGACAAGCTAGACCATTCAAATTTTGCATGTAGCAAGTTATGCTGTTATGTTCGCAGCTAGCAATTAACAATTGCGCTGATCAGACTGTGTGGATGCGCAGGCTTGTCTGCGTCCATGTGTTTGCATTTACCGAAAATATTTTTTTCGCGATGAGGCACATTATGTAGGAGGAAATTATGTAAACAACAGCTAACAATGCCTTTTCAAGGCTCCCTATAGCCTGGCTTCAAGCCATGTATTTAGGACTGTCTATAACTACTAGAGCCAGTGCATGAGACTTCCAACAATGTGGTATGTGCGACCAGCAAAGCCTCAGACCAGCCTGCGCATACGCGCAGCCTGATCAGAGCCTTTGCTAGTCGCATGAGTATTCTATGATTGTTAAGCTACTGACTGAACACCATTTGGAGTTTCTAAGCTTAAAAGGAGGCTGAAGAGGCTCATCTGAGTCTACACATGTCAAAATGCCACATTGTTGGAAATCTCAGGCACTGGCTCAATCTAAATCTGTGATAATGTATTACTTCCCCATTGGCAGGAATAGATTTAGTGAAAAGTACAGTGGTAGTGTATGCCAGTATTGCTCTTATTGCCATCCCCTTGCATTGCGCCGACAGGTAGCGCTCTAACACGCACTAACATGTCCTTTTAAGATAACTCTTACTTGAATAATGACGCTAGGTTATCGTTTCCATGACTGAGGTACTACCTCAATGTATTTCAAATGTGTTAGCTTTTTAATAGAGCACTTTTAGAGTAATCTTCTAACATTCAACATTCAGACATCAACAGCATCACCATCATTATCACCATCAGCATAATCATCACCATCATCATCATCATCTTCGTCACCACCATCATGCGTATCATTTACCTCATTACCATTTTAATCATAAAACAGACATTTTAAATTTATCTTTTTAAATTCAGCATCATTATCATTGTAGAGCCTACATTTTAGTTTTCTGGAATACCCTGCTACCTAGAATTAGAAAGAGAATAGAATTTTAGTTTTTTAGTCGATTAATTATTGCATTTTTGTAAGTTTGTGATCCATGTGATTGGTATAGTTTATCATCATCATCATCATCTTACAACTTTTTTTTTAAATCACACTTCATACTTGAAATCCAATTCGCATACAACATGAAAATACAGGCATCAACATACATGCATCTATATACCATCATCATCATTATGCTCAGTACCATCATCAACAACAACATCACCATAACCATCATCTTTATCATTATCGCCATCATTATAATCATGTTCATAGAACAATAGTATCAAATCAATCTTCTTATATTTAATATCCAGACATCATCATGTTCATTATCATTACCATAATAGAGCATTGCTTTAAGAACAATCTTCTTACATTCAACATACAGATATCAACATCATCATCATCATCATCATTATTATTATTATTATTATCATCAACATAATCATCGTTATCATCGTCGTCATCACCATCAATACATGTACACATGTACCTTATTACCACATTAATCATAAAACAGAGCGTTTATATCAATCTTCTTAAATTAAACATCATCAATATCATCATTATCATAACAGAGCATAAATTTTAGCGCAATATTCTTAAATTCGCCATACATGCATAAACAATCAACCATCATAATATAAACATCATCATCACAATCATCATAGCCATCGTCATCATAATCATCACCATCATAGAACAGAACCATTAAATCAATAGTCTTAATTCAATGAAAAAAGCATCAACATGCAGGCAAACATAAATCATCATACAGTACAACCTGTGTAAAACGGCCACTCTCAAAAGACCAAAAATGGTTTTCAAAGACCAAAAATAACTTTCAAAGACTTATTATGGTTTAATGCAGGTCTATTTTAAGTATTGCAGAATGCTCCAAAGCGAGCATTCTGCAATACTTTCGACCTTTATTAAGCAACCAGGTGTCATTAAGATTTTTGTTTTGTCTTTTTGAGTGGCCGTTTTACACAGGATTTACTGTACAGTCATCAACATACAGATATCATAACCATTATCATCATCATAAAATAGCAGTTTAAATCAAGTTATTCCTGAATTCAACATACATACGTACATCAGCAGAGAGTCATCAACATACATGAATCTACATATAGCGATCTACATAGAGACATCAACATAGAGACTTCAGCATTAAGAAATATAGGCATCAACATACAGATATCTACCAACAGGCTTTTATATAAATTAGATTAATGTAAATAGAGTATCTTACACGAATACATGCTCATGTTTTATTGAATTAATTTAACAAGTTGGGGAAAAGAGATAAAATGCGAGGCTTGCTGAGCATTTTATCTCTTTTTCGCAACGAGTCAATAATATAGGAGCACGAATGTTATATTCTATTTATCATATGACATAAAAATTACTGAAAATCGCATTTTTTGGCGTGAAAAAGTCCAGATTTGGTCACTTTGACGCAACGTAAAAATGGGTGTAATTAAGTAGCGTTACTAAAAAAAAATAGTAAATGAGTATGATCAGGAAATACCACAATCACAAACCGCAGACAACCTCATGGCACCGCGAGGAAGAGCCGCTCAACCATCACAAGACACCAGGAAGACAAATTAAGCAAAGAAACCAGCTCTCTCTTCCCCATCAAGATGATTGCAATACTAGAATGGACATATAGTAACGTACAACAAAACATAGAACAGTTACAGACTCCAACAAAGGGAGTAACAATAATAAACCACTAGTGGTTTATCGATTTTATTGCATGGCGTTATATCACTCCCAGACGCGACGTCATGTGATAATGGGTAAATCACATAAAGTTGCTGCGCCAGGAATGACTTGATCACAAGAGATTAAGTTGAGCGTGATTAGGTCGTTCCTGACGCTGCTACGAGACATGATCCGACCCATCAGATCAAGTTACTAAAGTAATGATGTATTTATTATATATCTACAAAAAATAAACAACAATAAGGCAAGTTCTATTTCAAAAAGGAACGATTCAATAAACTGTAGGCTTGAACTGATTGCACAAATTAAAGGGAAAATACTATAGTATGCGATGTGGCGAATGACACGTAGATCTAATTTTAACCCAAGTAGTAATTCATCAGCTGTTTCCTGCTAAGAGAAGTGGAAGACCGCCATTTGTAAATCTCTTCATTGAGTCCACCTCAGCATTTCAAATGTCTGTAACTTTTTTTTATTATATACAAAGTGATGAAATACAGAAAAATATTGATTAAATATAATGCATATTTTAAAAAAGCTGTATTTCACAGTCGTGAAAATATAAAAAGCTGTATTTTCACTGCAGTGAAAATATAAGTTGTATTTCACGGGTGAAATTGGATGTCCTCTGCTTTCTCCATGTGTCTTTCTTGAGCCCACTTCAGAATTTCAAACGCCTGTAACTTTCTTATTAGTGGACAAAAACACAAAGTGTTGGTATTCATTTTCTTAGTTAGATCGCAAGGAAAATTTTGGTTATTAAATTGCCAGGATTTGCTGAAATTTCCACTTTTTCTACTCCTGCTCTTATGGTTTCAGTTTTGGCCGTCATTGTACACTATGCAACGTCATCATTAATATGACGCAATGTGCGAGCGTGTATGACGTCATTTACTGCAAAAAATTCTGTTACGCTTAAAATTGTATATAATAAAAAGAAAATTCAAATTTTTGGAATGAATATGCCATTTATTTCATCTCGTGAAGCGAGAAAATGTATATTTCATTCGTGGCTTTGCCACTCATGAAATATGCATTTTTCGCTTCACTCGATGAAATAAATGGCACATTCATTCAAAAACTTTGAATATCCTCTATTTATTTTATACTTAGCAGTGAAATCAATGCATATCAAAAACAAATAAAAGTGATATCAATCACTAGTGAAATGATATGATATCAGCCTATATTTTCACTGTAGCGTTTTTTTGATCACCTCTGACTTTTCCATTCACTTAATGCAGCTCACTTCGAAAGTTCAAACGCCTATAACTTTCTTATTTGTGAACAAAAACATCAAGTGTGGGTAGTCATTTTCTTAGTTAGAACATGAGGAACGTTTTGGTACCAAAATAATTCAGATTTGCTGAAATTTTTCGATCTTGAATTTTCAACACCTCCCGCTTCAGTGAGTGAGGCAATGCATGTAATCTATGCTACGCAACGTCATCAACAAATTATGACATCGCTTATGACGTCACTTGTCTCGCACTTTGACGCTGAATAAATTTCTTTTTATCTGTAAGTCCTGATGACTATAGATCATGTAGATTGATCCAGGTATTCTGTCACAGATCTTTGTCTTCTTTTACATTATTGTGATTCACCTACATGCATGGTTAACAAATTGATAGACTGTAAATCTTCTAAAAAGTATAAAATAAAAAGAAACTTTACCTTTTTTTAGTAAATACCAAATATATTTCATCTCGTGAGTTGAAAACATCGAAATTTTCATTCGTGCTGCGCACTCATGAAAATTCTAATGTTTTCAACACACTCGATGAAATATATTTGGTATTCACCTCAAAAAAGTAAATATTCTCTATATAATAAGTGAACGAAGACATAAAGTGTGGGTAATTATTTTCCTAATTAGAACGTAAGGAACCTTTTGGTGCCTTTATTGTGTGCTTTTTTCTATAAATTTTCATTTTTGTACCTGCTCTAACCCCTCCAGTTCTAGTGGTGGAAGACAGAAACGTTATGCAACGTCATCGCATATATAGAGGATCTTACATGAGTGCTCATGTTTTATTGAATTTATTAAACGAGTTGGGGAAAAGAGATAAAATGCGAGGCTTGCCGAGCCTTTAATCTCTTTTTCGCAACGAGTTTAATAAATTCAATAATACAAGAGCACGAATGTTAGATTCTATTTTATCATATGACAAATACTTTGAAATCTCATTTCTGGCGTAAAAACGTTATAATTTTGTCATTATGTACGCAACGTTGTTATGGACGTCGTAACGTTTCCCGTAAATCTATAAACCACTAGTGGTTTATCGATTTTATTGCATGGCGTTATTTCACTCCCAGACGCGACGTCATATGATAAATATGACATCATCATCATGAATCAATCTTCATCTTAAATTCAACAAGCAGACAACAACAACATACAGGCATCAACATATAGTCACTATTTTCATCATCACTTTCAATATTATCATCATCACCATTAGCACTAAAGAACAGAACATTTTAATCAATCTTCTTTTATTCAACATACAGACATCAACATGCATGTATCATCACAATCACCATACCATCATAGAACAAATTTACTGCCATGCCACGAGTGGCACGGAGAATTGCCATATATCCGAGGGGGGAAACTCAATTATTCTAATCTGTTTAAGATAGACAGGGTTAACTTTTAAGAAATGTGACAAATAGGGTAATTTTTTCATTTTAAAAGATAGCAGGATGGTAGTAATACTAGACGGGGATGCTGTTTCAGAAATCATCAGGTGATATCCGAGTTGTTAAGTATAGAAAAGTTGTTCGTTCAGATGTTTCTGGAATATTTGCAGTGTTTAGCTTCCAGTACACGCTTCTGGAAAAGTGTGTCGGTCGAAAATTATGAAAAATTACATGTAATAGCCTTATGATCTTCAGCATAGAGTGTGTAGAAAATGGGTTAAAACAATCATAACCATCACAACAGTCATACTCATAATCATAATGTTAATAGAACAAACTTTAAAACATTTTGAAAACTACACAGAGAAGTTCTAAAAGAAAATGATGCTAGTCACAAGTTCCATTTTCAAAGAGTTGTGTAATTTATGTAACGCACATAGCACCATAGAAAGTCGCAATTTTGTTCAATGAGCGTTCATATATAGTAAAGGCATCCAGCATGCAGATTATATGAATGTCTTAAATAATTAGTCCGTTTTATAACTTCTTTAAGTAGCTCAAACTGTCATTTTACTTTTTCTTAATTTGATATAGTAACATATGTAACAGGTTGTTACAGGCTAAAGTCCCTACTTACAGAGTGCAACCATTTTATTCAGCGCAGCTTGTATTGTTCTTTAAGATATGATACGTTTGCTAATTCCCTAGGGGTATAGCAGGACCTTACACAACTTGCAGTATATATTGTGAGGTGATTCTTCTGGTTACGAGGAGGAGGTGGACGATATTTCCACAGAAGCAGACACAAAGATATACATTATATGGGTGGATCACTTGGATGGGGATTAGTTTTAAATGTTTACAAATAACAGAAACATTTATTAAATTGTCGTGTTAAAATATGGAACTATATTTCTATTTGTGTCTGTATATTAAGTACTATACGTATTAGGAAATTAACGTAAATATGTGGAAAAATATTTATATTATCTGTAACCAAAGTATCTGGGCTTGATAATAAGCAGTGAAAATAATATCTAAGATTTAGGCACCAAATATAGAAATATATAGAGAAACATGTGAAAAATATTATTCTTTCTGAAATATCATCCTTACGTATCAGTTCCATTTCTGATTATTATGTCATGTTACATATGTTATATATTTTGATAAGCGCTTTGGTTTTAGAAACTTGGCGACAAACTTGCAGATCAATAATCCTTTTACATTGAGAAAGATTGTCCCAAGAATGTAAAGTATCCACCACCAGCAAATAGTTTTACATATTTTACTTCAATACTACATACCCTCAATGTCAGTGCCAACACGATCACAGTCTGTTACCTACCTCAACCCAGTAATCCATGCACGGTTAGACTTTTGATATCGTACCCTCAGGCAGGTATTATATAACCTGGTCGACTGGGTGTAGACATTGCGAGTGACCTGTGCGTGAATCCACATACTACCAGAATAAGTAACAGTACAAACAAAGCCATTGTGTTCCTGAGAAGGAACCTTGTGACTATATAAAGCCCTGAACTTAGAGAGATAGCTCACAAAGCAATGGCCTGTTCCCAGCTGGAAAATACTTCATCTATCTGGGACCCATACATCCAGGAAGATATTCAAAAGGTTTGAGATTGTATAGGGACAGGCGGCTCTTTTGGTCTTGAGTTTAAAAAATCTCTTATTCTAATGTCTCGAACATGCTGGGAAGATTGGGCTGGTGTGGTGCATCCTCGAATCACGGATGTATACATTCGTGCTCGAATAGTGGCGTTTACATCTGGTCGCCAAGCTTCTATAAGGTCGTATATTGTGCAATCTCGCTCCCAACTTACAATAGAATCTCGAGTATTCGAAGTCTCGGGACTAGAGGATTTATTTCGAATTGCCAGTAGTTCGAATTATATGGAGGTAGACATAAATATTTGTAACCCCGCAATTGATTATTATCATTTCTTTATCAAACACATGTTTTGGGCGCGTAAAAGAAACGTCTCTAATCATTATGTTTCGGGTGCGTAATCATGAATGGGGTAAAGTCAGGTAACTTCGGACATCAGGTAATTTCGGACAGCGATCTTGTTTATTTCATATTTTTTTATTGGAATGAAAAAAAATACTAAGCAAGTGGTGACAATCCTGATGAGACGGCTCATAAGGAGCCGTCTCATCTGGATTTTCACCGTTTGCAAATGTATGTCCGAATTCAACCTGATGTCCGAAATTACCTGACATTTTACCCTAGGTCCTATTCTCTGAATCCACTGTGTCCCAAATTTATTTCAAATTAGCGAGTGTTTCGAAAATTCGAAGTTCGATGTCATTTCACTCTACTGGTATTCTCGAACAACCGACCCCCTTGGCTTTTAGACGACTTTATGTTTCCCCTTGGCAGTGCCTTTCGGTCCATACTGTGGCTCAAACAAACTTTGATGGCTTCAAACTGGTCATCTGACAGGAGTGCCATCTCAGAAAATGAATCTAAACGTCGCTTTTTTATCCTCATTTTTTCTCGTTTCTACTGTTTAATACACTAAAAATTTTAGCGAAGAATATTTTCAGAAGTAAAATATTGACCAAAATATTACCCTTTTTAACAGCTATGTACGAGGGTCTGGATGGGGTATAATGATTAGTGAATAATGGCCCTTTTTTATGATAAATAGTGAATAATGAGCCAAAACAAATAATGAATAGTGAATATTGAGGGCCTAAAAAATAATGAATAATCGTATTTTTTAATGAATTGAAGAAAAAAAATAATGAATAGAGAATAATCAGATTTCTTTGCCACCAATTTACTGTTAATGGATAATTGGTCTTATTTTTATGAATAACCCTAAATTTTAATGATATGAATAATTAGCTAAATTTCTAATGAATAGTGAATACCACCCCCCCCCCCCCCCATCCAGACCCTCATGTACACTATTCTGTGCACTCGTCGACTGCATCATCGATCAACAAACAATGACTGCACTGTTCGGGTATAGAGGTTATCTGAATAATTAAGGATATTGCGTTTGCTGTTGCACTTCCTTTCTTATTGGATCTGCCCTTATATATATACCCAACAAAAAAAGAAACGCACCACTACGATTTTTCCATTAAGATCTCCTTATAATACGAAAATGTTAATTGTCATGAAATATTCATTTCTGGTCAAATTTTACTAAAACTTGAGTGTGACGTAGATGAGTATCTGTATTTCCCTTTTTATCCACAAAACATATCAAAGCAAATGGTAAACGTGTTTTTGAAGCGTTAATTCAACGCTACTGTCTACATGGAATTCGAGCATGTTTTACATTTGCAAAGTATGAAAACGATACGTTGTCGTTATGTGAGACAACCAATGTGTTTATTGGTGCATTTTTGTTATTCCAAAATCCATTTTCATCAGTTAGGACCGTTTACATTGATTAAAAACAATGTTGAAATCTTTAAATGTTTTAAGGTTTATCTCCAGTATGGAATCGTTATCCAAAGGGTAGTCAAAATACATGAGCTACCTAGCGTTCAATTATCGCGTATGATGAATTTAAAGATAGAATTTGCAAAGAATAAGTGTCTGAGTACAATTTGGTATACTGAGATGATTCTCAATGCTTGAACTTATTCAGCAAGAGAGCATTATTAAAACACTTATTTCCTGTGACTTTACAATTTGACCCCCACTTGGTTCATGGCCAATTTTCTTTAACACAATTTCGACGCTTGATTGCAAAATACGTGTAACGCAGCAGTATCTGGCATACCTTTGCACTGATATAAACTAAACCGGCCTATCACTTGTGATCTTCCTGAGAGTTGAACAGTTCTAAGTGGTGCGTTTCTTTTTTGCTGGGTATAGAGTGATCATTGCATTGCCTAGGTATATCGCTAATAGAAACATACCGTATGATAATAAAATCAAAACGTGAAATATGACAGTCTATTATATCATGAGCATTTAAATGATTATTTTTCAGGGGTAACAACCTACGTCATATACTGACGGACTTTAAAAACGCAACACTTGGATAACAGCCTTAATTTATGTTTCGAAAAAGAAGGAGGAACAATAGTTTTGATTGTTTGATAAAGAGCATTCCTTTGTAAGTAGACCATCGAAAACTTGTCCAACTAAGATGAATTTAATGCATTAAAATGTAAACTTTTTGAGATGGGGGTCAACTTTTTCATGTGACCAAATGTTGTGGATGAAAGATTCCCTACTTCTTTAAATCAAGAAACACTAGAAGCATCAAATTTGTATCATGTACTTTGTTAGTCATCGAGGAATCACTCTCATATTGATTGGCAGGTCTGTGATACAGCTTATATGCGTATATAACGTTTATCTGGGTGTGCCCTTTCATTCAATAGCTTAAAATCTCCTCTACTTAAGAAATGTTTAAATGAGTAAATTCTTACGGAGCAGATAACGTCGTCCAGTTTAGTTGCACATCTAAAACTAAAGTGTTTGCTGAAGAAGCCAACCCATCATGACATTATCGAAGCAAAGGAAGCATACATTCTACAGTTTTTATGAAGATATAAGGGGAAGTTAGTGTTGCATAATTAAAGTCCGTCAGTATACATGTAGCATGGATGTTGTAAACACGTAGTATGACGCCATCTTTGATTTACAAGGTAAGTTTTTCCCTTTGTAAATTTATTCAAATTTAGTGTCTGTCAAAACTAAGCAGTGCAGGCGGTGCCTAACATCACACTTGATCAAAATATATAATGCTCACGCCCAGAAATGCTGTTGCCTTTATAATCATTCACCCACAAAGCGGGTGACTGCTAACACTATCCTCGTGTCTCCCGCTTCGATACTTGTGGGTGAATGATTATAAAGGCAATGACATTTCTTGGCGTGATCATTATATGTTCGGTCCAAGTGGGATGTTAGGCACCGCTTGCACTGCTTAGTTTTGACTGACACTTATTTGTATAAATTAACGAAGGGAAAAACTTACCGTGTAAATCAAAGATGGCGCCCTAATACGTGCTTGCAACATCCATGCTATGACGTAGGTTGTTACCCCTGTTTTGTTGTTATTTTTGTCTGATTTGTTATAAAATATTTTGAAGTGCAGCTGCCTTGTTTACCTGGGGCGGACTTGCGGCGGAATTGATTTAGCAATTTTAGATTTCAGAACAGCCATCTAAAACAAGCACAACTAGGCACTTTGGAGTACACCGGAGTAAATCAAGCGATTCTGTTTGAATTGTGAAAAAAACACAATCCGATTGATAAGAAGAAGAAAAATGAATGACGAAATACATGTGCTTTCAAACCCTTTTACTAATGATCATAATTTTTCAATATGAATAATTAAAAAAAGACAGAAAAATATCCCAGTACAGTGAAGGCACTGCTCCACCATCTTGTTTTGGAACAGGTCGCGTAACTGTTCTGTCTACACCACCTTGGAAGATTGCGTACGCTAGCACGGATATTCCAGCGCACTTGATTTCTGTTCTGCATGTTCGGAGTGGAAGGAGTAAAGGGAACAGCAAAATCAAGTCCGCTCCTGGTGCAATATTATGCAGCAATATACTATAACCATTGTGCATCAGGGGCCATGTGCCTTATGTGTTTTGGATAGGTACAGTATATGTACAAAATAATCTATCACCAGATAGTAAAAGGACAATTTTCATAATCTTAAGAAAAATATGCTAATTTTAAAGTTGTAATATTTCATAATATCTCTTTTTTATATACATGTATTGAATTATATGTTCTAGGAGACGATGCATGGATAAGTTAGGGGTCGTTCGTGCAAATCAAACACCTATATGTCTTCCCGGCTTCTCCATAAAACCACTTTCGGTCGAGCCTTCGGGAGTTCCCGTCATAAAATAAACACACAAATCATAAACCCTCCCGGCCCAGTACTGGTTTTTACCCAAGGAAAAGCCACAAAAAGCTGGGTTTTTTTCCCTTGATCCACATCTGAACTAAGGACGAGGCTGGCGCCGTGAAACCGGTTTAAGACCTCCAGTAAAATATTTTACTGACCGTTCAAAGGCGGTACTTGTTTTGTGGATCATTTGTGTTATTTATGATTCGTGTTTGTCATGCTTTCGCGTCTGTTCAAATGTTACTGCCTTGTGGTCATCTGCTGGGAAATGACTGACCTCTTGGCTCTTGTTTGTGATGTTTAATTGTGTATTTGTCACTTTTCCATGTGGTATCCTGGGTCAGGTGTGATACTTGATTGTATCGATTCCCTGATCTTTGCCGCCTTTCTTACTATGAAAATGAAACTTACTTGTACTAGTTTATAGCATTATATTAGGGGGGGGGATTTCAATAGAACACACAAAATTCCTAATACTAATGTATATAGGTAAAATATGAAAACGCATTTACCTTTTAAGGAGCGGTTAGGACTTGGGGAATACGTTAAAAATCTGTTTTCCTATATGGTTTATACAAAAGCCATTTAATCCCAAAAATAAAGACTTACATTCATTGAAATAGGAAATTAAATGCAATATCGTAAAAAAAGAGACTAACAGCGAGCTTATATATGAAAATGGAAGCATTTGACCAACTTTAATTTTTATAAAAATTATAGGCAGCTTTACACTTGTTTTCCTCCTCAAAATATCAAAATTCACACTCCCTGACCATGGCATAGTTATCAAAATTGAGCAAGCCAGTATAAATAGAAAGAAAGAAAGATTCCCATTACCACTTTCACAGGTCCTTTCTAAACATGCTAAAAGGTTTGCCTATTATCCATTCATCAGGCAAATAAACTACAACCTGAAATAACGGTTAAACTTAGACAGAAAAATACAAAGTCCATGACCAAACTGATGCGACAGAACAGTTAAATACTCTCACTGGAGGGAACACTTTACACTCTATCACGGACTTTATATTGATCAGTGACCATATCAAATTAAAAAAGTTATAACGCTACTTAAAGCTGCATAGTTTGTAACTTTTGATCTTCTAATTTTAAAAATAATGTTTTTATTTTTCAAGAACGCAGTAAAAATACTCAAATTCAGGTAAACATTTTACCATTTTCGTAAATCTTAACAAGTTATCACTACCAAAACAACTGCATTTATGTTAAAATTCAACGGTCTATAATTATTGGAGGGACGCAAATAATTACCAACAAGAGAGAAATACACCTATTTGATAAGATAATTCACTTTTCCATGCAGTTTTCAGCTGTACTGAACATTTTTATTGTGAAAACATAGCTTAATTCTACTTTTACAAATGATTTAAAAAGAAAATAAAATTTTTCGAAAAACGTTCATAGTAACAGAGTATGCAGCTTTAATTAAAATGTCTCAACTCGTAATTAATATATAATTCTTCATACTTTTCAGTTATACCTCGGGCCCAGTATACTGGGTCGGAGGTTATACTTCTGATGCATATGCCAGTGAGCATAAAGCAAATGCGTCGGTGAACTGTCGTTGAAATCTTTTATCTGTCGGTGAACTGTCTTCAATTCAGCGGTAAACTATCTTCAAAAAGTAAGTGATTATGATCAGGAAATACTACAATCATACACCGCAGACCAACCCACGGCACCATGAGGAAGAGTCACAGAGCAAATACAGTAACCAGATAGAAAGCGTGGTAGCTCAATGGTTAGCGCACTTGCCTCTGGTGCTAGAGGTCCCAGGTTCGATCCCCGTTCGCGGCGAGGATAATTTCGGTGTCAGAACACGCTTTCTCTAGTGTCATTTGCAGGGATGACACTAGATAAGTGCATCGTCCTTCGGATCGGGACGTTAACTGGATGTCCCCTGTGAAAGGAAAGTCACCCCTTGTGCAGGTTAAAGAACCCTACGGTAGTTTCGATATGGTTACTTGTAGGCTTTCATCCTGCAACCCGGAGTGTACAATGTACACCTGCCGATAATGCTCGAAAGCGAGCGCCAGGCCGTATATAGAGAAAGAAAGAAAGAAAGTAACAAGACATCCGCAAGACAACAAAGGCAAAGCAACCAGCTCTCTTTTCCTCTTCAAGATTATTGCAAAACCAGAAAGGACACAAAGCAATGCACAACAAAATAAAGACAAACACAGGGAAGCACGCAAAACAACAGATCAACAACAGAACCATCGCCTTAGAACAGACAGCAGCCTAAGCCAAAGGGGGGGGGCTGAAATGCATTTTACTGGTACCAGATCTTCGCCCTAGATTCTGTTGTTATCAAAACACAAAATTGTTTACCTCGCATGGACGTTTCCTAAGTGTATCATCACAGTGAAACAATCGAATCAAATTAACAAACTATGATGAAACAAAGAAAATGCCTTATGACTCGCATTAAGTCAGAGCTAAAGGAAACCTCAAGTTGAGCTACGGTGGGCCCAGCCAAAATCGGTGTCGGTTCCGGTAGTCAGGTAGGCAGGGTTGTCTATGGGGAGTCAATGATATGTGAGGATCAACAATGCTGGGGAGTTTTAAGTCATTTTGTTAGTTTTATTCCATTTCCGAAAATATCGCCTCGTTTCGGTCTTTTTTGACGAAGCGGCCCTTGGAAAATGGAGTCTTTCTGAGTGGCAAAAATTTGTGAAAAAAAGCTTTAAATTAAGCCATCGTCAGGTAATTAAGGCATTCACTATCTAGCCATTATGTAGTTTGGAGTTTTGTGTTCATGTTTCATCCCATATTTTATTGATTTTTAACATAATATTACTCGTTTTACTGTATTTTTCTTGCACTAAATGACGGTTAGCTCCCTTAGATAAGTACGCTTTGTTTAGAAAATTGTACGCGTTAGAACGGTACGTTGGCACCACAGACTCTCAATTTTATTTCATTGTGGTTAATGAGAATTTTTGATTATTGATATTTATTTTTAATGTTCGAGGATCTCCACCACTGCATCTGTTTCTTGTTTTAAGTGATTTACAGTTTGACCTACTTTAGGGGAGTCCATTTATCACGGAGTCAGCCATGCTCAGATAAGCTGATTGCAATGTTTTCCCTTGATAATTCCCTGACCACCATAACCCTGCAATGTGTGTTCCAATTAATAAATTTTAGGTCTTTCATCCAGGTACCCCTTGAAGGACCAATTAGTTGCAATAGATCTGATCCAATAAATGGATGAAGAAGAAAAATGTTCACTTTCTTTTTAGTTGGTTTTGCTCAGTAAAGCGAAAAAGGCCCCACCTGATCTGCCTTTTTTTTTGAAAATTTGCTTCATTGTATGCCTGAACACCTGCAGAAGTCTAAAATGTAGCCAAAGGACATATAGCAACCATTGAATATCTCAAAATGATTAAAAGACACGGTAAACAGCTTTGCAAATCTCGCTTGGCAAACAGTGTAGCCTCTTCTAAATCCAAAAAGGATTTTTTGTTGCTTTACTTCCCAAGTCAACAGCTATCGTCATTGCGGGACGGTCAGTTCACCTAACCACACTTTTTCCTGGGCAGGCTTGAACAAGCGGTTAACCAGTAATTTGTGCACATACTTTCGCTTGTAACTGACAACAACCCTTCTTGAATGAATCAGCGGAAGGGAGGAGAATGATCGTAGAAATTATTTCATGGTCAATCTCCTCGAAAGTATGGGACCGGGCCGGGATTGAATTGGTGACCCCTGGATCTGCAGTCAGACACGCATCTGTAGCCAGACACATTACCGACTGCGCTACGCGGCCCGGTAAAGGATTGGATTTTGATGAGGCCACACTGTTTCTAAAGGCCTTAATGAAATATATGTGTGGTTCCTGTTGCCTACCAACAAAATTTAGGGTAGGTAGGTAGGGAAATCATTAAATTTTGTTATAACATCTAACAAAGAAAACAGTGACAAAATCTGAAAACGTGCCCATTTTAGGTATTTCTTCTCCAAAGACCATTTTAATGTTTAGGGTAGGGTTAAAAAATAGGGTAGGTAGGCAACAGGAACCACACATATAGTTCATTTAAGCCTTACCGAGAAGAGATACCTGCCATGAAATGGCGATAATTTTCCATTTTTTCCAGTGTCTTTTTTTGTTCCTTGAATAGGGAAAAACCTACTTTTTGCCATTAGGAACACCACCAATAATGTGTAGTCAAAACAGGCTAAAAAACTGTACCTATATGTAGTGTTGTCCTGAGACTGCGCCATTGCGCATTTTCAGTCATGATGGCCCTTTAGAAATGCACTGGTGCTCCACTGTTGTCATTTGAATATATAACACACGCTACTTAATTTTGTGTTGCGAACTGATTGAGAAATCAATGTTATTGACTATACAAAAGTTGCATTATAACGTTCAAGCCATTACTAATTGGTTATATGACGAAATGCGAGGACCGATTATCGATTAGAAATGCAAGGACCGATTATAGATTAGCATCTTGGCTTCTATTAGCCAGCCCTAGACAACACTGTAAATGTGCATGTAAATAAATGTATATGCAAAATGGAAGAGTGTCAGTATGAACAAATAAACTGGATAAAAAGTAGTGTTTCCCGCAGCCTGAAAAAGGGGCAGGGTGCAACTTCTGAAAAGGGCAACTTCAACGCGCGGCAACCCATGTCAAAAGGGCAACCTCTTGACGCGGCAACCTACGCCAAAAAAAATATGCGTCAAGGGCAAATTAAAAATAATTCATAATTCAATTTACTGTGCTGAATGCTTTTGAATAATGGTTTGACAGAGCATGTATAAATATAAGCTATTAATTATGCAGGGTTTTGTTTCTGACATGTTTTTTTTTAGAAAATAAATTATTCAACTAGCTGGAGCTTGTTTTAAAAAGTCTTCTTTGTTCATTGTCTTGCCCCTTTTTCAAACATCTTTTTAATAGGATGTAGCTAGGTGATTCACATGAAGTCTCCAGCTTAATTTAATTAAGAAAAAAAAATGTAAAAGTTTGCTGTCTACTGCAGCAGTGAGTAAAGCAGTGTTTTGATTTGACAGGATCTGTTCTTTTTATGATCACATTTTGTAGAACTAAACTCAATAAGTAGACAAGCAGACAGACATAGATGATAGATAGATAGATAGATAGATAGATAGATAGATAGATAGATAGATAGATAGATAGATAGATAGATAGATAGATTGTCAGCCTGAATATGTTTCTACGTGTTCTGTATTAAATATGAATTGAATTGCATTGACCAAGCTTTTTGTGAAAGCAGCCAGGACAGTAACATGATCCAGGGTTTTCCCTCACTTTTGAATTTGAGGAGTCCTTGGGACTCCCATCTGTTGTTTTCGATTGTCCTTGGACAAATTGCAAGAGTCCTATGTGAATATGCATAGTGAGTGGCTTAAAACAGAAGGTTAGAGTGCTGTCAAACTTTTAATATGTCTACTACCCATTGGTTGCTTTTGAAAGCATAAATGCGGGACCCAGAGTTCTCGCAAGTAGCGTTGGGTCAAAGTGTTACTTTGAATGGGAGCAGCTTACAATATATATAAAAGTCGATTTCAAATCAAATAGGTTTAGATTAACTACTATTTTTTTTAAATAAATCCCAAACTTTCCATTGATGTAACACCATTAATCTGTAATCAATAACCCCCTTTTGATATATAATTCGCAAGAACAATGCTGCCTTACTCAATCAAGTTGGCATCAAAGTGAACCATTCAATAATAATCATATTATTGAAATAAAGGGAGCTCACTCACCTAAAACGTTTGGACAACGTATAAGTGTTAATCTTTTTTTCTGACAGAACGGACTTAGTGAGCCGTTTCATTTAAAAGATACCTTGCAGCTATTATGTAAGTGTGTGAGAAAGATAAATTTACACATCTCTGTTTGAAAGTATCTGGGTATTTGCCTTTTCTAATGGATTTGCTGTAGAAAGAAGATATTCCAAAAATAGATTTCACGGTAAACAAATTGCAAAACCGAAAGTGAATTCCCCGAATTTTATGCAGGAATTACTCTTAAAAACGAAATCATTTATTCTTTCTTCACTTCTTCACAAATTATTACGAGTCCCAAAGGACGCACATGATAATTTTTTGGGGGTCCCAAGCTCGTTTTTGAGAGTCAAAGACGCAATATCCTGCGTCCTGGAAAACCCTTATGCTTATACTTGCTAACTTTGACGGCTCTGCAATGATTTTTGTAATGAATATCATAGTGAAAAAATTTAGCTAAACAAACTACAATTATTATCAAAAGAATACACATAACACGTGTCTGCTTAATTTAGACCACTGCAAAAACCTTTGACGGTGTAATAAATTACCTCACTGAATATTGATTTTTGTGTTGTCTCAATGCTGGTCAACACAATACACAAGAAAATCAATATTAGCTCATTAGAGCAGGGAACCACTCAACACGCTTCTATATTCTATCAGCCAACCGCCTCCCGCGGTGATAATTACGCAGTTACCGGATGTCTTTAATTGAAGTGGTCAGAGACACCGTCCGTGATCCGCTAAAAGGGCAAAGTAACATGGAGAAAAGGGCACATCAGGGCGCACAAAAAGGCAAATTTTCTGAATTTTAGGGCAGCGGGGCGGCGACCAGGGGCAGCGTGGCGGAGCGCCCCGCTATTCCGCATTGCGGGAAACGCTAAAAAGAAATTATCACCATTTCACGGCACGTTTTGGTTTTGGAAAGGAGCGAGTCCGAATGATACAACTTCAGTAACAAGGAAGGCTATCCATGATTGCACATTTTTTTGACTGGTATCCTGCTCTGTCGTATTGATTTCTGTTTACGGGGGCACCATTCTGATAAACAGAATTTGTAATCAGTTTTGCGTTGTCTCTTACCCAATATAGGGAAGAAATAAAATATGAAAGTCGAATAAGATGTCCTATTTCGGCAGTTAGCACTGGCATTGGCCAGCACTGCATTTACTCCCACAAAATAGTAGAAGGGCCGACGGAAACTGCAGAGGCGTCTGCTTTGACATAAGCTTGTTCACCAGTGGACCCATGTATTGTTGCAAGTCTGCCTTCCAAGTGTTGTTAAAATAATATAGATTCCACCCCCACACCCCCCACCCCCAATTTGTATGAAACAAAGCGAAAATTCCCTATTTTTCACGAGGGGCATGTTCCCAAAATGCTGAAAAAAACCTGTGATCTTGCTATTTTGTTTATCTTTTTAGGTGGTGTAAGCGTCATCCCATTGTGATATTGAGAACAAGCATCTCCTGATTGATTGTCCATCCAAGAGTAAACCATGGATAGAGAGGGGAACTTCAGCATTGAAGAATGTATTACAGAATGTATGCAGAACAGAATAGGTGAAGGACATCTTCATCAGATCATCTAGCCCATGAGATAATGGTCCTTAACACATTCTCAAAAAGTCACTCAAGCAAAGCACAGTGGCTCAGTTGGTAGAGCGTTTAACTGGGGATGAAAGGGTTGCTAGTTCGATTCTCACTGCCAGCAGAGTCACTGTGTTGTGTCTTGAGCAAGATGCTTTAAATGCTTCTTACTACTGGTTTAAACCAGGAAGACCGGTCCCGGCATAACTGAAAAATTGTTGACTGGGATGTAAAGAATCAACACAAACAAAATAGTCAAAACAAGTTAATGCGCATACACAGCTTTCAAGTGGGCCCAGAGTCAGACCTGGAGATGGAAATGCCTAATTAAGTATTGATTTTCTTATTTATCAACAAAGACATATGTTGTGGGTACTCAAAAGAATTGTCTCATGGAGAGGGTTCTTTTGAGCACCCATTACAAATGTTAAAATTGATGGATAAGAAAATATTCACCATTTTAGACTCAAACAATATAATTCTCTTAAACTTTGGTAGAAGTCTGAAAATTGAATCTGGGCCTTCATCTAGTTTCATACTCTGTGTATGCAGACAGCAAAGGTTTGGCAAGACTGTGCATTTGCACAGGCTAGTCTAGGTCTTCACTGCTCGTCTATGTTTTAAGTACCAAAGTCTTGTGCGCTAGATCATTTTTTGAATCCTTCAAATGGTAGAAAAATAACACAGGATTTTTATTCCCCCACTCCTGTATCAAAGAGTGATTTCATGTTTTTGGTCCATGTATGCAATGCATACAGCGGCCAAAAACATGACATCACTCTTCGATGCCGGGGGCATAAAAATCATTGCAATAAACTAACATTCGACCTAACATTTAACTCCCTATCTACTAGTGTTGTCTGCTGATTAGTTTTACAAACAGTTTGGACCCAGATCAAGCCAGACAAAATGTCAGGCCTGATCTGGATCCAAACCATTTGACACTGGTGGTATTCCTGAAGGAATTTTTCAAAAAAGTTGATTTTTAAAAAAAATGAAAGTTTGCTTACAATCGGTTGTCACCAGCAAAAAGTCTGCTGACAACCAGCTCAGGGAACAAAAATTTCACTTGTCCGCTCGTAATTACGAGTGAAAGCTAAAAGGGACGAGTAATTCTTCCCAAAACACTAGTCCTCAGACAAAGGTAAAAATATGATGGTGAAACTAGCATTTTCTGAGTATTGACTGTGAAATCTTTTTGTCAGTGTATGGGGTGCAGTTATGCAACTGAATGGGTAAATGTCATTTTAGTAGTGATATAAAGAACTTTATAAGTCATACATATATACTCCCTTATATTCTTTATTGCATTTGCTTTTTAAGGACAGGTACATGTGTTTGCTGGAAGAGTGAAAATTGTAAGTCACTCGTCCTGCAGGACAAGTGCAATATTGAAATATTTTTGTCCTCTGCAGCTGTATTTTCCCAAAACTATTGTGTACTTGGCATGTTCTCTTTGAAAGCTACCTAAAAGTCTGGTGACAAACAGCTACATTTTCCAAAAAGTTGTAATTAAAACTGAGTGAAAGATAGGGTTCATAGTAGTATTGGGGGGTGAGGGGCACAGCTGGTTGTCAGCAGACCTTGCCTTAAGTATTTGCATGTAATTTCAAGCATTTTCCAATACTAGGGTGGAGATTAACTGTCTTGTGAGGTTTGCTTAAGAAATGGATGTTGTGAAGTAATGAACACTGTGTGTTTAGATCAAAGTAATAGATGCCCGAATTACTTTGACATAGCTCCAGATAAGGCTGCGTATTTGCGCAATTTCGTGGACCTGAAAACGCAATTAAATTCATTTCTGTGCATACAAAAACGCAATAAAAATCCTTGATACTCAATTCCGAACTTTTTCGTAGCGTATGACGCTATAGTATTCAGTTTGCGATTGTCGTTTTTCGCATCACAAGCTGTTGTTGGGTACAAATTTATGTACGACGTGGCGCCGAATCTAGTTAATTAAATTGTAAAACAGTCCAGGAACATTCTTATTGCTGTTTAGCTATACCCAATATTTACACAATTACGGCATTCGTCTCGCTTTACAATAACAATGATGTAATGTGGGTGAAAAAGCCTTAGGGCAATTGAATATCATATCGTAACTAACTCTAATACCGCGTTGGTGGTTCGAAGAACCAAAGATGAATTGATAGATACGTTGGATTTTCAAAATAAGTTGGAAAATGCAATCTCAGGTAAACTAATATTGCAAGTGTGCTTTCTGAACAAAAAAAGTCAGGAGAAGCAAGGCCCGGTTTCATTTCTTATTTGCTTTCAGATAGATACCCAATACAAAAACTTGAAATACCCAATTTAAATTTGAAATACCCAATTAAGCCAAAAAGAGGTGGGTAAATACCCAACTGCCTCGAATCCTTATCTGGTGCTATGCTTTGAACTGAACACATGGCGTTCAATACTTTATGAACTTCTGAAAAATGTAATTCATCTCTTAAATCAACATTTTTAATATAAATATCTTATAGAAATTATTTATACTTTTGGGTCCCAAAGATTTTATGTTTAATCATATTAACTGGTTTGTTAGAGTGTAAAATGGAACAGCCAAGGACGCAAACACAAGGCTTGTTTTGCACAGGATTAAAAAGTACATGAAAATGAAGTCCATGGTTTTCCCTGACACACAAAATCCTGCGTTTTGGCGCATTTTCAATCAAAATGACCCCCAAAAAATTAATTGGTGCGTCCTTGATTATGCAACTAAGAAACAAGAAAGTAAGTTCAGTGATTTATTTACAATTTTGAGCTTATAAGTCCTGGGACTTACTGTTTCCCATATCAATGAGTCCAACTGCAAACTTATGAGTCCAGAACACTATTTTCAAGACAAGTCTGCAATACCATTGCATCTTGGGACTCGCTGAAATGAAAACTTTGCATCCCAAGAACATAATTATGTGCAAAAGATGCAGGTTGCACAGGTAAAAAAATCACTAAGTTTCCTCAACAGTGAAGTTGTACTTTCAAAACAAATCACTGATTCCTGTGGCTAATTATAGCTAGTTTAATCAATAACGTCCTAATTGCAACACATGTATTATATCAAACTCCCTGACATTGGTGTCTCCTTGAATATCTTTTAGGAAGAAAGACCCCTAGACAACGCAACTGGTGGGGAGTTTAAGATACTGCTTCAATAGCTACTGCATGTTGCATTCGGAATATACTCGGTTGTTATCATTATTATTGTCCCGAGATTTGAAATCATGCGGAACAGACGATGCTGAGATTGTTTTAAATTGTCTTCGTGAATCTGACTCGCAGAAGATTAGGCAGGCCCGAAGCTTCAGGCTCTGGGTTTTTTGCAATAAATTGAAGGTCCATAATAATAAGATATTGCCATGCTGCCAACCTCGAGAAACAGTCTATAACTATGAACCTTTAGAAGTTCAGGTCTAGGCAAACAGTGCAGACCAATGTCAGACTTCTCTGGCAAACAGTGTGTAGACCCATATCAGACTTCTCCAGCAAACAGTGCAGACCCAGATCGAACTTCCTAGAGGAGCAGTCTAATTAGGGCCATCACTGTTTGCCATTGTGTCTGCATATTTTTAACTATATATGAACATTTTAAAACTACACTGATTACAGCATTTTTTAGGAATGAATGATGCAGGGAAAGTTAAAATTGTATGGAACACGTTGCATTTGTCTTCAGGTTGCCCATCGGGCAACCGGACAAGTTGAGTTCTCTGGCTTATTTCTAACACTACAATTATGCATGGTGCAAATGTTTTGGTCTGTATGTTTGTATTATCTCCCTAGAAACAGACGGATACTGAAAATGCAAACTAATTGTGTAAATTTAGTCAAGTAAATAAAATCAACACCTTTCACCAGAACCATATATGGTATCCTAAGATTCACATTCATTTACAACATTCACCGGGCCGCATAGTGCAGTTGGTAACATGTCTGGCAACAGATGCAAGTCTGACTGCAGAGTCAGGGGTCGTGAGTTCGATCCCGGCCCGGTCCCATACTTTCATGGAGATTGATCATGAAAAATTTCTACGGTCATCGCTTCTCTTCCGCCAGACCCGTGGCCAAGTACCTTGAAAAGTATTCAAGTACATTACAGTAACTTTCACTGATCAGTGATTACAATTACATTAAAATTACAGGACCTGTAGAAATGTAATGATTACAATTACTTTTAAAAAGTAATCAAATAATTACCAATTACTTTGAAGTTTTGTTTAAAATGTTAATGCTATATATGGTACTCACTTTTAAAATTATAAGAAAGTAGGATCTTTGCAGCTTTCTACATATGTAATGCCATGTAATACTAGCTATTGAGTTTTGAGCATGTTAAAAGTTTAAAAATACATATATACACTAGAGGGAATAGCCTCCATCTATAGGTGAGATTGCCAAAAAAGATGAGTTCATATAAGATAATCAAAGGCCACTTAGACAGTGGCCTACTGTGGATTTCCAATAGCTTGTTAATTGATATGCTATGGTCAACATAACACATGCTGCTGTTCCTTCCCGGGTGTAACAATATACAAATGTTCTGTTTTTGTAAATATGAGAGCAATGGCTCAGTGGTAGAGTGCTTGACTCAAGACCTAAGGGCCAAGGGTTTAAGCCTCACCTTCGTCACTGCGTTGTGTCCTTGAGCAAGACTCATTTATCCTTGCTTAGTACTGGTTCAACCCTGGAAGACCCGTCCAGACGTAACTGAAAAACTGTTGACTGGGACATAAAGAATCAAATCAAACGAAAACAAAATATTTTATTCGCCATTTTCAATCTATATTTTTCTCCGTAGAGTTTGAACAGTGACCTATCTAAGATGCGTCACTGGTTTAAATAAAGAAAAAAGAAGGAATTGATGAGTATTTATCTTTATATATTTAATTATATATTCATAAACTTTCTTCATTTTTCTCTTGTTCGTAGATTGTGTATGCTCCTTAGAATTGCATCAGCACGGTGGTTCTGTGTAGTACCATCAATATATGATTTGTGCCCCCCCCCCCCCCCCCCCCCACACACACACACACCAAAAAAGAAGAAAGAAACAAGACAAACATCTTAATTTTATGACTGAAATTGTCAGTTCTACAGTCACAAAATGGCATTAATTGCATGAATAGGCATGTTTACGTAACATATGTTTGATTTTTTTTTTCATTTGATTTTTTTTTCGCTATATATACAATGTGTCAAAATCTTCTGCCTGGGACATACATACTGTAATTGTTCACTATGTTAGGACGCAGCTGTTTAAAATTTGTGTATTTCTATTTATTTCCTAGTTTGATTTTTTTTAATATGGCTGCCAAACTTCAGAAGCTTCACTCAATGTGTGTCTGCTAATAACTTTTTCAGACAGTTTGAACCAAAATCAGGACCGACCGAAAAAATGTCGGTCCTGATCTGGGTACACATTCTTTAAAAGTCTGATATAGTGTTCCTGAAAGATTTTTGATAAAACATTTTTGACTTTCGTCATCTGCTGATAACCTTTTCAAACAGTTTGGCTCCAGATAAGGACCGACGTCGGTCCTGATCTGAATCGAAACCGTTTGACACTCTGATAGATTTCTTAAATACTTTTGAAGAATCAGCAGCTATCAATAAAAGCATGAAAGAATACCCACGCATATATAGAGTGTTAGCATCAAAAATAATTATTTGGGCCAAATTTTTTAATTGCCCACGGATTAGAATGGCTATTATCAGCCAGCAAAAAAGACCTGGAAAACGATAAAAAGTCGGGGGAAAAGTAATTTTGAAAATCATATTGAGTTGCAACCTTGTCAGTCTGATCAGGGTCCACAGTGTTTGGTGTGATACTTAATTAGTCAATAATGCTAGCAAATATATTTATCAATTATGCTAGCAAACATATGCATCAGATGACAGTCAGCGTCCACGCCTGCGTAGCTTCGTTTCTATGAGTTATCTTCTGTACTAGTGGATGGATATCTGCATACACTTTGAATGTTCGAAATATGGTTTGGTGCTTTATCTTCTAAACCAGTGGATGTATTTTGACCAAGCTTGCATAGATACATTGTTGGGGAGAGGCAAAGAATAGATAAGTTTTTGGTGACCTAGACCTAATTTTCAAGGTCACACCGGCACTTTGAAATGTCCAAAATTGGGTTTCCGTGCATTATCTTCTGAACCAGTGGATGGATTTTAATCAATTTTGCATAGACACATTGGGAGTTGGGGAAGAGTTTTGGTGACCTTGACCTAATTTCCAAAGTCAAACAGGCGCTTTGAAATGCCTGAAATCCGAAATAGGGGATGCATTGACCAAGCTTGCATAGGTGACATAGGACGATAAAAGTAGAGACTAAGGAGCTGTCGGTTAATTGCGCCCAATGATGAATCAAATATGGATGGGCATCCAACCAATCTGAACTGCAGAGCCTTGGCACTGGACAGCAAATGACCATGTATACAGCAAAATGTCTGGCAAGAATGAGCGGGTGTACAGGCCAATCAGACTGGGTGCACCATTTTGTTAGATTTGTCACAATGCTAATGTCCATTTACAATGACCTATCATTTAAAATTATGCAAAATATTTTTGAATTTTGGACAGACAGGTCTAGGCAAATAGTGAAGACCCCGATCAGAAAGCTCATAATTAAGATATTCACGCGTGCGATTTTTACAACTGAAATGGCTTTTACAGTTAAATAGATTGCCGGTACTTGCTAGATCTGCTAGAATGAGGTTCTAATGAGTACTTTTATTTTATGTCTTGGCAAAAAAATGAAGTATAGCCGTGTACATGTAATATGTTCTTAAATGGTATCCTTTGGAAGCAAAGACTGCACCGAAGAACTGAAACTAGAGTGTGCATATTTCCTGGGCCAGACTAGCTGGTTTCTGCCATTTAGGCTTCATCAGTGACCCTCTAATAGTTTCAAAGTTCCACAATGAAACCCATGATCCCAAAGAATAAGAAAATAAAATCTACACTATAGTGTCCGACTTTACAAAAATATAACAGAGGGGTTCAATGAGGTCTAAATTAAGCTGTCTTTTTAGTGTATATGAAAACAATTGTTGTAATTCATTAGAATGTTTAATCATTTCCAATGACTTTTGTCATCTGCTGATAACCTTTGCAAACATTTTGGACCCAGATACGGACTGACAAAATCTGAATTCTTAAACAGTTTGATACTCTGGTGGTGTTTCGGAAAGAACTGTTCGAAAAACAAAATATTAATGAAAAAGTCAGCAAATGATAACAAAAGAATGAAAATAAATCAGCATGCAAAAAGTTATACTTGTAAAATTTGATTTCATACATTGTTCCCAACATTGTTCAGAATAGATACTAAATTGAGTATGCTAGCTTTCTTATCTTTCTCAAACACCTTTGCACCATTAGATAGCTGGGTTTACAACTGTTGGTGGTCAGTTCCTACTGTGATAATATACTGCCTGACCAATTATTCAATTAAGCTGAAGGAGGCTCAGATATGAGCCTGGATTTTGAGGCTATTCTGTACAGTGTATAGTACACAATGCACTGTTCATACCAATATCATTTCAAATTTTTGATACATCATACATCAGATCTGCCTACATACTTAATTTATAATGAGCATGCCACATAGTAAGATAGATTTATAAAGTACAGTAACATGGAAATTGTCTGGTACTTCAATCTGTTGCTCAGTTAGTCAGATTTGCTGTGAGGATTACTTTTATTCATCTGAAGTTTTTCAAAAGTGTCATCTTTGAAAGAACATAATTCAAAATGGCTTAAAACTGGTGCTGCCATTGCACAAACATGGATTTAGAAATTTTAGTGATGTGATTGAAATAAACACTTGCAACTCGCTTTTATTTAGCCATCCCACAAAAAGGTATTTTTGTGTCATAATCTTAATCCCGCTTGCAGACATACACAGGTAGCTTTTTAGAGGGTTGTAAGTGCTATTTCACATGAGCTGGCTATATTTCATAACAAAAGATTTTAATACCTTTACTCCTAAAATTTAAAATGCATACTTTACCTGGCTGCATAGGGCAGTCGGTAACGTGTCTGGCAACAGATGCGAGTCTGGCTGCAGATCCAGGGGTCGCCAGTTTGATCCCGACCTGGTCCCATACTTTCGTGGAGATTGATCATGAAATAATTTCTACGGTCATTCTCCTCCCTCTCGCTGAATCATTCAAGAAGGGTTGTTGTCAGTTACAAGCAGAAGTATGAATGTGCAGGAAGTACTGGTTAACTGCTTGTTCAAGCTTGTCCTGGAAAAAGTATGGTTAGGTGAACTGACCGTCCCACCATGGCCATAGCTGTTGACTTGGGACGCAAAGCAATGAATAAATAAAATGCATACTTTGGCAAACAGTGAAGATCCAGATAAAATGCCACATAATGATTATGAGGCATTCCATCAGGTTCTGGTAGCGCAGTTGGTAACGTGTCTGGCAACAGATGCTAGTCTGGCTGCAGATCCAGGGGACGCGAGTTCGATCCCGGCATGGTCTCATACTTTCGTGCAGATCAATCATGAAATAATTTCTATGGTCATTCTCCTCCCCACCACTGAATCATTCAAGAAGGGTTGTTGTCAGTTACAAGTGAAAGTATGTACACAAAGTACTGGTTAACTGCTTGTTCAAACTTGCCCAGGAAAAAGTGTGGTTAGGTGACCGTCCGGCCATGACCATAGCTGTTTACTTGGGACGTAAAGCAACAAAACAAACAAGTTTTAACATGTTTTGGGTGCTCAAAAGAACCACCTCATTGAGACAGTTCTTTTGTGTACCTACAACATATGTTTTGGTTGAGAAATAAGAAAATTATTTTTCCACTACACAGTCTGTAAGAATTTTGAATTATATGTACTTTTCTGAGGTACACTAAATGCTATTCAGAACAGCAAACAATGAGCTCAGTGGCTAAGTCAATAGAATGTTAGACTTGGGATCAAAGGGTCTCAAGTACAAGACTCACTGGAGAAGCTGTGCTGTGCCCTTGAACAAGACACTTTATCCTCGTTCAACCCAGGATGAGACAGGAAAATGTCCCGAGATGATTGAAAAATTGGTGACTGGGATGTTAAAGAATGCATTTTAGCTAACAGCAAAGACCCTGATTAGACTGCTCCTTCAGCACCAGTTTGAACTGAATTGGCACTCTTGATATCTCAAAATCTACCACAGCACCAGAGGAGCTCAATGATAGAGAGTGCTTGACTCAAGACAGAAGGGCTGCGGGTCGAGCCTCATCAGCATCACTGCATTGTGTCCTTGAGCAAGACACGTTAATCCTTGCTTAGTACTGGTTCAACCCAGGAAGACCCGTCCCGACATAACTGAAAAATTGTTGACTGGGACGTCGAGAATCAAAACAAACAACAGTATCACATGAAATACTTTCGCAAATTTTGGACTTTATCCGATTGGATGTCATGTTACAAAAGCAAGTGCATAACTGATAAATTATTGACTGGAACGTTAAGAATCTACCGTACGCACAAAAAAGCACCGTGACACCAGTTATTTGTAGATAACCTACAGGGAATAGCTGTGCTAGTGACTTGTCATACATGATCACAGCCCTGTAGGGAGCACAGTGGCTCAGTGGTAGTGTTTGACTCGAAACTGAGGGGTTGCGGGTTCGAGCCTCACCATTGTTACTGTGTTGTGCAAGACAGATTAATCCAAAGCTTGCTTATTACTGGTTCAACCCAGGAAGACCCGTCCCAACATAACTGAAAAATTGTTGACTGGGATGTAAAGAATCAAATCAAACAAAACATCACAGTCCTGCTATAAAATTAAATTGAGTTAAAACTATCTGCAGTGCAGCAGTGGACTAGAATAAATGCAGAATTAACCAGCGTGCAGTCTCTTGAATCCTTTGTAAGATACTGGTAAACAAGTACTTTGGCAAACAGCAAAGACCCAGATGAAAGGCAACAGAATGTGGCATTTCATCAGGGTCTGCACCGTTTGCTAAGACAAAATCGTCTTCAGAAAAAAAAATACAATGGCATGTGTATCTGGAAATTATAACCTGTGACGTCTCAATACAGTGCAGTCCTTTATAACACTACATGTATGTTTGGGGTCCATAGGTACGTACATGTATGTATCATAAATGAACTGTGGTATAAAGGCTTAGGGACAATTTTACAAAGGAATTATAGGAAAATGACCATTTTATGGTCATTTTCCTATAATTTCTTTGTAAAATTCCATGGTAGAATATCTTTGGATCCACAACATGACTGTGTTAGGCCATCTTAAAAAAAAATGTTTGCTGTCACCCTACTTATAATTTTCCAGGTGGGTAGGTTATTTTTTTCACTGATTTGTTAAAAAACATAAATAATAAATAAAATAAATGTCTAAAATTAGAATAAAAAATTATTTATCTGAAATGGCTATAAAATATTTTGGGTAAGTGGCATTTCGAGTGAGTCGGTCGGGTGATGGCAAACAATTTTTTAAGGATGGCCCTATATCCAAATTCCTGTTACATGTAGAAAGAGCTGTGTTATAAAGGGACTGCACTGTATATACAATGGACCACTGCAAGTTTAATGTATCAAAAACAAGGAGGAAGAATTTGTTGGTATGCAGATTAACCTTTCTATGATTTCAGACACTTCGGAAGCGTTGGAGAGAATGAAGACGATGCAGCAGCATATGCCCGGCTTGAATTATTCCGGCGACAAGAGTATGAGGCAAGCTGTATCACAGCCTAGTTATATACAGACAGGACCCCCAGTCTTTCCAGAACCAGTACCTACTTCTACAATGCGGCATCCTGGGCCACAGTACTTTGAGGAAAACAGGTTTGTGTACAGTATATACATGCTAAGCTTGTTTGGCCAGCACATGTCATAGATTTTGGTATGGTAAATGTTCTAAAATTTCAAACACTTTTGTCTCTGCTTTTTACTTTGGCCAACATTTAGTTGGTTATAAGGGCTGGAATTCACAAAATGCATGTCTGAATGGCAAACAGAGAAGACTGAATCCGTGTCTGGGTTGTTTGTTTTAGAACATTTACCATACTTATCCATGAGTGAAAGTTTTCCGGAGTATTCCTGAATTCAGGATTTTGAGGCTGACTTTCCACAGAAAGTCAGCCTCAAAATCCTGAAGTTTGTAGATGATAATCGCTTTTCTGATTTATTTTCAGTTTATCTTAAGACATTTGAAGTTAACACTTGAAAATTTTGATATTTTATAGGGGTAATGCTAGTTTTAAGATTTGACCTTCAAAAGTTCAGGATTTTGGAAATTTTGAACTTTCATCCATCTGGCCATATTGTCCTACCAAGGGTTCAGTTGCGATTGTCTTATCTAACCCTTGGCCTCACAGCTTTGATTTTCTCCGATTGAATATGTTATAAGCCGAAAATAGTAACAAGTAATATGATCAATCACAAAGCGGTGCAAAAAAATCGATAAATACCAGGCAGGCCTCCAGATAAGATGGCGTAATTAATTTTCTTATATAACATTTGAAATATACGTTTATGGTGCTCAAAAGAACTGTCACATTAAGATGGTTACTTTGAGCACCCATAACATAATTTTGAACTGAAGGTTAGAAGAAAAATAAATGATTTTACGACCAAAATCTTTGATTATCTGGACTTATGGAGACTTAGCAGGCGGTGTATATTAGATGCCGATAAACTGCTACATTTAATCTGATTGGCATGAAGGGATTATCGAAAAATGCTTCCTGGCGTTTTCATTGGTCGATTAGTCTGCGCTAATAATAAAATTTGAGGGTCGTGAGGCGAAGGGTTTGTGGAAAAGTTGATACGACGAAACCTTCGCTGGTGAAGATGCCATCTGGCCAGCACATGTCATAGATTTTGGTACGGTAAATGTTCTAAAATTTCGAACACTTCTCTCTCTGCTCTTAAATAAAATGTTGGTTATCAGGGCTTGAATTCACAAAATGCCTGTCAGAATAGCAAACAGGGAAGACCCTGATCAGATTGCAGTTTCATAGAGACATTTCTTATGAGTACCTACAGTGTGTTTTTGACGTAAATAAAAAATATATAGCATAAACACTTACCTGTCATACAGATAGACTCGGCTTGTGTAGGAGTCGTTGTGATGTAGCGGATAAACTGTTTGCCTTCTAAACCAAGGGTCACAGGTTCTATCACCGGCTTCACCAGTCTGTTCTATGAGACTTTTACTGTGGCCTCGTCTCCATATGACCATAGCTGTTGGTGGAATGTTAAACACAATAACAACAATTCAGCTTGTGTCGGTTGATTTTCTTCTTTGCAGTAACAAAAAAAAAAAATAGTCACACACCAATACTAACTTAATTTTCTCTGTTCCAGGGTAATGGCCCACAGTCAGCCAGGTGCAAGTTTGCTCAGTTCTGGGCCAGGATTTGGAGGATTTGTTCAAAACAGATTTCCTTCACTTGTGGAAGGTTTCTCTACAAGTAAGCATGAAATATACATTGACTCTTTGCATGCTGGGTAATTTTTCATCCTTTTGTTGACATCTTCTGACACCTTTGGGTTGTAAATGTACATTTTTGTATACCAAGATTTGAAGCGCAGTTGTAGAGACTAACAAGACTGGAGATTGAATAGTTGCTCATTTGATCTTCACCGCCGGCAAAGTCACTATGTTGTGTCCTTGAGCAAGACACTTTATCGGCTGCTTTGTACTGGTTCCACCCAGGAAGACCCATCCTGACACTGCTGTAAAAATGTTTTGATCCTTTACATTGTTCTGTGCAATTATTGTACCACTTGTATTATTTATAGAGATAAAATAAAGTTTAAACTAAAGTTGGGGGCATAAAAATTATATGTCACTGAGCTACACCAATTTCTAGTTGAGCTCTACATCTTGGTGTTGATGTGTTTTCATGAAAATCTGAACAAAATAGCAAAGTTAAAGATTTTTTCACTTGCCTTTAGAAAAGAGTGGGTAACCAAAAAATAAATTTTCATAGTTCTCAAGCAATGCTTCATCTGCTGCTTTTTTTGTTTGTTTGGTTTGATTCTTTACTTTGGCCAGTCAACATTTTTCAGTCCTGTCAGGATGGGTCTTCCTTGGTGGAACTGAATTCAGGATTTTGAGGCTGACTTTTCATAGAAAGAGTCAGCCTCAAAATGCTGAATTTAGTAGATTACAATAGCATTACTCGTTTACTTTCAGTTTCTCTAATGACAAATGACCATTTAAACTGAAAATTGTTTATATTTGTAAGGGATAATGCAACTTTTGAGCTCTTAATTTCTAAAGTTTGGGATTTTCGAAATTTAGAACTTTCACTCAAGAATTATACATACTATAACAAATAATGGGGATACTGCAAGTAATATCAATAGTTTGCAGGGGACAAAAATATTTCAATATTGCACTTGTCCTGCAGGACAAGTGACTTACAATTTTCACTCGTATTGCAAACACATGCGCTTGTCCTTTAAAAGCTTATGCAATAAAGAACGTAAAGGAGTAATATGTAATATCACTCCTTCAATATTGCACTTGTCCTGCAGGACAAGTGACTTATTATTTTTACTCGTTCTGCAAACACATGCACTTGTCCTTTAAAAGCTTATGCAATAAAGAACGTAAAGGAGTAATATGTAATTTCACTCCCTCGAGTAATTCTTGCCAAAGCACTTGTCCTGTAGGATGAGTGCTTTGGCAAGAACTACTAGTCCTTTCTAGATTTCACTCTTAATTATGAGCGGATGAGTGGAATTTTTGTTCCCTGGTTTGGGAGGAGTATAGTAAATGAGAATATCCAGCATGGGAAAGGTTAATTATTCACACAGGTTAAGATAAACAATTTTTTAAGCGTAAAACCTGTGAAAATTGTAAATATTTTCTTACCCATCAGATTTTACATGTTTTGGATGCTCAAAAGAACCGTCTCATCGAGGCGGTTCTTTTGAGTACCCACAGCAAACGTTTTGTTTGAGAAATAAGAAAATTAATTTTTGGGGTATGCACTCTTAACTAAAGGCTAGATTCTGCATAACTTTCCATTTGCAGATCCATTCGCACAGCATTCACCATTGCCCCCAAGTCAGATGCCATACAACACACAGACCTGGAATAGACAAATGCCCACGGTATTCCAGAAGCCAGAGACGTCCACCGTATTCCAGAAGCCGGAATCTTCGGTTATATTTCAAAAGCCGGAAACCACGCCTACATCTTTTGAGAAGACGGAACCGACTGCTAGCATTACGACATTTAAGAAGAAGGATACACCGGAGCCGGTAGAGAAAACTGAACCAATTATTCCTGTTGTCAGTAGCGAGAAGAAGGACCTTCCAACTACTGGAGTTGTTACTGCTGCTACTACTCCCATTATTCCTGTGAAGAAACAAACACCGATCATGATACCAGTCGCTAAGGTAAGGCCAAATAATAAAAAAATCGCCAGTGCATGAGATTTCCAACAATGTGGTATGTGGGACCAGCAAAGCCTCAGATCAGCCTGCGCATATGCACAGTCTGATCAGAGCCTTTGCTAGTCGCTTGAGTATTCTATGATTGTCACTTGATACATCAACTTACAGCTCACCATTAGGTGGAGCGGCAAACTTAAACAAACGATAACAAAACTCCTTGCCCTTCCGGGGGGAATAAAAAACTTACACTTTCAGGAACAGTGGGGGTGACACTGTGCAGACGAAATTGTCACGTCAATCCCCACAAGATTGAAACCTGTTTTAGAGCATTTCCAAAATTCAAACTAATTAATGCCCCACACCTTTACTTAACGCAGATAGGCGTAGGATAAGGGCAGGATACAGCCCGAATTCCTTTTTTGAAGCCAAAGTGGGTGCATAAAACTGGGTGTGCCCTGTGTGCTATATATGCCTCGTGCGCAGGGACTGCGGCACACCGACACAATAACCGAATAATGATGATTCTATGATTGTTTAATTACTGACTGAACACCATTTGGAGTTTCTAAGCTTATAAGGAGACTGCAGAGGCTCGTCTTCGTCTACACATGTCAAAATGCCATATTGTTGGAAATCTCATGCCACGGCTCATTAATACCTTTGATTAGGGTAACCCAACCCTACCTAAAGGACCTTTGGACAGTCTTAATGAAGAATTGCCCATAAAACTGGCCAGAGAAAAGTTTCTAATAAAATGATTTTTTTTTTTGTGTAAAGGATAGTAGGTTCAGCCATTGAATTATCCCCAAAAGTGCTTTTCTCATGGGACTATACCGATTTAGAAATAGGGGATGAAAACTCTGATTTTGCTTTTCAACATATAGGAAACAGAAAAAGTTTTTTGAAGTGCTGCATTTCATCAGGATCTGCACTGTTTGCTAAGATTAAAAAAAAAAAAAACTTCAGGGACTGAAAAGCGTCATAATGTAGAAAATTCTATCTGTGACCCTTTAAAGTACACAGTGGGCAGAACCCATACTTATTGAATAAACATGTATGGGAAAATCTATTGGAAAACAAAGCAGAAATGTTCCTCATGATTGCCCTCTTCCAAAATTGCTCAGACCATTCAGCTCAGCTGAACAAAATGGCCATCAGAGCTAAAAATAAAAATAGCATGCTGCTTGATATCTCTTTAAACACATGCCAAAACATCATCTCCATATGTACCAGGATTCAGGTGAGCAATCCAGGGCCCTCTTGTTTAATATGAAGGGTAAATATGGCATAAGGCCTAAATGAAATATGTGTGGTTCCTGTTGCATACCAACAAAATTAAGGGTAGGTAGGTAGGGAAATTATTAAATTTTGTTACAACATTTAACAAAGAAAATAGTGACAAAATCTGAAAAAGTGCCCATTTTAGGTATTTTTTCTCCAAAGACCATTTTAATGTTTAGGGTAGGGTTAAAAAAATTAGAGTAGGTAGGCCAACAAGAACCACACATACATTTCATTTAAGCCTAATATCGTCCCGTTATGAGCTAAAACTATAGCATGCCGGGCCGCGTAGCGCAGTCAGTAACGTGTCTGGCAACAGATACGCGTCTGACTGCAGATTCAGGGGTCACCAGTTTGATCCAGGCCCGGTCCCATACTTTCATGGAGATTGATCATGAAATATTTCTACGGTCATCCTCCTCCCTTCCCCTGAATCATTCAAGAAGGGTGGAGATTGATTATGAAATAATTTCTTGGGTCATTCTCTTCCCTTCGGCTGAATCATTCAAGAAGGTTGTCAGTTACAAGCAAAAGTATGTGCACGAAGTACTGGTTAACTGCTTGTTCAAGCTTGCCCAGGAAAAAATGTGGTTAGGTGAACTGACCGTCCCGCCATGACCATAGCTGTTGACTTGGGAAGTAAAGCAACAAAACAAACAAAAACAAAACCATAAAGCATAAAAACAAACAAAATATGGCGTAATTCTGTTATCATCATATGGTGTTGCGTCTGGGAGTGAAATAGCGCCATGCATTAAATCAATTGGTTTACAGATTTTCAGAAAACGTTATGAAATAACTTTTAACGCCACACATATGGCAAAATCCTAACATTTTTCATGACAAAAATATAATTTCAAAATAGTTTTAATGTCATATTATAATAGAATCTAACATTCATGCTCCTGTATTATTGAATTAAACTCCTTGCGAAAAAGCGACAAAATGCTTGCCAAGCCTCACATTTTAGCCTATTCCTCAACTCATTTATTAAATCCAATAAATCATGAGCACTCATGTAAGATCCTCGATCTATTTAACTCTTTTCCTGCTAGCCATGCTAGTGACAACTTGTATCATCTGCTGACAACCTTTGCAAACATTTGGACACAGATCAGGATCGTCAAAACATCCAGCCTGACCTGGTTCCAATCTGTTTGAATTTGATGGTATTCCTGAATTATTTTTTTTTGTTTTAAAAAGCTAATTGGTAAAAAATCATAAGGAATTATCAAGCATACACATATCTTGCAGTCCCTTTATAACACTACTTTGGGACCCATAGGAATGGACCATGTTATAAGTAAACTGTGTTAAAAAGAAACCATTTTTCTAAGAAATAGTAGTTCATAGTAATTTTCCTGTAACTCCTTTGTAAAATTCCATGGTAAAAACATTTGGGAGCCACAATATGACTGAGTTATATCTAAATCAGTGTTATTATGAGGTTTGTTATAAAGGCGCTCAGGGTTGTTGTTTTTTTGCAATTTTGGGAAGGGCCTTAGGGCCTTTCAGATTGGGAAAAGTAGCACGGTAAACCCCTAAGTTGGGAAATTTGTTATAGTGCATAATTATGTCTTTTTTGGTCAATAAAAACAAATTAACTATTACACATACTATTGCCATTAATATTAGCAAGTGGCTATTTTTCTCACTTGCTAAAGGTGCTGCTCAACTTGCTTTTTTCACTGAAAATGAAATACTTTTTGTTTCACTAGCATCACAAATTAGAATATTAAAAAAAAATTAATTAGCTGTCAGATATAGGATCACTGCATAAATTAATAGACAAAACCTATTAAGCATTTTTGTCTTTTTATACAGATATTCAGATTTCCTTGCAAACAGTGTGGATCCAGATCAGCCGGTTGATCAGGATCTACACTGTTTGCCATGGATTTACGCTGTTTGCCATGCAACTTATGCTGTGTTGCATAATATGGTTGATATGAGATAGGATGGTTTCCACTTGCTAAAATAGCAAGTGATAGCAATTTCTACTTGCTTTTTGGAGAAAACTACTAGCATTTAGCAAGTAAGCAAGTGCTTAATTTGATCCCTGAGATTAGAATGCTTTTTTCAAAATTGGTTACAAAGTCACCTAAATTCCATTTTCAATTTTGGCCCCTGAGAACACACAAAAAATCCATGGGACTGCACTGTAGTTACAGGGTTCGCAAAGACTTAAAAAGTTCTTGAAAATAGAGGGATTTCTTGAAAAGTACTTGAAAATTAAATCTGCTTTGAAAAATACTTGAAAATCACTCAAAGGCCTTGAAAATTCCTTGAATTCTACTGTTTTATGTACGACTTAACACTGTTAATAGAGAAGTAAATCAGTATAAAATTGTTGTGCCTTTATTTGTTGCAGCATATGCTGCACCATATATAGGCACAATAATTTTATACTAATTTTCCAGTACTAATGTCTCCATTATCCCAGTCTAGCATTTCTGAAGTAGAATTTTAATCTATTTTACATCAACTTAAGTCCTTGAAAACTGTTGGAGAGGCTATTTGAAGTCCTTGAAAAGTTCTTGAATTTTACTCATACTTGCCTGTATGAACCCTGAGTTAATTTTATTTTGCAGAAGAATGTCATGCAGAATGATTTGAAGGATTTGGTGAAAAACATTGAACATTTGAGGAAAAGTATAAAGAACTTGGAGAAAGATAAAAAGAATTTAGAAAAGGATATAGAACATCTAGAAACGGATAAGAAAAAATTGGCCCCGCCACCTCCTCCGAAAAAGAGCAGCGGCGGCGGCAGCAGCAGATCCAGGTCATCTAAAAGAAGAGCACCGGCCAGTAGGGCGAGGGCAACCGCAAGTCGAACCACAGCATCATCAGGTCCAAGACCGAAGAGGAAGCGTCCAACGAGAAGAGGTAGTTATAAGTGCGAGATTTGTGAGAAGACATTTACCTCGTCATCGTACCTGACGCGGCATCGCCGTATTCACACGGGCGAGAAGCCGTACACATGCGATACTTGTGGTAAAAGTTTCACGGACCTGTCGACGTACACGTCTCACCTGCGCACACACTCGGGTGAGAAACCCTACAGCTGTGAGATCTGTAGCAAGTGTTTCACTCGCTCCGCACACCGTAAGAACCACATGTTGATTCACACAGGGGAGAAACCTCACCAGTGCGAGCATTGCGGCAAACGATTCTCCCAGCTCGCTAACTTAGTGACGCATCGTCGCATTCACTCTAACGAGCAGCCGTTTAAGTGCGAGGTGTGCGAGAAAAAGTTCTCGCAGAAGTTTCATCTCCAGACTCACATGTACACACACACCGGCGAGCGCCCATTCGAGTGTGAGATCTGTCACAAAAAATACACCAAGAAATCACAACTTAAACATCATTACTATGTACACAGTGTCGAGAGCCCCTATACCTGCGATATCTGCCAGAAGAATTTTAACCAGTCCCTCGATCTAACAAAGCACAGAATGCGACATTTCGAAGCGAAACCACACACTTGCGACGTATGTGGTAAACATTTCCGCCGTCTCTCTGACATGAAACACCATCGTTTCATTCACACCGGACTGAAACCTCATAAATGCAGTACCTGTGGTAAGCATTTCCGCGAGTCCTGTCACCTAAGAAGGCATATGTTTACCCACACCGGAGAATCGCGCCATCAATGTAACACGTGTGGGAAACGTTTCTATGGATCGTATACTCTTAAACGTCACATGCTCGTTCATGCCGACGAGGACCCACTGACCACCCTTCTGGAGAAGTACAGTCCATGCTTCTTCCAGAACAGCAGTGGCATATTCAACAAGAATACGCATAAAAACATCAATGCTATGAATGACAAAAGTAGTACTGATGACACAAGTAATGGTCTTATTGACAAAACTGATGAGACCACCCAAGGCTAAGCATTTTGGCTTTAATTGCGTTTCAGAGGAGAAACAGACCAAAGATGAGGCTAATTCCTCATTCTCCCATCCCCTACAATATCAATAGCTACTATGGCCGTTTCAGGCCAAGTGGTCGGGTCAGTGCTACCTTAAAGCTTAAGATAGCTTCGGTACATCATTACCTTAATTGAAATTGCCTGGATTTTTTATCATGATTTTAATAGCTGCATAGGTATTGTTTGTTTGTTTTTTCCACAGTTAAGCTGTCCTCAACTTTGTGGAATTTCATAGCAGCATAAATATGTGCATATACTGGTCAACATATACCAGAATTGTAGAATAATCATTGTAATATAATCAGGATGCCTTTGAGTATGCGTCTATGAACTCTTCATAATTTTTGTTGGCCTTTGCATATGTGCTAACAAGTGATTCAACATCTGAGAAATCACATCTTGAAGTTTTGTATATAAGAAAGTACAAATTCCATTTCTTGCTGCTATACCCCTTGTCTTGTGACCAAGCAACATAATCGTAATTTTTGCTACATTCAACTCCTCATCTGACTACTAGTAGTATACTGAACCTCACCCATTCCTCCCAACGCATATGTTAACACAAGCACCCACACACAACCTTGTCTTGCAACCAAGGAACATAATCAGATTACTAGGATACTGATACCCCACCCACTCCTCGCAGCACACAAAGGTAAACATGCGTCACGATGCGTGCATACACACGCACACATACACACGCGTCATAGCCCCAGATAAGAACGATGAGCAGATTAATATTTTTTTTATTTCAAGAAAATATACTTGGTACACACTCCTTAGAAGCCAGGCCTTTAGATAAGAGCGTCCAATCAAAAATTAATTTTCTTATATCTCAACCAAAATATATGTTGTGGGTTCTCAAAAGAACCGTCTCAATGAGACGGTTCTTTTGAGCACCCAAAACAAATGTTTTAGCCGATGGATAAGAAAATATCCACAGTTTTACGCTCAAATTTTTGGCAGCGTTTTGTTCTTCCAATGAGTTTGATAACGAATATTTTCATTGAAAATAAGAAAAGTATGGTCATTTTTCAGGACGAAAAATCCTCTTATCTCTGGCTATGAATCACTATTAATACAACACAGCAATGAACGTGTGATAGACTTGCCACAGATCTTACAGCAAAAATGGGTTGTCTTGATCATTTTTCTTATTTTTCCATTAAAACGTATGGGCTAGTACATGGGCTTCCACTCGAGAAAACACGTCTTCGGAGTTTGGGTATGACCTGGTCAAAAACCTCGAAGATAGGTTTTCTTGTGTCAAGGCCCACATGTGATTTTGATGCTTATTGCATAGGTGATCAACCAAGTCTCAGATGAGCCTTCGCAGTCTTGACAGAGTCTTCACTGCTTGCTTACTATTGATGTTAAGAGATGGAGTTTCAGACCCAATGCTACACGGCAGGCCTCCAGACCAGATAAGAGTGCAATTTTTTTTTAAATCTTATTTGTCAAGCAAATGTATGTCGTGGGTGCTCAAAATTTTGAGAACCCAAAACATAAGTTGTTACTGATGGATAAGAAATATGCTCAAAATCTTCGCTTATAGACATGTCATTTCTGGATAGCTGTATATGTGCCTTTATGGTACATGTATATATCCTGAGGTGAGAAAACCTGTCTTCCGTGGCTTGCGAACAACAAAGGCGCAGACCAGCCTGCACATCTGTGCAGTCTGATCAGCCCCTTTGTTATTCGTTTATTGGAATGTCTAATCTTGCTACATGTAAAAGTGAAACTTCAATTTTCTAGGCAGTCTCCTTAGCTGAGCTGTCTGAGCATGACCCGGTAGGAAATGCTGAAGATAGATTTTCCCCTGATACCCAGGCCCCTAGATAAGAGTGTGTAACTAAAAATAATTTTTCTTATTTCTCAATCAAAACATATGTTGTTGGTACTCAAAAGAACCCTCTCAATGAGTCAGTTCTTTTGAGCACCCAAAACAGATGTTTAAACTGATGGATAAGAAAACAATCACAGTTTTATGCTTTTTTTTTGCTTAACTGGTTCTATGGATGCCCAAATATGAATATGCAGTAAGCATCATTATCACATGGACTAGCTCATATGTTGTTCATGTGGAGGCCTTTCCAGTGAACACCAGGTTAACCCATTTAAGACAAATGGACTTGCCTAGATCCTTGACAATAGGACGAGCCCTTTTCCAATTTTAGAGGTGTTCCATGATTTTTAATTTTGCATTTTTATTAAAATTTTAATAGAACTTACCGTTATCAATTGGTGGAGACCCAGATGAGACGCCATGTTTTGCTGTGTCTGATCTAGGTCTACACTGTTTGCCTTATCCCACAAAAAGGACGCTAGTCTTATATGGGTTAAATGTTTAAATGAACCAATGAGAAAAATATCACCGTTGATGGGTTGAAATGACTTGATGCTACGGACATGATCGTTCTCACAGCTACGGACAGGATCACTCTCACAAATACAGCAAGATGAATTTGTGTATTTTTGTACAATCTTGCTGGGGACATGTTCATTTTTTTGTTAACTAGTAGTAGTAGGACAGAGTATGTGTTTGTCTATGAAATCGGATTTCATAGGTAAGTGTGTTAATTTTTTCCAGTAGTTTTGAGGTGTTAATTTTGTGGGTAATATTAAAGATACGTCGCTTTATTTTTCCCAAATCGTAGTAGGATGCAATTGAATTAGTTTTAACTAGAGATTCAAGATGTAGTGATATATTTGTGAAAAATAAACATTGAATTGAATGTATTGCCAATTCTTCATTTAGTGTGGATTTCATATTGACTCATTCATTGACTGGATATGTATGAATTAATTTGTATGACAGCCATTCTATGCGAAAATTTGTTTATAGGAACAACTCATACATCCAGATGAGCAAGCGTTTTGATTGTAGAATCGGGATTTTTTTATCCATCAGTTTGAACATATGTTTTATTTAGAAGGTTCTTTCAAGCACCCAAAATACACATTAAAACTGATGGCTAAGAAAAAAAAGAAGTTAAGCTCAAAAAATTTTGCTTATCTGAACACAAGACACAGGCCCCCACATAAGAGTGCGTAGATGAAAATTATTTTCATATTTCTCAACCAAAACTTATGTTGTGGGTACTCAAAAGAACTGTCTCAATGAGACGGTTCTTTTGAGCACCCAACCTGATGGATAAGAAAATGATTGCAGTTGTACGCTGAAATTTTTGCTTAACTGGGTGACAGTGTGTTAAATAGATATATGGCACTTGCTTAATTGAAAACTATAGCTGAGCAGGCTGGTTTGAGCCTCACTTATTGGCAAACCCCAACAGCACCAGTCAACCTTAAAAATAGTATAGCGTTATAAAGAGACTGCTGTGTAAATTTATTGTAAAAATGTGATTTTTATTAATTATATCTTCCTATTAATCCTCTATTGAGAGTCTTTGTAAATAAATATAAGAAGTATATGTGATGGTAGTAGTATACTATGCCTAAGACAAGATCAACTGTAGTTATGGCAGAAATTAAATGTAAATTATTTATTGTAGCTAACCAAAATATATGTTGTGGGTACTCATATGAACTGTCTCTGCCTCACAATATATGTTTTTATTGAAAAGTAAATCAGAAAAACTGCAGAGTTGGAATCTGGGCTCATCTCTTTGCTTGCACCATGGGCCGAAGTTGATATGAGAGGCAATGGGGAAAGCCCTTTTAACATATTTGAGTAAGCCAGGCCCGGAACTGCTTGTTAAAATCATGTTTGTTTACAGGACAAACCATTGAGCTGACTGCCATTATTTATGAAGTGAATGATTTTGAAAAAGATACTTGCTAGGAACACTTTTTCCACCTCTATACAAATATTTTCTTTAACATTATGGTCTTGGTTGCCAGTTCTTACCTGCTTCAAAATGCTAATTCTAAATGGCATTATTGTCAAATAATCATGTAGATATCACCTAAATAGCTGCAAGAAACAGCTTCTGAAATACTTACCAATTTCTGCAGAAGGCTAGGTATTCATGGGTGAAAGTTTTCAGGATTATTTACTGACTTGCAGGATTTTGAGGCTGACTTTCCACAGAAAGGCAGCCTCAAAATACTGAATTAGGTAGATCATAAAGCTTCTCTGATTTATTTTCAGTCTTTCTAAGGACATTTGACCATTTAATCTTGAAATTGTGAATATTTATTGTGTATACTGCAAGTTTTTAAGATTGGAGTTTCGAAAGTTCAGGATTTTGGGAATTTTGAACTTTCACCAATGAAGTTTGTTGAGACAATTTTCCATTTATTTGATAGCTTTAACCCTAATAAAGGATTTATAAAGAATGCTTGTAAATCATGTCGGAATTTCACAATGAATTGATAAATCTGTGAGAGTGTTATAGTAGAATGGATGTGAACTTGTGGACTTTAAAGGCATTATATCTATTTAAAATAAGCATTTTCATTCAGAACTGATAAAACAAAAATTATTCATATCAATTCAAACATTGATGGTACAGAAAATCGAGGGATATTATTACTGGAAGGGAAAGATAAGTAAATCGGGCCTTTAGTTAAAAGTGCGTAAGTCTCAATGAGACGGTTCTTTTGAGGACCCAAAACATGCTTAAAATTATGGGTAAGAAAATATTTACAATTTTACGCTGAAATTTTTGTTTTTCTAAACCTGTTGTAAATGACTCCTTTTCAGTGATAAAAGTGATTTTATACCATCAATAATGATCATATGGGCTTCAAAATGATAGGAGATGTCTTCGGGTTTCCAACGTCATGCTCAAACAAGCCTGCTCAGCTACAGAGACTAGCTAGAAAATTTAATTTCGCTTGTAGCTAGTTACATATGATATATATACTTTCCAATGAGTGAATAACAAAGGCGCTGATCAGACTGAACCGATGCGCAGGCTGGTCTGCGCCTTTGTTATTCGCAAACACTGAAGACAGGTTTCTCACATCGTGTACATGTACTTTCCAATAAGCGAATAACAAAAGGCGCTGATCAGACTGCACCGATGCGCAGGCTGGTCTGCGCCTTTGTTATACCACTGAAGAAAGGTTTTCTTGCGTCGAGGCCAATATTATATCGTAAAGAATAAAGTTATTCATATTGAATGATTATTGGATTATTCATGTCAGATGAAAATTGCTTATTTTAAAGGATTATGAATATAGTGCTTTTAAACAAATTGCAGGCCCCAAGATAAAGAGTCGGTAATTGAAAAAATAGTTTTCTTATTTCTCAACCAAAACATGTTGTTGGTACTCAAAAAAAAAATGTTTCAATGAGACGGTCCTTTTGAGCACCGAAAATATGTTAACACTGAAGGATAAGAAAGTAAACAAAAAATTGCGCTCAAAAATCATTTTTACACTAAAAATTTTGTCTATCTGGGCTATGAAATGTTTAAGGGCAATTTCGTAACGTGTTCTGTTTTGTGCTTACAGATTGATTTGATACACTACATTCTCTTGTGAAGACCCTGATAAACCAACCCTGAGAGAAGCGCAGGCTGATCTGAATCTTCATTGCCGGCAAATGCTGTATGGGCTGAGTACCTCTGTACAGCCCATTTCTAGCAAGTTTTGCAGCCAAATGCAAACACTTGATTACTCTATGAGTCACGCCATGGGAAAATATGTTTATGCACGGGAACGACAAAGGCGCAGGGCAGCTTTGGCATCTGTGCAGTCTGATCAGCACTGTTGTTGTTGGCTATCCAGCTAGATTAATGGTAGTAGATGCTGCTTCCAAACTTTGAAGAGTCTAGCTTGTCTCTGTAGCTGAGCAGCGGGCTGAATTGTGCCTCACCTAGACAGATTTTCTCGTGACGTGACGCATATAGTACCCGCAAAGGGGCGGTAGCATTTGAAAACTGCCCTTCAAGCATATGCAGACTATGAAAACCATGTTCAGCCTGCGCATACATGCATCGCTGACGAGGGCCTTCATTGTCAGTTGATTTTAACATGAATGTCTCAAAGGTTTAGATAAGCAAAAAATTTCAGCGTAAAATTGTAAATATTTTCTTACCCATCAATTTTAACATATGTTTTGGGTGCTCAAAAGAACTGTCTCATTGAGACGGTTCTTTTGAGTACCCACAACATATGTTTTGGTTGAGAAATAAGAAAATTAAATTTTCATTACGCACTCTTAACTAAAGTCCTGATGTCTATTCTGTTTGTCAACTTTGATTTAATCTGTTTTAAGTAATTGAAGGCTGGACATAGGCAAACTTTTTCAGTGTAAAATTTTTATTTTTTTTTCTTAATCATCAGTTTAAACATATGTTTTAGGTGCTCAAAAGAACCGTCTCATTGAGACGGTTCTTTTGAGTACCCACAACAAACGTTTTGTAATAAGGAAATAAATTTTTAGTTGTATACATATCTGGAGGCCTGCATAATTTTTTAGGGTACTTTAGGGGTTTATGGCTCACATATGCTTATTGGGCTCTTTTCTCGCATGTAAGACTTATGATGAATACCGTGTTTACTTACCTATAAGACTGCAGAGTGTATCCCCAGTCAAACTATTCATAATATGAATCAAATATTTTGACAGATAGGCATATTTAGGATAAATACGGTAGACATCATTGAGCTTATTTTTTGCATGTATCTGCATTTAGTAAGAAAAACTTAACTTCAGTTGACCAGTTTTGTTTATACTAATCTTTTGGCACCTCATAAACAATTACCAATTTGCTTCCTAAATTCAAACAATGGATGTCAGCTTGTTGTTCAATGCCTGCATGCACTCCTATTGATTTTCATCACATGTATGTTAACAGCAGCATGCAAAATTGACATTTGATTTTTCAGCAAATTTATAACCTTGTGGCCTAGTGTTTTCATCAGTATGAAAATATTACTAAGGCCAAATAAAAAAAATACCTGTGTTTAGGGAAACCCGGTGAAACCTAGGATATTTTTTAGGTTTTCTTGGCAAAATATAATTTTATGCATTTTGAAAGGTGAAATACCTTTCAAAATGCATAGTTATATTTTTTTCCAGAAAAAAATAATTTAAAAAAAATATATGTGCCTACCCTACCTAAAATCAGACCTGTTACCTGAAACACACTTATTTTTTTATTTGGCCTCATAGTCATTTGGGGTGGTAAACAGTTGATTTTAAGGTCAAGAATTCCATTTACCATTGATGGTTTACGGGATTTGAGTGCATAATTGAAAAATTAATTTTCTTATTTCTCAACCAAAACATGTGTTGTGGGTTCTCAAAAGAACCGTCTCAATGAGATGGTTCTTTTGAGTATCCAAAACAAATGTTTAAATTTGATGGATAAGAAAATATTCACATGTTTATGCTCAAAATTGTTGTTTGTTTGGATCTATGTGCTTTAGCAGAGGTGTAAAACATTTAGGATGTTGGAACCAACAATTTACCCCAAATAATCCCAAGTAGTCCCATTCTTATAACTTTTTCATATTTTTACCAGTCTAAATGTTTTGCATAATAAAAGCAGCATTGACAGCTAGGAAAAGGTAGGTTATGTAATGAGTTTGGCTTTTTCCAATAGTAATTCACTGGATTTAGATTTTAACACGACAAGAACATATGACTTCCAGTCAATCCAGTGGTGAGATTTCATTAATTAAAATGTGGAGTCATTGTGTGGATCATGATTAGCTTGCTTCTGCTGAAGCCAGCTAATTTGGACCTACACTGTCCTCAAAAAAAAATATATATATATAAAAAATGTGTGCCTACCCTACCTAACATTTTCGGACTTGTTGCCCGAAACACATAAACTTTTTTTATTTGGCCTTAGGTCTAATGCAAGGTAAAACCAGTTCTTTGCAGGTGTTGGTTGATCAAACTTCACAGAATGTTTGCCTTGGCTAAGAGCGGTAGTTCTTTGCATCATTAGGTAGTTCTTTGCATCATCAGATCTCATAGAGCCATTATTCATTAATTATTTGCTAGTCAACAAAGAGTTTAGTGCTGGCTGAAGGTTTTTATACCCATGTCCTGTTGATAAAATCAAGTAAAACCTGTGTAAAACAGCCTCTCTCAAAAAGACCAAAAATTGGTTTTCAAGACCAATTATTGCTTAATGCAGGTCAAAAGTGGAGCATTCTGCAATACTTTCGACCTTCATTAAGCTACTGTACCAATTGTTATTAAGATCTTTGTTCTGCCTATTTTTGAGTGGCCGTTTGACACAGGTTTTATTGTATTGTCACTCTGGCTTTCCCAAATAGCCTGAAATTAGCAAATAAACATTTGATATATACACTGCTAAAATTATTTATTCCTGGAAGTCTGTAGAATCGTTGGAATTTGATTATAGCATGACCCAATGGTTTCTGCTTCATAAAGTGGCCAAAAAAAATGAATAAAGCAAGAAAATGGTTAGTATCATGTTTCTGCTGTTGTTTTAAATTTGACAGCATTCTTATAAGCTGAGGAGACTGATTTGAATCTTGCTTTTTCGGAAACTCAGAAGACAGGTTTTTCGCGTCGCCACCCATATATTCTAAATCGAGATCATATTTACAATATAAAATTTTATTTGATTATTTTTGACATAAGAAAAAGGATTATTTGGCATGGCTAGAGTGGTTTAAATGCTTTACCCATTTCTGGTTTTCAGGTTCATAATTCCATTTTTTACACATGTATACTCGTAAGGAATGTAAACTGTACAGTGTGGATCCTGATCAGCTGATTTTAGAAGCCAGCAAATGAGGATTCATGATGTTTTTGAGTGTATGTAACTGCTGGGTGTTCATGTTAAATGTTACATACATGTATTATTCCAACAGTAAAACCTGTCTAGAACGACCACTCTCAAAAAGACCAAAATTGGTTTTCAAGACAGATTATCGCTTAATGCAGGTCAAAAGTATTGCAGAATCCTCCAATGGGAGCATTCTGCAATACTTTCAACCTTCATTAAGCTACCATCTGCCATTAAGAGCTTTGTTTTGTCTATTTTCGAGTGGCCGCTTGAGACAGGTTTTACTGTATTATTCCAAGCTTTTTAGGGATATGTAGCAATATACAGTACCTTAAATGGTTATCCGCGTGGCCATCATTCTTATGGTAAATGTTCTAAAATTTCAAACACTTTTAAAGTTCTGCTTTCAAAGAAAATTAGGGCTACCCACTCTGGAATTTACCAAAAGCTTGTTGGAATAGCAAACTGGGTAGAATCTGATCAGACTGCTTCTTCAGAAGCACTGTTTGACTGAGCCTTTTTGGCTGGCAACACTTGTTCGAAATTTTAGAACTATCACCTTTTTTTTTCGGCAAAATATGTCGTTGGCCTGGTAGATGTTCTAAAATGTCCAACTCTTTTTGCCAAAAAGCCCTAGACAAACAGAGCAGACCCAATTCAGACTGCTCTAAAAAAGCAGTTTCCCTGTTTGCTATTCTGACAAGCATTTTGTGAGTTCCAGGCTTGATAACCAATATTTGATTTGAAAACAGAAAGAGAAAAGTGTTGAAATTTTTTAACATTTACCATACTTATTTGAAGTGTCGAGCCACCTCTGATGCTACCCTTAACAACTGTTTTGATTGAGAAATAAAGAAATATATCACTTCAATGGTAGAGTGCTTGACTCCAGATCAGGCGATCCCTGGTTTAAGCCTCACAGAGTCCTTATGCTGTGTCCCTTTAGCAAAACATTTTATCCTTACTGATTTCCATCCAGAAAAACATCCCACCATGACTGAAAAGCTGTTGACTGGGACGTTAAACATTGACTCTGACAAAAATATCACCATTTTGGGGTCAATAGCATCTCTTCAAGGATTATGTGTATAGCCTATTGCAAAATCATACACCAAAGTTATGTATAGCAGTATGTGAAGCCAGCCATTTGTTTTAGGTATTGTGTAAAAGATGTGAGTTACCATTGCCTTTCTATTCCGTGTTCTACACAATGTCTTTTTATGAATTTTATCCTCTTATTACTCTTTTGTACATATATTTATCTCCCTGCTCTATGTTATATAGTACATTAGTTAATTCTTTGGAAAAAAAAAAGGCGCTGCTTCGCCTGAAATAGTGTTTCTATTCTGCTATAAGTTATGTGGGGGTTTTTCAAAATCATCCCAAAAAGGATCTAAATTTTGGGATCATTTGGAAGAGAAAACATAATGAAGCATGTCTTTTAGCTGCATAATGATGGTATTATATCTTGTACAAAGTTGAATGAAATATGTTTAAACCAAAAATCAAGGTTCTGCCGGAGATGGGCATTCAATAGTCACTGTTTTGATTTTCATAAGTGAAAGAAAATAAAGCAAATGTCAAAATATGCCAAGATTATAAACCCAGAAAACCTCACGAGTTTGCAAACAGTAATCAAACCAGCGTGCTAAGCTACCAAGACTAGCTGAAGTCTTGAGAATTTGGATTTAGCAAGTCTAGCTCCCATGCAGTGTTTTGTAGAGGATGGAATGTTAATGTGCCAATCAGACTGTGCAGTCTGATCTGCATCATGGTTGTTTGTGTATGCAGTAGTAAGAATTTTCAGTGGCTTCACTGTTTTACAATTTTGGCAGTTTTATTTTAATATAAATTCTAATGAGAAATTAGTGCGCACATGAGATCTCAGTACAGTAAAACCTGTGTAAAACAGCCACCTAAAAATAGAGAAAACAAAGATCTTAATGACAAAAGGTAGCTTAATGAAGGTAGAAAGTATTGCAGAATGCTCCCCTTGGAGCATTCTGCAATACTTTTGACCTGCATCAAGATATAATTGGTCTTGAATCCCAATTTTTGGTCTTTGAGAGTGGCCATATTACATGTACATATTTTTTAGTACTTATCAGTGAACAACTAAGACTCGGATAGGCTGCACAGTCTCACCAGAGCCATACACTAAATTGGACAGTACCATAAAAGAATGCCCAGACCAAATATTAGACCCATGGGTGAATCCAGAGAGGGGGGACAGGGGGTCCCGACCGCCCTGAGAAATCACGAGTTGCTATATATTTCCTTAGAAATACTGGTACGTACCACCCTCATGAAGCGATTTGCTTCTCGAAGGAGATCCGTATGGCCCTTTCACGTTGATGACAAAAAAAAAAGTTTTCAGGAACCACCCCTGGCGGAACTTTCTGGATCCGCGCATGTAGGAGATAAGATAGCTGTATGTTTAAAGAATGACTGTATGAATATATGTGATAAGCAGCATTTTGTGGGGATTGAATTAGAATTTGCTGATTTGTTGTTTACACCCCTCCATATGGCATTAACACATTTTCTCATGGGGAGGCTCATAATATTTGAAAACTGCAAAATTGTTTCATGAGAAACAGTTTGGGTGAAAAAAAAATGGTTTATTGTACATGTATGTCAATATTTGCGAATGTTTTATGGGTTTTGATAAGGAAAATTGTGAGTGTAAAATTTTAGTTATTTTCTTATACATCAGTTTTGACATACGTTTTTGGGTACTGAAAAGAACTGTCTCACTGAGACAGTCCTACATATGTATTGGTTGAGAATTTAAATTACGCACTCTTTTCTGGAGTCCTGGTGTTATGTTTTTGATCTTTTATATTTTGGCCCCAACGCGACGAAACCTGTCTTCGGGGTTTCCAACATAGTGGAGAGACTAGCTAGAAAATTGAAATTCGCAAGTCTATATGACACTCCCCCAAAAAGTGAATAACACAGGTGCTGATCAGTCTGGGCAGATGTGCAGACTTGTCTGCCTTTTTGTCGTTCACAAACTCTCGAAGACATTTTTTCTCGCATCAAGGCCCTTTTGATAACTGTTTAATCTCAGTAATCTGAGATCTTTTATATACAGAGTATATTGTAGATTGATTAATATGCAAAAATATCATCATTTCTATACAAATTTGAGTGCAATATTAATCAGTAGAAACTTTGATGAAGAATTACATTGATCAGCAATATAGTAAACAGTATATTTGCTAACTCATGAAAGTTTGGTACTATAGCATTGATGACTAGCAAAACCTCAGACAAACGTTAGCCTGAGCACTTACACAATCCTGCCCAAACTTTTGCAGTGCCTAATCACACATTATTGAATTGGAATAAATATTCTCAGGCTGGTGAAGTCTTGTCACCTGCTGATAACCATTGCAAACAGTTTGGACCCAGGTCAGGCCCAACAGAATGCAGGGGCTTTCCAACCTTATGTTGTGCCAGGGATGCAGTATGAATCCATTATTGTGTCCTGCTCAAGGAAACAATGCAGTGATGCTGGCGAGGCTCAAACCCACAACCGAGAACCTTATCGGCGTCACTGCGTTGTGTCCTTGAGCAAGACACATTAATCCTTGCTTAGTACTGATTCAACCCAGGAAGACCCATCCCAACATAACTGAAAAATTGTTGACTGGGACTTAAAGAATCAAATCAAACAAATCCATGCTCCTTCAGGCGAGAAGCTGCCTTAAAAGGACATTTTGTTGCTAAACTTAGTCTCTGCATATACCACGGCGCACAGTGCCTCAGTTAGTAGAGGGTTTGACTGTGGAGTCGAGACTCACTGCCGGTGGAGTCACTGTGTTGTGTCATTGAGCAAGACACATTATCTGCTGCATAGTACTGGTTCATCTCAAGAAGACCTGTCATGTAAGAATTGAATTTTAAGACATCTTAAATGCCTGCAAATTCATCCAATATTCAAAGAGTTCAATAAAACAAAATCATGATGCATTTTTATGAACCATATTTTTTCAAATGATTTTTTTTTTACCTTGTTTGGCTACAAACTATAAGGGATGGGAAAATCCCTGCATTTTCAATTCCCAAGAGATGATTAATGAGAAAAATGTAATCAACCCCTATTGCTTTCAGATAAACCAAACTGTATGATAGAATTTTGTCCATTCTGAGTGTAACACGATTTGAGCCACAACATGTGATTTCCAACAATGTGTCATTTTGACAGGTGTAGACTCAGACGAGCCAATGCGGCCTCCTATTAGGCTTAGAAACTCCAAATGATGCTCGATCAGTAGCTCAACAGTCATAGAATATTCAAGCGACTTGCAAAGGCTCTCATCAGACTGCGTGTAAGCGCAGGCAGATCTGAGGCTTTGCTGGTCGCACATACCACATTGTTGGAAATCCCATATCGGGGCTCATTTATGTCTCTAGCATTTTCTACCTTTATTTGATTTTATAAGAGTATATTACTCAAACATGCTTGGCCTTTGTTCTGCAGCGTACCAACACAATTATTGATGAAGTCTGGTAGTCGTGGGCGATAGTTTTCAGGATTATTCCTGTATTCAGGATTTTGTGGTTGACTTTCCAAACAACTATGAAACCAATACAAAATGCCTAATTCAGGATTTTTGGGCTCAAAAATCCTGAATTAGGCATTATGTATTGGTTTCATAGTTGGGGGATTTAAGTTCAGGAGGACTAAGTATACATTTATCCTGATTATGAAACCAATACATAACACAAAAATCCTGAATTAGGCATTATGTTTTGGTTTCCTAGTTTGAGGATTTACCTTCAGGTGGACTAAGTATATATTTATCCTGGAAACATACTGGTTCAAGGATTTTAAATTCAGGATTTTTGAGTTTCAGCATTCTTGAATTTCAGGACTGTTCATCCAAGGGCAGTTACTTATAATACGATCATCCCTACAAAACACCAGTTCAGACATTGGCTTAGTGTTTGTGTTTGTAAATACATTTACGCATATAGATATTGTATATACATTTATTATTATCCATTTACTATTGAAGCATGTAAATGAAATGTACAGATTTTGTGGTATTGTTTTATTTTGAAACATATATATATATATATATATATCAAGCTGATATTGGTGGTTTCACAATCATTCAGTGGTAGTTTCTGTTTGTATCGTTTTGGGCTGCAAACACCGTATTTGTCCTATTAAGCACATCTGCTCTTTTTGGCACAGACTTGCTGCAAAACACTTATATTTGGCTGTATTGGCAGTTAAAAAAAATTGCCAAAATATGAGACGGCGAAATACTGTTTCGAATTCAGTTTTACAATAAGCAATAGATGGACGCACATACTTAGTACAGTAAAACCTGTGTAAAACAGCCACTCAAAAACAGACAAAACAAAGATCTTAATGACAAATGGTAGCTTAATGAATGTCAAAAGTATTTCAGAATGCTCCCCATGGAGCATTCTGCAATACTTTTGACCTGCATTAAGCACTAATTGGTCTTGAAAACCAATTTCTGGTCTTTTTGAGAGTGGCCGTTTTACACAGGTTTTACTGTATGTTGGTATTCGTATCATCAAAAACAACTTTTAAATGGTAGAGTGTTTCATTGTAGAGGAAACAATGTCTCAAAAAGGGCAGCAAGACACATTAATCCTTGCTTAGTACTAGTTCAACCCAGGAAGACCTGTCCCGATATAGCTGAAAGATTGTTGACTGGGAAGTAAAAAATCAAATCAAACCAAACAAAATTGTCTAATTGCGAATGCTATATCAACCTCTGATTTCCAGCCAGTCCGGAAGCGGATGAAAAATTGTGGATTCTGATCATTAATAGGTAAAATAAGGTTATCTGTAATATGCTATTCATATTTTCTTAGGGCATACTTTTGATTGCAGCAGAACAGGTTTTAAGATAATGAACTTATGAAAATTGGTGATTTGATTTCATGCTAGCAAAAAGGCTAATTGGTCAAACCGGTTTGTAAAAAGGCTTATTTGACCATTATTGGTGACAAACATTTTTGCTAAAACAGTCATTGGGTCTCTGTTGTTGACAAACATGTTTGCATAATGATTGATTTGGTCTTCGTTGTTCATTTGTCTTAAAGTCACTGTCAACAACAAAGACCAATACTTATAGAGCCTTTTTGCTAGCAGTTTCCGATTTTTGCCTACTTATTAACTCTAAATATCTACATGTATATAACTCCTTTTTAAAATGTGATGAGTTTTGTAATGATTCAATGGAATGACAAATAGTGTAGATTCTGTCATACTGCTCATTTATGAGCATTCTGATCTTGGTGTATACTGTTTGCTGAACATTTAGGGTGATTGCAGCTTTCATGAAGACATGTTTTGAGACTTTGGTTACATTGTTTATGTGATGCCCCCTTTCTGCAGGGGCTTTAGGTGTCTGGTCCTGGTTCCAAGGTTATAAAACTTTTTTCATGCTCAACTCAACTGAGCAGAAAATTCCAACTGCTCATAAAACTAAAATACCAACAAATAAAGAAGTTTCTTGCTTTAAGTCTCTCAGATGTTGTATTTATCATTCTAATAAATATTAAAATGCCAACAATTGTTGGCATTTTAACATTTATGAGCAGGATAAATTTTCTGCTCAGCTGAGTTGAGTATGAAAAAAGTTTTATAACCTCGGGGCCAGTGGTTTTGTTGTGTGGTGTGTTTTGTCCTCTCTAACTTTGCATTTACCTTACTAGGGGAAGTGTTCATGGTTTGTCTTTTATATGTGTAATACAAAGGGAAAATTGGGAAACTTTGAACATTGTACATTGTAGCTGAAAAGCCCTTTCTGCCTGAAATAAGAGGGTGGTTCTTACTATTTTTAGACTGCACTTCAAGCATCTTGTCTAGAAAAAATTCTATAGTGAAGGCCCTGATGAAGCAGTCTACTTTGAAGTTATAAACCCCTCAAAGCACCAATCACAGCAAACGTCATCAGCTTTTGTCATCTGCTGAACTGTTTTAGAAGCCAAACTGTAGACCCAGTTCAGACTGTTCGAGGTCCACACTGATTGCCTCAACTCTTACGTTATTCTATAATGTTAGCAAATATATGCAGCAGACAACATTTTTTATGTAGAGTTTTTGCTGGCACTTTTAGCATCAATTAAATTTGAAAGTTATTTTTCTGTATCAACAAAGAGGGCAGTAAAACCGTCTTAAGCGACCACTCAAAAAGAAGACCAAAAATTGGTTTTCAAGACAGATTATCGCTTAATGCTGGTCAAAAGTATTACAGAATGCTCCAAGAGAGCATTCTGCAATACTTTTTGACCTTCATTAAGCTACCATTTGTATTAAAGACCTTTGTTTTGTCTATGTTTGTCTATCATTCAAATTTTATAAGGACATTCTTTAAGCAAAAAGCGCAGAACCTGATCAGATGCCACATTCTGCGACATCTGATCTGGTTCTGTACTGTTTGCCGATGTCCCATAAAAGGGAAGCTAGGTTTAAATAGCTTAAACAAAAATGTGGGGGCGATTCTCCAGATCTCTTAGTCTTTGTGTATGTATGTGTGTTTGTATACATGTACTTGTTTGTTGACTTTTCAGACTTTTAATAGTTTCTTGTGTAATAATAATACTTGTGTCTTATCTTTTTCAAAGGCTTGAAAGGTTATCATATGGGCATCGACTCGAGAAAACCTGTCTTCGGAGGTTTGCGAACAACAACGGCACAGACCAGCCTCCACATCCGCACATTCTGATCAGCGCCTTTACTTTTCGCTGACTGAAAAGTACCATATCTAGACTTGCTACGAGCAAAATTTCAATTTTCTAGCTAGTCTCTGTAGCTGAGGAGACTGATTTGAGTCTTGCTTTTTCGGAAACCACAAAGACAGGTTTTCTCGCATTGCGGCCCATATGTTCCTCGATACAAAAAACCTGTCAGCCTACAGCAAAGTCAGATTTTCTCACATCACAGCCCATATAAAGCAGAATTGCAAATGCTCAAATCTAGCCAGAGCCTTCCTATTTTGCATATACAAAGCATGGGTAATACCAAAGACCAAACCAATAAATTTAAAATACTGTATGCATGCTGACTACGGTACTTCAGGGAGCTGACAATTTGGGGAAAAGGATCATTTATCATGAATGTTAGTTTATGCTAACTTAAATGTTTTGAGATACAATAAAATATGTGTTAAACGTCCACTCAAAAATAGACAAAACAAAGATCTAAATGACAAATGGTAGCTTAATGAAGGTTGAAAGTATTGCAGAATGCTCCCCTTGGAGCATTCTGCAATACTTTTGACCTGCATTAAGCGATAATTGGTCTTGAAAACCAATTTTTGTCTTTTTTGAGAGTGGCAGTTTCACACAGGTTCTACTGTACATTGATTGTTCATGGAATATGAATGTTGATTGAATATATGAGCGAGTTAATATGCGATTTTGGTACTAAACACATATGCGAGCTACAAAGGCTCATCCAAGCCTGGTAATTAGTGCAGTCTCACCAGAGAGCCTTAGCTGTTCACACACAAAGTAACAACATTCAGTAAAACCTGTGTAAAATGGCCACTCTCAAAAAGACCAAAAATTGGTTTTCAAGACCAATTATCGCAGAACGCAGGTCAAAAGTATTGCAGAATGCTCCAAGGGGAGCATTCTGCAATACTTTCAACCTTCATTAAGCTACCATGTGTCATTAAGGTATTTGTTTTGTTTATTTTTGAGTGGCTGTTTTACACAGATTTTACTGTAGATGATGATGATGATGACAGATGAGGGGACAAGCCAAAATTAACCCTTTGTATTCTGATGGGCTCTTACACCTGATATGGTACAATAAACTTGACATGGTTCATTGAATATATTGAGGTGTAACAGGTTATAATTTCCAACTAAAATTGAAAATCTTTCTCTGAAGATCGTTTTAGTCTTTAATAACAAACAGTGTAGACCCTAATGAAATGCCACATAATGTGGCATTTCATCTGGGTCTTTACTGTTTGCCAAAATACCCGTTTATGGGGTTTCCGATTTACAAAGGGTTATGGTCTCTTTCCAAACTAGATAGCTCTGCATGTATTTTAAAAATACCACAACACATATTTGATAAGTACCCAATTCTCATGTACATGTACTGGACCAAATGTTCAAAAGTGTACTTTTCATAGGTCCCAATAAAGGATTTTTATAAGCATAAAATTGTGTTTATTTTCTTACGCATCAATTTAAACATGTGTTTTGGGTCTTCAAAAGAACAGTCTCATTGAGATGGTTCTTTTGAGTACCTACAATATATGTTTCAATTGAAAAATAAGAAAAATAATTATCCAGTACGGTAAATGTTCTAAAAGTTTGAACATTAAAATTTTTTCCCCGCTCTTATCTCGAGACTTACTATTGGCAAATATGGAAGGTTCTGATAGAAAGTAGCTAAAGCTGTGTAGTGGGTCATGTTTACACCAGATATTTTTTTGTTTTGATAAAATAAAATTAGATATTTCAAGTGAATCATCTGCTATGTAGAATTTTTGTTTTCATGATCAGGGCAATAAGGTTTGATATTCCATTTGCCCTATAGAAGAAATAAGAAGCCAAGGAACAGTATAGTAGACTGTAGCGATGATTTTGTTGTGTTGAAGGTTACAGCATATTCCAATTCTCTTAATGCAGAATGATACCGATTAACAGGACCTTTGGCAAACAGTGCACACCCAGATGAAATGCCGCACAAGGCGGCATTTCATCAGGGTCTGCACTGTTTGCGAAGATTAAGATCTTCAGGCACTTCATTTTAAAGAAACTTGACCGGCAACCCCTTAAAGTTCAAAATGGACAATTCCATACTTATTGTATCAATATATATGGGATAATCCATCAGAATTAAAAGGGTTAAAGTGCTGAATTTCTAACCTGATGATCTAGACTGATCCATCCTAGTATGTTATCCATAAATGATTGCTACACCTAGCAGACACAGAGTCCCTGACTAGACTGCTCCTTTGGGGGCAGTCTGATCTGGTTCTGTTTTGTTTGTGCATGCTTTTCCAGTCTGAATAACTGATTCTTGAACTCAATGTGTTAAGATATATCATCCTTTGTAAAGCAGGAGTGATCCATTCCGTACCCACTGCATGGGCGCATGGGTTACTGAGGATGGAGGTTTGTATGATCATTTTCATGTTACAACATGTTTTCAATTTTATCATATGTTTAAGCATTCTTCGATCATGTCTGTTTAAAGGGTATCTTATATTGGCAACTTATTTCCTAGAGCCCTTGTCCTGCTTTTGAAAACAATTTGGATCCAGATCATATAGCTTCCTCAGAAAACGATACACGCTTCTTATGAATCCAGTGTAATGATTGAAGTAGTTTGAAAATGGGAGTGAATGTAATTTATTTGGCGGGGCAAGGGTTAATAGCAACCTTTATTACAACCACGCAAGTACCAGCTTAGCAAAAGCATAGATCATGAAATTAAAATTTGGTGATATAGCTGTCATGTAAATATAAGCAATTTGCCATATAGCGACAGGTATTTTTATACTGATTGGCAGATTGAGATGTTTTAAAGAGCTAATGGACAGGATTCTTGATAAATGCATGTTTCAAAATAGATTTCCTTAATTTCAGTAACATATGTTGCAGGCAATTCCAATGTACACCTACAACATTATGTCAATTCAATAAATGAGTGTTTTTCTCCATTAACTTTTTTCTCCAAACTTCTCAACTGTTTTATGTTTCAGTGTAATGAGCTTGTAGAAATGAACAAGCTTTTGTGTAGTTTAGCGTGCACCTGGATGACAATAATAGAGAGTCAATTTTATATTATTAACAGATATTCTTAGATGTTTCATTGGAATGTAATGCTAAATTGGTGGTTGCATGGTTGTAAGACCTTAAAGGACTTTGTCGTTTGTGTGGAATTGTTTGTGTCATTTGTATATAACCCATAGAATAAAATTCATTAATTTCCTGTTTTGTATCTGCCAATGTTCAAAGATGGTGGCATTATGATAGACTTTGTTTCCTAAAGTCATATATAGGCCGCTGCATGAGATTTCCAACAATGTGGAATGTGTGACGAGCAAAGGCTCAGATCAGCCTGCGCATACGCACAGTCTGATCAGAACCTTTGCTAGTCAATGGAATATTCATTTGGAGTTTCTAAGCTTAAAAGGAGGCTACACAGGCTCGCCAGAGTTCACACATGTCAAAATGACACATTGTTGGAAATCACATTTCACAGCTCATATCATATTCAGCTTTATACTAGCCAGCTGATCTAGGTCTACACTGCACTTATGAAGGCAAATGTGGTAGAAACAAAGCATAAATGAGCCATGACGTGATTTCCAACAATGTGGCATTTTGACAAGTGTAGACTCAGACTAGGCTGTGCAGCCTCCTTTTAAGCTTAGAAACTCCAAATGAGGTTCAATCAGTTTAATATTCATAGAATATTCAAGCAAAGATTCTGATCTGACTGCGCCTATGCGCAGGCTGGTTTGAGCCTTTGCTGGTCGCACATACCACATTATTGGAATCTCACGGCGCGGCTCAAATGTTTGGTAAAAAATGATTCTGGTTAATCTAGAAACAAATTGAGATTTTTGGGATTTTAGGTTGAGGAAAAAAAATGTGACATCTGGGTCTTCACTGTTTGCTAAAGTACATGTTTATCGGTATCCAGAATGAAAAGGGTTAATCTATTTACTGAATGTTCATTAACCCTATATATACTGGGAACGCCTTAATGAGTACTATAGGCAATACCATACTAAGTTTTCCCAACACTTTCTGATTAGCTCTGAGCCCTCCCCAATAGAAACAATCTGGCCAATCAAAAAACATACCAGCAACGTGACCTATATTTAAATGAGCATTGCAGATATCCAATGATAACAAGTATAAAAGTGCGAGTTTATGTATTTTTCGCTTATATTAGGAAGAGGTATTGCTAGATTGACATGATAGCTCGATGCCACACTGCCAATGATGTTTTGATGAGATTTTGAGTCATTCTTCAAATGGTTTTCGAGGTAATGGAAAAGTATACAAAATGGCGCTAAATGGCCCCTTCCAACTAATCATCACTTCGTATGGAATATATACAAGACTGTATGCTTACAAAACAATTTTTTTTTTGGCATTTTGATGCTGGCCTCGAGCACATGGCTGCTCGTCCTCGTTGAAACTGGAGGTTTTTCGATTGGCTGAGTTAGTCATGTGACATAAGTGCATGTGATTTGATTCCCAAAAGAAATCCGGAAAAGTGCGGAAGGCCTATGAAATTGGCTATGACAAACCGTGAACACCCGGATGAAATGCAGCATTTCATCAGGGTCTACACTGTTTGTTAAGGCAAAAATGATAATTAGAGGAAGAGAAAAATTATGTTTGGAAATTACAACCTGTGGCTCTTAGATATAAAAATGGAAAAGGACATCTGGCAGCTTCAGAAAAAAATCACCTTACACTAATATGGTGTGGGTCTGCACCATTGGCTAAGGTAAAAATATTCTAAGGGACAGTTAATTTTTTAAATTCTTATTTCTGGCCCCTTTAAAATACTAACTTCATAAAAGAGAATAGAGATTCTATCAGTTAAGTTAAACTGACTCTTGCATGCTGGGAATCCACTTTTTCAAAAAACATTCTTTCAGGAATATCAGAGTGTCAAACAGTTTGGATCCAGATCAGGCCCGACATTGTGTCGGACCTGATCTGTGTCCAAACTGTTTGCAAAGGTTATCAGCAGACTACACTAGCAGGCAATTAGTTAATGTTCTGGATTGTTGACATATGACTAGAAATTAAAGGGGGTGGCACTATTGAAAGCAAGGGAATCTGAAATGCAAGCACTTATTAAACCATGCATTCTGCCACAAACCCAATCAAAATAGGACATAAGATAAGAAAGTTATAGCAATCTGAAAATCTAAGTTCTGACTTCTGTTAAGCCAGTGGATGCCACCATTTTGAAATGCGGACCCAACTGCTTTACTCTTCCCATGCTAGTGTGACTTAACACCTGTTGAAAGCCTTTCCAAACTGTCCGTACCTAGTTGAAGCCTGGCAAAATGTTGGGCCTGATCTGGATCCAAACTGTTGATTAATTTGGTGATATTCCAGAAATATCTTTTTAAAACTGCAGACAACAAAACTGCTAATCTGCTGACAACAGAAATGATAGCAAAAATTCCCAGCATGCAAATAGTAAACATGTAGATATATATTTTCTAGATTTTGAGCACAAGCCATGGGACAGTGTTCATAAACTGGCCCTTAGTAGAGATGGGCAACATCAGAAATTGATGAATGAGCTGTGACATGAGATTTCCAACAAAGTGATATGTGCAATCAGCAAAGACTCGGATCAGTCTGTGCATATGCACAGGCTGATCAGAGACTTTGCTGGTCTCTTGAAAATTCTATGTGACTGAACATAATTCTGTTTCTAAGCTTAAAAGGGGGCTGCACAGGCTTGTCTGAGTCTATGTCTAAATGCCACATTGTTGGAAATCTTGTGTCACTGCTCAAATTTTTATTGTTAGATAGTTTGATACCACAAGTTGCTGTAGATTATGTTAATAGGAAGATTAGGAAGATTATCATTGGTCCGGCCATTCTCATAGTTTTGTTTTCATATGCATGTGTACATGTTGTCATGAAATGTGAAATAGCTAATTAAACTTGTATAATCACCAGTTGAGGTGTTCCTTGTTTTTTAGCTGTCCTCAATGTGCAATATATTGGGATCATGGAAAATTAGCAGGTGTTTTTTCTTTTAACCCTTAATGGGCCATTTGCAATGAAAGTCCTCTTCTTTTCTCGTCTGCTGAAATGTTTAAGAAGCCTCTATGGCAAACTGTGTGGACCAAGATCAGACTGCTCCTATAGGAGCAGACTGTTCTGGATCTACGCTGTTTGCTTCTATACTTAATATGTCAGTAATGTGAGGCAATTATTTGCAGCAGACCACTTAAGCAGACAATATTTTCAGATGCATTTTTTACTTGGCGATTTAAGGGTTAATATTTTAGCAAGGTATTTACTTTATGGAATCGGTGCAGGGAATCCAGGCCCTGAGTTTATAAAAACTTTTTTTCATGCTCAACTGAACTGAGCATGAAAATGATCATGCTCACAAATGTTAATATGCTACTAATTGCCAAGATCTGAGAGTTTGAAAGCAAGGAAAGTCTATTTTACTGAGTTTTAGTTTTAATGAGTAGTTGAAATTTCAGCTCAGTTGAGATGAGCATGAAAAAGTTTTTAACCTCGGGGGCCGGTTGTTGGGTACATTTTTAGATCAGAAAACTTACTTAGGCCAAATAAAAAAAATACCTGTGTTTAGGGTAACCCGACCCTACTTAAATTTACTGGTGAAACCGAGATTTTTTTCAGGTTTTCTGGAGGAAAATATAATTTTATGCATTTTGAAAGGCGAAATGCCTTTCAAAATGCATAAAATTATATTTTTTTCTAGAAAAAAGAATAATTAAAAAAAATATGTGTGTCTACCCTACCTAACATTTTTAGACTCGTTATCCGAAACACACTTATTTTTTTATTTGGCCTAATAAGGGTGAAATAAACACATCCAAGGAAAATATTAAGGATGCATAGCTAATCTTCGTGGTTATACCACTTTAATTAACCTCAGTCTATAAGGCTATACTAAAATTAGTATTGAGTGGCATAAGTTTCGCTCCCTATGAAAACATCGTACAGTTTGGTATGCTTTAGGTGTGCTGTTTGATAAAAAGCACTCTTGAATTTCAGAAAATATCTTACAAACACAGTGAAAATGCACCAAACAATACACTATGTTTTCTCCAAGTAAAATTTCTGACCCTGACAAAATTAGGATGCTAATAATAATAATAAACATTTATCTCAGAAATGCATATATAAGAGGATCTTGGCAGTTTGACTCATCCTTGGGTTTGGTTTACTCATATTATTAGCTCACCTGAGCCGAAGGCTCATTGGTGAGCTAATAGTATACCAGTGACTCAGGGGTCCGTGGTCCGTCAACATTTTCAAACATCTTCTCTGTAACTACTGGGCCAATTGAACTCATATTTCATATGGAGACTTCTTAGGATGGGGGAACGAAATTTTGTTCAAATGGTCCTGGTCGCATGACCAAGATGGCCGCCACGCCCATATACGGTAAAAACCCTTCAAAAATCTTCTTCTCCAGAACCAGAAGGCCGATGACCTTGGGACTTGGTATGTAGCATTGGGGTTGTGGGGCCTACCAAGTTTGTTCAAATGATGATCCTAGTTTGACCTTGACCTACTTAACGTCAAGGTCAAATTTGCTTCCTAAAGCATTTAAATGGGGAAATTTCTGAAAAGTTGATATTTTTGAAAACTGTGGAAGCTTTTGTCATTATTCTCACTTGATATGTTTAACCTAATGAGACAATGGCTATGAATAAGTTCCAAAGGTCAAGGTCAGGTCGCTCATATTGGAGTCCCATCAATATATTGCAACATAGTTTTCTCACAAACCATTGACCCAATTAGTGGGGTGACTGATTATATAGGAGGCATATTTTTGAGTGAGGTGGTAACAAAAGTATAACAAATGTTGTTATATACCAAAATGTTGCCAAATGTGTCTAGTTTATTGTACCACCGGCATAAATTTGGAAAAATTAGGGCAAACTGAGAAATCCAATATGGCGTCCAACATGGCCGCCGTTATTTAACAAACTCCTTAAAAGCTGATAGCCACCAATAAATACCCTGTAAAGCAATCAATTCTTTTTTATACTGCAAAATAGACTTGCAGATACATATATTAATTGGAAAGCAACAATATCATGTTGACAGAATACATTCTTGCCGCGTAACAAATGGTCAAAAGGTCAATAAGTGCATCAAAATTCAAATACATTACTTTGGAAACGTTCTTTTGCAGAATTCCATCACTGTTTTAACTTATAAATTTTATGTATTAACAAAACATGAGTAAATAATGTATTGCCAACTTTCTTTCTCGTTTGCTATGTTGAAATGGTAAGCTTGGAGAGAAAAAACAGGCTATATGGGTCACAAAGCGATGGAATAAAGTACACTGTTGTTTTGATAAATACAACATTAAATCTTTGAATTGGATCTAACAGAAGGTATGTATGTCTAAATTTGATATCTTATTAGATGTACTGTCGTGCCAGCCAAGAGTGACAGTGACGTCATGCTTTGTTTACAAAGTGATAAGGGACTTAGAATCGACAGATCACTTGTGTATTAATCCTATCCTGTGGATAGGATTAATACACAAGTGATCTATCAATTCGCCTTAGCTCAAGTTAAGTGTACACGTTAGTATTTTACTTCACAATTGTAAACAAATTATTATGTCACTGTCACTCTTGGCTGGCACGACAGTATGAATGTTTTGTATTTTATGTTTTTCTATGGTAAATATAGTAGGATAATTTTGCATAGGTAAACCTCTAATAGAGCACCGGTTCCATTAAAACATAGATCCAAAAACAATTATAAGCATAATTATCTTTAATACAGTTCTACAATCCCCAATGTATGAACAGAGTTATTGAAATCAATGTGTTCAGGAAGATAAAGTTAGTATATGAGTATTATTCTTTGCTTGTATAGTAAACAGAGTTCATTTAAGGTCAAGAAGTATCATGAATGAACAAAATACACTTTTGGCGGTAGCGTGAATTAATTATTGCCTGTTGTATTTTATCAGTAGTTCAGCATTTTAACAATATATTTTTTTTTAAAAACAAACAAACATGACATTATAAGGCCATATAACATTCACTCATTCAATAATATGGTAAGGACCGGTGTCCATGTAAAATGTATAACCTGCAAATTTATCCAGCCCTAAATTATTCCTTTTTCATGTTTCAGACACTGGGTTGCTGTACTTATATACTCCTGGTGAATTTCTTGTAATTGCATAGCCTTAATTTCATCATGTAAGGCCCAGGAACAGACATCTCTATAGAGCTTGTCAAAAAGCGTTGTATGAGCCTTAACACAGAAGGATGTTGTTTCCGTCTAAAATGTCAAAAATGTCTCACTTCAGAATTTGACATTGTATAACATAGGGTATTTAAGTCTTCGAGTATTTTTCGCTCCCAAAAGTATGGTGTACAGTAAGTACACTGTTGGACCTAAATGCTTTGGTATAATGATTGCAGCGATTATAGTGTTGTAGTATTACTTGAAATTGCTTATGTCTTTGAATCAAGATCTGAGTCATGAATATCAACTCCTTCAATTAGTTTCTTATTACTCGAAAGCCACATTACAAATCAAAGAAACAATGGATCAAGAAAAGCCTTCTGTGTCTCCAAAGTAACTTCCTCTGGCGCAAAATATTCATTATCTGACTTTTTTGTCTAAAGCTTTCTAAGTTCCTTTTAGTATTTTCGCTACTTGGTGAAGGATGTTTAGTTCATCATGTGGCTGTGATAGGGAGGCATCAACTGTTAGTTCTGGATTGTCTTCATCTACTGTGCTTCAATGTGTTTTAAGAGACACTGTTTTAGCAATGCATCACGAATTGTTATGCTCATGGAGCAAACGAGATCTGTCATTCCTGTTCTTGGAATAAACCTTAAATCTGGCCATACCAGAGAAAGCAACCGTTTGCAATATGCACCCCTGAACTTATTTATTTCATCAGCTAGACATGCCATACGGGATGCTCATCAATTCGCCAAGTCAAAGTTGCTTCCTTTCTTTTTTGCATCCAACAGAACAATCTATGCAAGGTACATGCCTTACCTCTTCCTAAAGATGAACCGCCTTCCAGATGAAGTGCAATAGATTTATCCATGGACATTTCGTTGCAAAACTAACACCAGGTACATTCAACTCAGTATGGATGGATTATGTCTTGAAGGCTACGGAAAATAATGCCCTTAAATCATCTGGTGGAATCATTGGTCTAACTAATCAAGATAATACACTAACACGATGGTTTCTGTCTCGTCCAGTAACAGTAAAGTATTCAGTATATTTCAGAGAGATCTTGACACTACAAGAATAATCCAATAGGCACCACACTGACAGAGAGTCATACAAGAAATGCTACAATGAAGATGTTCAGAAAATGTTTGATGAAACTTTCGTGGACCCCTTTTCGACAAATAGTCCATCCATCAGACTCATTCCCTTTGCAACCGGAATTCACGTGTCCTAGGAAGTGGAAAACAGTGTACTACACTGTCATTAGAAGAGTAGAGCGTTATTAGAGCAGTTTGTTGAGGAACGTTTTGTAACACACAGCGGTAAGAACGAACCTGTAAAGAGCGGTGTAAAACTAAAGACATTCCATTGAATGTCGAATAGATGTACTTGAGACTCAGCAATAAATGCATACAAAAAGGTTCCTCTAGAACAGCATTGAAAATGCAACCGTGCCTCTGAGTCTATTTTGTGACAATGGTAAAATGGTAACTACAAAGAAGTCTGATTTTTTAGACAAACTTACTCGCTCCCCTTCCTATGGTGTATATATTTCTCAACTTATTCGTTTTGCTAGAGTGTGTCCTAATGTTGATGACTGCAACAGAAACTTATTTTTAACTGCTAAGCTATTAAAACAAGGTTATAGATATCATAACATTTGAAAAGCATTTTCTAAATTCTACCACAGACACTCAGAGTTAATTGTTAAATACAACATTGGGTTAAAAACTCTTCTGCAACAAGGCATATCAGAACCTATATTTTATGGTGATTAAGTTTATAAATTCAAACGATTTGTTGAAAAACCTTATAACACTGATCAATTCAAAAAGATAGTAAAACGTTATATAAGAGTTGGATATAATTTGGATGTCATGCGACAGTCTACATGCCTGATTTTAAACCCAATCACGGATTATAGCGATGGTTTCCTCTTTAATTGCACGACGGTAGGTCAGGCCTCAGACTCTATGACGGCTCTGACGTTAAGCTAAGCTTTAATCAGTGGGTTGGTGCCTGATGCTTATCTGTAGCTGGACCCACCATAGATCAACTTGAGGTTTTCTTTAGCTCTGACTATTGGTGAGTCATGAGCCCTTTTCTTTGTTTCACCATAGTGTGTTAATTTGTTAGAGTGTTTCTCCATGATTATACATTGCATTAATTAGAAGGCCTCCATGCGAACTGAACATTTCTTGTTCTTCAACAACAGCAGAATCTAGGGCAAAGATTTGGTACCAGTCAAATGCATTTAAGCCCCCCCCCCCCCACCCCCCCGGTGGCTTAGGCTGCTGTCCGTTCTAAGGCTGTGGTTCTGTTGTTGTTGACTTTTTGTTTATTGTTACTCCCATTGTGGGGTCTGTAGTTGTACGGTACTTTATGTCCATTCTAGTATTGCAATCTTCTTGGTTGGGAAGAGAGAGCTTGTTGCTATGCTTAATTTGTCTTCCTGGTGTCTCGCGGTTTCCATGGGGTTGTCTGCGGTTTGTGATTGTGGCATTTCCTGATCATACTCACTTACTATTTTTGAAAGCCTTATCGAGCCTGAACAGTGTTTAGAACTATTATAGATGTAGACAGTATTGTATTTGTTGGCATGGCTATTATACAAATGTAGCCAGTACCAGCTTCAGCTGCTAAACCAACATACGATGACATGGCCTCATTATTCTGGAAACATGTTATTTGTGTTAGTGAGGGCATTTCAGCTGTACATGTTGTGTTTGACAGATACCTGGTTAATAGCCTGAAGTCATTAACTCATGAGAAACATGGAGACGATATGTCAAGACTCACATCAGTACATATAAAGGGAAAAATGAATATTCCTATTTGGAATATTTGGATAAGCATCAGGCACCAACCCACCGATTAAAGCTTTACGTCAGAGCCGTCATAGAGTCTGAGGCCTGACCCACCGTCGTGCAATTAAAGAGGAAACCATAGCTATAAACAGTGATTGGGTTTAAAACTAGGCATGCAGACTGTCGCATGATATCCAAATTATATCCAACTCTTACATAACGTTTTACTATCTTTTTGAATTGATCACTAAAATTTGGTTTTCCAACAATTCGTTTGAATTTATAGACTAAATCACCATAAAATATAGGTTCTGATATGACTTGTTGCAGAAGAGTTTTTAACCCAATGTTGTATTTAACAATTAACTCTGAGTGTCTGTAGTAGAATTTAGAAAATGCTTTTCGAATTTTATGATATCTATAACCTTGTTTTAATAATTTAGCAGTTAAAAATAAGTTTCTGTTGTTGAAGTCATCAACATTAGAGCATACTCTAGCAAAACGAATGAGCTGAGAAATATATACACCATAGGAAGGAGAGCGAGGAACATCTCCATCAAGAAATGGGAAATTTACTATTTCAAAATTAAAATCATCCCGTTTATCATAAATTTTAGAAGAAACTATGCCATTTGTTATTGACAAGTTCAAGTCCAAAAATGGAGCTTCAGTATTAGAAGAATTCGCCTTATTTAACTGTAGTTCAGTTGGATATATCTGACCTACCACTTTTTCAAAATAAGGATTATCAATATAAAGTAAGTCATCTAAATATCTGGAGGTAGAGTTAAAAGCTTCAATAATATCAGCTTGATTATTGTCTGACAGAGACAACATAAAGTCTCTCTCATAACAAAACAAAAACAAATCTGCAACAAGAGGAGCACAATTAGTACCCATAGGAATACCGACAATTTGTCCATATAATTTTGAGCCAAATCTTATAAATATATTGTCCAAAAGATAATGGAGCGCATCACACATTTTCAGACCAAGGCCAACATTTTGGTATATAACAACCTTTGTTATACTTTTGTTACCACCCCATCTACTTTTTAGCCTTGATTGTCACCCCACTAAATTGAACTCAAATTTCATGTGAAGACTCCTTATGATAAGTTAGCCAAAATTTATGCAAACTATTTTGGTCACATGACCAAGATGGCCGCCACGCCCATATATGGTAGAAAACATTTAAAAATCTTCTTCTCCAGAACCAGAAGGCTGATGACCTTGAGACTTGGTATGTAGTATTGGGGATGTGGGGCCTACCAAGTTTGTTCAAATGAAGAACCTTAGTTGGCCTTGACCTACTTAACGTCAAGGTCAAATTTGCTTCCTAATGCATTTAAATGGGAATTTTTTTGAAAAGTTCATTTTTTGAAAACTGTTGAGGCCAAGTCATTATTCTCACTTGATATGTTAAACCAAATGAAACAATGGCTATAAATAAGTTTAAAACCTCAAGGTTGACCTTTAACTTTTTAGCCAAGGTCGCTCATATTGGAGTCCCATCAACACATTAAAACATAGTTTCCTCAGAAACCACTAGGCCATTTGAGCTCAAATTTCATATGAAGACTCCTTATGATAGGTTAGCCAAAACTTATACCAATTGTACTGCTCACATGACCAAGATGGCCACCACGCCCATATATGGTAAAACCCCTTTAAATATCTTCTTCTCTGGAACCAAAAGGCCAACGGCCTGGGACTTGGTATGTAGCATTGGGGATGTGGGCCCTACCAGATTTGCACAAATGATGAATCTAGGTTGACCTTGACCTACTTTATGGCAAGGTCAAATTTGAATCCGAATGCATTTATATGGAAAAAAATCTTAAAATGTTAATTTTTCTATAACTGTTTAGGCTGAAATCATAATACTTGCAAGAAATGTTAAACTTATGGGACAAGGGTTTTATATAAGTACAAAATGTCAAGCTGACCTGTGACCTTTTATTCAAGGCCACTCATTTGGACTGTCACATACCTATCTAAACATCTTTTCCTCAGAAATCACTGGGCTGTTTGATGGAGTATTAGTTAGATTGTTTAAGGTCACTTGACCAAAATGGCCGCAACCCCCATAAAACAAAATATGTTTCATTATAAGCTGTAGTTGATCTTGACCTATTTTAACATTATTAAGGAGATCAGGTGAGCGCTTCAGGACCGTCAGGTCCTCTAGTTTTAATTTAACTAGGGTTCAGGGAATCGGATGCTGGCTGAAAACTACCATTCGACAGGAATCCTACTCCCCGATTCCATACAGTGGTATATAAGGAGTGCAGTGGTAGAGTGCTTGACTGGAGACCGGAGGTTGTGGGTTCGAGCCTCATTGGTATCACTGCGTTGTGTCCTTGAGCAAGGCACATTATTAATTGCTTAGTACTGGTTCAACCCAGGAAGACCCGTCCCGACATAAATGAAAAAATTTTGACTGGGACGTAAAGAATTTAATCAAACGAACAATACAGAGGTATACATACGGTCCTGAACCTACCAAATTATTTGAATACTCTCTCCAAAGGTTATTACTAACTGCATAAGACAGTTAGATCTTGTAGAGATGTCCATAAGATTCCCTGGTTGAGATCTGTAGCATGCGGTACCATGCACAGGCGGTTGGCCATGTCAGATGCAGAAGGTATCAGTAGCATGAAGTGTACAAATGTGAGCTTTGTGATTGGTATGGTCCAGACATTTTTCTACAAACAACATCTAAACCGCTGACCTGATTTTTTTTTTCCACACAAATGTTCGGAGCGCAGTGGCTCAGTGGTAGAGTGCTTGACTCGAGACCGAAGGGCCGCGGGTTCGAGCCTCACCGGCGTCACTGTGTTGTGTCCTTGAGCAAGAACATTGATCCAAGCTTAGTACAGGTTTAACCCAGGGAGACCCGTCCCTTTATAGCTGAAAGATTGTTGATGGGACGTAAAGAATCAAATCAAACAAACAAACAAATCCTTCTTATGCCCTCTTCCAAAATGCTTCAGCTCAGCCGAACAAAATTGCCACCAGAGCTCAAAATCTTTAATCCATAAAGCGCAACCTATAATTTGCAGCAGACGACAATTTCAAATGTTGCCGCTTTTTCAAAAATATCAATAAGGCATGATGTTTCATGAGAATTGTCTGCTGGCATACAATTCTCATGAAATATACCTTATTTATTTAGAAAATTAGGAAAGATGTCGCAAAAATTGTCTTCTGCTGCAGTTGTGATTGGCGCTTTAAGGGTTAAACGTCATCTGAACAGCTGTTCCAAATTCAAAATAATTTCACACAAATGTTCCTCAGAAGGCCCTCTACCAAAATTGCCCTAACGGTTCTGCTCCGCCGAATAAAATGACCGCCAAAGATAAAAATAGAAACATCTTTAAACGTTATCTGGGGTGGACTTGATTTAGCATTTTTAGAGTAGGCGAAGTACTCCAGAACAGCCATCTAAAACAAGCAAAACTTGGCACCTTGGAGTACTCCGGAGTAAATCAAGCCATTACTGTTCGAACTGTGAAAAATAACACAATCAGATTGTCAAGAAGAAGAAAAAAAGAATGACAAAATACATGTGCTTTCAATCTATTTTTACTAGTTACCATATTTTTCAATATAGATGATTATCAGAACCTATTGGGAAAGACTGAAAAATATCTCAGTACAGTGTAGACAGTGCTCCGCCATTTTATTTTGGAACAGGTCACGTGACTGATCTGTCTGCGCCACCTTGGAAGAAGGAGTACTCCGGCGTGCGCCAGCACAGGTGTTCCATCCAACTTGATTTCTGTTCGGAGTGGAAGGAGTAAAGAGAACAGCTAAATCAAGTCTGCCCCTGAACTGCTGGCCCAAATTCAAAACAGTTTCTCACAAATTTTCCCCATAATGGCCTCTACCGGTTGCCCAAACGGCTCCGCTCTGCGGGAAAAGTTGACACCAGGGATCTTTAAAGCATGGGTGAAAGTTTTCAGGATTATTCCTGAATTCAGGATTCTGAGGCCGACTTTCCATAAAAAGTTTGCCTCAAAATCCGGAATTAAGCAGATTATAGCTTCTTTGATTTATATTCAGTTTATCTATAGACAATTGGCCAATTAAACTTGAAATTGTTTATATTTGTAGGCATACTGCATGTTTTAAGATTTAATTTTTAAAAGTTCAGGATTTTTGAAATTTTGAACTTTCGCACATGTTAAAGGGTATCTCCTGAACTGCTGGCCCAAATCAAAATAATAAATTTCATACAAATGTTTCTCATAAGGCCCTCCACTTAGCTATCTATCCAACCATCTATCCATTCTATATTGATTCTGCAACGCCTCTAGGTGATAAAGAGCAGGTCGATTGCGGTAAAACTTGGGGAAAAGATGAAAGGTTCAATGGAATTTACAGAATAATACACTCCATAAAACGGCAGTATGCCATTTGGTGATCAATACTGAACTGGTTCAGTGCGTGTAGGTAGCAGGACAATCTGAGCTGGTAATCTGTTCCAGTAAACGGAAAGAGTACATGTGATAATCGGTACTGAGAGGAATCTGGCAAAATGACAGGGTGGCCATGTAAGCTTTCAAAGTAAGCTATAATAGGTGTTAAAGCTACAAGGTTTAGTATGTGCGGAGAGCAGTGCAAGCGTTGGGGTCGAATGATTGCTAGTTTGAGATTCACCGCCGGTGGAATCACTGTGTTGTGTTCATGAGCAAGACACTTTATCCGCTGCGTATACTTACTGGTTCATCCCAGGAAGACAGGAAATGGTCCCGACATGACACGACAAGCAAACAATTAAGGTAAAGTACGATTTTATATAGCATGAGGACACTTGCAGCAGCATCAGCTCATCCCTGTTGCAATTACATGAGGTTTAATATTGTGACTGCATGTCAGTCACTCTGTCTTAGTGAGGATGTGAGTTCATTATCTCTGGACCATTTCAACTTTAATTTGTGATTGTCTTCTACTATATGTGTTAGAAAAATTTGGAGAGCTTCGCATTTGATCTCGTTTCCTCAACTCGTTCAATAAGTTTACTAATACATGGGATCCTCTTTGTAGCAAAGCATCGTGGTCCCCTGTGTAAATCCTACCAACAATGCCACTGGCATCAAAATTAACGCGGGGTCATTTGCTTTCTGTCATTCTGCAAATACTGGCTAGCTCAATATTCTGAACATTATGGCAAGGAGCGCGAATTTTGAGGAGTAAAAAACTTCCATAGACTATAAAAAATAATCTCAGAAACCATAAAGTCAACAGCTCGGGTGAGCGGTATAGGCTTATTTGGCCTCTTGTTATTTGAAAGTTCCCACTCACCAGACAGTTACTTCCTTTTGGAATATAGGAATATGATTATATCAAAAATCAATAAGACCAGATGTGCCTATATTTCTAAGAACCTCAGCATCCTTGTGACGTGACAGTTGCAATGATTTGCGCATAAATGGACTTCAAAATAAACATGTTTGGTATGGTATGGAACAAATAGTATTGCTGTGTAATAAAGAAATCTTTTCTATTTTACCCAAATGTGGTCTATTGATAATTAACTAACAACATGTCTACCCTTTTTTCAAAGAATGCGAGAAGGATTGACAGTGTAGATGCATATGAGATGCCGCAAATATGCCATACAGTCACTATATTTCTTTCCAGAAAGCATTTTCTTGAGCCTTGGAGACAAGACTGGCTCCACTCCTTAAACAATTTTTCATCAATGTCTCATATCACATACTTGTAGCCAGTCTAACTCTGATGGCTCTGTTTTAAAACAGAGCCATCAGAAATAGACTGACTACAAGTATATGATATGGCACATTGAAGAAAAATTGTTTTAAGGACCTGAGCCAGTCTACTTGGAGACAAAAGAAGTCACGGGTACCCCAGCCATATGAATAAGGCGGATTGTTTACAACTTGGTCTTTTCAGAAACCAGAAAAGACGTACCAACGTCTCGCGTTTGATAGGAGTCGTTGATGTGTATAAGATGGACCGCTGAGCATCCTTTGCTTTGCCGTTTCTTATAATAATTGTAAAACTCATTCCCTGTCTTCAGTACATTGTTCTTATAGAATTGCACTGAACGAAATTGAGGCACTTGACAACTGACCAAACAAGAACTGAAGAAAATTGCGTATATCTTTTTCGAACTTAAGGACCTAAATTTTTACACTATAAAAGTGGTAGCACTGCCTGGGGGCTATTCCAGGCAGATCAAAGGCTAATCTTTATGAGATGATTATGAACAATATTTAACGTCGTACCATGAAGGGTGTATGCATTTTCTGATAAAATATTGATGTTTATCTTGGTGAAAGAGATGTTTTATACAGGCAACCCCCCTTTTGGGACCCCTTTAGTTCAGTGAGATATTGAAATTGGTTTAATCTGTCCCTTATCAGTTAATCCGCTAATGACCTCATATGAACAGAAATACAGGCCTTCAAGCTTCTCTTGGCAGTACATGGGTCATGGGTGATTTGGACATTTTCGTGTCCACTATATAAAAGTAAGTAAGGGTGCAAAGCCCACTAGTGACAGAACTTTTTTTCAGGATCCGAAATCCGCATATTAGGTCATAGACTTGTAATTGTAAAAAGGGCAATGGTTGGCTTAAAAGGTCAGCAAAATATTTCAGCTGTAAAGTGCTTCCTGATTGGTCAATAATAAAATTATGAGAAAGAAATCATTTTTATTAGACGTATATATATTTGCTGCACTTTTTAAAACAACACCTCACTGCTTTTGTTGATTAAGTTTACTGGTGGAGGCTTAGAAAAAGGTCCTTGCAATTTGTTTGTTTTTTTCCATTGATTTTTTCCTCTCATGTAGGGTGCCCACCAACAGGGGCCAACAAGTGGTAAAACATGGCGGTCACCAGGGTGTCTCATTCTTGTTTACTGATTGATCTAGGTCCAATGTTATGGCAGCCTCATTGTGCTTAAAGAGTTGTGAGGATCACAGCTTACTTAAAAGCCATAATAGAGGTCTATTGGAAAACTAGTCTGGTTCCCTCCCCTTGATCTACCTATCTAGTCGATTTGAGACGATAACAGGGCACCAGTTTATTGGAAAACATTTATAGGTCAGGGTCCAAACGCCGGCGGTCGACCACGAGCTGAGAACGAATAGTCACGTCGCCTTTTAATAGCTCTACAAAGCGATTTCCGGTTTCATTTCTGCAGGTTGAAGTGATGTATTTTGACAGTTTTAGGCAGCATATCTGAATATGCATGCCTCATAGTTCCACATTTGACTTTCTTTTTATTCTAGCCATTATGCTTATGCAGTGTTATCTCTGATTAACCGCATACAAAGCCTTTCTTAGATCTGCGTTCGTGGACAAGTATTGGCTTTCTCAAAAAGAAGTAGTGCACATCAATCTAATACAAGTATTAGCTTTTTAAAAAAAGCTGGCGTTTGTTTAGCCCTATCATTGTATGTATACTTGCATGTTCCATTTTGAACTTCTCCAACTTGTCCATGTAGGTTTGTTCTTAGCTCTGATTATTAACGTCTGAATTGTGATTTTTACCATTTAACACCTGCTTCCAGCGAATATGTTGCTTGATCTTAAGCACCCGACTTATGCATGGTATGCTATGGTAATGTATCTAGCATGCGACACATTTATGGAGCGTCATCTGACAACACTGGGCAACCCTTTTTCTAAAACTGATGCCAGAATCAAGTTCACAGTGGCCGCTAAATTGTATATGTACAGCACTCCGTCACAGTCTCCGTACCCCAAGATGTGTCACAAACCAAATTTGGGATTCAAATAATGTAGGATTTATGCTCATGACAGGATTTTTCTAGATCTGGTGGCAGAGGTTAAGTTAGGGTACATGCCGCTCCATGACCCCAAGATGCATTAACACAGAATTTTGGCATTCCTACCTCAAAAAATATATGAGATATGCTCCTGATATGAACACTCAAAACATTAGGACACTAAGGACATGTAGTTTGATTACTATATGCCTCCCTTTGGGGGCATAAAACCTGTTTGTCATGACCGCCATAGGACAGTCACTGATTCATATTAATTTTATTAATTCTTTATGATCAGATGCGGACGAAAAGCCCTAGACAAACAGGATAGACCCAGGCCAGACTGCTTCTGTAAGGGTCTCCCCTGTTTGCTAATCGGACAAGCTCTCATGAATTCCACCCCTGAAAACCAACATTTTATATGATAACAGAAAGTGAAAAGTGTTTGAAATTTTAGAACATTTATGGTTATTCAGATGGAAAGACATAAATATAGAATGTCGAAGAAACTGGTCTCTACTATTGGTTTAAAGGAGAGTATTTCTCGATTACCAGAAGAAATACAAGCCTTCATCCTCAGCAAACTAGATGGGAACTCAGCTGCCGTGGCCAAAAGGGTCTGCAAGCTTTGGAATGAACTGTTAACAGGTACATATGAGCCCAGGCCTTTAGTTGAGTGTGTGTACCAAAAAAATCATTTTCTTATTTCTCAGTGATTTTATTTGCGATTTTAGGAAGCTACCTTTTCCTTCACATTTGGAAAAATATTTTATTAAAATTGGGAAAATAAGTGCTAAAATACATGAAATTGGGAAAATAAAGGCCATTTTTGGATTGGGAATGACTCCCATATAAGGCCTTAAAATAGCCAAATAAAATCACTGTAAATTCTCAACCTTAACATATGTTGTGGGTACTCAAAAGAACCATCTCAATGAGACAGTTCTTCTGAGCACCCAAAACATAAGTTTAATCTGATGGGTAAGAAAATATTTACAATTTTGCGCTAATTTTTTTGGTTTATCTAAACCTTGGAGCCTTATTGTGGGAAAGCAAGATTTAATACATGCAAGTAACAAAGGCACAGACAAGTCTGTGCATTCACTTGAGCATGAAAACAGTTTTATAACCTCCATGCTTGATGTATCATATCTAGTGACTTAAGATGTGACTGAAGGACCTCTGACACTTTGATAGGGTATCTGCCTATAATTCAGATGCTTCCCAAATCTTCCCTATGCATAAGATATCACTGGTATTCTTTTTAATAGGACGCTTGATGTGTTAGGAGCAAATTGAGGTTATAATGAGACAGAGAGACCCTTACAACAAAACATGAGACGCTACCAAAGGGGATAGGGGTTGCAAAATTTGACTTCACCAACACATTTAGAAATTGATTATTTTCACATGTAAGTGTATTATACCATCAATACTCGATTACAAATCACAGTGAAAGTATTTTAAAGTCCAAAATAATGAGCATTTTAATGATTATTTTTGTTGTTGTTTTTTCTATCTGATTTGTTAAGAAATATTTTGCAGTGCAACTGTAGTCCATATTCAAGCTTGATGACAATGTATTTACCTGGTGCAATATTATGTAGCAATGTACTATAACCATTCATCCGTGCGTAAAGAACACCCAGTCAAGGGCCATGTAGTTTATGTGTATTGGATAGATACAGTATATGTGCAAAATAATCTACCAACTGAATTTAGTAAAAGGACAATTTTCATAATCGAAAGAAAAATATGCTAAAAACGCTGTAATGTTTCATGCCTAATGGGTTATGAAAAGGAAGTTTACTTGTACTAATTTAATTAATTCTTTGGAAAAAAAGATTTTCAAGAGAACAAACAAAAAATGCTTATGTTCGGGCTTGCCCACACATCACATTTTGAGCTGTGGGATATCATTCCCCCCCCCCCCCTAGTCCCAACTGGAAATCCCTTAATGGGTACTTTGGTAAATAGTAAAGATCCATATGAAATGCTGTATACAACACACTTGCCACATATCGGAAAAATATACGGTAAATGTTCTAAAATTTCGAACACTAAAAAATAATTACTTTTTTCAGCTGTTCGTAATTTTAGAACTGATACATGATATTTTTCGAGATTACAAGATATTTGTATGCAAGCGCTAGTCGCTCTCTCTCTCTCTCTCTCTCTCTCTCTCTCTCTCTCTCTCTCTCTCTCTCTCTCTCTCTCTCTCTCTCTCCTCTCTCTCTCTCTCTCTCTCTCTCTCTCTCTCTCTCTACCACCTACTTTCAAAGTTTGCAAATAGTTTGGACCCAGAAGATCTCAGACGTCTTGCCAAACCAAATCAGGGACAAACAGGCATACCAAGAATTGATCATGTAAGCGAACGTCCTACTTTGCATCTGATGCCTCGAAAGAATATATGAGCCGTGACATGAGATTTCCAACAATGTGGTATGTGGGAACCAGCAAAGCCTCAGATCAGCCTGCGCATATGCACAGTCTGTTCAGAGCCTTTGCTAGTCGCTTGAATATTCTATGAGTGTTAAGCTACTGACTGAACATCGTTTGGAGTTTGTAAGCTCAAAACGAGGCTGCACAGGCTCGTCTGAGTCTACACTCGTCAAAATGCCACATTGTGTCACGGCTCTATGATATATTGGCTTCAACTTGATGCGTATGATACACTGGGTAAATTAATATCTCAAAGAAAAGGAAAAAATCAGACAAGTACCACAAATCTAGTTTTTCATGCATGCAGTGCGCCGTTTCATGCTCGAGTTCATTGAAATTGTTTTTTTTTTTTTTTCATGCAAACCCATGAAAAGGAGACACAGCTAGGCAATTATGGTTTGGTTGCTAAGTCCGGTTTCGTGCGCCAAAGCTACCACATGCTACCCGAGTCTTAAAACAACAAAAACATGTTGTCTGATAAAGTCGGCTTCTTTGATATCAAACATGTCCATGAACCATTACCCTGTCCCTGTGTCTGCTGCTGATACTATTAGCAGTGTCGGACCCAGGGTGGGGCCTTGGAGGCACCCCCCAGGGGGGTACTCTGAAATTTTTATACTTACGTAGGCTCAGGTTATTTCTTTGGGTTCAAAATTTTGAATTTTAATTTTTTTTTTGTTTTTTAAAAAAATAAATATTTTTTTGGGTATGAAGATTTTATGGATATTTTGTTGGGGTCGCTACAAAATTGGCCTACATTGAGGGGTCATTTCTATGCATTTTAGGGTATTTTCTTAAGGGCAAGGTACAGAAAGGGGGATAATTTTTGGGGTTGCTTAAATTTCAAATATTTTTTTGGGGTGCTTGGAATTCTTGATATTTTTTTTAGGTGAACGGTAGATGCTGGGCCCGAGCCTACATATGGAGAAAAAAATAGAGTACCCCTCCCCTGGCCCCACAAAGAGGCTGTGACAAACTAATTTAGCAGACAGTTTGGGCCCAGATCTGACCCGACAAAATGTTTAATGTTTTGTTCTAGAAACAGGTGCTGATACAGACGTGTGGTAAATAAATCGAATTCCGAGATGTCCCGATCATCTCAAGAGCTTTACTGATTTTAAATTCACAGCCACGGCTACATTCCTTCTATGTGTATGTAAGCAGTTAAGGCGCTGGCGATTTTCCACTGATGCACAGGCTCGCCTGAGCCTTCGCTGCTCGCATTTATTTCTTGGTATATGTATGTGCACCTGCGGGTACATTATACCGGTAATGCACTCGTAGGACCTTCCACGTGCAGTTTCATGAGGACAAACAGACACGCCGCGATCAGCTCAACAGTTTGTTAAAATGTTCCATTTTGAGGAATTTGATGTTTTTGATTGATAGGAGTAGCTATTATTACATGTACTTAGAAAACCGCCGACAAGTATTTTAAAGACAAGGTAGGTAGATGTCTAAAATTTTTATTTGGCTAGAGTCTTCATCCACTTTAAACTTTGTTAGTGAGCGAGACCCTGACGGGATTGTGCAAACACACATGCTCTCCTGAGCCTTTGATGGTATTTTAGAGAAAAAAACGAGTACGTGTCACAGCACACTATTGAGAATTGCTCTGCGTGTGTCAACGTGCATAATTCACGTACAATTAGCTGAATCGCAGCCTGAATGACAATGTTTGGTCAGTAATAAATAATGATCTCAGCCATTTGGGTGGATACATATACTCAAAGCAGTTTCGAGATCGTTGCAGGAACTTGTCCGTGCATCAAGTTCGTCAATGCTGGTGGCCTTGAATAATGTATAACGTCGCCCGCTGGCATGCGAAATAGAACGTCACATGCCAGATTACCCATCTAAGTAGAATGGAACCTTCCAAATGTCGCTATCGCTCACCTGCTGTACAGTAGAAGTATACCGAACACAGATGGGACTAACAGATAAATGGACATCGATGGAAATAACATGTGTTCGTAATTTTAGAAATTCACTTTTCCGAAAAAGGGCAGTGTTTGATTTTTTAGGATGTTTTCAAAATTATTTTTGGCGATAATTTTAGGTGTTCGTAATTTTAGAGTGTTCGAAATTTTAAAACATTTACCGTATGAGCAATTTGGAAGATTGTTAATTTACAATGGAAAACAACAAAATATTTTAGACATGTCATATAGCCATTAGGTTGAGTGTGTTTTTCAAGCCATGATTTTCTTTTTGCTAGTTAATTAATTTTTTATCAAATTCTTTTTGGAATAGCATCAGAGTTTCAATCAAATAGGAGCCAGATCAGGCCCAACATGTTGTCGGGCCTGATCTGGGTCCAATCTGTTTGAAAAGGTTATCAGTCTGTTAGAGTCTGTTAGTTATGTCTTGTCTGTCTGAATATCTATGGAAAAATAAAATGTTATTTTAATATAAGGCCAATAAAAAAATAAGTGTGTTTCAGGTAATGGGTCTGAAAATTATAGGTAGGGTAGGCACACATATTTCTTTTATTTTTATTTTTTTTCTGGAAAAAATATACTTTTATGCATTTTGAAAGGCATTTCGCCTTTCAAAATTCATAAAATTATATGATTTTTCCAGAAAACCTGAAAAAAATCTAGGTTTCACCAGTAAATTTGGGTAGGGTCAGGTTACCCTAAACACAGGTATTTTTTATTTGGCCTAATCGATGCATTCTGAATTTATGATGTGAGGGTATATATCAGAAAAAAAAAGAAAAAAAATTATGTGCAAAAAATATCTTGTTCATTAACTCTTTACCTGCCAGTGTTGTTGGGCCTTATCTGGATCCAAACTCTTTGACAAACTGCATTGGTGAAAGTTTTCAGGATTATTCCTGAATTCAGGAGTTTGAGGCTGACTTTCCATAGAAAGTCAGCCTCAAAATACTGAAGGAGGAGGATTATAATGACTTCTCTGATTCATTATCAGTTTATCTGAAGAAAACTGACCATTTAAACTTGGAATTGTCAATATTTTGCAGGGATACTGTAAGCTTTAAGATTGAAATTTCAAAAGCTCAGGATTTTGTCAGATAATATTCTTATCTTTTTTTAATCAGCTGATGACAAAAAGCATGACAAATTTCTCAGCATGCAACAACATAATTTTCACAGAACTAAAATGTCTGAATTTTTGTAGGTTTGGAGACTTGTTTGCATTTCTGGGTACGCTGCTGCTTAAAAGAAATTCCAAGGGCCACTTTGGTTGAAATTTCAAGGCTGACTTTGTTATCACAGGGGAGAGAAGCATTCCTGGGTGAGCTGGCTAAACACTGGACTGATAGCTTACAAGCTAAACTTCCATGGATGTTCTGGAGAGAAGTATATGCAGAATATCACAGGTACACTATGGTTCCTTTATAATAAACCTTGTTATTACATAGATTTGGATATAACACGGTCATGTTGTGGCTCCCAAATATTTTTACAATGAAAAGGCCATTTTCCTATAATTCCTTTGTAAAATTGTTCCTTTATAATAATGCAATTCACTTAATTATAACACAGTTCATTTTTATGGACCCCAGATAAGATCATTATAAACAGAGAATACTTCGAGGTGCAGCTAAAACATGTTTGAAGCCTAAATTTGTATTGCCTAGTAGTTCAGATTTGGCCTACGATGAGTTTATATGCTCTAACTTCTAAGCTAGTGCTCTGTTACCTGGTCCATTATAGTGCATCTATGATGTTGATGGCCAACACTTTCATTATAAATATAGAATATAGAATTTTAAACCAAGCTTTAAGAATGCTTGTAGAATTGTGAAAAGGAATATTTGATGACATAGTATCTTACAAACACAATACAATATATGTTTCAATCAGTGTACAGCATGGTGCTGTTCTTTGTCTCTAAATGCTTACATATTTCTTTACAGATGTAGGTATATACTAGATGGGTTAGAGAAACGAACACAGCTCTATTTTTTCCCCTTATATGGAGAAGTGGGATGTGTCCATATACAAGGTACTAGATTATCTTAGAAATACGTCTCATGGGCAGATGAAAAAAATACCGTCAATTCTCCTTCTAATAAACATACAGTAAAACCTGTGTAAAACGGCCACTCTCAAAAAGACAGAAAATTGGTTTTCAATACCAATTATCACTTAATGAAGGTCAAAAGTATTGCAGAAAATGCTCCAAGGGGAGCATTCTGCAATACTTTCGACCTTCATTTTGCTACCAATTTTTATTAAGATTTTTTGAGAGAGAGAGAGAGAAGAATTCGCTGGTTTGGGCATGTGGAGAGTTCTAGTGGTGCAGTCAGAACAGCATGATTGATGGCAGGCTGGGGGCAAGGAGGCCCAAGCTAACATGTAAGAAACTGACGGAGAAAGACTGCCTTTAGAGGAAGCTCACGACAGTGTACCCTCAAGCAAGGAGCACCTGCAGATTAGGTGTGAGATCTGCTATGCGTGCAGCTAGCCAGTTACGTGGAAGGGGGCCCACTGATGTGGATGATGCCCCTGCACCTGCATGTTAATCAAAAATCTGATTATCATATTATCTTTGTTTTGTCTTACTATTGAGTGGCTATTTTACACAGGTTTTACTGTAAACAAATTAAGTGTGAGTATTCATTGGAACTGTCTCAATTGGATGCTTTAAAAGAGCACAACATAATATTTTTCGTTGAATAAATAATAAGAAAAAATCCCCATTCTTTAGTTCATCAGCCTCATACTGTAAAATAGAATATTTTCGCGAGAATTTTATTTTCGCAGATATGGTTAAAAGACATATTTGCCACGTTTTGAATTCGCGATTTGGACATGGTTTACCTACATCAGTGAATGGCAGAGTGATTTGACCACTTCGCAAAGGTTTTATTTTCACGAAACTCTGCAACATGAAGTTTCACGAAAATAAAACCCTCGCGAAAATTTCCGAAATTGCAATATAGAGCTTTCTCCACTATGCGCATATTTTTTTTCTATGCCCACTTCTGTAAACTGTAGATCCTGATCTTCTGACGAAGCTAGCTGATCAGGATCCACCATGTTTTTCATCCACTCAAACGGACAATATATTTCATGAAATTGACCACTGGAAATCAGAAACTCATATCCAGTTGAAGTTCTTTAATTCTAAGTGTAAAGGACTAGAGGTTTTATTTCGAAATTTTCCTATCAAACATGTTTTGTATGCGTAAAAGAAACACCTTGTTTCTTTGACGCCCACAAAATATATGCTTTTATTAATAGTTATTAACATATATAATTTATAAACAGGCCATAATCTTTGAATCCAGTGTGTCCAGTTCATTTATTTCGAATTAGCGAGTATTTAAAACAAATCCAAGTTCGAATTTTCAATTTTTTGCTGTAGTGTAAACAACCTTTCAAGTACTCAGTGCTCACTTATATATTATATAGATTGAATACCATGGGCGGATCCAGAGGGGGGACTGGGGGTATGGACCCCCCCCCCCCCCCCTGAAAAATCACAAAAATATAGGGTTTCTTAGCAATATTGGTCCAGATCCCCTGAAAAATCACAAAGCTACAAGGCCAGCATTCAATGTTGGGCCATCATCTTCACGCCAGCGAAATGCCATTTTAATGGCATTTCGCTGGCAGGCCGATGATGGCCTGCTTATAGTGGTATTTGGATCATCTCTCCCCTCATAAACTAAAATTGAAAAAGTTGTCAAATTTGGACACCCTCTGACAAAACTTTCTGGATCCGGCATGACTACGATAGTTTTGTTGTTTGTGTTTCAGACAGTGTCATTTACTCTGGTCACAGGAATGGTAATGTGATGAAGTGGCAGAATATTGAAGATGGCGTCAATTGTGATTTAGAATATAAACATGATAAAAGGGTCACAAGTATAACAGGACTTGATATGGGTAAGGCTTTAAACCCTTTTAAGACCAATGAAATTTTCCATAAAAATTGATACAGTTGAGTCAGGCTGGTCCATTGTATATATTGAGGGGTACAGGTTATGAATTCAGAAAAAATATTGTATTTTATTCTCTGAAGATAGATATTGTCTTAGCAAACAGAACAGACCCTGATGAAATGCCCCACAAGGCGGCATTTCATCTGGGTCTTCACTGTTTGCCATAGTACCTGTTTCTAAAGGGGTTTCCAGTTCTCAAAGGGTTAAACACATCATGGAGATGGCTGTTTTTCTGAATATGCTTACAAGTGAAATCTTCTCACCCGAGACCAACGATCAGATTTCAAAACGAAATGGAATAAAAGTCAAAAGGTGACCTTCTGCCAAAATAGCTTAAAAGTGTTGATGAGTTGAAAAAACAGGGTCAGCATGGATGAGACTGGTTTTTCTTCATGTTTCAATTTTCAACTTTATATTTGAGCCATGACATGAGAATTCCAACAATGTGCAACCAGCAAATGCTCGGACCAGCCTGCACATGCGAGCAGTCTGATCAGAGCCTTTGCTAGTTCCTTGAATATTGAATTGCTTTTAAGCCACTGACCGAACAGCATTTGGAGTTTCTGAGCTTAACAGGCTCGTCTGAGTCTATTCATGTCAAAATGCCACATTGTTGGAAATCACATGTCGCGTCTCATTTCTTCTCATCTGAAGCAATTGATCAGAATTCTAAACAATATGGCAGTAATAGTCACTACCTGACCTTCTGCCAAAGTAGTGAAAAAGAACTTGATCTCAGGCAACAAAAATTCCACTAATCCGCTCGTAATTAGGAGTGAAATCTAGAAAGGACAAATAATTCTTCCCATAGCACTCGTCCTACAGGATGAGTGCAAAAATCTGAGAGTGAAGCTAGCATTTTCTGAACTGGAGGAGTATTGACTATGAAATCTTTTTGTCAGGGCATGGGATGCATTTATGAAACTGATTGGGTATATAATTTTAGCAGTAATATTATTCCCTTACAATCTTTATTGCATACGGTTTTAAAGGAAGAGTTTATGTGTTTGCAGGACAAGCGGAAATTGTAAGTCACTCTTCCTGCAGGACAAGTGCAATATTAAATATTTTTGTCCCCTGGATCTGTTGAAATTTATGGTTGTCATTGTAAAGGACGGGTTCCTATCAAAACTTTTACAGAAAAATGAAAAACAAAATAAAAAAAATAACCTATTTGAAACCGATAAGATAACAACATATGATCTCAACGCTCCCTGTCACATCCTATAATATTGTATGTATGTATATGTCAATGTGTAAAGATAAGTTGTGAAGAAATATTGTTTTAACAAACCAATAATTGTCAGATTAGTGGGTTTCTTTGCCATGCATTGTTTTCATTTTTTTTCTTCTATCTAAAAATGTTTTAAGATGATTATGGTAAGGAGCAGTAATATTGGTGCAAATTCTATGCACCCAATTTGTGTCAACACTGTTTGATCAGGCTTATATGTCCCACTATTCAGGTATATACAGTGCAGGGTTTTCTCTTGGCCCCTTGAAAAATGCAAATTTTGGGGTTTAACCTTTTACTCCATAATAACGCCTTTTGATGCCTTTGAAATATCATATATTTGAAAATATTATGAAAAATGGAGCATTTGCAAATATTATGGAAAATAGAGCATTTGCTCCAAAAGAGCAAATGCTCCATTTTTCACAATATTTTCAAAAGTATTCAAAACTTAACTTGAATTTTTCTTTAATTTTTTCAGTGTTGTCTAAAAATAGAAAATGATGTTATGATCTGAAAACAGCCAAATGAGTAAAAGGTTAATGACGTCATCTAGGTGCAATTAACGAATATAAAACTTTTATTGAACAGGTTATTTAGATAATATAGGGGTCAGTTATTATTCAACTATTCGGACACTGTTTCCCCACGTGGTATGAAATGTCGCGGTCTCTTGTAAAGCTATTGGAGATAGGAACCTGGTGGGGGCATGGCTAGACAGTGACCAAATATATATAGTGATTTTCCTACCTTTCTGAGGTCGGGGCCAGGGACCTGTTGAATTTGGGGAAAAAGTATTTGGACCATTAAAATTGGGAAATTTTGATGCAGTCTAAAAGAACTGGCCTGCCATTTTAAATGGATAAAACACCATATTAAGCTGTAACATGATTGTTGCTTTAATTGCCCACCATAAAAACTGAAAATTTGGTATTTTTGTTCAGATTTTCATGAAAAATAGTAAGTGAGTATAATCAGAAAATACCACAATCACAAACTGCAGACAACCCTGTGGCACCGCGAGGAAGAGCCGCTCAACCATCACCAGACACCAGGAAGACAAATTAAGCAAAGCAATCAGCTCTCTCTTCCCCATCAAGATGATTGCAATACTAGAATGGACATAAAGTAATGTACAACAAAACATAGAACAATTACAGACTCCCACAATGGGAGTAACAATAAACTAAAAGTCAACAACAACAGAAACCACCGCCTTAGAACGGACAGCAGCCTAAGCCACCGGGGGGGCTTAAATGCATTTTACTGGTACCAAATCTTCGCCCTAGATTCTGCTGTTGTTGAAGTACAAGGAATGTTCCTCTCGCATGGAGGCCATCTAACTAATGCAATGTATCATCATGGAAAACACTCTAATCACTCTAAAGGGGGACGTGCGTTAAGGGGCAAATTTGGCCCCCTCTGGAGTCAAAAACTGAAAGTTGCTTTTCTCCCAATTTCACCCATTTGGTTTATTAAAAGAATGGTCCAAGTGAAAAATTCTGGCATTAATTTTACTTTTTCTGTTGCTATGGTAACAAAAATGGCCGACAAAATAGGCTTAAAATAGAGAAATTGTCATTTTTAGCCAAATTTAAGGCTTTTTCAGACCATTTTTTTTAGAATTAGATATCAACACAAGCGAATACCAAAAAAACCTTTTAATATATTGTGTGCCATGATAATTCTCACCCTCTGTTAAAATATTTTTTGGGTATTTTCTTGTGCCCTATGTTAATTTGTCTGTCAAATGTCTTAAATTTGCTCCATCACTTTCCTATTTTCAGCCTATTTTGGCAGCCATTTTTGTTACCATAGCAACGTTAAAAATAGAATCAATCCCAGACCTTTACACTTGGGCTATTGTTCTAATAAACTAATAAGAAGAAACTTGTGAAAAGCAATTTTCATTTTTTGGCCTCATAGGGGGGCCAAAATACCCATCTTAATGCACATACCCCTTTTCACCAAAATGTAGAACTAGGAAATTGGGAACGATATACACCATTTCTGGAAGTTTTTGCTCATTTTAAATTGGCCAAGGAAAATCCCAAATAAAAACAATGGGTCAAGGAAAACACTAAGGCTTAAATGAAATATATGTGTGGTTCCTGTTGCCTACCTACCCTAATTTTTTAACCCTACCCTAAACATTAAAATGGTCTTTGGAGAAAAAATACCTAAAATGGGCACTTTTTCTAATTTTGTCACTATTTTCTTTGTTAAATGTTATAACAAAATTTAATAATTTCCCTACCTACCTACCCTAAATTTTGTTGGTATGCAACAGGAACCACACATATATTTCATTTAGGCCTACTTTGTTTAACAGTAACAAACACAGATGATTTACTGTATGGTGATAGATATGATGTGATAGTCTCCTCATCCAGGGATACCACATTAAAGGTTCATAGTTTAGAAGAAACAAAGACATTAAGAATCTACAGCAAACCGGTCAACTGTGTTAGGTATGTATAAATATAGGGATCACAGATGATTTACTGTACGGTGATAGAAATGATGTGATAGTTTCTCCATCCAGGGATACCACATTAAAGGTTCATAGTTTAGAAGAGACAAAGACATTAAGAATCTACAGCAAACCAGTCAACTGTGTTAGGTATGTATAAATATAGGGATCACAGATGATTTACTGTACGGTGATAGAAATGATGTGATAGTTTCTCCATCCAGGGATACCACATTAAAGGTTCATAGTTTAGAAGAAACCAGGACATTAAGAATCTACAGCAAACCAGTCAACTGTGTTAGGTATGTATAAATATAGGGATCACAGATGATTTACTGTACGGTGATAGAAGTGATGTGATAGTTTCTCCATCCAGGGATACCACATTAAAGGTTCATAGTTTAGAAGAGACAAAGACATTAAGAATCTACAGCAAACTGGTCAACTGTGTTAGGTATGTTTAAATATAGGGCTCACAGATGATTTACTGTACGGTGATAGAAGTGATGTGATAGTTTCTCCATCCAGGGATACCACAATAAAGGTTCATAGTTTAGAAGAGACAAAGACATTAAGAATCTACAGCAAACTGGTCAACTGTGTTAGGTATGTTTAAATATAGGGCTCACAGATGATTTACTGTACGGTGATAGAAGTGATGTGATAGTTTCTCCATCCAGGGATACCACAATAAAGGTTCATAGTTTAGAAGAGACAAAGACATTAAGAATCTACAGCAAACTGGTCAACTGTGTTAGGTATGTTTAAATATAGGGCTCACAGATGATTTACTGTACGGTGATAGAAGTGATGTGATAGTTTCTCCATCCAGGGATACCACAATAAAGGTTCATAGTTTAGAAGAAACAAAGACATTAAGAATCTACAGCAAACCAGTCAACTGTGTTAGGTATGTATAAATATAGGGATCACAGATGATTTACTGTACGGTGATAGAAGTGATGTGATAGTTTCTCCATCCAGGGATACCACATTAAAGGTTCATAGTTTAGAAGAAACCAAGACATTAAGAATCTACAGCAAACCAGTCAACTGTGTTAGGTATGTATATGATTTACTGTATGGGGATAGATATGATGTGATAGTCTCCTCATCCAGGGATACCACATTAAAGGTTCATAGTTTAGAAGAAACCAGGACATTAAGAATCTACAGCAAACCAGTCAACTGTGTTAGGTATGTATAAATATAGGGATCACAGATGATTTACTGTACGGTGATAGAAGTGATGTGATAGTCTCCTCAGAGATCTGGATGATCAGTACTCAAATCTATTCCTAAATGCTTACATAAATCGCCATGCACATACTGAATACTTAAAAATGATCTAATTCCATAGTCCTTCAGGCATATGGCATGCTTTTCTATATAGTATTAACACCAATATCTACCAATTCCGGTCTATGAAGTAAGGGCAATACACGTAAATACCACCAAATCGACTTATACAGTGTGATTTCATGCAGTTTTCAGCTGAGTGAACAGATTTATTGTGAAAGCATAACTTAATTCTATTTTTATAAATGATTTAAAAGAAAAGAACATTTTTCGAAAAACGTTCCTAATTGCAGACATAGGCCCCGTTCACATGCACACATTTACTTACGTAAGTAAAGTTACTTAAGTATGCAAATTTAATTACAGTGCATGTGAACGCACTTACTCATGTGAGTATAAATACTCCTGGAGTAAAGTGGGGTAGGTAAAAGTATATTTGCACCACCTCTGGAGGTCAATACTTATAAGTAATTATACTCCATGAGCAAAGTATGTCATGTACACAGACCTCAGATTTACATATGTAAGCAAATTGATGATTTTTGAATATTTCGGCGCCCCTGTAAAATGGTCTAGAACTATTCTAGAATAGCTATAGAATTTTATAGAACAGCGCTCAAGAACTACTATGTAACTGCTCTAGATGTGTTCTTGAACGTTTATGGGACGGTTGTAGAACCTTATATGGAACAATATTTTGTTCTACAATTGTTCAAGTGATGGTCTTAAAGATTTGTTCTAGAAAAAATCTAGAACTAGATAAGTTCTAGAACATACCTTTAGAACTCTTCTGGAACAGTTCCAGAAAAAAACTAAAGAATTGTCCTAAAATAGTTCTAGAAAAAACCTTAAGAACTTTCTGGAACGATTGTAGAATACCTCTTATAAAAATGTCCCATATAACGTTCTATAAATGTTCCTGAATTATTCTAGAACATTTTAGAATGTTTTTAGAATATTTCTGGAAATGTTTGAATGGTTTGTTAGAACTATTATAGACCTTTAAATTTTTCTAGAACAACTGTAGAACACCTCTCCAAAATATGTCCCATATAATGCTCTATAAATGTCCCTGAATTATACTAGAATATTTTATAACAGTTTCAGAACAATTGAAGAAATGTTCTAGTGGTTTGTTCTACAACATTTCTAAAACAAATGGACTTTTCTGGAGCAACTGTAGAACACCTCTCATACCACACATTTTCCCTAGCCCCAGCGATCGCACAGAAAGTACAATTCTATGATATTTCACCTTTATATATCTGAAATACTGTTGACATGGCATTAAACCCAAAAATAATTCCAAAGTGTCTTCCATGTTCATGCTGGTGACATATAAACTGAAGAAGCATTACTATTGAAGAAATCAAACAGAGACCCTAGGTGGTCTGAATGCTGTAAGTTACCACACCGATTTCAAATTATTGTCTTACATTTGCTCGAAAAAAACGGCAACTCTTTAAACCTTAGAAACTGTGCTTCAAGTCTACTCACTGTCTTGGACAATAATACTATCATATTTGCCATATAGTAATGCCGTATAAATGATTTTGAAGAGCCTTCATAATCCATCCAATTCTGGTAGCCATGTTTTCCGATCATCCATCTGGTTACGGCATGCTTGTTCTTGATATGTTCTAAACAAACTCCAGAATAACTTTTGAACATTTGCAGAACTTACTAAAGTACTATATAAGTTCTAGAACATAATTTGAAGAGTAAAATGTAAATTTATTTTGCCCTTGACAAACTCCAAAACATTCTTGAAATTTTAAGCCAATTCGTAGAATTCACTAGTTCTAAAATAGTGAGAGAAATGTTCTAGAACTTAATTTGAATCACTTTTTAGAAATTTTGTACTTGAAAAGTTCTAAAAATGTACTAGAACATTATTCAAACATGTGTAGAACCTACTAGTTCTTGAATTGTTGTAATATGTTCTAGACTATTTCAAGTACACTTTCAGAGTAATAACAAATAATAAAAATGTGTTGGACAAGAATTTTAGAACAAATATAGGTTCAGAATAGTTCATGAATTTTAGTTCTTTAATACAATTTCCTTTATTCTGTACCATTGATCGTAAGTAAATGCCACTTTAACAACATCCGTCTACCACTCATGAGATTGCTCTTTCGTCCCAATAATTTTTCATGAGACAACCTAAGTGCAAGACCAGTGCACAAATAATATGGCAGCTGCCATCAACAGTTTGTACATGCCTGCTGTACAACAAGTGCGTGTACCTTTTAAAATACTTATGTGGACACTATTAGCATGTGAACGCAGATTAAACATACTTTTACTTACGTGTGTATGTTTGCTCCATGAAGCAAAATACTTACAGGTGTAAATTTTGTGCATGTGAAAAGTCACTTTAATATATGGCATTATATCACTCCCACATGCAGCATCAATGTAATAAAATAGCCTTCAAATTGACTGTAATGTTCAGATTTGTTACTCAGATCATGGGGCAATAATTTTGTTGCTGGAGCCAGTGGTAGTATGTTACAAGGTCAGCCGGTGTGGCATGTTAGTTGTGGTGAAGATACATCCATAGATATGGTACAACAGCTCTTCAGTCAGAGTGCCTCAGATATCACTGCTGTTGCCATATGGGATAACATTGTAAGTTTATTATGGGAAACTTAGGTTTTAAAGTTATGCCAGTCCAGGATATGGGCGTTGTTGCGAGAAAACCTGATTTTGTTGTATGTGAACATTGAAGCCGCAGACATGCAGTCTGGTCAGTGCCTTTGTTTTTTGCTTTCTGGAAAGTATTATAACATGGTTCCCGCAAGCTCTAGAAATCATGGAAAACCTTGAAAAAAAGTTCATGCATGGAAAAATCATGGAATTTGAAAAAACCTGAATAATCATGGAATTTTGTGAAATAATTTGACGAAACTACCAGTAGCTGTCAGACACACAAAACTTGTGTGTCTGACAGCTAGTTTTCTGGCTACTGGTGGTTTCAAGGTGCATACATAGTCTACAAGCATGCTTATTTAAATACATTACTGTTGCTGCATTCCGCATTTATGCTCTGCGTGGTGAAGATGTCGCTAAGAGGGGAGGTTGGAGGCCGTGCATGCATTAAGTGGTCATGGAAATAACATTGTTGATCATTGAAAAATCATGGAATTGTGTTTTTGAATTTCTGTGGGAACCCTGTTTCTGGAAAGGGTTATAACCCAACCTGCTATATACAAAATTTCAATATTCCAGCTAGTCTATGTAGCTGAGCAGGCTGATTTGAGCCTTACTGGGTCATATACTCTGAAGACAGGTTTTCTCGCAACGAGGCTAATGTATTATAAGAGTCATGGGTGTGAGGGTTGGATAGAAAAATCTTTCCAGAGGATCAATGTCTGGCATTTTGAGGCCTGCCAAGTGATGACAAACAATTATCCCTAGGAAGGGATGATTCTATCTGGCCTCACACGCATGATTGAATTTCATACCGAGTTTTCTCGACATGTTCCAATTAGCTCCGAGCCCTCCAGAAAAATATGTGGCCAATCAAAACACATTCCATTTACGTGACATATATTTAAATAAGAATTGCAGATACACAGTGTTGACAAGTGAAAACGTGGGAGTTTATGTAATTTTCAATCATATTAGGAATTTATATCGCTAGATTGACTTGATAGCTCGATGCCACATTGCTAGTGATGTTTTTGACGAGATTTCAAATGCTCAAAAACAATTTATTATAAAAACTTATCCGGAACTTATTTTGTACAAACCTGTAGGTAAATATCAATTATTTACAATGGCATTTATCAGGGCTTTAGTTATGATTGCGTACCAAGTAATTAATTGCCTTATTTCTCAACCAAAACATATGTTGTGGGTACTCAAAAGAACGGTCCCAATGAGACGGTTCTTTTAAGCACCAAATTATAGGTTAAATCTGATGATTAAAAAAATATTTATAGTTTTAAGATAAAAAATTGTGTTTATCTAGAATATGACTTATACAGTACGCAGATATGATACACCCCAGTGAACGTGTCAAACTGGCTGAACTCTTACACAACAGGTAATTGTCAAAAGTTATGGACAGCATACTTATTTAGAAGAAGCTATGAAATCTTCTCAACCTGAATTTTATGCACACACATCACTTTCGTCGCAAGTTTTATGTGCCAAACATTATATTTCCATGTATTTAGGTGAATACACGGCGAAATTCGTGATTTCTGTGAGATAAAATTTGGTCACAAAAAATACCCCCACCCACTAAACATAAATGTCCTGGCATAATCGTGCAATATTTTCAAAATATTTTTATTATGCTAGGTTACTAAATGTGAGGGTTTTATTTAAGCACAAAAATATAGTTGTCAAATATGCATTATCCTAGCAACAGCCTGTCAAAATTTGGGCAGATTGAATAGGAGACTGTCCGAGGTCCTTGCAAGTTTTAAGATTTGAATTTCTGAAGTTCAGGATTGGGGGGGGGGGGGGGGGGGGGGGGGGGGGGGGGGATTTTTAATGAAAAGCGAGCATTTATCTTAGATTTCAAAATTTTCTCTTCTTTGCCTATATAAAATACCCCCATCCTTCGTAAGATTAGTATGTAATATAGGGGGGGCGTTCCAAAATTGGGGGGGGGGGTCCCCAATCCCCCTGCGTAGAATAAAACCTGCCTTATAAGTGCACATTGCATATATCTTTTTCAAATCTATATCCCCTCTTTCGAAAGCAGTGTGAATCCTGATCAGCTGGCTTCTGATGAAGCCAGCTTCTCAGGATCCACAATATTATTCATCCACACTAAAAAAATATTTCAGGCGCTGATAAAGCATTCGTAACTCAAAAAGAACTTTGTGTGGTTTATAAGAGCATGTGTGCTTCTTATGTAGAATACAACACTCCAACATAAATAAACTAAAGATTGTTATGTTTGATTGTTTCAGGTAATATCTGGTGATGAGATGGGTAATCTGTTCCACTGGCAAGGCTGTCTTAAACCCTGTGATAAAGCTCCATGTGATGATATGTGCCATATAGCCAATCTTAATAGTCCAGTTAAATCTCTCTTCCTACAAGGCACTAGAATTATCTGTTTCACAGGTATGTTGATAAAGCGCCCCGTGATGATATGTGCCATATAGCCAATCTTACTAGTCCAGTTAAATCTCTCTTTCTACAAGGCACTAGAATTATCTGTTTCACAGGTATGTTGATAAAGCTCCGTGTGATGATATGTGCCATATAGCCAATCTTAATAGTCCAGTTAAATCTATCTTTCTACAAGGCACTAGAATTATCTGTTTCACAGGTATGTTGATAAAGCTCCGTGTGATGATATGTGCCATATAGCCAATCTTAATAGTCCAGTTAAATCTATCTTTCTACAAGGCACTAGAATTATCTGTTTCACAGGTATGTTGATAAAGCTCCGTGTGATGATATGTGCCATATAGCCAATCTTAATAGTCCAGTTAAATCTCTCTTCCTACAAGGCACTAGAATTATCTGTTTCACAGGTATGTTGATAAAGCGCCCCGTGATGATATGTGCCATATAGCCAATCTTACTAGTCCAGTTAAATCTCTCTTTCTACAAGGCACTAGAATTATCTGTTTCACAGGTATGTTGATAAAGCTCCGTGTGATGATATGTGCCATATAGCCAATCTTAATAGTCCAGTTAAATCTATCTTTCTACAAGGCACTAGAATTATCTGTTTCACAGGTATGTTGATAAAGCGCCCCGTGATGATATGTGCCATATAGCCAATCTTAATAGTCCAGTTAAATCTATCTTTCTACAAGGCACTAGAATTATCTGTTTCACAGGTATGTTGATAAAGCTCCGTGTGATGATATGTGCCATATAGCCAATCTTAATAGTCCAGTTAAATCTATCTTTCTACAAGGCACTAGAATTATCTGTTTCACAGGTATGTTGATAAAGCTCCGTGTGATGATATGTGCCATATAGCCAATCTTAATAGTCCAGTTAAATCTATCTTTCTACAAGGCACTAGAATTATCTGTTTCACAGGTATGTTGATAAAGCTCCGTGTGATGATATGTGCCATATAGCCAATCTTAATAGTCCAGTTAAATCTATCTTTCTACAAGGCACTAGAATTATCTGTTTCACAGGTATGTTGATAAAGCGCCCCGTGATGATATGTGCCATATAGCCAATCCAATAGTCCAGAGCTCAAGATAAGAATGTCTTTAAACGACATCTCCCCCTGAACCACTGCCCTAAATTAAAAATAATTTCACAGAATTGTTCCTCATAATGTCCTTTATAAAAAATTGCATAAATGGTTCTGCTCCACTGAACACGAGGGCTGCCAGAGCTCCAGAAAAAATCTTTTAAACAACATCTCCTCCTATACCACAGGTCCAAATTCAAAATAATTTCACAGAATTGTTCCTCAGGATTCCCTCTATACCAAAATTGCACAAAAGGTTCCGCTCCCTAGAACAAAAGGGCCTCCAGAGCTCTAGATAAGATATCTTGGAATACCATTTTTTTATCTTGAACCACTGGTCCAAAATCAAAATAATTTCACAGAAATGGTTCTCATGTTGCCTTCTACTAAAATTGATCAGATGGTTCAGCTTTGCTGAATAACATGGCTACCAGAGCTAAAAATAGAAATATCTTTAAATCATATCTTCTAAGCCTTTAAATCATATCTCATGTGCCAGGACTCAGGTGAGCGATCCAGGGCCCTAGGGACCTCTTGTTGTATAGGTTATTATTGTAAATCATGTTTGCTCAAACATTAAAAAAAACATGTTTTGGCCTTTTTGAGTGCAGTAGGATATCAAGAACACTGAAATTATTAGAACATATGTATCAGTAACAGCAAATATAATATTTTTTATCATAGATCTTTGTAAACAGAAGTTTTTTGCATGGAATGGTGAACATTTTCTTACCCATCAATATTAACATTTGTTTTTGGGTGCTCAAAAGAATGTCTTATGGAGACAGTCCTTTGAGTACCCACAACATGTGTTTTGGTGTGGAAATAAGGAAACATCACAAACTCTTATTTAAAGGCCTGTATTATAATAAAATGCATTTTTCCTTGACACTGCCATTCATATATATGTCATGATGCTATGAACTATTAACTGCATTTTAATAAATATCTTGACTATTGAAGGGTTTTTATCATATGACATCACTGTTTCATTGGACAAAGTCATATTTTAAAGGTTACAAAATCCTGTTTAAAATGGTCATTTGATAAAAAGAATCTTACACTTGTGGTCATTTCAAAAGAATTTTATGGAACTCACACCGGGCCACGTAGCGCAGTGGGTAACGTGTCTGGCTACAGATGCGTGTCTGACTGCAGATCCAGGGGTCACGAGTTCGATCCAGGCCGGTCCCATACTTTCATGGAGATTGATCATGAAATAATTTCTACAGTCATTCTCCTCTCTTCCGCTGATCATTCAAGAAGGGTTGTTGTCAGTTACAAGCTAAAGTATATGCACGAAGTACTTGTTAATAGCTTGTTTAAGCTTGCCCAGGAAAAAGTGAGGTTAGGTGAACTGACCGCCCCGGTATGGCCATAGCTGTTGACTTGGGACGTAAAGCAACAAAACAAACAAAAAAAACCACAATCAAATCATATGATATCACTGTTTCATCAGACAATGTAACATATTTAAAGGCTACAAAATCCTGTTTAAAATGGTCATATGATAAAAAGAATCTTACACTTGTGGTCATTTCATTGGATTTTTATGAAACTCACCAAGGCTTGTAAATTTCATATTAGCCCTTTGTATACTGGAAACCCCTAAATGGATACTCTGGCAAACAGTGAAGACCAGATGAAATGCAGCATCATGCTGCATTTCATCAGGGTCTACACTGTTTGCTAAGATCAAAACAACCTTCAGGGACAGAAATACATCATAATTTAGAATCTTTTACCTGTGACCCCTTAATTTACAAAATGGGCATTCGACTAGATAGCACTTTACCGGGCACAACTGATTTTGACTAGATTTTTATGACTTGTTTGCTTCTAAATTATTTCTTGAAATGTTTGGTATGGTTGGATGTTATAACCTGAACACAATTGAGGGGGTATTGGGGCATAAGCCCCCATTCATTATATGCTACATGAACAGACTGTTCCATGGTGCCCGGTAAAGTGCAAGTGTCCCGGGCAATCCCGTACTTATCATTTCAATATGAATGGAAAAATCCATCAGAACCTCTTTTTCTTTTTAAACAGCTGATAGTTTTCTCCATGTCAATATAAATGATGAGACGGGTCAGTTTGTGAGTTATGACATTTATGATGCCGTTAAGAAGAGCCCGGAGTGTGTCAGCCTGAGGGCTTCCATCTTAGCTATTGGTTTCCAATCAGGTACATTTCTTATACTTTAATATTTTTATTGACAAGCTCTCATATATTTCGTCCAACTTCTGTTAGTCATATTAACTCTTTCCTTGCTAGCAGCAACTTTTATCAACTGCTGATAACCTTTACAAATAGTTTAGGCCCAGATCAGGACAGAATGTCAGTCCTGATCTGGATCCAGAATGTTTGACACCCAGCTGCAGGTAGTGTCCCCGAAACTATTTTTTAAAAAGTTAATTTTGAATAGAGTCAGCAGATGAGAACAAAAAATATGAAAAATTGCCCAGCATGCAATGAGTTAACTGATGAATATGGTCAAGATAGATGTTATTCATGTATGTATAGATGGAAGAATATGTTTACTAGATATGAATTAGAATCTCGCAGTAGATGTTACACCATTGCAAGTCCCCATGCTTTAGATAGCTTTTGACTTTCCAGGATCCCTGGGGGCAGGACCCAAAATAGATGTGCTCTTGTATGTCAGAATAATATAAGAAAATATTCACAATTTTATGCATAAAAATTTGCTTATCTGATACGATGTAAGTAGCATGTACAAGTCCTTAGATATTGTTTATAAGTATGCAGGCTCATCTTGATCTTTGCTTTTGGTAAAGATGTTTATAAACTGTATTCACTTTCCTCTCTAATGAATAATAGTGTGGAAGTCATTGACATATGAGCCATGGCATGGGATTTCAAACAATGTGGTATGTGTGACCAGCAAAGCCTCAGATCAGCCTGCGCATACGCCCAGTCTGAGCAGAGCCTTTGCTAGTCGCTTGAATATTCTATGAGTGTTAAGCTACTGACTGAATATCATTTGGAGTTTCTTAGCTTAAAGGGAGGCTGCAAAGGCTAGTCTGAGTCTACACTTGTCAAAATGCCACATTGTTGAAAATGACATGTCGTGGCTCAAACTGTGGTTAATGTTCCTGCCAAAATGCCTAGACAACGCAGACCCAGATCAGAAGGCTTCTGAAGAAGCAGTCTGATCAGGGACTTCCCTGTTTTCTATTCTGATAAGCATTTTGTAAATTCCAGCCCTAGGCCCGGAATTACAATACCTCCTTAAAGTTAAGCAAGACTTAAGTTAACTTAAGTATTGATATTTCAACATGCTATATTAAATGCTAAATACATTGCCTGGATAGACGTGGTATTTGTGGTCAAAGATATCACTGTGATCTTTAGAAAAAATAAAAGTATTTTGTTTATAATCAGTTTATACTTTTGTTTATAATCAGTTTTAAAAGTTATTTTTCACGTCCTGAAAAATCAATATTTAATTTAAGTCTTCCTTAACTCTAAGGAGGCATTGTAATTCCGGGCCCTGATAACTAACCTTTTATTTGAGAACAAAAAGAGAAAAGTTTTCGAAATTTTAGAACATTTACTAGATACTAAATGTCAAGTCATATACCGATAGACAAACAAACATGGAGTGGATACTAGCCACTTATTAATGGATAAATAAAGAAAGCACTCATTCATCACTTTGTATCAATGAAGAAATAACAAAAAATACAAAGCAGTTCAGTTAAGCAGCGTTTTTGTTTTAAGAGTGAGAGAAAAACATGCACAAGTGCACTTCATTTGCAAAAAGTATTTTCCCAATTTAGCAAGAATCACACACACTGTTACATGAATGGAAACATTGAAGTAAAAATGTATGGTCAGTAGTGTCTGTAAGTTGAAGTTGTTTAATCACTGTCTTTGAACTGCTGTTTAAACACATGTATTGATGCATATATTGATAAATGTTTATAGTAAATTTACAATAAAATAAAGATCCATGACCATGCAAATCATAAATATATATTCTTTCAAGTTTTGACAACTACAAATAAGTTATTCATCAGAGTTAAAGGACTGATAATCGATTATCATTTTGGCTTCAGTTAGCCAGCCCTGTTTTCTATCATCGCCTCAAACCTATAATTGATTTTTATCATATCCCAGGTACATATTAATCAAAACTTAAATTTCTTATTTCTCAACCAAAACATACTGGGTACTCAAAAAAAACCGTCCCATTAACCATCTCAATGGTTCTTTTGAGCATTCAAAACAAATGTTTAAATTGATGGATAAGAGCTCTGAAAATCATGGAAAACCTGCTAAATCACAAAAAAAGTTCCATGCATGGAAAATCATGGTATTTGAAAAAAACTGAATAATCATGGAAACATCACGAAATTTTGTGAAATAATTTGACCAAACCACCTATAGCCAGAAAACTAGCTGTCGGACACTTGTAGCTAGTTTTCTGGCTACTGGTGGTTTCAAGTTTTAATTATTTCAAAATGTATTCATGGACTGTCTACAAGCATGCTTTTGTTGCTGCATTCTGCAATTATGCTCAGCGCGGTGAAGATGCTGCTAAAATGGGAAGGTTGGAGGCCGTGTATTAAATAGTCATGGAAATTACATTGTTGATCATGGAAAAATCATGGAATTGTGTTTTTGAATTTCTGTGGGGACCCTGAATTAAGAAAATATTCACAATTTCACACCGTTATTTTTGTTTATCTGGACCTATGTGTTCTCATGTTATTACTTCAGGGTTTGTATACCTGTATCACCTACCAGATGATAGCAGCTGGAGTAAGCTGGATCTCTCACAGCCATCAAGAATTGTATCAACTGAACAAGAACATGTGAATGCTGTTGCTATTGGTGACGATGGTGCTGGACCGTGTATTGTGATTGCTACAGAAGGTAGCTTTATAACTGTGATACAGTGGCGAAGAAAATCAATTTGATTTAAGTTGACATTTTTTTCTCTCGCTGAAAACTGTCTTTGTTTTGTTGAATCAAAACAGTGCTTGTTGAATTTAAAACAGTGCAGGCTATGATGAGACAACTATGGTGCTATATCTAATCTCAGTGCTCAAGCTAGAGCGTTCAAGTAGGGAGCTTAGCCGCTTTTAGGGAGAAGTTTTGGTCTCTATTTTGAATCCCTAGTTTAACCTATGATTTAAAACTTCTACCTGCCGGGCCACGTAGCGCAGTCGGTAACGTGTCTGGCTACAGATGTGTGTCTGACTGCAGATCCAGGGGTCGGGAGTTCGATCCCGGTCCGGTCCCATACTTTCGTGGAGATTGATCATGAAATGATTTCTACGGTCATTCTCCTCCCTTCCGCTGATTCATTCAAGAAGGGTTGTTGTCAGTTACAAGCGAAAGTATGTGCACAAATTACTGGTTAACCGCTTGTTCAAGCCTGCCCAGGAAAAAGTGTGGTTAGGTGAACTGACCGTCATGCAATGACCATAGTTGTTGACTTGGGACGTAAAGCAACAAAACAAACAAACAAATAAAACTTCTACCATGGTTAAAAATAGGGAGAATATAGCCTGATTAGGGACACTACTTCTCAAGTCTCCCCCAAGCTTGAGGCTTGAATCTTGATCTGAGCAGTTTGCCAATCTCTTTTGCTATTTGTAAGTTACTTATACTAACTACTCTGTGCCATGAAATTTTTATAGGTAAATGAGAAAAAATTGAGTGGCAATGCAGGAAGAAGGGGCTTTATCAAGATTATACAGACAATGAAGACCTTGACTAGTCTGCACAATGGGCAGACTAGTCAAGGTCTTCATTGTCAGTATGGAAAACTGCAAAATATGCTCTAGAACAAACTGTCTGAATATTAAATAATTTTACAAATGCTTACACTCTTTTGAATTAATTGAAATAAATTTCACAATTGAAAAACTGCTGAGCTTGGGTGAAAGTTTTCATAATTGTTCTTGAATTTAGGATTTTGAGGCTGACTGCAATGAAGTTGACATTCCATAGAAGTCAGCCTCAAAATACTGAATTAGGCAGATTATGATAGCTTTTCTGATTTATTTTCTGTTTAACTAAAGACAAGTGGCCATTTAGATTTTAAATTTTTGAATATTTAGTAGGCATACTGCAGGTTTTTGGATTTGAATTTCAAAAGTTCAGAACTTTTGTAAATTTTGAACTTTCATCTATGAGAGTATTATATAGGTTCATGAGACCCGTATGTTTCTTCTAAATGCTGTCATATTAGAATATTAAACTAATAATCTTGGATTATCAATTTAGCGTATACTCACAATACACAACCAGGATGACATTGAAATGTTCTTAGGGTCTATCCAGTAGTGCTACTCAAATGTTATTTAAGAAATAAATTCAATTTTTGGAATGATCATGGAATCATGAATACTTCCGGTCTCTTGCAAAGTAAGTGAAGCCCTTCTTCGGGCTTCACATTAACTTTGCAAGAGACCTGAAATATTCATGACTCCATGAATAGACCAAGAATTGAATTTATTTCTTATATTTACATTTTATTATTAATATCTAAAATATAAAAATTATTTATAATTTAGCAAACAAAACACACCGGGCAGCATAGCGCAGTTGGTAACGTGTCTGGCAACGGATGCGAGTCTGGCTGCAGAGTTTGATCCATGCCCGGTCTGGTCCCATAATTTGGTGGAGATTGATTATGAAATAATTTCTTGGGTCATTCTCCTCCCTTCCGCTGAATCATTCAAGAAGGATTGTTGTCAGTTACAAGGGAAAGTATGTGCACAAAGTACTGGTTAACTGCTTGTTCAAGCTTGCCCAGGAAAAAAACGTGGTTAGGTGAACTGACCGTCCCGCCATGACCATAGCTGTTGACTTGGGAAGTAAAGCAACAAATCAAACAAAGAAAAGCAAACAAAACAGTTTTTTCTTTAATATGTAATCGTATTAACGGTTTTGTGGGAGTGTATAACAGAACAGCCAGCTTGAACACGGACAGCCAATGGTGCAAAGAAGTGGCTAGTTTTGCACGTGCCACTCGGGTGTGGCTCGCTGTCAATCACTATACAAGTATCACTTCTGGTGAATGAGTTCGATGTTTGAACCGTATTGCACGAGCAAGTAAGCTTGGCAGCTGTCAATCAAATTTGTGTAATTCATAAGGCTATGAACAGTTGTGAAAATCTAAAGATTCATTAAAGGATTTCTTCGAAAATGTAAATATTCATACATGAAAATTCATAATCACTTTCATTCTCATAGACACATTTCATTCATAGAGTGTATCTAGTCAATTCCTTTTTATCTTCAATGCAATAAAGGTTTATATGAAAAACAAAAAGTCTGAATGTAGTCTTTGAACTGCAAAAACTCAGACTTCATTTTTATGATAAATAAATGATAGAAAATTCTAGTAGGCATTAGATAAATGGAGCTCTAGCTGGCTTTTTTGATTATACCTGATCAAGACTTTATTTCTATATATCTCTCATGTCTATTTAGATAACTTCGCTGTGTATATTGTTGCTACTCAAAAGAATCTTCTTGGCAAGATGGTTCTTTTGAGTAACCCCAAAATATAATTTGTTTGAGAGATTGGAAATTAAATAAAATATTATGCTCAAAAGTTTAATCTCAAAGGTATATGCTCAAAAATTGTATCCAGTCTTAGCTGGGGCTTAGTTTACATTTTGAAATGTTTTGTTTTATGTTTATTGTTTCAATTCATTCCATTTTGAAAGAATGATAGGTCTGATTAGAATTGCCACTTGTGTTCAAGACCATTTGTTTTGTGTTCTTTAATTTTTCTCTGTATATTTACAAAAGGAAGTAATTTTTGGTACAATTTGAAGTTGGACAGAAATTTTATACTACACATATTAACAAACTAAAAACTGTCAGTGTGCATCAACAAAGGTAAAAGGCTGAAAAACAGAGCCTTAAGGGCAAGATTGGTGCCATGAAACTGGTTTAAGCCCTCCAGTAAAATATTTTTACTGACTGTTCCAAGGAGGTACTTGTTTTGTGGATCATTTGTGTTTTTGTGTCTTGTGTTGTCATTCTTTCGTGTATGTTCAATGCTGCCTTGTGGTTACCTGCTGTGAAACGGCTGACCTCTTGTTTGTGATGTTTAATTGTGTTTTTGTCACTTTCCCATGTGGTATCCTGGGTCAGGCAGGTGTGGTACTTGATTGTATTGATTCCTGATCTTTGCCGTCTTTCATACTTACATATTTATTCTTTGTAAACTGGTTATCCCTAAATGGGTGCTTTTGCAGACAGTGAAGACCCAGTGGAAATGCATGTCTGCGCTGTTTGCTAAGATAAAACAAACTACAGGGACTGAAGTACATCTTAACTTAGAAGAAATTCTTCCCTGTGACCCCTTGATATGTACAATGTACCATCTCAAGATCATTGTATCAAACCAGGCTCGAGGTTATAAAACTTTTTTCATGCTCAACTCAACTGAACACGAGAATTCAATTGCTCATAAAAACTACAATACCGACAAATAAAGAAGTTTCTTGCTTTAAGTCTCTCAGATGTTGTATTTATCATGCTAATAAATGTTAAAATGCCAACAATTGTTGGCATTTTAACATTTATTAGCATGATAAATTTCATGCTCAGTTGAGTTGAGCACGTAAAAAGCGGAATATCTTCGGGACCTGATGGAAAACTATGATTTGTATACAAAGAGTAAAAGGCAAGTTTTTGAACTCCTATCGGAATGATACATGTATTGAAATTGTTGCTGATATTTCATGCAAAGGTTATTTGTGCTATATGTAAATGTAATACTAATAAAACACAAAAATGTGACTTTCTGTCTTTTATCAACCAGTTTTTGGCAAACAATGAGCCAACCCATATACCAAAAAGATATTGATATGGGTCACATTGGGGAAACCCTGTTGTCAGCATGGGAGCGCAGTGGCTCAGTGGTAGAGTGCTGACTCGGGACTGAGGGGCCGCGGGTTCGAGCCTCACCGGTGTCACTGCATTGTGGTACCTGAGCAAGACGCATTTATAGTAGCTTACTATTGGTTCAACCCAGGAAGACCCACCCGTCCCTGTTTAACTGAAAGATTGTTGATGGGATGTAAAGAATCAAATCAAACAAAACAAAAACAAATTGTTGTCAGCATTTAAGACTTTAGAATTTGAGACTAAATAAGACTCAACTCAGTCTGCCCAGCTACACAGACTAGCGGGAATATTTTAATTATTTGCAGTTGGCTATTATATTCTCCAAAGAGCGAAATAACAAAGGAACTCATAGGAAAATGGGAATACACTGGTTGGTCTCTAAAACGAGCATAGGGATCTGATTAGCATCTTTTTATTGACTAAAATAGATTAGATGGAAAGTTTCAAGACTCTAGCTAGTCTCTATAGCTGAGCAGGTTGGATAGATCATGGTTAGGTCCATATGTGGTATAAGCCTGTTCAGTATGAAACCAACAAACATACGGCCCAGGCAAGATTCAGATCAGCTTGGGTAATGGCCCAGTCTGATCAGAGTCTTTGCTATAGGAATGAAGATTTAATGAGCCTTTTTCTACCCATTGATCACAGGACAGTGTTCATACAGGCAAGTATGAGTAAAATTCAAGGACTCCTCAAGACTATCCTACAGTTTTCAAGGACAATAAGTTTATGAAAAATCCTGATTTAAGTGTTAAAATTCTACTTCAGAAATGCTAGACTGTGATAATGGAGAAATTAGTACTAGAAAATTAGTATAAAATTGCTGTGCCTTTATTTGGTACAGCATTTGCTGCACCAAATAAAGGCACAACAATGATCGCCATATCAACAGTGTTATGTCCTACAGAAAGTAGAAGAATTCAAGGACTTTTCAAGGTGTTTGAGTGATTTTCCAGTACTTTTCAAGGCATATTTAATTTTCAAGAAAGCCATCTAAATTCAAGTACTTTTCAAGCCTGTGCGAACCCTGCAGGATGATGACCCGAGGTTATAAGAATTTTCTCAAGCTCAACTGAGCATGAAATTTCTACTGGCATAAAAATTAAAATGCTGAAAAATATAGACTTTTCTTGCTTTCAAACTCTCAGATGCTGTATTTATCATGCCAATAAATGTTAAAATGTCGACAGTTGTTGGCATTTTTAAAACATTTATGAGCATGGCAAGTTTCACACTCTGTTGAGTTGAGCATAAAAAAGTTTATAACCCTGTGACCTGACTGGATTGATGTCCAGGCTGGTCTGAATGTTTCACCATTGTCAGGTTTTTGAGTAGCATGTAGGTACAGGGACATCATCCACATTAGTGACCTCCCACTCTAGGTAGCTGGCATTTCTGCTAGGGGACATCTGCTGGGCACATACATGTAGTACAAGTAGGTGGATTTTAGGGTCACTCATACGGGGTCGCCTATTGCAGTAGATAATATGTCTGACCACAGATGCTTGTCTGACTGCAGATCCAGGGGTTGCGAGTTTGATCCCAGCCCGATCCCATACTTTTGTGTAGATCAGTCATGAAATAATTTCTACGGTAATTCTCCTTCCTTCCGCTGAATCATTCAAGAAGGGTTGTTGTCAGTCAGAAGTGAAAGTACTGGTTAACTGCTTGTCCAAGCTTGCCCATGAAAAAAGTGTGGTTAGGGGAACTGACCATCTGCAATGGCCATAGCTGTTGACTAGGACGTAAAGCAACAAAACAAAAACATTACTCATGAAGCTGAATTTTTACGGTTATCATAGCCCCTTTTTCTTATGTCCATTTTTTTGTTGATGGTGACCCATCTTTTGACAGTTCTAGTTATCATAGTTAAAAAAAAGAAGAAAGTAATGACTAACGTAAAACTTTGATCTTTTATTTTACCACAAAGAGCTGTAATAAACATATAAATGAGAATTCTAAAGGCTTTGTGTTATGAGTTGAAAAAAAGTCACATCTACCATATATGCAGTCTAGTAAGCACACTTTTTCCTATACCGTAAAACCTGTGTAAAACGGACACTCAAAAATAGACAAAACAGAGATCTTAATGATAAATGGTGGCTTAATGAAGGTCGAAAGTATTGCAGAATGCTCCCCATGGAGCATTCTGCAATACTTTCTACATGCATTAAGCGATAAATGGTCTTGAAAACCAATTGTCTGTCTTTTTGAGAGTGGTTGTTATACACAGGTTTTACTGTATAAATCTTTTGAGTTTTGATTCCTACATCAACCTCAGATTTCTAGCTAAGCCAGTAGAGCAAAGGGGTACATGCATTAAGGGGTTCATTTGGCCCCCTCTGGAGCCAAAATCTGAAAGTTGCTTTTCACCAATTTCTTCTGATTGGTTTATTAGAAGAATAACTCAAGTGTAAAATTCTGGCATTTATTTAAATTTTGATGGTTGATATGGTAACAAAAATGGTCGACAAAATAGGCTTAAATTAGAGAAATGGCCATTTTGAACCAAATTTAAGGCTTTTGGAGACCAGTTTTTAAGAATTAGATATCAGCACAGCTAAATACCCAAAAAAGACTTAAAATATGTTGTGCTGTTAAAATATCTTTTGGTATTTGCTTGTGCTCTATGTAAATTGGTCGTCAAATGTCTCAAATTTGCTCCAAAATACCCAATTTCCTGTTTTTTTCAGCCTATTATGGCGGCCACTTTTGTTACCATAGCAACGGTAAAAGTCAAATTGATACCAGATATTTAAACCTGGGCTATTTTTCTAATAAAGTAATGAGACGGAAATGCTGGAAAACAGTTTTTATTTTGAGCCTCCGAAAGGGGCCAAAATAGCCTCTTAACGCATATACCTACATGTAGCTAAGTCAGTAGAACAAATTTATTATTGATAATGGTCCATCATGTTGATTAACCCTTAAAGCGCCACCTATAATTTGCAGCAGACGACATTTTCAAAAATAACAAGGAATGATATTTCATGAGAATCGTCTGTTGGCAGACGATTCTCATGAAATATCATACCATATTTTTTCTGAAAATTAGGAAAAATGTTGCAAAATTAGTCGTCTGCTGCAGTCGTGATTGGCGCTTTAAGGGTTAAACTGTGGTTTCTGATCAGCTGGTTTCATTAGAAGCCAGATGATATGGATATACACTGTGTTCAAATGGTATACAATTTTTAAAAACAAGTTATGCTCATAAGATCTAAAAGGGTATTTTGATATGACTTATCCGAACAAATTAGGATAAATTAAGTTGGAGAAATGGTACTATTGGTGAATTTCGACCTCAGACGGATCAAAGATCAGACGATTCGAATTTACAGCACGTGAGAGGGGAAACAGGTAGAAACCGTTATAAAGTGGTATCATAGGCGTTACATAATACATTATCATGATTATAAAGGTAACTTTCAACAGTTTACTTAACTTTCTCTGTAGCTCGGTAGGTAAGCAACAGTACATTAATGTTAGTCTAATAAGGTACAAGTATTTCTTTTCTTTAATGCGAGTTCGAGTCTCGATCAGGCCTTTTTTTTTACTTTTAATACAAGTGTGCGTGCGTGCGTATGCGTGTTCATTTCAGCTCTTTTTCTAATGTATATTTTCATCATGGTATATATTTTATTTCATAATTTATTAAATTTCAGATACAATTAATTTAACATGCCCTCTGTCTCGCTGGCAGTGTCGGTATCAGAGCTGCAGTCAGAGCCCGACGCAAGATCAATCACCACTGGCTTTAGCCTTTCTTCAGGCCCTGTATTAAGAAATCTAACTGAAAGTTCTATAACTACTACAGAGATAAATGTATGATACTTTATTACTTCCCCATTGCTCAGAATACAGTAAATAAGACAGTCAGAGCTTTTTTTTTATCAGAGGTGTATATGCTTGTATATGTATGCGGACATATTTTGATATTGTTCTATTTACTGGTCGAATACCATTCTACACTGGCTTATGATCCTATGATCTTCCTCTGCCGCGATCTCCTTTAACTAGTATGTACCCGCTATCTGACAAAACATTTTTGACGCACTTCACCCAGTCACCAGGTGTAATGCCTCTTATGCCCTAGCAATAATAGGTTGAAGGCGAAATAATTCCTCATAAAAACACATTAGGCGCATCATATCACTTGTACCCAAAAGTAGTAGATTTACCATTCCTACCCCCTCCCCCTCAAAAAAATATGTGGGACTCGATCTCTGGGATTCGAACGCTGCAACTGTCCAGGGAATATTTGCAATTCAATACGTTGACCTCTCGACTAAGCCCTGTTGTTGTAGTATTGGTCATGTCGTTACATATTTATTGGAAAGTTTGTTACGTCGATAGCACGAGCAGTAAGTATTAGGCGAAGAATAAGCGTTACAATCTTATTTACCTTTCTCGTGCTCCTAAGTAGACTCGTCTGATCTTTGATCCGTCTGAGGTCAAAATTGACCTTTTTTTTTATACTGAACTCATTCAAAATGTTTTTGTATAAAACATTACTATTTGAGCCACCTTGACAAAACAGACAAAGTGTTGTGTGCCAAGAAAATCTCATCAGCCAATCTGATCAGTCTTCATGCTTGGATCCAGAGGAGGGAAGGGGATAGTGGGTACACCCCCCCCCCCCCCTGGAAAATCACAAATGATATGGGTTTCTATAGAAATTAGCATTTGGACCCATCCTGGAAAAAGTTTGACGCCCCTGGAAAATGTTAGACCCCCTCTAATGACTTGAAAAATTATAGTTTTCTTTGAAATATCATATCCATTGGACGCCCTCTGTGAAACTGTAAAATAAGTTAAGGAGAAAAAAAAGCAATAAAATAACTAAAAAAAACGTCAGAGCTGTTTTCTGGCAGTCGGGCCTGGACCCCCCTGGCAAACATTCCTGGATCAGCCTGCGCATTCACACAGTCTGATCAGAGCCTTTTGCTTGTCGCTTAAATATTCAATGAGTGTTAAGCTGTTGACAGAACATCATTTATAGCTTCTAAGTTTAAAAGGAGGCTGCACAGGCTTGTCTCAGTCTACACTTGTCAAAATGCCACATTGTTGGGAATCGCATATCACGGCTCAACTGTAAAAGGCAGTGGATTGATGGAATGGCAAACAGTGTAAACTCTGATCAGACTGCTCCTGATACAGGGCCCCATAGGAAGGTGATAGCAAGTCTGACTGCAGATCCAGGGGTTGCCAGTTCAATCCCGGCCTCGTCCCATACTTTTCATGGAGATTGCTCATGAAATGATTTCTACGGTCAGTCTTCTCCTTACCGCTGATTCAAGAAGGGTTGTTGTCAGTTACAAGCGAAAGTATGTGCACAAAGTACTGGATAACTGCTTAGTCAAGTTTGCCCAGGAAAAAGTGTGGTTAGCTGAACTGACTATCTAGACGCGACCAAAGCTGTCAACTTGAAAGTAAAACTCAAACAAGCAGAAAAAAACGTTTGAGTATTTTCCAGGTGGAAATATCCAAATTGTTTAAATTTCCACTGTTGAGTGTTGCTTTTGCAACAGCAGTAATGAAGACCCAGATGAGATGCAATATCTCATCTGGGTCTCTATAGTTTGCTGTTAATCCATTGTAGAAGCCTGGGCATTAACAGCTAAAGTAAAGACTCAAAAAACTGATGAACATTCAAAATTCTTTACACTTTTAAGGACCATTAGATTAGACATATCTTACAGACTAGTTTCTGCGTAGATGAAATTTAAAAAATCCCCAGTTTTTTTTTCATGTTCCGTTTACAGTTCCATGACAAAAAAATTGTTTGAAATTTTATTATCCTCATAAAGTAAAAATATCTAGCTATAATAATGGCATGGTCTCATCATTTTACACAAAAGCAACAATCATTACACCAGTCTGGAAATTTCTTCTTGTATCAGCCAAGCAGAAATTCCCGTTCCAGCCAGAATTATTTATCTTTTTAGGCCTGAGACAAATCTTCAAATATCTGATGTTCTGATGAAAAATACTATATTGCTTTTGAAAATGATGCATGAAAATCAAATGATATCTAAATCAAACATTCATATGGAACAAACATGTATAGCATGTCAATGAAGTAAAATGGTTTCATAAATGTTGTAAAATACTTATTCAAACGTGTACACATTTAAAACATATCATCCAGCAGCTCGCATATGCTTGTATGGAACAAAATGAAGAGAAGAACTCTTGACCAAATTCGAGTCAGCACACTGTGTATATTTACTTTTTTCAGTAATTAATGAAATGAATTCAGTTGATAAGGATCTACATTGTTGTTAATCTGCATATTCATGCTCTTATATACTAGTCAAAAGTTCTAACCGGCCACGTGTTTTTTTTCCGATTTTCTGAAAAGCTGTAAGCACTATATCAATTTCATTTGCATTACCGAATAGGCCAGCCTTTCAGTACACGAAAACGGCTAAGCAAAATTCATTAAATAGTATCATGGAGTCTTTGCCGAATACACCTACCCTCAATTTCAAAATTGACAAGAATTTGCATTCGATGACGGGGTATTTTTTTTACACTTTGGCCAATAGCAATGAGTCTCATGCAGATGGAGTGTACATTTCAGCTCTTTAGTGTTCAATATGAGTTTGGCTTTTGGAATGAAAACATTTTACGTGTGAAAGGGGTCATTTCACAAAGTCATGACTCATAAATTGTGCCAAAATGCGAATTCTGAAAATGGGATACCACAATTCAAATTGGCATCTTTCTTGTACTGTTTAACATTTTATCAATATCTTTACTGTCTAGGGTGCATGACACGTCTGACTATTTCGAGATGCAAAAAGGCTGGTCATGTCATTTTGCGTTTTGAAGAAATGTATTAAAATGCAGGTGGCTGGTTAGAACTTTTGTCTAGTATATTTGCTCATGAAGTTACAACACTGGATTGACTGTAATTCTGTCAGTCCTGATCTGGGTCCAAACTGCTAGTAAATGAGCCATGACATGAGATGTCCAACAAAGTGGTATGTGCAACCAGCCAATGCTCAGATCAGCCTGCGCATATGCGTAGTCTGATCAGAGCCTTTGTTCATTGCTTAAATATTCTATGACTGTTAAGCCACTGACCTAACAGTATTTGGATGTTTTAAGCTTATAAGGAGGCTGCGGAGGCTCATCTGAATCTACACTTGTCAAACTGCCACATTGTGTCGTGACTCAAAGCAGAGGACAAAAGTCACAGCTAGTAAGGAAAGAAATTGAGTGACTTGTATCATCTGAAGACAATTACAATTTAGTAAAAGCAGTGTTGCATTGTTCATCTCTCCATGTATTCAGAACAGACCCAATCTAATAGATTTAATTGTACATGCTCTCTATTTACAAAGAACAAATAAAATATCATATACATTATATACATTTTGTCACATTTTGCCCTGCTGATTCAGTCGAGACACCCTTTATTAAACTCTTTTCTTTTACCCTTTAACCAAACATACAAATAATATCACCACATCAACTACTACATTTGTTAGATTATTAACATTTTATATTTACAAATGAAAACACAATGTATTCACAATGATTTCAAGGGTTGATAAACACATTTTTAAAATATGGAAGAGTGGACATGAAGTTCGAAATAACACAATATGTGAAAATGAAAAGTTATTGCTCTTTAACACAGCATATAGTCTAAAATTGATTGATATTTACTTTTCAGAAGATGACGATGGGAGTTTCATGAATATATCTTGAGTTTTGTATGTTACAAGCGAAACTATGTGCACGAAGTACTCCTTAACTGCTTATTTAAGCTTGCCCAGGAAAAAGGGTGGTTAGGTGAACTGACCATCCCGCCATGACCATAGCTATTGATTTGGGACGTACAGCAACAAAACAAACAAACAAACAAAAATACTTTGTGTATGCTCTGGGAAAAACATTGTTTTAATCGTAAATGGGTGAGAGATATACTTTCCAAAAGATCGTTTTATCAGTTACCTCTCATATTAACTGCATTGTAGCACGTTGCCTGATAAACGTTGTCTATCTCACGGAATGTGCCTTTATCAGGTCATGATGACTTTGCACTTTTTGAATGACGTCGCTAATGACGCTGAATGAACACACAAATCGAAAATTACATCATAATCGCTAGTTCGAAGAGTGAATCAGTGGGTAAACTGTAAATAGAATACCAGGTTCGCGTTTTTTTTATATCAAGTTTACCAGGCTCGGCTTTGAGAACGCATGTTGAATCGCTTGGCAAGCCTCGCGATGTCAACAAGCGTTCTCAAAGCCTTGCCTGGTAAACTTGATATCAAAAGACACTCACCTAGTGTTCTCTATTTATCAGTTCCCTTTAAAAGGTTTTGAGCATTAAAAGGGTTAAAATTGCATGAACATATCCAGTAAATTAACACATGAAAATTATATCATTTGACATGCCCCTGTCTCCATTTATAACAATGGAATCACAGACTGGATGAAACACACTGTAGATCATGATCAGCTTCCTTATTCAGATAGCAACCAATCTGGACATACACCTTTTCCCAAAAATATTTATCTATATACGCGTATATGATCAAACCCACACGGATATTATGTACTACTGTAGTGTTGCACCTCAAATGGAACACCGTTTTTCGTTTTTAAAATTTTACATAAAAGTCATTTAATGGTGAAAGTTTGCATAGAAATAGCAAAACCCTAACTATATTTAAATTTTGCCGGAGAATGGTATCAATCTAAGTGCCCTGATATCTTTTAAAAATAAATAACTTAGGTTTTGATGGTAGGAACATACCCTTTCAGTACCCATTTTTGTACTGTCAATGCAATACAGTTGGGATATATATCGCAGTATTTGCTCATCTATAGGATGCCCATTTGAGATTACAGCAGACGATTATCTTGCTGAACGCAGCAAATGGTGCAGTTCAATATGCAATCTGGACAGCTTTTGTAGGTGTACAGGATTGTCGGATAATGGGTTATTTTTGCGTGTTACACCTACCAATTACTATCATTTTGTCTGCTTCCATCTTTCTACCTTTCTGTACATTTTTTTGTTCATGTGTATGTATGTGCAAGCCTGCAGCTAGCCTGACATATTCCTGGAAATATGAATATTTTATCACAGATGTATGTGCACTTACTACATGACACTGACATACATTTTATATTTTAACTTTAACTTTAACCATTTCTTTATTCGATAGAAAATATGCCCATTGCCATTACATCAGATATAAAGGAGTGGTGAGATCAATAGGCAGACTCGTCCATGGAATAGTTAGGCCAAATGTTTCCAACTAAGAGGGCTATTTTGAGCAGTGGACACTAATGTTGCCTTTTTAGGGGGTCACCTTCTTTGTGGTACAGTTGGAAATATCTGAAACCTTATTGACTAGGCTGATAAACAACAACGCAAGCCAATATGCAGCTACATTTAAAACCACTGAAGCATTGCTGTTAATTGTCTTATGCTAGTATATACATGGCTTTATGTTCAACTGGTAGTCATCGATCTGTACTTTCAAGGTACAAGAAGGGAATATTATTTGGCATAACACATTAGGAAAGTTAAAATTCCATCCCATCACAGCATTTTATCAAAACGTGTGCAATATTTATTTTTGATTAGGTTTTTTAGTTTAAATACATTTTTCCAATTAATATAAATTTAAAACTCACATTTTAGATTCAAAGCTATAGCCAAAAACAGTGTTCCATTTGAAGGGCTATACTACAGTAGTAAATACAGGTATCTGATGACAGAGACGGTCATGTGAAGTCTTTGCTGATGTCACTTCGGCACAGGTGAGCTAATAACCGAAAACTACATAAATTTGCACATTTTCACTCATCGACATTGGGTATCTGCAATGCTTATTCAAATATACGTCGCGTTGTTGGGATGTTTTTTGATTGGCTACATAGTTTTACTATTCGGGAGGACTATAGGTTTCCTTAGAAATACTGGTAGGGACCCCCCTTGAGAAGCAATTGGACCCAACTTGGGTCCAATTACTTCTCGAGAGAGGTCCATACAACCCTCTGTGAAATATTTGAGGACTAAAATATCCCCCCCCCCAAAAAAAAAATAATAATCAGGACCCCCAAGGAATTTTCTGGATCCACGCATGCTCGCAGAAAAAAATATGTTGTGGTGATCATAGGAAGCATCAGAATTTTTGATTGGCTGGATTGTTTACGTCCCAGTCAACATATTTTCATACATATTGGGACGGGTCTTCCTGGGTGAACCAGTACTAAGCGGGAATTATTTATCTTGATCAAGGACACACTGCAGTCCCGACAGCAAGGCTAGAATCCACTACCATTCGATCTCCAAGTCAAGCACTTTACCACTGAGCCACAGCACACCCTCAAGCATCTAAATGAGATAGTTCCATTGAACTCTGCAACATATGTATATTTTATTGGAGAAATAAGAAAAGGCCATTTTGGTTAAAAATAGAATCATGTTTTGGGTTATGTGAGGGTAAAAGGAAACACAGAAAAATGAAATGCAAGAAAAAATGTCTTCTTAATAACCTCTTTTCCTGCCATTCAACAAAGATAGGCTCATTCATTCGATCATATACTATGGTAGCCTATATTGCAAACAATATATACACAGATCAGACTGCTCCCTAAAGAGCAGTCTGATGAAGTGTGTTTGAATATATACAGCAGATGTAAACAGCAGACAACATTTTCAGGATGACAAACTATTGGCAGGATAAGTGTGAAACTACTACCAGGTAATAGTTATAAAATTTGTTCATCTACAAATATATGAACACTAATGGTGCCGTTCAGACTGTGTGAAAAGTACTTCACGAGCAGGCTGTTTTTTTCTATTTCCTGTTCATGTACAGTAAAACCTTTGTAAAACGACCACTCTCAAAAAGACAGAAAAATGGTTTTCAAAACCAATTATCGCATAATGTAGGTATTTTTTGAGTTGCCGTTTTACACTGGTTTTACTGTAAGTAAAAATAACAAGTAGATTGTGATGGCTTGGAAATACTATGTGCATGCGTAATCATTGATATTGGTCTTACATTTTCTCATGGCTTGGCATGACACAGATCTAAATGTTTGTTTTTGTGTTTTAGGTTAATGTGATCATAATCATCAACCTTTCATGTTACAGAGTCAATAAGTCCCAAGAGACTTGTCCCACTGACACAGTCCTTTGACTTTCAGATCTCTGGTGATTGATGTGTAGCTAGAGATGACGGTAAAGATTTCGTACTAATACCTGAAAAATGTTTTTGTTGTCTTTTTTATTATTTCTGATTGCTGTGTAGCTCAAGATGGCTGTTATAATGGTATAATAGTACCTGAAAAATTTGTGTTTGTTGTCATTAATTATTGGTGATTACTGTATAGATTAAGGTGGTTGTAATAATATTACGTGAAAATTTGTTATGGTTGCCGTTATTTAGATAACTTGAGATGTCTGTTGTAATGTTATGATATTACCTGAAATTTGTCATTGTTGGCAATAATTATTGACACGAGATGGCTGTTATTATAATACCTGAAAATTTGTTATTTTTGCTGCTATTTATTGATGATTGTTGCATAGATCGAGATGGCTGTTACAATAATACCTGAAAATTTGTTTTGTTGTTAATTATTGATGATTGTTGTGTAGATTGAGATGGCTACCTAAAATGTGCTATTGTTGTCGTTATTTATTGATGATTGTTGTGAATATTGAGATGGCTGTTACAATAATATCTGATCGTTTTTTTTATTGCTGTCGTTAATTATTGATGATTGTTGTGTAGATGGAGATGGCTTTTACAATAATACCTGAAAATTTATCATTTTTGTTAATTATTGATGATTGTTGTGTAGATCGAGATGACTTACAATAATACCTGAAACATTGTTATTGTTGTTATTTATTGATGATTGTTGTGAATATTGAGATGGCTGTTAAAATAATACCTGAAACTTTGTTATTTCTGTCGTTAATTATTGGTGATTGTTGTGTAAATCGAGATGGCGTTTACAATAATACCTAAGGAGCGCAGTGGCTCAGTGGTAGAGTGCTGGACTTGAGACCGAGGGTCCGCAGGATAGAGCCTCACCGGCGTCACTGAGTTGTGTCCTTGGGTAAGACACATTTATCCTAGCTTAGTACTGGTTCAATCCAGGAAGACCCATCCCTATATAACTGAAAGATTGTTGATGGGACATAAAGAATCAAATCAAACAAACAAACAAACCAATAATACCTGAAAAATTGTTATTGTTGTTAATTATTGATGATTGTTGTATAGATTGAGATGGCTGTTACAATAATACCTGAAAATGTGAAGTTGTTGTCCTTATTTATTGATGATTGTTGTGTAGATCCAGATGGCTGTTATAGTAATACCTAAAATGTCAGCTCGCATACAGGCAGTACATCGGCGATGCATCAAACCAATAATGATTCTGATGTCATTTTTGGGATTGCTGCTCATTCACGACGCAACACAGTGATCATTTGAGGACGTGTTCTAACATCATGATGGCACCTGATGTTACGCCCTAAAATTACCCAAACATGTTCAATCGCCACCAGATCAGGAATTTTAGCTGGCCATGATAGTGTTACGATGTCCTAATTTTTTAGTAAGTCTCTGGACAAGCGTGATTAAGTGTTGGCATAGCACGGTTTTGGCACATTAATATATATCAGAAAGCACAAAAACAATATCCAGATACACTGTACAATCTAAATGCCATATTACAGTAGGGTAGATTAAGCGCGTGCAAAAGTAACTTACCAATTAAGGTTGTCCATTAATTTCATGCAAGATACAAGTATGGATATTCATTGATGTCATACTGCACCGACGAGTAGTGACGTTTTTATTGATAAAATTACATGAACCTAAAAAGGTAAAACAAATGGGAAAAAGTTACTGTATGCGTTTCTTTTTTGTCAATTATATCTGAAAATATGCCATTGTTGTCAATATTAATTGGTCATTGCTATGTAGATTGAGATTGCTGAATTATGCCATTGTTATCATTAATTATTGACGATTATTGTGTAGATCGTGATGGCTGTTATAATGATATTATAATACCTGAACATTTGCCATTGTTGTCATTATTTATTGGTGATTGCTTAGTAGATCGAGATGAGTTTTGTTTGTTTGTTTGTTTCTTTTGTTGCTTTATGTCACAATCAACAGCTACGTCCATGGGGGGACAGTCAGTTCACTTAACCACACTTTTTCTCCGGCAAGTTTGAATAAGCGGTTAACCAGTAATTTTTACACATACTTTCGCTTGTAACCGACAACATACCTTCTTGAATGAATCAGCGGAAGGGAGGAGAATGACCATAGAAATTATTTCATGATCAATCTCCACGAAAGTATGTGCCCCTGGATCTGCAGTCAAACGCGCTTTATAAAGGCATTATATTACCTGCAAATTTGTTATTGTTGTCATTATTTATTGATGATCGCTGTGTAAATCAAGATGGCTGTTATAACAATACCTTAAAATGGGTTAGTTTGGTCATTATTTATTGATTATTCATAACAATAACACATTTTTATTTATTATTATTATAAAACCCTTCTTGATTTATATAGCAATCACCAATAAATAAAATCAACAATAATCAATTTCTTAAAGCAATCACCAATTAATAATGCAAACAAAAACAAATTATCAAATATTATGATATCATTCTAACTACTATCTCGCTCTTAACAGCAATCATCAATAAAAATGACAACAATCATGGCAAATTTTCAGGTACTATTATAACAGCCATCTTAATCTATAAGGCTCAGGCTAAAATTTAGGACTCACAACTGTATTTGCACTGGCATGCTTAAAGTGTGACTTAACTAAAATGTAATACAACCACACACCTAGCAATTTAACAATAATCTCAAGATAAACTGCCAGAAGTATAAAATAGACAGTCTTTTATTGTCAGAAGTATAAAATAGACAGTCTATTATTGTCATCCAGGTGCATGACAAACTACTTGAAAAGTTGTTCATTTCTATATGCTTATTTCTTTGGATAAATGAAAGTGGTTGAGAATTTGTTTTAAAAAAGCTTATGGTGTAAAACTCCTTTATTGAAAAGACATATGTTGTAGGTACACATTGGAATTGCCTCATAGAGGCAATTCCAATGTGTACCTACAGCATATGCTACTGAAAATAAGGAAGAAAACTATGTGGAAATTTACATTTCCCAAGTATCATGTCCATTGTCTTACCAATCGGTATTAAAATTCCTGTCACTCAACTGCAAATTGTTTATATTGCATAACAGCTATTTCTCCAAATTCGAGTCCATGAACTACCTCTTTACTAACCTGCTAGGTGCGTGGTTGTAAGTACCAAAAATCTAGAGAACATTGGTTGAATAATTATCATTAAATTGCACAGACTAAATCTATCAACACTGTGTGAGCAAGGTAAGGATCATACCAGCTGCTCAGTCACAGAGCCAAGCCATAATGTTGAAAATTCTAATCTACCATTGGAAGCTTTATACTTTCAAGAAGAACCCATCATGATTGTGAGGGTGGACAGAAAAATCTGTTCAGAGAATCACCATTTGGCATCAGGAGACTTGCCGAATGATGACGAAGGACGATACCAAGGAAAATATATTTTTTTCTATCCAATCATCACACAAATAATGGATCCTTTTTCTTGCTTACCATTGTATTTCACATTTTTGTTTTAAACTAGACTTTTGGAAGTTCCTGATTACACTGAGATGCAATAATACATGATGATGTCATTTTGACACAACAATGTCGTCACTTGACGAACATGTGAGTGATTTCCATTTCAACCAATGTTAAGCCCTAACATGGCAGCCAAGGGTAAGACTTTAAGAATCTGTCATGAGTGTGAGGGTAGGATAGAAAAATCCATCCCGAGGATCACTGTTTGGCATCACGAGGCTTGCGGGTGATCCCGAGGGAGGGATTTTTCTGTCCTACTCTCACCCGAATAATGGAACCTTTTTCTTGCTCACCATTAGATACCACATTTTATTCTTAAGAAAAGGCTCCCAGTAGTTCCTGAATACGCTGAGATGCAATAATACATGATGATGTCACTTTGACATGACACTGTCGTCACTTGACGACCATGTGAGTGAGTTCCAATTCATCCAATTTACAGCCCTCACATGACTGTGGTTAGATAACATGGGTGTGACAAGATTTTCTATCTCATGATTACCAATTCAACTCCTTCATCGCATATACCAATTTGGTAAAACTTAATGTCTCCTGTTATTGAGAGCAAACTTTGGAAATCGGTCAATGCTATTTGATGAGACACTAATTGAACTTTTTGACACAGGTATCATTTTAAAATGGATATCATGCTTGACAGCTTAAAATGATTCTAAATGAAAGAGGAATGACATTTTTTCAACTTCAACACAAATTCTAGAACCAGTCTTTGTTAAGAAGACAAACATTAAGGCTGCCAAATAGCATTTCCTAAATTCTAACATTCTCTATTGGCAAGAAAAAACACCATTTTATTGAATTTAAGGTCCATCTCATTCATAAGAACCAGGTCCCTCTTCTTTTATGTGATGAAGGAGATGGATTGGTAGGCATGTGTCTCAGGCTAAAACGATTAAAGCCACAATCTGTGAAAAACAGTCTTAATGACAAAGTCCTCAAAATTTAGTTAATTACACACACTTGATCTACGAAGTGTTAATGAATAGGATTTATGGCAATATATAAACTGTTAAACTGCAAGTTTTATGAAGTTATCTAAAAATTCAAGGATATATGGTCTTTTAAAACTTTTCATTGTCCATAGAAAAACATACAACGTCAGAAACGTCATGACGTTACTAATGACATCAGAGGTAACTTCCTGATTTGTTGGGTGCATGAAATACATGCTATTTCTTGCTAAAATACTTTTTTTTATTATCCTTAGCATGTGTGCAATGGAATTCGAAGAAAAGTTGACACTGATTCAATCTTGCCTAGAGTTTGCAAGATCTGAAAACGACTGACCGTACTTTAAAAAATATGACAGTTGCTAAGGTAAAGTTGTTGCCATGGAAACATATGGCATGATAACGGAGCAGTTTAATCAGAAATAATTGCCAGTTGTATTCTACTATCCACATGAATAGGATTTAAGGCAATATATAAACTGTTTAATTTCTTAATTATTTTTTGGGGTATTTTTCAAATGATTTTTCCATAAAAAGTCCTGAATATCATTACGGCTTGTTTTCACAGATCATGGCTCATATATATTCTTATCCCTTATGAAAGGCACAGTCCAAATTCTACAGATGTGTGGCTAGTCTTCACCTTTGCTGTTGATCACACAACTAAATCTGGTTTCTCACAACACTGCTGAGACGTATCATTACTTATTGGCTTAAATCGGTGGTAAAGTTGTGTTGATATTCCAAACCACTACAGCAAAATCTGTCTTAACTGGCCACGCATATATGGACAAAACAAAGGTCTTAAAGACAAATTATAGCTTAATGAAGGTCGAAAGTATTGCTCTTGGAGCATCCTGCAAAACTTTTGGCCATGTATGTAGCGATAATCCGTTTTGAAAACCAATTTTTGGTCTTCTTTTTGAGTGGTCTTTTAAGGCAGGTCTTACTGTATTTATTTTACGTCTTATGTTGACATTCTATTGTCCCATCTGTTGGTATTCATACGACTGTCACCAAGGCTTAAAGTTCGTGCCAAAACAGACTGGTCTTTTCTGTCATCTAAAGGAGATGTAACATTGTTGTTTGGGTGAAAATCCATGTCTGGCATCTCATCAGATGAAGATTTCTAAAAGAAATAGAGATATATTCAGGGCGGATCCAAGATTCCTGGAAAGGGCGTGAAACTGGTTTAAGCCCTACAGTAAAATATTTTCACTGACCTGTTCAAAGCATTGCTTCTTTTGTGGATCATTTATGTTATTTCTGTCTTGTTTTTGTTATGCTTTTGTGTGCGTCTGTTTATTGATGCCCTGTGGTCACCTGCTGGGAAAGGGCTGGCCTCTTGGCCCTCGTTTGTGAGGTCTAATTGTGAAGTTGTCACTTTCCCATTGGTATCCTGGGTAAGGTGTGGTGCCTGATTGTATCGATTCTTGATTTTTGTCCTCTTTCTCACTTTCATATGTTTAAAGGTTTGGGGGTTCCGTTTTGCTAATTTTATCTTATTTTTCACAAATATCCCTAGAAAATGAAATAATTTGGTCTCACTGGGACCAGATTATTTCATTTTCATTGGATATTTAAAAATGCGGGGCGGGGAGGGGGTTCAAGCAATTCCCCTCAACCCCCTCTGGATCCGCCACTGCTATTATGACTGCTCATTGTTGAACTTAGATCTATTTTACGTGTTGGAACAAAATGGTACGATGCTTCATCTTTTCCAATGAGTATAAAAAATTAAATAATAAAATTTCCAAGAATATACGATTCTAAACTGTGTTTGTTTTTTTTTCAATATCCCCAAGGGTACATATTGGGCCAAAAAAAAAATAAGTGTGTTTTGGGTAACGGGTCTGAAAATTTTAGGTAGGGTAGGCACACATTCTTTTTTTTATTTAATCATTTTTTTCTGAAAAAAACCTATAATTTTATGCATTTTGAAAGGCATATTGCCTTTCAAAATGCACAAAATTATATTTTTTTCTGGAAAACCTGAAAAATTCTAGGGTTCACAAGTAAAGTTAGGAAGGGCTGGGTTACCTTAAACACATGCAATTTTTACATTTTGTATTTGGCCTTGTTTACTAAAATGCCAGTCAAAATAAGTTAATATTTTATAGATCTTATCATTATCTGCATTTTGATTTATGGTTTTAATCATTACTTTTGGCATTTGGATTAGGTTTTGGTATTTCAGCAGGTTTCGATAAACCTTGGTACAGTAAAACCTGTCTTAAGCCACTCAAAAAGAACACCAAAAATTGGTTTTCAATTCTGATTATTGCTTAATGCAGGTCAAAAGAATTGCAGAATGTTCCAAAGGGACCATTCTGCAATACTTTCAACCTTCACCAAGCTACCATATTCCATTAAGACCTTTGTTTTTTCTATTTTTAAGTGGCCACTTAAAGAGACTAGATCTGTAACTATGAACTTTTTTTGGATTTTTTTCTTTTTAAATCATTTGTAAAAATAGAATTAAGTTATGCTTTCACAATAAATATGTTCAGTACAGCTAAAAACTGAATGGAAGAGTGAATAATCTAATAAAAACAGTGATTTTTCCCTTGTTAGGAATTATTTACGTCCATCCAATAATTCTAGACAGTTGATTTTCAACATATATGCTGTTGTTTGATAGATATAATACGTTAAAATTTATGAAAATGGTGAAATGTTTACCTGAATTTGAGTATTTTTACTGTATTCTTGAAAAATAGAAACTTTATTTCCAAAATTAGAATATCAAAAGTTACAGACTATGCATCTTTAAAAACGGTTTTACTATACTGGAAATAAGGATCTTTAGTTGAAGTGTTTGGTCTTACTTACACATTTGTCACACTTTTTTCTGAGAATAGTTTCTGTTATACACACTATCACAGACAGTATCAGGCCTCCACATAGGACTATAAACATGCCTGATGCAACTTCTATCTCTATTTCTTTACTTTTGGCATTAGATCTGTGATCTGGGCAATTTGGACGGCGCCACCATCTGAAAGACAAAGTGTTTTCTTCTAATTTGTTGAAAATGCATCCAATTATAAAATCCCAGCCAGTAATAGATAGTGGTGCTGTTTGTCTTTGCCATACTGTCTTGTCTGTTTCTCACCTGCTGTGAAAGGGCTGATCTCTTGGCTCTCTTTTATGTGATGCTTTCTTGTGTTTTTGTTACTTTCCCATACAATGTCCTGTGTCAGGTGTGGTACTCGATTGTATCGATTCCTGATCTTTGCCTTATTCGTCACTTAAATGGACGAGAAAACATAATATATCATTTATTGGCAATAAGACTAAAAAGTGAGTATGCTCAGGAAATACCACAAACACTGCAGAACAACCAACTGCACTGTGACAAAGAGTCACGGAACTCTATCAGTCACAAGACATCAGGAAGACATATATAGTTTGGCATCCAGCTCTGTGATTGTGGCATTTCCTGGTCATAACCACTTGTTTTATCCATATGATATGACTAGCTCACCATGATTTCACAGTTATATTATGTGTTGTTTGTATACTGGAGCATAGTTACTAAATATAAACTTGATAATATATATAAGAATTGACCCCTTTCCAGTGTTTATAACAACTATTTACTATTTGGCACCATTTAGGAAAATATGCTAGGAAATAACTGCATTCAGGAGCCATAGTCATTCTGATTGATTGTACATAACACTACATACATGATGAATGAAAACTGGCTATTTAGATTAAAATATCTTGATTATGAACATTTTAAAATTTGCATAATTGGTACTCAGGAGGGCCATAATGAGTGTAATGAGACAATTGTCTCCAGAATAGTATTATAGAAATATATAAAGCATTGAATCATTTTGATCCAGAGATGCTACAATAAAGGTTATATTATCAGTCACCTCTCATATTAAGTGCATTGTGGCACGTTGCCTGATGAACGTTGTCTATCTCACGGCATGAGCCTTTATCAGGTCATGATGACTTGCACTTTTTGAATGACGCTAATGACACTGAATCAACACAAGAATCGAAAATTACGTCATAATCGCTAGTTTGAAGAGAGAAATAGGTAAACTGATAAATAGAATACCATGTTCGCGTCTTTTAATATCAGGTTTACCAGGCTCTGCTTTGAGAATACATGTTGAATTGCTCAGCAAACCTCGCGATGTCAACAAGCATTCTCAAAGCCTTGCCTGGTAAACTTGATATCGAAAGGCACTCACCTAGCATTCTTTATTTTCAGTTTGTGATAACATATGGTGTCAACCAAACTATCAAAATCGAGCATGACACTGCTTAAGATAGAAGTTTTGCTCAACTGTAAAACAGGAGTAATGCCTCAAGCATCTTTTTCTATTGTAAAACTAAAGGTAGAGTGCAGCCTTTTTGTCTTGCTTTTGTCAGATTCGTTTTGTAACATCTTTATTTCAAATGCTACCTTTGTGACCAAGACATAGAGATACATGGACACCGTGTAACGTGCGCAGCAACAGCTAAATTAAACATAGCAAAGCAGCCAATTCATTACCACCACATTACGCATGAATAAAGTTTGGGATTCGATAGTATGACGTTGTTTAATATACCAGTATTTTTTATAAGTTGTGTCACAATACGTTATATTATCAATATGCAGCATTTCAGCATAGCACTGTCGGTTATTATTCAGATTAGTAATGCCCAAACAACTAGCAGGTTAGCAAAGAGGTAGTTCATGATCTCAAATTTGGAGATATAGCTGTCATGCAAATCTAAACAATTTGCAGTAGAGTGACAGGCACTTTAATATTGATTGGCAGTTCGGAATGTTTAAAAGAGGTACAGACAATGGACATGATACTTGGAAAACGTAAATTTCTAAATAGTTTTCTTCCTTATTTTCAGTAACATATGTTGTAGGTACACATTGGAATTGCCTCTATGAGGCAATTCCAATGTGTTCATACAACATATGTCTTTTCAATAAATTAGTTTTTCACCATAAGCTTTTTAAAACAAATTCTCAAACACTGTCATTTGTTCAAAGAAATGAGACTAAAGAAATTTACAACTTTTCATGTAGTTTCTCATGCACCTGGATGACAATACTAGACTGTCTATTTCATGCTTCTGCCAGGTTATCTTGAGATGTTTCATGGGAGTATATTGCTAAATTGCTAGTTGTGTGGTTGAGTATCAAGTGAGATTAGTAATGCCCAAAGAAATGCCGAAAACCTTTGATAGAGATAACTTACTTTCCTTCCAGTTTATACAACATTCCGTTGTCATGAAGTTCCAGGACGGCCAATGATAATCGCTCTGAATAGAACGCATTCTTCTGTGTAGCAATGCCATAACCTTTGAGATCAAAGGGCGTTCCTATTTCCATGAGACCACAATTATTAGCTGTCTCGTGCCGTACTGTCGGCGAATCCCAGATAAATGCATACTTTGACTTCATCACACGGGCAAACCCGTCTTCAACCCTGCGAACTTTAGAATATGGTGATGACATATATGCCCACATTTTTTCATAATGATTAATTTTAGTATGTTCAAAAAATGATTCTATCTGGCTACCGTCAACAGTGCCGTAGTCATATTCATCTTGATGAGCTAAATCAGCAGCTGAAGATATTGGTATATGGGCATTAGTGATAGTCAAAAATGCTGCCAAATTAGCAGTATAAATAGATATAATGATAAGGCTGAAGAACCACCAGGCGGCGCTAACAAGTCTTCCACTGGTTGTGGTGGGCGATCCTTTAAGGTCTGCTCTTAGAAGCGTTCCCCAAACATACCAGAAGCTTTCACGTAGGTCTTCTGTATACACGACTTTTCTATCACTAGTAATTCGTGTCACAGCGAACAGAAACACACCAACAAACATGAAAGAGATGAATATAGTGACCCAAATAAGTCTGGAAAATGGGGAAAGAAACTGAAATGGCCAGACGCTCCTTTCTGGCTTTTTCACAACAACACTTGTTCCTTTGGTCATGAATGGTTCTGTGAAATCGACGACTTCTGATCGTTCTGGTGTTATACTGAAAGGTGCTAGGGCTACGTCAGCTCTCTGTAACAGAAAACAAAACATTCAACCCTTAAAGCGCCAATCAGGACTGCAGCAGACGACACTTTTTGCAACATCTTTCTTAATTTTTGAAAAGAATAAGGTATGATATTTCATGAAAATCGTCTGCTAGCAGACGATTCTCATGAAATACCATGCCTTATTTGTTATTTATGAAAAAGCGGCAAAATTTTAAATCGTCGTCTGCTGCAAATTGTAGGTGGCGCTTTATGGGTAAACACAGTTTTTGAAGATTTGTTTCATTGAATTATGCAGATATATAATATTTGTCAAATACAGTTGTCATATTTAATACATTCAGTGGTGTGGTTGTTGTTCAATGGATATTCAAGTAATCACTTGTTTGATTAACGTTCTTTTTATTTTTGTTCTGTAGAGTCCAAAATATATACTGACGGACTTTAATAACGAAACACTAACTTCCCTTTGTATTTTCCAAAAGATAGTTGAATGTAAACTTCCTTGTCATCATTATGGGTTGGTTTCATCATCAAACACTTTAGTTTTAATTGTACAACTAAACCTGGTGACTTTACTGCTTAGTATAAAATTTAGGCCACTGAAACATTACTTAAGTAGAGGAAATTTTAAGCCATCGAATGAAAGAGTACAGACAGATAACCGTCAAATAAGCCAATGGGCTGTATCGCAGACATGGAAAACAATATGAGAGCGATTTCTCGATGTCGAACAAAGTCCGTGCCACAAACTTGTATACTTCTTGGGTTTCTTGATTTACAAAAATAGGGAATCTTTCACTGATAACATTTTGTCATATGAAACAATCGACCCTTATCTATAAAGTTTACATTTTCAATGCTTTAAATTGATTTAATTGGACAAATGTTTTATGTGTTACTTAAAAATGAATACTCTTTAACATACAACCAAAATGATCGTGTTGCCTTCTTTTTTGCGACATAAATTAAAGCTGCTATCCAAGTGTTGCGTTTTTAAAGTCCATCAGTATAAATGAAAACTTTTTTATAATTTTCAGTTGCTGACATTCGTTTTGTTTGGCAGTATCATATAGATGTAAATGATGTTTATAATTATAGCATTATACTTTATTTATGGTCCATACATATCCATATAATAATATATATAATCTCAAGTACTGTGACACGTAGAGGATGTTACAAAGTGCTTATGTATTATTGAACTTGTTGAGTCGAGGAAAATGGATGAAGGGGGAGTTCCAAATCTGCCCACACATGTATTTTGATAATATTTTTTATGTTGAATACCTACGTTATGACAACTACAAAAATGGAATTATTTTATTCCTCAAACGCTGTTAGGCCACAGGGGCACCTTGATTTACACCCTTTTTGTACTAATATATGACCTATTAAATATCAGTCTCAAATCATTAACATTATTTACTGCAACATTCTTTGAATGGAATATGAAAGAAGACTCCCCAGGGTATACTTTACTACCATTAATGTGTATGAATGCATCTAGATAAAAAAAAATTCTGACCCATCAAAATTTGAATTATCCCCATATTGAACACTAAAGTTACTGTCTATGCGGGATTCTGTCCTAATATTTACCATGTTCCAGTTTTTGTCAACCCATAATATTTTCAGAAAAGTAGGTCAAATACATCCTCTTTATGCATGTAAATTTTCGTAAAATTTGGCCACCAGTAACAGTGTTATAATTTGCGACCAGTATTATTCTAAAAACGCATTTACTATCACTATTTAGTATCTTCATTCAAATTAGGTTCAAGATATATTTTGTGTCAGAAGTTTTAGCTAATTCAATGGCATAAAACTGGCATTTTTGTAAGCAGCACTTGATAAGTAGCACTTGGTCAAGAACTTAGTTGTACGGAAGGATGTCCAGCGGATATCATTTGTGAATTGATCTTCCACTGGTTTCCAAATTATTTTTGGACTGAAGCCAACAGGTATTTATGCTCTTAATGTCTTTCAGCCATTGAAAAAAATTAAACAGATTAGGATTTATGCTAGGTACTTCATCGTCTCCATCTACATTCTATGTTCCTGTTGCACATAGAATTTCCTCTATCTTATGTCCCTCTGAATTAAATATTGAGGGTAAATTGGTTCAGGACTATGTGCATACTTCTCATTAACTCTCATTAACTAAGTGAAACCAGATCAAGTGTATAAGAAATTGTGTACGTTCTCACTATTTTGGTAGGTTCTTTTTTCAGCGAACTTGGATTTCACACCAGCTGTCTTTGTATTGGGTTAAACTTTCCCTCGTACATTGATATAGTGTTGTATTTTCATATTCATGCGCGGATCCAGGAACTTTCGTCAGGGGGGTCCAGGTCAATGTGATAAAAAAGCTCTGTCGTTTTTTTTTAGTCCTCAGCTTATTTTACAGAAGTAAAATGATTAATTTCAAAGAAAACTATCATTTTTCAAGGTTCAAGAGAGAGTCCAACATATTCCGGGGGGGGGGGGGGGGGGGGGGTCCAACTTTTTCCAGGGGGGGGGGGTCCAATTGCATAGAAACCCAAAAATCTTGTGATTTTCCAGGGGGGTCCAGACCCCCTGTCCCCCTCTGGATCCGCACTTTATATTCTGGTCCCTCTGGAATATTTAGTTTTAGCAGAAAGTAGAAGACCCTTTAAGCCAGTGCTAGGAGGCATGAGAGCTGCAGAACTTTCGATTTAGTGTCATACAGAGACTGAGTGAAACTGATCCTTAAGTTTTAAAACTTTATAGTTTATTTCTATTATGGAATGATCCGTTTCCCACATTATTTAAATAGTATCATTATTTTGCAGTCCTTTAGTCACTCAATGTGTACATTTTAATGAACGGTTTATAGAATCCTATTTGAATTGCATTGTATCTTAATTGGTATTGATTGTGTGTTTTTTTTTCTCCTGCATTAAGTTCTATCCGCCAAAACATTTCAAAAGAATATCCAAAAATACTTATCATAGACCCCATTTAAAATCATTAATATTCCAACAAAAGCTTTAAAACTGCTCTAATAAATAGAAATGGGGTTGGATGAAAATAAAAAAAAGATACTTTTTAAGATTATAAATGGATTTTTAAATATAAAGAAACACTTTGCGAACTTTTGAATGTATACATACTAAACATCTGACATTAGACAAGGTGTAACAGTCTTTGTGCGGTTATTTCAATAGAATCACGAATTTGAATCTCAAATGACCTCATAATCATACTGCTGACATACTAAACAATTTTGTAAAACTTGGCATAAATATCTATAATGAATTCAATAATATTCATTCATTTAACAAAAGTCTGACTCACCATTCAAACAAAATATAATTTCCGGGCTTCAAATCTTGTGAATATTATCCTTACACATATAGTCAAATTATATATGGATGACAAAGGTTGACAAGAAGTGTAACACACCATAATTAAAACCCAAACATTATTGATATAATTTGTACAGCTGAATTTGAGTAAAGGACCTTGGACAGTCTTAATGAAGGATTGCCCATAAAAATGACATGAGAAAAGTTTCAAAGAAAACGATATTTTTTCTGTGAAAAAGATAGTAGGTTCAACCCTCGACTTATCCACAAAAGCAGTTTTCTCATTGGACAAGTACCAATTGAAGAGTATGGGTTGAAAACTCTGTTTTTGCTATTCAACATATAGAAAATAGAAAACGTTTTACTGAAGTGCTTTCCCCCCCCCCCCCCCGTGACCAAACTAAACCTTTTGCATACAGTTGTAGTTTTACATTTCACACATCATATAAAAACGGCATGATTGGTCACGGGGGAGAACGTTGTCGAAATGCTCAAAAACACTTTATTATAAAAACTTATTAGACACTTATTTTGTAAAAAACCTGTAGGTAAAAATCAATTTGCAATGGCATGTATCAGGGCTTCAGTTATGAGTGCTTACAAAGTAATTAATTGTCTCATTTCTAAACCAAAACATAAGTTTTGGGTACTCAAAAGAACCGTCTCAATGAGACGGTTCTTTTAAGCACCAAATTACAGGTTAAATCTGATGTGTAAGAAAATATTAACGATTTTACGATCAAAAACTGTGTTTATCTAGACTATGATTTATACAGTATGCAGATATGAAACACCTCAGTACACAACTCAACCATGGAATATTACAGGTAATAGTCAAAAGTAATTGACAGCACACTTCTGTAGATGAAACAATGAAATCTTCTCAACCCGAATTTTATGCAAACGCATCACTTTCGTCTCGCGTTTAATGCAGCAAACATAATATTTACATGTATTTAGGTGAATACTCGACGAAACTTTGACTTTCTGTGAAATAAAATTTGGTCACAAAAAATACCCCCACCCCCTAAACCCTAGAGTCCTGGCATAATTATGGAATATTTTCAAAATATTTTCATTTTGCTAGGTGCACTAAATGTAAGGTTTTGATTTAAGCACAAAACTATAGTTGTCAGTTATGCATTATCCTAGCCACAGGCTGTCAAAATTTGGGCAGATTGAATAGGAAACTGTCCTAGGTCCTTTTCCAAAAGAAACATTATTTTAATCATTTTATGTGATAGATATGGTAATGACTGTACCGCACACATAAGCTAGAACTCACATATTATTCTAATAATTATCAATTTTAGAAATTCTGATTTCTGATAGATGTAAATTTGGCTGAGTTGGGGGGTACCCCTATGATCACATACTTTATAATACCAAATGTTGTAACCAACCAATGAAAAGCAATAGAAAACGAAATACTTATAAGCCAAACGGTCAATTTGCATAATATCATCAAGATCTATGCCTATGCAGGACAGAACTCTATGTAAACTGAGCATACTGCTGGAAGTTTACATTAAATTTTGATTTTTACATTCTGCAAAATTTTGACCATTAAGATTGAAATTCAGAAAACTCCATTTTACCTGTTTTATTTTTTCTTGAGATTTTATGATTTTAACAAACACATGTGTAGACAAATTTGATATAAATTTCATAGGTTGACAAGAACAGCAACTAGGCAAAAATGACAATTTAATTTGTTGAACATATTTTCAAAGTGTTAAATTTAGGGGTACCTTCAAACAACATTTGATGTGGACTTGTTTATTTTATACATTGAAATATATGTATGGTACATACATAATTACAAATTACTAGGCATAAAGTTGAGAATATTTTAGGTTGAAAAATCAAAAATATTGTCGCCTAGGGCCACTTTTAATTAGGGTATCCATTTTTTTAATTTTAAAATTTAAAATCATTTAAATTTAACAAATGAATAGAACACACATGTAATAGACAATCTTTCTGCAAAATTTTATAAAATCCTGTGCGTGGGCAGAACCCTATGTAAATTCTATATAGGGTGGAACTCTCCCTTTTAAGGCTTGCCATGTTGTCAAGCGGTTTATAACTTTTCTTTACACTAAGTTTAATTAATTCAATAACACAGGAGCACAAATGTTAGATTCTATTTTCATTATTTCCATATGACGTTGGCTTGTATTAAACTAGATAAACCACTTGTGGTTTAAGATTTTTGGTAACGTTATGAAATCACGCTTGTAACAACGTCATATATATGTGGCAAAACCCTGGCGTTTTCACACCAAATTGAGATTCAAATTCATTTAATTGTCATATGATAAATAGAATCTAACATTTATGCTCCTGTATTATTGAATTTATTGAATTCGATTTTACCTCTTCCCGAACTTGTTTATTAAAGGCAGTGGCTATTGACAGCCGGCTGTCACAAGGAATTCAGTGGCTATTGACAGCTGGCTGTCAGCAGCGAATTCGCTATTGCCAGCCGGCTGTCACCAGCCAATTCGCTGCTGACAGCCAGTAAAATTTATGGATGATACTCTAGGTCTTAACATGCATAACACTGATACAGAAGCTACTTATGTAAAAATGTATCTTACAGTCTGACATCTAAATTGAAACTATTAAACAAATATCATGTTCCTAGCTTAAAGTAGGCTCTTGACAGCCAGCAATATTTATGGATACATGTAAAGCACTTATACATTAATCTCTTGTTTTTTATACATGTATCTTTTTTAAAATATTTAAATACATATTACATTTATTTACTTTAACTTGTTCCAATAAGGGCACCAGAGGCCTCTAATTAATTATCCTGTGGGTATCTTGATTTGCAGAAAACCAAATAATTCATTTAATGCATGATGTTCACACTCATTAAATGATGTTGATGTTTTAAGCATCAGATAGGGGACAAGATAATCTGCCCTGGTTTGTTTGTATGGATATTTTACATATCAGTCAACAAGTTTTCAGGCATGATGGGAGAATTTCCTGCCTTCCTTGGTTGGACCAGTACAAAGTAGCAGAAAAAGTGTCCTGTTTGTGACTCCAATCGCAGTGATACCCTGCCCTTAGATCTTGTACCCATCCAGTAACACATTTTACACACAGTTACATTTCCCATTTAAATAGCTTGTTTCCCCAACCCCTATCCCTCCACCTATCCCCTAGGAGGAATGTCCCTTCTCCAGAGTAATTTCAACAGCCACTGTGTAATGTCCTCACCTAAGGGAATATGCCACCACCTTAATAATGACCTAGGGTAGAGAGTTTACATTTATTGTAATGTTCCCTTTGCTACCTGAGATAGGGTTGAATGTGTCTCCACCTAGAGTTGATGGTAAACATCTAGGATAAAAAAAAGCATATGCCACCCCCCACAACTTCATAAAAGTTATCCATCATGACCTTAATGACTTAATGTGTGAACAGGCACGTCTGATGCTTCATTTCTCGCACCATATCTCCTGAATAAAATGTCATATGAAATGCCCCCAATCTGTGGCATTTCATCGGGATCTTGATGTTTGCAAAAGTTCCCTGCATTATGATATTTTCTGTAAAATTCTAGCAAATATAATGGTTTGGGTTTAAAGGATTTAGTAAAAATCATTTTTATCAGATTTTTCCCATAATTTTTATAAAGGCATTTAATACAAATTTAACCTTGCCATAAAGCAGATAAATGTCCAGGGTGGGGGTACTCTCATTGGCTAGGAAATGTACTGTTTACCCCCAAAAATATCAGAAATTTAGGCATACCCCCAAAAAATATTATAGCGACACCAAAAAAAATCCAATTCTGTACCTTGACCTTCAGAAAATCCTTAAAATGTATAGAAATCCCCTCCCCCCCCCCTCCCCCAGGCACACACACACCAAATAGTCCAGTTTTGTAATATCCACAATTTCTTCATACCCCAAAAAATATTCATTTTTCTGAAAACCCAAACAATATTGAAATTAAAAATTTTAAACCCCCCAAAATGATCAGAGCCTACATATATATGCAAACTTGGTAGGGTCTGCATCCCCAATACATGTAGAAGATATTTGAAAATGTTTACAGACAACCGATGGACGTGTAATGTCCCCACCTCAGGTAGAGTTTCATCATCCAGTGTAATGTCCTACCTAGGGTTGATTGTCAACTTCTAGTGTACAAATGTATTGTCAACACCTTAGGTAGCATGGCCCCCTATTGATTAGAGTGTCAACACTGTGTGTAATATACCCAGTCCCCACAGTAGTATATCTTTGCATAGGGTCTCGGACCCACTATATGCCAGATGCAGTGGGCCGCACTACACTAACATTATATAACTGACCCAGTATATTGAGTCTGAGATAGAATATTATAGAGCACTAATCAGTGTAAAGTCCCTGCCAACTCTTGCCCCAAGAAAATAATAATTAAGTATCTTCAGTGCATTTTAAGTTATATCTCATTTATATTATCCGCAAAAATATTTAGGTAAAGTAAGTGCTTTAAAGCAAAACATTAAGTTATCAGTGTATTGCACTCCAAATTAAATATATGTATTGTATCATTAATTTTGCTGGCTGTCAATAGCGAATTCGCTGGTGACAGCCGGTTGTCAATAGCGAATTCGCTGCTGACAGCCGGCTGTAAATAGCGATCGCCTTTATTAAATTCAATAAAAGATGAGCACTTTCATAAGATCCTCTATAAAATATATTTATCAGATGACATAAATCGTTCTTTGAACTTTCATCTTTTCAACATTATGTTAGCAACGTTATTATGAACAGCATTATAACGTTACTAGATATACATGTATAAACGGCTAACTAAACAGCAGTAGTGTTTTTTTTAAATTTTAATACAGGGCATTATATCACTCAGGCGCAGCGCTATGTGATAAAATGTATTTGTTTTGATATTGTTAAGCCAATTAGTGAAAATGAATATATAATGAGTTTCATCTAACTTCAAACGCCAGAAATATTTGGTCATATTTGTCCTAAGGCTTTTTTTGTATTTTAATTGACACGTGTACACCAAAGCAGGTCCATTTATTATGTCATATCTAGCTTACAAAACTAAAATTACATCATGTATAAGTTCGTTGATCATGCCAGTCCACCCATACCACTTTTTACTTCCAAACTTTCCATCAGGTACGAGTGTGATGTTATACTTGAAGTTCAGTAACTTGCTGATCTCTTCTAATATGTCTACACAGAAACCATCAAACCATTCGTTGCCATGCAGCTTCTCATCAGCTGATTTATTTTTCCACTGAATGAACGGTTCTTCCTAAAAGTTTGAAATTAAACGCAATTAATTACACGCTTTAGTTAAATACTACCATGTAACTACCAGCTTAGCAAATGCATAGTTCATAAAATAAATTTGTTGATATAGCTGTCATGTAAGTATAAACAATTGCCATATAGTAACAGGTATTTTAATACTAATAGGCAAATTGAGATGTTTAAAAGAGGAAAGCCAATGGACATGATACTTGTTTAGTGTATATTTCAAAATAGGGTTCCTTAAATTTCAGTAGCATATGTTATAAGTACCAATTGGAATTGCCTCATAGAGGCAATTCAAATGTGCACCTACAACATATGTCCATTTATTAAATGAGTGTTGTTCACCACAAAACAGAGTTTTCACGAATTTCTTAACCACTTTTTAAGCTTCGGTGTAATAAGCATGTAGAAATGAACAAGTTTTGTGTAGTTTGGCAAGCACCTGGATGACAATAATAAATAGCCAATTTTATATTATTGACAGCTTGTCTTTAGATGTTTAATTGGAATAAAATGCTAACTTGGTGGTTGTCTGGTTGTAAGTATGGTGATAGCCAAACTAACATTTAAGAATCAAAATAGCATGTGTTATTACTTAGTAAACGTATAATAGCATCAGAATAAATAGAAACATATTAAAAAGTTTGCTTACTCAAAAGGTACCCATAAATGAAACGTATTGTGCTTTAGAATACTTCATAAAATGACAATATGAGTTTAATAACTGCCAACTTTATTTTCAAAAAAATAATATGTTAATTTTGTTGAATCCAATTAACACAAATAGTATATTATGCTGATTCTTAAACAAAAATCATTTTATGTACAAAAATACACATGGCATGTGCTGAAGTGTAGTAAGATTAAAGTTTACAATGCATATAATATCATCATTTAACAATTAAGACAAATCTTTAATGACACGAATTTTGCAATGCTTTGTTGTTTACTCCCAAGATCAATCATTGACAACTTTTTTAAAACTATGGACAGTACACATTTTAAATGAAATCAATTTGCTTTCTATGCTTCACAAGAAATTGTGTTGGACTTTTGTGGATGGGTGTTGAGCCCACGAATGCGGCGTGAGAGAATTGTGACATATTGAGAAAATTGTCATAATTTTGAACAGAAAAGTAGTATATGCTGTTTTTGTTTGCTTGACGTGTATAAAGTAACTCACTATTTTTGTTGTTATTCTAAGAACCTTGTCTCCAAATAAATCGTTTTTCTCCCTGAGCATTGTGCTAAATGAAGTGGACGGTTGAACACGCTTTGAGAGCTCCTTCTTTCCAGATCGCCAGGTACCAGACTGAAACAAATTATATATTCAGAACAGACACAAAAAGATGAAATAATGGATCTTAGTATAGCTTACATTATATAAAGAGTCTAAGCAATCATAAAGGCCTTTAGTAGCTAAATTAGATCAATTGCGCGATATGGCTCTTTAAAGGAAAATTATGTAAGTGTATTTTGGTGTATTGCCATGGGCAAACACTTTTGTGCAAGTATGTATAGCTGCGTGATTTAATTTCATTCATCATCTGTCTGTATTTTCTAACTTAAAAATTATAGGATGTAGGTATTTATTAGGAGCATTTGGTTGAAGATTTCATGCTTTAGGGTTGTCTTATGTTTTTTTTTTCTATCAAAAACGTTTCTACAAAGGTGCTATACCCTATATCCTCGAATCACTGGCTTAACATGAAACTGGGTCAGTGGTATGTTTTTGCCTAATTATGATAGGTTGTAACTATTAAAGTAATTTGTACAACTAAAAGATATCAGCAACATTTCAAAGATAAAACAGATTTTTTTCAAAAGATGCAAAGTATGCATCTCAGAAATGTTTCTGTACAAAGTTCAAGGCAAAGATCAGAACTTTCGGAAAGACCCTCGTATGAGATAGACATACCTCTCCACTTACAAGGCCTTCAAGTGTCAACATTTGAAGAAATGTTTCGTTCCTCTCGCCTGTCTTTGAAAAATTAAGATTTCCTGTACATCCATTGACATCACCCTATACGAAAAACATATTTTTGTAAATGAGTTGAGTCTTTGATCGGTGCTCTATCAGCAGGTAAGGGTCTAAGGTTTCTTCAGGTGGAAATGTAAGATTCTGATTGGAATGTGTGGATATACAGACTGATTTGAACCCATGCCAACTTTTACCTTTTGCTGGATACTGATCCAATAAATACAGTCACACTCTGACAAAGGTTATAAAATATCCATACTCCCTGCGTGGATCCAGAGGAGGGACAGGGGGTCTGGACAAAGCTGCCAAGTAGCATTCAATGTTAGGTCATTATAGGCACCCCAGCAAAACGCCATTTGAATGACGTTTTGCTGGCAGGCTGATAATGGCCCCACTTATACCATGATCAACTAAAAAACGTTGTCAAAGTTGGACCTCTCTGACAAAACTTTCTGGATCCGCCCATGAATGACCATAATCTACCAAAAAAGAACACATTCTTTTAAAAAAATTATGACTGCTTTATCAATTACTGACCTTTCCAAGGCGGTACTTCTCTTGTGGATCATTTGTGTTATTTATGTCTTGTGTTTGCCATGCTTTCGCGTCTGTTCTTTGCTGCCTTGTGATCACCTCTTGGCTCTTGTTTGTGATGTTTATTGCGATTTTGTTATTTCACATTTGGTATCCTAGGACAGGTGTGGTACTTAATTGTATCGATTCTGGATCCTTGTTGTCTTTCTTACTTTAAAAAGAGTACGGTTTTCTTTATTTGATTTGATTGTTTACTTGTGATGACACATTTAATTAGTAAGGACATCTCGACGCAAGCTTAACACATTATGTGTTTTGACAACAATAGAATAAAGGTCAATGATTTAATTTAAGCTTCTGCTTTCCATTCTAAGGCGGTGGTTATGTTTTTCTTATTGTTGATTCATTGTTTGTTGCTCCAATTTTTTTATGGGTGTTTTGTGTATGTCTTTATTTTGTTTTGCAGTATTTAGTGCCCCTTCTAGTTTAAAGCCCCTGCTTTCTATTCTAAGGCAGTAATACTGATTTTCCGCAGTCGGTAACGTGACTGGCTACAGATGCGTGTCTGACTTCAGATCCAGGGGTCGCGAGTTCGATCCCGGCCTGGTCCCATACTTTTGTGGAGATTGATCATGAAATAATTTCTACGGTCATTCTCCTCCCTTCCGCTGATTCATTCAAGAAGGGATGTTGTCAGTTACAAGCGAAAGTATGTGCACAAATTACTGGTAAACCGCTTGATCAAGCCTGCCCAGGAAAAAGTGTGGTTAGGTGAACTGACCGTCCCGCAATGACCATAGCTGTTGACTTGGACGTAAAGCAACAAAACCAACCAACAAATATTCTGATTTTCTTGCTGTTGATTCATTGTTTGTTGTTGCTCTAATTGTTTATGGGTGTTTTGTGTTTGTCTTATTTTTGTTTTACAGTATTTAGTGTCCTTTCTAGTTTTGCAATCGCCTCGCTGAGGAAGAGAGGGTTAGTTGCTCCTTTTGATATCATGTGGCGATTATTGTTTTGTGTCTTCTCCTCGTGGTGCCGTGGGTTAGTCTGCGGTGTTTATGACATTTCCTGACCATACTCACTTACTGTGTGAAGCAGTATATGTCTATTTTGGACTTTTAATGCGTGCCATTTGGGTGCCTTCACCAGACCATTCCGTTTAATATAATTAATGCATATTATCATAACAGACAAGAAAGTAGCCAAGAAAGTGTCGGAAGCTGCAGTTGTGATTTAAGGATTCATAAATAAAAGTGTTAATAATTAATCCTTAGACTCCTTCAACGACCTCAGCCAATGTCAGTCATGGAATTAACCAGGTGATTAACAATTTAGCTACAGTCGTCAGTCTGATAGTTTGACAAATAGAGGATCTTACATGAGTGCTTATGTTTTATTGAATTTATGAAACGAGTTTGGGAATAGCGATAAAATGCTAGGCTTGTCGAGCATTTTATCGCTTTTTCGCAATGCGTTTAATAAATTCAATAATACAGGAGCAAAAATGTTAGATTCTATTTATCATATTACTTTTTTTTATTATTTCAAATTCATATTTTTTTACGTGAAAACATCGGGATTTTGGCACAGTATTGATGACAAACTTGCCAAAATTATAAAAAGCGTCAGTCATTCTGACATGTCAAAAAAGAAATATAGACTTTGGAGATTTCTGACCTAGGTCTGCTTTTTGGCCTATAAGTCATTGTATTATTATTTTCATACGCATTAGTCCTTTAAATGGGCTGATATGTGTTAAATGTCAAAGAGTTAAAGAGACTATAAGTCTGTAACTATGAACATTTTTCGAAAAAAAAATCTTTTCTTTTTAAACTATTTGTAAAAATAGAATTAAGTTATGTTTTCACAATTAACATGTTCAGTACAGCTGAAAACTGCGTGGAAAAGTGAATAATCTTATAATAACAGCTGATTTTTCTCTTGTTTGTAATTATTTACGTCCCTCCAATAATTCTAGACAGTTGATTTCTAACATAGAAGCTGTTGTTTTGATAGTGATAATTTGTTAAAATTTACGAAAATGGTAAAATGTTTACCTGAATTTGAGTATTTTACTGTCTTCTTGAAAAATAGAAACTTTATTTATAAAATTAGAAGATCTAAAGTTACATACTATGCAGCTTTAAATGTCAAAAAAAAAATGTCATAATCTTACCAATGTTTTTAGTCTCCTTCGCAAATTATTTACAGAGACTCGTTCATCCCCTGTTCTGTTTGTCCCATTAATTATATAAAGTACATCATATAACACCGCTTTGGTAAGGCTAATATCACTTTCATTCAAGGCACATTCTGGCGACATTGGGTCCACCATCAATCGTAGTAGGGTTAGATTTGCACGGGAGTCGATGTATTCATATAAACTTGCCTCTCCTGGACCCTGAAATATACACTTACACATTTAAATGGGGGATTAGAAATTGAACACGTTTACAACCACGCAACTAGCAATTTAGCATTATGCTCCCATGAAACATCTCAAGATAAGCTGTCAGAAACATAAAATAAACAGTCTATTATTGTCATCCAGGTGCATGACAAACTACATGAAAAGTTGTTCATTTCTACATGCTCATTTCTTTGAATAAATGAAGGTGGTTAAGAATTTGTTAGGAAAAGCTTATGGTAAACAACTCATTCATTGAAAAGACTTATTTTGTAGACACACATTGGAATTGCCTCATAGAGGAAATTCCAATGTGTACCTACAACATATGTTACTGGAAATAAGGAAGAAAACTATGTGGAAATTTGTGTTTTCCAAGTATCATGTCCATTGTCAATACCTCTTTTAAACATCCCAAACTGCCAATAAGTATTAACAGTCATGTCACTTTACCTCAAATTGTTTATATTTGCATGACAGCTATATCTCCAAATTCGAGTTCATGAACTACCTCTTTGCTAGCCTGCTAGTGGCATGGCTGTAGTGGCATGGCTGTAACTCGTCTTTCATATTAGCACCATTCAATGCAGTATAGCACACTGAACGTGTTAAATCGCTTTAATCTTTTGCGTGTCCAAGAAATGCAAGATCTGGTTAATTTAATGCTTTATGTACGTGGACCTCGTATGTGTAATGCAGACAAAGTTTACACACATTATGCACGTACATGATTTGTTATTAATCTATGCAGGATCTAATTCAAGTTAAAATGCGTTATGCCAGGGACTCTATACAAAGGGACAGGAAAGACTGTATTATTTTTGCTGATAATACGAATTATCTTGTAGGTACAGTACCATACTTGCAGACACTGTAAGAAGGAGATAATGAACTTATTTAAAAGTGAACTTTTCGGAATAGAAATAATAATTAATTATTTATGAAGTTTTAAAACACCCAGTATATAAAATAGCCTTTCAGCTTCAAAACCATTTAATTTTCAAAAAGATACGTTGTGCATTTCTCCAGTTAATCACAATGATAGTTGGTATTATTGCAAGAGCTCCTAAAATGTACACATTAGGTGCATATTACAATTAAATAGATACACGTATCAAGTTACAATGATGCTAAATGTTTAGACTGTGTGGTTCAAAATATGGTGGTAAAGAAGAGATAGTAAGTCAAAGGTGTTATTAAGTAAAATTTGACATTAATGATAAATTGTAAATTTACACTTTGTGTTCGGCTTTTGTGTGAGTAAAGTGGCATATATAGATTAATTGCTGGTTCCCAGTATACCATCTTGTCATACCAAGGGTACGATTCGCTATCTTAACCCTTGGCCTCACAAGGATACTTTCTTCCGATTGAGTATGTCATAAGACGAAAATAGTAACAAATAATATGATCAATCACAAAGCGGTGCAAAAAATCGATAAACACCAGGACTCCAGATTAGACGGCGTAATTAATTTACATTAAGTTTTCTTATATAACAACTAAAATATACGTATAAGGTGCTCAAAAGAACTGTCTCATTTAGATAGTTATTTTGAGCACCCATAACATAATTTTGAACCGAAGGATAGGAGAAAAATAAATAATTTTACGACCAAAATCTTTGTTTATCTGGGCTTATGGAGACTTAACAGGCGGTGTATATTAGATGCTAATAATCTGCTACGTTTAATCTGATTGGCAGGAAGGGATTCTCGAAAAAATCCTTCCTGGCGCTTTCATTGGTCGATTAGCCTGCGCTATTAATAAATTATGAGGGTCGTGAGGCGAAGGGTTTGTCGAAAGGTAGATACGACGAAACCTTCGCTGGTGAAGATGCCAGTATACAGGAGGTCAGTAATGTAAATACAGGTAACCACTTATAGGAACTTGTTACCTGCTTTTCCATTACTGACCACTTGAAAACCAGGAACCAGCAATTATTAAAGGTACGGTCAATACACACTGGCCTACAACAGTTTTTGAACATATGGTAAAGATTCTTAACCCTTTGTATAGAAAGACCCTGGTTATACTGAATGTCCATAACTTCACACTGGTAATATATTAAGGATACCTTTTGCGGTGTACCAACCATTCAAGGGATTCTACGAGAGTTGTTTATAGTTCAACCAGTCTTGCCTGTTCAGCAGGGAGTATCATAACTACATACTATATACATGCCATTGTAAATTGATATTAAGCTACATGTTTGTACAAAATTTGTGACTAATCATTAGTAATGAACTTTTATAATAATTTGTTTTGAGCATTTTGACAGCCTTCCCTACCCTCTTTTGATTAAGCGTGCCATTTGTATATGGTGTGTGTTTTTTGTAAAGCTACAACTGTACGCAAAATGATTAGCTTGAACAATAGGGGTGGAGTAAAACACATAAAAAACTGGGAGGGGAGGGAGCACCTCAAAAACCTTTTTTTCTATTTCCTATGTTAAATAACAGAAACAGAGTTTTTAACCCATATTTTTTATCAGTACATATCCAATGCTAAAAGCCTTTTTTGTGGATAGTTTGAGAGCTAAACACACTACCTTTTCCATAAAAAAATCATTTTCTTTGAACATTTTATTTGGCTGTTTTACTTAGACTGTTCGAGGTCCTTTACATTACATTCCTTCAAATTATTCTCCGTGGTTGGAAATACATTACTTAGTCTATGAAACCACTTCAAACATACGTCACGGTAGGCTGACTTTGGAATCCCTCTGAGGCACTGGCTGACAGCTGAGAAAAGGGCTTAATTGGAGGTATATCGCCGACCAGATAAGAACTTTTTCAGTGTCAGAAAAAGGAAAAAGTCACAGGGGGTAGATCTGGAAAATACAGTGTGTGTGACAAGAGCATAACCTTTTCTGACTTTAGAGATTGCTTTACATTTCCAGATGTATGTGCTGGGGTATTATCTCGAAATAGACAAACATAATTAAATCCTGTCACTGGACGTATCTGCTATCACTGTCAATTATTTACCTAACTTAAGAGACATTTTCTTGTCTGCTGCACTGATTTTGCAACATCTTTAACAGAAGTGTGAACTTTCTTTCTCTATTAACGAATTGTCTCAAAAGATATCTTCAAATTTTCCCAAATTCAGCAAATATCTGCTTTACTGAAAGACCCAGTTGTGTGAGACTTTTATGTATGCTCTTATAACTTCTATGTTCTCAACACGTTTTCAAAACATTTTACAACAGTGGTCAACGAATGACCATACTCTAATTGAGATACAGTCGCCTCGTCAATATGCATGTGTTGTAAGTTCGAATATCCAAGATATTCTTGTATTCGAACAATTCCCACAATATCAACATTTATGTCTGTGAATTGAGATATACTCACCATATTGGGACATTTTAATTGAGGGTATCAGCATACCAAAATGTGCACATTCTAATTTAGATATACTTACCATATGGGGGCATTATAATTAAGTTTAATTCAGCATATCAAATCCATGCAATCTAATCAGACTGTTTTCGCCACGTGGGGCTATTAAGTCACCTATATACGTGACTTATTATACTCACCATAGTAGGGGATTATAATTAAGATATATCACCCTAACTCCACATACATGTTTTATACTTGACATATTAAAGGATTTTATATGACATATACTTAGTTGTTTGATAAGGTCTTCTATTAAAGATATACCCACCAAATCAGGAGCTTATATTAAAACAATATCCATGTACTCACCATATCAACAACCAACCAACTGTTAGGACGGGAAAGTAGACTCAAATAAAGGGCCTACAAAAAGAAAAACAAAAGTTTTTATAACAAGACTAATTTAGACATATCAATGAGGACTGTAACAAAAGGACTACTTTTAGATATAAAACGTGAGGAATGCAAGGACAGAACTATTTTAACCCATATAAGCCTTACGTCCTTTATGTGGGACATAGGCACACTGTACAGACCCAGATCAGTCGCCGCAAAATGTGGCGTCTGATCAGGGTCTCCACTGTTTTATAACAGAATGTTCTATTGAAATTTAAATAAAAATTAAAAATATCACACAACAACCCTTAAATTGGAAGTGGACTGGTCCAATTGATAAGAGTGGGACTTTTCATTCGGCTTAAATGGGTTAATATGAAACGTATGTAATGCAAGGACATGAGTAATTTTAATATCAACCGTGAGGGCAGCAATGATGTGAGTATTTTTTTAAACCTGTCTTAAGCGGCCACTTAAAAATAGACTAGAACAGGAAATCGGGTAAATACGAGTAGTTTGGGATTTTTACGGTTTACGGTTTATACAGGGAGAGTCAAAGGCCTGTGGTATGAAACACTAGGAAGGCAAGGACAGACGTACATTTGGTAAGTTGTTTGTTAACCAAAGGGACTTAGTAGAAATGAACCGTAACTATTACTAGTATTCTACATATTTATTATACAGCTGAACGCACATATCAATCTACTATGTGTGTATTCTGAATCCCAAAGGGTTTATATTTTATAGAAAATATACAGTATGTAACAGTTTTTATTTTTATGTTTGGCTGATTAAATTATGAAATCCACACCGAAACGAAGTTCTAAGTGGCCATTTTACAATTTCATTTTTTCTGACTTCGCGCTTATGATAATGAAATGAATTTTCGCCCAAATATGTGCATTTCAATGGACTAAACTTAAGTGGTGCTTTGGAAGAGTTTTCCATCACTTCACACTTTTTGGGCTCAAAAATGCAAAAATCAAATTTTTGAAGGAAATAAAAGTTTTGAGTGCAGTTTTTTTCGAATTGAAGAACATGTGATTTCAAACCCGTCTAGCCGATTTAAAAATACATCAAACCCCTGAATTTTTGCTTATGAACGATTTTTTCTATGATTTTTTGTTTAAAAAGCTCATTTTCCGCATTTTCGAATATTTTCAAAAATAATCAACTGCACATACTAAAATCATTGTATGCATTTTATTTTATATTGACATGTTAGATCAAACAACATACAACTTGATCAGCCCATTTTTTTAACATTTATTCTTTCAAGACTGGTGCCCACTTCCGGTTTAAAAGTGAAACTTTAAAGGTCATTTAAATGGCATATGCCGAATGTATTTTTGATTTTGTAAATAAAACAGTGAAACCTATCCAAAATAAATAATCGCTGAAAACTTCAATGCCGTGCCACAGATAGTAAAGCGCACAGAGCAATGCAAAGTCATTCAAAATCACAGCTGTTATCAACAACTTCAAAACTAATTAAAATATAAATGGATACCATATCTTAGGAATATTTTATCTCACAGTAAAAAGTGTGACTTTTTGAAATTAAGGTACCTTTTCTCTGACTTCGTCTGTGCAAGATCTACCAGTCATTTTGAAATGGCATAACTTTCAGAGTCTCGAAAAAGCCTTGATTTTTTTATAATGTTAAAATTTTGTAAGAGTGATGTTTTCTTTCTGAACAGGCGCAAAAAATGTGTTGGTGGCTACTTATAACTTCGTTTCAGTGTAAGATTTCGAATTGGTTAACACTTATTTTCCCTCATTGATATATTTTACATTTACCTTATAGGACTAAACTTTCTTAGTTCACGTGGAGAAAATATAATCTATTGAAAACAGCTGTTGTATCGAACTTTTCCGCAGTTTTCTGTTTCTCTGTGTAAGATTTATTTTTATTTCATTTGCTTGTTAATTAAGCAAAGGAATAGTATTATTATTACGTTATATTTTGCTTGTAACATATGTTTGTCTGGGTCGTTATTAACAGTACATGTTATACTGACATGGATATCGCAACATACTATGCAATTTGAAGCACAGTAGCTTAGTGATTAAGTGCTCGATTTGAGATCTAGGGCTTGACGGTTCGAGTCTCATCAGAGGTATTATGTTGTGTCCTTGGACAAGACACTACATTATCATTGCATAGTCAAATCAAGCATAGCTCGTGAATTATTGAACGGGATGTAAAGTATCGATTCAAACAAACTAGGGTTTTTTATTTACAACAAGTACATTCAAATTGCTTTAAATATCAATTTTTATTGTTGTTTTTGTTGTTGTTTTTATTCGTTTCGCTCGTTTTTGTTTACCGTCCAGATCGCAGACTTCTTCCTCTGAGTACTGACTAGAATGCATAGGACCTGGTCAATAAAAACAAAAATTGAACGTAAAATTGTGAACACTTTCTTATGAATCAGTTTTAACATGTGTTGTGGGTGAGGACCCAAAGCACATGTTTTGGTTGAGAAATAAGAAAATTCATATTGAGTACCAAAAGCATATGCTTTGGTTGAGAAATAAGAAAATTCATTTTGAGTACCCACAGCATATTTTTTGGTTGAGAAATAAGAAAATTCATTTTTAATCCACTCTGTTCTAGGGGACCTGTATGCAGTTGTGCAATGGAGAAATGTCAAAAGAGTGTTTGGCATTTGGCATGGTAATGATGCTGGGTGCCATTAGGCATACATTATAGCATAAAACACAATGTCACATGCTACTTACACATGTTTTCTATGTTTTAACAATAATACTAAAGAAAATCGCGTGCAGCAATACACTTTGATACATTTGTTCCGCAGCATTACACCTATAGATATTTATATTTTCGACAATTTCAATCTCAGTACCATTCATTTGAAAGTGATTTTTTTCTGAAATGGATAACATAGCTCTCGCTCTGGCTTTGGTTTTGTTTTATCAACTCCTAAACGAGTACTTTAGCAGACAGTGAAGACCCAGATGAAATGCAGCATAAAGCTGCATTTCATCAGGGTCTACACTGTTTGTAAGGTAAAAAAGATCTTCAGACAAAAGATTAAATATTTTTGGAAAAATTTAACCTGACACCCCTAGATAAGTACAATGGACTGTCCCAAAATTATTGTATCAAACTAGAAGGAATTTCGTTTATATCCACCTTTACCAGCTTTAGCATGAAATATCTCGTTATGTGCAAGATCTACACTGATGTAGGTGGTATAAAATAGTTATACCATGTTTGTCCTCCTGTACGTAAGACAATCCACTCGCTAAAGCTCGTGGATTATCTTCGCGTACAGGCGGACAACCCATGGTATAACTATTACTTATAATATAAAGGGTTAAAGCTTCCATTATCGCAATGCGCACGCAAAGAGTTTAGCCAGTATTGCAAACTTTCTTTCATTTCAGACATTAACAGAAGATCATCTGCATACATTAAACAATTAATCTTCACAGTGTGTTACAACAACTGAAGACAATGATTGAGATGTTTAAGAACTACAGAATAAATTAACAAGAAAATCCATGATTCCATGGTGAAAACTGTTAGTCAAAGCGAAATAAACAGTCAGCACTGATACCCATGGAGTTTGCAATATGTTGGCCATGCGCTAGATTGCCTGGTGTTCTGCATCCGGACAGCCAACAGGTACATGATGGGGTTATGCAATATGTACGGTCGTGTTTAGTAAGTTAGTGCTAGGTTAGTATTATGGTAGCTTGGTGTTATAGGGGTTAAAAAGGAGCTTGTGGAGACACTTGTCTGAAGTTAACCCCATAAAATTGTAATGGAAAATTACCATTAGGAACCTCATAATGTCCGTCCTGTAATTACGTGCGTCCGTCTGTCTGTCTGTCTGTCCGTAGACAAAAACTTATGCGTTCAATATTTCTCGGGATACACGATCAAATAAATGTGTTTTTTTTTTTCTTTTACAACTAAATTGTACGCTGGTACGGTGCTCTATAGGTGGTCTGAATGGAATTTATCCCAAATTTTGATGTTTGCAATGCAGATCTGCCGTCTAGGGCATTGATTTCCTGGAGACGCTCACGTGTTGGAGCCATGTTAACTCTTTGCCTCGTCTGCGGATAGCATTTTAAACAGCTAGGGCCCAGACCAGGCACAACAAAACGTCGGCCCTGATCTAGTTTAAAGTTGCTTGGTACTCTGATGGTTTACATGTTACTAGAAGTATTTGGAAAAAGTTGATTTTAGAAAAGAAAATCAGCAGACGATAAAAAGCATGAAAATTACCCAGCATGCAAACGGTTAAGTTGGATGTCCATTCAGTCGCTGTACTGAATATGCCACTAGACGTAAATTTGATAACCAAGGATCAGTTCGCTTGTCTTTATATTAAATAAGGTAGCCGTAAGTTAGTATTCCTCATCAGACTTGCAAAATAGGAATCTGTATTAACTCTTAAAGCGCGAGTCGGGACTGCCGCAGACGACATATTTTGTAATATCTTTCTTAAAAAATTTTGGAAAAAGAGACTTGATAGTTCACGTGAATTGTCTGCTGAAATATCAAGCCTTATTTTGTTCAAAAACCAAACGACAAAATTTGAAAAAAAAGCTGTTCGATGCAAATGGTTGGCGCTTTAAATGGTTACTATTAACCCTTAAAACGCCAGCAAAAAATCATCTGAAAATTCCGTCTGCATTTGTCGTATGCTGCAAATTGTTAACAAAGTTAAGAATAGAGACAAACAGTGTGGGGCCAGATCAGACTGGTCCTATAGGAGCAGTCTGATCTGGGTCCACACTGTTTTCCATAGACTTCTTAAACATTTCAGCAGAGAAAAAAAGCAGACGACTTTTGTTGCGATTAACGCTTTTAGGGTTAAAGCATCAGCCATGACTGGTGCACTCGTTGTGGAAACGAGGCTTGATGCTTACCACCAAAGCGAATTACATGAAATATCAAGTATAAGTTTCCCTTTTATAAAAATATTTCTTCAAAATGTAGTCTCTGGAAATTCTAGCTGGTGCTTTATGGGTTAACAGGCGATTCGTTACAATAACTATTAAGGCCATAACAGAATTCTCTAGAATAACCAAACTCGATTGTGACGATTTGTCCGGAGGGTCAACAAATATAATTTCCCCGTCGACGTAACGGCCTATAAGAGCTACAGTAAAACCTGTGTAAAACGGCCACTCAAAAATAGACAAAACAAAGATCTTAATGACAAATGGTAGCTTATTGAAGGTCGAAAGTATTGCAGAATGCTCACCTTGGAGCATTCTGCAATACTTTTGACATGCATTGAGCGATAATTGGACAGGCCTTAAAACCTATTTTCGGTCTTTTTGAGAGTGACCGTTTTACACAGGTTTTACTGTATAACTAGTTTTATATGAAGCTATATTAACTTTTGGTCGTTGTTGCGAACACCAATTAATGGGTCACGGTGGGAGAGAGTGGAATGGTTAACAAAATAAACATTGAATGGCAAGCAAAAGACAACAACACAAATGCCAACTTGGATAATATTTTATAGGCAACAAAAAATTCTTAGATGTGTATGGCCAATTCAGTTGACAAGGTATATCTATCTGTCTAGGCATCGTGGATAAAAGTTAACTTGAAAATTCATCAAAAGCTGTATGCGTACCCTTCGGCGACCCTGAAAATATTTTATGCACCATACAGAGGTCGGATACGCATACAGCTCTTGTCGGCACTGTAACTACATGTGGAGGCAGGATACGCATAGAGCTCAGACATTAGCTGTATGCGGCCTGGGCTGGCGGCCTACCTACAATGTATGTATTGTCTTTTGGAGGCATTCATCGGCGTATATCTATATCATGATACTATTTTTTGTGGCGAAATTTATCTGGAAGCTTATGGGCGCTGCTTCTTTAACATATTGCATCTGTCAATGTTCTCTCGTAGTTTCCAAATGTCTGCCTTGCATCTGAATTATGCATTTATTTTCGCGATAGCATAAAATCAATTAGTTTTTAGTTCACCAAAGAAATATGTGCTTTAATTTGTTCCTTGCCTAACAGCAAAAGAAGCAATTTAGCATGATCCAAGATTCCCAACATCAACTCTAATAACATGTCTGTCAGAAAATGTACACCTTTTTTCGAATTAAGTTATCCAATTTGTCACCAAATAATAAAGCTGACAGCTACTTGATGCAGTCGCCGAAATTATGGTTAGCAGCTTGACACATGGACCTGGTCGGGAGAAAAGAAACACACTGTTTTCGGGTGTGTGCTCAGGTAAAGCTAATACCAGTCTGCTCAGTTACAGAGACTAGCTAGTAAACTGAAATTTCTAAATACATCCACGCAACTAGCAATTTGGCAATATACTCCCATGAAACATCTCAAGATAAGCTGTCAGAAGCATAAAATAGACAGTCTATTATTTTCATCCAGGAGCATGACAAACTACATGAAAAGTTGTTCATTTTTACATGTTCATTTCTTTGAATAAATGAAAGTGGTTGAGAATTTGTTTTAAAAAAAGCTTATGGTACACAAATCATTTATTGAAAAGACATATGATGTAGGTATTCATTGGAATTGCCTCATAACTGAAATAAGGAAGAAAACTATTTGGAAATTTACATTTTCCAAGTATCATGTCCATTTTCTTTACCTCTTTTAAACATCCCAAACTGCCAATCAGTATTAAAATACCTGTCACTACATGGCAAATTGTTTATATTTACATGACAGCTATATCACCAAATTTGATTTCATGATCTATGCTTTTGCTAAGCTGGTAGTTGAATGGTAGTAAATTCTAGCTGGACCATGTAATGCATAAAAGCTACTTACCTGTGTTAAAACTGTATTAGTTGCTGAGGGTGAGCAGATGATAAGAAAAGACGAAACTAATTTAGTTCTCAGGTCCTTCAGAGCCCACCGTACGACGTCAGCTGAAGCGTTGTGCTGTAGGTTGTAAGATCTGACGTCATATAGATCGCGACGTCCATGCAGATGTTCTACCATCAAGGCAGCTATCTTTGAACCTGAAAAGGAATTCACAATTTGCTTGATGGATTGATATTATACAATTGATGCATTCTTTTGAGGTTAATATCAGGATTTTTCAACCCGAGAACAGTGATGTTCACCTCGGCTTTGCCTCGGTGAACATCACTTTTGAAGATTGACTAATCCTGATATTAACCAAAAAAGAATGTACCAATTGTTTTGTTATATGACACTGTTTCTCTTTTCCTAGTTTTATTTAAAGTAAATTCACGCAAGTCAGATGTTCCCAGTGCACTTTGACTAGGATTTATGTCAACAATTTACTTCTCAAATTTCTGAAACTCTTATGAGATAATTGCATTTTTAAATGCTGTTCTCATAAAATGAACAAATTCTGAATTCACCACATTTTACCTGTGAAATATACATAAGAAATCAGTCAGTATTTTAATTTCTATTTTAGCTGTCAGCCAGCAGTGAAAAAAAACATGTTACCCTGTCCTATTTTTAGCTGTCTGTCAGCACTGAAAAAAACTTAATATTCACCTGTCCTGAGCTCATCATTGTTTGACATCAAGATCTGTCACAACCGGTGCAAGCTAGTTTCAGCCAATCAGTGGAGGTCTTATATAGGAGTCATCTAACAACATGAACAAAGCCTTTTGTTGGCCTGTTATAAATTTTTATAGGTCACAGGTAACAAAAAATAAAATTATCACTCTATTTCTATATTTGAAATTTAGCGCTGAAGAACCAGTCATGCGAGGATCCAGAAAGTTTTGTCGGAAGAGGTCCAACTTTGACAACGTTTCTTTTTTAGTTGATGAGGGGAGAGAGAAACCAAATACCACTCTGAGCGGGCCATCATCGGCCCGCCGGCGAAACGCAATTAAAATGGCCTTTCGCTGGCGTGCTGATGATGTCCCAACATTGAATGCTGGCTTGGTAACTTTGTGATTTTTCAGGGGATCTGGACCAGAATTGCTCAGAAACCCAATATTTTGTGATATTTTCAGGGGGAGGTGCGGGGGTCCGGACCCCCTGCCCCCCTTCTCTGGATCCGCGCATGAATCTAATGTCTTCAGTTTGCTAAAGTCAAATAAAATTGTATGAATGGTAAAGGTTACCAAAACTCTATCCTAAACTTCTTTATCCAAATTTTGAAGCTTGAACAAAAGGATCAGAATAGAACAGTTTAAGAGGAATCAATATTCATTAACATTCAATTTGTACACACAAAACTAAAAGTATTAACAGGTCGTATTGTACATTTTAACGTAGTTTGATTAAAAAAGGACGTAATATAAGGAGGTTATAGCAATTTAAAAAAAACTAAAATCTGAGTTCTAAAAAGCCAATGGAGGTCGCCATTTTGAATATTTGATCAACTTTCTGTAAATTTTATAAGTCATATAGGGTCCCTTTCAACTACAGTGGAAACTGTACATTGCTTTTTTTTGTTTGCTTGTTTTTTTGTTTTTTTTTGTTTTTTTTTGTTTGTTGTTTTTTTGTGTTTTTTTTCAAAATCATCAATTTTCAACGGAAGAATGAACAGCATGCTCAAACACAACGTTATAATGTATAACAGGCAATGCGTTATTTTATTTATGTATACAGTAAAACCTACATTAAGCGGTCACTCAAAAAGAACACCAAAATGGTTTTCAATACCGATTATCGCTTAATGCAGGTCAAAAGTATTGCAGAATGCTCCAAGGGGAGCGTTCTGCAACACTTTCGACCTTCATTAAGCTACCATTCTCCATTAAGACCATTGTTTTGTCTATTTTTCAGACAGGGTTTACTGTATTTAATTGACCCTCCATCGACTAAGTGTCGTTTGTGTTCTTACCATAAGCAGTATCTCGGATGGCATGGGTGTATGTACGTATATCGGTGAACAGCCTGGTTTGGTGTGGTGAGAATATTTGTTCCACAGGAATGGGTGACATGATAAGATAAAATTTCAACTGCTCATTAAACTAAAATGTTTAAAAAGATTATACCTTTTTCTTGCTTTATGCTGTATTCATCCTGATAATAAATGTTAAAATACCAACAATTGTTGGCATTTTAACATTTATGAGCAGGATAAATTTCAAGCCCAGCATAGTTGAGCATTAAAAAGGGTTTATAACCGCGGGACAAATGCAGCATCTGGGAATTTGAAAGCAAGAATACTTTTCATTATAACCTCCAGACGATGCTCACTTCATATGTGTTTGCTCCTTTTAGTTGTTGTTTTTTTATTTTAATTTTTCTATTTTTTTAATTTCTTTTATATTGTATTTTTCTTTTTTTCTTTCTTGGAGGGGGGGGGGGGGCTTACCATAAGCAGTATCGTACAGAACTCCTACATCTCTCAAGCTGAAATGCTGGAACACATCTCGGATGGCAAGGGTGTATGTGCGTATGTCAGGTACCAGCCTGATGTGGTGGGGTGAGAATGGCTGTTCCACGGGGACGGGTGACGTGATAAAGTAAGGCATACGTAGATGATCAGCAACCGAGGCATAGACGCTGTTGTATTCACCGACGGTGGCTACGACGCCCGCTTGTTTCACCATCTCCAAAACTGAAATGTCCAAAAGTACAAGTGGTACAATTATTTCACCATTCTCATCCGAGAAGCAATTCGGATATCCTCTGCGAATTCCGTGGAATCAAACGGATATTCGGGTTGGACCCTCTAAGTTAGTCGTGTATGCAATCCTTGGTATTGTCTGGATCCTTTCAGTGGCGGATCCAGAGGAGGTTCAATGGGTTCTCTTGAACCCCCCTCCCCACCCCCCGCTTTTAAATATTCTATGAAAATGAAAATAATTTGGTCTCAGTGAGATAAAATTATTTCATTTTCATGGGATATCTAAAAAATGAGATAAAATCAGCAAAGCGAACCCCCCACACCTTTATACATATGAACACCCCTTTCCAGAAATCCTGGATCCGCCCTTGCTTTATAGCAGTACTTTGGAACAGCAGACTTTCTTCTCTGTTAAGGAAGTGTTTAAAGGTATCGACAGGTCTCGGGCGGAAGTTGATTCTAGTCCAAAACATTTGACTTCCTTAATTGCTCTCGCATTTTGGCCAGGCCCTAACCCTAACTTTAGCCTTACCCTAGAAACCCTAACCCTAGCTAACACTAACCTGCCTTTCGCGGGCCAAACGTAGGCTCCCACTGGTCCGGCGCCACTCTGTTGGCATCAGACAAGCTAGCCTCTGGCATTTGGGCCTAACCCTAGAAACCCTAACCCCTAATGGCTAAGATAAAGCTTTCTATGTATCTTCGACCAGATCTTGCCAATACCAACGCGTATGCTGAGCCCAAACTTACAACACATCCTTAAAGTTCAGGACGACCTTAACCCTAAAGATTCGAAAAATAATTTAAAAAAAATCAAACTAAAAAATTATTTCATGTTTTCTGTAGATCACAATGGCATATTTGAACATATGTACTGCACCAATCCTAGCAATTTATTAAACATTTAAATATCATGTTGAAATTCCAATACTTAACTAAGGGCCCTGGTAGCTATTAATTCTAAAATTTGCTCCATATAATTTACATTTTACATACTTTTCAGAAGGAAACTGGTCATTAAGCAGTGGCGGATCCAGAAGGGGCTCAGGGGGTTGGCTCGACCCCCTCCCCCTCCTCCTCCCCGCATTCGTTTTTAAATATCCTAGGAAAATGAAATAATTTGTTCTCAATGAGACCAAATTATTTCATTTTCATGGGATATTTAGGAAAAATGAAATTAAATAAGCAAAGCGAACCTCACACCTTTATATACAGCATATGAACCCCCTTTTCAAAAAAATCCTGGATTTGCCCCAGTTAAGACACTGTGAAAGTTCATAGCGAACCCCACGACTTTATATATATATGAACCCACTTTCCAAAAATCCTCGATCCGTCCCTGTTAAGACACTGTGAAAGTGCACCTTCAGATTCAACTTAGGGTGACTTTCAAAGTTCGTCCAGTTCCTTTTGCCATTAGCGTCATTCTGCCACTGGCAATAACCACTCCGATACATTTTACGAGAAATATATCGAAGTGGCGTGACGAAGCTTTCGTTTTTCTTTGAGACAATGCCCACGAGGTTTGTAGACTTGGCAAATTTCATCAATTTTATTTGAAAATACCAAGAGAGCAATTTCTATTTATATACGACACAATTTCTCCTTGCTTTCTTTTCATATCAGAATGGGGAAATTTCAGCTGAAAACCTAACTTTGACAGGCAACACGAAAGAAATTAACTTCTTTGATAGGGTATCGATATATTCCCTGAACTATGATGGTTTGGTGCTGACAGCTGAAAAATGTCTATACAATATTATGGGGGCCCTCTCATGAAATTTTGGAACTTATCGCACATGCGCAACAGCCTCCTCTAAACTCCCATGCTGACGTAACTAGCCGGACTGGAGGTCTGAATTTTGGTCTGAGTCTTCATCTACATGTATATTTTGTGTATACGAGCAGCAAAGGCTCATGCGAGTCTGTGCATGCGCAGACTCACATGTGCCTTCGTTGCTCGACAGCGGCGATAAGAACACATTACTCATTTGCTGGCTTATATAGATTCTGAACAATATTTAATATACAGAGTTTGAAAGTATTAACAATGTATGCATCTTGGATATAGACTGAAATTATGCCGAATGAGTGTTGCAGACAAAAGTCTGCTCAGCTACAGAGACAAGCTAGAATATTGGAATTTTGCACGTAGTGAGTAAAGTCATATACGTTCCAGAAAGCAAACTACAATGGCGCTGATCGGCCTAAGCAATGCACAGGCTGGTTTGTGCCTTTACTTTCGCATACACCACAATCCATTTTTATCGATTATGGTCAAAGGAACAGCTACATCTTAGTGCATACTCAAAACAAGTTGGCTGCTTTTAAAAAGCCGCCAATAGTTTAGGTTTGGCAAATAGGTTGTTTTTATGACAGCATTCCTTTACTTTATTATTATTATAATAGGTCTTGTTTAACAAATCTTAGAGTCAGCAGAACCTCGGACCCAATTATACTAGGTCCGAGGCAGAATAGGTGTTTGAAAAGATTATTTGCACAGATTGTATTATCGAGCATGAGCTCTTGCGAATGAAACTTCACTACTACATGTAGAAAATGTCTGACCAAAATCTAGACCTTTAAGCCGCTGGGTAGGTTTTATAGGGTTTTACCAAACAATAAAGTACCAAAATTTTGTGTGCTCCCTAAAAATATTGATGTTTTTGTTTTCAATAAACCACACATCAATTTTCCATGTTTTGATTTTACTCATTGAATTTTTACGGACGGTACAGAGGTCCAGATAAGCTTTCAGTTCAATTGGGTATTTACCCCACACGATTTTTATGAATTGCTTTTTTCCAAAAACAATTGCTTAAAATATTTTTTTACCCCACATAGATTTTTGAAATTGCTTATTTATAAGTTATAATTTAAGTACCTAATAATCTTAGTTAATAATTTTAATAATAATCTTAGTTTTCGTAATGGAAGAAACATACAGATTGAGTGATTTAAGTACTTTGTGCAAATACTTTAGCCAATAACTGACAAATGACTTGCTTAATGTATCAAACTTCAAAGGAGACTTAGTAACATCACAACAAAAGAAAGGCTTGAACTGGCTACCACACTAAGTGTGCTAACATGGGATATATTCATATTTAGATCAGTTTGTTTTTTCTTTTGCTTTTCCAAAATTTAATTGCTTTTCGCTACCCCTTCATTTATAAAACCATTGCTTTTTCCAAAATTTAACTCCTTTTTGTTACCCCTTCATTTGAAAACAATTGCTTTTTTCACAAATTTTAATTGCTTAAATACCCCCAAAAGCGGCTTATCTGTTCCTCTGCGGTACATTTTGAGGTACAACATTAACATGCATTTAAAAGTAAAAAATAATCCAAATTTACATTTATTACCTAATGTATAAACATTGATGTGACATGGCTTTGAATTTTACCTATAGCGTGTCTTTTGTCAGTCAGTATATATTGATGACACTGATGATGAACAGACGCATAAAGGAAGTCCTAACCTAGGTTAGCTAAAAGAGGATTATCTTTTGTTTTAAAATAACTACAGAGAAATATATAAGGATCCTCAAAATGCCTGTTACCAAAATTATACAAACTGTTCCATTCCACTGAACAAATTAGTCATTATAATTGTATCTGTTAGCACACTCAAAAGGTTGCAATCATTTAGTAAGAGTGCTTGAATGGAAAATTGGGATTTTTCTTTCTTGACTGGGGCCAGTCTAATACCTCCAGCTAAAAATAAAAGATACTCTTATTTTTTCTGGTGTATCAATTTGTTTTCAGGACTGATGCTAGTCTAGATTTAAAGTACCATCCAATACCATAAGTATGTCGAACAGTTTGGATTTGGATGTCAACCAACATTTTGCTAGTCTGATTAGGGTCTGAAAGGTTAACAGTAGGACTAGCATGCAAAGGGTCCATACATTTCATCTGGTACATGACCTTAGAGATGTCAGACTTTATGCATTTATGCATTCGCAAATCATCTCTGGGTAAGGCACCACATAAAGAATCTACTTGACTATTTGCCTCTTCAAAATCCATGCATCGTGTAACTTGTATAATTTCATGTTATTTGTGCTTTAATAAGCTCCCTTTTTACTTTGGATTTCTGACTGACCAACTGTCTTATTATTCTCTTCAGCAGAATAGTGGCTAAATGTCATACCAGGTCGGCCTAGGTCAATCTTTGAAGAACATGATGCAATCAGAATTTCAAGATAGACTGGGAAACCAGAAAATGACAAATCTATATTTAAAAATGACATCAGTTTAATCTTAGACAGAGGTCCCATGATTGGTTACATTTGGTCACATGCTCCTCCATGGTACAGCTCTAATTCTCACCTTATATATTGTGTTTAGGTGCTCATGCACCTAAACAATAAGCAAGGACTTTAAGGCAAAATGCGACGATTTTCTTATCGATCAGCCTTAATCAATTAACGTTATATACTCGAAACCTAAAGTAACTTTACACTTTGAACTACCATACATATCTTTACTGTATTTGATTTTAACCAAATTAAATATTGCAATGAGTTGCTGGTACCCGCCCTACATAATTCATGAAAAACAACTTAGGTAAATTAATCTTCTTTCGAGTTATCTGTGCTTTAAAGTTAGCGTTTCTTAACAAAATTCAAAGTGAACATAGGATTTGAAGACGCTATTTTCAGGGCCATCGATTGCCCATTAAAAATACTGCGAGACATTTTGTCTCTGACGTATACACTCACACAAACTTCTAAGCGGTCACCTAGCAATTCCAAAATTTTGACAAAATGATTAATCATTTTTAACTAGTTTTAATTTCATGTTTTGACATATTGTAATGAGAGATGTCATACAAAAAATCATTCCATGATGTTTCACGTGAAATTAATTAAGAACCAAACGCCCGTGTTAATAGGACAAATACATGGTGATTTTAAGGTGACCGCTTAGAACTTTGGGCAAGTGTAGTTAGTTTTGGCAGCATCTTAAAGTTGGTTCACATTGAAATTATCTCCTTTTGAATTAAAACAATAGTAAACTTTAGTCCCTGCTAAAAGCTTGATCTCAGATGACATTTGAATTTTTTTACCAGCGATTTGTTTGGACTTCTGCCCTGAGAACGTGACAAGATAATCTGATAAAAATTCTCTTTGGTTTGGAAGAAAAATGGCAAACATTTTTTTTATGGGAAATTCCATTGAAAGCACTGTAACGTTCACATAAAGGGGTATGGACGTTAAAACACCACTCTAATTTTGATACTCGAAGGGCGATCCGTGATAATTTGAACTTTAAACAATAATTCGATATCCTGTCTTTCAGACTGGTTCTTTACAGTTGAAAATTGTCCAATCGCAAAGCTACAGTAACACGTCAAAAGTGATGCATCTTGGAAAAGTTTATTTTATCCCCTTGCTTCTTTCATTAGGGCATTGTGGTTGCATTTATGACAGCAAAATTATGAAATTCAATTGTCATATGAATAATTGATTGCACCTAGATATGAATCAAACACATTTAAAATACCACTCACCAATACCAAGAAAAGTTATAAATATTAACTGTGTAAAGTTACTTTTGGTTTTGAGTATATTAATACATGTGTTTGAGTGCTCAAAGGAACCGTCTAACTGAGATTATTAATATGAGAACTTACACCATCTGTTTTACTAAGAAGAAAAGTATTTTTTTAAAATAACTCCCTCTTTTCTTAAGACTAACCAGTATTCACAGTATCTAAACCTCATCAGATTGTGTCACTGAGCTGTGTAGAGGTGACAAACGTAGAGGCATTGCTATATTGATCTAACACTTCTATCCGAGATGATCGCTGACTTACAGGTATTCACAGTATCTACACTACACCAGATTGTGTCGCTGAGCTGTGTAGAGGTGACAAACGTAGAGACATTGCTATATTGATCTAAAACTTCTATCTGAGATGGGTACGCTGACTTACAGGTATTCACAGTATCTACACTACACCAGATTGTGTCGCTGAGCTGTGTAGAGGTGACAAACGTAGAGACACTGCTATACTGATCTAACACTTCTATTCAAGACTGGTACGCTGACTTACCAGTATTCACAGTATCTACACCACAGCAGACTGTGTCGTTGAGCTGTGTAGAGGTGACAAACGTAGAGACATTGCTATACTGGTCTAACACTTCTATCCAAGACTGGTACGCTGACTTACCAGTATAAACAAGTATTTACAGCATGGCAGACTATGTCGTTGAGCTGTGTAGAGGTGGCAAACGTAGAGGCATTGCTATACTGATTTAACACTTCTATCAAAGACGGTACATGTAAGCTGACTCACTGGTATTCACAGTATCTACACCACAGCAGACTGTGTCGTTGGGATGTGTAGAGGTGACAAACGTAGAGGCATTGCTATACTGAACTAACACTTCTATCCAAGATGGGTACGCTGACTTACCGGTATTCACTGTATCTAATTCACAGCAGACTGTGTCGTTGGGCTGTGTAGAGGTGACAAACTAAGAGGCATTGCTATACTGTTTTTTCACTTCAATCGAAGATGGTACGCTGACTTACTGGTATTCACAGTATCTACACCACAGCAGACTGTGTCGTTGAGATGTGTAGATTTGACAAACGTAGAGACATTACTTTACTGATCTAACACTTCTATCCAAGATGGTACGCTGAATTAATAATATTCAAAGTATCTACACAATGGCAAATTGTGTCGTTGAGATGTGTAGAAATGACACACGTAGAGGCATTGCTATACTGGTCTAACATTTCTTTCCGAGACGGTACGCTGACTTACTGGTAACACATTATCTACACCAAAACAGTATGTGTCGTTGAGCTGTGTAGAGGTGACAAAGTTACAAGAGAGGCATTGCTATATTGATATCTAACACTTCTATCCAAGATGGCATGCTGACTTACCGGTATTCAAAGTATCTTATTTACAGCAGATTATGTCGTTGAGCTGTGTAGAGGTGAAAAACGTAGAGGCTTTGCTACATGTATATAGTCTAACACTTCTATCCAAGACAGGTACGCTGACTAACCAGTATTCACAGTATCTACACCACAACAGACTGTGTCGTTGAGCTGTTTAGAGATGACAAACGTAGAGGCATTGCTATACTGATCTTACACTTCTATCCAAGACGATACCCTGACTTACCTGTATTCATAGTATCCACCCACAACAGACTGTGTCGTTGAGCTGTGTATAGGTAAAATCGTAGAGGCATCGCTATACTGATCTAACACTTCTATCCAAGACGATACCCTGACTTACCAATATTCATAGTATTTATGCCACAACAGACAGTATCGTTGAGCTGTTTAGAGGTGACAAACGTAGAGGCATTGCTATACTGATCTAACACTTCTATCCAAGATGGGTACGCTGACCTACAATAAATCACAGTATCTACACCGCAGGAGACTGTGTCGTTGAGATGTATAGAGGGGACAAACGTAGAGGCATTGCTATACTGATCTAACACTTCTATCTAAGATGGGAACGCTGACCTACAATAATTTAAAGTATCTACACCACAGCAGACTGCGTCGTTGAGCTGTTTAGAGGTGACAAACGTAGAGGCATTGCTATACGGATATAACAATTCTATCCAAGACAGGTACGCTGACTTACCATAATTCACAGTATCTACACCACAGCAGACTGTGTCGTTGAGCTGTTTAGAGGTGACAAACGTAGAGGCACTGCTATACTGATCTAACACTTCTATCCAAGACAGGTACGCTGACTTACCATAATTCACAGTATCTACACACAGCAGACTGTGTCGTTGAGCTGTTTAGAGGTGACAAACGTAGAGGCATTGCTATACTGATCTAACACTTCTATCCAAGACAGGTACGCTGACTTACCATAATTCACAGTATCTACACCACAGCAGACTGTGTCGTTGAGCTGTTTAGAGCTGACAAACGTAGAGGCATTGCTATACTGATCTAACACTTCTATCCAAGACAGGTACGCTGACTTACCATAATTCACAGTATCTACACCACAGCAGACTGTGTCGTTGAGCTGTTTAGAGGTGACAAACGTAGAGGCATTGCTATACTAATCTAACACTTCTATCCAAGACAGGTACGCTGACTTACCATAATTCACAGTATCTACACCACAGCAGACTGTGTCGTTGGGATGTGTAGAGGTGACAAACGTAGAGGCATTGCTATACTGATCTAACACTTCTATCCAAGATGGGTACGCTGACCTACAACAATTAACAGTATCTACACCACAGCAGACTGTGTCGTTGAGCTGTTTTGAGGTGACAAACGTAGAGGCATTGCTTTACTGATCTAACATTTTATCCAAGACAGTTACGCTGACTTACCATAATTCACAGTATCTACACCACAGCAGACTGTGTCGTTGAGATGTATAGAGGGGACAAACGTAGAGGCATTGCTATACTGATCTTACACTTCTATCAAAGATGGGTACGCTGACCTACAATAATTCACAGTATCTACACCACAGCAGACTGTGTCGTTGAGCTGTTTAGAGGTGACACACGTAGAGGCATTGCTATACTGATCTAACACTTCTATCCAAGACAGGTACGCTGACTTACCATAATTCACAGTATCTACACCACAGCAGACTGTGTCGTTTAGCTGTTTAGAGGTGACAAACGTAGAGGCATTGCTATACTGATCTAACACTTCTATCCAAGACAGGTACGCTGACTTACCATAATTCACAGTATCTACACCACAGCAGACTGTGTCGTTGAGCTGTTTAGAAGTGACAAACGTAGAGGCATTGCTATACTGATTTAACACTTCTATCCAAGACAGGTACGCTGACTTACCATAATTCACAGTATCTACACCACAGCAGACTGTGTCGTTGAGATGTATAAAGGGGACAAACGTAGAGGCATTGCTATACTGATCTAACACTTCTATCCATGACAGGTACGCTGACTTACCAGTATTCATAGTATCTACACCACAGCAGACTGTGTCGTTGAGCTGTTTAGAGGTGACAAACGTAGAGACATTGCTATACTGGTCTAACACTTCTATCCAAGACAGGTACGCTGACTTACCATAATCAACAGTATCTACACCACAGCAGATTGTGTCGTTGGGATGTGTAGAGGTGACAAACGTAGAGACATTGCTATACTGGTCTAACACTTCTATCCAAGACAGGTACGCTGACTTACCATAATCAACAGTATCTACACCACAGCAGATTGTGTCGTTGGGATGTGTAGAGGTGACAAACGTAGAGGCATTGCTATACTGATCTAACACTTCTATCCAAGATGGGTATGCTGACTTACCAGTATTCACAGTATCTACATCCAAACTGACTGAGTCGTTGAGCTGTGTAGATTTGACGAACATAGAGGCATTGCTATACTTATCTAACACTTCTATCCATGACGGGTACGCTGACTTACCGCTATTCACAGTATCTTATTCACAGCAGACAGTGTCTTTGAGCTGTGTAGTGATGACGCACGTTGAGACATTGCTATTCTGATCTAACATTTCTTTCCGGGACCGGTACGCTGACTTACCAGTATTTACAGTATCTATACAACAACAGACTGTGTCGTTGAGCTGTGTAGAGGTGACAAACGTAGAGGCATTGCTATACTGATCTAACACTTCTATCTAGGATGGGTACGCTGACTTACCAATATCTATTGTATCAAGACACCAGAGCATTCTGTGTCATTGAGATGTGTACAGGTGACAAATTTAGAGGCATTGCTATGCTGGTCTAACACTTCTATCCAAGTCAGTACACTGACTTACTGGTATTCACAGTATCTAATTCACAGCAGACTGTGTCGTTGAGCTGTGTAGGGTGATACACGTAGAGATATTACTATACTGATCTAACACTTCTAACAAAGGTGGTTACGCTGACTTACTGGTATTCACAGTATCCACACCACAACTGACTGTGTCGTTGAGCAGTGTAGAGGTGACAAACGTAGAGACATTGCTTTACTGATCTAACACTTCTATCCAAGACTGTGCGCTGATTTACCGATTTCACAGTATCTACACCACAGCAGACTGTGTCGTTGAGATGTATAAAGGGGACAAACGTAGAGGCATTGCTATACTGATCTAACACTTCTATCCATGACAGGTACGCTGACTTACCAGTATTCACAGTATCTACACCACAGCAGACTGTGTCGTTGAGCTGTGTAGAGGTGACAAACGTAGAGACATTGCTATACTGATCTCACACTTCTATCTAAGACAGGTACGCTGACTTATCGGTATTCACAGTATCTACAACACAGCAGACTGTGTCGTTGGGATGTGTAGAGGTGACTAATGTAGAGGCATTGCTATACTAATCTAACACTTCTATCCATAACGGGTACAATGACTTACCAGTATTCACAGCATCTACACTACAACAGACTGTGTCGTTGAGCTGTGTGGAGATGACAAACGTAGAGACATTGCTATACTGATCTAACACCTCTATCTAAGATGGGTACGCTGATTTAACAGTACTTGTAGTATCTACACCACAGCAGACTGTGTCATTGAGACATTTAGATATGACAAACGTAGAGCATTACTATACTGATCTAACACTTCTATCCAAGACGGGTACGCTGACTTACCAGTATCCGTAGTATCTACACCACAGCACTTCAGCAGACTGTATCACTGAGCTGTGTAGAGGTGACAAACGTAGAGGCATTGCTATACAGATCTAACACTTCTATCGAAGATGGGTACGCTGACTTACCAGTATTCACAGTATATACACTACAACAGACTGTGTCGTTGAGCTGTGTGAAAATGACAAACGTAGAGGCATTGCTATACTGATCTAACACTTCTATCCAAGACTGGTACGCTGACTTACCAGTATTCACAGTTGCTATACACTACAGCGGACGGTGTCGTTGAGCTGTGTAGATGTGACAAATGTAGAGGCATTGCTATACTGATCTCACACTTCTATCCATGACGGGTACACTGACTTACCATTATTCACAGTATATACACTACAACAGACTGTGTCGTTGAGCTGTGTGGAGATACTAAACGTAGAGGCATTGCTATACTGATCTAACACTTCTATCCAAGACGGGTACTCTGACATACAAGTATTCACAGTATCAACACCACGGCAGATTATGTCATTGAGCTGGATGGAGGTGACAAACGTAGATGCATTGCTGGTAGCATTTCACTAAATATTCATTAGGTGTGTCCACGCCCTTTTGGGGGAGGAAGTAGTCATCAGAATTAAACTCCTGTGGATTATTCCATTGGTCATATTCCTTTCACTTCATTAGTAGGTGATAAGAGGCCAGATAAAATAAATACAAATCCAGAGAGTTTGAACATTTTATGCCCTAAGCATGAGAATAATGTTTAGATTTTTAGAGTATCCCCTCTGATAATAATCGTCTATTTATTTGCTGCTGGACTAGGGGGTTTCCCAACTTATTTACACATGACTAATTTTTGAGATGGGAAACACCCATGTTTGTCAACATAAATCAAATAAGTAAAGTCAGGTCTTTCAAATAAAAGACTTTTGTGAAAATTGTATCTGTGAATTGATTTTGAGAATGGATTATTTTACTGCTATTTTGCACTGTCGGCAATGGAGAAATATTTAGTGGAAAGCCTCCTATAGGTAGCATTTCACTAAATATTCATAAGGTGTGTCCACGCCCTTTTTGAGGAGGAAGTAGTCATCAGAATAAAACTCCTGTGGACCATTCCATTGGTCGTATTCCTTTTACTTCATTAGAAGGTGATAAGAGGCCAGACAAAATAAATAAAAAAACAGAGAGTTTGAACATTTTATGCCCTCAGCAGGAGAATAATGTTTAGATTTTTAGAGTACCCCCTCTGATAATAATCGTCTATTTATTTGCTGAGGGACTAGGGGGTTTCCCAACTTATTTACACATGACTAATTTTTGAGATGGGAAACATCCATGTTTGACAACAAAAATCAAATAAGTAATGACAGGTCTTTCAAATAAAAGACTTTTGTGAAAATTGTATGTGTGAATTTATTTTGAGAATGGATTATTTTACTGCTATTTTGCACTGTCGGAAATGGAGAAATATTTAGTAGAAAGCCTCCTGCTATAATAATCTAACACCTCTAATCAGGACGGGTACGTTGACTTGACTTACCGGTATTCACAGTATCTACACCACAGCAGACTGTGTCGTTGAGCTGTGTAGAGGTGACAAACGTAGAGGCATTGCTATACTGATCTAACACTTCTATCCAAGACGGGTACGCTGAATCCAAAATACCTGCAAATAAGAAAATAAATATTTTAACCCACATGAGCCTAGCGTCCTTTTTGTGTGGCATAGGCAAATACGAGGGTTAGTCAAAAATAACTGAGCCCTACCTCATTACTTTTTAGTTTGGTATTGTAGACAAAAAATGTGATTATGTTCTATAAGTATAACATGTCATAGATGTTTTAACCCTAAAGAATTTCCCTAGTGAAGCTTCTATTATGGTTGCTAGGCAACTGAAGATCATCAGTCAGAGCGATGCGTTCGCGATCTCAGCCATCAGGAATATACAGTATGTCTTTAAAAAGCTTGTGTGCTTGATAGTTTTTGTGAAAGACATATTTGACATTTATTTGAATATCATATATCATATTGTCTTTTCATTACACTTAGCTCGTTAATGTTTAGGTGAACATTTATTGTATGCGTTGCCTAGCAACAAAAAACGTCAAATTTCCCCAAATTTTCAAATACACGTGAATTGTGTTGCCATGGAAACAAAATTGTGCATTAAAATCAAGAAACTTAATACGTCTAAGGGTTGGTTTGTGTATGCAGAATTGTTAAAGCATTATTAAGCTAATACTTTATGTTTTCTATTAAACTTGTGTGAATAGGAATGTGGGTGGGGTAAATTTTAGGACCTCAGGCATGTTAAAATTTGATAAATTTTGAAATCAAACTACCACAGCATCTATAATTTAGGGTCAGTTGGTTTCTGTTTGGTGACACTGAATAGGTACATGTTAAAGATATCGAACAGCAGTGAATAAAGCCTTGCTTTAACATAACTGTTTCCATAGCAGCGCTTAGATTTAGATGTAGCACAGCGTGAACGCACCCCTTTGACAGGTCATATTATGTTGCCAAAAAGCCTACCAACAAAAATAAATTAGGTGATTAAATAGATGACATATAACTACAATAGATATCATCTAAATATATGTCCATTTAACTTGATTCAAATGTTATGAGGTAGGGCTCAGTTATTTTTGACTAACCCTCGTAGTGCAGACCCAGATCAGACGCCACAGAATGCGGCGTCTGATCTGGGTCTCCACTGTTTGTCTACAGAAAGTTCTAAAACAATAGAATAAAATGAAAAGTACAACGTAAATGGAATGGTATCATTTGATAAGAATTAAAATTTCCATTCGATGGGTTAAACCAAGTATATTGTTTTCCAATTTTATAGGTTCACTCTTTTGCCAAAGAATCCGTTTTTCAGATTATTTGTAAATCGCAGCAGCTGTCGCTGTGACATGTGGAGTTTCGAACATGGATAGAATTTATTTTGCTTTGTTTTTATTTTGGTCCTCTGATATATTGGGTTTTGACGGAAAGCAGAATAACACTAAAGCCGATGCGAGGGGTGTGAGAGTCAATGTCAATATGACTTGGAAATTGGTGTTTTGGATTTTGAGCAGTGCATGTAACAAGAACATTTTTGTTTCTGAATGGAATATAAACATCTATTAAATAAGACAAACGTTACCCTGAACTTGGTATCATATGAGTATTATTACATTTTCACACCAAATACACAGCTCAGGCTCGGGCCCAGGCCAGGGTTGCACCCAAACTCGGTGTCATTTTACATCCATCTGCTAATTCTGGGCGACTGAGAAGTGATTCTCTGTCGCCTTAGTTCAGAAGCTTGGTACTCCTCTAGGATTCATGCTGATCATTTCATTAATGGCTGTGCTTATGGTAGTATAGGTTTTATCATTTTATATTTATATGCCATGTGAATGTTTTTGTTCTTTTTTGTTTCTTTTTTTTGTATATACATCAATGTAGGGTCACATGGTAGAATAGTTTTATCCTCATTAAATAATGTATAAATAAATAAATAAATAAATAAATAAATAAATAATTTATATCTAAAGCTATACGTTTTACAAGTAACTCTTCGTTGTTCCTATGAAGGGCACCAGACATAGGAAGTTTGTATGTTTTGGTGAGTGGGGGTATCCACACGCCTTGACAATTTATATAGAGGTCATTCAGGTGGATTTCTCCATCCGCTCCATATATCCTTAAATAATTCGAAAAATGATGTTCTTCTTTTCATCGAGAAATGAAATCTTTCAAAATTGTTAACAAAGAAGTATGGACTCCGTGGCCTATATTTTATCACTGCTTATATTACTTAAGATTTCCATTGCTGTAATGTCTATCTTCATGAGCTTGTCTCTGAAGAGGGAATCCTTTTACACTCTTGATAGCACAGTTTAGTTCCAAATGGACAAATAATCAAATTTGAATGTCTCATAGTTACAATAATGATAGCACTTACGGCGTCTTATATTGGAAGACACAATAAAATCGTTTTATTCAATCTTGAGTACGTACGCAAGGTTAGCTCTTAGACAAACTTCAAACATCGTCCTATATAATTCTGTATTCGTGCCAGATCACGGAATATTGGTACTTAGCCTATATTCCCAGGTTCTCTGATGAAAATGAAAGCTTTGTGGAAAAACTTGAGGACAAATCGCACATGCGACTAGCGAAGACTTTGACGTGCTGTCGTACCGTCTCTGTCCAATCGCGGATCCAGAGAGGGTTCGCTTGAACCCCCCCCCCCCTTCCCTCCCCATCCCCCGTTTTAAAATATCCTATGAAAATGAAGTAATTTGGTCTCAGTGAGACCAAATTATTTCATTTTCATGGGATATTTAAGAAATATGAGATAAAATCAGCAAAGCGGACCCCACGTTTTAATACATATGAACCCCCCTTTCCAGAAACCCTGGTTACGCCCCTGTTGTCAGAGCATTCTCTCTTCGCATGCACAAATTATTGAAAGTTCAGATAATAAACCTTACCAACTAGCACCATTGGGTAGCCAAGTCCATGTAGACAAGTTTAACTCTTAGACTGATGAATTTCAAAAGTGGAACATTATTGCCATATTTTCGCTTATACTGGTATGTACTCTATACAAAGTGGAACATTATTGCCATAGTTTCGCTTATACTGATATGTACTCTATACAAAGTGGAACACTATTGCTATATTTTCGCTTATACCGATATGTATTCTATACAAAGTGGACTATTATTGCCATATTTTCGCTTATACTGATATGTACTCTATACAAAGTGGAATATTATTGTCATATTTCGCCTAAACTGATATGTACTCTATACAGAGTGGAATATTCTTGCCATATTTTCGCTTATACTGATATGTTCTCTTTAGAAAGTGGATATTCTTGCCATATTTTCGCTTATACTGATATGTACTCTATACAAAGTGGAATGTTTTTGCCATATTTTCGCTTATACTGATATGTACTCTATACAAAGTGGAATAGTCTTGCCATATTTTCGCTCATACTGTTATGTACTCTGTACAAAAGTGGAATAATATTGCTATATTTTCGCTTATACTGATATGCACTCTATAATTCAGAGACCATCCCATAACTTTGAAAAACAGATATTATATTTCCCCAAAGATTTATCTGTTTATTCAACAATAATTCCCGGTACACTATATACTTTTTCGCCAGTTGATAGAATTTTAGTCTTGTTTCTCCTCTCAGCATGAAGTTGTTATATCAACAAGAGGAGTGTGGCTAGCTGCTATTTGTTTATGATCAAATTCCCAGATAAAACAATTTTATCTGGCTGATCAAGTTAATAACATGTTAGTTCTAGAATCATGTCTAAGTACTGATCGAATGTGTATTGCTGAATTGAACTTTTTTCTATTACAATTTTTGTCACTTTTTTGAGATTGAACCCGTTTTAGGGTGATATCGGCTATTTAGCATTTGGAAAAGACAGGTAAGGTATGTTTTTTTCTATTATTCAAATTTATTGAAATGTAAAAAATAAAAACGTAAAAAAATAAACAGAGAATATTTTCCAAACCAGACTTTATCCTTAAAGTGCCGATCACAACAAAAGTAGTCTACTTTTGTCATCTGCTGAAATGTTTTAGAAGCATCTATATGGCGTACAGTGTAGACCACGATCAGACTACTTCAATCAAATCTGGGCTCAAGCTGTTTGCTTCTATACTTCAATAACAAGGCAGATATGTCAGGCAAATCTTTGCAGCAGACGACTTCAGCAGACAACTTTTTCAGATGCATTTTCAGAGCGTTTTAAGGGTAAAGGGGCAGGGCTGAAAATTTGAAACAGAGTATAGATTTTGTTTTTGGGTGCTTGGATAAATTCTCTGATCTTAACCCTTAATGCGTCGTCTGCTTTTCTTGTCTGCTGAAATGTTTAAGAAGCCTCTATGGCAAACAGTGTGGACCCAGATCAGACTGCTCCTATAGGTCCACACTGTTTGCTTCTATACCTAATTCGTCAGTAATGTTAGGCAATCATTTGCAGCAGACGATTTCAGCAGACGACATTTTCAGATGCATTTTTTTCTTTGCGCTTCATAGTCAGGAAAAAAATCATAAAAGTTAACAAGTACAGGCATTTTGTGAAGGAAAGGGTTTGACACCTTGGTTAGGGGTAACTAAGTACGCTGAATCCAAAAACCAATGTTGGCAAGCTGAGAAATGACGTCTTAAGGACCAAATTTGCATATTTTCAAAATGGCCGCCAAAAATCATGGAATTTGACATTTGACTGAAATATTTTATTTTTTGACAATGTTTTTGTATCCAAAATCGTTTTATCATATGACGTCGCGTCTGAGAGTGAAATAACACCATGCAATACAATCGATAAACCACTAGTGGTTTATAGATTTACGGGAAACGTTATGACATCCATAACAACGTTGCGTACATACTGACAAAAGTATAACGTTTTACGGCAGAAATGAGATTACAAAGTAATATTAATGCCATATGATAAATAGAATCTAACACTCGTGCTCTTGTTTTATTGAATTTATTAAACTTGTTGCGAAAAAGAGATAAAATGCTCGGCAAGCCTCGCATTTTATCTCTTTTCCCCAACTCATTTAATAAATTCAATAAAACATGAGCACTCATGTGAGATCCTCTATGTATTATGTCCTAAGTAACAAAATTGAATGATAAATGTAACAAAAATAAGTGATTAATTCCAGTTTTCCGAATATTTGAGAAAAAAACAAGATTTCTAAGCATCCTAGACTGACCTTTTTCTGAATGAGCGGATGTGTTAAGAATTGTGCTGGTCATACTTTCTAACATACAAAGTATCAATAATTTCCTTTCATTCTATGCGTATGCGAGCAGTGAAGAGTCTGGTAAGTTTTGTTCTCATTCAAGGTCTACATGGTCTATGATTTCATTCCATACACTTGACGTCTAGAAACAGGGTCTTCTGGTAAAGTGGTAAGGTACATTAAGGCTATCTCGCGAGAAACTGTTTTGCGGGCATCTGAGTAAGAATCAAACCAGTCTGTTCAGCTACTGAGACTAGTTAAAATGAAATTTTGCATGAGGCAAGTTTAGATATTAAACTTTCTAATAAGCGAACAATAAAGGCGCTGATCAGACTGCGTGGATACGAATAAAGGCATGCGCCTTTATTGTTCGCATACACCAAAGTCAGGTTTTCTCGCGCCGAGGCCCATTTTAATATCTGCTACTGTGCATCCGGTCCTTTAATCCTTTGCCCGGGGCTCTCTGAAAACAATAAAAGCACACGTGCCTGGCACACGTTCGTAATTCGGCGGTATTCGATTGATTTATGATGTGATGTGTCGCTTTCTAAAAACACATATCGTAAAAAGCGCCAATATATACCCACATATTCTTAACCAGCGGACTGTTGTTGTTTTTTTAAAGAAAATAGATCTGAGTCTTCTTCTACATCCATAATGTGTGTGTGTACGAGCAGCGATGATTCACACGCCCTGCGTATAAGCGAACGTTGTTTAAAAATGAAGTATTTACTTAAAGTGCGATTTCGAGATTTATCGCATATGCTTAGTCATATATGTGTATCTACACGCACGTCTGTGCGCTACTGCATGCTTATCTGGTGAGATTTATTTTTTGTCTGAGCCTCTACCTCTATATGCCCGCGCTGCCTTTATGTGCGCTCGGGCACAACAATGGATTTGATGTGTGTGCGAGCAGCGAATGCCCTGATGAGACTGTGTATTTGCCCAGGCTCTTCTGAGTTGTCAATGCTCGCATATGAACAGACATGTTTGTCTTATTAGTTGGCATATGTTTCAAATAGTTTTTTTTGCGACTTAGTGCCCGAAGAAGAAGCGATTTCGTGCCTGAAGAAGAAGCCGATTTAAGCTGATATCAAAGTATATTTTACACTAATTAAAAAAAAGTGAAAAAAATACTGAGACTTATAAATTGTATATGAAAACACTAATTTATCTGATTTCAAGAATAAGATATCTCATTCTATATAGCTGTGAAAGGCAAAAACGATTGACTTATTAAGCATCACTATGTGTTTAGCAATGTAACTAATAAGCAATCTACCCCTTCATTTTCAAAAACAGCTTTATCAATTTTTCTATTGAAGAGCGATTGCTAAGGGAGATAACAATGTGAAAGGGGTCTATTTATCTGTAAGACAATAAGAGCAAAGCATCCAGATTGCTCTTCTTCTTCAAGATGATTGCAAAACTAGAATGGACACAAAGTAATGAATAACAAAACAAAGACAAGCACAGAACCATCACAAACAAAGGGAAGTACTTTAAACAATAGATCAACAACAATAGAACCACCGCCGTAGAAAGGACAAGCAGTCTAAGCCACCAGGCAGGGGACTTAAGTGCATTTATAAATGTCTAGCGCTAAATCATTGCCCTAGATTCTGTTGTTGTTAAAACACAAACTTGTTTAGCTTGCATGGAGACTTCCTAATCAATGCGATGTATCGAAACCTCACTTGTCTCCTGAAGAAACATAGCTTCCTATTTAGAGTACAGGGGGTGGGGTTGTATTTACCACATCATTAAAACTTGGAGCTTTTTTTATGACAGTAGCCTAATTCATCTTGTAATAAATAGCAAATGCTTTTACTTATTTCTCCATTTAACATAAGTTGTGGTTACACTTTACAGAAGCAACCCAGCGAGGCATTCTAATGAGCACCAAAAATGTTTTTATGGAGAACTGACCTGGCCACATTAACTCTTTGGCTATAGGGCAAGTTTTGTTGCCTGCTGATGCATTCTACAAACAGTTTGGACCCAGATGTGGCCCAACAAAATGTCAGACATAATCTGGATCCAAACTTATTGATAGCCTGATGGTATTCTCAAAAGAACTACATTTATAAAAAAAAAAGTAATGCTGAAAAAATATTTGCACCTGAAAATGTTGCCTGCATTGTACATCTGCTGCATAAATTCAAGTGCATTTCAGCCTTTTTCATTGAAGCAAACAATATGAACCCTGACCAGCCTACTCTCAAGGAAATACTCTGATCTGGGCCTGTATTGTTTGCAATATGTGCTAAGCAGTTGGGAGAAGCAGACAACGAAAGTCATGACCGACGATAATCATTACTGTTTATATCTGTTTTATTTAGGTGATATTGCATATTTCTATTTGATAATATTACATAATATATTTGTTCCCAAGTAAACTGTATACAACTCATAAAATATTTCTTATGTATTTCTGAAACTCCAACTGACCACATGTGTTAATAATTTCAGGAGAAACTTAAAACAAACTGTGTGTTGCTGATAAGATCTGCCCAATGGCTTTCTTGGGGTTTAGTTTACATACACTAACATTTATATAACGGTGCATTCTCAAGAAAGCTTCCCTGAGATCTCAGTGAGTTTAGTGGATAAATCTGAGAGTCTGGGTAGCTTTCTAAGCCTATGAAATCCGTTTTAAAAATTTGCGCTGATAATTAGTGGTTTCTTGAACATTTTTTCTCGTATTTTGAGAGTACTTTTCCCAGTGGCAGAACCAGAGGAGGTTCAGGTGGTTCACTTGAACCCCCCCCCCCCTCCCTCCCAGCCCCCCTTTTTAAAAAAATATCCCATGAAAATGAAATAATTTGGTCTCGATGAGACCAAATTATTTCATTTCATGGGTATTTAAGAAACATAAGACAAAATCAAAATCAGCGAAATCATTGATTCGCCCCTGCTTTGCCCTTCCAACTTCATCTAAAGTGAGTGAAGGAGTGAGTGAGAGTGGATGGCTGGGTGAGGTGAGTGACTGAGTGAGTGAATTATAGAGTAAGCATGGCATATTGATTGAAAAAATTGACTGACTCAATTGGTGATCAAATACCAAATTAATGGCTGACAGGCCATTTGGACGGACGGATTGATCGCAATATTATCAATATTCCGTATTTTTGCAATAATAAAAGTTATCTTCGCTCCTAATTCCCCCCTCTATGGGATGGTGAGGTCGATCAGATAACTTCAATATACTAAATGAATTTTACAGGTTACGACAGCATGATTAATTATATTGCTTTATCAAACAGTTTGGTTTTGTAACTACAATCAAGGGGTCTCATGAGCTTTTAATCATTCAGTTCATCAAAAAAATAGAGCCAGCATAATGGGAAACCAAATTCCACACACACATATAAATCATTATCGAATCATTCCGAAAATGATCATTGAGAATTATTCTTCATATACAACAACGTTATACAACGTATACATGTATGACCCGAAAAATCCACACTCAGAATCATAATTTAACAATCTATGTTTAGGAAAATATTTGACAAACAAAGTTGTACTAAATATTGTATATTACAGAGAAACTGGGGCAAGTAATAACCTAGTCTTAATTTGCATCATCGATTCAGCTATGTCAATATGAAGTAAGAGAGCAGTGATGTAATATTTTCACTAAGATCTTTAATGCATGTATGTTCAAAAAAGTCTTACGTTTGATGCTCTTACTGTTCTCAAATAGTTTGATAGTTTGACCTCTAGCCCCACCCTATGCCGTTGGATCCTACAAGCCGAAGTAACAGAGCAAATGACCATCCTAAACAGTACCTGTTGATTCCATAAAAGAAAAATCACACAAAAAATCTAAAGATGAACAACTAGATTTTGACATCTAGCCCCACCTTTGGGCAATTGACCAAGTGTCTGGAGCCGTCGAGTATAAGCTAGCCATGTATTGTACCAATTGTCTAAATTGCATTTTTTCAAATAAATGATTGGTAAGATATCTACATAAGTCAGAAAAACCGAGAGCTTTTTAAAGGTTTCCTAGATTTTGACCTATAGCCCCACCCTGGGTCATGAACCCTAAGGTACAAGGTCACAGAGAGTAAGTCGGCCAGAAATAGTACCTCTTGTTCACATACAAATGATTCTATAAAAGAAAAATAAATTTTAGATGCCCTAGATATTGACCTCTAGCCCCACCCTGTGGCATGGACCCAAGTGTCTGAGCTGTAGAGTGGAAGCCAGTCATGTATGGTACCGTTTGTCAAACTATGAATGCTTTCATATAAATGGTTGATAAAGTATCTGGATACTTAGAACACTATAATTTAGTAGCACTTTAAAGGTATCCTAGATTTTGACATCTAGCCCCACCCTGGGTCATGAAACCGAAGGTCGAAAGTCGCACAGAGAAAGTCATCCCTAAATCGTACTTGTGGTTAAAAACTAATGATTATATATAAAAGAAATGGAAAAGATAAAATAAACATTTCATAAGATGTCCTAGATTTTGACTTCTAGCCCCACCCTGGGGGATCGACCAAAGGGTCTGAAGCCGTTTAGAGGAAGCCAACTAAAAATGGTACCAATTGTCCAAATATGAATGTAATTCTAATTTAAATGGTTCAAAAGATATCCGCACAAGTCAGAAAAACAAAATAGCAGTTTTGAAGGCATCCTTGATTTTTTTTATCTCCGGTCCCGCCCAGGGACAGGAACCCTGTGGTGAGGAGTCATGATGTGAATGACAACCCTCAAGGGCAACTATGGTTCAAATGAATGTTTTCTTCTGATAAGTGGTTACAGAGATATACACCACATGAGAACATTTAACCACAACTTTGTCGTACTTTTAAAGGTGACCTAGATTTTGATCTACAGCCCCACTCACGGAAAGAAATATTTATTTGGAAACTATTACCCGTGCCTACTCCGTATATACAATGTACCATCCCAAGTTCGTCGTTTTAAGCCAAAAGGAAGAATCCATTATTGCAAAAGGGCTTTGCACAGTCTATATGAACTAAAGAGCAGTGATGTTGTAAAATTTGCACTGAGATGTTTCACTTTTCGCAGAACATTTGGGTCAGTCGGTGACTTAAGAGCAGTGATGTTGTAATATTTTCACAAAGATATTTTACTTTTTGTAGAATATTTGGGTCAGTCGGTAAATGCTTTCTAATATTTTATGTCATGGCTCTATCAGACAGCATCACTTAAATATATTAACCCATTGACATGTTGACACTCTCTGAGGACTAGACATCACAAACTCCAATAGCTCCCTAGTACCTAAAAATTGGCAATATCATTCCAGTAAACATATAAAAGTGGGCCACCGTATCGACCCACCAGCAAAACGCCATTCAAATGGCGTTTCGCTGTTTGGCCGATAGGGCCCGAGATAATATGCTGGCTGGGATTGTGTTTGTATGATTTTAGAGACATCCCGTTGGGCTAAAGCGATACTGTGAAAAAATGTTTAAAAATCGTCTTTTGTCAGATGCTGGCAATACCAAAAATGAGGCGAGAATGTGAGATGGTCAGAAAATGCCATACTGTCAAACTGCAGACCAACCCTTGCAAACGCGAGAAAGGGACCAAGAATACAGACACTTACGGCACAATGAAAGTAAAAAGCAGCCAGTCCTCTCTTTTCTCAGCAGGATGACTGCTAAATCAGAAAGGGCACCAAGAACCGTACCACAAAACAATATGAGCCAGTGCATGAGATATCCAACAATGTGGTATGTGCGACCAGCAAAGCCTCAGGTCAGCCTGCGCATACGCGCAGTCTGATCAGAGTCTGATCAGAGCTTTTGCTAGTCGCTTGAGTATTCTATGATTCTTAAGCTACTGACTGAACACTATTTTAGTTTCTAAGCTTAAAAGGAGGCTGCAGAGGCTCGTCCGAGTCTACACTTGTCAAAATGTCAAATTGTTGAAAATCTCATATATAACACAAATATCATAAATGTGTTGTCGCTTCTTCAGATAATGTTTACTTTGGTTCTCACTTTGATGCTTACTTTGATACTTACTTTAACATGTCCTCTTTAATAAAATAACAGCAAGGGATTATGACCAGGAAGTGCTATAATCAGAGGTCACCAATTAAGAAAACACACTTAAACAAGACTACAATTAGCTAAGCAGTCAGCCCTTTCGTTCTAATCGAGATGATTGTCAAACTAGTAAGGACAAAAAACTATTCCACAAAACTAGAACGAAACACGACCCCCAGCACACACACGCGCGCGCGCGCACATGTGCGCGCGCACGTACACACACACGCACGCACGCACGCATGCACACACCCACACACACAATCGTGATAACAACGAACAATGAAGAACTTGTAACAACAAAGTCGACTCTAGATTATTTTGTTGTATGACCAAATAACTTGCTTAGCTCGTATTATGGCTTCCTAACTAGACTGGCACTAGTCCACTAAATGCATATGATAACATTTACAATTGAGCATGGATCTGACAAAAGGGTCCTTCGGGCATTTTAGCAGTTTTTGTGTAATCACAATTTCAAAAACGTCTATTTTTTCAAGATTTTGCATGTTCTTACAATAGAGTCAAATTGCTTCTAACATGTAATACAAGCAAAGGTGCAAATAGTTCTGATAAAATTTAGTGATGCTTATAATATATGTTGCCATGGCAACAGCTGTGCATATGGACAATACATTACCTTTAAAAATGGGTTCCTCATTTCAAATGCTTTTGTAAATACGGGATGAGCGTATGTGGGCTATCTGTGCAGTCTATGCAATTGCATACACATAAAATTTACAGAAACACGGAGCATTTTTGAAATATTGCTCCTAGCTTCTTTGTTTTAGCCTCATATGTTAACACAATGGTGTTGACATCAGTACGTCATTGACAACATTAAGTGACGTCATGTTTAAAACGCATCATCTATATGAGTTCAAATGCTCATAACTTTGTTATTTGTAAAGATAATCTCTCCAAATTTTCTGTAATTGTTCATAACAGCTAGGTCTTACTTTCCCTGTAAATATCTCACTTTTGACTTTAATTGCCAGAAGGTCCCTTCTGTCAGATCTTGGCTCAATTACATTTAGCTATTTAAACATCATCTTATAAAAAATCGATCCTCTCTGATAGTCTAAACGACTCCTAGTAAAGTTTATGAATTGCTATTTTGGAGAGAATATCAGTTTTACTAAAAAAAACGACATTAGAGACTGGAACCAGTCTTCTTCCTTACTTATGTGATGAATCACCACAAAGAAAGAAATCAAATCTAATTACTAGTAATATATTTTGATTAAACAAAGAAAAGGGCTCAAACCCTACAGCCAGCCAGAACTAACGAAAACAACTCATCTAGCTGCGGTATGTCCATTAAACCACTAAGAAAAATATACAAAATAACAAAAATATGTTTCATGTAGCACAAACAAGTTAAGAGCAAAATGTTAACAGGAACCATAAAAATATCCAATCATCTGACATCAGTCATTTTTCTTCCCATAATAAATGTTGTATATTGGATATAGCACTACTTGTATTTTCAGCGATATTTATTTGGTATCATTTTCCAATAAACACTAGCTGAAGTAAGCTAGATCTATCAATAACAATGTACATAGATAATTGTTTGTTTGTGTTATTGCTTTACGTCCCAAGTCAACAACTATGGTCATGGCGGGACGGTCAGTTCACCTAACCTGGGCAAGCTTGAACAAGCAAGCAGTTAACCAGTAACATAAGAATTGCAGTATGCAAGCAAAAATAATTACTAACGTAAATGATTGCTTGTCCTCAGCTAATCTTAATAAAAATCAAAGGAGTTACATATTTTATCATTATCTTATGCTTTACATGCATGCAGTATATACATAATATGTTTAAGATGGACGCAAAGTAGCGTTGATCGCTAAATGTGCTGTCCTCATTAAATAAAGATGAATAAATAAACGGATTATTAACATGTTGGAAACCCACGTATACGTTTATTTCGGCTGTATAGTTTACTGTTCCCCAAGCTTAATGCCTACTTTACTCATTAGAATCGCTCATAACCCCCATTTTTTTAATCACTATTTTTATTTTATTATTATTTTTTACCCTAGCGCTATGGAGTTACGTATTTTTGCACATCAACATTTCTTATTTAAAATGGACCAAGATTTATCATATATGTGCTTGAAGATAATTCTTTTTGTTCAATGCCTGCTGTTTACCACCGGTACAAAAAGTATAATGAGGGAGCGCAGTGGCTCAGTGATAGAGTGCTTAACTCGAGGCCGAGGGGCCGCGGGTTCGAGCCCCACAGGCGTCACTGTATTGTGTCATTGAGCAAGACAAATTGATCCTAGCTTAGTACTGATTTAACCCAGGAAGACCCGTCCCTTTATAACTGAAAGAGTGTTGATGGGACGTAAAGAATCAAATCAAACAAACAAACAAAAACAAAAAGTATAGTATGCAGATATTCTGAGCTAGTGCAAAAAGGATATCGTTGAAAATGGATCACATGAGACAATTTCGCAAACTCGCATCCTTTGATACCCAATTATACATTAAGATCAAATGTAATGCTCCTTTGTAATTGTTTGCACACCATTTTGAGATTTTCCCGACCATTAAACTCTGTATTGATTTTTTTTTCCATCCATTAAATTTTGGTGCAACTCTGCCTTGAATGTTACACTGTTTACAGCTAATCCAGACAGAGATGCATACAAACCATTGTCAAACTATAAACTCACCATTCATATTCATTGAAGGATTATAAAGTTAATTGGCAAGCAAGAAAAGATTTTTCATATGTGTTTCTTTAACTTATCACAGGGTGTTGATATGACAATGAAGTTTGGTTAGGCTAGTGGTAGGTTGATAACTCCCTTGAATATTTGAGAAATGATTTGTTGGTAGTTTCCTCTTATCTTCGTCAAAATCTATGTTCATAATCTCTTCACAATAGAACCTTGACAACTATTTTCATTTCCAACAGGTTCCTTGTATGGTCACATGTGAAGTACTTATTACGCTTGTTTTGTAAACCAATTACTGATGAGGATTGAAATGAAGATAAATGAAATCAGCTCTTTTAAAGGTTAAGCGTCAACTTTCCTATCCACCATTGAATTTGAAAAGAATATTGGAAGATTATTAAGAGATTTGGAAGAAATTTTCATAATGGTTTGTATGCATCTCTCCCTGGATTCGCTGTAACATTTCTTCAGAGGACAAGCTTTGTATTGCGTTTTACGTTGATCAACGAAAGCACTAGGATATATATCCGCTTTTTGAGATTCCTGTTGTATTTTCCTTGCGTGACTGGATATAATACTAGAAGTGATAGACGTGACAGAACTGATGTTTGTAAACGTCACTAAAGAACTTTATGAGCCATGTCACGATAATATGGGCCAGCACATGCACAAGTCCAGATAAGCAACAGCAAAAATAGGGTTCAATTGGGAGTCTATTTTCTTATCCACCAGGTTAAGCATGTGTTTTGGGTGCTCAACAGAACCGTCTCATTGAGACGGTTCTTTTGAGCACCGACAACATATATATTTAAGTTGAGCAATAAGAAAAATAATTGTCAAGCCTAGACATGAGATACTGGTATTATCGCATATGCGTGGAGTATTCTTTAAACGCACGTGCGCAGTTATCATGGCCATAGGTGCTGGAAAACCCAATTTTGTTCTGTCTGTACTTTGTGTATGCGGGCAGCGAAGACACCTTTTCGTCTTTATAGTGCCAAATATGCCCAGATGCCACATTAATCACGTACTGGCAAAATTATTCAGAGATACAAACTGAGCAGCTTGCATGGCAGGTTTCATAGAATCAAAATAAAGATGATGTTTTATATGTCCGTCAGTACCAGTGCTGACAAATACAAGGCGATTATCAGGCGGCAGATCCATATCTTGTCAGACAGTTCATAAGAGCATATAAGAGCAGTTTATAAAAGCAGTATTCTTCTGGTCGATTGCACTTGAAGGATCCTTTAAAATACGAGTTGTACTTGACCACCCTGTTATTTGATGTAATGTATTTATTGGAGAGCTTTCATGTCACTCTCTTAATAAATTGAATGAAATTACAGACTCAAGAAACATGCTATTTCTCTAGCCTAGATCATTAATGAGCCAGTGCATGAGATTTCCAACAATGTTGTATGTGCGACCAGCAAAGCCTCAGATCAGCCTGCGCATACGCACAGTCTGATCAGAGCCTTTGCTAGTCGCTTGGGTATTCTATGATTATTAAGCTACTGACTGAAAGCCATTTGGAGTTTTTAAGCTAGAAAGGAGGCTGCAGACGCTCGCCCGAGTCTACACTTGTTAAAACCTCAAATTGTTGGAAATCTCATGCCGCGGCTCAATTATTTTTAAGAGTACTTTTGGTTGATTCTTAAAGTGCTTATGCTCTTGGTCGCATCCATTGCTATCTTAGCAAGTGAGTAAGACAGAAATTATTTCATTTTTATGTGATATTTAAGAAAATGAGTTAATATCAGCAAAGCGAAGCCCCAACACCTTTATATATATGAACCCCCTTTCCAGAAATCCTGGATCCGCCCCTGGTTTTTGTAGTCCTGCAATATCTTGCCAAAACAACATTTTATCTGAACTATAGCTAGCCCACTTAAAGTCTGTGACAAGTCAAGGGTAATCAACTTAATACAATTCCCGTCTGTTTAAGGTAGCAAATGAGATGTAAGCATTTGTAGACAAATCTTCTTAATAACATGTATTGGCATCTCTGATTAAAGGGTTGTTTAGAAACACGTCTACAATAATTGAACCATTTAATCGAACTAATACATAAAACGTGTTTAACTCTGGAAGCATAAGAAACGGTCTGCAATAGCTTTTAGGACACTTCCTTTAGTCCCTCCTCAAGACTGTTAAATGGTCTGATACAGCAATTTTGAGGTACTTATCGCATAGACGAGCAGCCGAGGTTTTGAAGAGCCTGTGCATCTGCTAAGCTGCTATCCCTTTTTGTGTAAACATACACTTAGATTTCTATTGAAACAATTTATGGCCAACATTTCTCCAGTGATAAATGTTAAACATTTCTATCTGTTATTGGTGAAGTAGCATAGCATATCTGACCATGAAATACCTAGTCACAGACCATTTAAAAAGTAAGTAAGGCAAACAAAAGCCACGTACAGATCATATACCAAACCATGAGACCAAGATGAAGACATACCAGATACAAAAACGTACTTTTCCGTATGTTTTTTTTTAATTCAAGTCACATGCAGGTAAATCTTATGACTAAATCAGCCAGTCATTATTGATACCAGAAGCATATGGCCAACCTCAAAATATTATCGCACTAATTCGGTTTTGTATGCATCTTATCATGTATGTATTGATCAGTTATCAAAGGCGTAATGTAGATTTTTGTTATCTCGAAAACTAATTTTAGGTATTTTCTGACAGGATTCAGGTCTGTTTACATTCTGACATCATGTACCCTATATTAGATTAAATTAGGTAATACATGTATATGATCCGTGGTGCATTGGATAACGTCACATCACCTGTGCATTTGGAAGAATGGCTCAAAACCAAAACAAAGACACCAGCGGTAGTGTGCCGTCTTGCTATCAGGTCAATCTAGCTAAATATATTTGGAACGTAACCAAAATATTAATTAAAGCTGCATAGTCTGTAACTTTTGATCTTTTCATTTTAGAAATAGTTTTTATATTTTTCAAGAACACAGTAAAAAAACTAAAATTCAGGTATACATTTTACCTTTTTCGTAATAATTAACAAATTATTAGTGCCAAAACAACAGCATTTATGTTAAAAATTAACTGTCTAGAATTATTAGAGGGACGCAAATAATTACAAACAAGAGAAAAAACACCTGTTTTTATAAGATAATTCACTTTTCCATGCAATTTTCAGCTGTAGAAATAAGATTTATTGTGACGACATAACTTTATTCTACTTTTACAAATGATTTAAAAAGAAAATATTTTTTTTTCGAAAAATGTTCATAGTTACAGAGTATGCAGCTCACAAACTCGTTCTTATTCACTAGTTACCATTGGGTATCTGAGATGTTTATTTGCGCGTCTTAGCTCAGCCGCATCTATAGGTTGCAGTCCACAGTTTCGCATGAATGGCCCTGGGAAAAATTTTAAATATAAAGGGGTAGGGCTGTATGTCAGTCTGTAAAATGTTTATTCTAAATCTAATGAAGAAATGTTGGCTTGCATCTGGTAGAGTATTAGCCAGCAGTGAGAAAAAAGCATTTTGTCAGTGTCACTTGACCTTACTATGTTTGTTTGAAGGAAAATACGCAACTCATGAATTTTGACTGGTTGTCCGTTTTCGCCTTGTTGATATTGGTGCATTAAGGTAGCAGAGGAGTGCTGAAAAATCAAAACGGTTTACTGATAGTGAATTGCTGATAAAATTATTTCTCTGAAGTGTGTCTGTCGGCAAATTGTCTTATTTCATGATTTGTGTTTGTTTTTTGGGATTGATAAACTTGTGAATAGGTGTCTTTTGGGCTTAAAATAGGCCATTTTCATAAGGGGTGTGGCTTTGTTAACATGCATGAAACAACAAAGTGTGTCATTATATATAGCTTTTATTTTCATAAATGATTGTGATGCATGTCTGGAGTGCTTCCAACTTGCTACTGACTATCCATATACCATTGCATTGAAAATAATGGTACTTCCTTGTCGGACGGCCAGGTAGAGCCTAAAATGAGCTAAAAAACTGTGTAATGCAACCATACTAGCTATTGTCCCATTTATCTAAAGCATAATATTGGCCAATATACTTAATTACCTGCCCTTGATTTTATAAACTTGAGCTCCAGACTGATATCAAGGCCAGTACAGTACTTCTGCTGCAGTCTACATGTATTTATCGCAACAGACTGTGTGGTGACACAGTAAAGGGATGTTGTCCTGTTTTTTTCCTAGGGTGGTGTTTGATCATAGCTTAGATCTATATATTTTTTATGTATACAAAGGTTATATAAACTTGAGCTCCAGACTGATATCAAGGCCAGTACAGTACTTCTGCTGCAGTCTACATGTAATTATCGCAACAGACTGTGTGGTGACACAGTAAAGGGATGTTGTCCTGTTTTTTTCCTAGGGTGGTGTTTGATCATAGCTTAGATCTATATATTTTTTATGTATACAAAGGTTAAGTAATACCAACGCTATATTATCAACATGATCAAACCCACTTCCATTTAACTGAATATCTTCTTTAAAGATGTTTCTTATTTAAAATGTAGGTCACATTAGTGGAAAATTCGTGATTGGTCAGATTATTTCTTTTCGGAAAGTGCTCAGAGCTAAACGGGACCTATCGGGAAAACTCGGTATGAAATTGGCTGATAGCGCAACTCCCGGGGCGCAACTATACAAAGCTAGAAAATATCTCTTGCAATACTACCAGAATAATACTGTCACTACTCATTATTTCCAATAGTTTCAAACAGCCACTTAAAGGTGCCATCGCTCACAAAGGAGAAATAATAAGATATTGAACGTGTTGATAGGAAACAAATAAATGCCTACCACAGAAAATGAATATATATAGTATCCTCCCACATATTTATCCAGATTTGGAAAGACTGGAATAAATTATTCATTTATAATGAGTTAGAAGAATTAATCGCTGTAGTGTAAACCTACTTTTCTAGATGAACATCAGGTTTTAAAAGTCATTGTTGATGAGTGACCATCTCCGCAGCAGGCAATGTACGCACAGGAGGTTCAGGTCATATGGGTGTTTTAGCAGTCAACGAATGTCACGGGCAGTATACAGTCTCTTGCCACAAAAGGCGCACCATCGAAACGCCATCCTAATGGCGTTTTGCTGGTGGACTGATGGTGGCCCACTTAATTATGCTTACATGGATGGTAGCTGAGTGATACTGTAGAGGTATATAGTAGTTTGTCTGTTAGGGAAGCAGTGGAGTAATTTTGCAGACCCTGTGAACTTTCTTGTGAATGACGCAAAGAGAAATTTTGCAACACCTGTGCGGTTTATTCAAGAGAAGAAGCAGATCAATTTGGCCTTATTCGCTATTCTCTGAGGAAAGCAGTAGAGTAACTGGTTTGAAATCCAGGGATGCTTTCTCTGCTTCGCATGGTAAAGTAAATTGGCAGCCCTGGTTTATTGAATTGAATATTCGTATTGTGGCTGTTCTGTGGCAGTAACAAGCACTGAGCTAGGTTAGCTTGTGATTTTGTTGTTTTATGCCCTGGAGCACCCAAATGCTCAATTGACAGTAGTTCTGGTTTCAAACGTCTCAGAAGACATGGCCATGACTTAAAGTCTCATTCGACAGAATGGGAGAGCCAGGGATCGAGCTAGGGACCCTTGGATACAAAGTGAGCGGTTTACCCATTACATCACTGCGGCTTTTAAAAATTGTGCCTACTCATTGGCATAAACCAGTACTTGCCCAGGTGAGTTTATGGTTTTGCGGTTTTATGTCTGGGTCCACCCGAAGGCTCAGTTGGCAGTGGTGCTGGCTTAAAACGTATCAGAAAACGGGGCCATGGCTTAAAGTCTCATCCGACAGACTGGGAGAGCCGGCGATCAGATTAGGGACCCCTGGGGTACAAGGCTAGAGGATTATCTACTACACCAGGGCGGCTCATTTGACGTCGGAATTTCACGGCTCATTTCTTATAGTATGCCGGACTGCCAAATGGTATTACATGTGCAACATACAGATACCTTCGAAAATTCAATTATAGGAAAGTTGTAATCATATTCAATATATACGAGCATATACAAATTATAAGCTGCGTAAAAGGATCTTTAATCCACGGTATCTACCAGAATGAAAAAGATTAAACGCAATGTAAATAAACCCAAGAAATGCTACAATTACAGAAAACAGACCAACCCACGACACACAGAGAACGATAACTTAGTTTATAAACGAAATAGAGAGGAAGGCAAAGTTAAGGAATCGATATAATTAAGTACCACACCATATGGGAAAAAGGCAAAAAACATAAGAAAGCAGAACACACAAGTGAGCCAAACGGTCAGCCCTTTCCCAGCAGATGATCACAAGGCTGCAAGGAACAGGCAAGGCAGCATAACAAAAGTTATTCGTATACCATGGAAACTGCCTGGAGAGCAGTGGTATAGGGATGGATTCGGTCTATATAAAGTTTTTTTTATTTAAAAGTTTAACTGTGTGTCTAGCCATTAGACCTTGGCGTCCTTACCTCCTACACCTTTTGAGTCTACGAAATATGGCTTTAACAGCGCAGCAAAGAGCTGATATTGATTAAATGGTACATGCGCGTGCGTATTTGTTAGTGATTTCCTAATTTGGTCATCTGCGACATCTGACCTGTCTTGCTATCTCATTTAGTTCCTTATAAAGTCTCATTCCTAATGATCTGGGAAAATGACACAAACTACAAAACAAACAAACAAAACAGAGCAAATATTTGATTTTGGATCAACTGCATCCACTCAATAGCTATCCAATTTAGGATGAAAGCAATAACGTTTCAATTCCTATCCCCCAATGCTCATTTAGATACTGATCTATAACGGTTGAATAGCGACTGAGCATCAACGACTATGAAGGGCATCTACACTAAATACGCAAACGTTGGATGCTCAGATTAGCCTCAAGGTCGATCAGATTAGTTTATAGTGTTGACCTATTTGCACATAGCGTCCTTTCATGGGACATAGACAACCAAAATGTTCTACCAAAAGTTTGATAAAAAATAAAAATTCCACCAAACAACCCCTGAAGTTGGAAATGGACTCATACAAATGGAAAATGACTGGAAAGTCGACTCGTTTAAGTATACAGGAAGGCTCTGGTCAGAGTAAATATGGACTCAGAAGTGTACACTATGGAGTCGTTTACTTTTGGAATAAATGAATGCTCCATTTCGCGCAGAAGTTTTTTCCTATTGTGATTATCATTGTTTCATCGTTGTTGTTGTTTTGTTTTTGTTTTGTGTGTGTGTGTGTGTGTGTGTGTGTGTGTGTGTGTGTGTGTGTGTGTGTGTGTGTGTGTGTGTGTGTGTGTGTGTGTGTGTGTGTGTGTGTGTGTGTGTGTGTGTGTGTTTTGTTTGTGAACACTGCTTCTTTATTGCAACAATCACAGAAACGAGCGTCGTCTATTTTTCGAACTAACTGTTATATGGAAATGATACGTTTCACAATGCACTTAAATCAGCATTATTTAGAGCAGGACATGGTTATATAAAGAGCACTAAGCGTTTTGACAACACACGATAGTGTTTTCTCAAGTTGGTTAGAAAATTTAAATATAGTTATCTCACTTGTGACCCAACGCCATTGCTGTAGTTTGTGGCAATAAAATATGTGTAAACTAAGTTTGTTTGGTTTGTTTTGCTTTTGCATGTTTGCTTAAGTACATGTGTATTGCTATGAAATTGCTAAAACTAAACAATTATCGATTGCGATTGCTTGTACCATGATATTCTTGTACTGTAATATACTAATCTAAGTGTAAGTTATTGTATGCTTTGTGCGTAAACATAGGTTGATAATCCGCGAGCTTTAGAGAGTGGATTATCTCCTGTATATACGCACAACAATACAATAACATTCTTGTATGTGCACTTTGTATATTGTGAGATATTTGATGTAAAACGTTGGAATATCACCCAAAGATGCAATAATTACAAATAAAATATTGTTTAAACCAAACAATAATCTATTGCACAGTTAATATGTCTAGGTATGAATTTCAGAAATTAAGACCAACAAAGATATTTCTGAATCAATATGTTACAAAAACTTCCTTGTTTTTATTAGCAATCTTAAGCGGAACCATCCCAAATATGAGTAATTTATTGTCCATTGCACCATTTCATTTATGTATAAATAGTAAAGAGTGGCTGATGTGGATGTTTAATCATGTTTTTTATATAAGAGCAGTCGATTGGCTCTTAGAAAAGTTCTAAAACGTTTGCCAAACAATTCTTTTCACGCTCACGGATGCCTTCTTAAGTTTTTTTCACATGTGCGGATCCAGAGGGGGGAGGCAGGGACACCCTCTCCCCCCCCCCCTAGAAAATCATAAGTGACTATAGGCTTCCTTAGTCATACTGGTACCCCCCTCGAGAAGTCAGGGGAGGTTCGTACGGCCACCGGTCAAATACTTTGATGACTAAAAAACAAAAGTTGTGGGGACCTCCCCCCCACCTCCTTGACGGAATTTTCTGGATCCGCATATGCTTTTCCATCAAACTGAGAATTGTCTTGTATTATTCAAGAGTGAATGATTTTAGAACGGAACTTTCTATGGTAAATATATTTCTCAGCTTATTCGTTTTGCTAGAGTGTGCTCTAATGTTGATGACTTCAACAACAGAAACTTATTTTTAACTGCTAAATTATTAAAACAAGGTTATAGGTATCATAAAATTCGAAAAGCATTTTCTAAATTCTACCACAGACACTCAGAGTTAATTGTTAAATACAACATTGGGTTTAAAACTCTTCTGCAACAAGGCATATCAGAACCTATATTTTATGGTGATTTAGTTTATAAATTCAAACGAATTGTTGGAAAACCTAATTTTAGTGATCAATTCAGAAAGATAGTAAAACGTTATGTAAGGGTTGGATATAACTTGGATATCATGCGACAGTCTGCACGCCTAGTTTTAAACCCAATCACGGTTTTTAGCTATGGTTTCCTCTTTAATTGCACGACGGTGGGTCAGGCCTCAGACTCTATGACAGCTATGACGTAAAGCTTTAATAGGTGGGTTGGTGCCTGATGCTTATCTGTAGCTGGACCCACCGTGGCTCAACTTGAGGTTTTCTTTTGCTCTGACTATCTGTGAGTCATGAGCCCTTTTCTTTGTTTCATCATGGTGTGTTAATATGATTAGAGTGTTTCTCCATGATGATACACTGTATTAGTTACATGGCCTCCATGCGAGCTGAACATTTCTTGTACTTCAACATCAGCAGAATCTAGGGCGAAGATTTGGTTCCAGTAAAATGCATTTAAGCCCCACGGTGGCTTAGGCTGCTGTCCGTTCTAAGGCGCTGGTTCTGTTGTTGTTGACTTTTTGTTTATTGTTACTCCCATTGTGGGAGTCTGTAATTGTTCTATGTTTCGTTGTACGTTACTTTATGTCCATTCTAGTATTGCAATCATCTTGATGGGGAAGAGAGAGATGGTTGCTTTGCTTAATTTGTCTTCCTGGTGTCTCGTAATAATTGGGCGGCTCTTCCTCGCGGTGCCACGGGGTTGTCTGCGGTTTGTGATTGTGGTATTTCCTGATCATACCCACTTACTATTTTTGCTAGTAACCTATTTCTGATCCATTCAAATAATTTTAGGTAGGTCCTAGATTGCCTACTTCAAAGTCCAACACTGTTGTTACTATCGAATAACCAAATGGTATCGCATATATAGCTGTAGGAATCGTCTCAAATAAATTGCCAATTTGTAAGTAAGGTTTGGTACTGAACAATGAAATTTTAAATATTGAGATAAGTCTCTAATGATTTCATGTGATTTAGCTTTAACCCTTCATAGGGATTTGAAAAGGATAACCATGTCAATCATGCTAGAACTTCACAATGAATTACTGTATTTAACATAGCAATGCAGTTGTAGAACAGGTGTAACAAAGAATTTCATACTACAGCTTACAACTTCCAACATTGATATGATGTAATATATGTTGGTTGTGTATTTGCTTTTCAACCGTTGTCCCAATTAATTTCACGAACGGTTTTGTTTTTGTCACGTCAATTCGATTTCTAAGTCAATCTGTTAAACAGAAACAATATTGTACTGCCGAATCAACGTTTCAAAAAAAAAATCAGGGAATTAATAAATGTACATTCATGCTCGTTCCGAGTAGCATGTAGCATTATGCCAAAAGATAACTACCAAAGCATGACAGTTGTTGCACCGTTACAACTCATATAAACAGTCTGTTTTGTTATAATTGTTCTAGTTAACTCTATTTTTAAAGGTTGCGTCGTCTTTCTTCTTCTTCTTCTTCTTCTTCTTCTTCTTCTTCTTTTTCTTCTTCTATTACAGTTATTTGATATTATTGTTACCTGATTTTATTGTTACTCTGAAATATTTAGTAAGCTCTATTGAAGGCCGATTTCCGAGCTTATCATGTTCTTAGTTTTAACAACAAAGGAATTGGTAAGCGAATTACATGCATATACCCCACCCCCTCCCCCAAGAAACATTGACTTCTTTCTGTTATTAGTTGATGATTCTGTATTTGCTAGTTGTCTGTTGTTGTTGTTGTTGTTGTTGTTGTTGTTGTTGTTGTTGTTACTGCAGCAGCTGCTGCTGCTGCTGCTCACTCATTTTGTGTGAGAGTTACGTGTCTAGTGCTCTTTTTATGTTGTATTGCTTTGTGTCCTTTCTAGTTTTGGAAAAGCACATTTTCTCATTTTATTCTTACAACCACGCAACTAGCAATTTAGCATTATATACTCCCATGACACATCTCAAGATAAGCTGTCAGACGCATAAAATAGACAGTCTATTATTGTCGTCCAGGTGCATGACAAACTACATGAAAAGTTGTTCATTTCTACTTGCTGAATTTCTTTGAATAAATGAAAGTGGTTGAGAATGTGTTTAAAAAGTTTATGTTGAAAAACCCATTTATTGAAAAGACATGTGTTGTATGACACATTGGAGTTGCTTCAAAGAGGCTATTCCAATGTCTACCTACAACAAATGTTACTGAAAATAAGGAAGAAAACTATTTGGAAATTTACATTTTCCAAGTATCATGTCCATTGTCTTTACCTCTTTTAAACATCTCAAACTGCCAATAAGTATTAAAATTCCTGTAACTCTACTGCAAATTGATTATTTGTATAACCGCTTTATCTCCTAATTCGAGTCCATGAACTACCTCTTTGCTAACCTGCTAGTTCCATGGTTGTACTAGTGCCAATAGTTTTGTCCTGAAAATGTCATATGCTTGTCCCTTGTGGTTATGGATTCCATTGGTACCATTAGATTGTCACTGATGAGGTCCAATGGGTCGAAACTAGCTAGTCTGGTCCAGAAAGCTTGCACACTCTAAAACGACTATAGGGTAGATTTTGTCCATTTGGATCATGGAATCCATTGTGGAATTTTGAAACTATTAGAGGGCCACGGATGAGGCTTACTTGGCCCCAGAAAACTTGCACACTTAATACTTTCACTTCTTTGATGTATCCTTTGCTTCCATAAGATAACCTTTTTCTAAGAATATATGTAACCCATTTAAGCCGAATTAACTTTCCTATCTATATCGGTAGGGCGAGTCTATTTCAAAATTTAGAGGTGTTGGGTGGTATTTTTCATTTTTTATTCAAACTCTAATAGAACATTCTGTGAGCAAACAGTGGAGATCCTGATCAGACGCCGCGTTGTGCGGCGTCTGATTTGGGCCTGCGCTGTTTGCCTATGTCCCACAGAAAGGACGCTAGGCTTATATGGGTTAAGTTGAGCCCTTCTATTTGGCGTTTCAGCTACTGTGATTGTACAAGCACGTAAAACGACAGAAGCATTTGGTCATTTTGGAATTATTGAATAAAGATATTTTGTAAACATGATTATCTACTTTTCGACCTTATCTCTTACGCACTGACTGCCCACTTATTTTGGATGTTTCAATCCATATTCATTAATAAGGAGATCAGACATATTTAACGATTCATTTACTATAGCTATAGTTCACAGATAATGAGTAATAGTAACATTCAATCTCTTTTTTATTACCTTGGTATTGATGTTTGTTTGTTTGTTTGTGTGTGCGTGCGTGCGTACATGTGGTTATTGTTCTTTGTTTGTACTTTTTTTTTGGCTACGTGTATGCGTGTTAGCAACACATTTAATCATTGGCCAAAAATATAAACTACTAGACCAAAAGGTTTCATATTTAATTTACACACATGCTCGGATCTACTGGTGTGGAACAGGGGATCGCCCTACCCCTGGAAAGTCACACGTGGCTATAGGTTTCCTTATAAATTCTGGTACGGACACCCCTCGAAAAGCAATTGGACCCCTTAGGTCCAATTGCTTCTCGAGGGAGGTCCATACGGCTCTCTGTGAAATACATTCTTGACAAAAAAAACCGTTGTCAAGACCCCCCCCCCCCACACACACACACACGCGTTGGAAGATTTTGGATCCGCGCATGTATACATGTATGTATACCTTACGGAAAGACCATTTCAAATATATGGCATATATGACCTTGACCTTTGACATCATTGATAGCATATATAAAATATATGAGCCAGTTTCTCGGCTAGTTTATGAGATTTGGTACTTATCGCAATAAGAGCAACAAAGGCATCCGAACAGAGTCTCGCGAGAGCCTAAATAAGCAGGTCACATACACAAAAAGGATCTTCAATTTAGTCATCTAGCCCCACTAGGTATCTGCCCATGTTTCACCCTTTATATACTAATGGATTATTCCTTCTGGTTTGATATAATAACTTAGATAGTCCATTGTACGTATCTAGGGGTGACGGGTTATAATTTTCAAAAAATATTGTATTCTTTTTGTCTGACTTTCTTTTTTACCTTTACAAGATGAAATGCAGCATTATGAGACATTTCATCTGGGTCTTCACTGTTTGCAAAAGTACTTGTTTTTGGGTTTCTCGAGGGTTAAAACTGACTTTACGCAAAAGGCTCTTATTGTCGTAGCCTGGGTTCTAGTCTGATCATTTTTTCTTCTTTTTTATTTTCCGTTTCTTGGTCAAAATGACACGCCAATATTAATCAAAATAAATAACGGACTACCGATACCGTTGATGTGGTATCTTTTTTCTCTCTTATTTTTTTAGAATATTAGCATAAGAAAGAAAACATTGCCACAATATTGACGACTGAACCCAGGCTAAGATTGTCGTAATACATAATATCACTTTATTCATGATTGTCAATAGGGGAAAAGGCCCCATTCCAGATCATCTAGCATCAGCTCAAGTGTTATTCTTGCAGCTTCTTTCAGTTTCTTGTTAGAATTCTTCTGCTTTCAGATGTCTGAAACTCCCCAGCGGCCAGATTAGTGAAGAAAAAAAGAACAACACTTTATCGATGTAGGCGATCTCAGCACAACGCCAACTGTTGTAATAACCTAAATAGCGTAGGGAAAATGGGTCCGCTTCATAAATTGAGAAGACCCAGGCAATTAAAAACACAACAAACAAAAAACAGCAGATGCAATTTCCATATTTTAGTTGTAAACTGCGAACGTGGGAGAGCCAACAATCAACAAACAGCTATCAACAAAACATGCAAACACCAATTTGCCTCAAATTGCCTGCTGTTTTGAAATAAATGGTCTCCTGAGTTTTATTTGTTATTGACTTGGAAGATAAGAGATTGAGAACTTGATTGGATTTCCTTCGAGTTTAAACTTTTTTAGCCTTAAATTATGACTATTTCCTTATCGTCAGTTTTGACATTTGTTGCGGGTGCTCAAAAGAACAGTCCCAATGAGACTCAATGAGACGATTCTTTTGAGTACCCACAACATATATTTTGGTTGAGAAATATGAAAAATCATTTTAACTCTATTTCTTGTGTTGTGAGTTATATTGTGGAAAAGGCGTAGCGGTATATGAGACAACCAATGACATATGCAAGCGGTCAATGCTCAGACGAGCATGCACTGTATCGCAAGAACCTTTGTGGCCGGTTTACACAACGTACGGCAGTCATGAAGTCTCAGATCAAAAATAAGGCCCATACCCCCCCCCCCCCCACGCCACCCCTAATGGATATATGTTTTTGTGCATGCGCGTTTTTAGTTTTCGATGCACGTGTCGTCTCAGGCTGAAAACCTTTGGAAGCAGTTGAGATATAGATCAGACCCGAAAAAATGTCGGGCCCGATCTGAATCCAAACTGATTGTCCCCGAAAGTATATTTCAATGCAGAATACGTCACCGACAACTGTTACGGCTAAAACAAACAGCCGCTGAGCAGCATGTGGCCATCTGAGGATTCTTACAGTCTTGCGAATCAGCGTTTTTTTTTTTGCACTAACTTACCATGAAAGAAAAAGAACATCACGAGTATAAATGCACACTGACAGGCTAAGTGAATGAGTGATAGGTAATTAGTGTAACTGTACATCAAATTTGGTGGCAGCCAAACTGCCCCTGATTTTGGTGAAGCCTTTCAACTGCTTAAAGCTATGTTCTGTTCTATTCTATGATACGGATAATCACTACAGCAATATCAGGTAGAAATGTTTTAACATTTATCACTAGAGGAATGTGAGCCTCAAGTTGTTTAAGTAGGAAAGTATGTGTAAGTTTACATCTAAGGGGGTGCGGTTGAGCTGAGCTGAGCTGTCACCCCCTTTGATGTAAAATTACACTTATTTCTTTACAGTGTACCATTGTCTCATCCACTGCTCAGGTTCATTTCGTAAACTTAGGCCAAAAAGAAATATATGTGTGGTTCCTGTTTCATACCAACACAATTTAGGGTAGGTAGGTAGGGAAATTATTAAATTATATTATAATATTGAACAAAGAAAATAGTGTCAAAAACTGAAAAAGTGTCCATTTTAGGTATTTTTTCTCCAAAGACCATTTTAATGCTTAGGATAGGGTTAAAAAAATAGGGTAGGTAGGGAAACAGGAACCACACATATATTTTATTCTTAAAAGTTTGAAGGTATTATGCTGATGCCATCGTTCCATTTATAGAAACTACCGCTCTCAAAGCATATGTGTGTGGGGGGCGCAGTATCCCAGTGGTAGAGTGATCGACTTAAGATCAAGTGTCTTAGGTTCGAGCCTCGCTGAGGACACTGTGTTGTATCCTTTATCACTGCTTAGAAGTGGTTCAATCCAGGAAAATGTCTAGACATTACAGAAAAATTGTTGAGTGGGGTGTAGAGCATCAACTCAAACTAACAAACACAACAAAGCATATTCTCGAAATTTGCTTATTACACGATCAATTTCATTTTACAAGCAAATATTGTGCCTAAGTCCACCACTGACTACCAAATCTATTGAAGATGCAGTTCACAATCACCCTATCAGTTAAGTCCATTCCTATTACAATAAGAACACTCTTTAAACGGCCTTTTAACCGTTGTAGAGCTACTAGTCAGAGTTTTCTCTGACGTTTTAGTGGCTTTTCTTTATTTTGATATTTGCCACTTTGTGGCAAATATAAAAAAAAATGGAAAAGCCACTTAAACATCAGAGAAGGCTCGGATTATAGAGCTACATGCATTAAGGGGTTAATTTGGCCCCTACTCTAAAGCCAAAAAACTGAAAGTTTTCACCACTTTCTGCTGATTGGTTTATTAGAACAACCCAAGTCTGGCATTTATTTTACTTTTACCGTTGCTATAGTGACAGAAAAGTGCCGCCAAGATAGGCCTAGCATAGAGAAATTGCCATTTACGATCACATCTGAGGCTTTGAGAGACCGATTTTTTTAAGAATTAGCTATCAATACGACTGAATACCATATTAAACCTTTTAATATCTTGTTTGTCCTAATCATTCTTATTATCTGTTAAAATACCTTTTTTCGTATTTGTATTGTGCTAGATACGTTAATTTCTCTCCCAAAAGTCTCAATTTTGTTCCAAAATGGTCACTTTCCTATTTTCATTTTCGATGAAAGTCAAATTAATACCAGACTTTTATAATTGGGCTATTGTTCTAATAAAGCAATATTTTTCTAGTTGGGGGAGGGAAGGAGGCAAGGAGGGAAGGAGGCAAACTAGTCCCTTAATGCACACTGATTACTGTGCAATGTACTTACCAACATGTATTGGGTCAGCACGTGCTCCGAGCTCGAATTCGCTCCATATTTGGAACATAAGTAATAGTTCTATGATCAGCATAATCCTTCATTTAGTATTGAAACATCACCAGTGGAGTTCCCAACTAGCCAACTCTATAATATCATATAGGTCTAAAGACATTCCCTATGTATCACAAAACCTCATCAATGGCAATCGAAAAACAAAACCATTGTTTTCATTCGGCACGAAAACCTCTATATATCGAACATCGAATAGTTCAAAGTGTCCGCTTAATTCGAACTAAGTTTGATATACCTTGGAGACAGAGTGAGACATATCTTTTAATCCTTAAAGCGCCAATCACAAATGCATCAGACGACAACTTTTGCGACATCTTTCCTAATTTTCGAAAAAATAAGGTATGATGTTTCGTCTGCCAGCAGACGTTTCTCGTGGAAATATGCCTTAGTCGTTAATTTTGAAAAAGCAGCAAAATTTGAAAGGGTCGTCTGCTGCAAATTATAGGTGGCACTTTATGGATTAACACATAGTTTGATAATTTGATTGGAAACAAAGTCTTTGGTTTGTTATGCAGCAGACCTCTAATATAAGTTATTTTTCTTATTTCTCAACCAAAACATATGTTGCGGGTATTCAAATACTCCCTTTTGGCAACGAACACCAAAGGCGCGGACTAGATCTGCGTCTTTAGTTTCCATATAAGCCATTAAGGTAGCTTATTATATATGGAATCATCAATCGAATTCAAAATTTACAGGAGCACAAATGTTAGAATATATTTATCATATGACACTAAAACTGCTTTGAAATCGCGTTTTGGGATGGAAACTCAAAGAGTTTGCCAGATAAACGCGACGTTTTCATGTGCGTCAGTATTTATGTGCGTTTCTATGTGCGCTATAACGTTACTAAATACTATGTAAACCACTAGTGGTTTATCGAGTTGAATAGATTGCGTTACATCAGGCCATGTGATATATTATCATTGACAGTCGACTCATGTGTCCACGAAACCAGAATTTTCACTTCGAACTTTACCGTGGCTTGAGCAACATAGTTGACCTGTAATTAATATTTATTGGAGAAATCTTGTTATACCTCTTAAGATCTATCAACTTATGTGTTGGCGTAGACCGTTTCATTATATTCAAAACTATTTTCATCAGTAAAAAAAGAAATTTATCAGAACATTTAAAATTATATTTTCAAAGGTCTGATTCTAATGTATTCCAAAATTTTGTTCAAATAAAGTGGGATCTTCGATTTAGCAGGAATTGAGTTGTCTAAGTTTTACTATATATGCTCAAATTTCTGCACTCAAATTATCTACTTTGCAGGATCAATTTAAGTTCGAATAATAAATTTAAAAAAAAAACGTTAAAACATAAAAAAAACTATATTTCGCTAACTGGAGAAGCACAAGTCCACGTTCAAAAGGTAATCACTGCTTAGAATAAGAATTCGCAAAAAATAAGTGCACTAAGCCAATAGTATTCCCTATATTGATATACCAGTCACAACCACAGCTAAATCCATTTTTCAAAATCCATGTTTTAGCAGTTAACGAAGCTTTATCTAATTATCCAATCTGTTGCGTCTCAATTTTTACACCACACGTGATAGCTAACCCTACATAATCGTTAACTAACTTCCACTTATTTATAAAACACATTATCGATGTTCGTTAATATCCGAATTCACGATCGTTTCTTGTATAATTTAAACACACGTTATACAGAATATTTGACATCTTGGGAAACTATCCCATATATTCTGTTCTGGCGTCTATGGCAATCTAGGCGCCTATTCATTGATTTTTTATCGTAGACATTCTGCGAGTCTGATGTTAAAGTGGATATGTGTTGACTGAACGACATAACATGATCGATGAGCCTTACTAAGCCAAATTTCACAAGTTGTTCTGCTGAATTCCTTCCGGAGTAGGTTTAGTCCACTTAAGACGGATGACATTTTACCTAGAAATTGTTAAAATTGCAATATGCGCGTGTAAAACGAGTTCAGACATCTGTTTCAAAATCAGATTATTTTCTTTTCAGTTTCGCAAGTTTGTTTTAGGTGATATGATTTATATTTACAAGTTTCTTCAGCTGATGACTTTGCAAAATGGTTTGCTCTCTCTCTCTCTCTCTCTCTCTCTCTCTCTCTCTCTCTCTCTCTCTCTCTCTCTCTCTCTCTCTCTCAGTGTTCCTGGAAGAGTTGTTTTCTAATCATTTTGAAAACATTCAGCAGGCGATAACAAAACATGTAAAACTACACAGCATGCAAAAAAAAGAATTAAATATTTTAAATTCTGTACGAGTTGTAAGTGTGACAGGACAGAACCAAAATTTGTCGTGTCTGTCATTGTAAAAATGGCGCTTTCTAACGATTAATTAAGTACAAAAGCGTTTGCACGAGCTCCACGACGAAAGTTTTGTTTGAAATAACTTGAAAGTGACCAGTAAACACACATCTCGTATATTGTTATTTGCTTTTATGTTTTGTTTTGTTTTCTCAGGCAATGGTTTAACTTGTACAATGACCTCTGAAACGGTTAGATCCTGAGTTCGAACTCCAGACAAGCCACATGCTTTCGTAAATATTTTCAAATCTCTCCCTACTACTGATTCAGGTAGCCTTGGGTAGTCAGAAATCAAATTTGAATAAGAATTAATATAGCAGTGTTTTCAGGAAATAAAAATATCACGGTCATATTACAATCCAAAACATTATCCATCTGAGGAGATGACAAATATCCCGACCTAAAGGTAAATGATAAGCAGTTACAAATTAACAGCCAAGTATATATGCAATTATTGACTTCAATGAGGTAGACATGAGGATTTATCTACCTGAAAAAGGTATATTCACAGAGGCTGCAAGGCCAAGGTGAATATCACTTTTAAGGGTAGATAAACCCTTATGGCTGCTGAAATTGAAGTCAATAGCTACTTTGTTATATGACTTTTCAACTATGAATGAAAATTTTCTACTTTCACTTTTGTTGTTGAAGTCATGTTCAACCTAAGGACTTTCTCACAAGTTTTAGCAATTTTTATTAAAATATTTAAATGTAGTATTTTGCATTTTGAAATATATATAAATTCTCTGCATGCAGAATGTAATATTTAATCATAAAACTTTTTTACTACATTTTGTCTATTCAAACAAAGAAAAATGAACAAACAAAACAAAACAAATCTGTTGTTGAAATTCATTAAAGTCTTTAATTTACCTGTTGGGAGGTGTAACAGCAGATCATGTCGATTTCATACTCATCATGCTATTGTTAGCTCTTTAGAGGGTGATATTAGAAAAGTGTCAAAATATTAACTTCTTGAAACTAGTTGGAGCTGGTTTTCATCCTATATCAACTTGTAGGCCAGTTTAGACCAGTTTTCAGGTAGACATAGCGATTTATGAAGACAAATTAAGCCAATCAGGATACAGGATTCTCTCCAGTCATATAACAAAATGCTTGATTAGATACTTAGTGTCTACTGTAACCTGTAATAGTAAAGCAAATGTATGAATACTAATGCCTCTGATGAATGCCTTATAATCCAGTCAAGGGAAGTCAGTCAAAAAGAAAGAGCTGTGGAGCTATCAACCTTGCACCAACACAAAATGTTCCATACCAAATATTATCAGACTACCTCAAAAGGTATTATAATAATTAAGCTCATAAGGTGTAATCATTAAAGAAAACTCAAAGAGTAAACAATGTTAAGCAATGATTTTCAAACATTAAGCAAGGAATATCATTCATTTTTGTTTATCAAACTTATTCATACATGAAACTAGGGATCTGAGAGCAACCATTGTTGCATAAGACAATCTGCTTTGAACTGAAATATTAACCTACCAAACATTATAATGGATTTTACATGCGTGCTTATATGTTTTATTAAATTTATTAAACGAGTTTAGGAAAAGAGATACAATGCGAGGCTTGACGATTGCTTCTCTGCTATTTTTAATTTTACTCATACGAAAGAAAAAATGTTTCAAAAGGTCTAGTCGTTCTTTCTTGAATGGACAAAATCAGACACAGCAATATGACACAATCATAAGATATGAATATCATCTAATTTGCATATTCAATAATATTAATGAAAACATAAGAAATATGGACAAACTGTAGAATAATTTAAGGGGTGTCAACTACAAAATTTGTAGATAAACTAAGGTCGTAAACCTATAAAATTACCACGACGCTAGCTGCTAACTATCCTAGACTACAAAACTTGAATAAAATACCAAATAAAAGTTGAGACATAGCCATTTGATCAAAATGATTAAATATACAAATTATCTAATTTGAATATTCATGAACATTAATGAACACTTAAGAAATAAGAGAAAATTAGTACTAAAAGTTTAGGTGGTATACCTTCAAAATAACCTCCACGTCAGCTGCTAAATTTTGTTAACTTCAAAATTGTTACCGAATAAAAGTTGAGACATAGGCATTTGATCAAAATGATTTAATATACGAATTATCTAGTTTGAAGAACCGTAAATATTAATGAACTCTTCAGAAATAAGAGAAAATTGGTAAAAAAAAATAAGGTGGTATACCTTCAAAATAACCCCTACGTCAGCTGCTAACAATGATAAACTTTATAACTAGGTACCAAATAAAAGTGGAGACATTGTCATTTGATGAAAATGATTAAATATACGAATGGTCTAATTTGAATATTCATGAATATTAATGTAAACATAAGAAATAAGACAAATTGGAAGAAACATTAAGGTGATATACCTACAAAAATACCTCTAAGCCAGCTGCTAACTATCCTAGACTACAAAACTTGGTACCAAATAAAAGTTGAGATATAGGTATGCGACACTTTGATTATATATTTGAAATATTTAATTTGCATATTCACGAACATTAAAGAACACACAAGAATAAGACATAAAATAGTAGAAAGGGTGGTTTCACCTACAAATTAACCTATATTTCAGCTGCTATATATCCTGGACTACGAAACATGGTACCAAATAAAATGTGAGATAGAGCACGTTGACCAAATGATGAATATACAACTGATCTCATTTGCATATTCATGAAGTTTGTTTGTTTATTTGATTCTTTACGTCCCATCAACAATCTTTCAGTTAAACAGGGACGAGTCTTCCTGGCTTGAACCAGTACTAAGCTAGGATAAATGTGTCTTGCTCAAGGACCACAATGCAATGACGCCGGTGAGGCTCGAACTCACGGCCCTTCAGTCTCGAGTCAATCACTCAATCACTGAGCCACTGCGCTCCCTATGAATATATATGAATACATTAGAACGGAAGAAGATCACAGAAAGATACATGTAGTTCTAGGCTTTAATTTGAGAACAAGCTTAGAAGAGTAGGGTAAATAGCAGCTGATATATGCGTAATTTTCAAGTACACCCCATAAGTTTTTCCATAATTTTCTTTTATTTCTAATATTTTGATTAATATCTATGAATAGGAACGTTAGAAATTTTGCATAATGGACCATTAGGTAAAAGTGCAGTGCTTTGGCAATTATTTGGTACCAAGAGCGGTTGCTTAAAATACAGTCTGTACAATAAGAAACGCAAACCATTCATAATCTTTGATAACTATATCCCTATTATAGTTAAACATTTCAAAATATGCAGGGTACTTAGATAATCGTGTCTTTTATCAGTAAGTTAAGTTTTCTAATGCTTCCGGCCTATTCACAACATGTTTTCTTTCGTCATTCAAGGGTACCCATAAAACAAAAAGTCACAACACACAATATGCAATGATCTGACATCGTATCCTTTAATTTACAGACTCCATATGCCCTTTCACATTTTGGGACAATTGTTTTGTCGTTTTTCAATGCTCTTCTGATATCTTGATAACGTTTGCGAGTTGCTCAGACAAATGAACACTGTTTGACCCTTCGTCAAAAACATCGTAAAGAAGATAGCCAAAAAATAGCCAAAAAATGGTCGATCTAGCATTTTACGAATTTGGTGTCTAAATGCAATCATATTGGTCTCAGTCACATACGGTAATGATAACAGCTTTCTTCATGAGAATTCTTATGTCCAAAAAACACAACTGTATACTGTCCATAAAACGTAACGTACCATAAATTTTAGGTAAATGGACAAAATTTAAAAGGCTTCTAAAATTTACAGTTCGCAGAATTATGGTTTGAAAACCATGTATAAGAAATGTCGTGAAGGGCAAACAACTTGCATGGCATGGAAATGAAAATATTCGCTTTGATGTCGATTCTATTGCAATAGAAAATGATATTCAATAAACTGGAAGTTCTTTGAAACGGTTGGAAATTTGAATCACAGATGAACATTTAGAAGAAGAGTGAGATAAAGACTTTTATTAAATGGTCACAAAAACACATCAATTCATTAAGAAATGGCGAAAAATCCCATTTTCAAAATCTCTGGTATTTTTTTTCAGAAAAAGCGGTTAATTAAGACCCCAGTAAAGCCTTCAATTTTGCGAAATTTAAAATGATTCATGTTTTTCTTATTCGCTAGTTCAAGCAAAACACATTCAATTCGAAATTTTGAAAATTTCACCTTCATAGGAAATTTTTGGGTAAAAAGTAATGATTTTAGACTTTTGCTCCCAAATCAGAACTTGAAGTCCAGTTTTCGATGAGACTCTGTTGTAAAGTTCCTTATTGAAGGGCAAAGCCACTGAAATAGAATCATTTTGAAAGTCTATGACTTTTACCCTAAAAATAATTCATTTAAAAGTTTGCGTTTTTTTTTGTACTGAGTGTAATTCACAGCTGAGAGTTAAGTATCTTTGTGGGTACACCCTTTTTATTTTAATGATTTTTCTTTTATTTTAAATATAAATTCGGGGAACCGAAGTCGTGTATCGTGCAAAAACGCATATTTTGCACATGAGAGGTATACGGCTGAATTTTTGTATACTGATAGTAAAAAAACTGCTTGTAGTCCGGTAGAAAACCAGAATATAGACCTGTATCAAACTTGCCCTTTGTATCAAAGGTTCTTGAGAAGGTGGTCAGCGCTCGCATAGAAGAACATTTGGCATCAAATAACCTGCACGAAGAACACCAGTCGGCATACAGAAAGTTTCATTCTACTGAAACAGCACTGCTGAAAGTTCAAAATGACATTCTCCAATCTCTAGATCAAAATAATGTCACTGTACTGGTGATGCTGGGTCTCTCGGCAGCATTTGATACTATTGATCACAGGACCCTGTTACATCGTCTTGAACATATGTTCGGAATAGCAGGAAAACCACTGGAGTGGATGTCATCATATCTTAGTGGTCGCTATCAAACTGTCACAATAGATGGAAAATTGTCAGAACCTGTAAAAATGACCTTCAGCGTGCCACAAGGATCTGTGCTAGGACCAAAATTCTACACCATATACACAACACCAGTCGGTGCTATCTGTAAAAAGCATGGACTTGAATATCATTTTTATGCTGACGATTCACAGCTGTATGTATCTTTCAAGCCAACGGATCAAGTTACACGTGCTGAGGCAATCCGTCGTGTTGAAGCATGTCTTAAGGACATTCTTGCCTGGATGCATGGCAACATGCTAAAACAAAATGCAGACAAAACAGAAGTTATCATGTTCACATCTGAACGTAATGCAGGCTTGGTGCATGAAATCTCTGTTACTGTTGGTGACTCAGACATTAAGCCTTCATCATGCGTCAGGAATCTTGGTGCATGGCTTGATTCCAGGATGGACATGGAGCGGCATGTGAATTCCGTCTGTAAATCTTGCTTTGGACAAATACGGCAAATTGGTCATATCAGAAAATATTTAACAACGGATGCAACAAAATCCCTAGTTAATTCTCTTGTAACATCAAGATTAGACTATTGCAATGCATTGTTGAGTGGTGTACCGAAGACAACTCTAAATAAATTACAAAATGTTCAAAACACAGCCGCGCGTGTTGTAACCAAAACATCTCGTTACTGCCACATAACCCCTATACTGAAAGAACTTCATTGGCTACCTGTACAATATAGGATTCAGTATAAAATTCTTACTCACACATACAAAGCACTGCATGAACAATCCCCAGTCTACATTAAAGAGTTACTCCAAGTGTATAGGCCACGAAGAGACTTAAGATCACAAAATAACCCTCTTGTTCTTGTGGTACCAAGAAGCCGTACTGTGTTGTATGGTGATCGCAGTTTTGCTATAATTGCTCCAAAACTATGGAACGCTCTCCCACCTGGGGTTCGGGTCTGTAGCACACTCTGTGCTTTCAAGCAGTCACTTAAGACACACTTTTTCATACAAACGTACGGAAAGTGAAGACTGATTATTTTAGAGTATAACTGAACTTTATATAAACAGGGTGACATTGTTTTAAATGTTTTACAGTAATTAGTTACATTGGTAAACTGTTTAACTTGCGCAATTTACAAAGATCGTAAGTGGATTTTACTATATAAGTTTGTTTTTAAAATTTAAATAGTTTAGTTTATAGGAACATAAGACATTAATAATTTTAAACCAAACAGCGGTAAACTAGTTTACTGTTTAAGTGTTCAATTTGTAGATCGAATTGTCTATTTTATTTGCATTTGTGTGTGTTTTAATGTATCTGTGTATGTTTTAATGTATTTTGTGTAAAGCACTTTTGAACGTATGCACATATGATAAAGGTGCTATATAAATTTGGTATAATAATAATAATAATAATAATAATAATAATAATAATAACTTGTATTTATTTATTTATTCTTGTTGATTCTTGTTGTTGAGGCATTGTACACGATGAATCCAACTGATACCACCCTGGCATCATTGAACGTTTTGAAATAGTCATGATGGCGTCCAAGATGGCCGTCAGTTAGGCTCCTAAGACCTATATGACCAACATACTCGATCAAAAGCATTTTATTTTGACTGTTCATGGATGTTTCAGAGGCTAAATGTTACAACCAATTAAAATGGAACATTATTTTGATTCAGAAGGTTGAAAAATTAAAAATGACGTCCAAGATGGCCGTCAATTAGGCTTCTAAGACCTATATGACCGGTATACTTGATAAAAACACTTTAATGTTGACTTTTTATGGACTTTTAGAGGCTAAATGATACAAACGATCAAATAATAACTTGGTTTTGATTCAGATGTTTGAAATTTAAAGATGGCGTCGAAGATGGCTGTCAGTTAGGTTCCTAAGACCTATCTTACTAAAAAACTTGATATAAAGCATTTAAATTTTGACTTTTTATCGATGTTTAGAGGCCTAATAATACAAACGATTAAAATGAAGCATTCACAGGTTTGATTCACAAGGATGAAATATTAAAGATGGTATCCAAGATAGCCGCCATTTAAAGCAAAATTCAACCTGAAATCGAATTCGCGGTTAGTAACTATTTTCTGGTAGTTTTCAGTTGTATTTGGAAAATTTGACTAGCACGTTATTGTTGTTTTCAGCGTTGTAAAATATTTAAGATGGCGTCCAAGATGGCACCAATAACACGGTGGGGAATCACATGGTTTTTGCTATGATACACTGCATGGAAAAAATAACAGACTCTTATTTTTCGTAATGGTAATGTTTTTGTCTTTGTTCTGAGAATCGTATCCATCAATCCATGCACCATATAGTTTCCAGACCACTTTTGGCCGGATCTGATAATACCATTATATCATATTATTCTCATAAAATTCCTACTTTGGGGAAATATTTCTTCCAAAAATGAAGTGATAAATGACAGGGTATACTGAACGGACAACATCACTGAAAACTTTGTGACAAAGTGTTTGATCAAAGCAGAAATATTTTTTTAATCAATAATCGGTAAAGTCAGCTGGATGGATGGATAAAAGTTACATAAAATACTTTTGGAGTGTAGTGTATCAACACAAAAAGCAACCCGTGAGTAAGCTATCTGCATGCTGCAGATGTTTGTTACCATTTTTACTGCTGGTTGGTATGGGCCTGCTTGCCCGGTGCAGTTGTAACAACTAATACTACTTTTCTGATCTGTTGCAAGTGCAACAGACAGCACAAATGGTTGGATATTGCTATAACAAATATGAACGCTGGTCCAGAGCAAGTGTATCAGACATGCATGCTTGTATGCACATGTTTACAGATATGACTGTAGGTTAGATGCAACTGTTAAAGACATGGGAAATGGCAAGATGCAATTGTTACAGACATGGCTGATGGTCGGGTGCAAAAATATACATGGATCCTGATAAGATGAAACTGTAACAAACATGCATGTTGATAGTATGCAACTTATAAAGACATGGCTGCTATTCAGGTGCAACTGTAAAATACATGCATGATAGTCTGGTACAATTGTGCCTACCAGCCCGTTAGTTGGGTACGAGCATAGGGACATAACTGCGGGTTTGAGGCAAGTGTAACATATATACCTGCTGGTTCAGCCACACAGTCTAATGCCTGCTAGTCTCATGAAGCTATTACCGACATAATTGCTTGGTTTCAGACATGTATGCTGGTCCAGTGCCACATAATCAAACATGCTTAATGGTAAATATGTCTGCTGGCCCTGTAGCAATGATGCCTGGGCAGCTGGTCGGGAGAAAGTAGAACAGACATGCACACTGGCCGGATGTAACTTGAACAGACATGCCCGCTGATCTAGTGCAACAGTACCCAGCGTTCCTGTTAGTTAGAGTCAATTGTAAGATACATTATATCTGGTGCGATGTAACTAACACGCATGACTGCTGGTCCAGAGGCTTAATAAACGGCATGTGTACTGGTTCAGTACCACATCATTAAACACGTGTGATGTTAAGGATGTAAGAAATGATGTACTGGTGGCATTACATGGTCGCTGTTCAGTGAACCTTCAACAGATATGCCTGCGGACTTGGTACTATTCACGCAAACATGCCTCCTGGTCCATTGGAAATAAAAGAGAAAAGCTACTTCACTGATATATCGTGCATACAGGAGCAGAAATAAATCATATCGCAAACAAAGCACAGGTTCATTACAAACCCTCAAACGAGTATAGGGTATGTAAATAATTATGACAAAAATCGCTATCTATAAAAATTTTGGAAAGCAGCTGTACATGCCGTGTAGAGAGTCATTATGTCGCTGCAGCTGCAGCTTCAGTATATATGCCTGCTGGCCTAGTGTAACTGTCACAAACACCGCTACTGTTCAAACATGCCCACTGGTTGAGTACTGCTGCAAGATGGATGCTTGCTGGACTGTGGCTACACAATCAGCATGCCTGCTGACCTTATGTCACTCAATATTGCATGTCAGCTGTGAGGTCTGCTGGCGTTGTGCTTCTCTATCTGCTATACCTGCTGTAATGGTATCTAACTTTTAGTCGTGGCTGCTGGTATAGTGTCTCACTATCAGCCATGCCTGCAGGTGTGGTGAATCATTATAGGGCATGCCTTTTGGTTTGGTACATCCTTATCAGCCATGCCTGTTTGCTGTGGTGTCTTACTATTGGCCATACCTTCTGGTGTGGTGCCTCACTGTAGGTCACGTCTTCTGGTGTGGTGCCTCACTATAGGCCAGGCCTGTTGGCGTGGTACCTCACTATATGCCTTGCCTGCTGGTCCGTTTGCACTACAACTGACATTTTGTCTAACTCAGTGCAGACGGAAGACGGGTGGCTACAAGTCTGGTGCTACTCTTACAGAGGTGCCATTACATTAGACATGTTTGGTGATCCATTGCCAATCTCAGATGTGCCTGCTTGTACAGTGCAACTCTATCAGACATGCATGCTGGGATCATTTATTCAGATACACGTGTTTGTATAGTGCTTCTCCATCAGGCGAGATTTCTGGTATGTTACGAATCCACCAGACACGTCTTCAGGTTAGGTGTGGCTCCCATGGGTTTGTAAAACTAATCAGCTACCATACCATCCTGGACGCCATCTTGCATTAGCTGCATCACTGGGATGTTACAAGGATGATGTCTGTAACTCAAGAATCATTAAAATCAGCATTTTACATGGAAATCCCTGGAATTTGCTGGCCTAGGGAAAATTTTCTTATATTTTTTGTAATAAACTGCCATTTTGGCGGCCAATTTGCCTAAATTCTTATTTTATTTTTGAATTTTTCTTATGAGCTTAGTGTCTTCAACTGGATTTACACGTCATAGCTAACAATCTAAGGTAAACAAATGGGTTTGAGACATTTTTTCATATCACAAAATTTTTTAACGTATAATTGGCCTCCATCTTGGACGCCATCTTGAATATATCAAAATGCTCAATGATGCCAAAGTGGCATCACTCGGATTTTTCAAGTATAGTGATTTAGTTGAGTCCCAGAAACTCAATGTATTTATATTGTCAGACATGGAAACTTGAAGTAAACCCTACTAAAACAATAGTAATAATATTTACGAAAATAAAAATTAAAGATAAACCCCAGCTTTTACATATAATGGTGAAGATATTGCTGCTGTTGATGATTTGGTGTACTAAGGTGTTACTTTTACTCATAATGCATCTTTTACTAAGCATAAAACACATTTTAGAGCAGGGTCGAAAAGCTATGTTTAGTGTTTTAAGAAAAACTAAGAAGCTAAATCTACCAGTTTATATGCAGTTGTAAATGTTTGACTGTATGGTAGTGCCAATTTAATTGTATGGTGCTGAAATCTATGGTAATGAGAAATCTGAGATTATTGAGTCCTTATTTTTAGAAGTTTATAAGATAATTATGTGCTTTAGAAAGAGTACTCCAAATGCTATTCTATATGGCAAATTGGGTCATTATCCTGCTGATAGTGTTATCAAATCACGCGTGATTGTTCTTTGGAAATGGTTACTTTGCGACAAGCAAGACATAATATCATGTAAATTGTATAATCTATTACGCGGTTATTTACTTTTCCAAATGGTTTGACTGTGTACAAAGAACATTGATTAATTGTTTTTTTCTTCTGAATATTAAATCCATCAAAATGTTCCTGAAAATTATTGCTTAACTAAAAGGTCAAAAATCGTCTTATTGATCAGTTTAAACAGAATTGGTATAATTCTGAATTTGACCTTTCAAAGTGTTTGAATTTCAGAATTTTTAAACAAAATCATGGTTTTGAAAATTTATTTAACTGAGTTGCTACAAATTAAGAATTTCTTTCAGTAAATTTAGATGCATAAATTACAAGTTGCCAATAGAAGAAGGCAGATTTATAGGCTTTGCAAGAGATGACAGAATTTACAACCTGTGTAACAGTGCAGAATTAAGGGATGAGTATCATTTTTTTTTAAATGTACTTCTTGAAAGAAAAGGGAAAAACATCCTGTGGAATTCTATAAAGAAAACACAACCGACAAAAACAACATGATCTTTTTAATGTTTTGGAATATAATTATAATCTCCTTAACACTTTTTAAAAAATAATTTTAGTACTGTTAAAACAACACCTTTCTTATCTTACATCAGCTAATTATTAGGTCTCACTTTTGGATACTGCAAATTGGACAAACATTGCAAACTTGTTGTAGTCTGTAATTGTTCTATGTTTTGTTGTACGTTACTTTATATCCATTCTAGTAATGCAAACATCTTGATGGGGAAGAGAGAGCTGGTTGCTTTGCTTAATTTGTCTTCCTGGTGTCTCGTGACGGCGGTGCCACAGGGTTGTCTGTTTGTGGTATTTCCTAATCATACTCACTTACTATTTTTGGTTAAAGTAAGTAAGGGTGCAAAGATGAGGAATCGATACAATCAGGTACCACACCTGACCCAGGTTACCAATGGGAAAGTGACAAACTCACAGTTAGACACCACAAACGAGAGCCAAGAGGTCAGCTCTTTCCCAGCAGGTGACCACAAGGCACATATAAACAGACATGGACAATGACATAGAAAACACAAGACAGAAAAAAAACATAAAAGATCCAAAAAAGAAGTACTGCCTTGGAACGGTCAGTAAAATATTTTACTGGGTGGCTTAAACTTGTTTCATGGTGCGCCAACCTCACCCTTAGTTCAGATGTGGATCAAGGCACATAGATGTTTTGGTTTGCATGAAAGACCCCTAACTTATCAATGCATCATCCCCTAGAACATATAAATCAAGATATAAAAAGGAGATAAAGCAAAGATAAGAACTCAACAGTTAATAAAACTAAATACCAGAGAAAGAAATCCAACAGGTAAACCCGGTGGACCTGACAACAGCAAAAGCAACAGGTCCCTACCATCTCATCAATAGATGAGTCTTTAAGTTTGAACCGTCATAGACTCTGAAGTCCGACCCACCAGCATGCAATTAAAGAGGAAAGCAAAGTTGCAAACCGTGATTGGGTTGACCGCCAAGCATGCATTTTGTTGTAGTACAATAATGTTATGGCCAATCTTTTTATAACAGGACATTACTTTAATGAACTGCGCTGAAAAATTATTAGAGCCAGCAATCCTCGCCAATTTATACACCAAGTCACCATGATTGTTGAAAGTCCCCCTAGCAAGAGATATCCATGTCCAACCTGGAACCTAGATACCAAATCATAGTATCGTCTATAAAATTTAGAAAAAAATGTGCAAAGTCTTTGACACCGACAGCCCCACCCAAGAAGCCTCTGAGTCAACAATTTGTTCCGAGCGCTGAAGTCAGCAACATGGCCAGAGGCTCTATCAAAACGAACGAGCCAAGAGACACATACTCCGCAGAACGCAGAGGGAAGAACACCACCACCCAAAAATGGGAAACCGAAAACCCCAAAACCAAAGTCGTCACGTCCATCACATACCCTGGCAGAAACAACACCACTAGAAACTGACAAATGCAAGTCCAAAAACACAACCTCGGCACCAAGGGCACAAGCCCTATCAGGTTGGAGCTCTGAGGGGTACACACGACTTACTATATTGTCAAAACAAACATTATTAATGTTTAAAGTATCATCCAAATATCTTGATGCAGTGCCAAAAGCAACAACAATATCAGCCTGCTTATCATCAGAAAGAGACATAATAAAGTCCCTCTCACAACAAAACAGGAACAAATAGGCAGCCAGGCAATCATAATCTCAAAACAAACATTATTAATGTTTAAAAATGGGCAACCAGGCAATCATATTATCAAAACAAACATTATTAATGTTTAAAATATCATCTAAATATCTGGATGCAGTGCCAAAAGCAACAACAATATCAGCCTGCTTATCATCAGAAAGAGACATAATAAAGTCCCTCTCACAACAAAACAGGAACAAATAGGCAACCAGGGGAGCACAATTCGTGCACAAAGCAATCACAACTTCTGGTCTATATAACTACTTGACTATACAACTTGGTGCCAAACCGAATAAAAATGTTGTCCAACAAAAAGGTCAGCGCATCACATACGTTTTGACAAGACCATGCATGATATTTTTTAGTTTTTTTTTTCAGAAGTATAAATGCGTTTCGGTCGTCACATGCAAGGTAAGAAGAGCCTTCTCTATTGAAGGCTCTTGCAATAAGACCAATAAGTTTGTTTTTTGATAAAATTATGAGGTAAAGTAGTGTTAAGAGTAGAAAATTCATAAGTAGACAAACTGGTCGCATTGAATTCTCTAGCATTAAGTTTATCTAAAATTTCATCTGAGTTTTAAATAGGCTTTAAACAGATCTCGTATATACCTTCTCACAGTACTTGATACCATAAATAGTAAATGAGTATGATCAGGAAATACCACAATCACAAACTGCAGACAACCCCGTGGCACCGTGAGGAAGAGCCGCCCAACCATCACGAGACACCAGGAAGACAAATTAAGCAAAGCAATCAGCTTTCTCTTCCCCATCAAGATGATTGCAATACTAAAATGGACATAGAGAAACGTACAACAAAACATAGAACAATTACAGACTCCCACAATGGGAGTAACAATAAACAGAAAGTCAACAACAACAGAACCACCGCCTTAGAACCGACAGCAGCCTAAGCCACCGGGGGGGCTTAAATGCATTTTACTGGTACCAAATCTTCGCCCTAGATTCTGCTGTTGTTGAAGTACAAAAAATGTTCAGCTCGCATGGAGGCCATCTAACTAATGCAATGTATCATCATGGAAAAACACTCTAATCAAATTACTACACCATGATGAAACAAAGAAAAGGGCTCATGACTCACAGATAGTCAGAGCTAAAGAAAACCTCAAGTTGAGCCACGGTGGGTCCAGCTACAGATAAGCATCAGGCACCAACCCACCGATTAAAGCTTTACGTCAGAGCCGTCATAGAGTCTGAGGCCCAACCCACCGTCGTGCAATTAAAGAGGAAACCATAGCTATAAACCGTGATTGGGTTTACAACTAGGCATGCAGATTGTCGCATGATATCCAAGTTATATCCAACCCTTATATAACGTTTAACTATCTTTTTGAATTGATCACTAAAATTAGGTTTTCCAACAATTCGTTTGAATTTATAGACTTAATCACCATAAAATATAGGTTCTGATATGCCTTGTTGCAGAAGAGTTTTTAACCCAATGTTGTATTTAACAATTAACTCAGAGTGTCTGTGGTAGAATTTAGAAAATGCTTTTCGAATTTTATGATATCTATAACCTTGTTTTAATAATTTAGCAGTTAAAAATAAGTTTCTGTTGTTGAAGTCATCAACATTAGAACATACTCTAGCAAAACGAATAAGCTGAGAAATATATACACCATAGGAAGGAGAGCGAGGAACATCTCCATCAAGAAATGGGAAATTTACTATTTCAAAATTAAAATCATCCCGTTTATCATAAATTTTAGAAGAAACTATGCCATTTGTTATTGACAAGTTCAAGTCCAAAAACGGAGCTTCAGTATCAGAAGAATTCGCCTTATTTAACTGAAGTTCAGTGGGATATATCTGACCTACCATTTGTTCAAAATAAGGATTATCAATATTAAGTAAGTCATCTAAATATCTGGAGGTAGAGTTAAAAGCTTCAATAACATCAGATTGATTATTGTCTGACAGAGATAACATAAATTCTCTCTCATAACAAAACAAAAACAAATCTGCAACAAGAGGAGCACAATTAGTACCCATTGGAATACCGACAATTTGTCTATATAATTTAGAGCCAAATCTTATAAATATATTGTCCAAAAGATAATGGAGCGCATCACAGATTTTCTGACATGACCACAATTTATATCGTTTAGGTTGTTCAGAAGTAAAAAAGGCATTTTTATCATTACAGGCCAAATAAAGTGAGCCCTCTCTGTTAAATGTTTGTTCAATTAATTCTGTTAGTTTTTCTTTTATGAGATTATGAGGCAATGTAGTATAGAGAGTAGAGAAATCATGTGTAGACAAACCAGATGCCAGAAAACCTCTAGACTTCAATTTATTAAGAATTTCACCTGAATTTTTAATAGACCAAAATAAATTTTTACCATTTCTTTCATAAACTGGTGTGCAATATTTAATGACATGGTTTTAATTGCAGTGAGACAAGAAGTCAAAGAATAGACAACTCAGTAGTTGTACATGCACTAGAATTAGCAATAAAACGCGACTTATAGGGCCGGTCATGAAGTTTAGGTAACCAGTATAACGTAGGAAGTTTGCTATGGTCCTCATCAACAAACAACCCAAACTTAGCTGCCATATGGCATCGATGCCTATCAACGATAGACGTCTCATCAAGCCTGTTATGCTCATATGTTTTTGCAGTGCTAAGTTCTTGCTTTAGGGTGTTAATATAGTATCTTTTTCAAACGACCACAACATTGTTAGCAGCCTTATCTGCGGGGGCCAAAACAAACTTCCTATGGAATTCCTGGATCCCTTTCTTCAAGTGTCTAAAAGTGAATTTAGGTTTAGGTGGTAGAAGATCTAAATTGTTGCAATAGAATGAAATTCTGACATCAATAATTTTAAAAATATTTAGTTTCCAACTATTTAAGGCATTAGACTCAACATGCTCTCTTTTACACCAGCGATTACAAAATTCTTGTAAGGCTCCTGCAATTTCCTCACGACATGATTTGAAGTCTATTGGCACAGGAAACCTATATTTAGGTCCCTTACATATAATAGAACGAATTCTTGAATCAGTTATGATTTTTAAATCCCCTGTGACTATATGACCAGCGGGTTGATAGCAATACATGTTTTAACAGGTGCAAGATATGAGGTTAACAATTCAGAAAGTTCTGGTGTTGTACAAGAACTAGAATTAGCAATAAATCTTGCTTTATAGGTTTTCTATGGAGTTAAGGTAACCAGTACAATGTAGGCACTTTGTCTTGGTTTTCTTTAGCTTTGACACCAAAATGTATGACAACCATGCCCATCGACAACAACCCTCTCACTCAATGAAGGTTGCAGTTTATAGGCATTGGTGTCAACAAGCTCACGCCTAAGAGTATTAATATAAAACAATCGTCCAACAACTACAACGTTGTTAGCAGCTTTACCTGCTGGAACCAAAACATAGTTCATATGAAAACCCTGGATATCTCGTTTAAGACGACAAAAAAAGAAGATTTAGGTTTAGGGGGTAAAAGATGTGTATACGATAGTAAAATGAAATACAAGTATCGATAATTTTAAAGATGTTAACTTTCCATTCCTTCAAGGCATCAGGTTCAACATCCGTTTACACTCAACGATTAATGAAGTCATTTAAAGAAGCAACAATCTCTCAACAACATTTAAGGAAATCAATATTAGAGGGAAATCTATATTTAGGACCTTTAAAATAATATTGCGAACTCTAGCGTCAGGAATGACATTATGATTACCTGTAATCACATGCCGCCCTGCATGGGAAATTTAATAATTAGAATTTTTGACAATTTCAGGAGTCAGGAACATTGGAATATATATCTATATCGGTTACAATTTTATTAAGTTAAATAAAGAAGACCTAATTGGTGTGTTATATTTATAGCAAATGATAGGAGTTTCAGAATTATTAAAGCAATTACCACTAAATTATCCTTAAAATACTATGCAAATCAATAAACTCCCTACCTTTGTTAATGAATGGAAGTTTGATAAAATGTCGTTTATGGTTGGCCACAGAATAGATATAAGAACTAAGGAAATGTTGAACATATCATCTTTTGAGAAGTGCGGCTTTATATAATTTGTTTGCTCTATCATAAAGTTTATTAACCTCTAACTCTAAATTACGTAAAACTGAGATAGGCAGAAACTTTAATATGAAAGTAAGCCAAGCTGACCATGATTATTTGAAGCCAAAGAAAGATTCTCTAGAGAAGTATTTATGCCTATATATAATATAAAATAAGCGGTAAGCTCAAATGTTACCCTGCCAAAAGGTAGTTTAAATAAATGAACCAATACAATTTTCTATATTTATACATTTTTTGTTTTATTTTGCGTTTTGTTTTGCAAAACACTTTGTAAACAATGGCATTTCTATTGACAACTTCATCAAATAATGCAATAAATTATCGCCATTTGATGCCAAATCGAGCCATCCATTTGTGTTTGAATTGAATATTATTCATGATATACTGTCGCAATAAATTCTAGCGTCAGACTAAAAGTGAATAAAACAATAAGACTGGACAGCTTTTCCTATTGGCCAATTTAAAGACATTCAATATGCATGCACAATCGTCTGATAGAATAGACTGGAATATGATATTCTATTTTACCGTCTAATTAATGCTAAATTTGTAGAACATATTGTAAACGGAATAAACATTAAAAAAAGTTCAACTGAATAAATGCACAGAGAGTCTCAAATATAATTTACGAGCGTGTGTGCATGAATTAATCCTTAAAGCACAATTCCTTCTTGACTGCGGTAGACGCCAAAGTTTGAAACACCTACAGGTTTAAGTTTTTTTCCAAAAAGCATTGTCATTTTAAGCTCTGAGTATTATAACCATTTGATGAAAATGGTCTGGACGCTCGCTAAGCACACAACTGTTTCTCTCTTTCCATCAGATGGAATGTACATACTATGGGGAATACTAGCCTGAGTTATAACTTACCTTCCACTGGATAATGTGTTGTTTTGTTTGCTTGGGTTTAACAGTCATTTGACATATGTTTTAGTCCTTAAGAGGATAGTCAGTATGATTATAATAAGCCCCAGTCCATTTACCAGAATATAAGTTTCAATTATTTCAGCATTTTTATTGATCATTAGTTTTCTTCAAATCAGCCGAAGTAAGGGTACATGAGAATGACTGTAGAAAAATTTTCTATGTGTGTAAGTTCGACGTGTTTCCTTCTATGGTAGTCTATATTTCCTTCCCCTTAATTTGATACGGAACATGACCACCTTCAGTATTGTTTTACCTTTTAATCCAACCAACAGGTTGAAGGTATATGTAAGGAAAGAATATTTGCGTGCATGGTGCTCTATGATCCATTCCCTTTAATTTGATATGCAACGTGATTACTTTCAGGAAAAAAATGTTTTGACCTTTGACCCCACCCCAGGACAGAATATATGCTTGCAATTTAATTTTTTATGCAATATGACCATGTTCTGAACAGTTGAATTTTGACCTTTTGACCCCAACCCCATGATCGCGGTGGGGTTTCTGCAAGCAAAATATTAGCTACCATTTTGCTGCATTCTTGATTCCATATAATTTAATATGCAACATGACCATGTTCTGAACATATTGGATTTTTACCTTTTGACCTGGCCCCCATGGTCGGGGAGAGCAAAATATTTGCTACCATACTGCTGCATACGTGATTTCATTTTATTTTATATACGACATGACCATATTCCGAAAAAAAATGAATTTTGACCCCACCCCCAGGGTCAGGGGTCTGCCGGTAATATATTTGCTACCATGTTGCTGCATGCGTCATTCCCTTTAAAGCTGCATACTCTGTAACTATGAACATTTTTCGAAAAATTTTATTTTCTTTTTAAATCATTTGTAAAAGTAGAATTAAGCTATGCTTTCACAATAAAAATGTTTAGTACAGCTGAAAACTGCATGGAAAAGTGAATTATCTTATCAAATAGGTGTATTTTTCTCTTGTTGGTAATTATTTGCGTCCCTCCAATAATTATAGACCGTTGAATTCTAACATAAATGCAGTTGTTTTGATAGTGATAACTTGTTAAGATTTACGAAAATAGTAAAATGTTTACCTGAATTTGAGTATTTTTACTACGGTCTTGATAAATAAAAACATTATTTTGAAAATTAGAAGATCAAAAGTTACAGACTATGCAGCTTTAAATTTTATATGCAACATGGCCATTTTCTGAAAAAAAAATGAATTTTGACCTTTTGACCCAGGGGGCCTGCAGGCAAAATATTTGCTACCGTGATTCCATTTAATTTGATATGCAATATGACCCTGTTCTGAAAAAGTTAAATTTTCACCTTTTGGCCCCACCCCAGGGTATAATGCTATATTTCATCATTATACATTGCATTAGTTAGATGGCCTCAATGCGAGCTGAACATTTCATGTACTTCAACAGCAGCAGAATCTAGGGCGAAGATTTGGTACCTGTAAAATGCATTTAAGCCCCCTGGTGGCTTAGGCTGCCGTCCGTTCTAAGGCGGTGGTTCTGTTGTTGTTGACTTTTTGTTTATTGTTACTCCCCTTGTGGGAGTCTGTAACTGTTCTATGTTTTGTTGTACGTTAGTTTGTGTCTATTTTAATATTGCAATCATCTTGATGGGGAAGAGAGAGCCTGTTGCTTTGCTTAATTTGTCTTCATGGTGTCTCGTGATGGTTGAGCGGCTCTTCCTCGCGTTGCCATGGGGTTGTCTGCGGTTTGTGATTGTGGTATTTCCTGAATATACTCACTTACTATTTTTGCATTGTAAGACAAAAATTATCTTCAGAGAAAGAAAAATATTTTAGGAAATTTATAAGTTGTACAATGGACCATTCTGACTTTACAGTTTCAACCTTTATGGGAAATTACATTGGTTCAAAAAGGGTTAAAGTGTGAGTGCCATAGGTTAGTGACGCTTGAATGTGTCACGTAATCTTTCAACTGTATCCAATTAATTTAATGAGCCCAATTCAATTTTATGAACCCCCAATAAACAAAATCTATTATTTACATGCAAACTTTGTACATGGTTTTGGCTCATTTATTGAAGAAAATCCTGGCACATACTGGTTACTTTGCCAGGACAATACACGCCATCAAGCACTATAAATGCCAATCTAGATCCAAAATAATATGCTTCGAGTTACCTGGATTCGAGCTATTGATAGTGCGTGTTTGCTAAAAATAACTTTGTAATGACGATGTAACCATGATTTTTGTTGTAGTTCTTGTTGTTGTTGTTTTTTTTTTCAAAAAATCTAAAACAAAGTTGCTTTTCTTGTCACGTTTGCCTGATTCTGTATATATGTCCCAGATCATATGATAAGGCAGTAGTACCAGAGGACCGGAAATTAAATGATACCCTAGTTCAAGCTTACTTAACGTTTGTCTTGCTGAATAGATTAATCAGTTAAATCCATCTGACTTCCAGCGCCAGCCAAATGACATGGTACCATTAATTACCACGAATTCATTAGCTGAAAGAAAAACAGTGTAAATCCTGATCAGCTGGCTTCTAAGCCCGCTGATCAGGATGCACACTGTGTTCAAAAGAGGATAAATCCATGCTCAGCAGTGCCATGGTCAACAATAATTACATAGTGAATATCAAATGATAGCCTATAGAGTGTTTATTAAGCAAAGTGAAACGAATTCAATCAGAGAATTCTATCCATATCCACATGCTTCCGTTAACAAGTCATTTTTATTGATTGACCACCGCTGTAATAGAGAAGGGAATAGTTAGCAAACAATCTAATTTGATAGCGATTATTTGTTTGAGAGAATCCATATTTCTGTTCATTTGTTTTCAATGATAAAAGCAATAAAATTAATTGAAATGATTTATCACACACGCAAATGGCATTACCCATTTTGTTCTAGCTTAATTAGAAAAAAGTTCAATGAGTTAGAAGGATAAACTATCATGTTTCCAGACAAAACAGACTAGTTTATGAGCATATCATAACCAAATAATGTATTATCAACTAGAGGTAAACAGAGAATACTAGGTGAGTGTCTTTTGATATCAAGTTTACCAGGCAAGGCTTTGGAACGCTTGTTGACCTCTCGAGGCTTGCCGAGCAATTCAACATCTGTTCTCAAAGCCGAGCCTGGTTAACTTGATATCAAAAGACGCGAACCTGGTGTTTACACATTGTTTCACTCTTCAAACTAGCGATTATTACAAACATTTCGATTTTTGTCTTGATTCAGTGTCGTAAGCGACGTCATTCGAAATTCAACGCCATCATGACCTGATAAAGGCACATGCCGTGAGATAGACACTGTTTATCAGGCAACGTGCAGCAATGCAGTTAATATAAGAGGTAACTGATAAAAACAGTGTATGTGTACACATGTGTGCGATTTTTTCATAACATTTCCATGCTATGGAATAAAATGCGATACATTTCGTGACAAGAAGATATATAAATATTACAATATTAAATAAAGCTCGAACAACGACAGTTACAATATTCAAAACTTAAGTGTCAGTCGGAACGTCCAAATATTCATCTCATAGAGTTTATCACTTTTGAAAGCTTTGCGAAACTAGAACATTGATCTAAAAGATCACAGACCAATGCCCTTTCTTGTTTACTTTATAAGTAAGGGATTTCATTTTTTCAGTCATACTATTCCCTGAAATTTAAGGCTGTGTATTCGACGACTTGCGTCTTTTGGAGAGGAAAGTATGCAAGTGACTTTTGCAAATGGACAAATTTGCTGATAGGGGCAGTGCTTAGGAAGCGTGGTAGCTCAGTGGTTAGACACTTGCCTCTAGTGCTAGAGGTCCCAGGTTTGATCCCCACCCACAATGAGGAAAATTTTGGAGTCCGAACACACTATCTCTAGTGTTATTTTCAGGGATGACGCTAGAAAGTGCATCGTCCTTCGGACAGGGACATTAACTGGATGTCCCCTATGCAGGGAAAGTCACCCCATGCGCAGGTTAAAGAACCCTACTGTAATTTAGATATGGCTATCCTACAACCCGGAGTGTACAAAGTACACCTGCAATAATACTCGCAAGAGGGTCTGGCAGTATATAGAAAAAGAAAGAAATATTCAATACTTGCATAAGAAATGTCTAGCATGTTTCAAGCATATCCACACTGATATGGTAGCAACAAACGATGCACCTTCATGTGCTACAGTGAAAAGGTGGGTGAAAGAATTTAAGATTTTTGAGGATAACACCCGTCTTTGAAGGCCTGTATTACTGTTGCAACTCCAGAAATGTTGATATTTTTTCATATTCTGCAAACCGCGTAGCTCCTTATATCAGGTACGCATGTGCATATTGAAAATTGTACATTTTCATGTAAAATTAGATAATGTGGAAATCTTGTTGTTGTTGTTGTTGTTGTTGTTGTTGTTGTTGTTGTTTTTTTGTTGTTGTTTTTTTTGTTTGTTTTTTTTGTTTTTTTCAATAATAAGGTGCCGCTCTTAAAGAAATGAATTCGCTCCCTCTGAGAGCAAATTCTTTCCTTTTAGTGGAGTCCTATTTATGAAAAGAGGCGCAGATGAAAAATCTCTGCTTATTTCAATCTCCCTTTTATCAGGCAACGTCATTACGGTAGATGACGAGGACAGAAGCGAAATATGCCAGAACAAGATAGAAGAAAATGCATGCACACATGAGGAGGATAATACACAAGTTCGAATGAACGCAGATGTTTTGTTGATTGGAACGTCTATCATTAAAGACATAGATACACAGAGAATGAGCAACGAAACGATCGTCAAAAAGCACGTACTTAAACAAAAAACAATAGAGGGAGCGCTCAAGTTTATTTCAAACCTTGAAGGCAATATAAAAATGTTTCTGTTACAAATAGGATCCAACGATTTGGAACAGGACTCATCAACCAGCGTATATCATGGCATTGAGAAGGTCATACAACTTATCACTACCAAATTTCCTGGTTCTAATGTATTGGTGTCTGGTTTGCTTCCGAGATGGAAAATTAATCCACGGGAAGGAATGGTCTTCAAGAACAAAAAATCTGAGGTTAATGATAAACTATCTCGTTTGCCAGGCATTACATTCTGCGCACAAGATAACTTTAACCGACACATGTTTTACGATGGAACGCATCTAAATAATCAAGGGACAGCACAGCTTGCTAGCAACTACAAGTATTGGATGGGCAAAGCAATGCGGCCTACGAAGATGAACGGAGGCAGCACGCATTGGAGGCATCAGGAGAGCGGTAATTCCGAGCTATATCCGCATAATCGAACAAACTTCAAGAGGGTGGAACGACAGCGAGACTCCTACGCAAATCGTGTCCGTGGACAACAGTTAAACTTTCCTAGATCGACACCAGATGAGAAACAGATGGGGAGTGGTTCCGATAATAAACTGTTTTCATTGGTGAAGCGTCTGAAGGAGATTATGAACTCAAATTAAGTGAAGAAAGAATATGAGCCAGTGCATGACATTTCCAACAATGTGGTATGTGCGACCAGCAAGGCCTCAGATCAGCCTGTGCATATGCGCAGACTGATCAGAGCCTATGCTGGTCGCTTGAGTATTCTATGATTGTTGGGCTACTGACTGAGCACCATTTGGGGTTTCTGAGATTGGAGGGAGGCTGCGCGGGCTTGTCTGGGTCTGCACTTGTCGGGATGCCACATTTTTTGAAATCACATGCCACGGCTCACATGATTGTTTGATTCCTTCTCTTTCTTTTCTTGCTTTATTTCCCCCTCTTTACTGTCTGTCTGTCTGTCTATCAGGTTTTTTTCCATCCATCCATCTGTCTGTCTTTTTTTTTTGTCTGTCTGTCTGACTAACTGGCTATCTGTCTACCTGCCTGCCTGCCTGTCGGTCTGTCTATCTATCTGTTTTTCAACTGTCTGTGTCTATCTGTCTGTCTGTCTGTTTGTTTGTCTGTTTGTGTCTATCTGTCTGTCTGTCTGTCTGTCTGTCTTGCCTGCCTGTCTGTCTGTCCATCTGCCCATCCGCTTGCCTGTCTGTCTGTTTGTCTGTCTGTCTGTCTGTCTGTCTGTGCCTATCTGTCTTTTTGTCTGTCTGTCCGCCTGCCAGTAGGTCTGTCCGTCTGTCTATCTGTGTCTTATCTGTCTGCCTACCTGCTTCCCTGTCTGTCTGTCGTTCCGACCATTTGCTTACCTGCCTATATGTCAGTTTGTCTGTATGTCTGTCTCTCTGTCAGTCTGTTTTTGTCCGTCTTTTCTGTCTGTCTCTCTATCTACTATCTACCTGCCTGTCTGTCTGTCTGCCTGCCTGTCTGTCTATTTTTTTTTTTTTTTTTTTTTTTTTTTTTGCATGTCTGTCTGCCTGTTTGTCTGTATGTATGGGTTTATCTGTATGTCTGTCCATCTTTTATATATTTCAAAGCAATTAATCTCGCTTTAACGTTTTAATAATAACAGAGATATACAATTTGAAAGTTATATATTGTAGCAAGCATATGGTCTTGTAATCAGTTAAATAGTTATACTCATCTTCACTTTTTACAGAACACGAAAAGTCACGACTTCGCTCAAAATACGTCATAGACGCAAATATGCAGTTTTCTAGTTTTCAGAATAGTAAGTCAGGTTATCAGAAATGTTTGCGCGTCGGCCACTGGAATTTAAATGGTATAATATCCAAACAGTTTGGTAACAAATTAGAGATGCAAGAAGTTTATGATAAGGTCAAACAATTTGATTTGTTCGGGGTCAGCGAAACTCATTTATTGCCGAAAAATGGAAAGCAACTTGACTTGTTTCAAGATTTTCATTCGTATAGAAAACATGGTAAACGCGGTAACTACGGCAGCGGGGGGATTTCAATTTATATTAAGAACAATATAGTTAATGGTACTTCCGTTATACATGGTGAGTCATCAGATTGTATGTGGGTATGCTTAAAAAAGTCATTTTTTCAATTAGAGGAAGACATTTATGTTTGTTTCATATATGTACCTCCTGTAAATTCTACATTTACAAATTCTCAAGATAACAACTCATTTGAGTTGCTTGAAAATGATGTTTGCAAATTCAAATCTAAAGGAAGGGTTGTTTTAATGGGAGATTTTAACAGTCGGACCAGCACATCACCAGATTTTAATGTCACCGATGATGATAAATATACCCCGGTGCCAGACCAGTATAATAGCGATGAGCACGAATCACTTTATAATCGTGAAAACGAAGACATATGTTCTGTAAATGAATATGGTAAAAAATTGCTAGAATTGTGCATTGAAACTGAACTCAGAATTTTGAATGGTAGAATGTTAGGTGACTTGGAGGGTAAACTTACATGTCATAAATGGAATGGTTCCTCAACGGTGGATTATGGGATAGTGCAAAATAGCTTGTTTAGAGAGATTGATTTTTTCAAAGTTTATGATTTGATGGGTCACTTATCTGATCATTGTCTTATTTCATTAGGACTGAAGTGTAATTTTAAAGCCACAGCAAGTTGTAATTCGAACATATATAAACTAGAGAAAAATTTCAAATGGGACACTCAATCTGAATTGATTTATAAATCAACTTTAGTTTCAAGCAGTGTAGGCAAAAAGATAAAGGATATTTTGAATTCAGGGTCTGATATGACTGTTGAAGACATGACCAACAACGTAAATGACATATTACTTAATTCTGCAAAACAAGCATTGCAACAAAAGAAACACATGAAAAGGTCAACCAAAAAGAAAAAGAAATGGTTTGATAGAGATTGTTTCTCTCTAAGAAAAGAAGTTATAAAACTTAGTAGACAATTATGTAGAGCAAATGCGACTCATGAAACACGAATTCTATTCTTTCAAAAGAAAAAGGAACTTAGGCGTTTAATCAAGACAAAGAAAAAAATCGTTTAAACAACATATACTAGATCAATTAAATGACATGTCAAATAGTAACCCAAAACATTACTGGAATTTAGTTAAAGAACTCAAAGAACTTGATGCAAATTCAGTAAATGGAACCAACCCAATTTCGCCTGAAGATTGGTTGAAACATTTTAGCAAACTTTTGTTTGATGATAAACAGAATAGGAGTTCACTATTGGAAGAAAGAATCAATGAGATGTTGTCTTGTAATTCTTTTTCTAATCTGGACTTCCGTATCACTAATGATGAAATCAAAAAGGCAATTGGCAGTCTGAAATGTGGAAAGGCAACGGGGTTGGACAAAATAAGCTCTGAAATGATAAAAGCTTCTGTAAATGTTTTACTATCTGTTTATGAGAAATTGTTTAATGCAATATTAAGAAGTGGTATTTATCTAACATCCTGGCATGACAGTTATATTTGTCCAATTTATAAGTCTGGCTCACGAAGCGACCCATCTAACTATAGAGGCATAGCCATAACCAATATTTTAGGTAAAGTGTTCAGTATCATTTTAAACAACAGACTCGAAAAGTTCGTAACTTCTAATAACCTAATAGGCGATACACAAATTGGCTTTAAAAAGAATTGTAGAACGTCTGATCACATGTTTATACTACAGACACTTATAGACAAATATGTAAAGAAGCTAAAATCACCTCTTTATGTTTGTTTTGTGGATTTTAGAAAAGCTTATGACAGTGTGTGGCGTCAGGCTTTAATGTTTAAACTTCTTTCACAAAATGTATCTGGTATGTTTTTCAGAATTGTGAAAGAAATGTATATAAACAACAATATCTGTGTTAAAATAAATAATTGCGAAAGAACGATCTTTTTTAAAAGTAATGTTGGAGTGCTCCAAGGAGATAATATTAGCCCTCAATTTTTTAACCTTTATATTTCAGACTTAAAAGCGTTTCTTGGGGTAGACGATGACACACCAAAACTAGTCAGCACTCCTATTAATTGCTTGATGTACGCAGATGACTTAGTTTTAATGTCTAGGTCTGAATCGGGACTACAAATTCTTTTGAATAGGTTAGGTGAATACTGTAGAAAATGGCGAATGGAAGTAAATATCGAAAAAAACAAAGCCATGAAATTTAGTGGAAACGGGCACAAATGTAAGTCAGTGTTTATATATAATGGGAAACCTCTTGAAAATGTAGCTAAATATAAGTATTTAGAAATTGAATTTAGCTCTTCCGGGTCATGGAGTAGTGCAATTGCAAATATTTCAAATCGGGGAAAGAAGGCGCTGTTTTTACTAAAAGGCTATATATGTTCAGGAAATATAAAGCCAGGGTTAGGATTAAAACTGTTCGATCAGATGATAAGGCCTATTTTATGTTACGGCTCAGAGATTTGGAGCGCTTTTGATGGAATTAAAAAGATCTTTCAAAATATTGATGGAATCCCAAAGTTCCTAGACTCTCTAGAAATTGAAAATGTGCATGTTAAATTTTGTAAGTTTCTTATGGGTGTTAATAAAAGGGCGGTAAATTTAGCTGTAAAAGGGGAACTTGGGCGTTTTCCAGTTGGAATTTCATGTATGCTACAGGCTTTTAAATACTGGTATCACATTCAATCATCGAGTAACATTTTACTTCAATAGGCCCTAGCGGTATCTCAAAACCTTCATGAAGAACGGATATTTACTTGGTTTTCTTTCTTTTCAAGTTTATGCAAATGGTTAATGTAAAACCGTCTGATGTAACCTTGGAAACTTTTGTTTTACTAAAGGAGAAATTATGTGATTTTTATATTAGATATTGGTCAGAACGTATAAAAACGTTCAGCAAAATGGACACTTATTGTTTGCTTAAGCAGAGGTTTGGGTTAGAAAACTACATTAGTGATGTGAAAAAAAGAGCGCACAGAATAATTCTTTCTAAAATAAGAATAAGCAACCATAGGTTAGCAATTAAAACGGGTAGGTTTTCAAAGACCCCACGAAATGAAAGAATTTGCTTGCATTGTAAGACTGACAACTTTTCAGAAATAGATGATGAGCAACATTTGCTATTAAAATGCTCTAGATTTAGCGAAATAAGAATAGCTCTTTTTGACCACGTAAGGAAATCCTGTCCAAGGATTGACACATTAAATGATGAAAATAAGTTTATCTACCTTTTGAATTCCAGTGGTTCGACAATTAAAGAAGTAGCAAAATTTCTGCATTCAGCATATACAGTCCGTTCTTCATAGGAGAATAGATATTTTCTTTTTTCAGATACTTCTCTTGTTTAACATTATGCTAAATGATATATCATTCTTTGTGTTTATGTTGAACATGCTTATGAAAGTATTTTGTGAATGTCTCATATGAAATGAGATGAAACAATAAAATAATTGTATTGTATTGTATTGTATTGTATTGTATTGATGTGCGTAACTATGTCCGCATTCTGGCTACGCCCATGCCTCATATACTATTGTAATGAAGTTAAGCATATTCCATTTGATAACACCACTTAGGTTTTATGAACGGTAAGAACGGAATCTTTTGAGAGATACCAAATATTTATTGTGGTAGACAACAAAAAGCAGAATACCAGCGATTTGATAAAGAAAAGCCGAGGAATCTCTGACTTGTTTATGGGCTGCAAACACCTTGCAAAATTACCCATAGATTTCACAAAATTCAATGAAAACAGCATGGAGGCCAAGAGTCAGCAAAACTTTACAATAAGGCCGCGATAGTTGTAATTTCTTCCAAACTTTCTCTATGGAGCATGCACTTTCAGGATCTGGTGCAAAAAGTCATGAAATGGCTCACAATAATCCACTTCTTCTGGTTAATGTTGTGTATAGCCTTCACACTGTGGAATAACAACTTGGCATATTTTATCATTGAATTCATTGGGTATATGCATCCAAGACATGAAATCCTGTCCCACTCCTGCAGTAGAGTCTAGCAAAATTCACAATGGTTTTGATACGGCTGGTTCCCAGTTTCAAACACGTCAGTTTAGCTTATCCCACGGGTGTTCCATAAGGTTCAAGTCTGGCAACAAGCTCGGCCGTGGAATACTAGCGTTGTTCTGTTGATTTTTGTATTCCTCGATGACGCAAGTAAATTGAGGTCTTGCAATGTCATCTCTGAGCACCATGTTCTGGCCATCTAGCGAGTCCAAGGGTGGCCAAACACCAGATTCCATGATTTCGTCCTGGTACTTTTGAGAGTTTAAAGTCCCAGTAACCACATTTAACTGTATCATATGGTCGTCAGATAATGATTCTTGAGTTGCAATTCCTTGCACTCAAGAATCAATGTAGACCTTTTCCTATTTCTAATACTGCTCTCTCTCTCTCTCTCTCTCTCTCTCTCTCTCTCTCTCACTTCAAAGGTTTGCTAACATCACTCTGAGACATGTTTAATACCCTTGCAATGCCATCTTGTTTCATACCAGCGTTCCTAATGGCAATTTTACACATTCTGTCCTCTTGTTTCTTTGCAGATTTATCCAGCATACGCGATTTAAGGCAATTTCATGACTCAACAGCAAAAGAAAGTCTTTCTTGCATATCAACTCCTGGACAGTACTGTATCGTAAACTTCCCATTCATGGACAGTAATGAATGAAACTAATCGAACTGTTTTTGTTATTAATATTTTATTGTCAATATGTCATATAAATTACATTATACAATTTACAATTTACACGTTTGTTACAGCAACAACATTCACTGCATGACTTGTCAACAAATTTAAGTATCTGCATTATGAAGCATTTTCAGCAGATAGTGGGTCACAAAAATGTTTCTTAAGCTTGCATGATAGTTCATGTACTTAATTTATGTTGCCATTATGAAAGTTGTAAGATTTGGCTATTTTACTTGATTATATATCCCACTTCCTGCTGAAGCAACTTTTTTCATATGAGGAAAACCACAGTTTACATCATCACTTACAAACTATAAGCAGTCCCCGCATGATATAACACAAAATATTTTTTTCTTCTTTTTTCTTGCCTCACAAGATGGCTGACTTTTAAACAAAGTCCAACCGCCACGTGGGGCAAAAAAATAAACAAACAAGCAAGACTACTGACCTTTATCATGCTGGAACTATTTGTAACGGTACTTATATTTCATTGACACACTGACAATACTATACATACGAGGGTCATTTTTTATGTTCGTAGAAAGGTAGATTTCATGAAAACGGCGAAAGTAAATGCATACATCATGCATATATTTGGAAAGATTGAGCTTTTATCTATACATGCAACTTAAAATTATTTCAAAATGCATTACTTGAATGACTTCTAAGAGGCAAAGACATACCTATATAACGCACACTAGAAATATGGTAGAAATATGACATTTATGGACTTAGTCTCTGACAGAACGTTTGTAACAAATGCATGAAAATAGGTACATAGCCATACACAGCTTTTGAAAATTTGGCTGCAGATCAAGGACACCACGTGCTACAATATTATATAAACATTATAGCATATACGCAGCAATTATTGTATATGGAAGATGTGTTTGGAACCTCAAAGGCATATAAAAAAATTTTGTTAAAAGTTGACACGAGTAGAAGTTGGGTACGGACTTTTGAATGTGGCTTAATATGTTAGCTGTAAAGTAGTATTATAATTTTTCTTGTTTATATGGTAGATGGAAATGTTATAATAACTTTCATCCCAAAACAAAGTTAATACTTTTGTTTAATTAGAAATGAGCTTCAAAATAAATAGTCTAGGAGGTGCTAAAATCCCTCAATTTGTACATAAATGACGTCATGGAGCGTTACTATATTTAGAAAATACACTAAAACTGTTTTTATGCCTCTAAGCAGGTGTTGAAATCACTGCAATAAGAAAATTATGCAGATCCGATTGTTATTGTGTTTTCTACGCGAGGTTGATTTACCCCGCCAACTTTTTATAACATGGGGTTATGCCAGTACTGGAAATTGCCAGTTACACGCTTAAATCGATACATCAATATAACTGCTGACGAATGATTGAGTATATCATGTGCTATGCAAAAACAACAGAAATTTTAAAATTCGTTCATAGTCGTAACTTTAACAGATATAAAGACTAGCACTTCACTGTGATTATTTTGGTATATTGATGGACTGTTTAAAATTGTTATAGATGAGCAAACAACATGCGTATAGTTTTGCTGCACATGTCTACGATTAACGTTGAATAATTAATTTTGATGGTGCAAAAGAAAAAATGGCTTGACAAATGCTTATATCACCAAAGCGTATGGAACTTAACAGCGTCTAATTTCCTGCTTGCTGCGTTGTTAAAATGACATGGATTTCGACCAGTGTCCTTTCTATGCCCTATTCAAAGCTATATATCTGGGCCAAACTAAGCGCTAATGATGTAAAATTTATATCAGTTGATAGAGAGAAGCTAGATCTTTCAAAATATATATACTTATTGTACCGTAAATACTATATTTGTAGAGATACAGCCCTATTCTACGAACATAAAAAATGACCCTCGTATGTATATTGTTATACTCATGAGCTAGCACACCCGCCTTTGCATTTGTGCAACCACCGTCTCACTAAAAAAAAATGACGCATTCAGACACCAGAGATTCAAAGATTGTTCTTAGTTTTTACTCAGTTTTCCTTTTCTACGAATGGCATACGACAATGCCTTTAGAACCAGTATCCCATAGATGTGCAGGCTCAAAATATTACAAGAGAAAGAACAGATTTGAAGTGGTTATATGATGGTTGTAGAGAAAGTGTTTTAAGAGGTTTTAAGAGGTATTGGGTACCAAGAGAGAGACAGAGAGAGACAGAGAGAGATCTGCCTTCCTGTATAATTCGCTATTAAAGAACATCAAGTAAGTTACTCCAAACCTGATCATACTTATGCAATCAACCTTTCCATAGAGTTATTTCTCTTTCAATTTGGGCCCGTTTCTTCAAATTATCTGAAATATATCCAAAATTTGCAGTTTTTTCCTATATTTACAAGCAAATATGAAATATTTACCTGTGGAGATTAGAAAGTTTTTAAGATTTGCATTTATCTCTGCAGTAATTTGTATTCCATTTTTGTATACGTTACTTTTATTTCGGAAATTGATATATCGAAGCTACTTGCTTCGAAAAAATCTCTAAATTTTGTCCAAAAGAATTGCACATGTATATACTCCCAAAACAGATGATGCATCGTTTCAATCCCTGTGTTGCAAAAGTCCCATAAAAAAAAAGCTTACTATTTGACTCTTGGTAAAAAATTGTTTGTAGGTACTATACGGTACTGGAAATATCGTACTTTCATATCATTAGATGTAGAGTAAATAATTGAGTATATTTTCTTCCAGTTAATATGTTCGTCTGGAAAATGATTATTCCAGTTTTGTTCAGCCTTGCTAATCTCTATTTCTTCTTTTTAAGTAACATATTATAAACCTATTTATTGGTTTGCTTTACTTAAAATAAATTTTGTAAGATACTTTCTCCATCTGGATAGTCTCGTTTTTCATGTTTGAGATTTGTATTCCGATTGCTTGGAATACATTGTATTAAACTGAGATATTCTAAAAAATCTTGAGATGGTATATTGTACATGTCACGTAGTTTGCCAAAAGAACAAAATGCCTTATCATTATAGTCATATATATCTTCTTTTAATGCCAAGATCGTACCATGTTTTGTACATTAGCTCTTATGTGTGTATTATTCCAAATGACCTCCTGTCCAAAGCACAATATTTCGTCTCTTTTTATTCAATTTACTCCATGCTATCAAAATATCCATCAGAAATTGATTGTCTTTGAAGCAGGTGTGTAAATCTTTTTCATAAAAATTGCATTCAAAAAATAAATCAGATCTATGTCTTTCTAATCCCTTAAGATATTTTTTTTTTCAAAACCCCACAGTTAAACATTGAAATTAATCGAACTTATACAAAGTTGGTAGCCAAAATACAAGTGTACATGTCGAATAAAACCTAAAACTCAAATTATTTTTCATTACTTCGAAAATGGGGATCGCATAAAAAAATATGCTTAACTTTATGGCAATAGTATATAATATTACATTGCTGAAGTACAAACAAGAGGCGAGTGGACCTCCAGACTGGATCAAGACTCCTGCTGACACTAAACGGTACATAGATCAAAATTTTGAAATGGAAGGGGTGTCCCTAGACAGCCAGAAAATTGAAAAGCATCTGCGATTAAGGGCACTGACCAAGCTCTGTCTCAATAGTTTCTGGGGCAAATTCAGTCAAAGTCTTAATCCGAAACAGTCCAAATTTTTTCACAAGACAGAGTTTGATGCCTTTTTCCGGGTTGTCTCCAATCTCACCAAAGATGTCCAGAATTTTCATTGTGGCCAACGACACGATTCAGCTAGAACGGACCAATGAAAAGACTGTCAACCGGAAGACAACAAAACAAATATCTACCTGGCGACCTTTACTACCTGTTGGGCCCGACTTTAACTCTACAGCGTCCTGGAGAAAGTAGACATAAACGTTCTGTACTTTGTAAACCCAGAGAATATCATACACCATTGGGATACTACCTGGGAGAACTTACCAACAAACTGAAAACTGGAGAACATATCCTAGACTTTGTGTCGGGAGGACCAAAATAACTACGCCTACAAGACCAACAAGGGAAATGAAATGTGTAAAGTGGGAGGGTTTACCTTCAAATTCAGCAACAGCCAACTAATTAACTTTGAATCGGTGAAAGCCATCCAAAAAACTACCATTACCGTCAGCAATCCTCATAATAGAGAAGAAGAGAAAAACTATCAAATGGTGTCACAAAACGACGACAACTGGCCAATTATGATACGGAACCCTATGGGTATTGATAAAATGAAATACTATTGTGATAGATAGAGATGATAATGACCTATTAAAGGCTAAATGAAGAGTGACTGATTCAAAAAAATTATGATCAAATCAATTTTTGTTAGTTTGATGACTATAAATACTCTAGAAAAACAGATCCTTCAGAAATAGAGAAAACTTATAATATAAGAAAACAGCAGACTCGTTTTTTAAGTCTGTTCATGAGAACTAATGGAAACTGCAACAGTTCTCATGCCCCCCCCCCCCCTTGCACCGGCTTAAGCAGTACTCTGCTTTTATAAAGTTGTAACAAAGTTTGGATTAAACGTATGTTTTATTTGTAAGAATGCTTAAATTTGTAATAAAGATGACTAACTGGAAAGAGTAGCTGTCTTCTTTGTAGTTTAATCCCAAGTTACCGTCCAGTTACTTCGGATCCTAAAACCTATACCAACGTGTCAAATCCCAAGCCAAATTCAAAATAGGTAGACCCCTTATATGTAAATGGCTACAAGATCAAGAGGCTCATTCGATGACCCAAGGTATGAGAGGTAAATATACGAGGTCCCATGTCATAGTATCAGGCATAGATAGTCAAAGGGATATGGATCTCATGGCCATAGTTGACATAGTCAAAAGAGTGATAGATATTTTCTCTCGCTTGGTTGGCTGCCAACCCATTAAAAGTTAAAAGGTGAAGATATCTTATGGGTCCTCAGATTAATATTATCTGGAACGCACAAACCAAACGTGATCAGAATAGATCTGAATCTCGTTCTGATCATAATTAAGCCTACGGTATACCAGCGATGGCTTCCCCTATAGAAAAGAGAAGGACGCTACCATGCACTAGGACATGACATTACCTTCCCGTGGTCTAGATCGTTGACTCACTCTCTGAGGTGCAACCAAATACGTCAAAGGGTCATCCGAGGTTGCAGAGGTCATGTCCTACATTTTTGGCGGCCATCTTGGATTCGATGCCCTTATTAGATTTTGATTTCGTAACGTTATTGACCCCAAACTGGGCTTATACTACTCATGGCCTCGCTTTTCTGTATGTTTTGTACATATACGGATCCAGAGGGGGTGTCAGGGGGTCCAAACACCACCACCCCCCCCCCCCACCCCACTTTGAAAATCACAAGTAGCTATATAGGTTTCCTTATACATTCTGGTACGGACTCCCCTCGAGAATTGCTTTTCGAGGGAGGTCCGTACAGCCCTCTATGAAATACGTTGACTATTAAAAAAAACTTATCAGGACCCCCATCCCTCCACCCCTAACGGAAATTTCTGGATCCGCGCATGATTTGTATTTGTTCTTGTGTCTCTTCCCTTGGGCACCATGGGCTGACCTGTAATTTGTTAATGTGGCTTTTAAGGATCAAACTCTCTTGCTTTTACTTATATGGTCTGATTTCATATTAAATCATGTCTTTAAGCCCATTTAAGCCGAATGGAATTTCCTGTTCTTATCAATTGAATCAGTCCATTTCGGTTTTAAGGATTGCTGGGATATTTTTCAATTTTTATTCAAATTTGATATAAATTTTGATATTCACAGGCTTTAAGCAAATAGTGGAGTCTCGATCAGACGCTGCTTTTTGTGGTAGCGTCTGATCTGAGTCTGCACGGTTTGCATATGTCCAATAAAAAGGACGTTAGGCTTATATGGGTTGATATGCGTGACTTCAGACTGAGGGATCGCTGGTTCGAGTCTCATAGCAGGCACTGTTCGTGTTATGTCGTTGAGCTACTCTGGAATCGTCCCGTCAAACAAACTCTACAAAAGCAAAATATTTACAATAATGATATCCGGGGACACAGCCATGAATAGCAAAAGTAATTATTTCAGGCAAGATTTATCTCCTCTACCTCACTTGCCTGGTTCTTTTATGATTAATTCTTTTTTCTTTTTTTTTTTTTTTTTTTTTGGGGGGGGGGGGGGGGGGGGGTGTTTGTTGTTGTTTTTTTGTTTTTGTTTTTTTTATTTTTTTTTGGGGGGGGGGGGTCAGTAAATAAATATTTTTGGTGTATGAAGATTTTTCGTGGATATTGTTTTGGGTCATCACTAGACTGGATTATTTTTTGGGTTCATTTCTTTGTCTTTTGCTGTCTATTTTTAAGGTAAAAGTACAGAATGACAGATTGGAACTATGCTAAAATTCCAAATATATATATTTTCTTTATTTTCTTTTATTTTGGGGGGATGGGGGCATGCCTGACATGCCTGGTGTTTTTGTGTGGGCGTGTAAACAGTAGATGCATGCGTAGAAAGGAAATATATTATACTAGCGCCAAATCTTCGCCCTAGATTCTGCTGTTATTAAAACACAAAAAATGAGCGAGCCCTATAATCCAATAGCAAATATCAGTTAATGGCAATCTGATATGAGCCTCGTCGCAAGAAAACCTGTCTCCTGGGTTTCCGACAAAGCGAGTCTCAAACCATTCTCCTCCGCTACAGATACAATTAAGCTAGAAAATTTAAATTTCACCTGTAGCAAGTTTTAGATATGATACTTTCCAAAGAGCGAATAACAAAGACGCAAACCAGACTGTGAGTTTGTGCAGGCTGGGCTGTGACATTGTTGTTCACGAACCCCCCGAAGACAGCTTTTCTCACGTTAAGGTCCAATTATATATGAGGTGTTTTAAACAAGTAGGCTTTGCATGCCAGCTCGATCCCTACTGAGCCTCGTTTTCTTTTTTCCTTTAAATTATTATATCAACAATGATAAATCCCAGGGTTCAGTGAAATCTTTTTAATCCCATTTTATTTTTTAGTTATTATTATTATTATTATTATTATTATTATTATTATTATTATTAGTAGTAGTAGTAGTAGTAGTAGTAGTAGTAGTAGTAGTAGTAGTAGTAGTAGTAGTAGTAGTTGCGGTAGTAGTAGAAGCAACAGTAGCAATAGCAGTAGCAGAAGCAGCAGCAGCAGTAGTAGCAGTAGCAGCAGCAGTAGCAGCAGCAGCAGCAGAAAAGTAAATAAGCAGTAAAAGGGATATATTGAGTTATTTATGTATCCTTAACAAATTGCTTCCAAGCTCTCACTTCGCTTATCATCAACAGAGCTGGCTGAACAATACCCAATTGTTGAGATTTTCGCGCTTTCTATGCTTTTGCATTGTTTTAGGAGTTCACTATTTAAAAAATGCCGAATGCCACTTACATTTAAAAACGATGAACAAAGAATTTCAAGTATTCTTCAAAATGGATGCAGTAGTAACTATACTCAGAAAAACAATTGAAGGGTGTTAAATTTCTTTTGATGTTATAACGTTTGTGAAAATAATTTTCAAACAAAGTAATTTTGTATCTGATAGAACTACCACTATGCAACTCAACAAAATGCAAAATCAATCTTACGGGTCATTGGTTACGATACAGTACCACACCAAATGTACCACCCCTCTCTGTACAAAGTACACAAACAATAAATTAAGCGCTTATATTTTTTGCTGCAACCTTTACCTGGTCATTGCTTATGTTCTAATTCTGACCAGAGACAAGTAATCAGGCATTGCCCCTTATAATATAACTTCTTCAACAAAAATGCACATATATGGCATACCTGGGCCAATATGACAACAAATTGGCAGTAAAGCACTAACAAAAACTACAAAATTAAGTGCCATACTTATGAGGGAGAGCCAGCAATGATTTTGGAGCCCCGGCACGGTCATTTTTTAATACAAAAGATAAAAATGGGTTTCAATCATTTTTGAACGCTTGTGACTTTTCAGTTTAGAGGGTTGCGCCATTTTAGATTTGTACATTACTTAAACCATTGAAGCGTGACTAAAATCAAGCTTCATTTTGATTGCAGATATCTGGAACTAGGAAATGCATGCATAATTAGTTTAGGTTTTATTGCATTTAAAGTTAAAGATGTACTGTCCAGCCAGCCAAGAGTGACAGTGAGTAATACTTTGTTTACAATTGCTAAGAAAAACAGTAACTTGTTCACTCCACTTGAGTCAATGCGAATCGATAGATCACTTGTGTATTAATCCTATCCTGGATTTATACACAAGTGATCTTTCGATTCTAAGTCCCTGATAACTTTGTAAACAAAACATGACGTCCCTGTCACTTTTGGCTGGCACGACAGTAACTGGATCTAAATATCCTTCAACTGTTTTTCTGAGTATATTATTTATGTTCTATGCAGTGTTTTGTGTCCTTTCTAGTTTTGCAATCATCTCGCTGTGGAAGAGAGAGCCGGTTGCTTTCCTTTAATTATCTAATCTTCTTGGTGTCTTGTGGCTGCTATTGTTCTTCTCCTCTTCTTCACGGTGACGTGGTATTTTCTGCAGTGAGTGATTGTCTTACCCACTTACTTTGTTTTCTCTATTAGTTACGATTCTGATTTGTTTCGTGTTGCATTTAAATTCCCATAAAATGGGCCTCGTCGCCAGAAAACCTGTCATCGGGGTCTCTGACAAAGCGAGTTTCAAACAAGTCTCCTCAGCTACGAACGCTAGCTAGAAAATTGAAATTTCACCTGTAGCAAGTTTACATATGATACTTTTCAAAAAGCGAATTACAAATGTGCTGATCAGGCTGTGCGTATCCGCAGGCTGGTCTGTGCTTTTGTTGTTCGTAAACCCCCGAAGACAGGTTTTGTCACACCCCGGTCCAAATTATATGAGCACAGCAAATTATTTGAATTTACAGCAACTAAGAAAAGTACATGCCTTCAGTATCGATGATATTATGATGTATCTGAAATCCTTAACTGATCAGAAAAGTAATGAATAGTAATTGTTAATTACACCAATTTTGACCTTGTAATCAATTTAGATTACAATTACTGTAATTAAAGAAATGGCTGCAGTACCATTACGTGCGTGCAAATTGCTGAAAATGTAATTATATTACACTAAACAAGGTTAGCTTTTAAAAAAGCTTAGAACCATCGCATTGCGTTTTACAGTTATCAAAGAAGATCTTTTATAGTGTTTTATTATTGCATTTGCTGAAGCCACTCTTTTCAGTATTTCATGGGCTTCAAGCTCTGAGTATTTTTTTTTGTTTTAGTTAACGATTTGTACATAGGTGATCCATTGGAAGCAAATAAAAGACAGGAAATATGCATATTCCAGTAAGACTCTGCTCATGAACACACTGAATAATTGTAGAGTTAACCCCCTCCCCAGCAGTATGTATTAGGTCATTCAACCGTATTCCTCAATCGAAGTCAATGCACATAATGCCTAGGGGGCATATTGAAACTGACCCATCTACATCTAAATATTTCGTCACATTTAGTCTAGAATATCCGTAGGACCCATGTTTGATCGGGATTCTCGCTCAGTGGTAAGGTCTCTAGTAGGCCTTTTCGCTTTTAGAAGCAATCCAGTATCAAAAGTATATCAACATCGCTCACGCAATGATGGAATTTTGGAAGTACGTTGGTCGACGGGGAGTGTGAGAAAGAACTGTAAAAGACACTGCTGTTGGGAAGTTAACACCTGATCCATTCAGTCCGCAACTTGCTAATGGAACAGGCACGATTCAAAACGCGCCCAATGGATGTTTACTAACGTTACAATTTTAATTGCCCCAACTCTGCTATCTATATCTGGCAGTGTCATTGGCCTGTTTCTTACAACAAACCCACTTTGGTTCATTCTGTGAATGTTAGATCGTAACATTGTCAAATGCATTGTTGATACAAAAAGTATAATTAACAGGAAATCTCCAAAGAAGACTTAGTAGTGTAGTCTTTGCTTCCAAAAGAACGTTTAAAAACATATTTGACTTCATTGCAGCTGGTGACTGGGACTGTGTGGCGGAGGTAGAACGTCTCCCTGCCATTTACTAAATTGTAGATTATATTTTCATATTCTTTGGGATCATGGATTTCATTGTGGAACTCTGAAACCATTAGACGGTCACTTAGCCGATACTAGCTAGTATGGCCCAGAAAACTTGCCCCAATGTACACTTTCAGTTCTTTGGTGCAGGCTTTGCTACATGGGGTAACCTTTTTAAGAACGTTTTTGTCTTTATGGGATGAATTTACAACCATGCAACTACCAAGTTAGCAAACGCATAGTTCCTGAAATCAAATTTGGTGATATAGCTGTCATATGAATACAAACAATTTGCCATATAGTGACAGGTATTTTAATACTGATTGGCAGTTTGAGATGTTTAAAAGAGGAAAGCCAATGGACATGATACTTGTTTAGGGTATATTTCAAAATAGGTTTCCTTAATTTCAGTAACATTTATTGTGGTACACAATGGAATTGCCTCATAGAGGCAATTCCAATGTGCACCTACAACATTATGTCCATTCAATAAATGAATGTTTTTCACTATAAAACAGGTTTTTAAAATCTTCTCAACTACTTCTTATGCTTCAGTGTAATGAGCATGTAGAAATGAACAAGTTTTTGTGTAGTTTGGCATGCACCTAGATGACAATAATAGATAGCAGCCAATTTCATATTATTGACAGCTTATCTTAAGATGTTTAATTCGAATGAAATGCTAACTTGGTGGTTGCCTGGTTGTACGGTGCCCATGAAAACCTCTTGTGACAACCTTATGTCCCAAGTGGAAGACGAGATTGTTTGATAATTATAGTGTGAAGAACTTCAGATGTGATTTCTGCAACAGCCAAGGACATCATTCACTTTCATGTATATTCTGGTGTAGGTTTATGGTGAGTTTAATTCTGGTAATCCAGCAAAATGTGTTGATATGTTTATTGCAGTGTCAAGGGACACTTATTTCAAGTTTGCTTACAGAAACGCTTTAAATTTTGGTCATGTCAGAAAGTTTGTGATGCTCTCCATTATCTTTTGGACAATAAATTTATAAGATTTGGCTCAAAATTGTATAAACAAACTGTAGGTATTCATATGGGTACTAATTGTGCTCCTCTTGTTGCAGCTTTGTTTTTATTTTGTTATGAGAGAGACTTCATGTTGTCTCTTTCTGGCAATAGTCAAACAGATGTTGTAGAAGCATTTAACTTAGACTGGCTCCAGTCCTTAAAACAATTGTTCATCAATGTGTCATATCATAAGACAGAACCATCAGAGTTAGACTGGCCACAACTATATGGTATGACACATTGATGAAAGTTTGTTTTAAGGACTGGAGCCAGTCTACATTTAACTCTATCTCAAGATACCTTGATGACTTGCTTAATATTGATAATCCTTATTTTGCACAAATGGTAAGTCAGATATATCCCACTGATCTCCTTTTCATATCTTGATGTATATTTTCAGGGAGATGATGCAAAGATAAGTTAGGGGTCTTTCATGCAAACCAAACATCTATGTGTCTTGATCCACATCTGAACTAAGGGTGAGGTTGGCTCCGTCTAACCAGTTTAAGACCTCCAGTAAAATATTTTTACTGACCCTTCCAAGACGGTACTTCTTTTGTGGATCATTTGTGTTATTTATGTCTTGTGTTTGTCATGCTTTCGTGTCTGTTCATTGCTGTCCCGTGGTCACCTGCTGGGAAAAGGCTGACATCTTGGCTCTTGTTTGTGATGTTTAATCGTACTTTTGACACTTTCCAATGTGTTATCCTGGGTCAGGTGTGGTACTTGATTGAATCGATTCCTGATCTTTGCTCCTCTCTTACTTCAGGTGAATAAGGCGAATCCTTCAGATAATGAAGTAAGAAAGAGGGCAAAGATTATGAATCGATATAATCAAGCACCTCACCTGACCCATAATACCAATGGGAAAGTGACAACGTGAAGCCCCTTTTTTGGACTTAGACTTGTTCATTACATATCGCAAAGTTTCAAATCAAAATTTATGATAAACCGGACGGCAATAATTTTTAAATAGTTATTTTCCTTTTTTTGATGGAGATGTTCCTCGCTCTCTTTCCTATGGCATATACATTTCGCAACTCATTCGTTTTTTACAAGAGTATGTTCTCATGTTGATGACTTCAACAATAGAAGCAAAGTTTTGACTTCTTACCTACTAAAACAAGGTTATCGATACCATTAACCCCATAAAGCTTTTTTTCTAAATTGTATTACCGACACTCAGAGTTGATTATTAAATATGATATTTGCTTAAAGACTCTTCTGTAACAAGGCATATCAGAACCTCCATTTTATGGCGATTTAGTTTATAAATTTTAAATGAATTGTTAGAAAGCCTAATTTTGGTGATCAATTTAAAAATATTATTAAACGTTATAAAAGAGTGTGATACATCATGGATGTCATGCGACAGTCTGCATGCCTGGTTGTGAACCCATTCACGGTTGATACCTATGGTTCCCTCTTAAATTGCACGATGGTGGGTCAGGCCTCAGACCTAATGATGCCCTGACGTAAAGCTTTAATCCGTTGGTTGGTGCCTGATGCTTGTCGATGGCTTTTATAATAGTTGTGTTGTTTTAACAACAGTAGTAAAGGCGTCACTTTAGCGTTTTTGACGTCACTTCCGATCGAAGATGGCGGCCCCCACGACTTCCGATCCAACATGGCGGCCCCCACGGCGTGAGATCCAAGATGGCGGCCCCACAAAGTCAGATCCAAGACGGCGGCCCATGTGACGCGTTCGGTTACACCTCGGAGGGTGAGTCAACGCCCTAGACCACGAGAAGGTAGCGTCACGTCCTAGAGCGCGGTGTCGTTCTTCTTCTCTATATACAAGGGGGTGAGGGGCCTCTCATTTATTTCCGGGTAGGTAGCGTGTTTTTTTTTACGAAGTTCAGAACGAGATCCAGTCTTTAATGGTGTAGCGCGTCGCAGCACTCAGTTTATCCCGTTCCCCGGGTGGACCCTTTTTTCAGCACGGTCCTTTCACGTCTTTTGGGCGGGTTCGGCATTTTCTTCTCCATTGTTTTGCCATCCAATAGCCTCTGGTACTTCTCGTAAGGGTCTAGGACTAGCTTTTCCATTATTCTAGCTCCGATTTCAAATGGGCCAACGTTATCTTTAGAAGTGTACGAATAAACTTTTGTTTACCGCCAAGGGCCTCCACCTTTCTTTGGTAGTCCAGCGTCCTATCACCCAAGATGTACAGTTGGCGTCTGGAGCTTCTCAGGAGTTCTTTTTCGGGTTAGGGGCCTCTCATTTATCGAACAAACATGGATCTGGAGGAGTTTATATTGAGGGTTTCCGGGAAGGTAGCGTATAGGATCAAGGTGGCGCTTTCCGGTGAGGGCTTGGCAAACTTCATTTCTAGTCGGCAGTGCCCTTGTCTCTTGACATTGAATGAGTAGTAAGGATCGATCTCCAAGGCGTATAAGCAATAGCCTTTAACATAGTCATTTCGTTTAACGTTTATATCTTTGCGAAAGCACGTCAGCGTTCTGTAACAGTCCACGTACTGATCGGCTTCGTAATTGGGTCGTAAAGGCTGAGAGGGATATGATTGTCCATCAACGTAGAAGCCCACCGAACTGCAATCGTAATCTCAAAAGTAGTAAGGACTTTTCTTGTAATCTCCCATGTAGGAGGCACTAGCCACAAGTCCTACAATCAGTTGACAGGGAACCAAACCTTGAAAGATATCATCGGCGCTGAAACTGTATTGTCCAGATGGGATTGACGTTGTCCTGATTTCCGAACGTAAATATGGATAGATGGCTGGCTGTATTTTTAACATTTTTTCGTTCAACACTATAAGTCCTTCGTCTAATCGTTGTACACACAGTTTGAAAGAAGCGTCTACAATTTGAGGGTGACAAACTGTCTGACATGAGTCTAAACGCGTCAAGACTAGGCCACAGCTTGATACCGATGCCAACGCCATTTAATAGCAACCTGGGTTGTTGAAATACGTCGATGAGCAAAGGCCCTTCTAAGTCTACGATTTTTCCACCTAATGTAGCCGTACATCTCGCAAACAGGCCACTGTTTGATCCAGTTTTCGCGTCACTAGTGTCTTGTCCGTTATCTTTGTAAAATAGTTGACTGGTAAGTATCCCCGTTTGATCAATCTCATTGGTTTTAAGGATGGTATCGATGTAAGCTTTGTAAGGGTAATTGTTACCCGAGTGAGACAGGGGAGTCTGCTGAAAGGTCACATCCACTTGACGGAATATGCTGTGTAAGGGCGCATTCACAAATCCAACGACCGCGTCCTTGTTCAAGGGGGTTCCATCACCATCCGTCAGTCGAAGCTTTACATTCAAAACGCTATTCTTGAGATCGACGTAGGCCGACGACTGCGCCGTAATGGTAAAGTTGATGGCGGACGTGTCATTGATTTGATTGGTCGGTTTATATTCGATCCATTCTTTCGATTTTAGGGAGGAGTCTCTGGGTGCTTCTACAAATATAGCTAACTGTTCTCTATACCAGTCGCTCATCTTAGAGTTTGGTCTTCGGGTCTTCGTCTATATTTCCTTTTAAGTGATGGAGGGGGTATGGCCTCCTTCTTACGCTTTCCGTCCTTCTTACGATCTCTTTTTATTTCCGACTTAGCCATCTCTGTGGCCTGTGCTACCGGTGACACCAAATTGAACACCGGCCTTTGCGTTTCCATTCTGCTTTCTAAAGATTTCATTTCTTTCAACTCTCTGTATTTCCGTCCACTACCCACAATATAATGACCCTGACTGTCGCGTTCCGCGTAGCCATCTCTAACATCCAGAAAGTGCTGATACCATTTGTCGGGATCTGAGACGTAGGGAATCCATTTCTGCTGTTGGTAATCGTAAACTAGTCTAGTACCCATCTTTTTTGAAATGTAAGACGCAATGCAGATGGTTCGAGTTAAAGTCCACCGTGTTCAGATTTTCGTCTTTTAATTCGATTCTTATACTATCTAGAGTTGACACTTTTACTGACACGTAAATGGGTCTCACGTAGGACTCCGACTTTATTTTTTTGTATCTGGGTCCGATCTCTATATTTCTAAGTAACTCGATCAGTGAACCTCGTACGTAGGACTCTTCCACTATGTCAGAATACAGATATAATCGGGAACTTCTCGGTTTAAAATCGCAGTCGAGAGTTATATCGATTAATCCGCACATCCACTTTCCTTCCAGTATGTAGGGTTTAGGAAATTGAATCCAAAACTCGGACGGAGAGTTCTTCTTACGTATACAGGAAGAATCTCTGCTATTCAGGTACAGATAAAAGTCATTCATCTTTAATACGCTACATCCCCTTACATTCTTACTATGTCGCCTACAATGGTTTTAATAAGATAAATCGTTTTAAGCATCACTG